>LR215989.1:29887079-31319058 GCA_000469805.3 Hymenolepis microstoma
TTAATATCTTCAACCGACCTGATGTTGAAGGGATACTCCTGGAACTTGGTGGAAACTTCATTGTAGAACTCTACAAGGGTTATGGGGTCAAGCAAAAGTAACTCTTACTTCTTGATGCTTTCATCTTGAGATGGTAAAGAGTTTCTTTCTTTTTAAATACTGTGGGTCTAGCTTGATGTTCCTTAGCCTTTCCAGTACCAGAAGAAACAACAATATCGAAAACCCAGGCCTCGTACATCTCGAAGGAGCACTTTTCAATCGCCTTTTTGTGTTCATCATCGGGATTCAGTACCATAGCTTTTTCACCGTCATAGATAAGCTTCCGTAAGATATGAGATTGGACACCTTGAACTGGTTTGCAGTTAAAGTCCGCCACTGCCTTAGAAACCATATCTGTGACTGTATAATTCTCATTTCCGGGCTTAATCAAGCGTTTAGCAACCTCTGCCGCAACATTTGCAGCAACGATTACATCAGCCTTTCGACCAGTCACCTTGTTATCTACAGTAGCACCAATAACAAAAGTATGCCCAATGACAGACGCAAAGCCATCAATATGAGCTCCCAAATCGCTTAAAATTTAACAGTTAAAGAAAACAATTTCTTACATTTTTACAAGATCACCATCGCTTAGTTCCTCAATAAAATTCTCCTCACCGCTAATGGGAGAATAGTGACAAATTACGTTGTTTACACAAATAGTGGTGGGAAAAGCAACACCTTTTTTCATTTCCTTCTCCTTTTTAAATAGTTTACTTGTTTCCTCAACAATTCGCTTGTCACCATGCTCGCAGAGCTCAATAATATTAGCACCAGGAACACATTTTTGTATGAGTTCCTTCAAGACATCTTAAGGAAATAATAAACTAGGCAAAACGAACATACTATGGCAAATTTCGCCAGAAAGTTTATACTTATTTAAGACTGTCTCATCGGCGACAGTCGGTTCCTCGTCTGATTCGTAGTCTGACATACCCCGTCAAATGCAAAATAAGGAAAAGTCGAATCGCCGCGTGTAACTTAAAGTGCACACTAGAACAGTGAATTAATACCCTAGGAAAAATGAAAGACATTAAAATAATTTCATCAGACAAAATCAAAATTCTAAAAAAACACAAATTGACATTTACTTGAATATTAATCAGAACGAATGGAAATTATTTGATTATTTATTTCTAAATAATGGGAGGATTTATGATAGTTACCAGTAGCCCTTTAGTTAACTTTGGGAGAAACATCAAAGTCACAAAAAGTCGAGAGAAATAAAAGAAGGGTGATTTACGGATGTAAGAGAGATAGACACAAAGGCCGAGAAAAGATAAGGTGAGCACTGTGGAAGTGGACGAACATGACATATAGTAAGGTATCAGTATACGTTGCCTAGGGTGCACCACGTTTAGGTAAGCCTATCGCCCACCATATTATTTGATTATAACATTTCATAAAATAATTGGTGGTAATTTTGAAGTCTCTTGCTGATTCTTGTTATTTTTTTCTCCTTTTATGTCAGTAAATGCGGTTTATAACGGTAAACATGATTACCAAGTGCAGCTTGTTTTCAACTTTCTGTTAGTAAGGAGCAATTGATAGTAAAGTTCAAGGCTTAAGTAAATTAAACTTACTTACTGATGATATAAGAAGACGATAACCAAATATTGTAGTTTGTGATTACTAAATTTGTTACTGGCAATGAAGTAATCGATAATGTTTGTAAATCTTAAACGTATCCCATGAAGAAATAGTAAATCTCAGATAGATGTTTCTCACAATTACTTTATATATGGTAGAAAATGGCCTTAAGGTAGAATTATGAAGAGAGTTGCTTCCATTTTACAATTGTTGCGTTCAAGATTTCCGACAAATAATGCTTACTCCAGGATTGTGCCTGTCTTAACATATCTAGATAAAGCGATAAAAAGCGAAATTCTTTTTTCTTAAATCATCGCATGAGCTTTTTTTGAATTGAATGTAAGCATCTGAAAGAATTCTAATTAAAATTTTATGCATAAACACTCTGTCACCATTAGGTAACACATTTGTTATTTAGTAAACTTGTCTTAATTGATATGAAAAGCGAATGAAATTTATTTATGTTGAATTAATTGCTATACAGATGTGCGTACGTATATTATCAATTTATCTAAACAAAAAATAATTTTATAATCTCTCTACAAAAGGATTCTCATCCATACGCATGTTACAATATTCTTGTTCCACCATTAAGAATAACAAGCATGTTATTAACAGGCACCTTCATAAATTACATCAAATTTAGAAATTATGAAGGAGGACTTTTTTGTTATTTATTTAAAGTGGTAAGAGTTTACTGTATAGATATTCCTATAATGTCTTTGGAATGTAGCTATTTAATTATAAAAAGCTTTTAAATGGGATAAATATACTTATTCAACCAAATAAAGAACTATTTCATGTCAATTAATGAACAGTTTAATATGATTTATGAAACTCTGATTCAAGTGGTTGGAAGATATTGTCAAGTCACTTTTAAAAATATAAAATTTATAAGGTTTAAAAAGAACCTTAAAGTTTGTAGAAAGAACATTTATACATTGCATTTATTTTGCAGAGAATATTTATATACAATTTTAATCATGACCTTGAACAAAACCCAAATCAACTTTATTGGAGTCGCTGGATTCTATTACCTTCGGAGATGCATTCGGAAGGGGTTGATTCACTTTCAACGCCTCCTTCTTGTGATGCATGCAATTCTTTGTGAGTTTTTATGAAAATTTAAATAAAAGCGATCTTTCCAGAAAATAGTTATTTATCACATTTCTACATTTTTGCCTTTCGAGTTAACTTTCAGAATTATCAAATAGATCTTTTTATCTGCTTTCTTGTTTAATTAATCGTGTGGGATATTTTGTTATGCTTTTTTTCTTTTGCCAAAGGCCTAACAACCCGGTAACAATAGGTTGTGGCCATTCATTTTGCAAGAAATGTATGAAACATGATGATACTAAACAATTTATAATTTGTCCCTCGTGCAAAATACTCGGAAGTGTATCGATTCTTCAATCGGATGATGAACTATCTGAAAGAATTAAACATTTTCTCTCGGGTTGTTCGAGTCTTTCTGCAAAAAGTATCCAATGTGATTCAGGATATGAAATGTTTGAAGAAGGAGAAGTATTCTTATTCTTTTTTATCCGTTCTGCGTGGCATTTGGTTATTAATACTTAAATTTGCTTTTTTAGCCTCCAACGGAGTACCATCGCAGATTTGTTGAATTAAATGATAAATTTATTAAAAAGGAATGGATCAACTCTCCAGTTGCTCAGTTAGATGACTTATTCACTGTCTTGAAAAATATCTGTTCGGTTTATTTAATTTATGCCAAAGACTGTCTTATAAGTCTGAATGCTCTTCACAGTCTTCCCATTAATGATTCACCTTTATCTTCTTTATTAACCTTTTTTGAATCTTTGGATAGAAATCCATCTGTAGGTTCTTTTTGTACCTAGTTTATTTTCTGCTAGAAATTATCCCACTGGCCAATTATAGCACCGCCAATTAACGAACTAACTGAAAGTTGCAAGGAGAACCTAGTCGAAATTATTACACATCTATTGGATACTGTTGAACTGGGCTTGAAAATACTGAGCCATCTTTATAAGAGAGGTCCCGGATTGAATAAAAACCTTAGCGACAACTTTCTCATTGTTCTTCACGATAATCTACGAAGTATTGGACGTGATATTGTAAGTTGAGGCTTTAATTGAACACATTTCGTTTCATGGTTGTTTGAGGCTTAATCAAGATAAATATAAGATTAATTTTCAACGTTTTACTCCATTTTAGCTTTCTCGTGTGATTAATGATCAGTAAGTTGGGAGCGCTTGGCTTATTTGATCGTACTTTTTTCACTATCGATTTTCCTTTCGATCCCCCGTCTATCATATGATGTACTTTATAGCGGCTACGTACGAATCAATGGTAGTGTACTCTCTCGTTAGATAAATTGTTGCTCAAATATTTTTCACTTTGTTAGGAATATTATCACTGAAAAGCATTAGTATTCAACCTCCAGTTTTTGCTATGTGTGTGAAGACTAGATGTGTTACCGGTCGGTTTACTTTGAGTGAGATATGTAACTCACACTATGACGTTTTTCGATAGACATTGTGCCGCATTTATTATTGTTATTAAATTTTAATTGGGAGCTGTCTTTTTATCGCGTTTAAAGGGTTCTTATCTTGAAGCGTTTAAGTGTTAATACAGTAGCCATCTCATCCGACGCATTTGATTTCATTGAATACTTGTCTTTATATGTCCAAAGTCTGTTGAAGAAAAGTGTATTCTATAGTGCAAAACGTCGGTCACAATCTAGGATCTGGAAGCTTTTTTTATTGAGTAGCCCGCGTTCGTCCACCTCTCACTGTAAGTTCACGTGTAAATGCTGAATTCATTATCTCGGACTTCTCAGAAGTGTATATTGATCGATACGCCATTGGCTCACACTTTTATTAGGAATGCATTTGCTCATTTTATTAATTTGTTCAATGACTTCAGATTATACCTCAGACACAGAACGTGAGTTAGATTAGATTGCTGTTCGCCGTTTTCAAATAGCTAGTAATCTCTAGTTTTCGCTCTGTGTGTTTGTAGCCATAAGAATTCTTTTGTTCTTAAAAAGGAAATACTAATTTCCTCTTTTCCTATCACCATAAAAGGGCTAAGCGTTTGGAAATTCTCGACCCCGCAACAAATCAACCGATTGATCTTGAGAGGTAAGAGCACTGCCTCTGAGTTTGTTGATTGTTATTGCAAACGAGTTGATGCAGCGGGGAAAGTGCTGTTGTGCAAATGTTGAAAGTTGGCTATCTGATCTGCTGTTTTTTTTCTTGATGTTTAACGTAAACATATTTTTCGAATTTTAGTTTTAAACCAAATGGAACGCCAGCGACGGATAGTAAACCGAAGTAAGTAAGCCTTTTAGTTAGATGTCATTGTGCCCTCTTGGTTTTATTTGTAAACGATACAAACTTTATGATAGTGTAATTAATTGCTTTATAAGTTGATATTTTCCTACTTTCATACACCTTTGTTTTTTCACTCTTCAATTCTTTTCTTAATATCACACATAGTGACTAAGATACGAACTCATCAGTCCTGATTTTCGTTCTATTTTTTTCTTTGGGATTGTTCGCTTCCTGACCCACCTCTTTTTTTTATTGAGGCTTTGTTATTACAGTTGGCGTTTTCTTGAAATCTGTAGTATGTAGTAGTATGTAGTATGTAAAGTGACGTTAATCTCAAAGGTAAGGCTGCTTTAATTTTCTGGTTAAGCTTAGATATCTCTTTAAAGTTCTAATCTTCTTTAAGGCTGACAGGACATAACGGCCCTTTTCAAAGGAGATCAAGGGTTAACTTTGGCCATGACGTGTATTGGATAAAAGTGGTGGTGAGAAATGGGTGGGCTCTAAAAGATGTTGAAAGCAAAGCCAGTGATTATTTGATTTGATTTTTTTGGAATCAGGTTGCACAATATTTGATGGACAGCTTGCGTTCTAGATTTCAGCATTCATGATTATTCTTTTAATTACTAATCACAGATACTCTCTCGTGATGTCCAATGCCCATTAATCGGATATTTTGTATTGATGACTTTTCGGCTAAAAAAATAGCCAATCTTTCTTTACCATAAGCATCTTACAGGATCCTAGTCGGATCTTAATACATCATTTCTCTATTTCTCTTTTTTTAGTCCACTTTTCACAATGCCAGCCGAAGTACCGGGGCCAGTACCGGATGCAGATGGGTAAGTATTCGATATGTTTTGTGCAAATAAACCCTTTTCAGAGTTTATAAATTGCTTAGGCCCTATCTGTACCAAATATAATCTAGTAAAATCCAGTTTCTCCTGTACATCTTGGCATTTTTCTACAGACCATCTACCACATTTGTTAGCTAAAATGAGTAGTGTTTTTTTTTCTAATCTTTAATTTTCTTAAAGGATTGCTTAGCAGCCTGTTAGTCTATCAGTATAAAGAAGCTCATTTGTTCAGCATGAATGTAGTTATTACCAGCATCAACTACCATAGCATCAGTTTTTCGAAGTCACTTTATTCGATGGTCCAGCCGTATGTTCTACTTGTACACTCCTAGTGCACTTTATTTAAACATTTTGCGGAAAATAAGGTATTTACTTAAGTTATTTAAACTACTTCAAATTTCTTCCTAATTTAGAGATAGTTTGAGTCGAATGATCAGGAGTGCTCCACCTACTCCCAGGTAAGCTATTCCTTTATTATTGTTTCAGTATCTGTTTATTTTTTTTAACTAGAGATATACTCTACTCACTTCTGCCACTTAAAATTTAATTTATGTTTGTGGATGTCTTCGTTATTCTTTGCCTTTTCTCTTCTTTTTAAGTCTCGGTAATGACGCAGAGCAGCAACAGTAAGTCCATTTATTGACTCTGTTGTATTTTCCCTGTTCATAAAACCATAGCAAAAAGTTACAACTCTACACACTTAATTAAATAAATACTGAATTGTAAACTAGAACAGGCGAAATATTGGCCAAAAATAGTATTGAAAAAGGGAGGTAAGTTGCTTTTTTACTTTGTTTAGTTAAAATCGCTCTCACCACGATATCGTATGCGATTGTAACTAGTGCTAAAACGCTATCCAATCAAATTTAAATTGACTGCAATCATAATCGGCTCTGAAGATTCGCGTGTTTAGTTGAATTAGATCTATTTTTGAGCTTATTATCCACGGAATAGCTTATTCCTATTTCAAATTTTAGGGAATTTCCTATTTCCTATAATTTATTATTTATTTAAGTTACACAATTACACAAAAGCAGAGGGGGCATCATTGATAGATGAGTTTACCTTTCATTTTCAATATGTCAAATTTGAATCGAAAGGCCTGCTATTTATTATCCTTACTACTTACTCGTTGGTATATTAATTTAATTAGAAGATGCTAGCTATCAAGTAGTCAAACTCGGTCATTTCTAACTTTTAATGATTCCTTATTTTGTACGGATGAGTTTCTAGGATTCTATTATTATTTGTTATTTTAAGGCGTATGACGCTGGAGATTAGGGATCCCCATACTAATGAGCGGATTAAACTCCCGTAAGTTTTTCAATCTGGCTTAGTCTTTTTTATTTGTTTGTAGGAAACTTTCAACTGAAGTCTCTTTTGCATTTAGGGGAAGCCCAACGGAAACAGGTGCGCCAAAGTAAGTCCTGATCTGAATCTATTTAAGAGGATAAATAAATATTGTTGTGAAATAATATGATAAGGGAAACTAAAACAATAAACTTCTTCCTCGTTAATTGAAGAGAGAATGAAAATCCAGAGGTGCGACCACGAACAGCTATTCGAAAGTAAGTATGCTACTAACATTGGTTGAAGTATGTTTAAGTGCTATGGCCAGGTTTCGCTCTGATTATTTAAATCTATTTATTTATTTATTTGAATCTATTGTATGAATCCATTGCTAGCTGTATTTGTTTTACATTTTTAGGCCTACGCCTATGACTATTGTTGATCCAAAGACCAAAGAGCCTATTAACTTACCCGAGTAAGCAAACTGTGAATTTTTTAGTGCCATCCCGATCAGCCATCACCAATGATAAGATTCGCAGTTTCATTAGCTTGAGTCCCCCCTTCATTCTGGCTCCAGTGGTTGTGGGAAGGTTTACTTATTTTCCTTTGAAGTTCTCCATAATTAGGTGCCGGCGGATATAGGGATGGGTCGTCAGTTTTGATCAATTTGACCTCGAAGTTGACCTTATTAATAACTTCTTACCCGCTATTGTTGGTCAAAAGTTTTTGCAATTTTATCACAGCACGATGTACGATAATTGCCTACTTGATTTATTTGAATAGACTAATTGTTCCATTGCTTAAATCCATAAAATCACTGCATGTTCATTTGATATAAACGATGATAAGGTTTACGAACCTCAATGGTTGATGCTGGTAAGCCTGATGGTTGCGAAGGGTGGTTGAATATTTCGAATTCGCCAATCTTCATTATTTTCAAAGCAAGAGCTGGCTGGGTTTGGGACCGGAGATTTGACACGGCTTTGTTGATCCAAACGTCTAATAGAGGATTGTTCCTAGCTAATCTGATCCAGGACTATGTGATCTAATGGTATTACTGCCAACAGCTAGGGCAGTCGGGTCAGAATGGGCTACTGATTTTAAATCTGTTACATTAACTTTTAAAATGAAGTCTTAGTCAAACCCAGACGAGGAAGCATTCTGATGTTTATCTATCCTTACGCCGTTTAACGTGTCAGTTTAGAATTTCTCAGTTTTGGTGGTTCCTTTATTACCGTTTTTTACTCATTTCAGGACTTCCTCAAAATGAATCCCGATACATACGATTTTGCTATGAATCGCGCTCTTTTAATATATTCTGCTAACGTTCTTTTTTTGCATTTTTTTATTTTCCCGGAGTGGGGTGGAAAATTGTAGGCTATTTGTCACTACTAATCAACTTATCTAAAGATTTGCTTCTGTAGAGCCGTGTTTATTGCGTTGATAACGGCGTTCCAGATGCGGCTTATGATTTTACTCCAGTGGTACAACTTTTACCTTTGACTTCCACACTTTATCCGACTTCCTCCCCCCCCCCCTCCCCCCTCATTCATAATTTTTACCTGACATCTTTTTGCTCATTGACCATAAAATGGGCATAACTTAGTTCTCCCATACACTAGCGTTCACTCCAGCTTCTTCGTGTTTCGTGGTGAAGTTTGCAGAGTGTGGGGTTAATTTGCAATTTTTCGATTTTCTACGTTGTTAACCCCTTATCTCCTTCACGATAGGTCCTTTCGTGGACCTTGAAATAAAAGGTTTAACTGTGAGTTATTCAGTCAGCAATCTCCTCTATTGAGGCGCGCGTAGTAGCGCATTATGGTTTGACTCGCTTGTGTAATTTTGTGCTAATGATTGACCTCTTTGCAGATATTTTAACTTAGGTATTTTAAATTCCGCAATCCCATCAGTTAAAAAGTGTACTATCGTTGCAACTCTAGCTGATCATCTTTTCGATATATTGAATGGAGTCGTACCTAATGAAGTCAACTCCCCTCACATATAATGTTTTATGCTCGTCGTAAGTTTTATCATGGGAGTTTGTGTTCCCCACTTCAATTGAAATAGTTTCTCGCCTTTAGATGGAATTTGTTTTTTTTTCATTTAGGGAAAGTGTGAATGCTTCCGAGGAATTAGTTAAACCAAATTCACCAAAGTAAGTACTTCACTGAATAATCTATATATGTGAATATTGATTGTTATTGTTATTAAAAATGCGAATTGGAAATGAAGACTCATGGCTTTTTCGCATAAGCTTAACATAATAACTATTCTAGAGGCCTACTTATAATCGTATATCGTGTATATCGTTTAGATGGGCTGAGTTAGGTACAATTAATATTCGCTGAATTGTAATTAGTTGATTTATGATC
Organism: Hymenolepis microstoma; assembly: GCA_000469805.3. NCBI lineage: Eukaryota > Metazoa > Platyhelminthes > Cestoda > Cyclophyllidea > Hymenolepididae > Hymenolepis > Hymenolepis microstoma. The sequence continues at coordinate 29,896,542 of LR215989.1, forward strand.
TTTATTTTTTTAAGTTTTGGTTTTTCTCCTGGAATTATGATTTGCTTTGGTATTGTAGGATCATGACAATCATAGATCCAGAGACCAACGAACCGGTTAATCTGCCCCAGTAAGTTAACTCCTTTATTCGACTTTTCACGGGATTTTTGTTGCTCATTGTTTTCAGCGTCTCAGTCATTCTCGACCGATGAACTATTTAGTTGGGAAGTCTCCATATGCTTATTCTCAAGATCAATTCTTACAGACGCGACTATCCCACCAGACATTCAAAAGAGAATCATCCTAGACTAACCCAGTTAAAATTTTGACTTGTCGATTAAAAGATGAACTAGGAAATGGGCCAACAATTTTTAAGTAGAATCAGGGTTTAAGCAAAGCAAATAAACTAAGATGTCATTCCAGATCAGTGATCTCAATTAGCCCTGAGTGAAATACCTAGTGAACTCGGCTATGCTTAATATAATTAAAAAAAAAAAAATAGTGCTTTTTTGGATGCTTGAAAAAAAAATGTGCGAAGAGGCAGGAGCAATCATCTTAGCTAGAATTTGAACATCACTCTAAAGAACCAACTCTGAAATTTGAATTTTTGATAATGAAGCAGCGAAGTGAATAATATTTTAATCCTCAAATTCCAAAACCCAATGGGGAAAGCCGCTTGTTATCGCCCCATTTCAGTTGCTATCCCATTATGAAAAATTGTAATATTTTTTTGCAGTGTGCTATAAAGTGAAATAAAACCTTTTTTTCGATTCTTATTCGGATTTTTTTTATTTAGAGAAAATATGTTTATTTCAGAAGAGCCATATCCACCAGTTGCGTCAAGGTTTGTGGCTACTTAGACCCTGTATGCACATTTTACGCTTATTAACATTCGTCGCTTTTAACCTCTCCATCGCTATGATAATGTGGTGATCATTTATTTTTTTTATATTTTTAGGACAATGACTATTATAGATCCAGAGACCAATGTGCCTATTAATCTTTCTGAGTAAGTCAGCTTTTGAGGTCGCCATGATTTAGCAATTATTTATTCTTTTTTTGTTTAACTAATTCTGATTTGACATGTGCCATACCAACAAATCTATAAGTTTACTCTTTTTTAAAATATTCGTTAATTTTTAACTGGAACTTCTAATTTGCAATCAAAGAACATATGAAAATTCACGAGGAATCAAATCCAACCACACCCAAAATAAGTCCTCATTTAGACTGTGCGGGTTACTTTGATTAAAAGTGGGATCAAATAAAGGAAATAGTTTGCTTCCTTATCAACTAAGCGAAATGCCACTCATTAGTATCGCCAATAGCTCTTCATACCAATGTAATTATTCTTCTTTGATATTGCAGGAGTATGATCATTTATGATTCATGGACCAACGAACCGATTGAATTATCTAAGTAAACTAACTTCTTAGAATAAACGCGTTGTTTCAAATGCTAGAAACGCAATCATGAATGTAAATAGTTGAAATCAAAAATTAATTTCATTTTACATTAATTTTTTATTCCATCGGCAGTTGGCATTGGACGTCAGTAACTAGTCCACTAGCGCTTGAGTAATAGATCATTCCCGTGGCATTTGGAGCTGATTGGCGAATAGTTTCTACATATGTTCAAATTTCAAATCAGTTGTATCTTTCCCTTCCTTTTGAGTACTAGGAAGCATGGATAGGTGTTCAAATACCCTATGTTATTATTAAATCACGCTCACAGTTAGGTAAATTCTCCTCTACGTTTTCATCTGTCGTATTTTTAGTTTAGTCTGAACACGGCGATTTCGGATGAATTAACTAAGCCAAACTAGACACCAAATTAGGTAGTCATCTGAACTTTGTTGCACTTTTAATTGAACTATATGAAGTGAGCATTAAGACAGAGCACTTTATATGAAATACGCGGAGAAATGTCTAATTAGGAGGACTCGTTTTCAACACTACCAATAATTAATCGAAGTTTAAGACGAGACTGATAGACTAAGGTATGTATAAGTGGAATTTGCAGACCTAAAATTGCTCTTGAAACTTACGAATAAGGCTGTATATAAAGTGGCTGTATGTTTTTAGTCTGATTAAATGTCTGATAAACCAAACTCATTAATCTATCTGCATAAGTGAGCTTCTTGGTCTTAATTTTGTCTATTTGCTCCAAATGGAAAGTAGCTTATCGTTTTCCAGCAAGTTTCAGGGTTTGGGTTATCTCCAAATAAACATCGAGCTTCGTTCGAACTCCCACGATCTTTTTCACCGGTTTACTGATCACAAAAAGATCAAAATGATGCATTTTTCGAAGTGTGAGTGGAGACAATAATTTGCTTATTTTTGCAGTCACGCTTAGTGATAATTAATAGTAGGACTTGCGTAAAAACTGGGATGTTTTCTCCTTTGATCAGATTGTTAAATCAACTGACGGTTTTATTAATAAGGACTTTGGTGATGTGAAATGCTTGGAGAATTCGTCTTAAAATCACGACACTTACGGTGTTAAAATAAATTTCAATGTTTTATCTCTCTAATGTTTTGTTTATTTCCGCCTTTTACTCATTTCAGAATCACCTCAAAGTGAATAATTGTGATTGCCTTTGCTATGAATCTTCTTTTTGCAATATACATTTGGTAGCATATGGGGATTTCTTAATTCTATAATTCTTGCAATAAGGACGGGCGAATGCTAATTAATAACACCATCAACTTCTAACGGGTGTGAATCTCTCTAAATGCGTATTTTTGGTTAATTTCGTTGGGGTTTATTTTGCTTGAAGTAAAGAGAGAAAGAGAACGAACATGGAGCATTGTGGTAGATTCTGACATAGTATAAACTGGCTGAGAATCTGAGGTTAAATTCGACTGCTACATCTGTGCCAGTCATGTCTGTGATGGGGCTTAGATGGAATTGTCCTTGGCTGGCTCAATTGATGCCAACTTTAGGTTAGGCTAGTTTTGTGCCTGACAATATCACTTCAAATTGATCCACTGACTGATAATTTTGGTTGCACGATCTTGATGTTGATTATGATCCATTTGACCAAGCCTTAATGACGCTGTTTAAGCGGACTCACAATGAGGGCTGAAAATTGAATGCTGTAAATTTAGCAAGACGGTGGTAGAGACTCAAGTCGCTGATCATTAGATACTCTTATAGACGCAATTAGCGGGTGTTGGCCATTTAGTGAAGTCATTTAAAGTTATATCCATTATATTCAGAATAAATGTAGCAGCGCATCACTGGAAAAGCTAATGACAACTCATTCTCTATAATCCATATTGCCAGAGGTCAGAATAATACTCGCAAATAATTGAAGAATCTGGAACGCTTTTATAACATTTAACTTGTGAGCAGACCGTAATTGGTTAATAACAAACCCGCCGTACTAAAGATCATGAGAAGAGCGGGTTTGAGATTCGTTGCTGGTAGAACATAAATGTTTGACTTAACTTAGATTCTTGATCAAGATATATTGAAAAAGGCAAATTTGAGGAACGTATTCAAAAGCTTTTGTCCGTGGTTGAAAGTAAATGCGCAGTTTAGACATTTTAAATAACTTACAAAAGACGTCTGAAATAAAACTTTGGCATGCATTTGGGTAAAATAATGAAAATGCATAGGTTCTTATTTGATAATTTAGCGCGCACAATGTACAAGGCAACTTCTAGTAAACACCTCTTGTTAACGCCTATACTACGTACATGTTTTAAAGCCCATTCCTTCTTATGAGACCGACAAAAATATAGAACTGCAGTACAGTTCAAAATTCAGAGGTTCTAGAATTACCTAAAATATTATTAGTAAATAAGAATACTTCACCTTAAAACGCAGTAGAATTTTGAATATGCTGTTTAAAGAACAGTTATTGAAAGTAGTTAAATTTGACTACTATTTTCTCACATTTGAGACGAAAATTGTCCCGATTAAAAGCTGCATTTGCCACTGAAGACTACTTGAAATATATCAAGTTGAATTCATTTCCGTCTTCCAAAAAGTCTTAATAATGTTGATAGGTCAATTAAGGTTATGACTATTTATTCGCGAAGTGTTCTATTACAAAATACAAGCGTCCAATACTCCGACCATAACCGTGGACAGTCAAATTACAAGCAAAACTATAAATCGATTCACATATCGAAAAACACAAACCGGATAGTGGATTTTAAGTGTTGGCACTTTGGGGAATAGTTTCTTTACACCTCAATTTATACAGGTTCAGTAATTTGACACCACAACAGTATCGGAATGCAAGTTTTGTTGTATACAAAACTAATTTCGTTTCAGAGAATCTATTATATATTTGTCAATAATGGCCTTGAAAATAGCGCAACTGCTTTGGTATTTCTGGGCGTTAGAGGACTTTGCAAGAATATTACTTTCTAATCCAATCACAGAACCGAAATTAATAAGTATCCAGAGTTATATTGATGGAATCTGTTTTATTACTACAATTATTTATTCGCTGTAATGACAAATGTCAATTTTGATTCCTTATTAAAGGAAATTGGCGAATTCGGTCGATTTCAGAAACTATCAATTGCATCACTCTCCATTGTTCAAATTTTTCTTGCATTCGCCAATTTTGGCTTTGTGTTCTTTGGCTATACTTTTACTGAGTTTCGGTGTGTCAATCCAATCAGGAACACAACTGGCTGTGTAGCTCAATGTGAGTACTATGAATCTAACGACGGATACAGTTCATATGCTACGGAAGTAAGTAGGCTACTATTTCGATCGATCAGTATTGCATTTAGTGGGGGCTTATTTGCAAGGATAAATACCTTCTCAGAATCGCACAAATTACTCATATGGGAGGTCTATTTGTTGGTGCATTTTCTTGCGGTCCCTTTGCCGATCGATTTGGTCGACTTCGAGTATTGTATACCAATCTTGCAATAATGTGCTTACTGAGCTTTGTAACCATCTGCCTAAGGGATATATACTCCTTCTGTTTAGTGACTTTTCTCCTCGGTGTCTGTTGCCAAGGCTGCGGACTTACCTCATATACCCTAATTTTGGAAGCGGTTGGGGAGAAGTATAGAGCCTTGTGTGGTATACTTGAGCAGGTTTGATTATCTTGATGGTTGACCTCTGTAAATTTTTAAAGATATATTAATGAATTTTTTTTTGTATTTGTAGGTATTTTACGCCTTTGGCATAGCATTAACTGCTTTGCTAGCTTATTGTATACCAAATTGGAGGAATCTTGCCGCAGTTTTTGCTATTGCTGGTCCAATTGCCTTTATTATTATGCTTCCTTTTCAAATAGAATCGACGAGGTGGCTTCTTACTCAACCTACTAAGCGGTTGGTAAGTTAATCATCTTTAAATGTGCTATCTCATCTAACAAAGCTTAAAGTTATCGATGGAATTAGTAAGTTTAATGTATTTACCAACAATAAAGAGAAAGAGACTTTGTACCTTTATTCATATATTTTCTTTTTCTATTATTATTATTTCTATTGAATTTTCTATATGAGCTTATGCACGTTTGTATAATGTTGTACACCACATAGTTCAAGTCGGACTGTAATTAGATTTATCTACAATAAAAGAAACATGTGATTTTCTCCATCCGAAATGTAGAAAACCTCTAAAGCAATCGTAGTAAAATGACTAAAATCTCGCAAATTTATTAAAAAAAGATTTTGGTGATAAAGGAAAATATCTTCGTAAGCGATTTTTTTACAGAAATAAAAAGGGATCATAATTTACTGAAAATATAAAGGGCTCTTAATAGGCCTCATCCCTTCATATTACTCAGGGAAAAGGTGATTAGCAATAGAAAAAAAGCCTTAAACATTGCTTTGAATATTCAGTGAAACGAGACAAAGACTTTCAAGTGGCATAAATAGATCAGAAATTATGTGTATGGTTACTTCATATATATATATATATATATATATGTATTGGTTCAAAGGCTAATAGTGAGAGAAATTATTACTTCCAGGCAGTGATTTTAATAAATTGACAATTGATGGATTTGGTTGTATTTATATAATTGTAAAGTACTTTCATTCACTAAAATAGAATGTTTTGAGGAAGTAGTGAAATAGAGTTGATAAATCGGCGCCTAAAGCACTTTATGTCTTTTGGTTTTGTACACATTTTACCAAATGGTTTTAATTCATTGCTTCATACCTTAATGATCCAATTGTTTAATGTCTTTTCTTTAGGTTCCTGAGTGTGTTCAATTCAGCGGTATCCAGAGCTTTTCGCTCACTTGATTAATTATGATGATTAGCCATCCCAATTCATAAATAATTTTGAATATACCGCCAGAGTATGCCGTATATGGTAATTTACTGATAATGTGGGGAGGGGGAGGGGGAGGGGGTATGCAATTTCGTCCCTATTCATGGCGGTCATTTAATTATTTTCTCTCTAAAAATTTCTGAAAATAGCTTTTTAAGAATCTTAATGAAATTGATGTGTTTTGATCGAAATTAAAGATAACTTTATTGCTCCATAAGGATAGCTAGGTCCTAGATCCCATAATAATTTTCGTATAATTAGACCATGCTACTGATATAAATCGAGTAACAATTATATTTGCAACTGATTAGGCTTGCTTTCGATCTAGGCCGCTCTGAAAAATCTGAAGTACATAACTCGTATCAACGGAACTCTTCTTCCTTCTAATGGATCTCCTAATCACATTAATTCTTCAAATATTTTCAAATTCTTCGATTCTCTGCATGATGATGATTTTCGAACCTCTCGAGTTGAAGAGGCTTCAGATACAGATGCTCTAATAGATGGAAGTTCTAATGCTAGAACTCGTGTTGACTCCTATGTTATTGCCAAAGAAAGTTTTTGCACTCTGTGTACTCACCCTTTACTGAGAAAATGGACTCTACTTTTCAGCATTTGTTGGTAAGTTTCAATAAATACCATTCAGTAGTTAATGACTGTTACTTAATTGTTCTGCGAATGCAAACAATAATATGATATTCCAAATGCATAACCGTTCGGACAAGTTAAAGTACTGGATAATCTATTCAAATTAAAAGTTAAGGATATGAAACCGTTTTTCTTGAAAAATGGTTGAGCACGGAGGGTAGATATTTCCAATCCTCTCTTGTTCTCGAAACACCTGAGTATCGTTTATTGATTTGCAATCGCTACCACCCCGAAGAGACTCAGTTATTTTGTCTAATTTTTGCCTTTCACATTTTCTTCTTGTCTCCGCTCAAACTTTGAAAATAATCCTTATCCCCAAAAGTCACTAGGATGATTATTAATGTTTTAGGGAGATGTATCTTCGTATAAAATGATGGAGTATTTGCAGGTATATTGCTCCCGATTTTAATAAATAATATTTCATTGCAATTCTGCAGGTAAGATTAAGTTAAAAGAGAGCTAATTGTTTAATCGAAGGCATTCTTCTAGGGCGTTTTGACTACGATTGTTCGAACTGGGTGTAGGGGTGGCTGGGGGGGGGAGAGGGAGGATTCAGTAGTTTATAGCATTTTCCACACTTGTGTCTTATACTGTGCGTGACTCATTCTTCCCGAAGTTTGAATGGTGGCAGAATACACTATGAACATTAACATTTACGCTCGAAAATCGCCACCTCCGTTAGGCTCTGCTAATTTAACACACATTTTAGAATCCATCTGTATTCGTGACTGTAATAATAATAATAATTTTGCATTTCACCAGAAGCTGCTTAGAGAAATTCATGAATTTATTTTCTTATACAATTGGAAATCTAGACACGTGGCGTAGAGATATCTTTATTCTTACTTTGATAATAGGAATGAGGTAGAAGCTTGAATTTAAATATGAGTATTTTTAGATTTGAATTGCGAAGCAGCTTTTTAAGAATTAATTTTCATGCTTGAATCGTTCTTTGTCGCAGAGCGTAATCTGCAGACGCTACAGCTTAAACAGAAATCTTAATTCTAGAGTGACTTAGATGCTGTAAAAGAACACAAGAGGTTTTCAATTTTCAATATCTACCCCTGTGACGCAGCGATTATCGCATCTGTTTCGGAAGTTAGCAATTACGGAGTTGATGCCTTCGGTATCCGGGCTATCCGTGTCGAACCACATGTCTTCATATCTTTCATACCTTTATGTTTATTCAAATAAAGTGTTAGCTCTTGCTACATTCTCACCTTCATTTTTGGACCAACATATTCACTCACCACATGTCCAAGTACTTCTACAAAACTTTTGCCACACCACATACAGTTTCTTGATTCTATAAAATTAGTATGCACATCCAAATATGTGATGGGCTAAGGCCAAAGGTTTTCATGTCTTGAGTGGGTAAAAAGTGGAATGAATTGGCTTTAATTGTTTTAGTTTTACTAAAAGAATAAATTATAAAACATGAACTTATGGTAAATTTTACTTTTCCTGGCGCAAATCTAATTTTAAATCTTATTATAGGGAAAATCAGTGGTTTTTAATTAAAATTTATTTATAATAATCATTAACTCAATTCATGGACTGCATAACAGATTTAAAGGTTCTTCTGTTTATAAAAGCTATTAGTAATGTTTATCGTCCCTCGGTTAAACATAATTTGATAAAAATTTCACCACTAATTATATAGTTTGGTGTGTTTCGGTGGTGAAAATTTCAGTGGATTTGAGATTTAAACAAGTTCAATCTTTGTAGGTTCAGTAATGCTGCTGCCTACTACGGTTCAACCATAGCCTCTGGTGAGGCCTTCACTAATCGATTTATCAGTTTTGCTCTCAGTGGTCTGGTTGAGATTCCTGGTCATTGTCTGTCGCCCTGGCTCATGAATACGTAAGCCCAATTAAAAAAATCGATATTTTTTATTTTTAATTCATTTCTATCAAATTCCCTTTGAAAAACAAGCTCATAAATACATTGAATTTCAACAAAACCTAATTTTATTGAGTTATTCAATCCATGCTCAATTTAACTTAAAGAATCTCTCACAGGTGGTCAACATGCACTCCTACTAACATCGGTTTTCCTTGGTACCAAGTCCAGTGATGTAGCTGGCCAATCGTGCTGATTAATTTCGGTGAACGAGAAAAATGATAGAAAGTCACTTTCACTCAAATGCCTCGAAAGTACCCCTCTGAATGGCATTGAGAATTTCATTTTTCCTAGTATCTAATATGAACTTAATTTCGCTTTTCCAGTCGGAATGCCTTTTCCCAATTTTTTTTATATTGAATCAAGGAATTTAAACCTATACTCCAGCAGAAGAAACAATCTTGTAAGCTCAAAAACGAATATTTATATAGCTTTGAGGCAACTTCTAAATTAGTGTGGACATTAAATTCTTGGGAATAAATTGAGCTTTGAGGTTTCAAAACCCTCTAAGTACTCACCGAAAAGTAGAAATTCATGTGATTGTTTAATGAGTTATTTAATATCGGAGAAAAGTCCAATTTCAATGCCTTCTTTTACTGTTTCATTTATTATCGAATAATCTGGGTACAGATTTAAAACCGAAATCAGCCATCACCTCTGTTGAAAATATTTCTGTTTTTTACATTTACTCAATATTTAAATTCTTCGATTTTAAATTAAATTTATGGTACCAATCGTCATTTTGAATTTCATGAATGAACACAAACCATCAAGAAGTTGAATCAGATGCAGGATGTAGAATTACTTGAAGATCAGTTATTTACCTGCCGTTTCTGTCTATTTAAATCTATGGCACGTTCTTGTTCTAATAAGTTGGTCATCGATTTGTCAATAATATTCAACTCGCCTATGTTAGGCTCAATCTAATTAATTTAGCATGCTCGCCTCGCAATTATTCTCCTATTACGTGCTTTCACACCGTACTCTCTGTCTCGCGAGTGATAAATCTACGACAGCATACATGCTGTCCACTATTCCAATTTTGGCTAATCTATTAAACTTTGTACGACCGTTTGAAAATATGGTGCATAGATTACTTCATGCCTTTTGGAGTATGAGAAAGACGCTTCAATAAGTATAGGTTGACATGGTATAGGAATAGTACTTTTAATTAAGATTTACAGTGAAATTAAGAGAGGTGATGATAGAAATGAGCACTTGATTAAAGTCCAAATTGGATTCTACCTCTGAATAATTTTTTTTCTCAATATTTTTAAAGAATCAGTGCTCGATTCTGCGTTATTTTAAAAGATTGTAGAGAAGAAAATTTAACCTATCTTTCGACCACCATAAATGTCTTAAATGTTGTCTACAGGGGAACCAAATTTTCACATTTATCATAAGGTTAACCAGAGAGACTTTATACTTTGTGTCTTAATTTATCACTATTTTTTTTCTGCTCGCTATTTTAATTTGACCTTCGCTGTTCATTGAATAATTCCATCTTCATGCGCTGCTTTCAGCACTTCTACAAACAATGATTTATGCAATGACCTCAAATGTGTGTTGATTCAAGGTTTCATTCTTCTAATAAATTGAAAAAAAGAATAATAAATAATCGGCATTAAACTCAGCTAATTTAATGATCGAGAAAAATAAAACATTTCTTGAATTGTTAGACGCCATCACGGAGTCTCCCCGACATTAACCAACGCTATTCACCGGTCCTAGTCACAAGATGGATTTTGGAGTTAACAGTCTTCAAACTAGGGTTCGATCGAACCCAATGCTTTCAAATGCTCCAAATTAAAGGGATCATTTAGCACTCGAATCAAAAGTTATCTCTGATTTTCAACTCCGAATTACTCAAATTTCACATTTGTTTCGATTCATCGCGGATGTGAAATTTTGCGGATCATTTAATTTTGTGCAATTTATTATTAAGGCCTTTTGATGCGTTAACATTGCAAATGCACTTTTCATTATTTTTGCTGTTTGCGATATTTATTTGCAAAAATCTTCTGCCTAGACTTAGCTCTAAAATTAATTTAGGAACAAACGTGTTTACTTTAGGGATTCTCCTTTACCAACGTTTAATTGGTAATTCTATTCTCTTTCGGGTATTTGCTCGTGTTCAATTTGGTAATTTGCATTCTTTCTTTCGTAACTATTATTCGTTCAAACTATTTTTTTAAAAACTTAGTAACTTGTTCAAAGGTAGTGTGTTAAAGGCACTTTTTATAAATATTTGATCACAATTAAAGGATTCTGAGCGCATATTCACCACGTTCCTTTAAAGTAAGATGTGACGCTTCAGTAAATATAAGCATCTATAAGGCATCAACGATGGTATCCATAGCTTTGCTATTCATCGGCAATTGGAGTCCTGACTAAAATAGTACTTGCTTCTAGAATGTTTATTTTCAGAAATTAATTGACGCATCGTAAACTCCACTCTATTCTCAGCTTTTATTGCTCTCTCTCTCTCTCTCTCTCTCTTAATTTGTTCTGCGTGATTTGATGCCACTTATCGGATTTATTGAGCGCTCTGTACAAACAAAGCGTACCCATCTGAAAATCCGATTTGTGTCCTACTAAATAGTATCTAATCTACGGTTATAGTGATGTAATCTTACAGGTGAGTGTTTAATAGCATTGCTACTTGTGACAAAACCGCCTTCTTCAATATATGGGCGCCGTGAGTGACGACTAAATGGTTGAGTTTCGGCTTCTTATCTGCGACTTTTGCTTCTGATGGTGTTTAATTAAAACAAGTCTATGCAAATTTATCTGATTACGATGAATAAGGTACAATAGAACTTAAGACGTAGAATGGATATTTGCAGTGATATACCAGGCGAAAGAGAAGAGAAATATATTCTGTTTGTTGGGTTGAATGGATTACCTAGTAGAATAATTAGCTTGGGTGAATCATTTGTATTTCGCTGAAGCCTGCTATTCAGATGTGACTGCAGCTATCCATGTCCCAATTTCTCAAATTTGTCTTCCCATAACTAGATTTGTACTGTCCAGTCATAAAAAATTCCTGCTTCCAACATGACAGCCCTTGTTCTAGTCCTACCTTTCAAACATCAAGAAACGGGAAATAAGGAGAGCAGTGTTTGCAGCTCTTGAATATGATTTACTAAAATTTATGAACTCTTTATCACTGGCCAATTTTTACTAATTTATTCTCAGCTTATTTTTGCTTTATTTTAATGACTTTGCTATTATTACTGTTTCTCTAAAATATCATTCAGTTGATCAGTTGATCACATTTGATGCTCAACACAATTGGAGGTAGGTAGAATTTGGAATGCCACAAAGAAAGATTTCAAATGCAATAAATTAGTTTAAAGCGGAGGCTAAAAAATAAACTGTAAATTGACGGTTCGAATAAACGCAACTCTTCATTTTGTTCACACATTTTTCGCACATCTGAAATTATTAGTTTCAGGCTGAGCCGCGTTAGCAGGTGATGAATATAAAAAAAATCATGTCCATGTTCAAATAGAGCCCCGTATTTAAGAAGGTTTCCTTCCTATTACACAAATTCTCTATGCTCACTTCACTTAAATTAGCTGTTGTTGGCTTAACTCCACCTTCATTCGTCCTAAAGCTATTGTAAAAGTAAGACCACTGCTCTCAGTCTTACTCGCTGAATCGGTAACCCAATCTCTTGACTAAGATTGTGTCTAGATAACCCTCTTCATCAATCAATACCTTCGTTTGCTCAAATAGCAAATTTTAAACTGGGAAAAGCGGTCATTTTTTCACTTTGATTACGAGCAAAATATGCGGATTATCTAACTCAATTAAGTTAAATTTTGAGTCGGAGTATTATCATATTAATTTTTACAGCAATAATCTGGGGTTTATGTAACTTTCTGAATTGTGTAATTGGTCAAATCTGACTTAATTTCGCAAATTTATTCGTCAAAAATAAAATCCTAATGTTGCCCATGTTTTCAACTTTGCTAAATTACTAATTATTTAAAGTTTTGTTTTTCTGCAACGACTTGAGATTTTTGGTTTCGCTTTATTTATAGTATCGGTTATTTAAAGGAATAATTTCAAGCATTTCTTTATCCTCTAATGATAATTTTTGCGATCTCTAGAAAAAATTAATGAACTTTCAAGTTCTGATTACTCATAGCGGATCTGATTATGAGAAGGTGGTAATTAGATCAATAAGAGACAAGGAAGAGGAGTTGAGAATAGAGTCATAAAAATCAATAAATCTTATCTCTCTCGATTTATGGTTTTTAGGCTTTTGACGTCACTTGATGCGCTTTTCACTGCTTCAAGTTTTAACATTTTATTTGAGTATATTTTTGTGAAAAAAATACATCTTTAATATTAACTGCAAAGAAATTGGTGTGTGCTAAATGGAAAATGCTAGTGCTTCAAGTCAAGTCTCTGCTTGCCCTCTCTTGAACAACCATTTCATGAGATATTGATGCATTAAACTCTACTGAGAATCTGCACAAAATTTGGCTCAAATTTTGCCTTAAATTCTGCACCAAAAAAAATCTTTAAGTTTTTTTCTCGTATTTCAATCCTTTAGTTTCTATTGACTTCTAAAAAATCTGAAGATCGCAAAGCATACGTTTTCAATCACTCATTAGCTGCGCATTTGCCGTTAGATTTCAACGCTTAATTTAATTAGTTATTTTTTTTTGCTTTCACTGTTTATACGCCAAATTACATTTTTTGGAACTGAAATTGCGCTCTTCGAATCACACTTTCTTCCTGCCTTCCCCCCGCCCCCTCCCACCATTTGCCGGCACACATTCTAGTACTTATTTCAAGATAGCAGCAGCATCGTAAGTCGCTTACTGAAATTGTATGATTCGTAAACGCGCATGTGATGAATTAGAAGTGATCCCAACAATATATGTTGTGTTTCATTTCCCGAGGCGGTTACATTAAACTGCTGGGAGGAGTGGAGCCAATCCTCCCTTGACTTCAATTTATCACAAATTTATTGTCGCATTGCTGAATGAGTTTTTTGGAACTTTTCAAATTTCAATTTGATAATTAGATTAAGATGAAACTACTTCACTCAACAGTGAGTTCTCGTTTGTTCAGCATTCAGAGCAGCTCAAGGAGTAAGCGCAGGTAGTCGTGCACCTTCTGGTATTTGTTATGCTTAATCGTCTGCAACCTTTGAAATAATGGAGCGTTACCTCTCAAAAGTACCTCGGAGACAAATAAATGTCAGGATTAATGATGACTTCCAATAAGACAACTTAATCACCTTTGCATTTTGTTTGTCTTAGTCATCTAGTAATCATAGACTTGAAGTCTTTGTCGGTTTTTTGAAAGTTCGAAGGAATTGAATTTTCGGCCAACTCCCATATTTACGTGGCGGATATCCTATCCTCCTTAGGGTACACATTTCAACTTAATGCATTTTAATATTAACGACGGCCTTCTTGAGATGTTCAGTCATAGTGGTCTCAGTGTCTTGAACAATTTTTCTTAGACATAACTTGGGTGCCTCGAAGTAGGTGCCGAAGTCTCCTCTGCTTAATATTTACCACGGAACAATCATTTCAGATTTCCTTCGAGTATTATTTCGTTTACACTCTTTTACCCGAGAATCTGCTTTTCTGATTGAGATTGAATCGGGAAATTTCGCAGCCAAATCTGTCGTCCCAAAAATGCAATGATTAACTTGAAAAAATGAATTAGAACAGCCTAATTACATAAATAAGTATATATATGTATATGTCTATACGGAAACTGAGGCAACACTTTTCTAGAAATCATGAGGCACGATCGATCGGCAATTCGTGCGAAGGAACGCGTGCTCCCTGACGCGCACTAAGGAAAACGCGCAGGGGATTTATTACCATTATCGAGTCATGAATTAACGCCAAAAAAAATTTGCACACACCAATTTGGAAGACAATGTATGGCAAATGAAGCATGAAATCCGCGTGTTTTTGTAATTTAATCCGAATTTTAGGCTAATTTGACCTATAAAATTTGTCACAATTAAACACATTAAGGCTTTATTGTAAGTCAATTAAGATTTAGGATTCTACCGTAGATAAGTAATATTTGCCAATTCTTTTCTCAAGATTAGTTGGTTGAAACTTCCTAAGTTTTTTAAGAAATGTGTTTTTGGGCTTTCAATGTGGACAGAGGTAAAGCTCACTGAAACTACTTCAGCTACGTTCCGTTGTCCTTTATCCACACATTTCTGTCGTATATGTAGCAGTGGAAATTGATATCAGGACCTCGACTTAACGAATGTCAACGTTGATCACTGGACCATTGGTGCACTCAAGGAAGTGCTTTCATTTCTTTAAATTAACAAGTGTGCCAAATATTTACTTTGACGCTAGAAAAAGTAAGTATTTCGTTGCATCTTAATTCATTATCGCTCTATTGTCATGTGGCAACATTAGTTAATTATAAATTATGAGAGCGTTATACGTTTGCACATATGTCAGGAGGTACTTGTCAAGCGCTTGTCAAATGTCGTTTCGTTTGGGTGAAAAATCAGTTAAGATTGAACAAGCAGTTTAGCGGCAGTAGTGACTCACATTTCTCTCATCGCTATAGCACTACGGTGTTTAACTCAGTGACCAAATCCGCTCGGCAGTCAAAGGGTTGGTCTAAAACCCGTCCACACCATAAAATTGACTTGAGTCAGCGTTGATGGAATGTTTGCTTAGTGCGATTTAATCGGTTTCATTCCCAGAGAAGTGTGGAGTTTTCTCATTTTTAGCCGGAAATAAATAGTAAGATAACTAATTTTTAAAACAAATTTACGATTTTTTTGTGTCTCCGAGTTATCGGCAAATTACCCTCGGGAGAATTAGAATGAAATAAATTCATGCACTTTTGCGCTCTTAATATCTACATTATAATAATGTAAACAGATTGCCATTGGAATGTATGGAGTCATTCCAAATTGCGCTTATTCTTAAGATAATGCGAAAAATTTCATGCTGAAGCAACTTAGCTCACCCATGTACTTGAAAATCAAAATTGCGTAGCCTTAAAGCTGCGGGTTTGACCAGATGCGTATTAGAAAGGTTTTCATCTTGGCGAGAGGTCTTAATGACTTAGCTCTTGGAGTTCGGATTTCAATTTAATCAGTGTTCGGCTGAGTTCAACGAATACATGCAGGCATTTTTTCGACACTTCACCTATTCATTAGGCTTAGCCATCTTTGAATGTCTTAGAAAGTAGACTAGTGTCCGTATCTCAACGACAGGCACTTTAAGCCCTTTGCTAAGCGTTGTTTGTAGACCGATGATCCGTAAAAGTACTTGTTTGAAAACTTAGATAATTTTCAGTAAGTTAGAAAAAGAAAAACGTTCGTATATTTCTCAATTATCACCTTAAAAATAATAACCAATGACGTTGAACACATGCAATCCATTTCGTTTTAATTGTCTTCAGTTTAATATTTGTTGGTTTAAAATAGTGGCCAGCTATCGCATTTTGCCCTGCAATTTAATCATCACAAAGCAGGATGCGTTCCTTAACTGAAATTTTTGTTTAGTCTAGAGTGCTGTTGAGTCACTAGGTCGCATTTTGCAGTTACAGTACCAATTTCCCACCACAGTCAAACTTTTCCCACCAAATGTGTCTTCATTTTGCCTGATTGTTGTGTTGCTGTCTCCACTCATGTTATGCTACATTGTGTCCTGAAAATTTAGCGTCCACTTCCTGTTGTAGTATTGCTTCGTGTTTCGAAGTCATTGCAAAAATGCCCCAAAATAATAGATGACAAATGTTGGACTTCTAATGTTTTTTTTATTGCTGTTACGCAAACGTTGATACACTATCTTCGAAAGGAAAAGAATTCCCTCACGCAAGAGAAAAACTCGATGCTCATTGCTTTTTTAGGAGAGTCGTGTGTATGTGTGTGTGTGTGCGCGCATATGTGGGTGATCTCTCTCGAACGATCATTGCAGGCGAAAAGGTAAAAGAGTTGGCAGCTAATTTTTACGACTATGCCGGTCCCAATGTGTGTTTGGCCTCCGAATACCTCACCCCCACTCCCTACTCAGATCTTATCCCGATGGACTAATATGCACGTATTGGGCGCTGTAAAGAAAGACACTGGTCGCGTCCCCCAGTAATACAAAAGAAAACCAGTTAACGGAGAGAATCAAGGTGCTTTGAGGCCCCTCCCAGGGGTAGGGTAAAAAACAGTTTACTCCAGGTTCCAGGGCCGTTGTTGTTTGCCGGAGGCCGATTGAGGCTCTAATACATCTTAATGGTGATCATTTTGAGTAAACCTCCTAGGCCATGATCTTATCTCCCTGTGTAATCTATTCAATGCTGCAGTTGCTAACTGCTTTCAATTTTCCAGAGATACCATTGACTTTATTCAGTAAATGCTTTAATAGAAATGTCTTTCAATTTTGATATTTAGAGGATAATAATGTGGGGCGCTTCTGTGAATGTGTTTAAATGAATGATTTGACATATCCATAAATTTTTCTATGCGATTAATGATTTTCTGAAGGATAAAGTTAGTTTATGATAAATAGAATTTGTGTGCGCCCCTACTATTGTCCTGCCTACAATGCGAAACTTGAAAATAAACATCTATCTGATAAGCATATTTCTATCATCGACACGAAATATTCCATTCTTGGTTATATAGTACTTTTTCGTCTTTTTTCTTGTAGATACGGCCGTCGAAAATTCCATTCCTACCTGCAAATCCTCGGCGGTGTTTTCTTCTCGCTTGTTCTTCCAATGGCGTGTTGTAAGTATGTTAGACTTCAACATTTATTTAAGCTTCATCACATTCTAAAGTAAGAAGAATGCGCCTTACTCTGTTATCCTGATAGATTTGAAGAGAGATGGAGGGAAGGATTAAAGAACCATAATCACTCATGATTATTAGGCTCTTTCTTGAATTCAATTATTAATAATCTCCCCTCTCGGCAGCTATTCCAACTACGTTTATTAAAGATCAGACATTAAACAGTTTAGAGGGGAATGCCTACGCTTCGCATTGTAGTTTATAATGCTTGCCATCACGTTTTGCGTCTTTTTTATGTCTCTACTAACTAAATGCAAAAATCCTTCAGGCGAGTTTTTTTTTATTTCCTTTGATTAAATTTTTACCTTGATTGCCTACAATTGTACTTTTATTAGTTTGGAAAAGTGTACAACATTGTTGCATTTATAGTTTAGAAGCATATGAAAAAAAATCTGTTTGTAAGCGCCATCCGTTTTTCAGTCCTCTCTAGAACACAAATGGTTAATTCGGCTATAATAGTATCTAGAAATGCTTACAACTGCTATAAGAAAAAGATAATGACTAAAAATCCTTTTTTGTTAATACTTAAAAAAAATTGGACCGCCGTTCTACTATCCGGCGGCTTTGCTGAGATGTTCTGATGCTGAAGGTTCTGATAACCGATTTTCGGGAAGCGATAAAAATAGACTCGGCGATAACTCGCACCTTTAAATATTTTAAGCAATGTATACGCAGTATTGCTAATTTAGTATTTTAATATACATTGATAAATGGTCACTTTGCCATTAAAATTTATACGTCTAAGTAAATATCAGTGCTGGTCTTAAAAGATTCGTGATAGTGTATACCTCCTTCATATGCGTCCTAAATTACGATAAACATTGAATTATTTTTTAATTTTTGATTTTTCTGCCAAAACCGTGAGTAGCACTAATTCAGTGGGGATCTGCTGTGGATCTTTATGATCATCATAAAGACCTCCTCACTTTACTCTGGCTTGTTTTGTCTACCTTATTTTCATTTGGATTATTAATGAGACCACGAGGTAATTAGGGACTCAGATAAATCACATTTATAAATTATGTAGGAAATATATTCTCACGACACCCGATACACTGTTGCTTGGAAATATGAATGTATGCATTTGGTGTGTATATCACCACGTTACAATAAGAGAACGTGTCTGCTTGCTCTCCCTGAGCTTGTTTGCGCACATCCAATAATTGTAATGGTGAAGAAAATGAACAACGAGTAATGTCAGAATACTACCATCTTGTCAGAAGAACTCCAATGTAGTACGACACCTCTAATCAAAACAGGGCCCGTGCATGCAATTTGTTTTCAATGGACTTGGACAATTCTTAAGGTACTCTTCTCTAGGCTTATTCCCATATAAGAGGATAGAATTAGAAAATTTGTGTGTATCGAGACTAACAAATGTGCTAATTGACATTTTGTTTTTTTATCCCTCTATTGAAAAATTGTTTTTTTTCTTACTGTCTAAATAAGAAAAAAATAAAAAAAAATAAAAAATGTTTTCCGGTAAAAAACAATTCAAAATTTTTGTCCTTTTTGATTTTTTATCTTTTTTTTGGGGGGCAAAATCTAGGCGAAATCAAATTGATAAATCTACTTAATTAATCTGTCTATTTTTTAAAATTAGTTTTCTTGGTTGCGCTTGAAAAGTCAAGCGAATGACAGATTACTGAGGGTATTGGTATCCTCTCATTTTAAATTACCGGGTCTGGACTTTCCGGCTCCGTTCAATGAATTGACTTATCAGTTGAAAGCGATTTTTAACTTTTAATTAAATGACAAGTGGCATATACCTCCTAAAGAGAATAAAAGGTATTCTTCGGCGCTTTTACTAAAGATACCTACACTACAAGAGTATTGAATCCATCGTTAGAATTGTGCCCACCCATTGGTATTAAGTTAATTTAAATTTATGAAGTTATTCTAATAACTGGCCAATCTGTTATTTTATATTACTCACTAAATGTAAAAGCGAGAATGTTTCTTTGCTTTCACGAACTTGGTACGTGTTGTGAGGTTGAGTTATTTGACGATAGAGCTTTTTATTCATACTTTTTGGGAAATACATCATTACTCTTCATTGTTCTTTCCTTTATAGGGCACGAGGCTGCAGTGTTAATCGTGGCGACATTAGCAAAACTGTGCATTGCCATGTCCTTTGCCTCCGCCTACGTTTTCGCATCTGAAGTGTATCCAACCTCAATCATCAACGCTGCAATTGGTTTCTGCGTCACTTGTGGACGTCTTGGAGGAACAGTAGCTCCGGCGTTACTCGCATTGGTAAGTTAACTCTTCCTAAAGGGGACTTCAATGGCCGTGGGATTCAAATAGTTTCATTCAGTAATTATTAGATGAAGGTAGTGCTTACTCAGAAGATCATTGAAATCGGTGTTAGCTCAGAGTTATTCAGCTATTCGGTTCCTTCTTGTTGTCCTATGGATATGTTTTAGCGGAGCCTCCTTCTCCTTAATTAGGAAGGTCAAGTTCTCCTATTGGCTGTACGTAGATTTATACTCAGTGAATATATGCCTGTGTCGAGGGTTTATAGTCTCGAGTGGTGTAATAGAAACCACTATTTGCGAATTAAATTTAATTAGGGAAATGGGTTAATCAAACTTAGTGCTGATACAATTTCTGGAGACTGGTGACTTTCCAACCGATTTCTTGTTTCATTTGGTCGACTGGAGCTAACCTGAGAGATAAGTCATTGATTTTCCACCTATGTTTGCTAAGAGTACTTTCTGTGTGCCCAACCAATCTAAAGGCAATTATTTATCATCACTGGATCACGTTGAAGTGAACGCGGGATTATTTTTTTCTTTTTTGAGTATTTAATTCTTCCAGATTTTTAATATTTCTGGGAGCTTTAATGCTTATGACTTTGTGTTTGAAATGCTTACATTTACTTCGTACCAAAGTAAGATAGTTAGTACAGTAATAAGTTTGCTATTTCATCTCATCTTTTTATAAATTTAATTATTTAATTGTTTGGACTTATTTGTACAAAGTGAGCATTCAAGCAGGTGAAGTTAGGAGAACAATCTCGGCGTATTCTATTACATAACCAAGCCGCATTGCTTTTGCGCACTTACCGGGCATATTTTCACCTTTCGAAAAGGGTGTTTTTCTTGTTTCAGAGCTTTGTATTTGAGCAAAAAAAAAAATACAGCAGTAGCAGCACGAAGAGCAGGTGGAAAATTCTGTTTAGTCGCTAGGTAAACTGTACTATCATTTACGCGGCTCAATTTACCTTTGACTCACTGACTGAACTCTATTTAGCAAGGCTATATTTTAACATTCTATTGTAAACAAACCCTCAAAGTGCAGTTTCTATTATTGTATTAAATTGGGACTGACAATAACACCACATATATGCATTTTAGACGGTTTATCGAAGATCATATTCGGTATATTTGTCTCTCATCAGTTCCTTGCTTTGTTATCCATTGTATGTATCCAATTTTATGTAAATTTGATTCCATATTAGTGAGACTTCTTCAATTTATAGACCAATTGTCATTCTATTATTTAAGAAAATTGTAGTTCAACTTTGACTGGCGGAAAACAGGAAAATCTTTTCTGAACCCCTAGTCTAGTAAGTATGACCAGTTGACTAGTTAGTTGACATACTTAATCTGCCTTTAAGTATCTGCTCCTTTGCTTTAATAATTACTGCCATTCTGTTGTGGATGTGCATTTATTTCCCAACCTTATTTACATCGAGAGTAAGTGCACCAGTTCTCGTTAAGCTTCACCTTAATTCGTGTTCTCAAAACAGACACATGTTTGTAAATTGAAACTCAAACATTGGCATTGATTTTGTGGAAGTTCATTTTCCCCTGGTTGGTACTTGACATAGGCAAAAGCTAAGTAAATTTAGTAGCCCTATCCTCTGGTCTTAGCCACTTTCAGTTTTGTGGAAAGACCAAGTAATTCTTGAAAATAGCTATTAGTGTAATAACTAATTATTATCACGAAACAGGAGTGCATTGCAAATGTGGGTTGAGTAATAAGTCTCTCCAACTAAATTTAAACTATGAAAAAAGAGGGAAGGAGATTCAAAAAATGCTATTCCATCTCCCCTGTAATGTTTATCTAAGACGTTGACATCAATGTAGCAAGATCTGATTTTTCAAAGTCCAAAATTCAATATATAATCCCCTACTTCCTGATTTAATTTTAATTGAATGTTGCAAGCTGCGTTTGGAGTAGATTTTAGGAACTCTTACTTTCAGTACAGTTTCCTCCTCCTCCTCCTCTGATGGCAGAAAGAATTAAAATTCACATTTTGCAGTATTTAGTCACTTGACCTCATTTAATTGGGATTTATTAAACCTTCCTCTCAGCTTTTTAAATTATCAGAGATTTTTGGAAATCCACCTAGCGGTAGGGCGTATTCATCTGCAGCTGTTAAATTATCCAACATCCGTTGAAATAGTGCCTATTGAGTTATCATGTGCACATAAATATCACTCACCTCGTATAAACTACTATTGGACCACCGTTAATATACATAAATGGAACCTCTGATGGCTCGGAAGCGAAACGATGATTTAAATCAAAAGTCTGATTTACAGTTTTATTGAGCAAGAATCAACGCGATAAATAAATCCTCTGTAATAATTCTGTTTTAATGCATAGAAATGTTAATTTTCTTGGATCTGGCGAAAGGTCTGCGAGCTATCAGTTAATTGGAAGCCGACAAACTCACATGGGTGAAGTGGAGAGAGTGAGTTGCTCAGGTTGATTAAAATAAGCCGAATCACTTTCCTATTTTTAAAAAAACTTTCCAAACTTCACTTCTTCATCGATGCTTCTTTGGCCCTTAAAGTGCATGCACTGCTCGCCTAAAAATAGTCGCTCCTTTCGTAAATACGCGCTCATACCGATGCAAGGACCAACACGGACTGCCAGATGAAATTCAAGGCATCAGGCTCTCTATAGAGAGTCAGTGACAGTTGAAGAAATCGCCGGTAAAAGCTTAAGTACTACGTGAATTTCAGGTTTCCTCATATTCATTTCTGGTAAAAAAAGACTAGCAGTGAACTCATTCCGATTTTACAACATAGGTAGCTATTTCTAAATCGTTCCGTTTATTTATATAATTAGTGACGAAAATATTCGTTTTTGTGGAAGCTCTTTTAATAAAAAAACCTCTCTCTTCCATAACATTTACTTTTACCTGACCTGCTACATGCCCTTTCTTTTCATCATCATCATCACCATCTTCTTCTTCTTCTCTCTCTCTCTCTCTCTCTCTGTCGACAAGATGGATATTTCTTTCCTTATTTCCATGTGATTTTCTCTCGGCTTGGTTATTTCCGATATCGGTTTGACTGCAAATAGACATGAATCATCGATGAAATTACGGTTTTGTTCCTAAATTGCCGCATATTTGGATAAACCTGAATCTACCTTGCACTCTTAAAACAATGCTCTGTTTTCCTTGTACTTGAAATATCCGTTTATTCATTTGATGCATTTTATGATGAAACCGCTTTCTGGTCTCAAAATGGGGCTGCACATTATGGGAATCGAAATTAAATATCCTAATTAGGTTCCCTCTATTGCTAGAAGAGTGGGGTGCATTGCAAGGTCGGGATATGGGTTTTGGAATAACCATAAAAATCGGTTTGATGTCTTACTAGTCGCCAACACCCTTCCCCTCCCCCTCTTCAGACTCCGGAGAATTTTCTGCTGATTCATTCCCTCGGTGCTTTGTAAAGTACTCCCTAATGATTTATTGTCGGTAAAGTTCATCATTGCAGTCGTATTTCAGGCGAAATTGCGCCTTACGGGTCCGGAAGTTCTCCTTATGTTATGTTTTGCTGCGCACATGTTAGTCTGATTCTTGTAAATTGGCTTTATCGCGTACCAGTGTGCATCATTTCAAAATTAAACAAAAAAATCAGAGTGGGAAAAGATACGTTCTACCGTTGGTTTGCGAGGAAGGAATGCATTTTCATGACTATCCGATCGAGAAAACGCACATTAAATTTTTCCTCTTTTCTTAATAATTATTCCTATTTTGAAATGTTTCACTACAAAATGACTAACCCAGCATAGGTCTGGCGTTTTAACACTTGGTTTGGATAGAAGCGTAAAATCATGTAGTTAGAGTTGCGTGAAACTCGAAGAAGTTGACAATTTCGCTCGCTGACCTCTTAAATCGCACGCACGAATGTTGACCACTACATCATTGACCTCTATTATTCCACTTTAAATGAAAACTTTTTGTGGATTACATAGTGCGGCCAATCTCTTTTCAGTGCCTAATAGTCTTAAAAATGTATGTTAGCACCCATAACCTTAGTTACTGCTAATTGTACCATGTGCGCGCATTTAAGTTTGACCTAACATTACGATCAGGAAGTAAGTCGATTGTGTCAAGTACCGAAAGTAGTGTAGACGCATGCCAAGATTCAAGTAGTAGGCTATAGATTTGGAATGAATAGCGCTGGGTAAACACTTTACACACTATTCTATTCCGTCATTCATGCAATCGTTGTATTTGTTGTTAGTGCAGCGTGTGTGTGCAAAAAACAGACCCCCCTCCCCCCCCCACCTCTCCCCCGAAGATTTTTCCCTCTTGCCGCTGAAAGTGTAAACTAGTTATTGACACACCCAGTATTTAGTGATGTAGCAAGAGTCTCCTTGGCGCAAAATTCTCCCAAAAACAATATTTAGTCACCAGTGGATGCTGGTGAATGTTAGCAGGTCCGATTAACCGTTTTGGTTGATTGGTTTAGGAAAATAATCTAATGTCTTCTCGGCAAATTATTAGTAACATTTATAATAACCCTTTTGGTACATTAATCGATTTCCCAATTCGTGTCTAAGAATGCTATTGTAGAATTTGTATGTGGTCAAATATTTGGAGAAGTTTTTTTTTTATTTCACGATTTTGTAAGAGTGATCATCCTCCTCTGTTACTAGTAGTATTGACACAGTAGTATAAGAAAATGCTGCAATCATTATTTCTGAAAATCAAGTGGAAGTGATTAACAGAAGGTCATCATATGATAAAGAGTGGGGCATCAAAGGATGCTGAGAGCACAGCGTCAAGGTATCGAGGAGTTCTCACTTAATTTTTGAACACAAGTTGAACGATTTTTACTAAATGATGGATTGGGGGCGGGGGCGGGGAGTGAGGCAGTCCACATTTAAAAATGGAAAATTCATTATTCGCTCTCTGAATTGCACCAAGTGTTTCTCGGCGATGTCCCATGTTTATTGACTGGTAATCTTTCATTACGAAGACTCGATTTTGCTGTTTCAATTGTTTCTCCCAATGGTCGAGGAGGCAGACTGAAATTCATTGGCTTTCTGCTTTAACAAAGCAGAGACGAGTTTCTTTACCATTATATGTTAATGAAGCTTCGTAATTAATCTTAATTAAATTTTTTCGTTTCTCCATTATTTTAATACCCAAAATGGATTTTATTGAGGTACATAAATAATGCGGAAGTAGTGGCAATTTATTTGATCTTTTTTTTTCAAACTGGAAACTTGTGGTTTCGCGATTACACCTGGAGCTTTTTCACTTGGAATAATGAATGAATTAAATATGTGGCATGCTATACCATTGGTTCTGGCGTTCACTATCATTCTTCACAAGGAATTACACTTTTGATTAATAGTGAAAATTGCATTTTGCACATACGTGGGTAAGTTAAAAAGCGCTAAGACAAATTCCCTAATTTATTTAGTTAACAAGTGATTACATTCATTTTTCTACATAGTTTCCACTGTTGTCTATACACTTTTGCAATCTATATTTCCCTCATGGTAGAACTTTGGGGTCTGTCTCTGGCACCATGAAATACATGCTTTTTCACTTCATCTAAAGACGTAAATCAGGTGCCTTTAAGGTGTTCTTTCAGTTTTGGAAACGACATTGTCTGAGTGTTGTCTGAAATTGGAAGTGTTTCCCATCGAAATCCGCCCTGAAAGCTCTTGAAGCAGTGCACAAGTGTTGTCAATAAACAGATAAAATTAAAAATGCGTGCACATTAATACTAGGTCAATTATTGCCGAACTCAAAGATCTATACAATTTTTCACTTTAAGATTGATAGCTTACTTAAAAAGTCTGCTTCGTAGTTGCAGATTGTTTGACTTTTTGTAATGTGCTCTGCAACCCAATTTCGTACTATTTGCAAAGAACCCGAAAGACCACTCCGATTAGTTACAGCGTTAGAGAGGAGACGAATACCGAGTGCTTATTGTGTCCAGAAAGTGGCTATTGTTGAAAGTAGCAAAGTTATAAGCCAATAAAGCACTGAGTAGCCATCAGAAATCAACTCTTACTATTAGAACTTCCTTACGTTGATTTTATTGTGACATACTTGGCACTCTTCTTCCAGTTTTCTGATGTGAAAATTATTAATTATGCATATTAGTTAATGTTTATGTAATTTATTTTATAGGGTCGTGAAATTTCATGTCTCATATTCGGAGCAATAACGCTTGTCAGTGGAATAGCAGCACTCTACCTGCCAGAGACGCTTGGCCACCATATGCCCCCTTCTTCACTTCAACTTGTTGAAAGGACTTGATTTGGGCTATTCTTTATTCCATTCCTAGTATATTCCATTATTTTCTCTTTCTATACTTTCCTCTCCAAGACTTCTTTTTTCAACTAACACCCGTCTCCGCCTTGTTCAAAAAGTGCCATATTTAGAGTCTTTATATGTTATACTGTTAAGATATTTTTTTCGGTTTATAAATACTTTTGTCAAATGTTAAAATGTAGAATTAGAGGATAGATTCTTAAAGACTTCGCAGTGAAGCCTTCCTTTATGATGAAGTACCTAGCTTACTTAACTTCTGGAAGGGATTCTTCATGAGATTTAAAATATTACCTCCATATATGGGATCCTCTATGATATTAGTATTGAACGAACTTACACGCACGCACGTTATAAACTTTAATCCGTTGATTAATATGACGATAAACTTTTGTAGTTATCGTGTCACTTTTATGAAAATGCAGGGAGAAAGTATAGTGACGGAGATTTTCACATTAAAGTCCCTTGAAGTTCAAGTATAGGTAGACCCAGATGCATACGATAGCCTAATTCTCTCTAAATTTCCAGAGTATTAGCAGTCTATTTCATTAATGCCATAATATTTTCCCATTTCGTTTTACCTTTATCTACAGGAATATAATTTACGACTTTACTAATGGGTGACATTTTTAAAAGGAGATTTAATAAATCTTCCACATTTAATTAACTAGTCGCCTTTGTGTCTAGTAGCTTTCTTTTATTTCAAGTATACAATTGGGTAGTGTTTCGAGGGACTTTTTATGGAAGTTTATATTGAGTGAGTTCTGTTGTTAGGGTTATTTTTGCTAGTAGCTTCTACATATTAACTGGCCAAGAAGCTCTAAACATCTCGGAACACGAAGCCACTCAGAAACCATAGATATGTCCGATAAATACATTGGGAAGTTAGTAGAACCAGACGATTGGATGATTTCTGGATCGAAACGAAGTATGTTACCCGATAACCTGCCCTATCAACTTTCACTTCTCTCCTCCACTTACTTACTTACTCTTATAAAAATTACTACATCTTTTAATTTGAAATAATGAACGAGTTTATTTCTCGTCAATAAATGAGGGATTATTTTGGTCCAAAGGATATTGTTATTTCTTATTTCTTTTATTACCCAAGCAATATAGCTCAAATCCGTTTTCCTAATTCCTACTTTCACCTCGCATTGCTTTCCAGTTGTCCAAATTACACATCTGTTGCATCTTGTTGGCTTCTGACAAGATCAACAATTCCACAAAGGGATATTTAAACTAATGGAACCGGCAAATGCCACCTTTCTCTCGCCGGACAAGTATCGTTTTTATTAATGTCAATGAACTTGAACATTGGCCATAAGGTTGAGATATCTTCTACATGCATAAAGAAGCTTAATTTCACTAATATCCGGTAACCATTAAATCCGTTGTAAATAAAATCAGGAAATAACATACTTTAGTTGATGATTCAGTAATTAAAAGAGATTCAAGTATGTGTGTGCAGATATTTCAATGCAATTAGATTATTCATTTAGATCACTTTGAAATGAAAGTACCAAGTCAATTTGGTCATTTGACCACTCAACGAAATTTATTTTCTTTTAGAAATTTTTAAAATTAGCAGGACCTATTTATCCCGTCATTTAATTGGCAGTTATTGGTCTCCTATCTGTGATCTCAGATAAAATGGTGCTTTTATTTTAAATAGTCAAAATTTAATTATCACTGGAGTAATTTCAAAAGATGGGTAGGATAATTAGTTTAAACAAAAAAAAAGATTTTGGATTCTCAGACTGATAAGTGTTAATCAATGGGTAATAATCATTTTATTTACTTTACTCCATTTACACGTGGAAAGATTAGTAAAATGGTACAAAAATGATGGAGGAAATTTTGAGGATATGTATAGGCGTCTAGAGAGTTTTGGATAGTTTCAATTTAGCCTCTCTGATGGTGTTCAATGACACTGGGATTCATATATTTCACTGCACAGTTGATTAGTCACGTTATCTCGGTAACTTTCCTTTTTTGCCCCTAGAGCTGAGCAAGATAGTGACACATTAATAATACGCAAAATTCAAATCCGAATGAATTCTAATTAATGTTTTAATTAAGTAACTAAGCAAGCAATACTCTTAGAGTCGATATGCTTTTCCGAAATGTGTATAGTGGTGGTGCATTTCCATCAAATTGATTGAGATTCTTATAGATAATGACAAGTACTCATTTTTGGGACGACAAAAAATGTGTTACATAATTAACCTCTAAGTAAAATAGGAGAAATGAACGAGTTCAACTTTTTCCTACCTGAGTCTACAAATTACCGGCTAATTACTAATTTTCCATTGGATATTCTTTAATGTGTATTTGGCAGAAAAATAGAACTGGAAGGAATTGACAAGATGCCCTAAGTTCTACTAATTAGCTTATTGGGGGGAATTTCTTTTAATAGTACCTTTTAGAATTAAGCTAT
Source organism: Hymenolepis microstoma (assembly GCA_000469805.3). Lineage (NCBI taxonomy): Eukaryota > Metazoa > Platyhelminthes > Cestoda > Cyclophyllidea > Hymenolepididae > Hymenolepis > Hymenolepis microstoma. Next base: position 29,925,117 of record LR215989.1, read on the forward strand.
TGCATTTATGAGGACTGATTATTTTCCTAAAGCAGGTATTCTTGTGAAATGATCTGACACCAATTTCACTAGATACCGTCAATCTGCAAGTTTAAATTTATTATCAAGATTAGTTTCAAGGTTAATTAAAACTCAATTAATGAACTTGGTTATAATTCAGCCGCGAGATCTCCCCTGAAATTAAAAGCCCTATTTTAAGTGTGTAGAATCTCACGAATATGCCCAGCATTCTATCTTATTTATGGCATCATCAATGCCGGTAAACTGGTTATTAACTAAGAAAAGCCCATTTTAACCTCAGAGTTTACTTCAACAAGAGTTCAGATTTGAAATAACTAAAGTCAGCAAATATCTTTAAGTTATTTTTCATTGTATTTACTGCTACTATTGGGATTCTACAATCTGCACTTATTTTGGAAAATTCCTACGACTTTTCGTCGTACTACCGTCTAAAATAGTCTGGCAAATTATAATTATTATGAGTGAAATGCTTGTGTCTTGAATCTTTCCTGAATAGCTAAATTGCCAATGAAAGAGGACCGTAATTAAGTGACATAACAGAAAATCTAAAATAATTCAATAAAAATGACTTGCATTCTTCAGCTTTCTCTTAGTTTTTGCCTTTTATTCATCAGATTTTTCTTTGCTGATCAAATTTCAACTGTAATCCCTAGACATTTTGTGCGAACACGTTAAAAAGGACCTGGAATTTTCAAAAAGGACTTCGCCATTTAAGAATTGCGCAACTTTAGTAAACTGCTACGCTGAAAGCCATTGAGAAATATTAATTTTATCTCCTTTATCTAATAGGTCTGCTTGCTTAAATAGTGTGGACTGTGTCATTAGTTCGCAATTTTACGAACGTCTAGTGGCTTGGCAACGACGGATCGCAATTGTAGTATGAATCCAAAAACATTTACCGCAAGGTTTGGCAATTTTTCGGATTGAAAGTGCTTACCTGGAGTCACATCAGTACCAGTATGCTATTTACTTTATCCCTTTGGGGAATTAAAGCTAACATTTGTGACTTCATCAAAGTAGCGATATCGATACCATCCTAATGACATTTCCAGATATATAGAAAAGGTCATAAATAGTATGAACACTCTACGAGGATTATCATTTATATTATTTATTTAGCCGTTCTAATCCGAAGATCATAATCGTAGATGGCGATGAAAAATAAACATAATGCAATGCAAATCTTGGGTGGTTTGTATGGCGGAAGACGGAGAAATTGAAAATTCGGATCTTGACTAATGGTATAGTGTATTTACTCTTTATTTAGTTCCCAGAAATCACTGACTTCTGTGAATAAATGATACTTCGAAAAAAACTTCGATCAAGTAATTATGAATAGGCTATGACAAAAAGACAGCTTGTCAGTAGCTATTTTCCAATATATTTGTTTCCTAGTAATTGAAGAAGACAAGTAATAACCTAAGAATACCCTAAGAGCATATTAATATTAGTAAAAAACATAATACCTGTCGTTCTTCGCCACAGAAAAGCACATTATGAAGAAAGTGCAATAATGGCGAATGATGAAGGGTGGCCGAATGCATATTGAAAATAAAGACGCGCTCTTAAAATTGCCCAGATTTATTTGAACTTTGCATAATGTCTAATTCTATTCAATGGTCCAGTTGGTAAGATCGTAATCTAAATGCGAAATATTTAAAATACAGATTTTGGACCTAATGCTTCTGGGTAAATTCATGTCCTAGATGTTTCAAGCCTATTTGATCACTTGAATAAACTGAGTTAATATCTTAGCAAACTTGCCTTTTACTGCTAGAAGCAACTGATAAGATAAAATGCATTTGGAGATCTGTAGGCACGTTGATCTTCTAAGATTTGAGCAATTTGATCTAATCGATCAATCCCCTTTAATATAAATCAATGGAGTATTTTTATTTCAGTCAAATTGAATGGTTCTCATAAGTACGCTAACGCTTAAAATTGCGATTAGCATATGTTACATTCTAATTAGGTCTGAAAACCGCAAATTATGCATTAATTAGGTTAATATCTTCCAAACTGAGCATACAAATGTGTCCGTTCGGTCGTTTAATTAGTAAACAATTTAACTGTCAATTTCTTCAAAGGTGTTAAAAATTAACTACCAAGAACTGACGACTAATTGGCATCTGCTAATACTAAAGTGATTCCCATAGTTGTCCAGAAATGATGGAAGCATGGATTACCAAAATTTAGCATTAGTTTAAGCAAGTTACCTGCAAAATAGGCCAGGAAGTTTGGTCATTGCAAACTTTTCGCTTAAAAATATTTGAACTATAGACGTAAGGAGTTATTTCCACTTATGTGGGAACTTGAAAGGTGCAAGAAAACATTGGCATTTACATTGATCCATTTATTAATAACGAGCAATAACTAATACCTTAATTTTCGGACATCTTAGAGGGAATTTACTTAAAACTAAAAAGTGCTCAAAAGTGGGACTTTTTATTTCAACGTCAAGTCAGCTCACTTCTTATAGCATCTTGCCTTCTAACACTCTTCATTACGAAACAAGGGTTGAAATGTATATGTGCATTAGAGAATGCTCGTTAAAACCCAATTAGAAGTGTTGTGCCTTAACAAATGTATTTTTGCTGTGGTAGTTAACGGTTGTAGCCTTTGCTGCTGAGTCTCGTTAACTTAAAGGGTTCTTCGAAACAAAATTTTTCAATGCCCAGTTTATAGTCTAGATGTGATATATGAATAAATGAAATTAGTAAATAGGATATCATTCAAATAGTCCATTACCCTGTTGAAACAGATTTTGTTGTAAAACACAATTGTTTTGGGGTTAGGAACTTCCCAAAATATTACTACTAATGAGTTATTTTCATTATTGTCGGCAAAGATCAATTGTATCCTACTTCAGTACCCATAGAGCAATGTTGCGACATTTTTTGAGGGGAACTGTGTTTATCACTCTTGCCGTCCATCTGGACAATCATCAGAAAATGTCCATTCATTATTCAGCAAACCACTTTTGGAGTTAATGTGAATAAATTTATTGCGCATGTATTTGTATAAAGGATTATTGTAAAATTGCTCAGGTAACTAAACTTATAGTATATTCCTAGATTTCCATAGAATTTGGTTCATTTTTGTTACCATCCAATGGGGTAACATGAGGAATAGTTAGGCTGGCCTTAAAATGTTGGAACCCTCAAAAAATTTTATTAAATTGACTTTTTGAATAAATTTTTATAGAAAAAAATATTCAGTTACTTAATCCTTTACATTTAGAAGCAACCCCAATGTTAATCTATCCATTTGACTCCCCCTGCCCACTATATTGACAGTTCACTTAAATTTGTCCTAATGGAGTTCAGAATGCTTGGTTAGGGCAGTTTTCTGACCGATTTTGTCGTGTTCTTTGTAATCTCTGCATGTTCTAGGTGTAGTGAGAGCTGATATAATAGAATGATTTAATCAAACTTCCACTTTGATGAGTCTGAGGAAATCCTATCAACATCCTATTGGACGCTTTTCAAGTTACAAATGTCTTATTCAAATGCTAATTTTGAAACACTTAAGCCATTATTAAGAGTGAATTCATCCAGTATTCAATACCTATTTCAACTTATATCAATGCAAATCAATCGGAAATTGTTCTTAAAATGAATAGAGATCACTTCTAACTACGTCCAATTGTACCAAATTTTGAATTAGCACTATGCTCAATTGACATTCAAAAAACGGCCACCGTTATCAAGTAAGGCTTGTTAAAGGGCACTGGAGATCGTTTTGAGCATATTAATGCTCCTAAATTTGCTGCTGCTTCCTCGCTATTTATTCATTGTCTTAAATTGCTGGTGTTTTGTAGTACAAAATGGATAAAACTACCCACTTTACTTACGAAGATAAATTTCCAACGACTAGTTTTCTGCAAACAGCCGTCTTCAAATTAAGAAAAAAGCAATGCTATGCAACCATTATTAGCGCATAGTAATAACAAAACAAACATAACTATCAAACTAATTAGGAAAAACATTTTCAACAATCAATGCAAAATGAACAGGTGCCATAATAATGGTCTTTCCCATGTAATAAATGTGGAATCAGCATCTATGGATGCCAGACTTAACTAGTGCGCTTTCCAATTCCACTCATTAGATATGACCTTGTGAACATCATTACTTCGTGAACATGTGCGTTAATACTACTGTTTTCCCTTATCCTCCTTCGGTGGAACTGGGCAAGAAGATGGTCTGGGATGGATTATAATTATCCTCGGCTTTATAAGTAAGTTAATCCCCTGCCTTCAGTTATAATTTGATTCAGTTGAAGGTTTAGGAACGTGAATCTAAGAGATGTTGAAATTAGGGGAGTGGGGAGGTGGGAGGAGGGGACAAGATACGCGACAATATTGGTGCCCAGAGTTAGGAATTAAAACAAGAAAATGTTGGCAAAACATATTTTCGCTTACTATTAATGCATGAGAGCTCCTCAATGTAAGGAGCTTAAAATAAGGATTAAATATATTGTGTTAAGCTAATTATTAATAAGAGATATAATGCAATCTAAACTTTGCCAGTCTTGCTTGTGTATAAAGAACAGAACTCCCATTCTTTAAGGCCATAGAGCTACAATTATTTATCCAATCATATCCGAGATTCAGAACGTTTCACAATTAAATAAATACAATCTGTGTTTATAACTCTCTGAATAAAAAAAATTAACTTTTTGAACATTGTTTTGTAACTTTTTTATTTCTTTCTGTGAAGTTTCATTGAAGCTGGATCCATTGAGTTTAAAGCATTTTAAAGTGGCCATTCATTATCAAACTGCAGATATTCAATGAATAGAGCGGTGTATATCATTCATGCCTATCTACAGGAAGCGTTGAATTTAACGATCTCAATTCCCAAAGTTGTTTCAATCTCCTCGAATTCTTAGATTATTTTTAGCCATTTCAATGACAGTTGCGTAAATGCTTTGGATCGCGCTATGAAATTTTTACCGACTCACTCAATCAGCCAATCAATCTGAACTTTTAAGCGAAATCTAGAGGATGTTGAAATTTCATTTCTCCAACAGCAATTATTGGATCAATTGAAAAATCAATAAAGGTTTTTTCTTAGATAAAACAACTTTTGCAATTCCAATTCCACTTACTGCAGTTGCTATACTTTCTTTTGATACTAAAGTAAAAAGTTCTGATCGGTTTCCAAATTTCATTTCTATACTTTTTGATATTTTATCACGAAGTTGCTTAAGAAATATATATAAATATAAATATTTCAGTCTTTTGGAAGTCACCAAGTAATTGAAAAATTACAAAATCATTTCATTTTATAAACGAATTGTGACTAGTATTGGGTCTCAACTAAGAGATACTTCGAAAAAGCGACAGTAATGATGCTATTTTCAGCGGATTTATAGAACCAACTGATCGTTAATCTTCATAACTCGAAGATTGCATATCAGAATTTTATTTTACGCATCTAATAGCATTTTCTATTGCTAATTTATAATTTATCGAAGATTAAAGTTTTCATTAATGAAATGCCATAAAATTGTGAAATTTCAAAATAAATTTAAAAAAAAAACTAATTAAAATTAATTGCTTATTTAGACTTTTATGCGCTTTTCCTATTGAATTAAACCCTTAAAGTAATTGATAATTATATGAGTATTTCGAAAGGACTGATCACTTTAAATCAATCATACGTTTTATGATATCAATCATACCCAGTTCTTCTCACTACAGACGTTGCATTATTTGATAAATAGCTCAAAATTTACACAGTTCGAACCCCTGATTCGAATTCAAAAGCCAAAATTTAATGAGAATATCCACCTTAGTTTAAGATTTCACGACCGTCATGATTATCCATTTTGTTTGAGTAATGATGACTCACATTCAAGTATAATATAGAACCAACAAAATTCAAAAACAATTTCTAAAAGAAACATTTTACATACAATACTCGTTTTAGAGGAAATTAGTTAAAAACCACGGTCTAAGGCAACTGACAAGCATGACTGACATCTATATATTTTCGTGAAATCAAGAAATGAAGGAAGCGAAGCGCTAAAGAGAGAATAAAAGGACACGAGAGAAATGCAGTTAATTTCGTCCTACTCCATAAAAAAAACAGAAACGAAAATAACACAGTGGAACTACTAGAGTTCCTTGGAAGGCGATAATCCGCGGCTTATTAGCAGACAGCTCCAGTCAGAATGTTGTACCCGCATCCTCCTACAGAAACAAAGAAGAATATTTCCTTATATCCTAGCAACTTTAAAATGCGATGTATTTCATTTAAATTTATCAACAAATTGGATTATTCTAGTTATAACTAGTGCGCTCGTGAAGTAGCCCAAAGCGTGCCTTTTTTTCAATCAGGTCTTTTGTCACAAAATATGGCCAGTAACAATCTTTTCTATTCAGTTCCGTTACTCAAATTAAACAGTAAGTCCTAAAAGTAATCTGAAATCTTCAATGAAAGCGTCATTCAAATGGGACATGTTAATTGTTTCAGATTTCTGCGGTTTGCTTCTACTCCACCAATACATGCTGTCAACTTAAACTCTTAACCTTAAGTCTTATTAAATGCCAAGTTTTATTTAAATTGTGCAGGCTGAGTCACTGGCACATTACTTTGTCAAAATCAATGTCGAAATACCTTTCGCATAAAAAACGCTCACTCTCAAATACTGCAACTCCCTTTAACGCCTATAATGCAGTTATTTCAGTTACTTTTTCACAAACTTCAAGAAATAGGTGCGAAATTGTCTTAACCAGTTTTGTGTTAACTCATTTCTTCAATATTTTAAATATTCTTATAAAAGAAAGAAGAAAAAAATTTGTTTAACGGAAATTGTAGGCTTTTGACAATCTCTCAATTTTTTCTTAATTAACATTCTATCTTGTGCTGGGAAAAATTTTCAGAAACCATTTCACTAACTAGTTCCATTTAGGCGCTCGGCCAATCACGATTGGCAATGTAAATTTCGATGCTACTGTGGGTGGTTGCTTCTATTTCAGAAATGGCAACTTTCGAAAATATTCTTACCAAAGCGACTATTTGTCACTAAAAATATATATGCATATGTGAGGGGTACACGATAGATTTACCTCCACGTGGGGCATCCTGGGCAACGTATAATAATACGGCAAAAAATGTCTATGAATCGGCGGTTGACTTCAAACTACCATGACCCAACTGTACGTCATATTCGACCACTTCCACAGTACCCATCTTAACTTTTTCTCTACCTTTGTGTCTGTCTCTCCCTCTCTCTCTCTTACATCTGTGAATCACTCTTCTGTTCCCCCCTTCCCCCCCCCCTCTCGACTTATTGTGACTTCGATGTTCCTCCCCTCTGTGAAGCCTGAAGTCAACTAAAGGGCTAGTGACAGCTTTCATAAAGTCTGCCATTTGATATAAATAAATATATGAATATGTACATAAATTCGGTATACTGCTTATTTTGTTAATTTTATTCTCAGAAATTGATTTACATATTCTACACAAGGATATTTTGTCAGAGAGATTAAGAAGAATAATACAAGACTTATTCGTGTAACAATCTGCCACATAATTGGTGACCCCGACGTGATCTACTCATTACTTAAAGATTTACAATTGCGAAATCCTTAATTTAATAAACAGCTATTGTTGAATTCCAGACGCGATCAAAGAATGGCTAGGACAAATAAGCACAACAATTCAAATAGACTAAATCCAACGACTTAAAGTAACTACTAAATGGTTTAAACTAACCAAACTTGCAGACCTAATTAACTGTTCAAAATAAATTTATTTATATCAAAATTCCTATGTGATTAGGTGAGAAGTGGATGATATAACTTTAACTTAATTGAATTCTGACCTCTTGATGTTGGAGGTGCAGAACTCTTCCGTTCACTTCGCATCTCTTGGCAAATCTGATAGGTATTGCAATTATCTCCAGTTAACACGTTCCTCGTTTTGCTGTAGTCGGCGGGTTTTCGTCGCCTCTCCTCCACTGAAATTGAGTAGGTTGAACCACGAGAACCCTCTCCTGTCAGTGGTGAATCGATATCTATGCGAAGGAAAAGGAAGAAACGACTATTTTACAAACAAAGGAGACAAACAAAACTTGTTTAATTATTGAACAAAAAAAAACAGATCGTTCCAGTGAAATATTCGCGTTTCTATTAATCGCAATACCTAAAAATATCTGCTCCAAAGTAATTTGATATGCATACCTCGTACTTTTATTGCTTTCTCCTTTTCTCCCACTCGGTAGGTATAATTTTGAGTGCCTTCACCCAGCAGTGGATTCGATGGAGCTTCAAAATAAACAAAAACGAACTTGAACCTTCCTTTTCCTCATTTGCAGTAGAATATTAACATTTAACAGGTTTAAATTTACATTCTTTACATTAAAAAAATAATTGCTACTTTTAGTAACAATTTAAATACTTTAAATTAAAATTTTAATTAATAATCTAACTTTTTTTCTTAATTTGACATTCTTTTAATTAAATACGAAATTTATATATACCTGTATTGGGCCGGGATGTCACGTTGCGTTCAATTGGTGTTATCTTATAACTAAGGCAATTTTCTCCGGTTACAGTATTTGTATAAACTAAAAAAAAGAGAAAATAAATAGATTGCATCTCAATATTTATTTTCATTTCATGCTCTCTGCATCGAAGTAAATATTAACATAATATTAAATATCATTCGAAAGCAAATATTTTCCACAGACAAAGCTTGAGCATGGCAAGTAAAATTAGCAAAGGAAAGTTTCTTACTTTTTCATGAAATTCGACTTACCATAAGACTTCATATTTCTCTTCTTCTCCTCTTTGGAAATAGTAAATGTGGCCACATTTTCGCCCGTAAGTGGATTTCCTTTCAAACCCTCTGACCGGGCTCGAACACGTGATCTACCGGGTTTTGTTTCCACGTTAACATCGTAAGTTTCACAGTTCTCTCCTGTTAATGTATTCTTTCCAGTCTCTACAAATAAAATGACCATTAAGTGAGTAGGAATTAACTTTCTAATACCGCTTCATGTGATAGGAGTTCATGAAGCAGCTAATAAATAACTCCCATTTGGTGTGATATTTATACACATGGACGTTGATTACATACCCATCCTTCGACGAGGTCCAACAGGCTTCATTTCCTGTGAAATGTCGAAATCTGCGCAATTTTCTCCAGTAATAACGTTACGAGCTACCGAAAAAAAAAGAAAAATAAAGGCGCATCTTAAAAGTCGCAGCATTAAAAATCGTTGTAGTCTTGTGTTTTGAGAGTGCAATAACTTCGCATGAACTGTCGGCGCACAATTACGTAATAGCATACCACACTAAGAATCGATGTAAAAATAAATGCCTATGGCACATCTGAAAGGAAATTCAGCCCAGAGAATAGCAATTAAAAGATTAATAGGAGCTAATAGTTGAAATAAAAACCACCTTATCTTAGCTGATCTGAACTTTAATTCCAGTTAATACAACCGATGTAACTGAACGGAGAGGAGCATAGTCGTTTGATATTACAAGTAGGAAACAACGAGGCGGGTGCAATCTGAAGGTTTTATTTATTTCAATTTCTATTATCCCTAGTTCCCTGAGGGCGATATATTCGGATGGAGCTCAGCAATAAGCAAGGAGTTTTCATGAAGAGAGACTTGCTGTCAGTTGTAAATTTAGAATAAAATCTTGCACAACATGTGAAAAAGTATAACTAACATATCGAAACTGCATTCTTTTATGGTAGGATCAATTTTATCAGAACGATTTGTTAATATCATTATATTTCGATGCATGCCTAACGCATTTCTAGACTTAAGTGCTCTAAGCTAGAAATTGAACTACTTTGAAATCGGGTTTTTAAAGACGAATTTATATTCAAAGGAAATATGTTTCGGTTATTTTGGCTGCAAAAGTGAATTTTGTCAGAGTCGAAATTGGCTTAGGTAAGGGGTGAACAGACCTCAGGAGAGAAAGCTTCCTTATTTTGCAAATCACATATCCATTTCCGTTCCATGCAGTTTAAATCTATTGCATTTTCCTTAACGGTTACTATTTTTGGCCAAATAAATCAGATGAGTTACTATATTATTGATAATTTCAAACATATCAGTTAAATTTCTATGCTCATTAGGGAAGGGATCAATAACCTTGGAAACCCTCTTACAAGAACCAAACATGCATCATTCTTTCATTTGATCAGTAATTGAGCAATAACTCCACCGGGTATACACGGTTGAACGATGAACTTGTAACCTTCGACTTGACAAAAGTACAAGGTGACCAATGGTAACAGTTTAGCTATTAACATCCCGCCTCTGAAAATGTTTGAAAATGACAATTATGAATTGATTATCGTTTCCTCTTCCGCTAAATATAATCTGGGACTTTCAACTCCTTTGTTTCATGAAAAGGGTCTACCAGAATAGATTTACGTTTTTATCATTATTAACTCTTCCACCAATCCATTTTAGACCCAAATATGGTCATACTCTATCACAAAAGAAAAGGGACATAAATTTTGATTAAATTAAAACCAACTTACAGGCTCTAGGGGTCTTTGGAGTTAGACTGCAGCGACGTTTTTCCTCCGTGCTGATATCAAATGATTTTGTATTTTCTCCGGTGAGAGGATTGCACCGAATGCCTGTAATTGCAGACGGCGCAAGTTAAACATAAATAAAAAATTCGTTTACTTTAATAAAAAGTGAAAAAAAAATTACATGGTTTCTATAGTTGCTTCTCCTCAAAGCTAGAATATATATATGTTATTCAATTTAAAGGAAAAGAGATACTGCTCTTACCTGTTGAACTTCGAGCTCGCACTACTCGACCGTTGTATTTATAAATTGGATCCCATTCACGTTCACCGAAATCGCCCCTTCCAGCAATGGGATCTCGTTTGGCTAAAATCGATAATGACGGCAAGCATTATCACTTTATCACATTCGTAATAGTTAAAGTTTATTCATCTTGGATTAAAAGCCCTGTTTAAACAAAGTTTCGCATTATTATGTTCTGAGTCGTAAAAGCAACTTCTTTTAATGCAAACCTCATGATAATATCTAGAGATCAATTAAGCGAACATTATAATAATTAGTTCAAACAAAATTTCATTCACTCTGTGTCATCAACTTCGTTGGAGCAGTGACTGTCTATCTCCCAACGTTTGGAAAATAGTCGGGAATTTGATTAGATATGTATTGTACGTTTAACAGTTTAATAAAATTTACCCACTCTGATGTTTGATCGGACTCCTTTTAGCTTATTCAATTGGATTTTTTGAGACCAGACATAAATTAAAAATGATTTATTTTCTAAAAATAATTTCACCTCAAACTAAATTTGATTAATATTAATAATCACTAAGGTTAACATTAGAAAATCTTCCACTTACGAATGGAATACACATGTACTTACCTCGATAAAATCTCCGAGTTCCACTCAGCAAGAAGTTTTTTTAATTAGTTAAATTTATTTTACGACATTTTGACTGTAGCCAACGGTGAATGGAAATATTTCTGACATACTTTTATAAATACCCTATCCCATTAGTCACCTGGAGGTCTTATGTGAGATGACGGCTGACCAAGGTATACAAACGAACACATTTGGAGTGAAATTTGATAAAGCGTTATCAAGACTATTGAACGAGGGTCAGATGGAGATTGGTTGAGAATTTTAAATTGATTCATCAAATTGCTTTGATTCAAATACCTCGATTTTTTAAAATTACCACCAATATAATACAATTTGTGCTTTTTCATCCATTAACCTCATGATACCCCTACGCGCAACATCAAACCATATGACCTCAAATGGAGAAAGTAATAGATGAGCTAGACTTACGACCACGAGACGATGGTTTGCGAGGTCGAGAGGTACATCTTAGAGCGTCTACCTCATTTCCTAAGTTCCCAGTTAGAGCAATTGGATTACGTGCTAAAATAAAAAGGCATAATTTTATTAAAATCAATGAAATTACGAGTACTTAATTACTTACATCTAAGCACCATCTTATAAAGAGAACTAAACTAACTAGAGTTTGAAACCTTGGTTCAATTAAATATTCAAGAAGGAAGTAACGCGCCTTCAAGTTACAAAAAATAACAAAAAAAAGTCCCTCACAGAGAATGCTCTCCACACTTTTGGTTGAATTTTTATTTGATTTAGCGAGAGGAGCAGCTGTATCCGCGTCCCAAGTTAGAAGGGTTTTATTAAAGGCTAAAAGTCAAAATATTTTATAGAGTTAAATAAATTAAATTGTAATTTAAGTTAGTAGCGTAAATCGAAATCATACGTATTATGCATAGTAAATGTTTAAAAAATAAAAAAATGTCGTTAATTGTAGAAAATTATTTGCATAATTAAAATTAACTTTCTGCCTACATTTCTTGTCCTGATGAGCCAATTTTGGCCTGCCAAATTCGCAATGTTCTTTCGGAAGATCACCAAGTCCACTTATAGGATCCCGTTTGACAACTTCAGTTGAAACGAAATTGAAATTTAAACAAAGCGCATTAGTATTTAGCGCCATAAGCATAAAGTGCACATGGAGAAATATTAAGCATAAGATGCCCTTTTTCCCTTCATTTAACTATTCACAGTTTCAGGGGGCAAGCTGGTGAATTCGACCAGTCGCTTATTTTAATTAAGTCCACATCCGACTCTGTATATCGGAGGTATAACCTCCAAAAAATACCTTGATATCAAATGATGAAAATCGGTATTTGAAATTAAAAAACCAATAGCTCTACACTTCCGAAGATTAAATACAGAAGGGGACTCAATTTTCCTATTTGCTCCCACCCACCCCTCCTCCCCTTGGCATACATTAAAGGACTATTAGATTATAAATATGCTATTCCATGATTAAAACATTTTAATAAAATTTTTTATCATCGTGCGAAAAGCTAATAACCAAAAAAAAAATATGGTATATGAGTCAACCGAAAGTAAGCTCAATTATTGATCTAATCCCATAGAGAGCTGGCTCGAAGAGCATAAAACAAAGAGAATTTGTCAAAATTCTGTTGAGCACTCCTACTAAAAGCTAAAATTCAGCTATAATAAAGTTACTTCTAGAAAACATACCTCGATTTTTTAATCCTGTTTCTAGATCCACATGAGGGAGGGATTTACGCAATTCTTCCTCATTTCCATTCAAATCCGATAAGCCTAATGACGAGAAAAAAAAGGACATCATTGGCTTGGATTAAGCTAACAAGGTTAGTGCATACTCCTGGTAATGCATTATAAGACCTTTGTTTATGTGCCAATTATATTTACATCTAAGTTGGAATCTTGCATGATAATCAAGTTGTAGGCAAATTAATATAAAAATGAAATGAATGTATTTATAGACCCTTTTAAACTAACCTCCTTGTCTAGCTACCTTTGCCATTTCTGATAACCCTGGAAGTGGAAGACACAAACTGATCGTTCAAATTCCTTAACGAGAAACGGACATAGCATATACTTGAAAGGAGAAATAGAGAGGAGTAGTTTTTACCTGTGTTGTCACTTATGCTGGAATTGTTATGAGCTTTGAAATCCGTCAGATCGAGTTGTTGGCTGTAGGTGGCTATTGCACTGACGAACCGGCAATGGCATGTAAAGGCGCAAATATCAACGTGAATTCGTGCCAGCCAATCAGATGCTTGCTGGCTGGTCGGCTCATTCTCTCCAATGATTCGACGCTGGTTCTCTTCGAGTATTAGTCACACTTTGCTATGCACGGAAGGAAAAGGATTAGAGGAAGGGAGGTTTGAAGGAGGGAGAGAGGGAGATCTCTTAAAATGCATCATTGTTTATCATATGGAGGCTGGAATTCAGTGACTGTACTTGTGCCAGCATTTGGTGACTTAACAAATGGAACTATTAATTCGGCTCAATTAACTTTGTAACAGTCCCTGTAATACCATATTGTTATTTAAATTAAATTAAGAGCATAAAAATCACGAATTTATTTTTAACAGCATTACATCGTGAATTAACAAGTGGATCTATTTTATAATCTTGTTTTAATGGCAACATAATTTCTGAATTTTTAGTGAAATCAATAGAAACGTCCATCCATAAAAACTACTTTTACTTTAGAATAATAATAAATTCAATTATAGTGACCAAATAATACTAATGAAATAATCATCAACGGAGAAATTAGATTTATTGTGAACCAAGAGCTCTATAAACTTCAGGAATGTTTGTTTGAAAATAGCAGCTTGCATCAAGTAAAGATTAGCAAGTGAGCTTTTTAATCTGTAAATTTATCGATTTTTCATTAATTAAAGTGCATTCTCGGTTGAAAATTAATTTTTCCTCAAACTTGATACTCGGACTGAAGGTTAGCTCATAGCTTTCTTTTAAATTAAAGAAAGCATTAGCGAGTAAACAATTTGTAAAAGATGTTGGTGAAATGCAGATATTCAAAACATGTGCTTTACGTCTGACATTGGACAGTCAGTGACATTCAATGTTAGTCATTTGATCCAGGGATTTTTAATTTTAAAGCCAAAATAATAAGTCGTTTCAATTATGAAGGAAAAGTAATGCCCCCTTTCTCAGTTGTGAAAATTTTGTTTGGGTAGAATTTTATTCAAGGCGCAGAGGCGTTTTAGCGAAACAATGTTCTAAATTTTGTAATTAGTTTTAATCTAAAAAAATCAAGAATCACTGGCTTTTTTTCACGTTTCAGGCTGATCATGTTGGTGAGTGTGCCAATGTTAGAAATTCATGCATATGAAAAGTTCAAACACCATCTTCCCATCTTCCAACTTAAACTAATAAAAGCCAAATGATAAATTGGCCAACAACGAAAGCGCGAGTTATGCGATTATGTTGGCAATTCACTAATTAGGTGAGGGAAATGAAAAAAAGGAAGATTAGTTCCATGCAAATGAACTTAAAATACTTTCCATTAATCAATCATAATAATTTTTTTCGAGAAAACAATTTGAAGAATAGTGCCAAAGACTAAATGTTTAGAATATCAAGCAGTCTGTTGATCTCTATTACACTCTGGCGATGCTCAAAGTTTTTTTTTCAACTTGCGATCATTGGTATCAACTTAAAATGTCCAAATATAAAGTGAAGAATTACATGGTGGGAATACTATAGAAAGAGCCTTTCTCCCACATAATTTTGATTCCATTTTGTTATGTGCAAGATAACTAGTCAACTTACTTATAGGTGGTAAAAAAGGACACGAATTGGCCAATAAAATGCCCACCTTTCAACTTCCAGCGCACTAAGGAGGGGGAGTGTTGCCCATGCTTTATAATCGCCTTTTTGTGCATAATGGCATTCCTTTCCGGTCTTTATTTTTTACGTTTAGGTCACAAAAAGTTAGATACGTGGAAACGTTTTGCCTTCATTTTGTAGAGCAGTCCTGAACCAAATAATTCTATGCAAATGTACACCTGACACCATGAAAATTGGAAAATTTGCTTGCATGGCAAATTTCTTCTTTACGCGTTTCTTATATAACCATATTAGATCAACTTTCTTATATCATAACCACACTTCCAATGCTCATATTTCAAGGTCTATCTTATACGGCCCTGTGAGATAATCTCTGTCTCAGTTCATGTGTCCCTATTGATAGACGATTAGAAGTTACCTAATGCAAGTTATGATCTGCTTAACGAAATCTGGATTTTCACAGTGAAGACTGACTAAAAAAAACAAGTTTTCTGCATTTAAATGCTCAGGAGAAATATTTTTAAAAATAACACTAAAGACTTTGGTTTCAAGTGTTCAAAGAATCTGTTGTATTTTCGTATTATAATTTGTAAAATTAAACTGTCGATTTTCATTTCATATTTCCTTATTTAAATTTAGAAGAAGAATTTTGCCACAAAAATGATGGTTTCAAAAAAGTATCCTTCAGTATAATTCAACGCATAAAGCATTTTTTGTATAAACCTTAATGCATCCCAAATTTTTGTGGCTTCAAGGGACTATACAATTATCCAATCAGATTGACTGTATTTTGCCACAGCCTCACTTAATACTAAAATAATTTAAATGTAAATAAATGTTCTCCAAATAAATTGTCCTTATTATTTTTCACTACCGTTGCTTTTTCAACTTTTATATTTATAGATCGTATCGAGAATGCAGATTGGCCAATAGGAAGAATGGTTTCAAATTCAAGAACATTCTAGAGAGACCCATGCTTTTTTTCCTACCCGAGATTCACAACTAATGACATCTGCTAATACGACTTTTTTCTTGAAATTTAAAATTTGCCTTACTGAAGTGCAAGCATTGATGGCGCAAATGATCTGCGGAGGTCAAACCTGATGGAATAAGAGATATTAAAGCATTCTCACGGAAAGTAAAAGGCAAAAGGATATCCAAGTAATGTTTGGCTCAAATTAGACTTTCAGTTCCTTCTAAAAAGGCCTCCCCCATTACACCGCGGAGAGTTGATGATTTCAATTACTTTAGAAAAATTAGAGGGATCCAGTCTCCCGGGCCTTACTCAGCGAGATTCATGGCAAGCCTTCAACGACGGAAATAAGTGTAAGGCCTCATATACATATTTACATATATATATATATATATACATATATACCACCTTGAGTAAATACAGCTTCCAGAGCTCGGCTGACTTACATTTTTAGCAATATTGTCTCGCCTATACTAAAACTGTAAGCTGATGAACTGCACTGCCTTCTAAATGGTTCGAGCTAAACGCGAAATAAAGAGACAAGACTGACTCCTCTAGGTTATATTATATCTGCCAATAAGCACTGTGCATTTTTGACACGCGTTTGAGGCAACCCAGGGGGGGGGGTGAATTTTGAAAATTGATTTTCGGAACATGAATTGGCCATTGAGTGAATATTCTGCACATTTAATGCTGTTTTCAATGTTTTTTTTTGATCTCCACTCCTTCTTCATTTATTGGAATTTATTTTAAGCGGTCCAATTATGCCCCACAGTTAAAAAATGCCACAATTTCTGGAATACTGCGAGCCAAGTAAAAGACTAGAGTACAGAAACGTCATCATTCGATAAATAGGTTGAAAGAGTAAGCCTAATTATATTTATTTCAAATTTGACAAGCAATTACTTTGTATTTGGTACCCATAAGATCGCACAAAATATAGAAATTCGAGCCGACTGAATATGGAAGATTTTGTGTCCAGAATTTTTCATTCAATTTTGCAAAAAATCTTTGAGATATAAAGCATGAGATAGTGCAATTACGTTAGTTCTGTCCAAGTAAATGACCCAGTGTTGTCAATCATGTTATTTGGGGCCACCTGCTAGCATCCGTGACCGTCACAGATGTATGAATTCATACATCAAGATCAAGATGGGTTCTGCGCCAGTCATCAACGGCAAGTGCACGATTATTGAAAGTGTAATCAATCAGTCAAACAAATAAATACCTTAAATTAGTCATCTTTTTATTAAAGTTTATGGAGGATTAGTCAGAAGAAATTCTTGAAGCCAAATATTCTCCCTCTAAGATTTCAGTCTCAATACGCGACTAGACAACCAAGTTAATAGCAATTTCAACATCTTATTATTGAGATGTAACTGAAATCGGGTCGATAACAATAATTGCATATCCCACAGAATATTCCATTAGATGTTCTTGACATATATTTGGATAGTTGGGACGTAAGAAGGCCAACCAACTTCCTTAATGTTGATGAAAAGAGAAGGCAAAATGGGTGCATTGTCCTATAGTACCCCAATTGTCTTCCCTTAGTACTAACCCTTCCCTCTTCTCTCCCAATGCTCCTTCCTACTCCTTCCTCCTTTTCTCATCTCATTCATTTCCAGTTATCCAATCCACATTAGTCTAGTTCTTCTTAGCCTGAAAAGGTTGTCGCAACTTGTTAGTGCTAGGATACTCATTAGTTCTAAAACAGGATAGGTAGTTTAATTGGTGGAATTATGGTAATTTTAAGGTATTGGTGCATCGCCCTTTAACAGTAATCGGGTGATACGATGATCATACTGACTCCATATTCATCTGTGAGCAAATGAAAGTGGAACTTTATGCCGTTCTATATAAACAGCAATGAATATTCCTAGCCAATCTCCTCATTTTATCAACAAGGGGGCATTATTTGATTTAACTTATGTCTAGTATATAATCCTATCAAAAAAACGATATTAATGTTTTCGAAAAATCTGATAAAGATAGGGCTCAAACGGGAGTACATGTTTTAAATAAACTTTTAAACATACATCCCCAAACTTAACAGATTACTTTTTCTGTCACCTAAGGATTCGCTAATGTTTACTCAACAATGGTATGTTCAATTCTCAGCAGCTTTTAGTTGAAAGTACGAATTCAGATAATTGGCTGGAAAGCGATTTCGTATATATCAATATGAATTGGCTGCATTTGTTTATATTTTACGCAATTTATAAGTGATCGGATAAAACCGATATCTAGTGCTAACTTCCCAACTTTTTAAGACCCATTTTAACGAAATTTTTTAGTACTAGAAACAAGGCAACTCTAGTTATTTGCAAACCTGACAATCGAGTTTGACTTGAATTAACCAATGCGACATGGTCTTTCAACTTACTGGAAATGTTCATAATTGAACGTCATGTCAAAATAAAGCATGATATCTGCTAATGTACTACTCCATAGTTCAAAATAATCTTCCTTTCAAATTTTTAAGCAAGCTATTTCAGTCGCAATTACACTTCTAATGGTGAGAAAGGCGCAAGATTTCGGCCTTGAAGCTGTGAAACAGTGACAAAATAGATAGTAATAAGATACTATCAAGTATATTTTACGTACAGCCTCCTTTTTAGGAGGTAGGTCATTGAAATCTACGAATTTTTTGAGAATAGAATTGGCAACCTTTTATAATTAATTATTAATATATTTGAAACTGGCAAGTGAGTTTGTAGTGATTGTATTTTTTTAAATCCTCTTTTGTTAAACTTCTCGTCTAAATTTTTTTAAATCTATTCGTAAGCACATAAAATTTATGTTCTTCGTAAATACTCCAGAGTACCCCTAACTATGGGTGATGCCTTTCTTGTAATTCAGTTTGACATCTGAGATGCAAAATAATCTGAGATAGAGTAACGAGAAAAGCAAACGATTCAAGACACTCGATGCAATCAATTCAATAAATTCTTTTGACGTGAGTGATCAAAACATTTGTAATAGTTTCTTTTAATATTTTATGTCTACAACTCACATGCTGCTTCACTCCCACGTTAGTACTGCCTCCGTTCCTCAGTAAGTTTGACAGTTGGCTATTTCTCATCATTTTCCTACCATTTTATTTTGTGATAAGGATGTTAGGATTTAAAGGGCCAAAAGCTCAAAGGAACTTTAGATATGATTAGATAACCTTCTATCACATGCACTTTTCAGCAAGTGTTTGATATTGATTTAACGAAGTGCAATTTTAATTCCTAACGCGAACCGTTAATTAAGTAGCTCACAAATGTTTCGTGCATTTATTAGGTTTTAAAGGCATTTGAGAATTAAATAATTCTTGATGCTTTACAAACTTTGAGTGAAATACGAAACAGGTATTTGGTCATTTACTTTGGGTAAATTAAAAATGAAAAACCTAATCACGAAATAAGATGAAATTCTCAGCATGTGGACAATAATAATGGAATTGCGCTCTCCCTTTTTGACAATTAATTTTTTATTCAGCGGAAATGAATATTATCTACCAATATTTAAAATTAATTCATAAGGTACATATAGATAAAGCTTTACATTTTAAAGAGGTTTTAAATTAAACTCTGATTGAGCTACTCTGATTTTATCAACAACAAATAAAAAAAGCTAAGGCAATTAGGTTTGAATAGTTGTACAGCGAACGCGACATTTTAAAGCTATAGGGCTTTGCCTTGTTTGCGTATGAACATTCGGGATGATTTGCACATGACTTCATTGCGCATTTTTGCAAATTTATTTAATGACATTTCATAGAAATTACTAGATTCTATTTATGTCCTTAGATCATGCCGAACAATGGTGACGATACTCCGATAGATCAGCATACCCATTTGAACAGTGAACCATCCTCGCCTTCCAGCCATAGATCTCATGAACAATCTGAGTCTACTTATTCACCCCTAAATCCCAAACTTATTATTCGCGTCGGTGCAAAACAAATTATAAGGTAATGTGTTATCTCAAATATCATTTTTGCCTTATCTCCCTGTCTAATATTTTGCTCTTTCCAGTCTTTTCATTCCAGTAACAATATGTATGTTTTTCGTTGCCTTCATAAGCAAGAATGTTCCATTCTTCTCCACTACTGACGCGCATTCCGTATATGCACCATTTAATACTCCGAATGCTGATATCGGTACACAAACTTGGCAGACTCTAGTCAATGTTGCCATAATTTTAACCTTTGTCATTGTAATAACTTTCATACTTGTGCTACTGTTCAAATTCAAGTGTTACAAGGTAAGAAAATCATCCTTAAATATTTTTTATCATTTTAAAATTTTCAACTCTTTCTGCTCTTCTTTCCCTATCTCTTTAGTTTTTGACAGGGTGGTTAATTATGGCAACGTTTGTTGTGGTCTTTTTAGCTTCATTCACATTCTTTGCGTAAGTCGTTCCTTTCTATTTTGTCGTCAACTTGTTCCCATTTATGCTGGTCTCTGAATTTCTGTAAAATAACTATTATAAATGCTTGTTCACTTTTCTCTTCAGCGTTAGTTGCCCATATATATGTAGTACTTTGCTTCGTTCTCATTAAATCTGTATCAGCTTTTTAGGCTTTACATTTTCATGGTCTTATTAATTAAGGCACTGTTTGAAATAGAATGAGGGTATATTTGATATTCATTCATCAAATCCTTCAATAGAATGTCATACACTAGGGCGCTCAATGTTTTCACTAAATGGTGATCCAACTGTCTTGTAGATATTCCAAACCTATCTCTTATAATGTTGCTACCTGCCAAAGTGTACAACAACTTCGGCGGTTACTTGGAATTTATCGTTCAGACAAAAGACTAACTTAAGCTTTCGTCTTGATTGGATTTAACTGTGCTTGACTTGTCTTTCTATTTTGACATAAATTCTCTTTAGGCAGTTATTGCAGGTCTCAAGAATCTTCTTTGACAATATAACATTTGCAATCTTACTCTGGAATTTTGGAGTGTTGGGTCTTATTTCCATTCACTGGCGCGGCCCTCTAGTCTTGCAACAGGCTTACCTCATTTTCAACAGTGTTGTTGTGGCTCTCACTCTCCTGCGATTTCTACCAAAATGGACCTGCTGGGTACTTCTCGGTGCGATATCCATCTGGGGTATGGTATTTTGCCAAATTTATATCTCTCTTTATCTTATCGTAGATGGTTTTATTTACCTTTTAGTCAGATTTTTTATAGTTTTCTCAATTTGATTACTTCATTAGGTCATTTTCATTCTGGTAAAATCAAATCAAACCTAATTTTTTTAAGATTGTGCTATAAAGCCTGACTTTTAATTCTATTAAATTTGGATTTTGGCCTTTTCTCGATGAAATTGGCAAATTTACACCGTACACCCCGTGTACATATGTCGTTAATGTGTTTCATCAATGGAATGATTAATTGAGGTGACATCTGTTGTTTGGATTCTTTTCAACATTATTTTGTCATAGCAATTAAATAAGACACAACGTATTTTCAGTTGCTTTATAATAAAAGCCAACTCGTAGATGCGTAGTGGACAATAAAATGATTTATTTTCTCCATAGTAAGAGTTTTAACGCAGGTGTATTGTTCACTCTGTAGATCTGATAGCTGTGCTATGTCCGCGTGGTCCTCTTCGAATGTTGGTTGAGATGGCACAAGAACGCAATCTTCCGCTCTTTCCCGCCATTATCTACTCTACTGCTGCAGCCTACATTGCTGATACCGTGCGGCCCTCCTCAGCCACAACGACTATGAACACCAAAGAGGAAGAAATTCCACTGAAAACAGCAGATGAAAGGGCGGAAGCTCAAACGCTGGTAAATCTAAATGAAATGCCTCCCGTCTCTCTTCGCCGTAGACATCCTGAGTCCTTTTCAATGACTCCTCCTCATGACTCTGGTGTGTCTTCTATCATGCTTTAGCTTTTTGAATGACATTATTCTATTTACTTCAACTATTTTGTGTATTTTACCTAGGGACAATCTTACTGATGTACATGCCATTGTAGGTCTTTGTTATTGCCATAATGTAAACCTTTATGTATTTAAGTGCAGATTAAATGTATAGAGCTCTAATTCTGGATTTTCGAAATGTAGCTCTATGTTAAAAATATTTCGCAGAGGGCTCTTGAAGTCTTCAAGCATGTCATTTAAGGTCTCACCTGGATTCATCTTTTACGCGAAAGAAAAATACGAATTAAATAAGGCCCAAGCGTGTTAGATGTATGCTCGCAACTGTGCTCTACACAGAAAAGACCAATGGGGAAGCAAGAGTATAGGCTTTGTGTGAACATTGGTTAGATCGAGCTAAGTAGATATTGGTCACTATGGCTCTTGTTGGGGGCAGAGAGAAATGATGGCAAATAGCCGTTCTCTCACCATTTGTAATTTTTGTGTTTATTGATCCTCATCTCCATAGATTGTATGTCTTTTCATATTTGCTTGCCTAAATATGATCTATCTTACCTACACGTCCGGCAGTTCCTTTTCAGGCTCTTTTAGGCTCTGAGACGGCTTTTGAAAAAATAACAGTCGGCTTAATCTTCCTTTACAGATTCTGTTTTCATGACTTTTAGGCATTTTGATTTAAACAACTGTTTTCCAATCTGAGCACACTTGTAATCTGAACAGCTGTACATTTGCGTAGATGCTCAATTTTATTAAACATAATTTTAAAAAATGTGCGAATTAATCGTCTCAGTTTTAGGAACCTAAATTATTTTGAAATAATAACTATTGCTAAATGCCGAGTTTTAATCTGACTTAAAGAAGTGGACTTTTAAAATCAAAAGGTTGGGGGGTGGGCGGGGAGGGGGGGGTTATTATCTCTTTCATGGCGTTAGTTGTAGGATCTTGGACTTTACCGAATGTATTTCCCATGTCTATCTCTATTCCTCTTGTTCTTCCAGGGTACGAAACGCGCAGCCAAACACATCCAAATGGAGCTATGAATGTGAGTTTGTCGTTTAAAATATTCTACTGTCTCTACTGCTTTCAGTTTCATATTTCACTCCTGGACTTTGTTGTAACCGGGGGCTAGACAAAGCCTAATTGCTAGTGGCATATAACCACTCTTCTCAAATCATTATGTGAAAGGTTGAAAGTAAATCCGCGTCTGTTGTAGAAGAGAACAGAGGCGAGAACGTGAGAACCAAGTGTTAACACGAATTTCTTTGCACTGACGTGTGTAAATAACACAGGCGGTAGAAAATGGAACTCGGTATTTATCGGATGAGTTCTGGCACTTGCTTGCACTCTGTTTACACTGGCGTTTAAACGTTCAAAAATAATCAATAATGTGACATACTGAAAGGTTGTTTAAATGTATTATTTAAAAAAAAAGACGATTGGTGGGAGTGGCTTGAAACTTGTAGACTGGAATTTCTATGTAATGAAATTACTAATGAATTTTTATCATAGTCAAGTCGAGTTCACCTTGGTGAGCACCATTGTGCTACAAAATCGTTCCTCTTAGCTGATATCAGCTTATAAAATATCCACAATAAAATTGCAATGTAGAGGAGAATAGGGAGAAGTTTTAATTAGAGATACTCAGTTACCACAAAAGTATATTCGCTGCACAGGCTCATTCCATCAGTTTGGGGAAAAAGTTATTTTATAGGTTAACGTTATTTTCGATTTAAGTCATCAGGAAAAAAGGATATCTAATAATTTGCTTACTTTCAATCTCTCCTCGTCAATACTCGCAAATCCAGAGGTCAAGAGTAAACTTCGAACATTAGGAAATCAAAAAAGTATACTTCTTAAAGAATATGGAACATTTGATATTTTCATCAACCGATTAAGACTCCTACTATTCTGACTTCACCGCTTGCTTCTGATTGGTCCTTTTTTCGTTTTTTCATACTGGGTTCGCTTACCGCCCTCCCCCCTCTCCCTTATTCGGATGATTAAAACATGTAATGTTTGTAAAGATGACTAAACTATTTTAACAACTAAAATTTATAAACCAGCAACCTGATGATTCTGCAGTTCAGACAAAGAGGGATTTTCCTAATTCCCCATCAAAACAAACTCTGAGCTTACCCTTTGGACTAGCAGTAACTATCTCTTATTAACCTCCAGCATTAAGGAGCAACAACTTATCAATATAAATTTCATTAAATTTCCTTCTCGTCTCATCTACTACCTTACTATATATTCTCCTGAGTATTCGTAGACTTAGCTATTTCCATATGGAGCTCGTTTTGGCCATAGATCTGGACAATTAGTTTTTGATATAAGACTCGTTTTGGTTTAGTAGTATCGTTGTTTTTTCTTTTACGTACTTATGGATGTGCTTTTTCCCCTTTATAGGATGAAAGACGTGTTAAAAGTAATCAATCCCATCAACCAATGGATAGTTCCAATAGTCACCAAGAGTGGCACAACCCAAGTCCTTCACTGACAACTGGGGCAAATGAATTCTCGTCCCACGAAATGGTAACAAGCGGGGAGCAACTCGAAACACCGAATGAGTGGTTACGAGATGTTCAAGTCAGTTGAAATATTGTATAATTCTATTTATTTTAATTATTCCGTCGTTTTTTAACTTTTTTCAGGAGGATGTAATTGATCGCGAGGATCGAGGTGTTAAACTTGGTCTGGGAGATTTCGTCTTCTACAGTGTATTAATAGGTCGTGCATCACTAGATGGTGATATTCTAACAGCAATATCGTGCTATGTGGCAATTCTAGTGGGAATGTGTTTGACAATTGTGGCATTAGCAGTGGCGCGCAGGGCCTTACCTGCTCTTCCAATCTCCATTATTTGTGGCATTATTTTCTACTTCTCAACTGCTGCCGTAATAACGCCTTTTATTCACGCAGTATCTGAGAGACGACTCTTCTTCTAGGCAATTTTATTCAATGTAGTGAAAACAAATCTATGAGCTGACGGCATTTGTATATTCTTATTAACTCCCCTTGCATATTGAATTTTCATCACCATACTCACTTAATTGATCGAGTGCAATAATTAATTTTAATAATTAGCACTAGGCATTTAATAATATTTAATTCTAAGGACTGACTTCGCTTTCATGAAGAACAGATGTAAGGTAAGTAAATTGTGAAGAAACTGGTAATGGTCTGCGTCATCAGGAACAAAGATCCAGTTGTTATTGGATGTAACTACTTTGTTGGAGTGGCAACATTCGAAATAGAGCATATAATGTATCAAAAATGAAGTCGGGGTATTCAAGGTCGGGGGTTCTATTTATTGCTTCAGTTGATGGTTAGGTACCTTATGTATTTGTAGCTGGTTGGAAAACTTAATGACTGTCTCAGATATTACCGTTTTCCTGTATGCATTATGTCCGGGGAAGAATTGAAATCATAATAAGATAACTATGGATTAATTTACGAGCACGCCTTAAGCTGGGTAAATTTCTTTCAAAGCAATCTATTAGATATACCATTGTAGAAAATTGCCAATTAATTTCAAGTTCCTATATTTGGGTATCGACGAAGGCAGGAGATGTTTATAAAGTTAGACACTTCGGCGATTATTCTATTTATCTGATGCCAAAAGAAATTAGATTCCAATCAAAGAATCACGTCAGTTCAAGCTGAAAAAGATAAAAATCAAGAAACGATATGTAATAGATCGTTTTGATAATAAATAAAAAAAAACTGAATATTTTTGAGAAGTTATAGAAGGAATACATGCTGCTCAGTAGTTGAAAATGAAACCTAAGATAACACTAATTCAATAATAATTGACGTTTATAATTTTTCTTTGTCATATTAAAGGGAAAACAATCAATTCAAAATAATGAGTGATAAAATGGTTAGCATAATAGTAGAAAATATTTGAATTTCTGTGACTTTTGTGACTTCAGAAAAAGTTGTTAATAAATATGACGATCAAGTAGATACATAATTAGCACTAATGTTTAGTGAAACAGAACTAATGGAATGCATCATAAAAGTTAATTTTGCAAAGTTATTTTCTCTTGTTTGAATCGTCCAATAAACTAAATCTGTGTTATAGGCCATTGTCTTCGTGTTGTGGTTGGTCTTATTTTGGTTTTATCTGCTGTTTCTGTAGTCGTTTTGTTTTATTGTTCGTAAGATATTCGATTATCTAGTTTCTGTACTCAGATTTTATCAACGCATCTTATGTCATTGTTGCATGTCGGGACTTTTTTTCAATTATATTAAGCATACTTTGAATGTTCATTTTTTAGGGTGAGTTTAGAGCTGGTTAACTAGTTTGGACCCAAAGCGAAAGCCTGATTAAAAACTATGTCAGGAAGTAACGGACAACGTAGGAGGGCTCCACAGGTTGAAGAACAGGAGTTGGCAACTAAGACTCTACAAATTCTTAATAAGCGCTTTTATCTTGACGTTAAGCAAAATGACCGTGGACGTTTCATAAAAATTACTGAAGTCGCTGTCAATGGTCACAAATCGCGCATCCTAATGTCTGTTCCAGCTGCATATGAGTTCAAAGAAAAATTAGATGAAATTATTGAAACTCTTGGAACATTGGGAGAACACAATTTACAAAATGCCCATCCGGACACTTTGCTAAAATCCGCTAACGTTGTGAAGGATAATCGTCGCTATTACCTCGATCTCAGGGAGAATGAGCGTGGTAGATTCTTGCGTATTTCGATGCTGTCTATGGGCGTTCGTGTCACTATAGTCGTTCCAGCTGATGGAATTATTAGTATGCGTGACGGAATCGCTGAACTGATTACCACTTACTGCAGTGTTGCAGATCTAAGTAAGTCATTAGTTCATCGATTTAAAAGCTCTAGTTACTTGTAGTTTATCCATATTTTATGCTCGGTGTTTTAGACGCGCCATCTGATTTGCCTGAAGCGAAGGTTATGTTCGCTGGAAACAAAACATTTTACTTCGATGTGGGGTCAAACCGCTATGGCGTTTTCTTGCGTATATCAGAATTACGATCAAACTATCGTACCGCAGTTACTATCCCGGAACATCATTGGGCTCGATTCCGTGACATTTTGAATGAGGTTGCTATCAGCAAGTCAGATGCTTCCTCAAATACCAAAAGCAGCTCTCCGAATGCCACTGATTCGACGAAATCGGATAGTACCAATGGGGGGAGTGTTGGTAGTGGAACTGAGGGAGAGTCAGTTGATACCGGTGACAAATCTAAGACAGCAGCAAATTCTAGCCCAGAACTGGCCGCTATTCCTGTTGCATAGTTTGCTCATTATCCACATCAATAAAATGCGTGTTCTTTCATATCCTTCTTTAGCACTCAGCACAACAGTTTGTTTTTTTTTTCATCTTCCAAAAAATTACACCACAAATGTCCCATGTGCTGTCTTTGTGTGCGTATATGCAGCACTCTACTTATATCTCCTGCTGTATTCCAGTGTTGCTCTCTTGTCACTGCCTCCCACCATAATTTGTGCATGATAATTTTTGCCCACTCCTTCCTTTGACTCTTGTTAACGTACATTCATTCGTACTTGTTGATACAGCGTTTGATAATCACGCAGTAAATTCATAAATACTTCACAAATTGATTTCTAGTGCGTGATTTTACGGGGAGGCAAGTTTATCTCCTTTTATTCCTATAATTTCTGCTTTGGTTGACGGCTCATCCATACCTTGGGATTTTTTTTACTTTCTTTAGGCGGTTCACCTAGCCCTCTTATGTGTCGTGAATATGAATGTGAGGTCATTATCTTATGCAAATTTGGGAAAATAGTGATTGCAGAAATATTGTTTAGGACATTTTACCCATGTTAAATTCTAAAGCGGTGACTGCCTCAAATCGTATTCTTTGCCTTGAAGTTTTCGGTCTACCTGTAATTTACGTGGATGCAGTTACGAATTTGAAGTGCACTTGAAAATGAAGGTTACTTCTTTTCGTAAAACATCAACTTAACTCTGGATGAGAGGTTTCGTTAACTACTGACCAGCTCTAGAGATGGAATGTGTCATTGCCAAATTTTAGTGTAATCGCCTTTTTCCCTAACCTCATTCGAAGGGGGAGTTTTCTATCACTTAGCAGAGATAGAGGGAGATTAAAATGGAAATTAGAGAGTTAAGATATTTGCGGTGATCGCCCTAATCTATAAACTTCGTCTCCTGTTCCACAATTGGAACAGAGTTAGTCAAGGACACCCCCCATTGTTTATGAGTTGTCTGTTAAACTATGAAAAACAGCCTCTGTTTGTAGCGTATTCAATCGCTCTCAAGTCTTTTAACTCTGGGTCGATTGCGGCTGTCAATTTGAGGCCTAAGATATAAGTTTTGGCATCTCAGTTGGCAGGGGGGAGTGTTCATCATGTGACGCGACCCACCATTTAGACGTTCGCATCCTATCACCACTGCGTAAATCAGTTTGAACGGTCTCTTGATTCAATAGATTTTAAGATACTGCAGTTTCCGACTTTATTACATTCTAGGATCGCCACACGGCACGTCGGCCAATTTTTAATGTAGCCTGAAGGGAAGATTTCCTTTTGGAAGAGAGGTCTGGTAATTAAAGGGCAATTATGAACGCCGTTACTAGGTCGTTCCTTTCGCGATGACCTTAAAGAACCTTCAAAAGCAGGACTTCGGGGTCAGATTCACAAAATCTGTTTTCGACCCATTTGGAGGTAAACAATATTTTCTAGAGCAATTAAAGAAATAGGAATATTATAAATAATAAGATTCTTTTACATCTATAGGCTAACTTGTGCATTTTATAATTTCATTTTGCAACTGCTAAATCAGTAAATGGAATTACCATCTATCAGATATCCTCTTCGCAAAATGGTGCACTAGTAGGAGTTCTATCAAAAAAGAACTATTGCAAAGTGTGATCACCATACCCTAAATGTTTAGATTTTGCGTTTGAAGTTGGTATAATTGAAATATCAAATAGATTAGTTTACAAGACTCGTCTTTCCTCTATTTCAGCTCCCAGCGTTTTCAGATCACATAATTTTACGGCCCCTTGTATTTGAAAATAGGCTTGTTAAGATCACGTAAACTCCATAGCACCGCACAAAAAATTTTACCTTATCAATCTTGAAAGGAAAATAATGACTAAAATTGGCGTGATAGGCAGTTAGACTGAAAAGATATGCGGTCAATAAGCGCTAGTCATCGTAGACAAGTACAAGATGCAGCGCGAGAGACGAATTTATTAGGTTAAACTAACCGGTGAAAACTATTATATAACCCGAAAACAAAATCAAATGTAGACTCTTGGTACCTTCACGTTTCCCCATTCAATTTTTTGTTGCCATTGAGATAAAATATCCCACCTCTGACTGTTAATTAAATTTTCGCAATTTTTCTCAACGTTGTCAATAGCAAAAATTTCGCAGGAATGTGTTACGAGGTGTTTGGCGATTGCCCACATTAGTTAACTTTTTAAACTCGAAATTCAATTAGCTACAAAAAAATTTTCTTCGGAACAGCCTAAAGTATAAACCGTTTGTTTAAAAAAATGGCTTTTGGTAGAGTCATTGAAGTTGAATGCTATCTTGATTTTTTTGTTGAAATTGGCACTGAATTTGATGCTAACATTGAGTATGATAATTTAATCCTTATCGCAACAATCAGATCTTAATCACGACGCTCTTTTCTACTTTGTGAATATTTGGCAGAATCTCACACTCCAATAATTTTGCGCACCATTTCTTGCAAAAAAGAAAAAATCTAGACTTCTTTAAATAAATGCCATATTCTTTCTCGCGCTTACCCCATTCAGCCAATAGTATTTCATCCGTTTCTTCAAGTGACATAACACATAATCTAGTCCGATAAAATAAGTATCATCACCCAATCTCTTAAAGCTGTATGTTTAAAATGTGCGCCTTTGTCTCCTATAAAACAATTAATAACTCGATAATAAAATATGTGATTAAAAATGTCAATGCAAATTTTCGTTTATACATTAACTTTTAAAGCTGCGATACAAAAGAAAATTGCATGATTTAAAAAAAAAATACTAAAAACTAAAAGATTTTGCATCCTGATTCCATCAATAATTATGAAAATTTCGAAGCACACTCCCTTTCTTGCATTACTTTCGTCATTTAAACGTTTTGTTGTCACGACTATTTGTTTTACTGAATAGGGGGATCTAAATGCTAGATATCTAAATTAACCGTTGCTATCAGATATTATAGTAAAATAGCTTTAAACAGTTGTCCACAATCCCAAATGAGAAAGACCGATTATGTACGCTTCTCGTACTTTTAATTAGGTTAAATTCAAGCTTTCTACTTTAGCAGCACCAAATACAGAAAGGATATATTGTTGCACGATATTGGAATGCTAAAGGAGTGGAATTCATTGACTCACTGTCGGTTCAAATTCCATGAGCGTTAGCATTTCGTGGATTTTAACAGATTACCAGGAAGCGAGATGCGGAGGGTTCCAGGTGGATTGAAAAGCGACTATCCTCTTTTTGATAGCAAATCTTGAAATAAAGAAAGGATTTCGAGGTGCAAGGTCTAAAGGACGATAGCGAAGTTCATTTTTTGTCACATAGCAAGATTTCTATGACCAAAACCAAAACCGTGACAGTAAAATTGGGTACTTAAGACAACTCAAATGGATTCCACACCTCCCACTCCCACCGCCAATCCTCACCCCAAGTCTTGTCATAAATTTTGTCATGGAAATGCGTTTTTTACAAGATGCTCGACAAAATAAATGACGAACTATTCACTACATTTTTTTGCAAAAATATTTGAAAAACGAGAAGCCTCTCTCTTCTAACATAGTTCGGCGATATATTAGCCCAATGCAGAAGCCAATAACTCAACGCAGAACACACGGCATATTGGGGCACAAACGTATGTAAAATCGAAAGCAAAACTAAATAGGCAATGGCTTAAATAAATTGGCCCATTGCAAAGTATCTTTTATCAGTTTTGGAAATGGAAGTCCTCTGAGTCCTAATTGCAGAGAAAGAAGACTTAGTTTTATATTAACTTTTAATTTTTATCTTTTAGTCTTATCTTTTAACTACTGGGGGAGGGGCTACTTCAAAATCAATCTCATTTTCAATTGAATGACTTTAATAATATTGCGTTTTACATTGAGTGAACGCTAAAATCGATATTGCGGTGTACTCTCTCTCTCTCGCGCTCTAATAAGCGTACCAGTATATGCTATCAGTCCTCAGCCAATCAGATTGAGGTAAGGCATTGATTACCTCCCCTCCCCCCCCCCTCTCCCTGTATTTTCCTTCAGCTTTCATACTCTAGCAGACATTTTAGTCCTTTCATTCGATCTCGATTTATAGTTACGATGTCTCTTATAATTCAAATATATTTCGCTCACGCTCTCCGTAATGTATTAACAAACAAATATATATATTGTGACATATGACAAAATGGGAGATATTGAGAAGAGATGGCAGCGGAGAAATTCCGGTTTAGGAACAAGGAGCGTCCTTACACACATTCGTGAATTTGACGCTTACTTTATGGCAAGATCGCTATGACCTAGTTCTCCACATTGATCTTATGCCGTGACAACCATTTAGAAATTGATTTTTCTATTTTTTAAAAAACTCTCATTGAATTTTCGCCAACTGCGTTCCTTTTAATAAATCGCTCATATAAATTCGACACAATTTCAATGGAGTGCATCTTGTAATTCAAACTTCGAAATGAGGGTTTAAGTTCAATCTAAACTTTTATCAATTAAGCGGTCTTAAACTCTACAGAAGCGATAGTCAACTTCTTTGGTTCTCAATAACCTGTGATGCTTTATAGTAGCGCCTTCTTACATAATTAATCAAATGCAAGAATGTTCGAAAAATGCAAGAAAATCAATTTTTTATCTCTTTGATGCTCATAAATGGTACAATGGTTGCCGTTCAACATTGTGGCAAAGCTCTAAACTACATGGAGAACTTGGGGGTACTCTTGGATGTTAAATCTTCTTGAGATATGAACTTAATCCCCATAAGAAGTATTGCAGCATATAATCTCATTTCGGAGTAGCTGAAACGGCTGGTATTTATTATAAGTTCACATGCATACCTTAGCAAGAATGATTTAGTTATTTGAAAAAAGTTAAAGCCCTTTGAGCTTTAAATAACGATTATTTTATTAAATGAGTGGGAGTTCTAAGAGGTATTTTACCAAAATGTGATAAAGGTATTTAGTGAAAACAATTCAATCAGACTATTTACTTGCATATATATAATGAAATGGCCTTAATAAGTAACTTAATCGCAACAATACATAGACGTTCGAGCGAATTTAGGGCATTAGGAAATTAAAGTAAGTTAAGAAATGAAGATACCGTTTATTCCCTCTCTCTCACATTACTTTCCATTCCTAGTTTTCATTCGCCTTTGAAGTACTTTTTTGGGATTTAAATGATTCGCAGAAATTCTTTTGAATTCAAGTCGGTCTGAAAATGATATTAACAATTCGAGACCACTAACTATGGCCATTCAAATAGAATTGAGCAGTTCTCATGGAAAAATGATGAGGCCTATTAGAGTGCAATTAATTGCTCCAAATTAAATTCTCAATGCATTTTTATTGCTATATAATGCTCATATTATTATACACGTCTTCTTCACTTTGCCTTCGAGTAATTTAACCCACCTAACCTTGAAATAACACGGGCTTCATTAATTAATCCTGTTTCCACTTCCAAATTACTTGACAATCTCAATACTTCTTAGTGTGGAGTGCCCTGCTTCAACTATTATTTCCAATAAGTAACCGCCCATACGGGCAGGGACGTGAGAAAAGAGGAAGAAGACGTCTAAAAAAACTCGACCAGAGCTGCTTTCAATCGAATAGGCAATAATGGTTGGCATAGCCTTAAATTGATTTTGAGCACACACACATTATTAAGCTAAGCTTAACCTTGAATTACGTAAGTCAATTTGGATCAAGCAGAAAGCTGGGCTCTTCAAACTTCACGCTGATTAGGCTGCCATGCTCTTCTGGTTAAGCATTCTAAAGGTTAGCTGTGAACTATTAAGAACTATGTGCATAACCCCAGAGGATTCTAGAGTGAATACATTTAGTCTATTTCGCATAGCTTGATAGTTTGACAATTGCCATTGATTATGCAAGCAAATTAGACAAATTTGAGGACATGGGGAGGTTGTCGTATGCCGTGAAGGCAGGTTACCCTGGTTACCACATCACCATGTCTGAACTCAAATAATGCGTGCATAACTGACTTAATGATCAGTTTCATAAAAAAGGCCATAAATTTTTCTTCCCACTTCGAAAGCAATGTTACCGTGAGATTAATTTCCATTTTCCGAATAGGATATTTAACTAATTAGAGGTGGTAGACGAATGAATTTCGTTTAACGGTTAAACCAAAGAGAGCTACGTCATTTGTTTATTTGCGTTCAGTGATTAGTTTTGATTAAATGTACCTATCCAGGCACCTACAATGTTTGGTTTTTGAACTTCCATCGTCTCTAAGTTCTGAATTAGCCTCCTGTTGTGAGTTTACTTCAACGAACTTCCTCATCATCCTCTAGTAAACTCATTATTCCATTTTTAAATTCTCAGCAAAGTGGATTATTTCACGACGCGTTTTCCAACACTCTTAAGGGAAGATGCTGTTACCAGGTCTAATCGAATATTTTCAGAGCATTGCCTCGAGCACACCAAGAGTGCAGGTTCTATGTACGCATAAACAATACATTATGCACTGAACTATCTATCATCGTATTCTGCCTCCTCGAACAAGAATTTGTAAGTCACAGGCAAAGTATTCATTGCTGCCAAGGTTGACCACCCAGTCAGTTATTTATTTAATATAAATCTGCATAAGCGCGCTTCTTTTCCTAGTAATAAAATCGACACGAAGGCTAAAGGTCTACCTGCTTATTCCGGGATCTGAGTAAATTGGTAAACATGAGCTTTTGAGGATTATATATGACACAGTGACTTGACAGCATTTCCACTAAAATTAAGCGATAGCTACAATGATCGTGCTGTATATATTAATTCAAACAGCACTATCAACACACTCTTCTGAGTTATTTTACTTCAAAATATTTTCTGTGACCTTACATCCTCCGGAATCAAATTCTACTGGTACCGAGGTTTGGTGGGGAAAATTTAAAATGAGTTGATCTGCCTGTAATAATACTGTTAAATATTACGGTTTCCAAAATGTTGTGTTGTGGTTTCTCTACTTTTACCTTGAAAATAGCATGTAGCTAATGTCTTTGCTGTGGGTACTAAAGAATAACCTTGTAGATTGCACGGTTTCTCCGAAACAACCGGATATGGTTAGATTAAATTCGCAATCGTTTCAATTCGTCGTCTCCTTATCTTTCCGCTGCTATTTCAACAGAAATTTCTGGATCGTTAGGTGGAATAAAATAAAATATACTGATAAATTGATAAGAAGGTTGGAAACGTCTGAAGTATTTCCTCTATAGCGGATTGCTACGCGAATAAGGCATGACTTATATTCAGCAACCTCTATGGCAAGATCGTCTCAATATTGTTAAGGGAACGGTGTGGATGGTTTATCACGGAGCTTAGTCATTATAATATTATTAAGTTTTTGTGAAACAGTTCACTGACTATTGATTGGTGGCTGGCTGAGACGTCTCTTCGTCCACGACGCACTTACTCCCTGCGCGACAAGTAGCACGATCGCACCTTCTAGTCTGAGTGCGTATGAAATTTCTTTGTTCAGTCATGATAGCGATGTGCACTACACAAATTTAAAACTTCAAAGTGTTCAGAGCATAACTTTCGATGCCAAAGCCTTTAAAGAGTATAATTTTGAATTTAAATAAATATAATTTAAAATTATATATACTTCTGCTTAGTAAAAAGATCAAATTTCATATTTTGTTGTGATTTGACCTTGTCACTTTACTCAGCATAAATTCCAAATGACGCAAAAAATTTAACTTAAGTATTTTAGAATGAAACAGTGAATGTCAGTTAAGTGGGATAGAACAAAGGCAATGACCAGTGGTAAGGGCATATGTCCATGTTATTAGCAATTTTTGGTCAATCTAAATAATTAATGGCATTATTGTAAGCATTTGGGTAAAGAAATAGGGGAAAATTCTGATTACTTTTATACTGGACATAAATTTTGAAGGCTATCTAATTGTTAATTGTTAATTGTACAACGGAAATGAATCGACTAGGCGAAAATAAACTAATGTAAAATATCAAAGACCGGAAGATACCTCAGTTAACAGCTGGTAAATAACGCTTTCCCTGTGGAGCGCATAACAGCTACCATGACTGAAGAATGAAATCTCATGCGTGTTGAGGCAGACTCGAAGGTGGGGTCGTGCTAATTATTGCGTTAGGGGCACCACAAACCACCAATCAATAGTCGCTGTATTTTTTCACAAACCCTTCGCCGTATTTTAATGCTTGAGCTACGTGTCAGTAACACAATCAGAATGAGCGCTATTCACTCCGCGCGCTCTGTTTCCTCGAAATCCTTTAGGTCCCTCAACTAATTTTGGGAGTAATTTTATGCTGGGAGATTTTGCGATAGAGATTGTTGTGGTTTGGTCAGGGCTTATTAGTGCACCACACACTACATCTCCTCAGACGTCTACTCCATTGCCAAACTTGTTTTTATTTTAAATTTGCTTATTTCTAAAATAGAGAGTGTACTTCCCTATCTTACGATTAATGGAAACGAGTGTATTTAAGAAAAGGCTAATCTTCAAAATTAGGGGAAAATTCCAAGTCAAGTTTGTTGAAATTGGCTTTATTGACAGGAAACTCTTATATGTGTGTGATTCCCTATGCGTTCCGCGCCTTTTGAATTATCAATTTTCGGGAGCATTTTTTTCATTGAAATAATGAATTGTAATTGAATTTGTGCATTGAAACCTGTTTCCTTCGTTTCGTTGCTGATTCCCGTTCTTTCTAACCTTTTAAAGTCCTTTCAAGAGAAGCTCCATTGGTACTAGACCTGTAACAGAAGGCGCTATTGCCGTTTGAAACGTTTTTAATACGTGTCTATAGCTTTCGTCTGATGCCACCAAAACTCATCACGTTGGCATCAGTCTGCAGTGAGACACGTGTAGGTGCAGTTGGGTGCATTTTTCAATAAATAATTCGGGAGTTAAAGGGTTAAATGAATTTCTAGTTTGCTTCTCTTCTTATTTTGTCGGTTGGTTACTATGTCCGTGGTTCCTCATATTATTTTAGACTTTTTATTCGAAAAAGGACTTGTATCTTTCGGTAGCTCTGAGGAAAGCCGAAAACTTTGTTAGAGAAATAAGCTAGGGGTGAGTCATTCACATTCTTTTATAACTTCAGGAGTTGCATGACATTGAACTATTTTGTATACCGTTTTTCCAAATCAATACCCCTCAGTTACCTCCTCTTATTCTCGTCTTCAGTGACTTATTAAGGCAATTCGCATTCTACTTTCAAATGAAATTAGCTTCATGCAAATATTAATTCAATAACGATTATTAACAATTAGGTTAAATAGATGAACTTAATTATAGCAACCTCGACCCAGATTATGGTTAACTGTCACTTCAATTCAATTATCGCTTCCTCCCAGTCACCCACATTTCGAATTTTGGCTCTTCTCTTAGTTTCCTCTCTTCTCTTTCCTCTTCTCTCGAGTGGCTTATCAAGCAGAATGAGCTTATTCCTTGCCACTCATCCAAGTTTATACCTAGCAACACGAAAGGAAATAATCAAAGCTGAATAGCATTTGGCACCCACAAACAGTACTAATGTGGGCTTGAAAAGGATAATGACAAAGCTGACTACAATGAGCATAATACTGATTGAAATACCCATTTTCAGCTTTTAAGTCCACTTTCTGTGTAAATAAGGACTTTGTTATTACAGTACACAGTTTTACTGATTTAACGCATTGAGTGCTATGCAGAAAAAGCCCAAAATATGGTTCTAGAATGAGCCAATTCCACCTGACTAGATGGACAAACTTGAAACAAAGCTCAAAGCTGCAGATTTGATGTTTTGTTTCGAAATAATCAATCCCACAATTTATCACCAAACCGCCCATCATCTGTATCAATACCACGCCCTGACAACTATGCATCTATTCAGGTTATGGCTGTCATCATTATGGGGGTGTTTTAGTTTCCAATTCTCAATGACGCGAAAAAGTTGTATTTGTACATAAAGCTTCTACCTAGAACTGGGTTATGGAAAATGTTTTCGTTTTCAGTTAGAATTTCCTCTGGATTCTCGTAAAGTCCGCACATGTGATTAAATATACGGCGACTTCGTCTCTTAAATCAAGTGTCAAGATGATTTGGTTAAATTAATTATAAAGTAAAACTCAGCAGAGTTTATGCGAGCAGACCGAATGTTGTAAGTGCGAACATATTAACCGCATATTTAAATAGGGAATAAATGGGAAAGGCGGAGGGGGAAGGAGGAATTGAGAAAAAAGAGGAAGGCGTCAGTACCGAGCGAGGACAACACGGGTGGCGGGGTGAGTTCATTTTTGCTGATTTTTAATTAATAATTGGAGCAGAAGTAATAACCAGTTGGTACGTAAGACACAGCGAGATCAAGAGTTTGGAGTATGCAAGTACCATACGACTATTTCTCGTTCATTTAGACTTGGGTGGTTAAAATGTTCAACTATTCTGCTTAATATCAGTCAGTAGGGCAATAACAAGATGCGAGTTTTGTATGAAAGGACCACAAACTTCAACGTGGATGCCTATTAACTTGAAGTAAAAACTTGTACCTATTTCGCAAAAAATCGAGATATTTCAATTATAACAATGACTTAACATGTTGGATTTTTGCAATATATGAAATATGTTACAACGGAAATGAATCGACTGGGTGAAAATAAACTAATGTAAAATATCAAAGACCGGAAAATACCTCAGTTAACAGGTGGTAAATAACGCTTTCCTTGTAGGGTGCACAACGTTACCGTTGAATAAGCGTACTGTTCTCCCTAAATTAGAATTTTGGTTTAGATGAAATATGTAATATTTGAGAAGAGAAGTAGATCAAATACCAATTTTCAAAGAGGGAGAACACAGCTCTTTTCAAATGTGCATTCATTTGACTTTATAAAAATTCGTTATTTAGTTCCCTATTAAAAATAATCACATCAAACCAGAGTTCAAATTACCTTTTCAGTATATACTATTATGCATTTTACAAATATTTATCTAGCGGATTCGAGCCTTCAACACTAATTTAAGTAATCCTACTTTGCATTTTTTTGTCATTTTTCACCTTTTAGAGAAGAAGAGTGACAATAATAATAGTAATAGTAATAATAATGTTAATTCCCAAGCTAATTTAGGAAGGCGTTTCCAATGCTCACCATGAGTTAGACGACGGCAATAGTTAGGCTCTCTGGTGAGAAACGCAAATTTTGATTATCCATTATTAGCTAAAGTTAACCAATGCTGTGGACCATTCCGCTTACAGAGTGCGCACTGGTGGGACTTGAAACACGAATTCTGATTTTGAAAAAGATCATATTTCTATGACACCGCCAATTCCACATGGAGACCTATAGTCTACTGCCATATCGTTTTGCTTAAAGCAAATAGTTAACCTGGTCGTTTATTGGTTGGGAGGTCGCTGTGCGCAAGCCGTACTTGCTTGCCTCACAAACAGTAGCACTTTCCAAAAAGTTCATGCGCGCACGAGATTCCTCTGATCAGCTTTGGTAGCGCTGTACACTCCATAAATTACTTCCAATACGGTTAAATATGTTAAGAAGAGGGAATCAGGCACTTGAAGTATTTTATCCGCTTTGTCTAAATTTGAAATATTGGGCGAATAATGTCAGTCGTAGAACAAAAAAATGGTCTATTTTTGTGTAAATTTTTGTTTAAGGGATAGAGTCAATATGCAATTTAATTTTTATTTTTCATTTTTTTTTCTATTTACTTAAGGCAACCTGAATATAAAAACCAAATCTAACTCATGAAGTGTAAAAATCAGGCTCAGCAACACGCCCCATTTGTCAGAGCCTCAAGTTTGTTCAGGTGTAGTTACAAGTAGTATATGTAACTTGAGCATATATTGATTTCTTCTATTGCATCAAGACATTTTCATTTTCCAGTACCTCACAATTAATGGCTCTCTCTCTCTCACAATGATCAACTCCGAACTAATTACAATAATAAATCTACAGGAGCTCTTTGTTTAGAACATTTACCACCTCATGACTGCAATTAGACACAAATGAACTAAAGCTTTTATGACTTACCTTCACCTCGCTACCGTGAATATGAACTTTCTCCGAGACAGAGCTAAAATAATAGAGATATATGTTGTTTTCTTAGGAGTTAACGTGAAGTCTTGGGGTGGGAAAATGCTATTAATGATGAGGATTTCATCGCACTGCTCTCAAGTGGCTTCAGTTGATCAACCAAGAATGAAAACGATATTCCTCAATTTGAGCGCCTGGGAGAGTAGTTTTTATTTTTTGGAAGGCATTCTTATTATAATGTACATAATTAATTATTAAAGATACATCACTTTTCAATGGTCTTTTTACTTAAGTGCAAAACAGCAGGTTAGTTAGCTATACTTTATAACAGAGCGAGAAAATAACTAAAGAGACCATAATTAACTTCCTTTTCAAAATCCTTCAAATATAGTAAAATATATTTAATTTTGAAATACTCCTTAGTGATAAGGAAAGTTATTAACTTAAGATAAAAAGTCTGCAAAAGTTGACAATCGCTTTAAGAAAAAGTCGGCAGAATTGATCCAAAAATGGATTCTCACTTCGACAGCAATTCCGACCTTAAGATAAGATCATATTGTTCGAAGTAAACCTTGTTCGAGTAATGCATTCTTATTTAGCTTATTAGCCCATTTTGTGCTATTAAATTATTTGTCAAATTTTAAGCATTCAGAATGTCCTTCTCTCTGGCATGCGCAACAATTTACTTTATGAAAAAGAGGTGTGCCAATACATCGTCATATTTTAACAGATATACTTCCTTCTCCATCCCCCTTCCCAATATTCACTTGTGGTTCGGTTGCCAGTAGTTAGTTAACAGGTAGCTCTATTTTTACAAAATTACCTTCAAGGTCATATGTCTAAAGTGTATCTTACTCAAAGCATAGCAAAAATATCTGTGTATCAATTCGCAAGCAGCCATTAAAGAAGTGAATTCAATTGTTTGTTCAGAGTAAAGTGCTCAAACAATCACGACAGCCGTACAGTCGAGTTATATAAAGCTCAGTAGATGAAAGCTATTCTAAGATGCAACCTGACCTTAAATAAAATGTTCGGACTGTTAAGGAAACTTTGAAGGCACGTCTGAACTTGTCAAACTTGTAAATCTTGGTTCCATTTAAGTTATGGCATTTGTCTGAGAACCTTTTGACTCGCCCTCGTTTAACTATTTCTAATTAGGAGACCGACTGACTACCAGTTCTATTTTCTCATTAATCGTTCGTTTACATAGACTTAGGAGAGGCTATTTTCATGATTTCAAACAGGAGTAGAAGAAGCATTGATGAATGCAGCCTAACCAAGAGGCCACTCTTTCATACAATACTATTTAATTCGTATTTAAAGTAACTGCAGTGCAGTACACATTCTAAAATTCAGTTCCGGATGGGACTGGAGTAGAGCAGAGGTACATAGGGCGGAAGTATATCTTCATTCGAAGTATTAAAAAAAGTATTTATTTCTATTTAAAACCAATTTAAGTTATTTATAATCTCTGTTTGATGCGATTATGACGATAATCTACTTTATTTTGCTAGCCATTTAAGAACAGAGAAAAACGTGTCTAATTAACGGCACACATAATAACCAGATTAAGTGAATATGTCGAACAAAGTCAATTACCCACTCCGAAGTCTTGTACAGATCCTCTCTTCAGAGTCCCTTCGGATCTGATTTATTTAAATATATTGGCATATTCATATATATATATATTTATTTATTTATTTATTACCTCAGTTATGCAAAAGGGGAGCAATCGACTTGTTCATATAAAGAAGGTATTAATTTTACCTGCTCATGGTGTACTTAGTACTTCAATTGTCGATTTAATTGTCTAAAATTGTTGGGTTATTTTTAATTTACTTAAAGTTAGGCTTACTATCAATAGTATTAATATTAACAAGATAATTCGAGCACACATGAGGCAAGCTATCAAAAACTCCTCATGTCGAGTGCTCCAAACCTCCAAAGAGGAAATTAGCCATT
This sequence comes from Hymenolepis microstoma, assembly GCA_000469805.3. Taxonomy (NCBI): domain Eukaryota; kingdom Metazoa; phylum Platyhelminthes; class Cestoda; order Cyclophyllidea; family Hymenolepididae; genus Hymenolepis; species Hymenolepis microstoma. Next base: position 29,966,391 of record LR215989.1, read on the forward strand.
CAACGGCTTTTCCTATTTCCTTGCACCGTCGGAGTAGTTAGATTTAACTATTTTAACTCTCAGACTGCTCAATAAAATGAAGCAATAACTATTTCTGTGATGATAACCTTCAGAACTATATAAAATTGCATAAATTAATGTCAAAATACAGATAAGATGAGAATAAATCGAATCACAAAGACAGTGAGTGAAGTAAAATGGATTATAACCTCCTTGCAGAAATCATGGTTGTCAGTTACCTTAATTCCTCTCCTACTCTGCATGTAGGCGAGGCAGATTTTCTTAATTATATTATCCATGAAGTTGAACCATCCCAAAATTGTGTGATCGTCCTCCATAATATCCACTGTATTGGAACAAATTATCATGTTGATATGCGCATTTAGATTATTAATTAGTTAATGAATATTGGAACTACCACAGTATCCTCAAAGCATTTCAAGGGACTTTACTAATCGAAAGTTTTCTAAATACTCAACTTCTATCCACTCATTCCGAACCCTCAGCTCATTCACTAAAAACTTTTAATAAGCCCATATTCATAAATACTGCATTAATTCCCATTAAATCAAAATTAGGATTTTCACTTCCTCTGGCACTTAAATATCTTGCAATTTTGAGGGTATCGCGGTTACTACAAACCAAAATTTGCTTTCTAATTGTGCCTGTTATTGTCATTTAACCATCAATTGTTTCAGCTTCTCTACAACAGGTGACTTTTAGACTTATCCCGCCCTAATTGGTTCGCCACTAATTAGCTCAAATCAATTTTATTGTTAAAATCAGCGCTTCATTATGGCTGCATCACTAATACTTCTCTCCACCAATCAAACGCATGTGATGCGATCAGTCAGTAAAGTTTGTAAATTTTCCAAAAATCAGCATACATACTACTGACAGGAGAATCCCTAAGTGGGTGTTGCTGCTGTCGCTCACGATTTCTTATTTTCTAGTCACGTTAACAATTTACGAAATCTGCGATTTTGCATGGAATAAAGGTAAAATAAATTGGTATATTACTATTGTCAATAATCTATTTAGACTATTTTTCTATATTTTTTAGTGAGAAAATATCTAGTTATTTGATATGGTATAATAGTAGTGAATGAACCCATATTCTCGATACTAAAGGCCGAGTGGTCAGTGGTTCAGGAGTTTGGACAGACGGTTATACCCCTTCAATACCATTTCCTTCCAGAAATCAGGAAAGGAGGAAGACACTAGCTATTTCGTATTCTAATCCTGTTTGTCATTAATAATGTCAATTATTTCCAATTTGAATACATTGTGGGACACGTCATCGCATGAGCGCACAGCGTGACTTGAGGTGCGGCCGTTCAACTTCACGTACGGATTGAGTGCGAGGACACACAGCCAGTGGCCAATCAAAAGCCTCCGCTCGTTTTACTTAATCCGCTATTTTGAATGACTAAGCTTCCTCCCTTGTTACACTCCACTCCATGCATGTCTAGATTAAACGCGTTCCCTGGGTATCTCTGTCTCTTCTTAGCTTTGCAATAGCTTAGCTAATTCTGGGGGTCTTACGAACTAAGAGAAACTGCCACTGAGGTTTCTGAGTACAGTCAGGCTTAGTTAGGTAGCTAATCCGCTACAACATACAAAATTGCACTCTTTTACTGGCAGAGACTTTTCTTCTTCTGTTTCCTGATTTAAAATATTAATAAAATAATAAAAACGGGTCTATAACTTTACAGTACGTTAAATTTCTCTTATATTTTGTCTACAAATAATTGTCTTTCCCAAACTGTTGAACTCCTAAATATTCAAGACTGGCGAGATTATTTAATTCAAATGGTATTATATATTTTCCCAAATATTGCTTTGTCACATGCCTCCCTTATCTCTTTGACAACCCAAAAACTCTAATTCAATTAAGCATGATAATGATTTGAGCTGCATCTTATCAGATTAACTCGGTGGCTGCAGGTAATTGTAAGCAAGGCTCTTAAAACTTACTATTTATGTGTATTCATAATTCTAAAGGGCATAGAAATTCAACCATTTTACGACTGTTTTTAAACTTGTGCATTTAACACTAACCACGCAACTTTGGTCAATAAACCCATACCTATAACTCATTAATCTCTCCGCATAAAATACTCGTCCTTGAATTAACGAGTGGATTCCGTGACGCATTAAAGAAACTCAAATATTGCTTGCCTGTCAGGCTTTACTGTTTTTATTCAACTATTTTTAGGGATGCAAAATTTCATTCGGCATAATTTTTGTTATTATGGTGAGCTACAAACTTCGACCTACAATTGGTATTATGAAGCTTTAAGACATTATATATTCTTAAATTCATTACTCTGCTTAAGGGGTGGGAGTGTGGTGATATGAATAGAATACAACTTATAATCTTTGAAGCTAATTCAATGAAATCTAACTGATAAGTGAGGGAATATGAATGCTAGTAGGCGATTTAATTATCGCTATTAGCAGATCAAGTCCATGATTTTTCACTTCAGAAGCATCGCAGAATGAGATAGAGATGGAGGAAATTTAAAACAGAAAGTAAAATTTGATACTATAGGACGCATGGTCAGAATTGCAGATCGCACCACACAGAAAAGGCAATTAAATATTGAAGTACTAAAAGTCTATATGATGTGAGATTAAAATATGGACTTGAAAGCAACGAAGGCACCTAGTAAGAGACAGCGACTATTTTGCCTATGTCCTAAACTTCCACCAAGAGTGACAGTCGATACTGAGCTCCTGTTTGGCTTCCCCAATGGCCCACTCAACATTCGTTTTTGCTTCCATTTAGTTAAACGAGGTGGCAAAGTTGCATAATATCGTTCAAGGTAAAACTAACAGCCGAGGTATCTGATCGCACCCCAGCTATTCTCCAGGATATATCATCTATTTTCTGTCAAGCTCCACTGGGGCAGCGAACCTGGGAAGACAGGTTAGTGATGCACATACTTTATTGAAAAATGACCCTAAAATATGAGATATGTGCAACGGAGCGCGTGTGTGTTTAGAATGGGGTTGGCAGGCAGTGGCGACAAACGAGAATTGGTGAGACGTTGCAGTTATTTCACTTAGATGAGTTTGACCTGAAGAGGTCGTAGCAACTGCTAATCGACGGACTGTTAAAGGTGCTTTCTGTGCAGGAGATTAATGTCAGTGTAGTCGTTTGTAAAGTGCTACCGTTTCAATGGTGTAATCGACAGAGAGAGAGAGAGAGACGGGATTCTAATTTGATTCGATAAAATTTTGAGGGACGTGGTTACTGCAATATAATTATAAGTTGAACACTTTAAGTCAGAGGGACTTAAGCCAAATACTAACTTCACTGCACCTGAAAAAAAGAAATTCCGAATTTTCGCAAGCGATCTCAACAACCTTACACTAAATTCTAAAGTGTGTGATGAAAATTTTACCTTTGGAAAATAGCTGTAGCTTAGCATCAATTCTTTGCAGCCGAAACGAGATTTATATCATTAAAACAAAATATCACGGTGATTTACAACCATTTACTCTTATTGAATAATAAAATCACCAATAAAATCAGAATTAATTTATTCTTGAATTCGTTTTCTTTCTTGTTAATTTATTTATTGCATATCTTAAATTTGTAGAAACCCATTAATAATTACTGACCGCATTTGGTTTTTATGTCAGTATGGGTCTTAATCTAGTAAATTACAATTTCAAATTGTAAAAAATGAAACTTTACATCATATCATTTTAAACACACTTTTATTTATTTGTTAAAATGTAATAAGTTAATAAGTGCGGATAAGTGCGGATTTGAATTGTCATTGAGCTTGACTTAAGTGAACATAGCTTACGGACCACTGCCTGCTACAACTCTAGCTGTCTCCTCTCTGTGAAGTTAAAACTGTAAACTGTGGAATATCAAGTAAGATCCTAATTGGTGGAATTAACAAACAAAGTGAAACGCCAAGATTAAAAGTGTCCAGTCTCAATAGGCTTCAAACGTCGTAGACGAACATTTTCTGGAGTCCAGGAAATTGAGCAGCCCATTTAGTACACCCGAGTTCAGTCAAATGACACCTTGACGTTGTTTTCTATATCCTATTGATCACTTCTCCTTTATCACTATTTAGTATAGCTTACTTTAAAAGAATTCAAAATTGGAACAGTTTCGCATCACTGCGTATAAGAATAAAGATAACAATTAAAGAATTATCACTGAGATTTGAAATTTTATTCAGTACCTTTTTATAAAATTCCACAACTAGATCATTTACTCAAATTTGCAAATGCAGACCTCAATTCAATAATCTCGTTAATAATATCTCGAAATTTGACAAGATCCTTTCCCAAAATGCTGATTGAGTTTCTCTCATTATTCTTCACTTCAGATATGCTCAGATAGGTATCGTTTCGAGTTGATCCCAAATCAAAGAAGTACGTCTTATTGCCCAAACGAAGAGCTTTTCCTCGTTCCTGGCAACCTAGCTGGCAATGGCAGTCAGTCAAATAATTGGTCAATATCTCAGCCAAAATTTCTCGGAGAGTTTGAATGCCTTCGCTTGGAATAATCATATTTGCACGGATACCATTCGTCAGCGTGGACACCCTCAGAAATCTCATTCGATCATTCTCTTTCAGATCGAGGAAGTAACGCCGATTATCTCTTATAATGGTGTAAGAGCGCATGACATTAATTGGAGCCATGGACCGTCGGATGTAGCGTGGGACTGAGTTTGAGGTAAGAATTATCTTATCCAATTTCTCAACGAACTCTTTAACTGCACAAGCGGACATAAAAATCCGGGCCCTCTGTCCACCTTGAGCAGTTTCCGTGAGTTTTATAAAACGTCCTTGGGAATTCTCCTTCACAGCAATGTAGAAACTGTAATTTTCTATGTGCAGAGTCCTTAAGGCCAATTCCTTCTCAGATTCCTCATATGACCTCCTCGATTCGTCAGTATTTACCGACATTTCACTTCAACCGGTAATCTAGAAAGAGACAATGTAGCTTTAAGTCATATTAAAAATGGATAATTTGAATGATTGATGTGAATATTTATTTCAAATTCGCAAAAAATATTAATAAGGGAAATGCCTTAAACACAACTTTAAAGTAAGTCACTACAATTTTTCCAAAAATTTTTTTGAATGCCGGAATTCCTCTTCATCAAATTAATTGGCTTTATATTTACCATGACTCGTGATATCTTGGAGACAGTTGAGAATCTTTGTCCACGTGGAAATTTTCCTTTGTTGAGCACGTTTCGAGAACTTTACTTCAGTAATCAAATGATATTTCTTGTTCATCATACTGTGTTTTGTACATTTTCTAATTCCCGTGTTGTGCCTTATGCTTTTAATTTCTACTATACATTAACACGAGTGGTTTCGACCGGCTCAATAGATGAATTAACGGCCACTAAGTCACTCATTCTGATACAAGCCACTGGACCAACGTGCGATAATATAGTACGACCATTAGCACACAGAGGTAACGGCTGAGAGTAGAAGTTGGCAAATAGGATCGTCTTTCAAAGTGTTTGGGAGGAGAGATATGGCATTATTAATAACTATATAGGGTAGGCATATCTGGAGTGCAGAGGACGTGTAATAAAGGGACGCTTTGTTTCTAGGTCTAGTGGTCTGACTGGTATCAAATGTAGGAGCGGCTCTGTCTTACTTTAAGTGAACTTGACAAATTATTCGTTTTATGAAAATGGGTTTCTGAATGCTCCACTCCGCAAATATAGCATGTTTAGCTTATTAAGTGGGTCCACGTCCAACTGAAGCTCCTCTCCACTACGTACCTTTAGTTTCAAACCAAGAGTTACTGCTTGGTCTTTTCATTCTATAAAAATAATGATTTCGAGGTACTTAGTTGGTACTTAGTATCATATCAGAACACATCCACTTCATCAAACAATCATAATAGGCTGCTTTTCAATTTTACATCCTTTTCTCATTTTCACGTTGATTGCAACTGAAACATGCGGACTTTAAACAAGTTCATTCTATTAAATGAAAGTACGTTTTACTTTCTTTCGAGTTTTTTAGAATTATTTAAATATAATAAAGTGCATTAAAACATTTAGATTTATAAAGTTACTAATGGAAATATTTGCTCATGCCGAATAACAGCGTTGCAGCTATGAAAATGGGAACCGCGTAATCATCATCCTATCGTTAACATAGTGTGATTATTAGTGTGTAGCTCTGTGTATGTTTCAGGCAAAGCGGTTTTGACCTGTGCGATTAGAAAAATAAAAATCTACTTTCATGAAAACATAATTTCATCATAGTTTTCCTAATCTAAAATAAATCCAAAATTGACCTAAAAGCCGGCCAAATTCTCAAAATTGAAGGTCAATCAAATTAATAGATACCGTTTCCAATTAGGGCTCTTTTCCCAAATAGGGCTCCTTCTCCCTCGGCAGAATCTAATAGCGACTATTGTGAATTGGCCTATCCCAATCTTAATTTGGTACAAATATTAATTTATCAACCTATCTTGCTAAATTTTTTGTGTTCTGGTAGGTTTCCAGAACATGTGTTTCTATTACAAAAATACTCGTGAACCAGACAAAAAGTAGAATTTCTGGTTCATGTATGCCGTAGAATAGAGACGAGGCCCCAACATTTGATCGTCAACGCATTATTTGAAGCGGAAGAGGTGGCAAAAGAAAGTCAGACATTAATGTAGACAGGCAAAACCGCATATTAATATACAATCAAGAAACGAACTGATTTAAAATGTTATAAGGCAATGTTTGATGTATAAGCTGAAAAATAACTCCCAGATGTAATCAAAAGTTTCGAAATATGAATAAGTGGAAACAAATTAAAGAAGGTATTGAGAAATAGCTATTAGCATTGGGATATTTTTTAAGGGTTTGAAGTTTCCACTTTTGCATAATCACAAACAGTTTTAGGAGTTCTGCTTAAGGCTGTTTTGAGTTGAGCTTGATCTTCAGATATATTCAATCCAGTATCTAGAATAAAAGTCTACCATACTTGATCTTCAATGCTCCGAAAGATTATTAGTTCTTTGAAGTGTTGGCTTATTAGCTATTTTTACCTTAAACTTTCACATTTGCTAATCCAAGGAATCGCCGAAAATGGTCCATCTCTTCGAAAAAGTGATGAGTAAATCATATGAATTGAAATTTAAAGTCTGAAACGGGCTATTCTGGCTTTTCCACGTGTTCACGTTTTGCTAATAAGACATCATAAGCTTTCAATGCAGTATAAAAGCCTCAGATATTCATTTAAATTCCATAAAAATTTGAGAGCAGATAGATTTTGGTTTGTTCTGAAATGAATTATATATGGGCAACTTGATGAGGCCTAATGTTATTAAGAACTTTTAATCATAACCCTGATCAATGCTTTTTTAAAATGTTTATTCTTCTAGCTGAACTAAAGTGGAAATGTCGGACACCATAGAGAAAGCGAGGAAGGATATCCAGGATTCCGAAAAGGAGTTGATCTCTAAGACCATCAATGTACAAAATCGTCGATACTACCTTGATGTGAAAGAGAATGCTCAAGGTCGTTTCATCAAAATTACTGAAAGCTCAGTGAGTGGTCAAAAGGCCCGTGTCTTCATGTCTGCTGCTGCAGCCAAGGAGTTTATTGACAAACTGGATCAGGCTCAACTGGTTCTCTCCACCCTGCCAGAACATGATCCAAAGAATCTGGCCCCTGAAGGTCTCCTGAAGTCTTTTACAATTGTCAAGGATAGTCGTAGATATTTCTTGGATGTAAAAGAGAACGAAAGAATGCGATTTCTCCGAGTTTCTATGCTTTCAAACGGTTCTCGAGCTAATGTTATTATTCCCTGCGAAGGAATAAAGAGCATTCAAGAAACTGTTAGGGGAATGCTCACAGACTTTTTCAGTGATTTTGAATTATCTTCAACACCAGAAAAAAGCAAAGTCTTGCAGTCTGGCAACATGATAATTTACTTTGATCTGGGATCTAATCGCAATGGTGTCTTCTTGAGAATCTCTGAGTTGAGTGGAAGTATGAGGAATTCGATTGTCATTCGAGAACAGGACTTCATTCGATTTAGTGAGATTTTTAATGAGGTGATTGAAAGCAGATCCGCAACTGAGGATAAAGTCTCTAGTCCAGCGATGACAGAAGGTGAAAAGAAAGAAGAGGTGGAACCCAGTGAAACTGTGGATGCTGAAGTCAAGTAACAGGGTCTAGTTTCAGTCCTTTGCTTGCTATCTTGGAGATTAAGAAAACAAATTTTGCAAAGCAAAGAAATTACGGTTGCATAAAAATATACGCATGTTATAAACAAAGATTCATAAATAATTGAAAATAATCAAAATGTAAGGTCTTTTTCTGCATTTATTTTTTTATCAAAAAATTAAGTGCATAGGAAGAAAAGTCAACTCACCTTTTTGCTATAAGCCCAGTAGCTCCAAAGACGACCACAAATCCAGAAACTCAATAAATACCCTAAAGGCAGTGTTTAAGTCAAAAATTATGCCAAGGAACAACCCTGTTATCTAGCACATTTAAATTGATATGAAAATCGAACAACTATTAATAAAAAACTGTTAAGTTGATTTTTCTTGGATGGAATTAATTCATTTCATCCTACACCTCCCGATCAAAGTTGGTTCTTCATTCGTTTTAGCGTTGAATCCACCTTGAAACTTTTCTAGATCTTCTGAAGTGTCCAAAACAACTATCAGACAGATAACTGTGCTGGATCTCCGGTGTTTCGTGATTTTAACGCGAAATGAGGTCGCATGCGTCCAGATTGATCTCCGTTAGATTCGCTTTCTGTTCGAAAATTACGACTGCTTTCCAAGAATTGATCTGCTTGTGATAGAGCATCAAATTTGTTTACCAGCAGGAGGCATTGTCAAGTATCTATAATTCAAAAGATCTAGAAACTCTTCCAATGTCCCCCCCCCCCCCCCTTGTAACATGTGAAGTTGCCTTTTAACATCGTCTGAGAGTTACTCTTTCTAAACACTGGGATTTGGGGAGAAGTTAAATGGCAGATAATTAGACTAAGACGAAATTTGTCAGACTGAATGGATGATATTTCTGGATCCAATAACTTTTGTTATACCCGGTGGATACTGTTAATGGCAGTACCAATTGTGACAGACCAAATGATTATAAGTTTTAAATCTGAATCCACCAGGATAAGACAAGAGGATTCTACGATAGATCCAATGAAACCGAGATCAATATAAAGCCAAGACACTTATGTTTGAGTGCATATAAAGGTATCATGACGGAGGGAGTGGAGGATTCTTGCAATTGTTTGTGTGAGGCAAACAACCATTTTTGATGTGGTCACAGTGACCATGACACTTTGGTGACTTAACCTTAGTGAACGATTTAAGAGGTCTGGTAGAGTTAACCTTACATCAACCTTCCCTATCTCCCTCTGGGCAGCATTATTTATTTGTCTGGTGGTCGAGCAGACAGGATGTCAGGACTGATTGTTGTATTAGCATGTTAGGTTTGGAGATATGTCTTCCTGGAATAACTTTAGAGACGGAAGACCTCATCTGAAAGATAAATGCACCCTCATATCGTCACGGACCGCTAGATATAGATTTGAAGTAGGAAGTACCTCGTGATAAACATGTACAACTTGAGAGTGAATATAATTTTAACAAGAAATTTGGAACCAGTTGTTTTAGATGCACAGTTACATCAAGAGACATCTTAGTCACATTTTTTGCAGAATGAACCCTTATTAGTGTGTAAAAGCACTAAAAACTTTGTGAAGAATTGTCTAAGCCATCATTTATTTAGCAATTGAATATGATCTGCTTTTAGCGTGGTAAAACCGTCAGAGATAAAGTTTGTGTACGCTACTTATTACGACCTTAGTAACCCCCAAAACCTAAATAAAACCTTACCTTAATTTTAATATATTTAAAAATATGCAAAGTTGGGGAATGTTTAATAGTAAATTCTTAGCTTGCTTTTTCAGATGGAGCTTATTTATCTTATCCAACAATTTCAAACATACAGGTCGAATTACTATGTGAAAAATATTATAAATACATTCTAAAGTGAGGTGATTTTAATGTAAAAAAATCTATTGTACCATAATTTAATTGGTGTGAATGTATCTTCACTTTTGCTGCTTTTATTTAAATATTCTTAATTTAACTGAACTGATTGCTTAAAATAACTTCAAAAGGACAGTACATTTTGAATTGCAATTTTTAAGTCCTCTCGTTTTGACTACATGTGGCCAAATAATGAATTGATTTAATGTAATAACTAGTGCATGAATCAGTGATCGTAACCTTTGCCTCCTAAAATATCACTTGCCTAAAAATGGATCAAAATAAACTACTTTATAGAACTACCTACGGAATTCACCCATCCAATCCACCTGAGACCCATCCTGTCTCTACCTTCTCATTAAGATATGTTTATTCTAATTCCGATTTCTCGTAACCAGTGACACTAACTCCACCCTGTCACACTATTTCCCAAAAAGATATATCTACTTACATGTTATTAATAACACAGTTGCTAGAATAATATGAGAAATGAAACTCAACAACTTATTAGGGTAATTAATAGTGTGCAGATAGTCAAAGTATGTCAAATCATATAAAATGCTTTGTTGGAGAAATGCGCGAAATTATCACGCCCTCTTGCTATTTAGAACTTTGAACGTCGACTAGATTTAATGCGTGAGTTTAAACACACGCACTTTTACTGACGTAGTAAAAATGCGTTTTATTTCCTGTATGCATTGCGTTATGCTATATAAGACAAAAATTACACTTTAAAGTGCACTTTCCTTTACCTTCCATATATAAGAAGTGAAGAGTTTATACAAGAGAACAGATTTTGGTGAACACTTTGTCTCATTTCTTAAGATAGAGCTATTTTATTATCCTTAGATTTTAGTGAGCGTACTTCAAAGGAAGGCTATCACTACCGACATGTATTTCATGTTTGGTTCTATACTATATCCTGTGGTAAAATTAAAACGAAATTACACTTTTTAACTTTCGGATATTTTGAAGGAAAATTTATTTATTTACGTTAAAATTAAACAAACTTTGAAGAGCAGCGCATATAAGCATCTTGTGTCAACAATGGGTTTGACATGCTCAGAATATCTCCATACATTTAAAAACGGGTTCGTAAATATTTTAACAGCATTTTAGAAACTTTGTTGAATAATGAGAACAATCTCGATGTTAGAGCTTATTATTTTACTTCAAGTAGCTAAAAATTTTAAAGAAGTGGCCAGTGATTTCAGTCGTTTTCGATATATTGTTTTCATGGAAACTTCAGTTTTTTTAACATTTTATGGCTTTGTTCCTTAGTGATTTTTATACCCGTTTATATTTATGACCACACTCTCCACCAACGTTTATAACTATGACTGAATGTGAAACGATTATTTATTTCAATTGGTATTAATTCGATTAAGCTACTCCCTATCCACTGACTACAAACAAATCCTAACGCTCCATGTCGGTCAGTGTGAAATTACCCTCGATTAATTATAGCTAAGCATTTTTATAGATTTTTTTCCCAGAAATCCCAAAATCATAGCTTACTGTTCATTCGAAACAAAAACTTTCACGGAAAGTATCATATCTTGAAACCAAGCCATGTGAGGCCCATTAAATTTATCACCCAAAAATTGTTAAAGTTCTATTGAGAGTCGCTAGGGTGGAGGAGATTGGCAAAACGTGAATGTGGATTGGCAAGTGCCAAACATTATATCTACGGGGAAAATGTAAGTAGGATGAATTTATAGCTAAAAATCAAGGAGCAAATTTGTTACAATATTCATCCCAAATTTATTCCTGCTTTAAGCCGTATAAATGCGAAATAAAAATCGAATATATGGAACCAATATTCTACCAAATTAAAACAACTATTTGCTAATAGAACAATTAGAAAATCTTTTATTTTTTATAACTATTAGTCCGAAACAAAAAATATTAGCAAAACAATTTTAAATATATCTGATACTATTAGAAGTTGTCAATCATACTTAGTGAACTTTCGATTAGTAAGAACTCGGCAGCAGCATTTGCAATCGATTAGATGTGTGTATACGTGGAAACTAAACGAGTGTCATGACGTGGTGACAATAACAACTAGATATATCTGAGGTCCAACGAAGCAATACTTGTGTACAAATGACACAGAAAATTTCTGTGTATTCTCGACATCTTCCGTGGCCATCTAACAGCGTGAGTGACTTAACTCTTTCCTCCAAATGTTTCTATTCATTTGGCGACGCTTTCACAAAATCACACAGAATTACAAAAATATCTAAATGAGCTATCGCCGCTCGACAACAATTTCTGGATAATACCCTAGCATAACTAAAAAGAGATACTGATGCATTGACTCAAATAAAATTTTAAAGCTATGAAAAGGAATTAGATTATTACAAAATGATTATTATACTTAAATTACCTTCTAATTGAAAACAAGTACAAAATAGACCATAGGATGATTGAGAGAATATAATGAATGAAATTTAACTGGCACGCTATTAAAAAGACTGAAACAAAATTAATAAAATCCAAATATTAATGCACTGTAATGATCTTTTACGAAGTTACTTTAGGGTCACCCTAGCGTTTTCGTTTTGATCGCCCTTGAGAATAAACCATATTCCTGCATTTTGGTTATTCAGGCCTTTATGTCCATTTCGCATGTTGGAGCCCCTACCATTGGCTATCTATCGGCCACCGCTATTGGTTCCACAAGTCTTTGTGCTTGTGTTTGGCCTAAGGAAGGCGTACACGTGATTGGTTAATCTCCTCTTAGTTTCGGTTTCACCCTGTCGTATATTTTAAACTTGTGTAACTGTCACAATTATTCGTATAATTGGCGTTATTTACGATTGCTAATCTTTTCGAGTTTCTGACGGATTGGTCTTGCGTGAAATACTTTACTCTACGGGCATCGCACCCCATTTTGTAAGTCTTGTAGGGCATTCGTTTGCAGTTTACTCTTATTTTGATAGCTTGTAACACTAATTCCTATATTGTTTCGATTTTGCCTGCTTCTGGTTTGCCAGTTGTTGCTTTAAATCAGATTCTACTTCCTTAAGCAATCCACCATGGTATGTCTTAACTTATTATAATTATAATAATTTGTGTAGCTCGTATTAGTAATCGGAGATTTCCACATTCCGGATCGCAGTGTCTGCATTCATTCTGCTTTTAAAGCTCTTCTTTCCCCTGGTAAAATTCATCACGTGTATTGCACCGGCAACCTTACAAGTCGTATTATCTATGACCAATTAAAATTTATCTGCACGGATGTCCATGTTGTCAAAGGTGATTTTGATCAGGTAATTACATTAATTTACTCAAAAGATCTCCCTCAGTTGCCTTTCCCAGAGACTAAAGTTCTTACAGTTGGAAATCTAAAAATTGGTCTTACTCATGGTCACCAAATTGTACCCTGTGGGAACCGCGAAAGCCTTTCGATGCTTCGACGACAACTTAATGTTGATATCCTCATCTCCGGTCATACCCATAAAGCCGAGGCTTACCAGTATGACGGTGGCATCTTTCTCAATCCCGGATCTGTTACAGGGGCCTTCTCTCCCTTCCAACCGTATGACTTCTGACTATACCCAGCACATGTTTGGAAGAGTGATAAGTGGTTATTTTTTCTCTGCCTTTTAGAAATCCACAACCAACTTTTATGCTCTTGGATATTCAAGATACCATAATCAACCTTTATACTTATCGACTGGAAGGTAACGAACACAAGTTCGAAAGGACTGAATTTCCCCGAGGAGCTTAATTCGCTTACCTCAATCTTTCTTTGAATAATCATTCCCCCAACACCATGCGTATACATAATTGTGCAATTTTGATTTAAATTAATACATATATTTTGCGATTTCAATATGTACATTAAAGATGTTGAAGACAATGAGGGGAGAGATTGCGATACCTAGCTCCGTTTGACTTGTTTCTGTAGCAGAGCCAGGTGTTGTCTGTGAGCCTGAGTGATGAAGGGCCGTTTTACTGCCTTCTCCTGTGAAGTAGGGAACCCTGGAATTGTCATGTCCCAGTGGTGCTCTGAAGTGAAGAAGTAAACAGTAGAATTATGCACAAGCCCATTTGGATCTGCTAATTTTAACTCTGTACGTGTCATATTGACCAATTCGCCTCAACTTCAGGCGCCGCAATGTTTACGCGAACCAACTGTCTGGTAGCTGGCCTAAATATTCACTTGAAAAAATGAGTAAGGCAATAGGTTCAAAGTCACGAATAAAACAGGTGCGAATTGTAAGCATTCAACTAAAGACAACCAAGTAACATGGTGCGCCCCCACTAAATTAGCAAATGCCACTGGTCATGTGGATAGTCAAGCGCACCAATTAATTCTGGTCAATAAGAGAAATGAAAGAATGCGATTTTCTTATAATAGCTGCCTAGGGATGGCTTTCTTTCACTCAATTCAAAGTCGCGCAGCAAATTTAGATACATTTATCGACATGTCTTTTAATTGCACTTTGGAGACTGAATTAATAATAAATAAGCCCCGGAAGAATCGTCTCTGACTTGCGTTTGAAGGTAAATTGTAGGTCATTAAATTAAAACCTCGAAAAAGGTACTAGCAATCTGAGGTCTGTAACCGTACTAGAGGAAAATACCCTAGAAGACAAATATACAGACATCTCGCAAGGTGACGAATTAATGCATGCCTTCTGAATTTTTAAATCAGAATACAACGATATTCACGTTACGTGTTTCATGGTCACTAAAGACAATCGAACCCAAAACCTCAAACACATAAGTTAATGACCAAGCTACTAGCTTATTAAAAGGAGTTAGCTCAATAGTTTCAGAAAATATTAGGAAATATTAATCATGATGGCTAGTCCTGGGGGGAGGGGGGGGGGGGATTCGTAGAATGCGACTTTTTCCAAAGTGCGGATCCAAGGCATCTTCATTCTACCCAGGTCAAGTGATAGAATTTACCAAGACGAACTTGAAAATTATTTCCCTGTTGGGCTTATTGAGATGTTACCATTATAAAGGACATTCTAACGAAAATGCAAGGACTCAAAGCATACCAAGAACTAAAATGTATGAATAGAGAGAGAAAAAAAGATGAGAACAGTGAAAGCTTTCGAAGAAAACAAGAATGAGTCGTATGAATCGATTCAAAAATCAAGATCAGCTTACCGAGAATATGTTTTACATCTCTAGGTTCTACCAAGACCGAGCCTCGATGACTAGCAATTTTGAATGATTTCTTTGCGACGCATTCAAGAAACTCCTCGGCGACAGCTCTGATTACTTCCTCAGACTCTTCATCTAATTGTAGATAAGGATCAACCTCCTTCATAATCTCCTGCAAAGACTTGCTCTTAAGAGCCGGGATTTGCAACTGTTGTGATTGGTGAATTTGCTGTTGTGGAGATTCATGTCTAGATGGTTGTGAGGAAATAGCTGTAGAAGATGAAGCAGCGAGACTAGTAACTGATTGAATAACTGGAGTTGAGGAGACGGAGACAACTGGAGTCGCTGCAGTTAAGATGGTACCTGAGGGTTTAGAGATGTTGTCCATAGCAACAGTGACAGCCGAGCCGCTGGAGAAATTTAGAACAGTAGTAATAGAGACAGGGGCATTTCCGGCAAGAGCGGATGAAGGCACCATGATTGATCCACTGGGAGCAGCAGCGAAAACAATCGGATTGGTAGGAGTCGTGACAACTGGGATTTGGTTTGGTAACGTGACGATCACAGAGGGCCTCTGACTTGGGACGAGAGTTGGTGTTTGTGGAGGCGTCGAAATCTGCGAATGAGTTTGCTGAGAAGGGGCGGGACTACTTGTGTTGCTGGCAGCAATCAACGGTAAGTCCGAAACTGACGCCGAGGGTGCCGCTACGGAAGGAGTTACTGAAGCAACGGCTGCGCTACTCTGTTGTGAAGGTGACGAGCTACTAGAATCAGTGATACCATTCATACTGCTGGGGAAACAAACTTAAAGCGGACAATCCTAAAACGAAGAAAACTTTCTTGGAGACCGCATCTAAAAAATACACACCTCAAAAATAAATCTATACCACTGTGACATTATATCCACCATTGTTACACTTAAGTGTCCATATGTGCAACAAGCATGCTTTATGAGCAAACTTCCTAATTTAAAAAAAGGACTGCGCACAAATACTGTGATTACTATGTTCTAAGCATATAAGTGTTTATTCCATTTTGCTATTAAATCTTTGGTAATAACAATAATATTAATTAAAAGAAACATTATATTTAGGCCATTTTCAATCATCAGAGACATCAATAGAGCAAATATGGGTACAACAAATATCAAATCTGCAAATACACACCAACCAGAGCAGAAGGTTTATACAACCCGCATATATGAATAATATAAAACAAATCAAATAGCCGATTATACTAATAAGACCCAAACGTTCAAATATATGATTTCGCTTATATTGTATCATTAGATTTTGCAACCTATTGAATTATAATTATATATTGCTTCTTGAACAAGTGGAATAACACAATGGTTTTATAGGCTCAGGAATCTCAAATTTATTAGCATTATGTATTTAAATAGCTTTTCATCTTTTTATAAATTTAATTTAAAATTTTTAAATCAGGCCCATTATATGGTGTGCAAACAGTCATATTGTTAAATTTTAGCACTCATAACTACATTCATTTTTAAACTTAATGCCTATATGTTTACTAAAGATCTGAGCTTATTAGTAACATTTATATTTCAATTTAAAAAATAATGATACTCTTCTTGCTATTCCACTAGCTTTCTTATTTATTTAAAGTCGAGAATGTATTCTACAACATAAGTTTTACTTCCAAGACGGAAATTAAAGACAGGTCTCGTACCAATCAAGTGCAAGTCATTAAAACACTTGCGAATTAAGATTGTTTTACAGAGCTTTGGCTTTTTAATGAGGCAAGGAGTTTGAACAATTGCCGACAATGTAATTACTTTTGCATATTTGTTTGCCCCCAAAAGATAATGAAAGTTATAAATTCTCAAAATATATATAAGTATTGCATCTTTTACCTATTTTACAAGTGCTTCTGTCCAGCAACGAATCAGTCTTTAAAATTTTGAGTCCTGCAACTTATTCCACAGTCTTGCAGTGTAAGCCTCCTACTTTAATCATTTAGTATTACAAAACAATTAGTATATTTCACGTATCTTTTAAATTCATCTAGTCTAAAATCATTCCATAAAATGCAGCCTCGCTAGACAAAATATCGCATGAACTCCTCTATTACAAAATGGCGGATGGCAGTTTGAGCCAAAATTGTTCGTTTAAACGACATATTTCTGAACTATGAAAATCCAAAAAAATTAGGATTTCTTATCATCCATCAAAGTAAAAATATCCCCAACAAAACCGAAGGTGTCTGACGATTTCATACTTATCTAATATTGAATTGCTTGTATTCAAATGTTAAATCATCGGCACACCTTTTCTTCAAATCGACTTCGCTTCTGATATTATTATCAACTCTTGGAACTCTTTGGAAAGACCAAGACTGCTCTCATTTCCCTTACTTGCCACTGATGTTTGCTATGGATCTGCTCAAATTCTGATAACTGAATAACACCTTTTTAGGTTTTTGTGTGTTTATATCTGGTTGAACAGCCATTTTCCAAGTGGAGTTGCTTGGTCATGATTAGTTTGAACAACTTTATGTTTTATAACCTCGATAACGCTCAATCTACTGTCGTAAGCACTCCACTGCTTATTGCACATTCACATTTGAGACGAAGACTTAATAATTCCGAACCATTCCTTCAAAATATCTTTGCCTATACAATCACATCTGAACGAAAATTACGCTCTTATCAATCATTCTCACCATTTGATGTGGCAATTGATCGGCAAAGTGAACAGAACTTCTAACATTATAAACAATGGAATCGATAATTGTATATAGTTTTTTAGTTGTGTCAAACAGTGTCATCCGACGGCGGTAATTCGATCTTATGAGTTTCTGTTATTCGTTACAATACCACATCTTATTGACCAATGTTTCTGAGCCTGTTTAACTTTCCTCTCCTCGCGTCCTGATGGATTTCTATTCAAATTACCAATAATTTACCATTATATTCTATCAGCTATTAGTAATTACTGCTATAATAGAAGTGATTTTAACCAGGAAGTTAGGTTCCATCCGATTTGAAATCTTTTACCACTGTACAATTATCTCCTATTCAACAGATGAAGAAAAATTTCTTTGAAAGCACTATGTTCAGGAATATTTTAAAGCCACAGCAGCGAAGGAGATAATGAGTCTATTTCTCTTTAAAGAATTTGACAACGTGGCATTCAACTTAATCTAATTTTAGTCCTTTAATAGTCTTTCATTAATATATCTAGGACTATTACTCACTTGGTAAGCAATACGACTTTTTTAAGCACTGATTTACGAAGAATCGCATGTGAAAATTACTACAAGCAATCAAATTTATTCAATATATACCAAATGAATAATTGTCCGTGCTGTAGATAGAGTAAAATAATGGTGTAAAACTATTAATTCTTACTCATTAACGATATTATCAATTTCTCTATTCGACAACGAATTAAAAATATTCTATATGAGTAAAAAGTTTTCAGTTTTTAAATGTGTGTTAGTCCACAACCTCCTCTTCAGTGTTTCACGAATTTTTTGCGACTTCTAATCGCCCTTATCGACCAATATCCAAAACTCAAAGGCAATAGAACAATAGTTAATTATCTGTTTGTGAATTCCGAAGATCTCATTTAATAATTTAATGGTAGTCACTTTAAAAGCGATAATTCATTCAAGCTTTCCATGTATAAAATGGAGCAATAAACACTCCTAGAAGACCGATTTTTGCCTTCTTAAGAGACGAGTTACCTCTAGTTAATTGAGCAGATTAAAGAATTGAAATGACCTTACAATTAAATCGAGCACGGCTACAGGTTAAAATACACCTGAAAGAGATGTATTTTTAATGGCACTTTACTAATTCCATCAAGCCTTATCGGCTTTCCATTGCTCGATATTTAGAAAAGAGAAATTATCTCACCTTTATGCCGGAGAATATTATCTATATAAGATCAAAAAAATTATGAGGAAATAAATTTTAATGGTTATATTTACTCTAAGTTGCAAGCTAATACCTTAGAAATAAATTTATGCTAACTTTTGGGAATCTTCAGTCATATCAATGAAAAAGGTTAAACCACCATCCATCATCAAATTAACTGGATATATGTAAATTCGGACTGAAAGTAAATTAAATAAATGCTGATTTAATCAGTCAAAATCAAAATAAGCAAATATGCCATCATTATAATAGCTCTTATTAATCCAACTAGGGAAGGTCGCGTTCGATATTGAATAAGCTGCTGCCTTTAATAGCATACTTTGTTAGTGCACTTTTGTTCCATGTTTTCGTTATTTAGTGTATTGTGCTTACATTTTAATCTTAAATAAATGTCCGTTTGCTTCTGTAATCTATTTTGAAGGTTTGGTCTCTTTGTGTTTACTTATTATAGAAGAATATTGAATCAAGATGAGCAAAAATTAATATTCAACTTTTCTTCTTTCATAGTCAAGCTCTATGGAAACTCGCAACCCATCTCCGCCTCCGGGTTTTGACTCTACCACCGAGGAAGACGATCATATTGGCAATAGTGCCTACAGCAAACGTTGGCTTTATTCACTCATCCTCCAAGTTCTCACTAAATTAAGCCAAATTGGTGAAAATATTGATGATATTGAAGAAGAACTAGACCCAGCCTTTGAGGATAATCTCTGCAAACTCTGGGATATAACAAGTGATCAATCGCTTTTAGAGGATCTGCGACATTTCCAACTTGTTCCAGTTTTCACCGAGTGTATTCACAAGAGCAAAAACCACAGGCTAATAGTAATTTGCATTAAAGTCATTAAATTCTTGGTTTTCGATTTTAGGAAATTTCACTAGGAATTCTGGCAAATATATCCCTTGATGACGAACAATGCGGAGTACTTTCGGACGATCCAATGTTCATGTTTGTTTTGTGACTTTAATTAATTAATTTATCAGAGCAAACTCCCTAGGATTATTATCTACCGATGATACTCGAATACTCATTGAGTTATTTAGGTAATCTTTTTCTATATTATGTAACTCATTACTTTCCAGACTCTTGCGTTCCGTTTTGGCCTCAAGATCTCATCGCCAGGTTTGGCTAGATGCTGTCCATTTTGCGCCAGAATTCATTGAAAGAATTAATTTTATTCTAGTCAGTTCAACTAATGGTTAGCGAGTTTATTTTTCTCCTTCAATCGATTAATTTTAGCTCATCTGCTAATGAGTACAATCAATGCGTTAGAGACTATTCTACGAGTCGATGATAGTATTGGAGAATTATGGTGCAACACAAACCTTCTTGGTTCCCTGCAAGATGCTCAACATCAAATGTGGTGGGTTGCTTCACTGTTATTGTCTAAATCAATAGTTGGATTCATGGTGATGAGGTGGAAGTTATCTATCGGATTATCTACATATTCTCTACCAATTCTACTGGAGTACGAACTTTGAGTCAGTGATTATTACAGTTTACTTTAGTATCTATTATATCTAATACTTGTATTACTCTGTTTTTTTACATTTAGTGTCAAGTGTAGAGGATGTGTTTCCAAATTTCGGAGTCCTGTTGCGGAAGATCTGTGAAGATGAACCTCATTTAATTCCCTTTTATCAATATAATTCCGCCCTTCGGCTAATTTTGCCCGTTATTGATGTGATTATTACAAACCTACCGGCTAAACAGGCTCTTGCTTCGTTCCATTTTGGTGAGTTTTAGGCCTTTTTTTAATCCAAATTCGTAATTCGGAATTGAGTAGCTCTAAATTTTATAATACAAGGCAGAATTTCATTTTTTTTATCAGATGGCTTAAGCTAGCAAGATCGACTGCACCTTTAACATCTTGTTATATTAAAAATGGATAACAGAACATAGTATCTGCGTATTTACAATCACTCATGCGTTGATTACTAAATATTGAGAAAATTTCGTTTGAAATCTGTTGTGTGATAAGTTATCAAATTTGCGCGATAGTCACATAATAATTTCATCTATTTGTTGCTTATGATAAAAAAGAGTGAGGAATTATATTTATTGTATTATATTACAACTCACAGCAGTGTAAACAAATGTCATGTGCTTTCATTGCGACGAAGCTACTGAAATTGGCTCATACTTAGTCCAATAAGAGATAACAGGAAGGTGATGGAAAGACGTTGAGGGTAAAACGTAGATATCAGGGAGTCTTACGACACTCAATATTTTCTACTCGGGTTGAGCAATATTTCCTAAATGGGCAGTTCACGCTCCATAATCCCAATTCCATTATTCGTTCTCCGAATTACTGAGCGAGTTTCTGTCTAATGCCTATTGATTTGTTATGTAAGCATGATGGTCGATCTTACCACTTCAATTTCAATTTTATTCCATATTTTAAGAAGGTTAAATGACCTCGTATGATATTATGCAGTTTAGCATAGTGGGGACAGATATATCTTTTTTCTTGTGGAAACTTGATTGGATCTGATTGATTCCATATTGGCGTTATTCGGTATCAACCGATTCGACATATTGGCAGTGGGTATTGACAGTAGCTTGCGCTCAATTAATCAACTTTAGCGATTGTAAATGCAGGTTTTCGTTAATATGTATAAAATTTACTCTAGCTATCATTTCCGGGGCTCACACCGATGATAACAAAACAACACTTCGCGAGTAAATACGATAAAGATGGAGTAGTATGCGTGTCTGTAATGCCCAATACCACTTGTTCAACTCTTATTGGCTCACACAACGATTGGAGGGGGTTCAAACTGCCTTCCCTCCATACGAGATACGCGTAAGTCTGCGAATTCCAGCGTTGCGGGTTCGATGTCTAGTGGTGCTGCTTAAGTTGGGCTAACGGAGGGATGGTATAATTAGTGTCTCTTAGCAGGAAACTTCCATGATAATACCTCTCCACTCAAGATGAGTGTTGGAAAAGGCCTTTATGGATTTTGTAATTTAGGCAGAATAAAATAATTGTTCTCTGAGAGTTCTCTTTTCCTTTGCAGATAAAGATATCCTACCGTGTCTGCTACAAATAGTCCTCGGATGTGTCCAGCAAAACTTTGTCTCTGGTGAAATAACCCTCGATGGTCTGTGGGAGGATTTATCAGGCCTCTTCAGCGACCTCATCCAACGTGTTCATGAATACCTCCGAGTGAGTTCACTATCCTCTCCTCTCCCACCCCTTGTACTTAATTCATATTCAGCAGTAATGCTACTTTCTTTAGGAATGTACAACAGGAAGTGAATTCGCGCAAGACCCCAATAATATGCTCCACTATTTAACTGACATTGAAAGGGAAAATGATGAAATGCGTAACGCCTTTGTTCGGTGCTGCTTGTATCGTCGTGTTCAAGTATCAACTGAAAGAGAAGAAGGAGTTTCTTATAATTCAAATAGCAGTACAGCCGTGGAAGTACTTCGCGGTCAATTGGTTTTCGTATGTCAACGGCTCCACCTTTCTAAACTTCTCGAATGTTCAACTACTGATCACAGATAAATACAAATTTTGATATAAGCTGACCATTAACTTATTTGTGTACATACTTGCGTGCTATCTGTGTGAAAATAAATAATTAATGTGAATAGACTTTAATCATGTAACCGTGTGAAATATAAACTAGTTGTGTCTTCTTCTATCTTTTTCTCAAGTATTTATTCGCGTTAAAAAATACCGACTGATCACTTAATTGCAATAAGATTATTTCTAGTATGCCTATTACTTCTACTTTATTGCTAGTTACTCCATGGGATTATAATTATTCAGACTTGGGGAGAAGGTACGATGACTAGTCGATGCACAGTCTAATAAAGTTACATGAAGAATTTTTATTAGTAGATAAGCGATTGGCTAATTGGTAAACAATAAAAGTAGATGTGGTGAGATTGCCCCCCCCCCTCCCCCCAATCAACAAAATGTGCGATAATCAAATCTTTGAGATGTGTAAAGACTTAAAGCTAAACTTAGATTGATTCTTTCAGGAGAGACTGCGAATGTTTCAATATGTCGATAATGATATTGATTTAATAGGTTCTGATCTCGTTTGCCTACTTCAAGTTTTCAGGCTATTCAGCTCGTCATATAAAAACCTACCCCGAACATTCCCTTATTTTGCAAAAAGTAAAATTGTTCGTTAGGTTCCAAGTAAAGTTAAGTTAAAGAATAAAGCCAATTAACTCGGGCTTCGCAGATGAAATCCCAAAATTGTTTAAGGTCTTCTTTTGGAACCCTCCTTTAAAACATAGCTTATAGATGATAACTATACTCCAGACGCAAGTTGCCCTATATGGGGCTATTTCATCGAAAATCTAATGATCTTGAAGCTGAAATCACTTTTCCCCAAGGAGGGAGGTAAAAAACTTCTAACAACTGACCGTTGAAATAGGTAATGTTGATTCTGTATCATGATAAGTGCGCTCCTGAAGGAATTCTAATACGTAAATTTATTCCTAAGTTGATCATAAGAATGCTAAAACGTAATACATTTCCAAATATTTATGATCAATATTCTTAATCCTGCAAAATTCTTTTCTGAGGTCATGCAATTTACTGCACGTTGAATAGCATTTGACGGCGGAAATTGAGTTCAGACTGCACAGACCGATGTGGATTGACTTACCACTGAATAGATAAGCGTGAAAAATGTGGCCCGCTTTTAAACTGTGCCTAGGATTGTCTCGAACCTGCCTCCAAAATATGTGAATAAAGTTGGCTTCGTCAAACTTTGCACTTGTAACTGATTTCAAATAACATTTAAATGATCAAAATGTGACCAGATATTAGCGCACTGTGAAGTGTAAAGTCAGTTTTCCGAGTGCCAATGGTGATAGGTAACTACAGGGTCTGTGCTCAGGCCAATGCAGAAAAGAGCCGAGATTTGCTAAGCCGAACTCAAAGCCAAAGGAGGTGACCTGTCAAAAAGCTGGTAAATGACTGACGATTGTGAGACGTTTCTAAAACCACAAACCTAAGCAGTTTATGCGGATAATCATTAATATTTAGATCAATTTGATTATTATTTGAGATTTTTCATCAGATCTATGTCAAAGAATGCCCATTTGAAAACACTACGTCAAGGAAAACAGGAGCGATTGCTATAAAGATATTATATTCACATCAAAAGTACACACAACCTACTTCAACTTAGCACCCTTTATTGGCATGAAAATGCTTCGCAAACGACCTCGCGACAAGGAGGGGGAAAATGAGTGATGCATCACCGTGAACTTTGACAGGCTCAGAAGTGTGTCGCAGCTTCCCCCAAGAAACAGCTTCATCTGGTCTCGCACCTGCATCCGATCCGTCGTATTCACTAGCCGTATTAATATACACTGCATAATCAGCTCCATTTCGCATAAGGTTGGCATTTAGCGTATGGTGCTTTATGATACCTCCTCCTAGTATAACTACCGCAGTGGCATGAGAGTAGATAGCTATGTTGTTAATGCGTCGAACGTCTTCGACAACGTCTACTCGCAGACCTGGCGGAGAACGGTAAGTATGGGCGAAAAGGACATCTCCCAGAGCACCGTCGGTTATGCCGGGACAGAAGACCGGAATACCGTTCTGAAATTGAATTCGTTGATAATTGCACTTATTAGTAACAGCTCACCGTACCCCTCCCTAAAATTAATTTTTAAAAATTTTATCTGACAATTGCTTAGCCAAAAATATCTATTTCTGTGTATCATTCCGGCCTATCGCATACGTTTCCAGTTCAACATCGATGACGAAACGGTGACTTTGAAACGAATTCAAAGCTTTTCGGTATACACTCAGTTAAGAGGTGGTTGAATACGAGTCACGGTTAGGATACCTTCCTTTTTTCTTACTTAAGAGTAGTTCTCTCAATTCTACCTGCAGAATAGGTGGAAAAGCAGCATCGTTGAGCCTCCCGAGAAAGAAACTCGAGGTATAAAACAACCTAGATAGATACAACCAGGAAGGTTCTTCGTTCCCTTCATATCTGACTTCGCAAGTGAACAGATTAACAATCGACACGCTGACCGTAACTTTTACCAGCCCGGATATTATCACGAATCGACGAAAATAAACGAATATGGGATATTAGAAGAGGAAGCAGGTCAGTAGAGTGTGATCAGTCATTAAAACCACAGTAAATTTGCAATATTTATGGAATTATTCAGACTTTCGTAAGTCACCTGCCAACAACATTGGGTTAAGGTCAATTGAAAACGTAATAACAATACTATGAAGCTATCAACGATTTATCTCTAAGCCAAAAACAGATGGCTGCGTCGAAATACCCACCCTTCGCTACTTAAACAAAAGTGAAAGATAAAAAGAGGGGTAAAACACCTTGTGACACCAATAGTAGATTGAATCCTGATTGTCAATTTCCTTTCCTAGACGATCAATGACCTTTGATGGAGTCCAATTAACATTCTAAAATAAGATTAATAATACATTTATATCAGTAATAGAACCAATTGTCATGGAGATAAAGAATATAGAACTTACATCCTTGTTGCTCTCCTCGAGCATTTGATCAAAGATGGGATTTAGCCACGCCTCAAGCTTGATGTAGTTATCATTTGGTACGAGAAGATTGCCAGTTCGGTTGATGGATAGTTGACGAAGTTGTGCACCAGTCCAACGTGAGAAATCGCCAATGTAGAAGGGAGCCATGCACTTTACAAAATCCTCTTCAACACCACCAGCAGAAGTAACCAATACATCCACCTAGTAACGGGATTAGGGGTAAGTGGACATGTAAAGGAGTAACAATTGACCACGGCAACATTTAGCCAACAATAGAACTAACCAAATTATGTTGCACAAGGAAGCGAATAATTTCGCGAATACCAGATGAAACCATATTGGAGGTATATGCAAGAAAAACTGTACACCCAGAGCGTCGTGCAACGCCAATTCCCATATCCTCGAATAGTCCTCTCAGTTCATTATCTTCACTGCTTGGCATTTGTTCCTTCCGTTTAATCTGAAATTGAGTAAAACAAGCTATTGAGAAACACATTTTACTTTTATTATTTAAATAATATAAATAACAGCTCACAACTTCATTAAGAACGTCTACAGCCCGAGCAAAATGTGTTGCTTGGAAGCCAATACTAGCGTAGGAAGTGAGTAGAGACTCATAATTGATCCCCTCGTTGAAATCAAAACCTCTAACTTTAGTATCAACACCTTCGGGCAACGCTTGACTAGGACGTAAGACAGCGTCCTCGAAACCTGGTGGTAATCCTCGCGATTCACTGTCATCACCTGAGCCAATGGTTCTATTGTCAGATTTAGTATCTGTCATTTCTATAAAACAAGAGCTTATTAATTAACTAATTAAAGGATCTAATAAAGCAAAAGGTGAACATTACAAAGACGATATCCGCAATAAAGTCAGAAGAGCTCTCGTTGACCAATGATATACGAAAAAAATTGTACGAAAGTTATGTGCGCGAAAAGAATTTGCAGCAAATAACTAGCTAAGCCCCTAGTAATTAAATTTTTCAAATAGTAATTGCAGAAAAAAACTGCAGCTTAAATAAAGAAAATATACATAATACGTGCTACCCTAGGAATAATGTTTCCAATCGATCTTTATATTAAAAAAATACAACTCAAGTTTATAATATAATTAGACAGAAGTCAATTGAACAGCTAGAGGATAGAAATGAGAGCAAGTACGAAGAAAGCTAGACAGTACAACTAAAGTAAATGGAGTGAACAAAAGAAAAAACCAAACGCACATATGCATCAAATCAAAAGATGAGGTCTCAAATAATCGCAATATTTTTCTTTGTACAAATACATTTCTGCGAGGGGAATCAGGACTACTTAAAAATGAAAACTAAAGTTTCCAGTGTTCAGTAGAGAGGATATCTTTATTTAATTGCAAACTGGAGGAGGTTGAGTCAGCATCAGGATTCACAGTGAGTTGTCCGCGGTAGGGTCCAATCAAAGTAGCATCAGCTTCAAGCAAACTGATTGCCTTGGTATTCACCATAAATCGATTAGCCATTTCAGGATCACGAAGGCGGATTCTAACCAGACTTCCACGAGGGTAAAAGGAATTCTCCGGCTGTGAAACAACCGCCAAAAACTTTCCTCCGAAATCAACGTACAGATCTGAGTCATTCACATTCTCAATAACAACTCCTACTACCTATTAAATAGGAAATGAACTGAATAGAACATAAAATGAAGCAATATTTCTGTGTAATAATCATAATATTGACCTCTCGCTGATTGAAATTTCCGAGCTGAACGAACGTACTATTTCGCAGGAGAGTTGCAAAGCTCTTTGGCTTTGCTGCTGAATGGGAGACGGCTTTAGACCTCGATAATCTATACTCCTTAAGAAGACGATTTGATGTCCAGGGAACAAACCGAGGTGCGGTACTGAAGCGTCTCAAGCTATCGTTCGTCTTCTGCTGGCCCCGGGACATTAACTCCGAGCTTGAATCAGTAGACGTTGATGAAGACTGAGCAGGTTCTTGTTTTGTGAGAGGTAGTACGGGAGTCTCCGTGGTAAGTTTAACAGTTTCTTGAGCTTTTTCGACTAATTTCTCCTCAGCATTCTGGGCTGCTTTTTCTGCAGCTTCTTTAGCAACATGCTCGTCGGCTTGTTTGAAAAATTTGATCAATTTATCTACGTTAACAGTACCCTCATTACCATTTTCATCACCACCCGATTTAGAAGATAGAAATCTTGTCGAAAGACTAGTCAAATATCGGAGAAAATTGGTAGATCTAGTTGACTGTAACATATTCTGTATGAAA
The DNA here is from genome assembly GCA_000469805.3 of Hymenolepis microstoma. Lineage (NCBI taxonomy): Eukaryota > Metazoa > Platyhelminthes > Cestoda > Cyclophyllidea > Hymenolepididae > Hymenolepis > Hymenolepis microstoma. Next base: position 29,994,225 of record LR215989.1, read on the forward strand.
AGTTAATAAATTTTAAGATACAAGACTTTTTCGTAATAATTAGTTTTGCTAAAAGTTATTTGTGCGACTGACATATAATGTGTAACTTAAATAATACACTTTAAGTGTTTCACAGAAGTTAAGTGCTACACGGATTAATTTAAGTGATTTCACACATATCTTACCCAGAGAGCACGCAATTAACTTAAAGGACAGGCTGGTTGCACACAGAATAGGTCAGGCTAACCATCGAGTAAGTAAATATATTTATCATTGCATTCATTCAAAATTCCATGAAAACAAATTTTCTCGGTTCATTTTAATTTAAATTACTTTTAATTTAATAAGATATCATATAATAAGGTATATATTATATTATTCATAGTCTCCATCTACGTATATTGGCTTACTTAGTTTCCAACATATTCCTTGGGATTTTGTTCAAGCATAAATTGGCACAATATTAGAGATCAAATTATCTTGCTTTCCTTTATTTCATGACATATGGTGAATTGTTTTGTCATTCTGAAATTGCGTCGATTTGAACTCCATTTATTCTTTTCGATAAAATTCGCACAGAATACCTTTTATAATTACTGGAAAGAATGTCCCTGTTCAATATGTCCTCCCTAGGTGGACAATGGTGTTGAATTGTTATAATCTAATACAATATCTTAAATTGTTAGCAAAATCACCTGTAGCTTATTAATTACTGTTTTACTACAAACAGTTAAACGTAAAAACTATTATTTCTCATTTATTCGTCTCTCACATCAAGTTGCGCTTAATGAATGACTATTCTGATCGATCTTGAATATTTTGCCTTAGCTGTAATGAAAATGAGGCAAAAACCCTGAATGAAGTTTCTACTTTATGATATTGTCAATTTGATAAGTGCTCCGTTTCCCACATTTATGTCGCCTGAATTCCATTCTCTTTAGTTTCTCATTCCATTTCGTTCATTCATCTACATTCCTCGTGAATAGACACGATTAATCAAGAATCAAAGTACTTCCTAGATAACAGTATTTCCCTCCCTTTGATCCTCAAATGAACTACTGCAGAAACACGTATGAGGATATCTCATTCCACTTCCTTGTGCTCACAACAGCTCTAAATTAAAAAAAGCTGCCCCGCTACTTACATTATGCCTAGAATTTCACCTCTTCTCATTCTTTATTTTTGTCAATCCGACTTGCCCGTGCTCCCTACCTCAGGACACGGTTTTAGTATCTTTCATCCTCGGCACTCCCACCGTCTAAAGGGAGTTTTAAAACTAGGAAATAACTCAACTTTCTTCAAAAGGCCTATTCCTTGTGAACGACTTGCAGTGAGAACCAAACAAAAATAAATAAGGTTCTATTATTATTCGCTTACGCCCGATAGCGTAAAGATGCATTTACAACAGCAATGATTAGCTAATAGTTATGAAATCGAGGACTCTACCGTCCCCCTAGATAACAAAAAAAACCAACAAGCAGACGGTGTACAGAAGATGAAAATGGTATTGACACGAAGTACATTGTACAAAGAGGTATTCGAGGGTAGAAAGACAAAAACAATAATCTTTAGCGCGTCTCAATATAACGCAACTGGCTCCTTTTCATTTTCTTTATTTTGGCAATATTTTTAATCTAAATAGAGAAAAAAAGAAGTCATCATGAGAAAAGAAACTACGAAGTAAACTTGTTAGAGTATTAACTTACGGGAACGACAACTTCTGCTCGACGTTCATTTTCTTTGCGCCGTTGCTGCTTCTCTTCTGTGGCCAGGCGACGAGCCTCTTTAACACGAGCTCGTTCCTCTTTTCTGCTGGCCTCATCTTCACAACGTCTCTTTCGTTCCTCCTTCAATTCCATCTTCTTCTTCCATGATGTCTTAAGACCAGCATCTTTGCGTATTGATGAATATCTGTAATGAACCGCATACATAGTAAGCGCAAAAATACATTGGGGCACAAAATTAGGGCTTTTGACTGCTAAACGGAATGTCCGCAGTATTAAACATATCAACAAAACTGGAATGACTAAAAACCAAATAACTAATAAATCCAGCTAATTTGACAACCTCTACCCACACAAAGCTATAAGTTGAAATAAAGAGAGCTACATTCGAAGGGGGTATATTTCATATAATTCTAACCTGTAAATCACAAAGTGGGAGTTTCTAGAACATGACGTGGCCTTATATGCAAAAATCAGATAAGTAGGTATCAAAAAAGGGATGCGTACTATTAGCTGACAAATAAGAAAAGCACATAAGTCACAAACAGGATACATAAAAACCCCAAGCAATAATAAAAAAAAACAACACCAGTGCGAAGGGTAATCTAATAGAAAATATAGCGACCTAGTAATACGAGGTACGTAATTCAACAGGTATTCCGCGATTTATGTCAGGGTGACAAAATGAGAAGACTCCAGAGTATTATCAAATGATAGATATTCATTGAAGAGTATTCAAGTGTAAGCTACTGAAAAAGAATGGCAATGGAGTCAAAAGATTATATAAAATAATATTTTCGATTTCTTGCAAAAGATAGAGAGCAATAAATTTCATCATCGATAGAAGTACACGAACCATTGTGGGGGTTTAAAACAATAGGGAATGAAATTGACGTAGCGGACTAATTTAACCAGACTATTAACGTGTAAATCGGGTTAATGCATTTAAGAGATGGAAGGCAAGAACTCTAATACTAACCACATAGAGGGTTTACACTAATAAATAGAAAACTTGGGGATAAAACCTCCTCAATTCAGAAAGAAAGTTTTGAGATTAACGGTGGAAACAATACAGGAGCAACTAACGGTAGTTACTTACCTCTTGGTGCGAGTTGTTTTCCAAACACGTCCAGATTTGGGTTTACCTCGAACCGCCTTTACTTTAGACATTTAAATACCTGTAATCTGTAAATATTTCCCGTGTTCAATAAGGCTTATTTTAAGGAATAGAAGGAGAATATACGGAACAAACTGAAAGTTTGCAAAGGCCAATTACCACGTGAAAACTTCAATGGAAGCCCACTTAGCTTAAGTTTACCGATATGTGTGCTAAGCATTAAAACAATAGAAGTTGTTAATAGGTTTATTATAGAGCTATGAAAAATTAACGATAATATTCATATTTAATAAAATTTATTTATATTAAATAAAAATTGAGGGTTAGAAATTAAACTAAACGCGTTTTTCACTTTTTGATAAAAATCTACACATCCTTCTACTTCCTCTAGCTACTCACACAGGTGGGCTCGATTTCAAGAGTTCAGATATTTATTATAGGCCTTATTGAATTTTGTTACTCGGCAATTACAACGACCACTTGGCTCATTATCAATTTACAATTTTATATGTTAAGGTGATTTTTCGGTTGCAATGAATTCAGTCTTATTACGCCCATCTATACACCAAAAGTAAGAAGAGGAAAAGTATGTCAGTGATTTTATTAGAAATAATAAAAATTAGATTTTTTTAAAGATATTATTTACCAAATACGTTAAAATATAGTTAAGTAAAATAAGAGTGTTTAATTGGAGTTGAGAGTCAGGGTTACCACACAGTTGTGGCCTAGAGTCTGGATCAACACCAGATAACCACAGGTAACAAATGAAACATGTGAGGTCAAGAGTAGACAAAGCATAAACTAACAACGATTAAAATTTTGGGAAGCTAAAGAGAAGATTAACTCGATGTGCGCTGAAATGAATTGGCAAAAGATGAATAAATGCGGAAGAGTCGAGCAAAATCGATAATTTATATCCTTCAACTCGGGGTGTGCGATAGACTTACCTCCACGTGGTGCACTCTGGGCAACGTATACTCATATGGCAAAAAAGTTTATAAATCGGCAGTTGACTTCAAACTACCATGACCCGACTGTACGTCATATTCGACCACTTCCACAATACTCATCTTACCTTTTTCTCTACCTTTGTGTCTCTCGTTTACAGCTGTGAAATACACTTCTGTTCACCCTCTCGATTTCCTCTGACTTCGATGTTTCTTTAGTCTGTGAAGCTCGAAGTCAACTGAAGGGCTAATGATAACTATCATAAAGCCTGCCATTTAATATAAATAAATAATTAAATATCCTCAACTCCGATTTCGCCATGTTTACGGAGTAATTTAATCGACACACTGTTTAAAAAATATTTTTTTAAGATATTGAAATAGCAGTAACAAGATTCTGTTCTGTTGGATTTTTGCTAACTTTGCAAAGCCAAATTTATCATTTTTATACTTGAAGGTGACGGTGGTTAAGGTATAGTACGTAGGTTTCTGACTTCACCAGACTTTTAATTCAGCATTGAAAATACTCTTCTTCGGAATACGACTTCTAAAACTTTGGGAGGGTTAGCGTCCACGATATAAAAAAAATAATTGACCAATTGACTTAAAAGTGTTGAAAGGTCTTGCAATCTAGATAATGCTATTTCCTTTAATGGCTAAGTACAGCCGACTAAGGAAGACCAAGTCCATTTCTATATATGATCAATTTTAGTGCGCTCCACTGCCAATTAGATCTTTGAGAAAGTGAAAAATTTACTCTGTGTATAAAGTTTTAACATAGTATTAACTAGCTTCCTCTATTCCTAAGTTTCATATTCGCTTCATCGTTCTCAGATGAAATAATTTTCAAGATCAAGAACATTGATTTGCTGTTGTTTTTATTGAAATTGACTATTCATTGAAATAGCACAGTGACTTATTTCAATATTTTTAAGTCGACAAGTTCAGATTTCAGTTGTAAATAAAGTGAGTTTTTCTGCTTGTTGCTCAGTTAAATTGGATAAGTAAATGAACTAATTTGACGATAAAAGTACTGAAACGGATTCGTATTGATACATACCTCAGCGCGTATTGATGCAATCCCTGCTCCCTCCCTCCCCCTCGCTCTCCTAATATCTTCCCCAGCTCCTTTATTACCTTCACTTCCATTTAATTGCGTTTGATCATTAGAAGATTTGTGCAGTCTAACGTTCAGTCTTCCCATTTTTGAATGGCTCTGCACCCTGTCCTCTTCCAGGAAAATCAGTCGTTTCATAATCCTAATATGTTCTGACTCTAAACAATTTTTACTAATCAGTATTAAAGCCACTTTATTAGCGAACACGCCATCCCCCGAATTTTAACACTTATAATATAATCAGACAAGCAATAGAAATGTATGTAACTTTGCTTAATTAGTGATAAATTTAACTGTAAGTGCACACAGAGGAAGATACAGCCATCGCCATGGCTATGAACAAATTTTATTTCGAAATAATTAACTTTTGGCGAATTTTGTCGGCATCACCATTTAACCACACTATGTCAGTCAGGTAAATAAGAACTCCGATTCGTGACTCCACCATGTGATACCTGAACCACACCCTTGATAGAATATTTGCGGAAAAGTTAGTCATTTGAAACATAGAGCGCTAAAATATAAAAAGACATTGGGTTCATTTTTGTCATATAAGTGCTGCAACATTATGGACAGTTCATATCATTATTTATTAAATCTTATAATTCCTTGTTAATTCTAGATTAAAAATTAATTAAATATTGGAAAATGATTTAGTCAAATTATGTAAATAAAATCTTAAATCACCATAAACTAATTTTATAATTTGAACGTAAGACAATCCCCAAAATATTTTTCTACCCACTATTATCAATAATTTAGCATTATTTTTCATGATTAAATTTATATAATTTTGTAGTATTGTCAAATCAACTGTATTTCCGATCTCTAACTGTACTCCTCCATCCTAGTGAGCGGTTTATCTTTTTTACTTCCATTTTAAAGGCAATGACTGTGAAATTACTAATTGAACATAAATTTTACGCATAGTAGGTTTTATAACAAATTGTTTTGTCTCAAGAGCAATGATATCGCAATAAAAGAGAACTTCAGCTGACAGTCACTTATCCTTTTATAATAAGGCAATTTCAATGCTAACATTTTATGATTATAGACAAAAATATTAGCAAAGACAGATCCTTTTCAGCAATTGCATACAAGTTTTGGAGGTAACCGAGGTTTACTATATGTACACAATTCGGTACCATTAGATTAGATGTTATCGTCTTCTGTATTTTTTAAATTCTTCCGAGGTTCAAAATATTATTTGAAATATTACAGAACCTATCGTTAGTGAGCGAGCGCTATTTTCTCAATAATGTCCATTTAATCTTAATACCAATCTCAATATTTATTTGTGATACGGTGTTTTTATTCTCATTTACGGCTACCGATGAAGACATCTAAAGTTTCTAGTCCGAATGAATTGGAAATGGTTCATTTTCAGATTCGATAAATAGCCAAGGACTTGAGTTCCAATAAGTAAAATGGAAGAAAATCTTACTACTTTGTTATATATCATAATTAATTTTCTTCATTCATTAAAGACCGTATAAAAGGACGGTTTAGTACAGCGAATAGGGAAAGACGTCTACCAAGTCATTTCAGGGAAGGGTTCCTTGACTTCTGAAAGGGACGTTGGATGAATTTGAGTATATCCTTACAGAATCATATTAGCCTTTTACAGGGCACCCAGATAACAAATAGCTTTCGGGACATCATTACTTGAGAGAAATGTAATCTTTTAGGTAATATATCCTTTCTCCGTAATTTCATGCGTTTGGCTTCATCGAAATCCACTTTAACTTTTTGTTTTAAACTTCGGCAAGATCTAAAACATTACTGAGATTCTGGGAGAGGGTGAAGAATATGAACGTACATAATGAATATAACCGAATTTGAAGAAGTAAGCGTAAGCTTTCTTAACGTCAGTTCACTGAAACCATAACTCGCCTCACTGTAAACATGTAGACAGACTACATTTGATGAAAAGACTAAGTTTTCCCTTCCTCTCAACCATTTTCTTTGTAGTTCCGCTATTCTTGGTAAAAAAAATTCTGCCAACTAAAAGGTGGTTTGATAAGGCATTCATAAAGCAAACGTTTGAAATAGAATAGTTGTTCATTAATCAATAAAGTATGGACCTATAGTAAATATCAATTTATATTTTCATACTAATTACTAGAAGTATTTGTATGAATTATTTGAGATGAATATCACCAAGGAATGAAATGGATGCAAAATCAAAGGCCAGATAAGTAGATGAGTGTTTTTCAATGTGATATCTGTCAAGCAGAACGGACTTTCCTTTTTTTCCCACTTGGAGAGTCGACGATTATACAGCAAGAAACCATCGTTTAATAGCATCTTCTGAAAGAAAACGAGTTTCTGAAATAAATTAATTAGTAAAATATTATACGTTTTTTCAATTATATTTAAATATTTGAAAAATTGCTTAAAAATTAATATTTTCGTTTTTTTCACATCTTTTGGACAGAAAAGTCGTTTTTTGAAACTCGCGCTTACCTATTCTTTTATTTACTAGTTTCGGGAAGTGCGGCTGGTCATCCAGATCACTTGATATACGCCAATACTTCTCAAACCCATGTCCAAACCAACTACTCAATATTAACTTTTCCAACTATTATCACTCCTGAATAATATAAAAAATTGATAAAAGAAACAAAATAAAAGTATTTGGTTAATCCTTTGACAGACTAAGTAAGAGATGAACCAACATTTAAACTTTAACAAGAAGATGATGGATAACTTCTCTAAATGTGGGTACGTTGAACTCATGAATACCCCAATACAATCAAACTAACTGTTTTTCTCATCAGCCAATTCACGAGTCATTTCACCAATTTCAAATTCAACAAGGCTTCTTACATCTAACCTCCAGTTTAGCATCCCATCTGGATTCTATAGCGTATCTTTTAGAGTGGTAACATTATGAGTGAATGTGGTTTGTGCAGCGTGAGCGATGACTATGTGGTTGGCATTATGGTGGTCAACTTGAAAAGCTAAATGAAGGTTTATTGAACACTAGCACTGACTTCCACATGACCTATGATTTTACTTTTAAGCTGAGAGTTGCATTTCGGTTTTTTAGGCTGTGGAATCATGACTAAATGAAAACCTCAGGGCTATATAATTCAACTGGGACAGCTTTTTAATAAAGGGAAAACCCAATCTCTGCTTGCCCTTTTGGGAAGGTAACCAATCAGTTAGCGATATTCTGCGTGAGTTAAATCAAATTATTCCGTTAACGATATTCATGTGCACTCCTTCTCATTATCCAAGAACACACTGCAAATTCTGGTTCTGGTAGTGTAGCTGATCACAAACTCAATAGCGAGGCCGAATGGGGAATGGAAAAAAATAAAATTGCATTGCTTCTTCGGAATTCGTACTAATTCTTCAGAAGTTACGACTTGGCTTAACCATGTTCAAGAGTTCAGCGTTTGGGGAGCGCACAACGCTACCATGGCTGACGAAATCTCATGCACACTCAGACAGGTTCAAGTACGGTCGTGAGTGCAGAGACCTCTCAGCCAACCACTAATCAATAGTCCCGCAATGTTTAACAAATACGTAATTTCATTGCAATGACTGAACTCTGTGTCAGACACAGTCCAAGTAAAGGTATTCCACGCCTATATCTATATCGTTGAGGTGGTTTGGCTACCGCGTTAGCCTTCCCATACTACGGGATCTTGCCATAGAGATTAGTGAGCATAAGTCAAGGCTTATTCGTGCAACGATCCGCTGCAAGTTTGATCATAGCCATACAGGTAATTCCTACTCTGTTTGAACACTAATTTGGACTTAATGGAATATCAAGCTGTCTTTTTCTTACGTACCCTCAACGAATGTAATTAGAATAATCAGTATACTACTTAGATGTGATAATGTCGTATTCCTTTTCTTCAATCCGTCAATTGACTACAAAGCTTTATCAAAGCACACATTCAAACTTAAATTTCCTGTTACTTAACTAATAATATCAGCAAGATATCACCAACATTCCATTAAATTTTGCTAATAAATGGATCATAATGGAAATAATATGGTTCTAACAAGATTAAATTATATGATTCCACAATTTTAAGGTATTTAGTTCAAAATTGGACAAAAAACATTTCAATAAATTGGTTTTGAATAGCATTTTCTGTTGTTTTACAATTCCTTAAAATTAAAACCAGTTAAATTTTTCCAAAACCTGGTTGACCTCCCAAAGCGGCCACAACTCAGTAAAAGCAGTAAATGTCTTAAGGTTAGGTTTCATATCGACATTACACCAAGCAACAACTTTGCAATTTTGTAAGTTTTAACAAGTATGCACATTTTATGAATAAATAACATCAAATTTCAAATCTTATTTTCTGGCATAAAAACGTCACTGTGTTCAGGGATTACTGACTTTTGAATTATCAAGAAAGGACAACGTACTTTTATTTAAGTGGAGTTTAGTCATTTAAATGTACTAATTTCTCTATAATACCTGGACATCTTCCAAGTAAATTCAATTATGGTCTTGGATAATTAGAACTTGGAACAATCCACCTCTTAAAAGAATGGACACAATATGAATCTGTAAATCAATTATTCTAAGAACGATCTGATATTCCTTCTCCATACTATCATGCCTCCTTAAAAAACCATTTTCCGATGATTTCCAATAAATAAGTAATTTTGAATTTAACAAAAATCGATACACCAATTGTAATTTACTTTATCCAATGGTTTAAAATATTCATAAATTGATATATTGCGAAAACTTTTATTGCTTTTCAAAAGGAATACAATATTGGAAAAGGTAATTTTCAGATAATAAATACCTGGAAAAATGGAAAAATGACAATAATTACTTTGGAAGGAAATATTCTTTTCTTATAACTAGGAATTTTGCTTATCCATTTCTTCTGAAGGAACGATAAGAACAGGGATCTTCGCATCCCCGATGAGATCATAAATGCTCTCTCCAAGCGCTGTTGTTATTATCAAATTGGCTTTCTCCTGATCAGCAAGCATGTTTATGGCATCAACTACATCAGTATCTGCTATGAAAGTAGTACTAAAATTCACACCAACATTCTTTGCTAGTTCCTTGTATTCGTCCTCAATTTTGTGCGCCTCATCAAAATTCAATTGAAAATCTTCACTGGGATTGAAGGAAGTGCTCTCTAGATTAATAATTCCGCGAGTGTATCTTGGATGGATAATATTGGCAAATATGATGAAGTCATTCTGACGGTAACCAAATTTGAAGAACCATTCGAATGCTCCACGAGCATTTAAACTCTTATCCACGGGGAATAGGACTCTCCTTCCAAGTTCGACATTGCTTTTGACTTTGGGATCTACAGATTTCGCTTGCGACATGGTGCAGTAGTGTGAAACCTTTAAGCGTTGAGAGTTAAGTATAGCATCTTGGTGTAAATTCCAATAAGCCAATTGTTTCAATTTTATTACAGGGATAGCAACCAATCAGCAAATGTCATTTTTATTTAACGCATTTCTAGTTAGTGATAGTTAAGTCGATATTGAAAGAATTGGCACCTTTGATCTTACGTGCTAAATGCCAGTTGATGGATGACATTAGATAAAAAGAATTTTTTATATTTAATCAATAGGCAGTAGAGAGCAGACTATTTATTCTAAATCCCTTCATTTCAATTTCGTGCAAACCTCTTAGACTTGATGGGAACAAAATGGCGGGAAGTTGGCCACAGAAGAGGTTTTAAAACCTCCTTCTGGTAGATTTTAAATAAATATCTACACTTTAACTGAAATTCCACGAAACACAATTTTTAGAAATCAGAAATGAGATATTTATACAATTTACACTTTCAGTTTCAAAGGTAGTAAGACATTGTCGAGTAGGAGGGGCGTATAACTTTATTTATAATACCAATAGTAAGTGTGCTTATACGTATCTAGTTTAAAATTCCTTTTTTCTTCTGCGTTAAGAAAAATGTAAAAAAAAGTAATTCATGATAAAACCACTTTCATTAGATCAAAACTTCTAGAGGGTGTGTAAGAACGTTTTTAGTGAGTTCTTGCGCCACAGAATCAGTGTGAAGTTAGGTACACATGTATGATTTTGTGCATTTTTCAAAAAATGATTCGGACGTTAAAGGGTCAATGAAGCGAACCCTCAAATTTTTAAATAAGTTGATTTCCTCTTATTCACAATATAGTTTTTTCAGATGAAAATGGCTTGAGTCACTCGATACTGGTCTATATCACAGTTACAATTGGCAGTACTTTCGGATCGAGCTTGCACAACGTCAAGAGACAATTCAGACCGCAAACATTGTAAATGTCAGTAAAACCTTTGAAATCAACGAATTTTAAAGTGACACAATAAGTGAGTTTTCGATCACAACGTGTATAAGTGGACTGTCGTCATTGCATCCTCTTTATGGTTAGCGAATTGCAACAATACTTGAAGTGAGCATGCAGAGGCGAAGAATTGAATAATTCGCATATAGATCGGTGCCAATAATGTCAAAAATAAAAACGATAGTTCGGGTAATGCAATTTTATGAAGCAACTGTCCATCAGTGGATAAATCATTCAATTTTGATAATATAGCGTAAATATATGCACATTAAAGCGTGGATAATTTATTGGAAATTTTTCCTTTAATTTTCTGTAGATACCAATTTTTTCGTCATATCATCGAACTATTCTGCAAATAAGTGGATAAAGCGGCACTACTTCTCAATAGTGTGGTTTCAAATTCACTCTTTATTCGAGTTTGTGCGGAACACAACTTTAACAAGACAAAAACGGAGGATTCTCGACCAATCAACGACCAAAGCCAGTACGTTGTTATCGTGCCATAGAGTGCATATTATGACTAAGTCTCCGTCTGTAAAGACACTAAATCATCTAAAATCGGCTACAGAGATTAATGAGTTTAGTTAAGCTTCAAGCAAACTTGAACCAATTAGGACTTGGACCTAAATGTAAGTAGGGCTTATTGAAAGACTTGAATTCAGATTAGAATTTCTTCATGACGAAGAGGTAGCTTCATTTCTGAAAAAACTTCAATCAAATGTTAATATTCGTTCATTTTTTTCACTAAAAGCAACACACCTTTGCAGAAAAGAGAACAGTCAATAAAGAATGAAGGAGTGTGTTGACATCGAATGTATAGAAACCAGTGCATAGAGATGACACAGGTAAATTGATTAATTTATGCCGCGCCGTGTGGAAACGCATTATCTCTTTTTACTAAATTAATCAGAACGACAAAAAATTATCACCGAGCTGTCAGTATTGTATAAAAAACTTAAAGTCGTGATATTCCAAAGTTGTACTTTTGAGTTTTGCTCCTTGAGCTCGAATAGTTAGTGTTCAAAGGTTGGTCTCCGGTTATTTGACAAATAAATCATGGTATCTCGATAAACCTTTCATTTCAGATAGCTATGAAAAGATTGTCGATTGTAGTTAAGCTTTTAATAACGCTTATTTCTGAAGGCGTATTTTTTTGTTGAATGTACTTTAAAGAATACCAAACTTGATTTCAATACATAATTTAAAAGAGGGCTATTTAAGCTGGACATGTCACATTCTGATCTTCCTTTAAAAGAACAGTTATCCTAACTATTTAATGATTCAGAATGCACAGTGATACCTTGGACAACTGCGATACCTTGAATAAATAGTTTTTGTCAAGCTAAATTCTTAATTCCGTACAATCCAAGGAACACTACTCGAGTCATGTTGACTCAATTTCCACAAAGTGTCACGGTTTTCTGATCTGTGCTCCTTATCGAGGGTTATATAACGCCTTAGTTTGAATTCAGATGCCTGCATGGAATTGTTGACCACTGTAGTAGTTAAGCCCTAGGTAACTAACGAGGATGGCCAATATTAAGCCATACGTATGGCAGCAGCTGAATTCAACCTTTGTCACACCTTAGGGAAATCCAGCAATGTTTGTTAGCCAGTTGTTACGTCTATGCAAGTCCCTCTGAACGCACCTCCACTTATGTATGCATAGGCCACTGTGAAGAAAGGCACTAGTTACCATGTCAGCGCTACTAAAACCAAACAGAATGTACTAGAGTTATCGAGGCTCTTCCCGTGGAAAGAATTCAATTAGTTTGCTTCAAGATTCCGGCTGAGGCAGGTAGAGGCGTCCTAGGACGGATTAAGGTAGTCACAGACCCTAAAGGTGGAATGTTGAGTAAAAAGCATTGTCCGAAGTGTAACTTCTTCCTATATTCGACTCCTTTCTATTGCCGCTAATTTTATAATTACCAACCAATTTTTTTTTCTTTTTTATGATTAAAACGTTAAAGTTAACTTGAACAGCCAAAGTACAAGCTGAAACGAAAGTCAACAGCAGGAGACACTAAATATGAAATTGGTATTTCAGAATTTGTGTGGCCAGTAAAGCGAAGTCAATGTATTTTTAACAACTAATCAGAAAGAGAGTAAAAGATCTATTGGAGGCGAATAAATTGATTTTAAAGAGTTCTCACTTCAAATGAATAATTTCCAAATAAGCATAAAGTTTACATATTTAAATTATTATAACGCCACTAACTCCATTTCGGTACAAACTTTTATCGCTGCATTCATTACAATCTTTCAAATGTATTAACTGAAGAAATCTTTAAAGGTTGTAAATTATAAATTTGAGTAGATTTTAAGGTATTTTCCGAAGCCATTGCATTAGATACCGCCAATTTGAGGTTTAAAAGCTAATAAGACCTTTGATCTTCTAGTTAACTACTTCGTGCCTGACAGTTTAAATTTGTGCGCTAATTTAATTATCACAAAATAGTAATTCAACTATTACAAATGGAATAACAAATAATGCGCACCAATATAGGTGTTAGATTTTAATGCTACACTCATGTCTAAGATAATATTTATACTGCCTGCTTAAGGAAGACATAATTTTTAGTCTAATTATGTGCATTATGTTGAAACACTTTAATTGGCAAAATATCAAATTCTTCATTCGAATTTCACCTAGCACGTGTTTATATGAAATGGCGTAACTTCGAATATCGATTTTTTTCATTTAAACCACTGGAATAAGATAGAATAATATTGATCATTTATTTCCCAAAAATGGAAAAAACGTGTAGAAACCTTTAAGTAAAGAAATGAACGTTTGCATTAAATAAAATGGTGGTAGTAAGAATAATAATGATAGAATTTAGTGATTAATAGAGCGAGAAGACGAATAATAAATATTCAAAATTAATGCAGATTAGTCCGTAATATTAAAAGATAGGGCACGATTAGCACTAGGAACCATCAAGACAGGTATATTGGAATGAGTGGCAAGATATCGCGAGACATCACCAAGCAGTGTGCGGCGAAATGTTCCACCACTTCGACTTCCAACAATGATTATGTTAGCCTGACGTTCTGTCGCCAAACGTAGAACAGCTTCACCAACCGACGAACTAGCCAAGATCTCAGTCTTAAAATCAGTGACACCTGCTGTCTCCGCTAGCTTGGCATACTTTAATGTCGTTGCAGCAGCATCATCATAAGTAAGTGAAAAATCTTTCGTTAATTGAGTTAAACTTTCCGGGTTATCCACGGTTACAATAATATCTGTATAAGAGGACTTTGGCTGCATGACGTGGGCGAAAAAGACAAAGTCATTCTTTCGGTAGATATATTTCACGTACCAGTTGAAAGCTCGATGACAGTGATTGCTCCCGTCAACAGCAATAACTACGCGTCTTCCGAGTGGTTCGTTACTCATAACTTAAACCATGCAAGGTGATTATCTTTAAACTGATAAAATACACCTTAGGGTTCTTCTCATTAACGCATATACGAGTATTGGCTTTTTCGTGTTATCGAAAATGAGTTACATAATGTTAAGCCAATCCTATTTTCACAATTATTATGACAATATTGCACTTATACCGCAATCTCACAATAAAATTTTTTTGAAGAGGCATAAAATAGAGATCTGCTAGTGATTTTGAACCATTTACAATTTTGAAAGAGAAAGACTCTTACAAACAATAGTCTTGAATGAACCCATGTCTGTTCCCTATTGTAAGATCACGTATGTGCATCATGATATCTTCATTTTGAGAAGTAAGAAAAAGAATTGGCTAGACTAGACGGCATGGAAAAACATTTGCTCCGTAACACAGGCGATAACTAATGGGATTAGAATTTTGGATAGTGAATTAGTTAAATATTCCCTTAACAGATAACCAAGAAAATGACATGGTTAGATCACTAACTATATCCTCCCAATTTTTTTGATTCCCTTTCAATTTCTGCTGCCATTCCACTGTCAACGATGGCAGTAGGTTTGCCTAATCGAGGGTTGTTTTAACAAATTGCTCTTACACAGTATTATTTCAGAGCTCTTCCATATCAAATTGAAGAATATGAGGCGAATGGAATTAGAAGTTCATCATCGCGAAGGCTTTGGCTCAAGGTTTATTAAATTAGATCTTTATGCTAAGGATAAAATAAGTTTTAGGAGAGCGACTTCAGTTATTTTAAAATAGAAATAAACTTAACTTAATATCTACCATTTTTCCAAAGACCAAAAGCGCATTTCATTCTAGTAATGGGATTGGAAGAGGAATAGAATAGGAGAGAAGGATACACATCCTTACTAAACCGAAAAAATGCCATTATCACATCTCGATGTTGAACTATTCGCGTAGTTTTGCTCTCTTTATTATTTACCCTTTAACGCCCGAATCATTTTTTGAAAAATGCACCCAACCGCACTCACACGTGTTTCACAACAGACTGATGCCGCCTATGTGATGAGTTTTGGTGGTATCAGGCGAAGACTATAGATAGGTATTGAACATGTTTCAAACGGGTAATAGTGCCTTCTGTTACGAGAGTCTAGTACTAATAGAGGTTATTTTGAAAGAGGACCGTACGGTCCTGGAGGGCGTTAAAGGGTTAAAATAAGCACTTTTACTATCGCTTAAATTCTAGCTTCCTTGCATGTCATTAGTTAATACTCTACCTCATTATTATGATTTAGAAAGGTGCACATGCTAACCAACATTGCACAAATATAATGAAAATGGATTGTTAAATAAGTCAATAATGGAATGGTGGATTAATTAATACCTCAGCAATTGAGAAGAAATAAGTTCGAGCTATGGGGATCTCGAGTGTTGACACCGCTTCTTTATTGGTTGTTCTATAACTATCTCCTTTGCTCTTGAGGAACTTTATTTACCACCTTGGGCTATTCAACTCCTATTAATTGACATTCATTTTACAATTTAATCGTATTTTTCACTGCTGTAATATACTAATTGTCATCGTCTATTTCCTCTCATCCTTCTTGTAATGATGTGTTTTTTTAAAAGCCAACTAGAAAGCCTTCTCCTACGTATTTTAACACCTCATAAACCTTAATCTTCACCTAAAAACTTTTCGCATTTTATTAAGCATACTCGGTTTAACCCTGGATACGGAAATTTCAAAATACTCATATGTCAAATTAGAAGACAATCATGACGCATTGAGTTTAAGGACATTAAAATAATAAATCAAAAATTTTTTTTCAAATTTTTCATCAATAAAATCCCCTATAAACGAAGAATAAATAGTGATTATCACCGAAGATTTAAAAGAATTATAAATTTATTTACCTATTGATTTAAAATCAATATATATATATATAATCTCTAATTTCCATCGACATTTAAAATAACTAAACTATCTAGAATAACCTTATCTCCACTCATTTAGCTTTCACCAATTTTCCATTACCACAAAAGCAAACCAAGTCTGGTAAGTGAATTTTTATAAGGAATAAATTTAGAGCATCGGGATGTGTATTTTAGGCAGTTACAATCTCAAGTGAAACAAATTTTATAATTTGACTAAGAGGATGAAATAACTCTTCAAAGATCAAAACATAAACAAAAACTGAGATGGACCATCAAGAAGAAGGAGAGGAGGGGGAGGGGACTCGCACGTATAAACGACAAATATGACAGCTTAATTGTGTGAAGGCAAAAATAAAGCCAACTCAAGAGAGTTGCCCATTTTGTCAATAAGCCACCCTTTGGTCGTCAAGTGCTTGGTACTATACGTTACTTTGCTTTTCAAATTCAAACTTTCGAATGCTCACATAATGAGTACTTCACTGTTTTACATCCCAAAGTTAAAAATACCACAATTTGAGCCCTGGTTTACTGATCCAATTATTATTCACAGTTTCCAGTGCATATTGACTGACTGTTTAATTATTTCCTTTCTATTCAGAGCTCAGATAACCTAGAGCCTCATTAGCACAACCAAACTCGTAGAGCTGAATTCTAATACATTTTGATATATCCGAAGAAAAAAATGATTAAGTAATAAGGAAATCGTAATATTGTATTGACTATTTAACTATGCTGGCAAAATTTTGAGGAATTAACGGTTTTGTTAGTGGTAAAATAGAGGAATGACACTTGAATACTTAATGTCATTTTACTACTGAAATAAGCCAGTAGCAAAATGTTTTAATTTACTTAAACCTACTAATCTCGGCAATAAACTCTGCGAAAGTAAAAATAGTCTCAAGATTCCATATTTACCTCCTTGATTTCTTGATTATCCTGGAGAGAACAACAAAATTATTCAGCTTGGATTTATAAGTAAATAAATTTGTGAATCTCATTCTAAATGGTCAGTTAAAAACCATTTCAGCAACTAATCTACTTGTACACAACTTGATGAGTCATATAATAAGCATGGCTTCAATAAATGTTAGATATTTAAAACTAAAAGAAGTTAGGGTTGTTATTTTTTGCCTGTACTAAAGATAATTAGGGTTACTGTTTCCAAACTTTATCGTTATTCTCAAAGGAAATTTAAATTAGACTAAGGAGATCCAAACTTAGGAGAGAATCTACCCTAGACCAATCGGAAACGAGAGGATTCGTTTTTCGCAGATAATTGGGCTAGAAGTGCCAAAAAGAATTTGTTAAATATTAGTTTTTAAGACGAGGCAATACTTACAGTTCTACGATTACCTATTTTGCCAATCAATTCAAGTTCGTTTGAAACGAAATCGTGAATCTGGACGTAAGCCACTCTTAAAATTCCCATTCTATAATCAAATTAGGAAATATATTATTTTAACCCACGCAATTTTGTCTCAAAAACTCTACCTAAATATTTACTCAGGCAAAATTAAAATGGAAGTTGAAGAATTCAGTTCAGAAACAAACAAATTTCTATATATGCAGGAGCTATTGGTAGGATAATGTTATCTTTATAATTAACGCTTACATTAATTATCAGTTTTTCATTATGAAAGGCAAAATTCGATATTTTCGATAAAATGAATCACAGTTATTCGAATTCAGTAGAAAGCAAGCATTTAAAACACATAATTTCAACCGAGTGGATACTATTTTAAAAAAAAAATATTTTAAAATTCTAAATCGTTATTAGTTTAAGGAATTTAGGAGATAAATCACTTAAAGACTCAGATCTCCATTTAAAAATGACCATTTGGCAGGTATTTACTTTGAATGTGCTTGCGAAATACAGATTTATTGTCATCTAATATTAATCCTAGCAGAGACACCTTTCCGAAAGGACGAATAATTAATAGATATAGACGAAACGGATTATTGATTAGGCCGTGGGTACTATGCGAACCTCATGTATAATTCAATTAAGTAGACAGATCGGAAAAAATACCCCGGAAATATAGGCGAAATACCCCGTTGTGTTTGTTTGACTAATTTAATGAAGTAATTTTTTGCGGGATTCCTAATTAATCTTCGTCAGGAAATATTAATAAAACCCCTAGGCAAATGCTCCTGAATACTGCCAACATGAGAAGGCAGAAAACTGAATGTCGCCTGAAAGGGTCAATAGATTTCATCATAATTTTCCGTTTCAAATATTTATCATATTAATTTGCAAGTGCGTTTAAACAAAAATGGAGCTTTATATGGAATGAAGATTTCACTTGGAAAATATCTTGTATCAGCGTGGATTTTACAGAAAACCTAAAAACACCCATAAGGACAGCTTCGAAAGAATAAGTGTTAGGATGAAATAAATTAATTAGAATACTATAATCTTGCTGTTTAGTGTTGATTGAAATATGTTCGCATATGTTATTGAGAGATTAAGCGCTCAGCATGTACTCTTCAGCAGTGAGCTATAATGTGAATTCCGCACTGAGAACCGAATACATGTGTGTGTACGCAAAAATGGACATTATCACGCACAGTGATGAATATTAACGCACAAATTTTATCTGCAGAATCATTCAAAATCGGTCAGAAGTAGGACTTGTTGATGATTAAGAAAAGTAACGAAAAAGGCTTCTTAGCGACAAGTCAAAGCTTCAACGAGTGTCGTATCATTTGACTTCATGGATTCGGGTTGTACAGCAGTACTTCTTGAACAATATCCATTCAAACCTTATCAACGCAAGTAGGTTCGCATATTATCAATACTTGTAGACTGACCTCCACTTACATTCATGTGATGCATGAATCGAGACGCTATAATTATTATTGGTAATAAAGGTGAACTTATCCAAAGGGTTATAATAACGTTGTATGTACCTTAAATGTTTTGATTTTGAGTAAATATTCGATCCAAGGTCACCTATTTGCATCGTAGAACGAATTTTTTATCATAGAAATTAATTATTGAAAATGTTTTACTATTAACACTTTGAAATAAATCGAAATTTTGGTCGAGTTAAGGTAGAAACATTGTCGAGTTTTACGAAGAAATGAAACAAAGGCGCCAGTAGTAGTGACCTGACCACGACACCCAAACAGTCGCAAATGCATTTGGTTTGCACTTGTCAACCTAAGACCTCAATCACGCAACCTTACAAACTAACATTTCTTTTGACAATATTAATTACTCCAATAAAATTATTTAAAGAATGTATCAAAAAGTATGCTTAGTTTACAAATTCACTCACTTTGCATTATACTTCCATTGTACTTGGACATTTTTCTGACAATGACTTGTGGTATTTAATTCTGGAGCTTATATTCTAGGAAAATGCTTCTCTTTATTGCGAATGGCAGTTTTAAATTCGGCATAAAAATATGAAAGCAAAGAGTCAACAGCGTAATTATTGAAAATTGAGCTAGCTTAGTTAAGAGCTTGAGTAGTAATTCTGATAATACGGTCACTAAAACGTGAAGTTGATGTCTTTGTATTAGCATTAGGTGATAGCAGTAACTGTCGTGTGATGGGAGACTTCAGTATGACTTACTAGCATTAGGCTATCTTCTCCTGATCAAATCCTTTGACTTTCACTCTCCTGCTTCTCCAATAAATTAGATATTCACAGTTTAGAATTTTCAAACCCATTAGAGGATTTCATCAATCAAAGCAATAAAATTGAAATTGGAAAAGTGCGAGTAAATTATCGATCAAATTATCAATAATATCCTAATTTTTTACATTCAGTTATTTGGTCGTAATAGAACCTCCTTATGATGCGAATCTATATCGCAATCTATGATTAAGCTATCGCTACTTTCCAAAAATGTGACCGTACTCGGTTAATTGTAACTTATAGCCTTATCAGAGTTGGATTACTTTCATTCACTGAAGCTTTAAATGAAAAAGTACTTTTATGTCCTGATTCAAGAACTTTGGTTATCTTTTTTTCATCAAACCTATTGTCCTGTCTTTCGTTAACATATGGAGAGGGGGGCAAATGCTTTCTTTTCTGCTTAAAAATGTAATTCACTGAACTATACCATATCGGTTACTCAATGCAAATTACCTTTTTTCATTAGCCTTGGAAAAACAAAATAATTTTATCATTTTTGAAGTGACACAACAAAGGGTAGTGGATCAGAGAAGATACAGAATGCAGTAACGAGCAATCAATGAGTCTTAGTTCATATAATTTTTGAATGCTTTACTGAATGAGCAGTTCACCTTCCAAATTCGCATTATATATATATATAGCACGACGTTTAAAGCTCATTTACCGATAATATTTTATTAAGAAGACTCGTTCATGCCACTTTACTTAATTTTTCCTCCAATGGTTGATATTTTACAAATTACTTCAAAGTTCTCCGAGCAGACAATGCACGCAGATTTTTCAAGGAAAAGTTCGCAGAACACAAACCTGCGCTGTTGCATCGTACTCATGCAACTTTACCAATTAATTTACAAAGGATTACATTTTCTTGCCCTGTTTGTTAAATGTACACTTTTTATCAAACTCACTGAGTCGTTAGCCCCTGACCAATGTTCATTTGATAAATTTTGATATTTTTTAATAATCCCCAACATGGACAATGGAAAATCGTAATACAGTAAATATTCCTTATTTTCGATCATTCGTCGATACTTAATCCTTGCTCGAATTATTATTGCAAAGTGTCATTAATTCCTAGACCTTTAGATGAAATAACGAAATGGTTGACAGAGTTTGCAGATAGGGACTGTGGGGACACAACTTTGGCATGACTAATGCAGAATCAATGACCAATACCAATACGATCAATCAATGGTCAATTCCAGTACACGATTTTCCGACCAATCAATGATCCAAGTTATATGAGGACATCGTATCATAAAGTGTATATAATGACTAAGTTCCACGTCATACATACACATAACACAGCACGCCATACTAAGTAAACGTATCCACGGTATACGTCTATTTCTTCTATTCTGGGAGACTTACCAACCAGGAGAATTTGTCACTGAGGTCTCTGAGAACAGTCAAGGCTTATTACGGTAGCTAATCTGCTGCAAATTGGTGACTCTGACGTGATTCAAGCCTGACTTCATCCGCTCAGCAGAAGAACAAATCCCACTGCTATTCCCTCTCCGATCACACGACTCATTTGGTGATCTCCCTTACTTCTCAATCAACAGCTATTTCATCGACTTTACACTCGCTCCCTCCTACTATCTTTTGAAAATGACTGAGGAAAACAAGAGTGCCCTACCTCTGGCCATCCCCATTTTTGAGACTGAACATCCGGATAACAACTCTTATGACCGGCTGAAGCTGGCAGTCATTAACCGTTTTTCAGCGCCACCAGAGACACGGTTAGAGCAATTTTTTTCGACAGTCGAACTGGGAGACCGTTCTCCGTCTCAGTTAGTAAGCTACATGCGCTCCTTAGCCTGTGGTTTGGATTTGAACGACAAGGTTCTCAAGAGGCAATGGCTGAAATGTCTGCCAGGAAGCATGGTGTCGGCTGTATTGGGCAGTCCGTTTCAAGATGATCTTGACAAGTTAGCCGAAGTCGCAGATCGCGTTCACAACCATTACGGTGGGCATAGCGTGAACGCAGCGGGAGTTGCAGCCGCTGCTGATACCGTCACCCAGCGATTGGACGCCTTGACGAAGCAATTCCAAAAGTTGCAATCACTCCTATCAGGTTCTTCGTCCCGCTCCGATAGACAGCGTTCCATCTCGCCTGGGCGAAGGCGGAGCCCAGCAAGACCCAATGACACTATGTGCTATTTCCACAAAAAATTCGGGCACAAGGCCAGGAGATGTCTGCCTGGTTGCAAATATTTTAAGAGGAGAACATTCAGTCCATCGGGAAAATTCTACGCCAGGCAGTAAAGGCGATGACTGAGTCTGGCTGTTCCCCCAGTCGTCTCCTCCAGGTAGTCGACAGGAATTCGAAACTTAGATTCCTGGTAGACACAGGTTCCGAGGTCAGCGTTATCCCTCTTTCAGCAGCAAAACGCTGCCTGCAACACTAAGATACGCACCTATGGCCGAAAGTTTCTCAACCTCGAATCAGGGCTTTGCCGGGAGTTTCCATTTGTGTTCCTAAATGCAGACGTTCGAAAACCAATCATAGGCGCTGATTTCCTCTCAAAGTTCCGATTGCTCGCCAGTCTCAGAGGCAGGACCCTACACGACGACGTCACCTCCCTCCAATTTCAATTGGGTGGAACATCTTCCTATCATTCCTCTCGCAATTAGAAGTACGGTAGTGGAAGATCTGGGATGCCGTCCGGCAGAGCATGTACTGAGCACCCCTTTAAGACTTCCTGGAGAAGTGATCTGTGATGCTCAGGACTGAGCCTCTGTAGACTCTTCATCGTATGCCATCCGACTAAAATAACATTTCCGATCTGTCCTGCCCACACCCGTCAGGATAGCAAGCCTACATATACCCACAAAGACTTATATGTATCTCCCTTCGTTCTTGTCCGAGCAGATGCAGTAAAGAAACCCCTTCAGCCTCCATACGACGGACCATACAAAGTATTCCAACGCAATTCCAAATATTTTATTCTTGATCGCAATGGTACCAAGGATTCAGTCAGTATTTATAGGTTAAAACTGACTTATCTGGAGCCTCCTCCTACGCCGGCGCCCGCGGTTAGAGCACACTTGCCTAGACCTCCTACTCAAGCAAATGAAGTCACTGTACCACCCCCTTCCCCCCACCACTACCATCCTTTCCCGAAGATGCTTCGGCCCCTTCAGTTTCAACACCCGTACCTCTCCATCACGAACCCTATTACACTCGTTCCGGGCGAAGAGTTACCTTCCCCTCCCGGTTGGCCGATTATGTACATTCATTGACATTCGAGCGTTTTCTTCCACCTTTTATTTGCCTACAAACGCTCTAAGGGGGGAGTATTGTGGGGACAACTTTGGCGTGACTAATGCAGAATCAATGACCTATACCAGTGCGATCAATCAATGGTCAATTCCAGCACACGGTTTTCCGACCAATCAATGATCCAAGTTATATGAGGTCATCGTATCATAAAGTGTTTATAATAACTAATTTCCACGTCATACCACACACACAGCACGCTAGCGCGCCAACATACATATCACGCTAACATAGAGTACGCCGTACTAAACAAACGTATTCACGGCATACGTCTGTTTCTTCTATTCTGGGAGACTTACCAACCAGGAGAATTTGTCGCTGAGGTTTCTGAGAACAGTCAAGGCTTATTAAGTTAGCTACTCTGCTACAGGACCCTCCATCTCAATGGTAAAATAAAATTAACTTTTTCTTCATGAAATAAGAATTGCATTCTATGTTTTTGTTTTTTACTGATGTAGTTTTTATGGACAGACTATTGAATAATGATTTTTGTGGAGTAAATGGAGATCCTATGATATGCAGTGCTTTGTCTTTTCTTTCATCAGCTCCTATTTCGTCGATATTTTGTGTTAAATATTAGCGTGCATTTACCAAAATCTTTAGAATTTTTAAAGAAGACAAAATAATTGGATCCATAATTTGATTTTTCGCAATTTAATTTCAAAACAAATGTAAACTCACCTTTGTTAAGGTGAGGTTTGCTAAAAATCAACTGCTCATGCCTTTAATTGACTGGTTGGTTCATGCAACTGTTTTTTAATTAGATTTCTTGGATTAAAACGATGGTTCTCACCTGTTACTTATTCGGCATATTCTTGAAGCATGAAGTTTAATTTCTTATGTCCCTCTTGGCCTTCAAGTAGGCAGTCAGCAGTTGACTCAGCGCGTACCTTTTCTTCCGACCGATGGTTTTGTTTATTTTAAACAAAAAAGAACATTTGGCAGGAGGCCGTGTGCCACATGTGCTTGACTTATGAACAGCACCAGATAGATACAACGTATGATTCATTCTGTCAATTCACTTAATCTTAGCAACATATTTTACCGGAGGTAACACGGTATTGCGTTTTTTTTTTTAAATTCCTAAACTCAAGTCTTTTACACCTTGCTCATTATAATGCATCATTATCATTTAAGTCAAAGTGATAAATAAGCTCACGAAAAACCTCAAAATGGCGACAATAATAAGTCATTTCAAGTAAGGAAAGCAAAGAAACTAATCAAAATGAGGAGTGAAAATTTAACGAAAATTAAGGTGTCTTATTTGAAATCTGCTCTCGAGAGGTTTTCTATCCTAGAATGAGTTCAGTTCAGCGAGTTTTGAACAAAATAACGAAGTCTAACCAAGTTGAACTTATTGGTTTGCCATTTTGTCATTTAGCATTTCCCATTTAGGAGTAATGAATTTGATTGTGAAATTCATATCCCATATGTGTGGGAAGGACTCAGGTAAAGAGACCTCTTTTAACTTTACTATATATTCTTAAACCAATTCTACTGCTTCTCTTTTGCATGGCTATATTTTGGCCAATTTAGTTAATTTAATCGGAAAAAAAATCTGCGTTTATTCATATTATAAATCCGATTTGGATATATGAATGCGAAGCTTTAAAGATTGCAAATAAGTTTCCTTGATTTCTCTTAACTGATAATTTTTAGGCCAATCGGGTGGGGAATTGTACTAATTTTCGTAAAGAAAAGTTTTAATTCTCACGATCGACTATTATATGATTCAGCAATGATTTTTTACACAGGACTCAATTTAACATCTGACAATGTGCGAATTTAAAGAAGCATTTAAACCACGCTAATCCTAATTTGAATACCATTTTAAAGTTAGTTAATTGTTTCAATTTAGTACATTCAGTATTTTTTTTCTAAATATTTGTCTATTATTTGCATATTTAGCTTATATCAGCCAAGAGTTAGGATTCTCCAATTAAAAGTAAAGTTATTTGAACTGAAAAATTGCAAATATACAGAATCGTCTTGAATTAGACCCATTAAGTCTATACTAGCAAACTGCCCAGTGGTAAACCTTCTTATAAAAACGCGCTTATATAAAAATTGTGCATTTTTATATATAGCAGTTGATTACATAATTAGAAATCTGGGGAAATTGTGAAGATCTGGTAAACCTATATTGCAGTGGCGTGCTTAGGTGTAACACAAATATTCCATACGGCTTTGATGAATTTGTTGGAGTCTAATTTACACAAAATTCGTGTTGCCTATAATCTTTTTTATACTCTAAATGCTGCTTCAACGTGCATTTTCACCAGACTCTAGCCTTACTAATTGATTTGCCATATTTGAATGTCAATTCGATTCAAACAATTCAGAATATTATTCAAATTATTATATATGATAAAGCTTTGATTTGTGTTTTATTCACATTCTGTCATTATTTCAGACCGCTAATACTGAAGTAAACAAAACTTTTTCATATGATTAAAAAGCCAATCAGTAGACAAAAGTAGACAAATATATGCACCTCTAGGGATGAAATTTAAATTTAAATTTATTCCAAGGACACTTAAAGCGGACGCCTCTTCAAAGGGAATAAAGAGTTCTAAATTTTTAAAATTTGAAAGATCTTTTTTAACAATTTCCACAGTTTAGTTGCAAGTTAACATAAGTTAATTAATAAATAATCCATACAGTTTGTACGTATTTGTTGACATTAGTTAAAATAAATGGTCAATAACTTACAAAATTTAAACTAACTTGAAGAAGCTTGGCCTAATCATCATCTTTGACGATGTTACAATGCCGATGCAAAACAGTATATCTCTCAATTCCCTACAAAGTGTTAGAGAACCCATCAGCAAAAATAAAGACTCTTTTTGAATATTTTGGGGCTTCGATGTATTCTGATGATTTTAACACAACCATAACTAATATTCCTCTAATTCCTTCTTAAAGTTCTGATCAATCTGCAGTTCCTATTTCAACTCTAGATCAGGTGTATAATTAAGATATAGAGTTCTGCCCATCAGCTACAAACTCTATGGGATCTTCCATGCCTACAGTCGTTCCCGCACGACTTGTTTCTGATCCGTCCATATAGAAACAACAATTAGTCCAGAGATCATGCCTGCTTGATCAGAGTGGTTGAACAAGCAACTTTTGACAGCGTGAAAAGGTAACCACTCGTGACATAAGCGGAGGGGATAGTGGATGAGATTCTTGTTTCTATACACTTTAGTTAGCAGATGATTCCTCTTATTGATATTCAAATCTGGGTGTACAGTCGGGAAATTCTCCTTTTCCGGTACACAGTTCTATTTTACGAAAATTAAGGGGACCCAATTGAGAAACATCTAGAATCCTGCTATCTCACTTTCGCGAAACTCCGAAGCCCTAACGGAATCATCAGCTAGACCTTTGTTCCAGACATATTTGAAGGCCTCAGATAGGATTCAAAGTTGATCCAAACACTCAAAATTGTTAATAAGTGCGTTTTTCATGGGTTTTTGTTTAAACTAAGTACTTTTATCCAGTAAAAATTAAATAAACTAGCTATTTTGAAGTATTCAAAAGGTTTGTGTATTTTTGAAATGCGCTAGATTGTTTAGTCTTTGGAAAAGAATTTATTGTAAATTGCTGAATCTCGCTTAATCCTGAGTTACTTTGGGTTTTGACTCTTCTTAGACCATTTGAAAGTCTTATTAGGATGCAGATCCTTTGCTTCGAAGAAATATGTTTGATAGGTGGTTGTGATTCTATGAGCCCGAATTGATCGTTTGTTCCAAAACTCATGGTGTTTTTTAACGTAGACTTTCAGGCTGTGAGTTGTCCCTAATTCTGTATAGTTAATAAAATACATTTAATATATTACATATTGAATATACGTATGTTGAATATATTACGTAGGATCATTTTGCCTTCACAATCATTCAACTAAAAAAGTAATTTAAGTGCCTAGATAGACCCTCTTCATTAAAACAAATAGGTCAAAAAGCGGACAGAATCTGCGTTTTCTTGGCCTTTGACTTATTTTTAACATTAAAATTCAAAATGCTGTTTTAGTGTTTTAATGAAAATGCACAAATTGAGTTTGTCTTGCAATACACTTTGATGAACAAAAGTTATCCCTCGGCCAAGTAAACTCACAACAATAGATCAATCAGACTGTGACACCACTTGTGGGGTTGAGAAAAGAAAACGTATGCATTTATCGCTTTTCATTTAATATAGAAAGCGAATGCGAATTGAAAGATTATCGTAAAATTAAAGAATGCATGCATAGGAGACATCGCATTCTATTGCATTACCTTTAATGGAGGAGGTAGATCAGAAAATCGTGACAGTTTGTGGAAATTGAGTCTGTATGACTCGAGGAGTGCTCCTTCGATTGTGAGGAAGGAAGAATTTAACTTTGCATATACATATAAATACGTATTTATATGTGATAATTTTATATATATATATATATACATTTAGGGAAACGAACATTCAAGCAAATACATCGGTCAACGACCACTGAATACCGCAGCCATAGATTTACCACGAAATTGTCTCAGAGACTAGAAATAACTACACTCCCCCTCCTAATTAACTTATTTTGGACTTGTTTCACTAATTACATAACAATTTATTTTTTAGAACTTACAGATGTTATTCTGTTTAAAACTTTTGAAGTGCATTTTTTCGCATTTTTTAGTAGTAATTTTCCAAATATACATATGTGCACCTGTGGGAATTTACACATTGCTTTGCATGTAGTCATCAACAATTAGCTCGTGATTGCATGACTTGTAAACAGAAGATCATGCAATCTATGATACCTGATGTGTTGATTGTTCAAGTTCACCAAAATGGGTTGGTAAATTACATTTCAATACATAGGTTTCATTTTGGTGGTTCGGGTTCATCTGCATGTGCAAAAAGTGATTAATTGTTATTCTTAGAAACTGGCTAACGCCTGTATATTATCGGATTGAGGTCGCATAATTTACTTAAAATATTTTAAGAAGTTAAATGCGCGCTTATCAGCGAATTTTCAGTTAACATCCCAGAACCTAACTAAAATACCTAATACCAGAGTTTCCAATAGGGGAGAATTTATGATTTCATTAACAGAATTATCTGTCTCTGGTATAATCAAAATTTCATTCTGGTGCACTCATAGCTTTGCTGCATTGCAGCGTCATTCAAATCCTTCTGGAGCGAAAAATGATCCTTATTTATCTTTAGCATAAGAAAAGCATTAGGGAGGTTTTCCTATGAGAGGTTTCATTTCTAAATTCACCTTTTTTTGGTGCCAGAAGACATAAAACACTGGGTGCCTGATTTCAGAGGCATTTCACATTGATCGTTAATTCACTTGCTCATTACCGGGATAAATTGCAGTGTTTATTACCACAGCTCCTAATGACCCCCAAAAACATTTTCTTACCCTTCGTTTTCAAATGCGCAAAAACGACGGAGATTCTATAAAAACTGTTAAATAACCCAATAAATAGGAACAAAATCAAGCACTATTCATAGAGGGATGTAGAGCCTTTAAAATTAAAACCAATGAAAGGGTAAATAGGACAGTTTCCTTCCAACCTGCGAATACTCGTGAACCTAATTCAGATCCGAAATCAAATTTCATACGACTTGGGAGGAGGGGGTGAGGGAGATGGAGCACCTTGCACTGATGCTCGGCTCTTGTCAACAAAGGCACTCATTTACTATTTCTCCAAACACACATCATAAAACAGTTTGTCCTATTTTTAAAAGAAGAAAATGAACAGCTCAAATAGCGTCACTTTAGAATTTGGGTATCACAGAATTTCTCTCCTCATGGGTGCTGTGATTTGAAACTTTGGCAATGGAGGTTATCGACAAGCACAGTTCATTAACACAATGAGAATATAAATAAAGATTTACTTCCCGATCAAAGTGGTACTTTCTGACACTATTGTGCATAGATCCAACCGAAAAGGACCAATTTTGCTGAATCAGCGGAAACTAGACGCTATATTGTGATTTCGTTATATACAATATAATATAATATAGATAATGTATAGATATGTTCACTTACTGATTAAATAAGCTGTGTTTAAGAAGCTAGATAAGGCGTTTTCGGTGAGAACTATGACAATGCTTTCTTCTATCGCAAAATCCCAACGGCAATGCCCCATTCACCATTAAAAGGGGAGTGATTTAATGGAATTCTAAAATTCAAAAAGCAAAACTTTTCACACAAATATATCAAACTTTCGTTTCAATTTAAGAATCAAGTTTGTTAATTAACGCTTGGGGGCTGACGTGATCATCCATGATAGACTGATCGACGTTATTTTAAACCTAAAATAGATCAAGCCTAACAGGAGAAGTCATCGAATATTTTGATACCACAATCAGAATTTATTAAAATCTCGTGAATTGGGCAATAACTTTGGGCAATGATTTTTTTACGATTTATTTATAAAAAGGATTGCAGTCATTATTTGTCCCCAAATTCAATAAGCAGTCAGGCCATTTTCTAAGAGATTTCAAAAGTTGCAAATAACTTTTCAATCTTTTATGAGGGAACAGAGGTATCGATTGAACCAAAGTCGTTATCAGAGCCAGCCACCATACTTGAAATGAATCAGTTCTCCCAATGATATAATACTTTGGAAGGAAGAAATTATTCAAATCATTTAAATATAGTCACGACTTACTTTTATCTTAATAGCAATTTAATGAAATATCTCTACGGGTTGATCTATGCTTCCGCGGTCAGTGAACACTCGGAAACAACTGCTCAAAGGTTCATTAATTGGTCCTTCAAGGAGAGTCAGATTCTCGAGGTAAATTTCAAAATGTCCAGCGGTAGGACAAATTGTTACTTGAAGTTTGGAATAACTCAATACAATTTAAATTTCTTTCCAGGAAACGTTCAAAAATGCATATTTTAAACCATGGCTAGCATTCATTCATCTATTTATCCTTTGACGTTTAGAGGCTACTTAATCATTCAAATTTCCGAAAACTCGGCAGCTTTTTGACATTATGTATGTAAAACGCTAATCATGGGCTAGTATTATTTTTTTATTCTAATAAGTCGATATTTATATTGCGTGCTTTATTTGCTGTACATGCAAGTAGTCATCTATTGCATTTTCCCGCTAGGCTGAAGGCTAATTAATCGAAATGTCAAGGCCATTGGACCAAATTAGAGACTTATAAGGACACTGAAGAAATTATTCTACTATATAAGATGAGTTCGGTTTGTGTTATTCTATGATGCCGATACATCTGAGTCTCAGTACAATTTAGCCTGCCAATCTGCCGAAAAAACGCATGAGACTCTAAGTTAGAAAAGTAATGTATAGAAATCGACAACTGATAAATTAACAGAAGATGATGTATGATTGGCTATGTACACGGGGAGTAAGATAGACGGCTTACTCATTATTCAAGGTAAAGGAAAAATGGAAAACTTGTATCAGTGAAAAGCATTCATAGATGATAATAATTGAGAAGGGTCAATTGGAAATGTTAAGTAAAATCTAATTTAGTCTCATTAATATTTATTTATAATCGTAGATTTTCAGCTTTATCCCTCCTTTTTTCCATTATTCCCATTTGTATATGGTGGAATTGTTCCCGGGTTTCTGGGTGAATTCATTTTCACGGCGTTCAGAACTCATCGACAAAATGGATTAGTCGAATAATTTTGTCATCCCACCTCAATCAATTCCTACTTCCAATAACTAGGAAGGCGGGCTAATAAAAGCTAGCAGGACTTCGACATTTTAGTGATTAACTTGAAGTGTAGATTGGACGTATTGAATTTGAACGGAACTCTGATCTTAAAGGTTAGGAAAAGTTGATGAAAGAAGCGAGGAAGTAGCCGAAGTTGAGTGCATTCAATTCAACGCGCCACATTTTGCAACCTCTTACAACTATTCCACCTATAGTCTTGATTTTGGTTTTGCTAATATTTGTGCCTCGTAAAAGTCCTGATTTCCCTTTCTTTTCACTGACCGAAAATCGTCTGTCTGGTTGTGCAGCGAAGTACCCTTTTCGTCTATTATTACTGATTTTTCACTAAATCTTCCACCTTCAGGGCCATTTTACCCCAAAAATTTACTACCTAAACCCGCTCTTATATTCATGTTGTGGTTTAAAGCATTTTAACTAATAGTAAAAAACTATTTTTTTAATATTAAAAGAGAGAGAAATACTTAGAAGACAAGACTAACCGCTTGGATTAATTTTCGTAAACTTATTGCCTGAAATAGAAATTTTGTTTCAATGAAACCAGTTGTACCAATTAAGTAAAATGTTGAGAACTAGATGGATTCTGAAGTTAGACAGGATGAAGCTTGAAGCCAACGCATTACGACTTATACGTCTGTTCACCCTAAACAGCCACAGAGTGGCTCATAGTGGAGATAGCTCCATCCATGCAGTATAACATATAATCCAGATCCCTTTCCAGCAACTCTGTTTTTTCCCTCCTCTCTCTACAATTGCCTAATATGCCCCTTCTAGGGTCGGCTCCCGTTCTTTTGAGTTAGAAGAGGTTGATACATCCCGTCAGCCTTTAAAACAATTAGATCTTGATCTCAGTAGAAGCCACTGTAAGCTCTGTAAATGTTTCGAATTGTCTTTCCTGCTTTTGAACTATTTTTAACCACCTGAGTAGCTGTTCAGATGATATTTGCATTTTTCCGTTTAAATCTCCTTTTTATTTTGAAAACCAAAATTTGAGTCACGCTATATCAGCATTTTGTATCAAAACTGTTTGAACAGGAATGCAAATTATATAAAAATTAATTAGTAAAGGCCCACGTTATATCTTACCAAGACACTTAAAAACAATCAGTAAATTCCAGTGCTGAGTAGCAAGACATGACTTCCTACTTGAAAGAATTTTAATCAAATTACTTCTGAAGTCAATGGTAGTATACTTAATTCATTTTGACAACTATGCAATATTTATAAGTTGTTAATAGCGAAATTGTTAATTATTTTCTTCTAATACAAGCTTATTCTTTATAATCTCGGTATTTTGGGAGTGTTCGGACTGAAATTCACCCTCACCTTCAATCTCACCTGGTACAATTTTTATCAATTTTAGGAAAAGAGAACATACCTTAATTGTCTAAATGTCATTTTAAGTTCAAAGAAGACATTTGTCGATATAAGATGGGCAGGCAGTAGGATGGTACAACAAAAAATACAATTCAGGCTCCAAGGTGGGCAATTTGGATAAAATTAATTAAATTTGACTTTTCCTACAGGTAATAGTTTCATTGTTTTCCACTGCGTAATTGCAATGCTCAGTAAATATCTCATTGTTGGAAATAGAAGTTTGCTTAAAGCTGTACCCAATTGACCTTGATCTCTGAAAAATTTGGTGGATGATTTGATAGTTTTCACAAAAATTTAAAAATGCCCCACCACTAGCGCCTATGCTTTTCTTATCTATTTATCTCAAATTGCATTTGCCAAGAAATTGCACTGGTGATTTTATGTTCCATTTTGGAGTTCTTTTTATTTCGACTATCAATCTGATGTTCTTATGCCGATTTTTAATTAGGAATATTTGTCTTACTTAATTTAATTTATTCAGTATGGACAATATATCTATTTCTTCTTGCTATTATTATATATTGATATTCTAAAGACTATTAAGTAAAATATCAAGGTCTTCTAAATCCATATATGAAAAAAATCTTTCGGCCACAACTTCACTTAGCTAGAATTTACCTCCTGTAGCCAACCTTCAACTGGTTGTACAAAGATACGCATAAGTTAAAGACTGGCAGACTTACACTTATACCGCTGATCCATCGGATATGTTAACTAAATTTTACTTTGCAAACTCATTAGCCCGTTAATATCTAACAAGGGCATCGAGCAGGCAAGGTTAAGCAGCCCCGTATGGGAAAACCGTGTCCAATTACTCCTATTGGTGGCCAGAATTAACTAGAGTGGTTGTCCATTCTGTCACTGAATGCACACCATTAAATACGTTTGGAATTACAGAAACCCACATTAACCATTGCATTGATAGGGCGCTCATAGGATTAATATGGTTTTTAATCACTTAGTCACATCTGACGCTAAAATGACATTCTGAAAATGAAATTCAAACTAATATATTATTTATAATTCCTATTAAAGTTAATTAATAAATATCATTCTAACTACCTCGTATATCTGTATTTAGGGGGGGGAGGGGGGGGGGAAGATTCCAGTAGTTAGAAAAAAAACAGAAATATTGGGCAACATTCGCCTTAGAAGTAGTATTATTTATTATTAGAATTATTCTTATAACATAATGAAATCTGGGCTAGACTGTTATGGAACCATGGGGAAATTCAAATTCATAATAATTTAAATGGTCATCGAAATTGCGGAAGTGATTATAGAAGTGTCACTTCACGTTCTCCGTTATTTATTGGACTGCGTTCACAACTTTTAACCACGATGGATTAATCTTTAAAATCGAATTCCGTGTTTAAATTTTTGTACGCCCATATGTTTACACCAGAATTCGCTTACACCCCTCAAGGCTTACGCCCAACGCCCAAATTTCTAAAATTTCCAAATTAAATTCATAATACTTTTTTCGAATCAGTTCATAACAGCACACTGTCTTTGAATATTAACAATATTGATGGCGAAAAACTGCTCTATTTTGGGTTCAAAGGAATCAGAAGGGACTTTAATTACTTGGCACTTAGAATTCATAGCTTATCTTTCAAATTTTCAACAGATATTACGGGTAATAGGCCATAGAGATTACTTGTAAATTGAATAAAACAAAGTTGAAGATCAGATGCTAAGCTTCATAGAGTAGTCAGTGGGAAGAACATTCTCATTTTCTTTTCACTCATTTAATTCAACTGAAATTTTACCTTCGTGTTTATCGATCGCTCAGGCCTTAATCGATACTTCTGACTACTATTCCACTTCACAAATTTATAAAGATTAAACCGTCTCCCCCCCACCCACACACCCCCCCCCCCCATGGTAATGATCAAGACGGAAAGCATCGTTGCTCAGGTCTGGCTTAAAGATACTCCGATATAAAACGGTGAAAGATCTTTTTAGATGGTCTCTTAATGTTTGTTTGAAAAGGGGGTAACCAAATGTTAACAATCAGGCTACAAAGCTGCACTCGACATTTCAAGCACCTAAAATCGTTAAGTTGTGCAATATTTGATTAGCAAAGCCGGAGGGTCCACTCGACTCTGCATTAATAATTTATGAAATCGTACGAAGTTCATATGTTTTGTTTCTTTCATTAGTTTTCGCACACGGAAAATGTGATTTCTCATGCTTCGCAAAAGGTGTGCCGAGACATTGATTCCCAAACTGGGTTTTAACAATTTATTTATTTACGACTGCTTTCGTAACTTGAAAATATTCAGTACATTTCTTCTCTAGTGCCCACAACGCATCAGTACACCCATTGTAGATTTGCATTCATGACTCAACTTCGTTAAAGCTCTGCTCAGTTACCTGCACATAACCCTTCCATTCTTCTCCCCCTTCCCCTCTCCTTCCCCCCACCTCTCCTATTTTATTTTATTGCCTTCAGTCTTTGTTCTCTCTTGTTCGCCTTGCGGCTGCACACAAGTCCAAAACAAACATTTATTCATTTGTTCAAAATTTTCCATCAAAGGCACTAGTTAGAAAGGAAGGAGATGTTAAATCAAGGGATGGTAGTCTTAAAACAAAAATTTCTACAGAGCTCCAGCTGCTGTAAGGGCCTCTTTGTCCAATAAAGCGTAATTCTATGTTATTTTATGGTAGCTTAAATAGGAACTAAGTTTACAAGGCAAGTGGGTAATTCATATTTTTTACGGGGAAATTTTACCTTCATTTACGCTGTCTTAATCTCACATCCCATTTGTTCAAGTTTGAAAGATTTTGTGAAAATGTCATCACATTGCCTTTAGCATCACGGAATCACTAGTTGGTGAAGAGTGGGAAAAAACTTCGTCTCTCTACTATCACGATTGCCCTCTGATCTCCACACAAATTGAAAAATGTACTTATCAACTGGCAGGCATTAGAGAGGTGTTTAGTTTTGTATGTATATGTCATGACTAATTATAATCTTGTGACCCCACAAGTAATACGATAATTTTGCTTCCTATAGGATTAAAGTTCAGTATTTTACTATTGATTCTTGACTTTTAATCAATCCTAATCCTTTTAATTCCTCTCTTCTCCCGTTCGGGACTCTCTAATGAGTAGACTGCTACTTTTGCTCCTGTCGTAGTTAAGTGCGCTTCACTGCTTCCCTTCTTTGCCCCTTAAATAAATAAGTTCATCTCTTGCAGGACACTGTTTATCAGTGTTGAAATTAAATTAAAAATTGATTTTCCTAATTTTTTTAATGAATTAATCGAGTAAATGCTGTGCCATTACGCAGCTGGTGACTTAGCAAATAGCAATAAGGGCGACCATACCGAACTTTGTCTTCTTACTGAGTTATTGACTCGTTTTTGTACAGCAAGTCACGAGACTCAGGACTTTATTACACCCTCTTTTGACAGGCAAAAAAGAGAAACTTTTATGCTGAATTTTAAAATAAACTCTCAAAAGCACTCCTTTTGTACAATTCGAATGTTACATTTTTGCTATCACTCCAAATTTCAAATCGGCTTTTATTCCATTGTTACAATATTTGTGTATTTGAATCAAATTAGCAAAATAAAATTGATTTTTAAATTATGCTAGTTAATATTGGCATTTATATTTCACTTCTAGAAAGATTCCACCATTCTTCATGAAGTTGTCTTTTTAGCGCAAAAAGCCAAAATGGGTAAAGTGAACCATGTTCAGGATTTCTAGCTCATTTAGATCAGCATGTAATTTCAATTCTGATCAGAAGGAGCAAAAAAAGGATTTGTCCCTCTAAAGACACCTTTTGTTTTGGAATTTTTTTCCTTCTTTAGCCAATTATCTTGATGACCCTTTGCAATTACTAGAAATGGAGCATGACGGCGCCCAGTGAAAAAGCATATAATTGCTCCAAGTTTGAATTAAATTCCAGGTTTAGACCGGAGAAGTATGAAATGGCATCATTTGCGTTAAAAATTAAGTCTAGTGACATCTATTGGGCATTCTTGCAGCCATGAAACATGGATTTTGTGAGCAAGAGACTGAACTTTTCCAATGAAATTAGCAATCTGAGATTATTATTGTGAGATAAGACGGATTCTTTAGCAAAATAAAAATATCTGTATTCTCCTGGTAAATCATTACAACTCTGCACCTCTTAATTATTAACCCACAAAAATTGTGAGATTTTATCGGTTAACCTGTTATTCATTACTAATATTACCGAACAAAGTGAGGCAAACATTTTTTTCTAATTTTTTAATTTGGGAACCAACAGAACAATTCCAAAAGATGGTAATGAGATTAGTGGATTAAAATGTATCTGGAGACAATTTTAAGGTACGGAATAGTGGTGTGATTATTTTATTCAGACTGTACAATAGTTACTATATATGGTCAGTTCGGTTTCCACAATTCCTATTTCATCACACGATACCCGACGTTAAAACTCCGAAACTCTTATAAAATATAGGGGGTTGGTCGTACAATCTCAACTCCTGTTTTCACCCAATTGTTGAGGAGACAAAGTGGCCTTGCTTGGTACGAGGGTGAGTCAGAAAGTTCTCACACAAATGCTATAACTTTAAATAGAACAACGATTTACAGGTTTTCACAAGTTCAAACGTGTCTTTAGAGCTTCATTAATAAAATACAACTGTTTGATCATTCTATGTAAGGTCAGGATCAAGACAGATTGGATCACAAAATAGCGGAGGGAGACCCACCAAAGTAGGAAATCAAGAAAACATCTCTCCTGTGTAGAACTTAGTGGAACAAGATGGACGAGTTACTATTGAGCAAATTGCCAATGAGGTAGGAATCGCATATGAATGAGCATTTTCAATTCGTACTGAAAATCTTGACATGAGCAAGCTCTCTATGGACACAGTAGGTTCTAAAAGCGACGTAGGAACAACAAATAGTCCAGCGAGCTGAACTTTCTTTAACAACTTTGGCAAAGATGAAAGTAAATGAGAGTAATTTGCTTAAGCGCTGTGTTACCTGGATCTGCCAGTTCGATACAGAAAACAAATTTCAATCAAGTGTGGCATCCAAAGGAAACATCCGGACCTGTCAAATTCAAAGGTGAAAGATCCGTCACGAAGGTCATGGGCACTATTTTTGGGATTTAAAATGAGTGATTTGGATAGACTTTCTGGAAGTACAAAAAATGGTCACCACGAGTTATTATGAAGGCTTTTTGAAGAATTTAAAGACATCCCTAGCCTGGAAACTGCACATTCAAATTGTGTTTCATCATGACAATGCCTGTGCACTTCTTCAAGGGCTGTCAAAGTCCTGTTGAGCGAATTTTCACGGGAAACACTTCCACATACTCTTTATTGTCAAGATCTAGATCTCTCAGACCTTTCTGTTTCCAAAACTCTAAGAACACCTTAAAGGCACCCAATATTACGTCTTTAGATGGAGTGAAAAAGCATGTAATTTCATGGTGCCAGAGACAGGCTCCAAAGTTCTACCATGAGGAAGTATACAGATGGAAATATAGATTTCAAAAGTGTATACACAACAATGGAGACTATGTAGAAAAATGACTGCAAATCACTTGTTAAATAAATAAATTATGGAATTTGTCTGAGAACATTTTGACTCGCCCTCGTATTAAACAATTCACAGTTTTCTCGAATCAAGGAATATATAAGCAAGAATTCTAATTTTTAATTCTAAGTTCCAAAAGATGCAGTTCGTTATTTTTTCATTTTCAAACACCTATTGTTTACTTGAGATGGCTTAAATAATCTCACAAAACACCAAATTTGTAAATACAGTTGATTTGTTCACACATTACTGCTCTTAAATCAATAACTGTTTTTTCAGTGTAATTCGTCTCCCCACTCTTTATAACATGGATTTTATTGAGTCTCCGAAATGCTATTTCACCTCGAATTCATTTTCGATACGCCATCGGTTTGGAGAAAACGATGTTCTTTGACATTTAAGTAATTTTGTTCCTTTTTTCCCCATTTTTGCAGCTCAGAATATATTGTCAACTTCTAAACCTTTTCGGTAACGGTAAGGAATTTTTATGCCCAATACTCATTGGGAAATGTCCTTGCACTGCATGCTTATTTCTAAATGGACTTTTTACCTTCGAAGAACGTAATCTAGTAAAAAATTAACACGAAACTAACTTTTGTGAATCAAAAATCGGTTTATAATTTATTTGGAAACCGCATTTGACCTCACTTTTGATCATAAAGGGAGCAAAAATTCTTGCCAATAGCAAAAATTTTTGAATATTTTTTTACTTCCCCTTTACAGTAGAAATCTCCCCTTGGCAAACCGCATTCAATGCGCCAATAAAAACTGACGTGCTTGCCGGAAATAGGTTTTTCCTGCCCCGATGGGAAAATTAGTTCATTTTGACCTAAGTCAGTCAGTTGAAGATGCTACTTTTCATCTAATTATAATGCATAATTTATCAACTTCCAGTTGCCTCAATTTCGTTTCGATATCTCGACATAAATGTGCTTTAGATTAGTCATTTCGGGTTAAGTACAATATAAATACTTGGCAGAGAATGCAAATTTAGGAGAATAGACCCTAGGATGAATTGTTTGCTCGGATTTTTTTCTCTCTAAGGTTTGGTGATATCCAAGTTTATGGAGGTTGGAGGGGGAGGGGGTTCATTGCATTGACCTCGAGAATTTTCCCTTGTAGTACTTATTCAAGAAAACGTTTTTAAAACCCGTTGGCTTTGGTATTAAACTTGCAGCCAAAACTGAATATATATATATATATATATCTCGTTATTATAAACACTAATAATGTTTTTCATTAAACTTTTGTATCTTGTCTCACCTGTCATTCGCATCATTGAAAATCGTGTAGATCTATTTGTCTGATCTATTGGTTTGATTCCGGAGTCTGAACTGTGAGAATCCAAAAGGTTCAGGATCCAAGTGAAATTGCACGCTTCCAATTTCCTAAGTTAACTCAGTCTTCTATAATCCAAATTTCGACACTTTTTGTGATGGTTCCAAGAGTTTGGATTTTTTCCAAAATATTAACCAGTAGTTATCTATTTACTTATATATTCATCCTGATTTATTTGATCTCATGAATACTAACTAATAAATTTTAAGAAAATGCCGAACAAAATCTTTTGCCAAACGTAATAATATTTTGGAAATTATTTCAGAAAAGTAAATTCACTAATTTTGAATAAGGATTTGGAGAAGGATAGATTTGGTAGAAATCTGAGGTTGTGCCAAAGACTTTAATTTACATTTTACAAAAAAATCCACTTATTATTAATAAGGATCAAGGAAGTCACTCTCATTCCCGACAATTTTGCAAAGGATTGTATTACTTTCACCATAAATAAATTTTTCTTCATTACTGGAAATTTGGCAAGAGTATTGTGAAAATAACAATGACTCCTGTTTCTATTTGGAATGACCAATCATATTCTGACCAATTGCACTTTCATCTCCAATGATGGGAGTTCACAATCCCACGAAAACCTATTGCAAAGCATAAATAGTATATATATTACACCACTAAAGTTGCCCATGTCTGGTCTGGAAACAGACTAGTTCTTTCTGACGGGTCTCTGTATTACATCTCTCTCCCCATCTTATCGAAAAATATAATTATATACCAATTTGTCTGACCCAAAAAAATTAAAGAGAAATACTAAATGAATGAAAAAAAGGTTTTTTATTGTTTACCTCATATGAAGAGAGTATATTAAGTCGTGAAGTTTATTAAAAAGATCAAAACTAAACACGTCTCTGTTGTTAAGTACAAAGTTTTTGTTTGATCCCGTTTACTTTTCAAACTTTTATCATCCTTCTCCCAACTTTATAAATTCAGTCCAACAAATTTTCATACGCCTCACTCTTATAACGAATTTTGCATATTTTTTAATCTCTTAAATTTGAAAAAAATCTATTCAATCTATTTCCCCTAGAATATAACTTCATGGTGTGAGAGAGAGAGAGACCAAAGTCAATAGCAAACTAAAAGGTTATGGACCACATAAATTCAAATTTACTGCCATTTTGAACAGACGCAAATATGCGAGGTTGAATTGGTGAATAAAGTTAAATTTCTTAAGTATTGCGAGCAAGACTTTCCTCATCAGAGGTGCGCTCTCGTTGACCTCCGCTGTGCATACGTAAGTTTGGTGAATGCTTACGTCAGTGAACTTCAATGAACGCTGAGACTTAACTTGGTTAAATTGGCAGTTCAATAAGACGAGGAAAAATTGAGTGGATTGAAAAATAAATTCATCAAATTCATCAATGAGTTTTACTCAGAATAACCGTCATTAACGTCTACGCCTCCTGAACCTGAAGCAAGCTGATTTTAAACTCTCCTTGGGAAGAGGCACAAAAACTGCAGCCCACTTCTTTCATTAACTGGTTGGCTCTTGTAGTGTTGACACGGAGACTAGTGCCTTTCTTCACAGTGGCCTATACGTACATATTTGGGGGTGAGTTCAGAGGTCACACATACATTGGGACTCCTATAGTCATAGCAATTAGCTGACAAACATTGCTGACTTCCCCTGAGGTGTGACAGGGGCTGAATTCTGCTGCCGCCATACATATGGCCTATTACTGGCCACCCTCGTTATTTATCCAGGGCTTAACTGCTACAGTTGTCAGCAATTCCATACAGGCCTCCATTCCGTAGGAGGCATTACATAACCATCAGCGGGGGAGGAAAGTTTTGGCAAATATGGGCTATATGACTCGAGAAGTGTCCTCTGGACTCTAAACAAGCCTGGCCACCCCATGTTCTGTACTTTTCATTTTGACAAGAGTTTTTCTCATCAGGAAATAATCCGTCTGTTTGTGTTTCGCTTGTTGCTTCACTATGCTCAGAAGTTTCTATGCTTTCGTTAAACAACGATCTTTGCGCCTGTTTGTGTGATTAGCTAACCTCCGCGATGACCGTTTGTATAAGTAGTAGCGAAAGGTTAGCTAAGCTACCTCACCTATATGGAGGAAATAGACGTTCGGTGTGGAACACGTATATTTGGGATGTTTAGTCTATCACAGAAGTTAGTCATTAAAATACACTGAATGGTTTGATTGGTGGCTGGCTGATAGGTCTCTGCGGTCCCGACCGCACTTGCTCCCCACTCGACAAGTGGTATGGCCACACCTTCGAGTCTCTCTGAGGGCGCATTCGTGATAGCGTTATGCAGACCACAAGTTCCGTTCTTTTGAAGAATAAAGTCGCTTAGACGTCGGCAACTAAGCCAGATTACCTGATTTCCACCCTTAAATATTTAACATACTATTTTATTCGCATACCCGTATGCCGTATAGTTCATTTGAGTACCAATAATATTTTGAGTTTTTTCAGTCAAATGAGTTTAATTGAAAAGTTTCGTTTCCTTGGCATTGGCTTGGAGATTAAAGCAAGAAGCATAACTACCACATATCCTATCAATAGAATATAACGCACTTTATTAATGCATTTATTAATTAACATGATTTATTTTACTTCACATTTTCAGTGAATTTGTGAATTCGGTTCCCTTTTCCTCTCCCGCTGGCGTCAAGACCTTAAAGCCCATTTCCATCCATATCTTAAGTCCTACTTTACCCTCGTCTGAAATTGCTTCCGAAATTAATTTAATTCCAAAGTTGAAAGTCTAATTGAAACATCAAAAAGAACAATAGCTAATCACTGACTTTTACGGACTCCTCTAATTACTAGGCTAGAAATTAAACATCATTTCGCCTTAAACATTAAACGTTAGATTAGTAACTAATTGATTTTTTATAAACCTACTCGAAATTATGAATTATTAATGATATCGTTAATGTTAATATGAAATATGGTTGTGGATTTTGGCAATTATTAATCTCATCTTACCAAATTCCAAACACTAAAAAAATTTACTGATCTTCGTTCCTAAACTCCTTTCAAAATCATGGGTAAACATAAAGCGCAACACTTACTGCTTTGTAATGTAGAAAAGCCCCAAATTGTGGAAATATACTTTTATCGAGAGAGAGATTAGGCCAACTCTAATCAGAGAATTCCAAATAGCAAATAGCTTTAACGGAGAAAGGTAACGCAATTTAATTACTTCACAATTCCCTAGCGATTTGAGATCACTTTTAGAAGTTAATTAACCAGAGCCAACCGTGTTGAAATTTTATTGAAAGCAGTTTTTAGGAGTAAATGAATACTAGATTTTTTAGGGAATAATGTATGTAGATGGAAGTCACCTGGGCATTTCGAAGGTGTATGACTACGTTAATACTTCCTTTTAATCAGGTTGGATTACCACTAAATGAACGTCAAGGAGTCGAGGGCTGTACACAATGAGATGCATCTTCCCGTCTTAGTTGGAAGGCATTCGTCATAAAATTATGGAAAAATTAAAATAATATCACTTTATTCTGGTATGATATGATGCTAACGAAATCATTTACATTCACTTCTCATAGAAGTTCGCCGAAATAGTCGTGCTCTTCTTCCTGATTGCGTTGATTTTCAATAGACGAAATCCGCTACCTACATGAATAATTAACAGATATTTTATGGAATTAAAACTATTTGTCTCCTGCTTGTAAACAGTGTAATCAGTGGTCTGATATTCTGAATACACTAATGATTTGAAATTATTGCCGGGTCTCCAATGCTGATCACTTACGTATTCGTGTTTTCTTTCATTCAAATTAAATTGCTCGACTAATAGATATAACTGCTTGGAAAAATTCTTCGATGTTTTAAAAACTAGTTTTTGATTGTAATTAAGACATTCTAATTGCAAATATATGGATGACCTATTACCAAAATATTACCTGCCAACCTTTAACCTTACTAGTTCAATACTTGACCGTCATGGGATTTAAATGCTTCGCTGTGAAATCGATGGTCTTGTGTGTAAAGATTGCCTCAGAATTCGGTTAACTCACAACGTTATCAGCATCAATTTCAAAGTACCGATAGAGCACAAGAGTTAAACGAGTTCATTTCCATCGACAACTCCATTTACAATTTAATTCTGTTTATTTCTTGCGATCTGATCAGCTGAAGGAAAGGTGAAATGACAGTTCATCATAAGAACTAGTCACAAATACCCCCTCGATATATTTATTTCTACTTCCGGATCAACTAACAGTTAAAGCCTTAAAAACAAATTTTACACTTTCTTACCTGTACATTTCCCCACCATGAAAAATGTTAATATATTTTAAGGTTGTATTTATGAATCTTTTCAGCTCAATAAGCCAAAATCATAGCTAATTTCCGCTATTTACATTTCGGAAGGACTGCCGAATGCCTACAGCACCACTTTGTTATTCAAATTAGGAAATGCCAATCCTAATAAATTGTCGTGCCAACGACAGTAGACGCGAAACCACACGATGGATTGTCTCAAGCTACCATCCTCCCTGTTTTGGCCTTTGCCTAACATAAACTTATAAGCGTCGCAATTCCCACTTTGTTATAATCTCATGACTCATCCTTCCCTCCCTCCCC
Organism: Hymenolepis microstoma; assembly: GCA_000469805.3. Lineage (NCBI taxonomy): Eukaryota > Metazoa > Platyhelminthes > Cestoda > Cyclophyllidea > Hymenolepididae > Hymenolepis > Hymenolepis microstoma. Next base: position 30,038,183 of record LR215989.1, read on the forward strand.
CCCCCCCCCACTATTTATCTGAGCTCCATTACCGATTTACAACTTCAAGTCCAGAAGCACATCTCCCTCCTCCGCTCATTGACCAATCATAAATGAGCCAATCACTTCCAACTACCGCTTTAACGTTCCTTTAAGGTCACTTTCATACCACCATTTACCTGTTAGATTACAAAATCCATTTGAAATTTGGGATAGCTCAACTACCCTTCTTTCGTTTGTTTGTGATAATAAACGTTACAGATTGAACTATTTTTAGAACTGAACCAAAGAGTCAAGGAAGCAGATAAAGCCAATCGAATAATGCACATTTACTTTGATTTATCATGAAGAAAGGTTGGCGATACCGAGATAGAGATGTAGAGGGGAGGGAGAGAGGGAGGAGGGAGAGGAGGGGGATAAGGGCGGGGGGACGAGAGAGAACTGTAAAAGAAACACAGGGAGTGGAGGAGGGAAGGGGCCGGATTGCAAGTCCAGGAGTGGGAGAAGCTGAGAAAGCTACATATGCGCAACAAATATACTAAGGCAGAAAGAAGTTAGGAAGAATGACACAGTGACGAACGAGCAAGACAGATTCTGTGTATAGAGAGGAGAGTGCGCGCGGATAGAGACCAAATCATGTACAAAAGTGCTGAGAGAGGCAGAGGTCGCGGCGACAAGAAACGTAACCGGAGAGATAGATAAACAGCAACTCAACGAAACTGGCAATCACCCCAGCACACATCCGCACGATTGATGTGCCTTAAACATTCTCCAAGAGGAGAAAGGGAAGTGGGGAATAAGACAGAAGACAAAAAGAGAGAGTAAGTAGCAGACGACTGCTTGTGTTTAAGAATGATGAAGAGAAGCAGGCAAGCAGTAAGAGAATATTTACTTGCCCTTGGGTTTTGTTCCTCGTGGAGGTGTCATTGGTCGACTGCTTCCTCCTCCCAGAGTTGTGTATGGCTTTTTCTTTTCCGCCGGTCGAAGGATCTAAATAAGATAAAGTAATTGTGATTAAGTTGCCAAATCTAAACTACAGCAAAATAAATGCATTAGTGAACAATGGAAAGGGTGCAAGGAAAAAATGGAAACCCAACAGACTATAAAGATCAAATACACAACGTTATTCAAGAGGATCTATATCTGCAATTTCTGCACGAGCCTCTATGTAGCTGGGCTTTAAAATTTGAACTATGATGAATAAAGCCGAGTCTGCCAAGTCGTTCAAACCGTAACTTTAGTGTAATGGACTTAGGAAAACATACGAGGATCAAATAATTTATAACAGCATTTTCTTTATTACAAAGGAATGTCTGATGTGACACGTTTTAACGCTTTCCTATGAGTTTTGACAGCAACCGTGAAAGCATCTATCTTGTTCACGGAAAATTTATTTCTCCTTATCGATCAGTAAAAATTAGGAGCTAACGACAAGATAATGGCTGGCACAAATCAAGCAATATATGAAAGGAGTCTATCGAAAACGTAAAATGCCAACCAAGTTAAAACTGGATTTCTATTTTCGCTAGCACTAAAAAGTAGCTTCGTACAGGAACAGAAACGTCCGCTCATTTAAGCGATACAGATGAGGTGCTAAACCATGTAAAAAGAAACCCTTAATCAATAAAATATCGAGAGTAGAGGTGTTAAATGACGATTACAAAAAGCACAATGGCCCATCTAAAAAAGTATCCGAGATGAATGATACGCGGTCAATGTTTTGAGAATTAAAAAAAGCACCCCACCCACTACAGGACACACCCATATCCAAAGCTACAAATATATACAAATTCGTGATCCACAAGTCGAAAATATTAGTGGGAAAAAAACGCCAAAAACTAAAATTTCAACCAACCACGTTTAAAATGATAAAGCATACACGCACAGCTCTATATTTCCCTTCCTCCCTCTCCAATTCTGTTTCCCCGGAAACGCACACAGGTGCGGATATGAGAGCAGAGAGGGAAGGCATTAAAGCTCAGCCGAAATGACAGAACGGAAGTGGTAGTTCTGTGAGAGCAGCGCAACGGGTGTATAATGGCTCACCCCACCGATAAGGAATTGCAACATTAAATATGCATAACCGCAAGCACACACACCACAAACTCATTCAGAACGGAAGTGGTATATTAAGGCCAATTAACTTCAAATTGAGTAGACTAGTGAAAAAGTGAATTACAACTGATTGCAGTAGTCTCATTTCAGCTATATTAAGAACGTAAAGTGTTGAATATCAAGTAGAATTATTTTGTCTTCTCAATCAATAGAAGCAAATTGACAATTGGAAAAGTGACTGGACATCAGCACCAAACATCCAACTGAAGACTTGATGCAATCTAGGGGATGAATCATTAAATCTGATTCGTGGAAAAGGAACTACCCTCTTAGTAAATATTGTACAACTGAATATCTAATTAAAGATTCGTTGATACCCTGGGGCGCCATCTGTATCTTTTTAATCCCCTCAATAGCTCCCAGCAATTAGGATTTTAGTACTTTGTATTGCCTCTTACAAAACGTTTCAAGAAAACGAAACTCTATTAACTTCCTAAAATAGCAGGAGAGTGTACTGAAAACGATAAGCAGCAGCGTAAATGAACTTAAGCCAAAGAAAAAAGGACTGCTGCGAAAATCTGACATTTTCACTTTAATATGAAATACCTTCAGTGCAGTATAGTGACACTCGTGTGTGAAAATTGCAATAGAATTATCAAAAAATTGTTTTCCTACTTTATCACAACGTAGTCAAATTCAGACAGGCGCACAGAAGAATGTGACTCCTGCAATATCAACAATAGAAGGAATAGCTACAACTATACACATAGATAAATAATAAGTTAGCTAGGTGGTTACAAACTAGAAGGGAGCCAGCACACCAAGAGAGCGAGTGTGCTGTGTTGTGTATTTGTGCACATAGCACATAGTTGGTGGAAGAACACAAGGAATCGATGATTAGGCTACAGAACAGCACAGCATAAAACGCGCAAGAAAATCTAGATTCACGCATAGCAAACGAGAGGTACGCTGCACGCGTTGGCAAATAGTAGCTTAGTGTACGGCCGTGCGCGCAATAGCAGTAGTGGTGGAGACCATACACAGCCCACGTAACCCTCTCACTCGTTCAGCAATTCCCGCTACCACTGCCACCGCCATATGCGAGCGCTTTCCAATGCGAGACTTGGCAAGTCTTCGCTGGCCTGCCTGCTAAATAGCAAATTTGCTTGTTTAAGGGTAGCGTGACTTCTAATTGTAAGAGCCCCATTATTACAATTTCTTGCGTTTTAATACCACACTTTATCCCTCTTTAACCTTGTTCCTTGTGTCATCAATACCTGGATACAATTATGGTAAATATGGTATCATCGCAACTAAAATACGTAGCTAAAGTAAAAATTTTGGGAACATTGAGGGCATAAATTAAAGCTGCATTTAGTTACCCTACTTAATACAGCTTTAGGCTAAAAACGATTTCAAAAAACCAAAGGATGTTTAAATAGTACAAAGCAGTAAGCAAAATATGTAGTCATCAAAAAACCGTCCCTAATCATTGAAGATTTGAGGTGAAAGTATCATTGAAAAAATACAATATTAGCCAATGCAAAGATGAGAAATAAGAAACCGAAATGATAAGAACATGCGGAGAAAGTATTCTTCAATTTGAGCTAAGTAGGGTATAACCGCTCAAGAATAAATCCCGCTTCCAGAGGAAGATCTTCAATTTTAAATAGGATATTGATTATTAACTGACTTAAGCAAGTATTCGTTTTCTAGCTATTTGAAGCCTCTGCGTAGAAAGCTGAACCGAGACAATACACCTCTATATGTCGTTCTCAGCAAGTTAATGACATAATACAATGAAGTTTCCTTTTTGTACCAGTAGAGTATCAATCGAAGATTCTACGACTTCAGTACTCATCAAAGAACATCCAGTGAACAGCGCAGCAAAAGGGACTGGTCAATAATTGAGGGATAGGAGGATAGGAGCTTTTCATCAAACAGGTTCGGTAATGCTGCATGCAGGGCCAAAAGGAGAGTTGGGAGAAAGAGACTCTCTCTTTGACGGGTTTAAGAAATAATCTTAAACACCTTGTTTTGAAAGATCGCCAAATAAGGAGAAAGTTATTCTTCAACATTCTTATCCAAAGAAAGGGTGGCGGGAAACTACATTTGTTTAGGAGCAAAATTTTATAAAATTTAAACAAAGTTGAATTTAAATAAAAACGGGCAAAATAAATACAACTTCAGAGGCGAAAAGGAGATATCTATTACGAGAAACTATAAATGAAATGATTTCCTTTGGATAAAAACTTCATCACCTCATCCAAAATCTAATTTTGAAAACCACGTGGAAATTCTACTTATAAAAGTGCATATAAATGCCTTAATCCCATTTCCTCTCATCTGGACTAAGCAGTGAGTACTTGCGCCAACAGAGTTGTTAGTATAAATTGCGCGTACTTCAGTTCATGTTGTTTTAACACATGGAGGATTACCATTATGTAATTGAGTAAAAAAACTGGGAAGTGTTTAATTTAACACACATGTACACAATACAAAATGACGTTTTCCTATTTGAATGTGAGAAAGTACATTTCTCATGACGATGAATGAACTCCTAACTTCGTTCACATATTACTCCTCCCTCTCTCATTCCCATTTGCCCGAACTTTAAACTACAAGCATTGCAAATTGGAAAGGCCAATATCTGCCTCGAAAATGCTTCGACAAGGCCTACGTTAAGTCACCTAAATACACAAGCGAGAAAAAGTGGAAGTATTCATAAAATACTTGCGAATCAAAGCAAAGGATAGCTTCTAAATCGCATTTCATTCTACCTCACGCGAGTTCCAAATTGAACAATATTAGAGGTTTTTCAGCTATCCATTTCTAATTACCGGTAAATCCTTATGAGGTTGTACTCAGTCAAAATAAAAGGATACATATTCCTATTTTCCAGCCACAACACTTAATATATGTATATCCTGAACGGAAGTATCTGATAAGGGTTACTCATGGCAGACAGAATTTTCGTATATAGCTTCCTTCCGAACCTCGTTTTAGAGATGAAAATATAACTAGTCCAAAGTATCAAAGATCCGTATTCAGTCTTGTTTAATCCTGTTTCATGAAATTAATCACTCTAAATTCCCATCCCTATTTGGCATTCGAACGACTTCAAGTATCGAGCACTCAATCACAATTCCATCGACATGATCTAACGAAAAGAGATGAGTATTTTACCCCCCCCCCCCCGGCCTTATTGTGCTGGAATAACTAGAAACAAAAGCGAATCTCGCGAATTATCAGTGCGAAGTAATAATACATAGGCTATCATTAACTGTATAACAGATGATCCCATTGACTAAAACTTATATAAAACTCGAGTTGAGAACTCATTGCAAACGTCTTCCTTAGCTCTCAGACTTAGCTGAGCACTGATTTGACTGTAACAAACTTTGTAAATTGGGAGTAAATGCAAGGAGAGGAGAGAGATGCAACCCAAACGCGCAAAACCGGTTTCTCTTATTTAACTAACCTGGAAAGAGCAGAGGAGCGTTTCGTCCACAGACATCATAGCTCCAGCATTGTCGAATTCACCACAGTAATTGGGCGCGGAGAAGAGGGTAACTAGCTGTCGCTTCGCAAAGAACTCATAACCATCCTCAACCACCTGGTGCGCCCGGCAGATGAGATCAAGGTCGTGTTTCTGGAGGAATTTGGCTACCATGTCCGTGCCGAATGTGTAACTTACGCCGCGATCATTCTCGCCCCAACCGGAGACATCCTTGTCGGGATCGGACCAAAGCAAATCGCAGAGTAGACCCTGTTCAGGAACGTCTGTTGGACGCATGATGCGACGAATTTGTTCCATGTTTAGTAGATCTGGTGAGAGTCCTGAAAGGGAGAAAACAAAACGGATGAACTCTGTTGCAATAGCAACACTTAGTAGTACAAGACTTGACTTTTATTCACTGTGACTCGAAAACTTGTCAAGTAGAAACCAATCGTTCTTTCTGATTAAGGGAACAGACAAAGGCTATTATTAGCTCGGCTTAATGCTCAAACAATTAAACATAAGGCTTATTAAGAAAGCACCATTACTCTAGAGTAATTCGTAGGATAAGTAGATGGTAACAAAATAATTGAGTGGATCAGGTTTAAAATTACTACCTATTAAGTAAATTATTAGAGCGATAAATCAATAAATTGCACTGAACCAAATAAACGCTTGCTTACATCAGATTTAGTTATGATAAAAGCATTGTATCTCATCAACCATAAACGAATTGAGTTCAATTCGAGTTAAACTAACAACAAATCTTAAAATCTCAGCTAGTATAAGTCATTCATAGTTTGGAGGAAGAGAGATGGTGCAAGAACACCTTAAAATTGATTATTTCAGAGCATTAACAATCATTACTCCAAACGAACACCAAGTAGACAAAAGTGAACATTAATTGCCTGCAAGGCGTAATTGCGTAAAAATTTCGATTTGCTTAAAATGTACGCAACATTTTGACCTATACGTATAACTATCCACTTGTCTAAGTAGGGAAATCTTCACGTGCACAATTTCATGATATGAACAATGAACGACAAAGGTACATAAAAAATAGGCAATCACATGAAAATAAAACCGACAAATTAAATCACTGAAAATCTTAAGTGATCTACAAAGACAGATATTTCAAACATGAGTTGAAAGAATAACCCAAGTGCCCATACTTTAATTCATAAGAACTTGACCTGTATAACTCATAATTGAGTATATATACACTAACTTCTTCGAATAAGGAAATTCATTACTAACTACTGAGGAATAAAGTGCAGTTTATTCCTCAAATGACCTTAGCTGTAAGCAGCAAAAGCATGCATTGCTAACCATAGAAAAAAGATTCATCATTGCAAACATGAATTAGTTTTGAATTTCTCACAGCTTTCTTACTATAACGAAAAAATTGAATTCTTACTCGAGGAATTTTAGTACAAAACGATAGGAAAGCCGAAATACCGGACAATGTAATTTAATCAAAATAATCATTGTGGTGGCACAACTCTAAATATAAATTTTATTTCCTACGCACAAGAAGCATTACTGCCTTTTAACTACACAATTGATTGATCACAGCAGGATAAGTAGATAGCAAATAAGTACGTACGTAGCACTTTTTTAAATATGAATACTTAATGGACAACTGGATTAAAATACACCGAAATAAGTACATTATCTTACCGCCATGGCAACAAAAGATTTTCTCATCAATGATTGCAACAATTGGGAGGCAGTTGAAACAGTCGGTGAAGGTCTTCCAAAGTTTGATGTTGTAACGGCGTTTGCCTAAAAAATAAAACATGAAAAATCAGCTTGACTACAAATCACATAAATTGGCGAAATTGTGAATTTACAGAACACTTATGGTAAAGGGGAGGGGGGAGGGGGAAATTAGGATAGTGGTGTGATCGCAAATATAGTTGGTGAGTACTAACAACACTTGCTTATTCGTTTACATAATGATCTTGGATTAGGTAGTTATCAAAATTCCAAACACCACCAACCCAATGTACAACTTAAGAACTTTCACGAATTTCATCATGAAAAAGTGATATGATTGCGGTAGAATTAGATTTATAAATAAAATCTTAGCAAAGGTAATTAGAGAACTCATAAAGCATATATATTGTATTTATTGAATAAGTGTGAATAGAACTGCAAACTTACACTCATCATAAAATCCGTAAATTCTGTTAATAGAAGCACATTCATGATTGCCTCGAAGCAAAAAGAAATTTTCAGGATACTTGATTTTATAAGCGAGGAGCAAACAAATGGTCTCAAGCGATTGCTTTCCACGATCAACATAATCACCAAGAAAGAGGTAGTTTGCTTCAGGAGGGAAAGCTCCGTACTCAAAGAGTCGCAGCAAGTCGTAATATTGTCCGTGAATATCTCCACAGATTTTAAGAGGTGCCTCAAGCTCGAGAAGTATTGGTTGGCTTAAGAATATTTCCCGTGATTTAAGGCAGAGTCCACGGATTTCTGATTCGTTTAATTGAACATTTCGACCGGGTCTGATGCGCCGAACTGAAAGATTATATGTTTATATTTAGTCATTAAAACCAGATCTGTTAAATATCATATTTATGAAATTAACCTTCTAGAAGGCGCGCAATTATGCTATCTATATTCATCTTATCGTCGCTTGCCATTTTCTCTGATTAAAAATTGTCAAACTGAACCCAATATGGCGACAGCAAAATATTGAAGTGTTTACTCTCCGACAAAGCATTTTAAAACAATAAATTTGTTGCATACAATTAAAAACGCAGCAAATTTAAAAAATTTTTTAATGTAATCTATTTAAGTTTGATATGGTCTTTAAGAATTATCTTTAACAGTATCAACCATGGCACTTAAACGTCTTGCAATGAGAGAAACTATCATAAATACACTTTTAAAAGATTCATCTAAACATTTTCTATATAACCTTCTAAATTAGAGTTTTAAGGAAAACTTGAGATCATATACTTATAATATTTTTATTCATTTTTTTATAAAGATGCAGATTGTTATGACAAAACTTGATGATTCGGTAATTCCCAGATTTGGTTTTTATGCATGCTTCTTTAGTTAATTAAGCTAACCTGATAAATTTTCGAAGATATAAAATAAAAAATTTAATGCAATTTAATTAACTCGTACATTCATAAATTTCTATCATATGAATGAAACCAATTACGTAGTTTCGTTTTCAATATGAATATTGTTCTTCAATAAGCTCCGGCATCAACCTTTAAGATTCTCTTTGATTCAAGTCACTTGCACTTGAAAATGTGTGAACATTTTTCATTTGTTATTTAATGTTAAAGCATTTCTTTTGAACGAATAACTGTTCAAGTTTCATTTATCATGCAAGAGCCTGGGTTAAATAGAATTTGAATTATAACTTGTTGCATATTTTGTCAATATTACTTTTTGATTAACAAGTTGCCAGCAAAATAGTAAGTTGGTTCCTGCTATTTTAAATTTACCGTAGGAATTTAAAAAATTGAGTTAATTTGATACAGCCTTCCACTTAGTCGTAATTTCCTGAATTGATTGATGACACAGGATTGAACAAATCTTCTCTACTTACTTTAAGTTAAGCCAAGCAGCAATCCAGAACTTTAGCTTGTTTTATCAATTATACGAAATTTAACGATAATTAATATTAGTTTAATAACCACTCAAAATTGTTATTTTCCTACCTTTTGAATACAGATATCACATTTCACTCAACATCTAGTGAAGCTTTTCCATCAAAGCAATGAACAAAAGTTCAACCTGGGATCTATTATAGGATTTCTTGTCGATTACTGAGTTGCATTTCCAGGTTTCCACGGTTTCTAATAGGAAATAGGCCTAAAACATCCAATATGACATACAGAGAGCCCATTTTCAGTTTTAATGACTTTACTACCTACCGGGAACGAAGATGGGTCCTATGACACCCAAGTTTGGCCATAGAATTTCACTTTATATAATACGCCTCCTCTCCGAGCTTTAACGATATATTCTACTCATGAGCAATCTGCACGCAAACTCCTATGGCAATTGTAAGAGTTAGCTTAACGCTTGAAAGTGAACAAAGGAAGTTTGAGTCCTTTGGAAGTAAAGCAATGTGAGGTGCTCTGGGTTTTCTCACTTAAGAGTTTTGGCAGGAATGTGATCGTTTAACACTGGATGTGTCGTCGGTTCCCGTTAATATTACCTTATATGGTCGTCTCTCTATATGAATTCTGATGTGCCCTCTGCAGGGTTTCAACTCGTCAGTTGATGATGGTATATTGGAGAGCAGACTACCGAACATTGGCAGATCCAGTCAAATCTAAGTGTTTGGAGGCCATGAAGCAGTAGCTTTATGCCAATGAATAAGCTTAGCCACCTTCTGGTTTTCAAGGTATCTTTGGACAACTGCTTTAATATTCTTGTTTACTTCAGCAATAGATTTCATGAGGCTAACACTTGAATAACCCCTATGGAACTGTTGAAATGCACCATGTTTGAGTGATGAATGTAAATATTAAGCATGAATTATCCACAGAAGTATTATCATATTATCTATAAAGTCGGATGAAATCACCTTTGATTTGCTTTTGACCAACCTGTGGAGATATATATAATGGCATTCTGCAACAATTAATTTTTAACTGTCTAATTCTACATATCACATGCGGTTAATGGAAGTTTGAGTACAACATCAGGTAAAAGACTTCAAATTACAATTTCCTCACCAGGAGGTTTCTTTTTTAAAGCTGAGATTTAAAAGACTATCAACTTGTCCGAATGCTATTGTGATCTGATGTTCTTTATCTTACTCGAGACTAAGAAGAGTGGCCGATAAAAACTGAATTTGGCCTAGTGTGTAAGAAGGAATACCCTTTTTGCATCAAAATATAGAGAGCTGGGGTTTATGGTCAGTCAGTAGATTAAATTACCAACCTGAGAGGAATTTACTAATTTCAATCTGGATCCAGTTCTTCTCAGCTTCAGTTAAAGTTTGACAAAGATGAGTCAGCTTTTGCTGAGCCGTCAGAGAAGATATGAGAGTTAAATGTGTCAAAGGTGTAGTCCGAGATATTTGCAAACACGATGATTCAGCTTTTTGAAGGCTTCCTAACATTTGGAGTCAAATTTCCATGAATAAAAGTTATGTAGTAGTGTCCATTGGCAGTGACATTCCTGTGATTCTTCGCACGTTTCTCTCGATCCGAACTACGAACATCTTCATCAAAGATACATCCTAGCTACTTAATATAGCGCACAATGAATGTACATTTCCTAGATAGAACACAATGAAGAAGAGTGATGACATGTTCTTGAAGTTTTTGCTGGGAGCTGATTACGTCGAGTAGGAGATGAGGAAAGTGCCATATATTGGTGTTGAATAAAAGGAGTAAATTTACCCAAAATAGTTAAATGAAGATGTTGTTATTAATAATTTATAAAATTTGCATATTCGATTAAGTGTGCTAAATGACACAATCGTTACCTTACAAACTTGAAGGTATTTTTCTATTTTATTGAGATCTTGAGTTTGTGGCAATTTTTGGGAGGTTTAATAAAGTTCTTAAACAATAGGCCAGGATGCACATTTATAGCCAATAGATCTCGTGACTTTGTTCAGAGCTGATCTGCAAATAAACCTCTTCAAAATTAACCGTAGCAGAGCAAATTATCGAAAATATATCCTCAGAAATTGTTACTGGATGAAAACTTGGCTTCAACGTGACACTAATACCGATAGAAAAGTCAGCCAACCGCCCGATATTTCCATGTTCTTTCCTAACAATAACAAATTTGCTACCAATTTTGCATGAGAAACAGTATTAGAACGCCTCTTTGTACCAAACGCTTGAGTTCTTCAACTACTATAGATAGATCTGCTTGTGAAATTTTCTGTTTAGAACAGAAAACTGGCTGAGCATTCAGTATCAGTTTTAGTCTCCCTTGAGTGTGATTACATTGATTATGACCCTCTTAAAGTACTTCTGGAAATTGCTGAATGTAGGGGTGGATGTTGCAGAATGTGTATGAATCTAGATAGTATTTTGGGCAGATCTAAGAGACCAAGTTGACATAGCCAGTTAGAACCAAGAGACTAGGTTGGAAGTCTACAGCATAAGTTGACTGGCTGGCCCCCAGGAGGCATTGACTGAAGGTAGGGAGATCAGTTCTAGTTATGATTTCTCCAGCTTCCTTGAGATTGTGTTTATATGCAAAGAAGTGTGCAATTATAGAGGTACCTTATCCTCAGCTTTCTCTATATTCAGTTAATCAACACTGTTCACGCCGATACTGCTTGAAAATACATTGTTGATGGAAGCACTAATCTCGGCAGAGTTAATAAGTTAAAGGAAGTTTCCGTCATACAGATGGATACAGCGGTGCCACAAATTGTGTGGGTTGAGGCACAGATGCAACATTCTGTACACCAGACGCTTGGGACTGGAGCCAGAACTGATGTAAATTTAAATGCCCCTCTAACCGTTTCTTGCAGCTTCCCTAATTACTTTTAACAAATAAGTTCTTGTGATTAACTATGCTTCATTTCAAGTCCAGAGCTGAAAACAAAACACCTGAACAGTTGTTCTGCTAAGGCCTCACAAATCTTTAACATGCTCGATCTCAAGCTGGTTTCAATTAGAGCGGGGTTGAACAGAGAGAAGCCCAATGATCTGCAAGCCATATGGCTTGCATAGTCTCAAAGAAACTTTGATAGGCATGATCCAGTTTTCTGAAGAGACAAACTCTATCTCCTCACCTCATTTAGCAAAATTGCCAATGAACACATAATTATGTTTATGTTGCTACTATTTATGATTATTAGTATAATTATAAATGCTTTCAGTAAAAACTCCGGCTGCGGAAGGAAAGGGAATTTCACAAGATGAGGAAACTTCAAACGAATAAAATAAATGAAGAGAGAGCACAGAAGTAATAGAAGAATTCGCATGTTTAGAAACCTCAAATTTAATCCTAGAGCCTTGATCTCAGTATACAGACAGTTGAACGCCGCAATATATTACGAAATCTACACTAATGGTTGAGAAACTCCTGCAACTTTTGAAATTGAATAAAACGCCAGAAAATGCAACTTTTGCTGCTTCTTTGACCTGCAAAATTCAGAAAGCACTGACAACACGTAAATCCCATAACAGTGGGCCTTACTTCAAACTAAGTCGAGCAGTGACTCACCATTTTGGTGCATTTTAACAAGTAAGCAAAGGTTGTAAATTGTCAGTAATAAAGTTATTTCATAGTTAACTTTTTGTATAGGAATATTCTATTTTGTGCAATTCTTTATATAATTGTCTATATGACTTGAATTACGTCATTACATAATTTTTACAAGCCAAATCATTCAGAAACATTTCGGCTATTTATATTGTCATAGTTATAACTACCATGATAAGAGATTGGTAAAAAGTACTATCTTGATTTTTATATTCAGGTTAAAACAAGCAACACACCCAATATTGTTTTTTTATCTAATTTAGTATGTGGCGTAAGCACGCCGTATCACTAATAACTGGACATCTGGGCATGCTTATCGTGCCTTTCTTGGCAATAATATTTAGTTTTGATCATATTCAGAAGTTTTGCCGAAATATTATAGCATTATCAAGCACAAAATCTACCTCAAGAGCGTTCTCTTACAATACTTTATTATATGGACCTAAGTTTTATAATCCCAACACTGAAAACGTCATAAGAATAGAAATGGAAGTATTTAGTAATGATATTACATAATTTATAATTTATAAATTGAATAATTTATAAAGTAAAACCCTTGATTGAAATAGTTATCCAGATTTTGACCGCTCTGATCAAATAGTCGAAACTAAAATTATTGTATACTTCATTAAATTAATATGAAAGTTGAAAAACCTATTAATTAATTAATCACAGGTTATAAGCGTGCATTTATCCATGGTAGTAAGTAAACTGAGCCCTTGAACTGCGATTCTTTAATACCTAGCCTTAATGGAGCGATATTCATTTGAATATGATCAGCGTTCTCTTGGTGTTTATTTTACAAAAAAACCTAAAAAATTGCTAAGTAATGGTGTCATGGATCTGAATGAAATATTGTCGCTGGAACTGAACAGAACTCATATATTTATTTATATCAAATGGCAGGCTTTATGACGGTTATCATTAGCCCTTTGGTTGACTTCAGGCTTCACAGTAAGAGGAACATCGAAGTCACAAAAGTCGAGAGGGGTAAGGAAGAGTGATTCATAGATGTAAATGAGAGACAGGCACAAAGGTAGAGAAAAATTTAAGGTGAGTACTGTGAACGTGGTTGAATATGACATACAGCCAGGTGGGTCATGGTAGTTTGAAGTTAACTGTCGGTTTATAGACTTTATGCCGTATGAGTATGCGTTGCCCAGGGTGCACCACGGGACTCATATATTGAACACTGGTTTCATTGATTATTGGTTTTCAAGCTTATGCTTGGGCTTAGAATTTCATTACCTCTATATTATTGGTTAATCATACTATTTATCATTTCCCAAGTATGCTAACTTTGTCAAGCAAACGTGGTGTCTTCAAAATGACTCGACTATGAGTTGCATAAATTAATCTTCTTCCCGTTTAATTTACAGGGTCTGTGAGGTGCTGTTGTCATAAAAGTCATTTCGTGCGCAATTTGTAATAGTGCGATGATACCAATGCTAATGCCAGTCATGTTGATGCCTTATATTAATGCATAGAAACAAAGCGCAAATACAATAAACCGAATTTTACTTCAAAAGTATCACTTTAATTAGAGTATTTTGTTATTTTCAGCAATTTTAAAATTAAAGGGAGTGTGAAACATGAAATTCCTAGAAAAGACTTTAGATTTTGGAAATTTAAATGTGGAGGTAAAAGGGAAAACTGATTGGCCGTATACGAATCTCTTTAAATTTTTCAATCAAAATATATCAGTTTGAGATTTAGTTTGTCCGAGGTGGAAAGAATCTAATGTACTTGGGAAACCAAGCAAATAATGGAATAAAATTTAACTAGTTTTGAAATAATATCGCGTTCTCCGAATTATATTTGATACTTCATTTCGCTTGGTAGGATGGTGTGGGCACGTCATGACATGAGCGTACAGCGTAGCTTGAAGGTGCGGCCGTGCAACTTCGCGTACGGATTGAGTGCAGAGAGCACACAGCCAATGGCCAATCAAATGCCTCTCGCTTGTTTTATTTAATCCGCCATGTTGAACGACTAAGCTTCCTCCCTTGACACGCTCCACGCCATGCATGTCTAGGATAAACATGTTTCTTTAATATGTCTGTTTCTTCTGGGAGACTTACGAGCAAGGAGAATCTGCCATAGAGGTCTCTGAGTTTAGTTAGGTAGCTAAACCGCTACAATAGGGATTTTGCGTCATTCCAAAAAAACTCACAATTAATGGAGGAGAAAGTGTTCTCTTGTCAGTTAGAATAGCCCTGAATATGGGTTTATTTTAACAAAAGAAAGACGGTATTTGTAAACTGATCTTTGACTGTAAGCAGCTAAATATTTACACTTTTTTCCAAAAAATGATTCTGGAACAATTTGGAGACGAGTTGGGATACTGTCAAAAAATTATGAATAAATTGTACGGCCTAACGGTGGGCCCCTTACGCACTTACAGTAATAGTAGTGATAATATCATAAAGCTGGAATGCATCAGGTTAGTAGGGGAAAGGGGTGCATAGCTTTTGTTCATGAATTTGAGTTGAGGAGAGGAGAGGTCATTTCCATGGGATGCTGCTCAGACCAAACCAGAATGAAGAATTTGGTGCGGAGTTTATAGCACAATTTTGGCATTTTTCAAGTCTACTCTCCTGCACCTTTCTAACTGTATACCCATCACTGCACTCAAAGATGGACTATCGTTGCTCATGATGTCAGGATTTGAAATGAAATGCTAAACTATGGAAGTTTAAATAATCTTGACTTTAATTTTAATGTTTAAAATGCCAGAACTGTAAGTTGTGATAGTGCTCATGAATTACCTTCTTTTCGATAACTATTTAAATTACATTCTTGCCCAAGTTCTCCTAAGATTGTATTAAAAGGCACTGGTTTAATTGGAATATATTTTACTGAATATCTGAGTAATGATAGAGCGAGTAAACCAATGTACTTTCATATCTCTAAATAACTCTGCCATCTAGTTAGCCATTGTTAATGTGAAGACACTTGAATTTACATATCTAGGAGCAAGCACACTTCAAGTAGCAAAATAAAGAGGACAATTTTTACGAAGTTCACCAAATGGGGAATGAATAGAGAATGGAGGACAGTTTGTGAAATGATCGAATGCGGGTAATCCAGGGTTAACTTATGGATAAGCAAGGATGGAGGATGGTATTGCTCGCCCCAACTTGAGAGATCAAATCGATAATTGTATTCCATCGAAAGATCTTTTGGTAACGCCAACCAAGTTATTCGAGCATATTTTCGTTACAGACACATATTAATTATAAGTTCTCGCAAATTAAGCCTCTTTTATTTGAGCCAGCACCGTAGTTTAAATACTGTTATAAACTTGGGAATATCAACAGGTAGATATAAACCACTAGATATGGTGGGAAAGAGGCGACATAAATCCGGATGTAAATAGGCCGAAAAATAACTAGCGAAGGTATTTTAATAAAAGTAACAACTTAAATTCATCAACTGCTAAAAGCAACTACATTAAATGACCTTGAAGTCGATTCTTTTGAGTTTGAGCTAAATGTTGGATAATTCACTTGAACAAAAAAGCACACGCACAAAACACGAGGTTTCCCTAACAATAGTACGAAAATACGCAACAATTTCATAAAAATTGTGAAAACTTGTGTAAATAGGGGAAAACACGTGTTGATTGCCCCTTTTTGTGCACAGCTAGTTCTTCGTAGATGTCAACAAAAATCCACGGGAAAAAAATTGTAAAATTTAAAAGAAGTAGGAGCTTTATATTTCTTTTACACAAAACTACCTCGAGTAGAAAATATGTTCTACTATAATAGCCACCGAAACTTCAAATCGAAGAAAAAATAATAAGAGAAGGAACTTCTCTTTTTGAAATGGCAAAAGCTTTCCTCATTGCCGAAATAACATAGGAGAGATTTTTGACACATCCTCATGGAAGGAAGTGAGATGGGGATCAATATATTGAGGGAATCGGGGAAGTCGATTACAGGGCTTTGAAGAAGTGGATACACAGATTCCTTTCACCTTCTTTTGCATCCATTCTGGAATGCTAAGACGATTGAGTGATTGCATTACTCGATCTTGTAATGTGATTTTTTTTGGAGAGATTTTGGGGGAAATGATAAATTCGTATATGGACTCATCTTTGCTCTTGGGACTATCTATAGTCTGAAACTGGATACAATCATGGTCCTTCAAGATTTGGAGTCCAGTTCTAGGCGTAAAATATTCATCAAACTCATAATCCTCATCTGGATTAGTTGATTCGTACACTTGATTTTGAATTAAGTTATGCCTTGTAGAAAGGAGATTTGACGGATTCTCATAACCTTCGAAATCATACGGCGAAGTTTCCCATTCGTCTTCCGAATCTGAGACATAAACTGACTCCATCATGTCAAACGCTGAATCTGGGGGAGTAATCGCGGGTGTTCCCTTTCTGCAAACTGAGGAATCAAGAGATGGTTGACTTCTCCATAGGCCATGGCATCGAAGAAAATTGGATGGAAATTCTGTAATTCTTTGGAAGATACTTGGGGATGGGACATACTGGCGTAGTTGCCGTCCACTATTCCAAAGAGCAGCTTCAATGGGACTAACAGAACGACGTCTTTTACTGATTTTGGGAAGACACAGGAGACCCTGAAATTGACTGGTTGGATTGTCCTCGAAGACCATTGTGGGAGTACGGAAGTTTCGCATTGCTGTTATCTTGCCAGACAATGTCTCCACAAAGCTTTCCTGCGATTCTGCGCAAGGTATCTGCCTGCATCCAATATGCTTGGAAAATCGGACACTTTTTCTACTATCCCACCGATTTTCAGGCTGAAGAACGTTTAAGGAATAACGAGGATTTGGTGGAGATGAGAAGGCTGTTTGCGGACTTGGCGGCAGGCAATATCTGTTTGATTGTTTTCCACTCTTTCTATACTTTACCTTAGCACCTCCATAAAATGACAAATTTTCTCCGGAGCAATCTAAAATAAATTTAAAAGTGTAAAATCAAATTCCTCTACACATTATTTATTGATTTTTCTCATATTAATCTCTATTCTAGGCGCATCGTTTAGTCATGAGTAATCGAGAAAATAGAGGTTGCGTATATTAAATATTTAATTAAATTTCGCTCATTACTTTTTTTCCTTTTCATTGCTTTGACTCTAAATGCACCGATTTTATAATTAGTTTAAAAGATAAGCGCAACTGTAATTTCGTATTGTTTTACACTTAACCCCAGTTAAATGAAACTAATTGGATGTTATTACGTCTAAATCGACAAATAATTTTTGCATTTTACTAATTTATTCTAAATATTTTTGTACACAGTTTTAGCTGTTTATGCAGTTTATTATGCTTAATCTAAACTGTACTTTATCTTTCGGTTTGTCGCAATTAAGTATGCTGATTAGGATAATTCTGAAGTCCCAGCAAATTAGATAGATCTGGTTAGCGACCGTCATTAAAAAACATTGTAAGAAATTTTTTACATCAATAACTCGTGATCAAAATTTAAATTATTAATTTACCAGCTTACCTTTGAGAGCAATTTCATATTTCCTGCTGCCAATAAGCCGCATAATGATAAAATGCTTTGTCAAAAATAGGAAAGGGGCTAAATGACGTGAAATGGGGATCAAAGGTGAGTGGTGAGCCTGGTGAATATAAGAGAATTTATCTACAAATTGTGATCAGATGTGGGTATTTAACGTTGGTTGACGCCCTTTGCTCTACTTCTTTCCCATAAGTGCTCGAAGTTTTGTTCTTTCCCTCTCCCAAGCCCATGTTTCAGATTGGCTAAACACACTCACTCTCCTATAGGTCCATTTTTTCCAATAGGAAGCTGTAGTTTAGGACAGAAGCAAATTTCTATTTTTAAACGGGGAAAACTGAGAGGCTTTCTATTAGATTTATTCGCTCTCTTTATTTGGTTACAGAGTCCAAAAATTTAGTATTTGAAGGCTCACCATAAGAAGACTTCTTGTCGATTAAAAGTGATGGTCCAGTTTTTTTGCTTTTAAAAGTTCGTACTTAAACTACATTCTTGTGGTAATAACAATTCAAAGGATAGTCATTATTTCTTTGTTTTCTTTCGATCTTCTTTGGCTGTTAAAATTTTGAATAAGCGTCAAACAGATGGTTTCCAAAGCCTGAAAAAAGGATATGCAGATGAAGATAAATAATTACAACATATAAATAAGATTTGATAAACTATTCTGATCCGAAGTATTCTTGAAATAAATTTATTTAAAGTTCTGTAATTTAAAATGAAAAAAAAACTGAATTATCCTGCCTACAAACTGATTCTAGACTCATTTTTTGTATATATACGCTCAGGCAACTAAATTTAATCCCTTGAAGTGTGGATTAAATCAATATTTCTTGAGACTAAACCTGTGTCCTTTTTAAAATGAGTTGGGTGATGCTCATTCGGGCGTGACAAATACTGTAATATTTATCGAAAAGGCTTTTTTAATCTTTTTTTCCTAATAAAACTTGATATTTTACCTATAGGATCGTTTGTACTCAGTGCGCAAAACCGATTTGTGATTATTGAGAATATTGTATCAAATAATTTTAAAGAGAAATAAGTTTAGTGGAAACATAGTTAAGACGTATTTTATTCATAACTTTGCCATCTATGGTAAGCAAAATAGGTATCTCGACCTGTGCTCGGTTCACACGTGAGTTCCATGATTTATTTCCTTGTTAATGCATACTCGATTTATAAGGTAATCTCGGATAGGCATTTTGTTGATAAATTCCTCGATCCTTTTCATCTAATTCCTTTTTAAACAAAGACGTGGTATTGAAATTCAAATAAATATATTTTTCAGAAAATTCAAATTTTCATGTTTTTTTTCAAATGGGGAAGCATCAGGCAGGTTCAAAAAGAATTGTGAATATTGAGGAAAGGGTTCTTTTGAGAAGTTAAATGACTATCCTTATTACAAATTAAATTATTTTTATTATTAAATTCAAGGATGACATTTTTTATTGTTTGACCAAGCATTTTTCTTCAAATTCCTCAACTGGTTGCTCTCTACGATCACACTTTGTACATAGAGGAATCAGCCCTTTGTTCACTAAACTACCAAGTTTGCACATATCTGTTGCCAAACTATTTAATTCATCTAATGCCAAAATTCAAAACTCGAGTATTTAAACAAGAAATAATTTGAGAAATAACAGTGGTACTGTGGGATACGTCATCGCATGAGCGCACAGCGTGACTTGAAGGTGCGTACGGATTGAGTACGAGCCAATGGCCAATCAAAAGCCCTCGCTTGTTCCACTTAATCCGCCATGTTGAATGCCTAAGCTTCCTCCCTTGTTACACTCCACGCCATGCATGTCTAGAATAAAAGCATGCCCTGGATACCTCTGTCTCTTCTTAGCTTTGCAATAACTTATCTAATTCTAGGGGGTCTTACGTATTAGGAGAATCTGCCACTGAGGTTTCTGAGTACAGTCAGGCTTAGTTAGGTAGCTAATTCCGCTACAGTGCACAAAGTCTCTGATCCACCACCATATTTATAAAACACAACTGGGGCAGATATTTCGTTCAGATAATAAGAACGAAAGCAATGAATGATGATTGAGAAAACTGTGAACAGGAGACAGTTATCTTATGAGGGTGTGGCCCCAGAAATAAATCTTGAAATCACTGATTTCAATCAGCCAATTCTGACATTTATACGTTGTTTCCAACTGCTTACTTGGATGCCCACAGTAACCGAAAAGCCCATGTTTGCATAAACCCCATCCTGATATCTCTAATGTGACCAAAGTTAGAATTCAAGGGAATAACTGAATGAGTCGTTTTTCTGGTAGATTCAAATGAGTCCGCATTTTCGGGATCTGCTTGTCATAGTTTTAACATACATCTCAATAACAAAAGATACCTTTTCTGGGACATTCCATGTGCCTTTAATTTAAAATTATATCTGTTTGAGAGTAATAAGTAATACTTTATGTGGTCTAAAATTTGCTTCAAGCCACTTACCACTCCACATGGTTTAAATTATTCCAGTACGGGAATAATCTCTGTTAAGTTCAAAATATTCTTGATAGTCCTGTCTACCTGCCTATGACTGCAAGAAAACTTTATTTATTTGAGGAGGCACTCAACTAGCTCAACTGGCCAATAAGCTCTGATTACCGTAGATGTGAACCCACCCATAAATTCAAGGGCCAAACAAGGAAAATAGAGCTTTCTAATATTGGAACATTGCATGAGGGATTATAATGAATACTTCTGACATCTCTCTGCCTATTTCATGCCCTGTTAAACCTTTTCTTCCATATCACATCTTCAGTTAGTTTCTCGCGGCTAAGGCTTTTGGCATTAAAAAGGCAGCATAGCAGATGGAAGAGTATAGGGCAAATTTACAGTGGCTTTATATTACTCCTGACTCGTGCTTATATTTCTTAAATTCAGTGACAGCGCAGCAGGAAGTCATAAAATTTGCCATATTTTTTAAGAATCCCTTTTGTTCACTGCTGCCAGAACGCTTAAAGGTACAAATTCCGACCAATCCATAAAGATCGTTGTGATGACAAAATAGGGATGACAATTGTGCAAACTTTGATTAGACTTAAAGATATTCGTTGTACCACTGTCAGTATTGCGAAATCATGATAGTAATCAGTAAATTAAATTCATTTTCAACCTACTTATCCATCCAACTCCTTAGCATTTTTGATTGCAGAATAGCCTCAGTTACTACCGTTAGTGTGCAAATAGTGGTGTTAATAAAAATAGCAAAAGGGCATGCATAAAGCACCACAGCCATGGCCTATAGTGGACTTGAAATTTAATTCTTGGAATTAACCTTAATTCTAGGAAATTTTCGAGTCAGTGTTGTGAAGTTGGTCTTCGCCCAAATTTATTATTTGGTGTTTATACGGGAAAATTACCTAATTAATATTTGCTCCACTTTCCAGTAATTATATTTGGTTAACGAATTATTTAGCATTTTAATACGACACTACTACATTTTTCCCTCATTCACTAATTAGCCATTAAAGTAAAAGGTTTCAAATCGAAAATTCCTACACCTTTGTCATGTCCACAATAATCCAATTGGCACATCTATTGATAAGATTAATTAATAATTAGATTCTAAACTTATTTTCCAACTAATTTAATCTCCTTTCCTGCAAAAACATTGTACTTTAATATTCCGTTAGTGCATGAAAACTTAATCGAGGTTAGTACGAATAAAAATGAAATTCCAACTCACTAATAAAGCATTTACAATACTCCTGAAATGTAAACCTGGTCAAAAAGTTGTTGTGCCTCTGAATTAACACGAAATTCTACTTTCATTTCACCTACTCCCTTCTGTTCTGTCTTCAACCAAATAGATTTGGTCTATGACCTCTCGCATTTGATTTTCTGTTGGAGATTGGTCAAGCAACTGTGTTGCTCTGCTACCTGGTACCCTTACTTTATTATCCTTACAAATCCCTCAAGCAAAATTTCGATCACTGGAACTTCAGCATTAGTTTATTTACCGTGGCAATTGATCTTTGAAAGTAAGGATTTTATCGGTTAGCTTACCTTTGAGAACTCCTGTAGGGACATCGAATTTTCGTGGCTCTTCAGCTTGTGCCGACTGCAAAGCAAAAACAAAATCTCAGTATCTCAGATTTACCGATAGCAGAAAATGGCACGATGAACATCAAATTTGTTAAATTTCGCGCCATGTCTATTTCAAGATGAAATCAATGGCTTAAGTTTTTATTAATAAAATGCTTTTTATTTCAGCCATATATATATAACATTTACCACTTCCATTAAAACTATGCTAATAAAGTGAACAAGTTATCTACAAAAATCTACTCGGAGTTTGAACGGTGCTTATAGAATTGAAAGTTCTATAGAGGTACATTTCGAAGATTAGCTAGTGCACAGATTACAATGGTTCAATTCAGTCAAAATATTGTCTGGGTCTAGTTGCCTTTAAGCCGGACAAGTTTATAGAATGGTTTCTAGTTAGACAATAATATAGTGAGATGTGTAGTCATTTTTCAGCTTTGAAAGATTATTCAAATTCTCATTTAAAAATGATACAATTTTACTTCATTAAATTGGTAAGTACTCTATTATTACCAAATTTCATAAATATTTAGTGAAAGATTAAAAGGATTAGTCAGCTGCTTTAGTTTTCCCAAATCTGTGGTATGTTAATAGTACTAAAAAAAAGTCAAAAGTTTTGAAACGTCGAAACATAATATCTTATAGAACTTCTGATAACTGGTATCATAACAAGTCTTGGACAAAATAAGTATATTCAAAAGTATTAACAAGTCATATTTTCGCAAATGAAATACAATGCATTTTGTATTAGAAATATGGTCTATTACATTTGATCAAGGAACTTGGCCCGTCCAGTTTTCTCTAACTTTTGTTCAAAGCCAAGTTTTAAAGTTACAACAACACTATTTTAATTGTCGTATAGTACTTTTCAAGAATTTGAATTAATATTGTAAAATCTAGTTTAACTGGTAAATTGAAATCATACGTTTAACAAGCAGAAGCCAATTAGGGATTTTAACTAATAAGGAACATTGGAGAAAAAGTAATAACGAGTCAGGAAATTTAAAGACTACGTAAATAGGAAATCTCATGGAGTGCTGGCATCAGTCGTGGAGATTTTTAGATTAGAAGTTTACATATGTAGAACGTAAACTGTTCCAATATGGTGATTGTATTGGCTTATAATATTTTATATTTATAAATCTTTGAGCAGACCGAACATAAACGGGTAAGAAAAAAATCCCTTGATTGAGGCTGATCACATTTGAGGAAAGTCACTATTTTCTGCACTCCCGTCTCCATAAGTGATTTATATTTTATAATTTGACATTATTCAAGACCGCCTCAAAAATAGCGAATGACCAACTAACAATAAACCAGATGAATCTATAAACTTGAACGGGGATCGTTTTTAATTAGTGCAATATTGGCAAATTTTCTCAAGATTCGAGTGTAGTTATTTCTATTTTAACTAATCCAATGTTCTCATTTGCAAAAACTTTGTTAACATGAGATTATAAATTTCCTAATGATTTTCGTTTAAGTGCTTCAACCGATGGCAATTTTGGAATTGCTACGCAAATTAAGACTAATTCGGCTTTCGCTGAACAAGTTTGTGGCGCTGCGAATCAGTATTCAGGTGCATTTATTATTCTGATGTTGACTCCTTACGCATTTTTGTCTGTCAAAAATTTTCCCCAGTGTATCCACTCTTCCGTTCCTGCTTTCTTTGTTAAATTTTTTTTAATTAAATCTTTCAGGCCAAATGAGTAATAAAGAAACCGATGCTCCTAATGAAGTTGTTTCTCAAGCAGTTGAAGAGCCTAAATCCAGCTCTGATGTGGATATAGATGACATTCCCACAGATTTGGACGAAGTGGGAGATGTTGAGGAAATGAGTGACAATGAAGGTAACCTGTTTAATTTTTTTAGTCTTTTCTTTAAGAGGACCAAATTTCTCATGATAAGGAAGTTAACACAAATGAGAATGTTGACACAGGTACTTTGTTATATTTTCCGCTTATCCAAAATTATTTTTAGAAATAACTCCTGGTTCCACTCAAGAAGCTGAGGCGGCTATGGAAGGGAATGACCAAGAAGAAACAGGTTTTTCTTTATTCTCATACCCTAACGTTCCTAGATGAAAACATGAATACATTAGAACACATAGAAGCGCCCTCTAAACTATTCAAACTTCCAACCAGCCGAATAAAATCTATTGTCAAGCTTATTCCCTCTGTTCACATGGTCAACTCCGAAGCTACCGCAGTTATTGGCAAAGCAACTGAATTGTTTCTCAAAGAGCTAGTCTCCGAATCCTATCAGGTAACACGCGAATCTGGAAAGAAAACTCTCGCGATTGGCCATATTGAAGGTGTTATCCAAACGCTACCTCAATTTGAATTTCTGGACGGAATGCTCGTTTGAACCATATTTAACATAGATTGAATATTTTTGTAATAAATATTTCGATATATTTGTTCTATCATCTAATAGTTATCAAGATCGACCATTATAAATTTCTCTGTTTTCCTTATAAAATGCTAATTTCAACCTTAGTTCTAGATAGGTATTGGGCATCGTGGAAATTCAAATTACTGAAAGTTCGTTCTTGAATGTCACCTAATTGTTGCCTTTATTGTTAGTGGCGTGCCCTCCAGACATCGAAATGATCAACGGCAGAATATGGGCTACTTATCAGTGGGAACACAACATGCGTGATGCATGTTGGAAATCATCTTCCTTTATCCACTATGGCTAAGCTAAATCAAACACAACACCAAGGGTTTAAACGATCAACGATGTTAGTTAACATCTCTGAAAATGTAAATCCTCACCTCAAGGAAATTCAAACGGAAACAGTGAAGCACCAACAGTGTGCATTTGCGCAATAGACGGGACCATGATTCTTTAGCTGCAGCAATCAACAGGTACTCCCAGTAGACAACTTTTACTCTAAGAGACAAGGATTATATCCTTGCAGTAGCTGTGGATGCACATCCGCTTGCGCGAATAGAACACATATTGTCGTGATAAATAAACTCTGCTATTATTAATATCAAAAAACCAGGTCACTATACAGGTTTATTTCTAATACAAAAGGAGTTAATCGAAAAAAAATTAGGGAGCATCACGGTATTTGTCAAACTTGACATTTTTTCGTATGTTCACTTGTCTATAGAGGTATTTATGTCGTTTTCGGAGGTCCTTAAGACGAGTGGGTTCGAATTCTTCCAGCCACGCCACAACTGCTGGATCGTAGAGTAGCCGACACACACGTTGGAACTCGTGTTTTGCATTGAGAGCCCAAGTTGGACCAGTGTAAAAATCTTCCGGTTTTAGTCGACCGTCGCCAAGGATGTCTAAAATGCAGATCATAAAAAATTAAAAAGATGGCTTATTACTGATCAAGAACGAAAGAGGAAGATTAGTTTCCCGTTAAACTAATACTAAATACTAATTTAATTTGGTCCTTTATAAACTTACCTGCTCGCGAACAAATGAAATTTACCAAAAGCATTCACGTCTACTAGACTTTACATTGAGTATGAATTCGACATAAACAAAAGATTAGGTATTTAAATCTCAAGTTCATTCATCTTGGGTAGAAGCGTAGCACCATGGCAAGAAATTCGAATACTACTACCCCTTTCTTTGGGACGATTTAATCCATGTAGCTCGCCAATCCACTAACTGGTTGTTCGCCGATGAGCATCAAAACCACTACCTATGACCTGTGTCCCTGGGGCACAGATGATAGCATATACTAATCCATAACTATTTCAGCTACCTAAACCCTACCAAAAATATATCAAGAACGAAGTTTATTAAAACTCAGCTACGCCAATCAATAAAAACGGCATTAGAACAGGATTTCTCGCTCGTTAATCCTCAAAATGTTAAATCGGTCAAATTTTATCTAGGGCAATGTAACATTAAATGGAAAGAAAATTATTGGAACCGGTATCTTTTGCACACTATGTTCCATTGAAATTAAAACATTACATGCACTTGGAAAAGAAACGCTGTCTATTGGAAGGTTCAATGCAAATATGGAAACATCGGCAGGAACTTGAAGGCCACTATTCACTAATCAGTGTTAAAAGCAGCCCGGTGGATGAAGAGATTATTCAATGATTCATTAAAGCACTATGAACTTCTGTTCAAGATAATAATGGACCACTAGAACTAAGCCAGTTAATGAAGACAGCAGTCAAAGATCAAATTATCGTGAAGAAGCGACACTCAAAAAAGAAGTCCCTTCAAAATAATTAACCTGAATGTAGATTCATGATAAAGATGGCAAACAAAACGGCTAAACAAACAACAATTTGATTGAATTCGTTCCAATATTTGACTCAATAAGTGAAAGTATAACAAGCCAACTTACCAATATAATCATTCTGTCCAAAATACGCCCTATGCGGTGCCCACATATCATTCGGTTCGTAATCCGGCAATCGAACCGGTTCATCATCCCATTCTATCCGCGGCAGCAGTCCACCTGTATATATCCGTGGATTGTATCTTACATTCGGCGGTTTCGGTTGTAAATATGGCTGAGGTCCCCGAGCCCCTGAACCTCCTCCCGTTCCACCAATCAGTGTCTGTTTGGGTTCCTCCGTTCGCGTAAGTTCTGCTATCGCTTTATCTCGCCAAGCAGAGAGAAATCGACTATAAAAAATGCCTCCGCTAGAGACCTTGAGGAAGCTGCTCAGTGATGGTATCATCGGTACGACTTAATAAGAAATGGACATAGCAAGAAAACCTGTCAGAGTGTAAAGAATGACAAAATAAATGTCGACTAAGAAGAATTTATTGACAAAAAAGTGGAAATGATACAAGCAAATAATTACTAATAGCCATAAGAACTAGGGTTATTGGGATTTTGAGGAGGAGGTGGAATTCCCTGTAATTGCATAACATCCTGTTGTTGTTGAGGTTGCATTTGTTTTTGTTGTTGCTGTAGCAAAAATTGTTGGTGGTATATTAAGTTTGGATCTGATCCAGTTCGACTCATATTGAATGAGAGATGTTGTGCCTGATTGAATGGAGAGGGAACATCACCGTAAAGTCGTCGAGATTGTGGTCTAGGAGGAGTGTAAGGCTGTTGAGCGGGTGGAATTGTTGGATTTAGAACCCCCAGAGGAACTGGGCCGTCATTTATTGGAATTCCAGATTGATCATCAGAAAAGAGAGGAGTTGGGATGGATGCTAACTCGGTTATCTCCGGTTGAGGCTGATATTGAGGTTTGGGAATCATTTGCGGCCTATGAGATGGTTGTTGAACTCTGAGGGACGAATCATGCTTAAAGGATTCCATCAACCGGCGTTCAGGAAGGGCATCCTTTAGCGATGAATCAGAAACAGCTGATAACAGTGCTGACTGGATCTGTTGAATAATATCGACCAAGTGTTGAGCGTCATTCGAAATGTCATCAAAGTTATTTGGGTTATCAGTTGTGTTTAAAATCGGAAGATCAATCCATGATTCGAAATTCATGAGTTGGACTTCTAACTCATCGCACCGATTGAGTGCCTCGAGTAAAGATCTATTAAAATTTTGTGAGTTCACCGTGAGACGACTGGAAGAAAAAAGGCGTAGTTACATACCACAACAGAAGAGAGAATTTGAAAATGCAACAAAAGGACATATTTTATGACAGATTGTAGAAATAAAATATTCAAATAAAATAACAACGTACTCTCCGCCATCGCATTCGTATTTCTCTGAGCATAATTGATAATAGTTCAGAAACAAAGCCTAAGCATGATAATAACTTAAATTATTTACTTTAATATTTTCCCTTAGTTTATCTACCGATTTTGTATACACTGTCAGACATCTTTCAAGGATGCCCTTATCACTTGAAGCCATCCTGTCAAAGTAGACGTTATGTGCTCCGACAATAGCTCCAATCAAAAAAACATTGTAAAACAAAAGATTAATATAAATACCTCTATAATATAAATTTTTAAGATTTTTACGTAAATATGTGAATAATATGTTTTAAAGTCCAATAAACATTTTAATATAATTTAGAAACTAATGTTGAAACCTATTTAATGGTTAAACCTACGAAGCAATTTATTTTATAAAACATTAGTTTATTATATAAATACTTACTAACAATTAATAGCATATAGGATTACATGATAGTTTTTATCAATAGAAAAACGTTATTTTTCGGAAAATTATTTGAAGCTTAAGGTCAACTTGCATCATTCTTCATTCATGTCGGCATTTTAATTTTTTGTCTTCCTTGTTGTAACTTTTATTCGAAATTGCTTGAACTGATCTTTAAAATTGGAATAACTGTTTGACTGGCGTTTTCATATTTATATAGAGTACTCTCAATGTCTTCTAATTCATTATTTTACAATATCGAACAAGCACCAATCATTGAGGCTGCTGCTCTTTTCGATAAGTGTAAATCTGATCCCTTTCCTCACAAAGTGAACTTAACGCTTGGAGGTAAATTTCTTTCGTGTCTCTATTTCTTTCAGTCTTCCGAGACTTTGATGATAAAGCCGTCAAAATCCCTGTTGTTAAAAAGTTGGAAGTCCTAATGGCTAATGATGATTCTCTCAACAAAGACTATCTACCTATAATCGGAAGAGAGTCATTTTGCAATGCGGGAATACGTCTTCTACTCGGTAATGAACATCCTTCTTGGTTATCTAAAAGGGTACAGTTTGTTTAACATTTTAATCCAAGATTTAGGCCGGCGGTGTTCAAACAATCGGTGGTTCGGGAGCCGTTTTTCTAGCAGCTAGATTTCTTAATCGGTTTCTCGGTTTCAAGACAGCTCTTATTTCGAAGCCCAGTTGGCGTAAGTCTGTCGATTTATATTTTCTAAATTTGTAGCTAGCCATTTGGGTATTTTCAATAGTGAAGGTTATTCGGTCAAGGAATATCGTTATTGGGACAGTGTTAATCAGAGTCTGGATATTGAGGGTCTGTTTTCCGATCTTAAAAATGCTGAGGAAAATTGTGTCGTAGTCCTCCATGCTTGTGCTCATAACCCAACTGGAATGGATCTCACTGAAGATCAATGGCTTAAAGTTCTCGACATTGTTAAGGTTCGTTTTTCTCTTTATGTGCTGTTTTGGGTATTTGCTGATTAGTTAACTTACCAGGAGCCTCTTGTCCCTCTCTCCTGTATAGGAACGAAATCTCTTCCCGGTTTTCGATATTGCTTACCAAGGTTTTGCTTCCGGAGATTTGGATAAGGATGCTTGGCCCATTCGAGAGTTTTTGAATCATGGTTTGGAACTATTTGCAGCTCAGTCGTTCTCCAAGAACTTTGGCCTTTATAGTGATTTTTACTCATCTCTAACGTTCGCTTATTTTCTGCTAGGTTTCTAATGGTTTTACCTATTTTTTCCTAGATGAGCGTGTTGGAAATCTTGTTTTTGTTACCAAGGATGCTGAAGCTACTGCTAGAGTGAAATCCCAACTTCTGGTACTTGTAAGATATGTTTGGTCAAATCCTGCTAATCATGGTTCTCATATCGTTAATACTGTTCTAAATGATCCAGAACTCTATGAAGAATGGTATGTTCCTATTATTCTAATTTCTTTTGAATCTGATCTTTCTCTCGCAGGAAACAGAACTTGTCTGAAATGGTTCAACGTATAATCAAAACTCGGGCTCAATTTCACATCAAAATGAAAGCACTTGGCACTCCTGGGAAATGGGATAACGTGATTACTCAACGTGGCATGTTCTCATACACTGGGCTTACTCGTAATTTCAATAAATTATCCGTTTGTCAAGTATTTCTATTTTTACCTTTATATCACAATCTGAGAGGAGCTATTTGTAGCTTCTTTTACACTTGCGAATTTCTAGAAGATTTGTCCAGGTCACAGATAACGATTTATTACTACCACGATCATTTTGTGAATATCAATAAACTTTAGTTTTGATGGTTCGGTATGCAGTTTTTCTTGGATGATTAGATAGAAACAACTAGAGCCTTTAAATTCACCCTCTACTATCCTCCTTCCCACTAATTGATGGACTCGATTATTTTTACCTAAAAAATATTTGAACTTTATGCAAATTTTAGGTATTCCTTTAATCAGACTCCGAAATCTTTAACGTCCTAAATGGGACCTTATTCATGTGGTTCTACAAAAAAATATTTTGATGTTTAGAATTTTGTCATCATCCTTTTGGGCTTCTTTTATATTTCCTTTTTTTCTCTTTGAATGAAAATATCTTTGACAATTTTCTTCGAACCCTCCTCTTCATCTTGTTGTGTGACTATATGCTTATCCGTATTTTCCATTCTTGTTTTCTGTCTAAATTTCTCCCATTTGAATCGCCTTTTGTAGTTTAGATACTTAGTTATGATGTGATGCATTGGAAACTACACATTTAGACCCAGAAGAATGGATACCTTTTTTATCTCTTAGTATTTTGTGTCTGTTATGAATAAGAGACACCCTTAACGACAGATGGAAGTCAATCATGTCTCAAAGAGAGTTTATCACATGGCTAGGCACCTGGAGTCTGGATGCCACAGTTGTAATGCTCATAAATACGCAAATATGGGGGTGGCATTTCGAGGAATGGCGATTCAAGCTTTTGCCTATTACCTAATGAATAATTTGAAATTTTTTAGGTGAACAAACCAACCACTTACGGGAGAAATACCATATTTACCTCACTGGAGATGGACGAATGAATATGTGTGGTCTCAATCCCTCCAATATGGACTATGTGGTCAATGCTTTCCATGAAACTATCACCGGCCATCCTGCTTCAAACTCCACCACCACTAATGGATTCGGAGATCAGTGAAGTATCATTTGACTCAGTCCGTATTTTGCACTTAGGCTATAATTGATTAATGGTAATAGTATCAATAATAATACTAATAAATTCATAATTCAATACGAAAAAATAAGTTTCTTTTCAATGCCTGTGTTTTTTGTTTCAAAATGAGTTTCGCCAACATTGAGTTTCCTTTATGCGTCAAATAGCCACTGATATGGCCAAGTTCAGTATAAAAGTCGTTTACATAATGTATAGTGTGTCAACAGTTACTCAGGTTGCTTTCATTTATTTAAGAATACTTGAAGGAGTGTATGTACTATACCAAAGCTTAACTATCTTAAATACTATCAGTTTAAATTTAGGCGCAAATTGTTATCAATTGTTAAGAACATCAACATGCAAAGTCTTCTGGTTTATCGTGAAATGACCAGATTCTGAATTAACACGTCAGTAAGACGCCCTTTGCTACCTGTTTCGTCTGTATCAATATGTCAGATAAACACACTGTCGGTAGGTCGTCTTCTCTTGAAATTTCATGATTCAGACTATGAGCGTGACGAAAATATGCATTGGTACATTTTGTTTAAAGCCTCCGTTTTTCCTAACTGATTGTATTTAACCTGGCCTTCAACTCTGAAAATGATTGAAGCATGAGAGATTAAGGCTTACTATTTGAAATAATGCTATTCAAATGCATTTATGCTTGTAATTTTTTAAAGCGAGTCGGTTAAAAGGACATAGTGTTTTTGGATGGAGGCGCTAAATGAGATGCCAGTGAAAACCAAAACTCCGACTTCAATCATGAATACATGGTGGCAAAAGATATTTCCGTGGGCAGAAGATCTCTGGGCAGTAACTAGGGACGGTACTAGGCAATATTTTAAGTGAAAAAATGCCGGTTTTGTTCAAAAGACGATGCCATTTTTCGACTGTCTCATGGATCTGTTTATTTACCTCTCTTAGCATTTTATAATCGGTGCCGTTGATCGAATAATGATCAGTTATTATTGGTGTAAAGTTAAGATTCGGGCAGAGTGACGTAGGAATTTCAGTGCTGCAATGAACAGTGGGAGATAAAAGCAACATTTAATTGCTTAAAAAGTGATGTATTGTGAGTCGATTATAATTTATTATGCTCATCCTGTAAAGCACCAAAATACTAATCAGGGAGAATGTTTGAGTGACACTGTTACTTAGTATTTTTTTACATAAACAAAGATCTGATCTAATCAACTAAGAATTGAGAATTTCATAATCAATTTGATAGACACCCTATTACAAAATTCGCCTTTGTGCTTTCGTATTGGCCAACTCATTAAATTAGTTGTTGAGAGGAGTTGACAAGAGCTTATTCCTCTCTTCCTCTTCAGCAATTCTAACTTCCATCTATTGGAATTAATTATTTTGATTCTCAAAATATGTCCCTTTATATTTATAGATCTGGGGTGCGCGATGGACTCACCTCCATGTGGTGCACCCTGGGCAAAAAAGTCTATAAACAGACAGTTGACTTCAAACAACCATGACCCTATTGTATGTCATATTCGGCCACTTCCACAGTACTCACCTAACCTTTTTCTCTACCTTTATGTCTCTCTCTTTTACATCTGTGAATCACTCTTCTGTTCCCTCCCCCCCCCCTCTCGACTTTTTGTGACTTTCATGTTCCTCCCCTCTGTGAAGTCCGAAGTTAACTAAAGGGGTAATGATAAGTATCCTAAAGCCTGCCATTTGATAAAACAAATATTTATAGATAGAGAGACTAAATGCGCTTATTTATGTATAAAAGGTTTGGGGAAACAAGCAAAGACTGCACTCACTGATATTCATAGAATTGTCTTTTTAACTCTGAGCGGTTAAAGTACAAAATAAAAGGTTAGCTTTTTATACTCGAGTTAGCACTGCTTGCTGAACTCCGCTATCTCAGCTCTGCTATCCCAATATCATAGTAGCTTTCTCAGCTTTCCGGAAGAAAAAAAAACAATGGCCTGAAGTGCCAAGGCCCGACATCATAATTAAAGAAATGACTAGTAAGCACATAATAGCATGGATAAGAAGTTGACCATCAATCCAACGACGATTCATGAAATTTGAATGTGGAAGGGCGGAGGGGGGGGGGGGGGGGAACATCTCTACGATCTTTTCTCCTTTTATCGTTTGCTCTACCAGAATGAAAGATTGCAAAGCTTGTCACTCTTACTGCAATCACTATTACTTATTTGGCTTATTCTCCTATTGAATTCATTTTGGAGAGAAAAGCAACGTTCCCTAGAGTCCCTTTAATTGTCAATATTTAACCCTTTTTTGGAAAGGGGGGAAGGGATTAAATCTTTGCGGTTGGTAGAAAACAAGAGCAGCAGTTTTTTATGAAGTTGGCATTACGTTAAATTGTGATTCGATGTGAAACAAAGGTGACCGAACCATTTCGAAACGATCAATTTACTCTTCAGTCCATTATTTACGTTCAGAAATCAGACCACTCGATTACGCATTTCAGCATAATTAAAACACATTGGGTGCAGGATCTCTCCACTCATCCAATTTTGCGTACTAAATAAATAAAGCATTTTAAGAGTTGGCGACAGTTGTTCCTCATCTTTTTTTTCTTTTTAAAGTGAGATACACATTTCAATCGATAGTCTCTAAATTGTATTCCATTGATTCATAGCTTTGGAGGAAATTTAGGTGAAATTTTATTCACTTCACTATCCTGAAATCCGAAATCCATAAAGGAGCACACATACCACTGTTTACTTCATTGTTTTAAAATCTCCACTCGTTGGACCGTTGGTAGGACGTGAATTGGCATTTTTCTTGGCGACGTCTGAAAAAAGAAATATCCAAGTATATGCATAGCTATCTCAGTCAACTATACTATAGTTTATTGGCACAACTTAAGGAGAGAAATTTTTCCCTCTTGATGTGGATTTGTTCGCATTCAAAAATGATTATTGGCAGGCCATTCTGACCTCATGGGACCAGACTAAACTCCAAGCCAATAGTACGAAAGAGTCGAAATGTAAGACTGCATACAAGTGAACTTAGAGGGTGTATTCAAAATCCGCCAATGACCTAAATACCTACCAAAAACCATAATTGGCTGGACGCCTGCGAACTGAACCATATGTGAGTCTACAAAGTCATTGGTAGAGATTGGTACTGGTTTGAGAGCATCCAGAATACTAGTAAATAAGAGGAGCAGCATGCAAGTTTTCATTGGTGTGGCTCTGGCATATCTGTGCTCTCTATCCAAGTTAAAGATTGACACCAATTTTCATAATAGTCTACGAAATTCAATTTTAAAACGAAGGCGACTACCTTGTATTTTCTTCTCTATAAATAGCGCTTGAAATACTCCGGATCGAAATTTAGGCTTGAGGATTGCCATAGTTACCATTCATCAGGAATTCTAACCCCATTCTTCCAAAGAGGATATAAGGAAAGGTAGCAATTAACACATCCCACAAATTGGTCTACATGTTGTATATCGTTACATATCAAAAACATGATTCAAATTAACTATATATGCACAAAGTCACTTTAACAGACTATCTCATAATTCCATCTCTATATTGGCACTATGAAACAAATGAATTGGTCAACCAGATGCATAACTATTAAGTTCTGGTGCTTTGATGAAAGAGATCTCCAAGACCCTATTGTTATCTTTTCTGCTTTTTGTCATTCTTTCCCATCTCCATACTTGAACAATAATTATAACCGGAATTTGCTGAGCACTTCTAGCATAAGAGTCTAAACCGTCGGATACAGTAAGTCTCTTTAACAGGAACTTAGCCATACAGCCATTCTTTTCATTTTTGCTATCCAGGGTATGTCTTCATATGGGATTAAGTTCAAGACTGTCTGGACGAAGGGAATCCAAAATGCTTTAAAATATCTTTAACTTTGTTACTTGTATAAATCAGTAATATATTTTGAATTGAAAATATTTTCTAGCCTTGATTATATGTATGCTTTTGCTAATGGGTTTCAGGTAATCGACTGATCGTTTAAGAATTATAAATGCTTGAACAAAATTTAATTTTATAATTGACAAATAAAACTGATTAAGAATAAAAATCAGAAGTTCTAATTAATAAAAATAGCCTTTGGTATTTTTATTACTAGTTATCAGGTCCATGTTCAATGCTGAATTTATTTCCATTCACACCCTAATTTAATATATACTGAACTCACCTTGGATTACTTTCAATTCATCTAACTGCTTGCATGCTCTGTGAAATTGGAAAGTTGATGTAGTTGAACTTGGCGAATCAATAACTGGTCTGAAAATTCTAAGTATCATATACCAATGAATTTGTGCACCCACCATATAATTCACAAAGCATTGAAAATTTTGTTAAGTTATGGAATTCTATTTCAAAATCTGCGGGGAAGGGAAACTATAATTTGTAGGAATCCACAATTTGGTTACGAACATGCCTACCGGTCTATCCATGTGTAATGAGATTTAAAAGCCAGAAGCTTCATCATAAGTGATTTAAATCCAGATTTTACAAAAAAGCTACACCACTGCAACTCCAATTTATTTTTTTATAAATTCAAAGTTATTTTACACCGCTTTCAATGGAAGCGCATTATCAGTTAGATCGTTCGAGCCTAATTTGATAAGCAGGTAATTATTTGCTCCCAACTTAACTTCATTTATTTAACGATCATGAATTATTTTAGCCCAAGAGCGTATGCTTTCGCCAAGTTCGCCATTCATCTAATGTTATTATTCATTATTTAAAATTGTATGGAGCCGTATGCTGTTCAAAGGAATCTCATGCGCACTCGAACATCTGGAACGTGCGGATGCTACTGATCTCAAGGCGAGCAAGTGCGGACGTGAGTACAGAGACCTTTCCGCCAACAGCAATCAATATTTGTTGTAACGTAGCGTTGCACAATTGTATTTAATGACTAAGTTTTGTGGCAGTTCGCCATATTTGCGGCACGTCCTGTCTCCTCGGTACTTTTGGTATGGAGACAATTTTATACTAGAGGATTTTCAGAAAGAGAAGTGTTTAGGTTTAGCTAAGGCTTATTTATTTAGTGACAGTTGCCAGTTTTCCACACTCTTGATTACTTTGCTTTGGGCCTTGCGGTAATGTCAAATATGTGCGCTTTAGTTTTCGTTCTTACCAATCATTCGAGTGTGCGAACACCACTTACTAAGTTGTCAAATAAGAATCATTGGAGTGCATAATTTTAAAATAATTTTAGTCATAGACCTACTAAAGCAGTTCATCTAATGCATTTGCAATTTCTGCTTTGCTTCCAATATGGAGGGTACAATATTCCCGTTATGGGTTTATTTACTGTTTTCCTAATTTAAAAATCTGATCATACACTATTTTTTGCGACTATACGTATCCATATGGGGACTAAATTGAATTAATAAGCATTTTATAGTTAAAATTTAATATCATCACTGCATTATTATAACAATCCATATTTACAATTTCTAATTATGGATAAGCAATTGAAATTCGTCAACAGAAAGCCTGACGAATGACAAAGGTGAGAGTGACATCAGCTTATCATGGGGTCTTAGTTCGTTTCATTTCTGGACTCTGGTAGTTCACATTCCGAAATTCGATTTTTTTCATTCGTCACTTGGATAAGTGAAGGAAATTTTGCCCTTAATATCCAGTGCCCTTGGACTAGAAGCGACTTAGTCCACATTATAATCGACCCCTTCCGTTCCACGTATATCTAAGTGTCATATCAATGGCTTCCGCTATTGTCGCAAATAATGAAACTAAAAAGCTCTTCACCTTCACTTCTGTGATTTATTAAACTCCTTTTTACATCAGGATTAATGAGTTATGTGTATTCATTTGCTTTTCTGAAATGAACACATGTAATCACTTTAGAGGGGCTTGAGAAATGAAGTGGGGCGGGGGAAGCCATGAGCACTTGGATATTAGCTCAGCCAGCCAGCCAGCCTCCGGGTAACATCATCCATTGCCCACGTGTATATGTGCACGTGATTTTTTTTTGGGGGGGGGGGGGGGGGAATGATGGTCACGGTCACTCCACACGCAACTGTGAGCTTTCAAATCTCTCGCGTTATGCCACACAAACGCATACATACACGTACACACAAATCAATCGATAGATGCGTACGAAAACGAGCTCTTAGCCATGTGGGTGTCCCCAATTAATTACGGAGCAATTCATGAATAACACAAAATTCAGTGATAGAGGATTTCATTTGCGAGTAAACGAGGTCAATGATTTAATTAAAAACTAAGTTGGTTATGTTCTACTCTGATTCATGATTGACTTTAGTCAAATTTTCATTCCTAATCCATCCCGACTCAAGATAATTGTACCTTCAAAATATTCTCAAATCGCGAATGACATAGGGTTTCGAGAGCAAAGTTAAGAAACACCACTTTTTGTATTCTAGGCTATGCGCAAATCCTTTTGCAAACCATATTTTAATTCGAGAAATGACTAGCATTTTCATAATTATTTGCGCCAAATATGCAACGCATCTCCCAGTTTCATGCTCACAAATTCTGGAAGTTTTAAAAAAAGAAGTGGGCTGCTTTAATCTATTGTGAATAGAGCAGAAAAATTATCGAAATTTGGATTATTTATTTATATTAAATGGCAGACTTTATGATAGTTATCATTAGCCATTTAGTTGACTTCGGGATTCGCAGGAGGGAGGAATGGCAAAATCACAGATGTAAAAGAGACAGACACAAAGGTAGAGAAAAATGTAAGGTAAGGTGAGTACTGTGGAAGTGGTCGAGTATGACACACAGTCGGGTCATGGTAGTTTGAAATCAATTGCCGGTTTATAGACTTTTTTGACAAATGAGTATACGTTGCCCAGAGTGCACCACATGGAGGTAAGTCTATCGCACACAGCAAAATTGAGATAATTGTAGTGCAAATACGTCTATTGCTTTGATTCGATTTAATAGGCTTGAATTCACTTTTTGAGGGTGCAACAATTGTTTGAGAGACTGAATTTAGCGGATATTCCCGAATATTGATATTCCCCTCCCCCCCCCCCCCCTCTTGGCCATTTGAAATTTCTTTATTTTATCGTGCGGAAGGCTTTCAGATATGGTAACAGAAAAATACGACCATTTAAAACAAAAATGTCAATTACACCGTAGAATATACACCAATAGCGTTTATCTGCACATAAGCATGAGTGTGCAGAAAACACGTAAAAGCGTACTTTCACACCGAATCCTTGAAACTCATTGGTAAAGATAAACGAATGCGTGTTTTGGACCAACCAATGAGAAACGAATTCAGTTAAAAGCGGTTAAAGAATAAGAGTTTTCAAACAATCGTGAAACATAAATTGCGGCTTTTTATTTCAAGAAATAATTTAAATGTTTACTAAAATTTATCAACTATGCTCTCTAAAATAGTAATTATTTAGTAATTATTTTAGTAATTATTTTGAGACCTTCCGTGTTTGAAACGCATTGAATAAAACTTTGGAAACTGTTCCCTCCCTATATGGCTTAAGTCTGAAAAATTTTCGAAAAGAATATAGAATCAATACCCTACTCAGTGAAATGCGATATGTAAAACTATTGAAGTATACTCAGGTGGCAAGTTAAATGTATTTCGATCTAATTTAAACTCTGGCTATATACTCACTGCATCACCTAGCTGTTTCTGCATCACGTTCATTCAACTAGAATACAGCAAGTTATAATAGATGCATAATGGCGAATTTAGCTTTTCTTGATCTAATTATCTCATTGAGGCACAGCAACTTGGCATTGCTTTTCAATTGACTAATAGGTGCCTTGTAATGCATAGGCCAGGTTAAACCGTTGGCCTTACACCTTACCCTTTTACACAAATTCGCTGTCTTACAAGCAGTTGTGAAGTCCTCCACCCCCAGCTATCTATTATTTTTACCTTCCACCAAACTTGTCCGATACACCGCCATTCCATCTCAATACCTCTTCTGATATTGAAAAAGATTATTTTATCCTATTAGCATTAACTCGGTGAGATCATAAAAATATCTTCAGTCAGGATTACTGGTCTTTTCATGTGAACTACCAGGCATAGAGTACAAACTTTCTAGTCATATACCTAGAAAGCCATATTCTGAAGTTTACACAAGTAGAGCTGTAACGTATTGTTGAAGTAATATAGTAGCCAGTGCACTGAACATTAGCATCAAAAGGGCGTCATTACTCCGTTACCATGACGTTCACCTAATTTCGTACGTTATCAAACATCAAAAGCCGTAGTAATAGGAAATAATTATAGTGCCATCATCCCATATGCGCATTCAGAGCCATCCGCCATCAGAACACTTACCAATAACTCCAATTTAATTCCCTGTCTTGATAGCTAACTCATTTATCTTCGCAATATTGCAGTTGAAACGCACTCCACAGATAAACCGGCTCCTATGGGCTGAACCCCACAAACTAGTTTCAATTGGTTGGACTAGAGAAAAATTAGGGTCCAAGATGGAGGTAAAATACCGAAGTACCGAAGTAAAATACCGAAGTCAGTACTTGGAAAGGAAAAATGCCGGCACTTCCACTACCTGAACTCCCAATGTCGCCACTAATTTAACTTCAGTTGAAAATCGGTCTCGTTCCAACTGTTAGTTAGTGGACTCATCTACATACAGAAATTTTTAAATTACGAAACAAGTGTTTGTCAGAATAGCGAATATTGCTACTGATATGGAAAAATTATTTTCGTCCTTCTCCTGGATTGAACAGCGTGCTGTTTTCTATTGATTACCTTTGGGAACATTTCTGATCAAACGTATTTAAATCGTATAGTAATGACCACGGTTAACACCAATCAAAACTGCGTAAGCACCTTCCGTTTGATGCTAATTAATATGTATACATTTGGAATCTCGTTTTCAAAATCTTGGCCAAAAATAACCGACGGACTGCTGAATCTTGATTTTATACGAAGTCGGACATTTCTAATCCCTCAATTTTCTTTAGTTCTCTTCAAATCACTTCGACGCATGACATTGGGTTGTAGCTGACATACACAGTAGCGGTATTTATCTAGAGTAAAGTGAGTTCGACCAAGGATTGGGGTTGATTGGAGTTACACGAAAGATGAAATGGTATTCATTATTATTACCGACTGTTCACATTTAGCAAATAAATGTAAAGAAGGCAAAACAGGGCATTACATTTCTACTCTTCCTCATATTTCGATTTGTTTCTGTCTTATTTAGCAATCGCTACATATTTTTGAGTTTGTGAGTTAGAAATCTTATTTTCAGCCCACGTTCGCTAGCATTATCTCAATTTATTATAGGCACCATTCAGCAGTGTATGTGCATATTATCTGCATTACGTCTAGAACAATCATCTCACTGAGGGAGGTAATACATTCGCACTTGAGGATCTAAAACACTAGGAATAACAATTAATTAGAATTCAATCAGTATTTCGCGTGCTTTGGTGTATTGAGTCAGGAGTGGTTTGAAGGCCCTCTCTCTCTCTTTCTTGCACCCAAGATAAATGCCTACTTCTAAAGTAATCAATAATTATATCATACAACCACCACCACCACCACCCTGAGCGTTTGCGGGAAAAAATAACTACGGAAATTTATTTTTCTAAAGCTGACTCATTACTCCGGTTTTTCATCCTTGATTAACTACTGAAGGTTATATAAGTAATGTGAAGCTATCAGAGCGATCTACTACTCATAAGATGTAAAATGACTAACGTGATAAGCACCGAAGCGTTAAAATAAAGTCACTCAAAGGATAGTGGTGACGTGTTCAATTCGTCATGCGTGAAGGATTGTGAATAACTGTGTCTGTGAAGACAGAGAGTCTTCAAGTTGGGAAGTAGGGCCATCTGCCAACACTTACTCTAATTTGTTTCTCTCGAACTCCAGGTACTTACCACCAGTGGTTATAAGACGTGATATCTTCATGCAAGGGACCATATGTTCAGATACCCCAATAAGTAGACCTAGGATACCATAATTTGGAAGGAGGTTTATTCTGGAGTATATAGGCACAGAAATGAAAGGTCAAAGTTTAAAGAACTTTCTGGAAATTTTCCCTTCAGCTCCTCTATCTGCTCATATGTATTCTTTCGATTCTCGAAATTTTGGGAAGAATGAATTCTCGATATCATTTGTAATTTGTCGGTTCGCAAATGGAGCCGTCTTTGAGCCCTTTAACTTCACTGTTCTGCAAGGTGATTGCGAAGAAACTCCCATCCTCAAAGTTAAATACGAATTTAACACTAAATGAAGATAAGTGTATTTCTGTTGTAATCAATAGTATCTATGTCCCCAAAAAATCTGGTGACCTTTATGGATAGTCATCTTCAGTCATCTCATAAATTTTTCAGCGTTAACTGTTAGTTCCTAACTCACTGAGGACATCATATTACAACACTCATCCTGAATACTCAGTTTCTGCCACCTCCTCCCCTTACTAGCCAGTATGGTGAAAATCTGATTTTGCCAACAAGCACGTCAGTTACACTACTACTGGCACACTCCATCCCAATTATACGGTTTTATCACGTAACGCGAACCTAATTTTTGTGTAAACGAAATTGAATTCTCATCTTTTTATTTGGCACAAACGCACTGATGTTTTATCCACTCTGGGACCTACAATTATCCCCTTCCTTCATTCACTTTTCCTGTGGATATTGATATCGGATTCCTCATTGGCTGTCTACAAACTTGTGCACTTCCGGAAAGTGATTTAGACTGCCTCCATTCTTATCACTTTCCTCTTGCCTGGAATATTGATTTGTTCCTTGCAGGGGCGTTGGAAAGCCTACTTTTCTCACAGGTGGCCCGTTATCGATCCTACTAGAAGTCCATTCCGTTCATTAAACAGACTCCATTCATTTGACTAATATACAAGTCCAGTGAATAGTTTTTGTAGCCTCTTCATAATTCTCAAGGATACTAATAGAAAATACTTTTCCGAATCTTTGTAGAATGAAAGGCCTTAATAGCAAATAGTTTAAGAGGAGAAAAACGATGAAGTGAACGATATGAAATTAAAAAAAATTGAATATTCATTCAATTTTGTGCCAATGAAATTAATTATGATATTATCACCATGTTCTGCTCGTACGTGTTTTACTGAGACGCCTAAATGACCAGTCGTGTTCCCCTATGAAGTAAAAACAGTCTTGGAGGGTAGAGAAATATAAACCTGCCCAGCTTGTATAAATGACATCTGGGGGGTTGGGGGGGGGGAGGAGGGGGGGGGAAGGGAGAATTAAAATTATAGCTATATACTTAAGTATGCTCGATAGGTAAGAGTGATTTAAGAATATTTTGCTTACAAATATTTTCACATGCACTTCTGTTTCTCTACAATTTATTTGCAGAATTAGACAAGCTCTAATTTGTCAATGGCTCAAATACGAAAATTTTAATTGTTCCCTTAATTATTCTACTCTTCGTTTTCAATTTATTTTTTCATTTGGTGTGCAATTACTGTCGAACACCCCACCAAAAATCACTTTGAATTAGGGATAAATCTCCATGAGGCAGAATGGAAGCAAGCACAAAACAGAAAAGGCACTACGCCCTGTCTAGGCGACCAATCAGAATGTAGCCGGTATCGTGCCCTACTGCTCGAAGGGGTTTAGAGAGGGAGGGAATATTGAGATGCACGTATGTGAGACTTAGTGGTGGTGGTGATGACGCATACCTCGCACATCGCGCTCGTCCAAATCTAAGCCGGAGGAGAGGGGCCGTTAGTAATAGACAGTAAAGTGATCAATTTTTAAATCTATTTTTTTCTTCAATCTTTTAAAGGAAGTGTGCCGGTTCTGCTACTTATATTCATTTTGCTGAATTGGAATTGAAGAGAAGGTTCCTTTAACTTTGTAATAAAGGGTTAATAAATAGAAACAAAATATAATCTGTAAGAAGGCAGGCTTTACACGGGTAAATCATGATATAACATGACTAAACGTCTTTCGATTTATCAGGCAAATTTAAATATCTGGAAATTGTCACATGCCAAAACAGGTTATTTAGCAAAAATACAAATGGGAAGCGTCCTTTATAAGTCACATATGAAATTAACTATTCCATTTTATTTAAGAACACCTTTTCCCTTTTCTAGACTTAGTGACCAATGTAACTTTTTGTCAGGGTATGTGCAGATTTTAAGCTTCAAAATCACTGAGTTGTGAAGTGAGGCGCACAGGACTGTGGGATTGGTGGGTGGGTGGGGAAAAATGGAGAGAGGGCAAAGAGGGAGAGCAATTGAACAGCCTAGGTCTCTCTCGCGTGAGAAACATGTGAGCACACACATGTCGGGAGTTTGCCCAAAAGAGCAGATGCCAGAGGCCAGCAACCACTTGCGCACACGCCTACGGCAACATCGATCGATATGCGTACGTGCCATCCCCCCCCCATTCCACCTCGCTTTTTGCCCCCTTACACAGATGCGTGCCACGTATGATGACGGAAACTAGGATAGGGAAGATTCACAAAGATTTGAGAAATCAATGCCGAAATTTGAAAGGAAAACGGATGTGTTGAATTATTTTCAATAACCCAGACTCAAAGCATAATTTTCGCATGTTCGAAGGGAGTTGCTCAACGAAAGGGAACATTAGCAACTCCTTGTGCACCTGATAATTTCGTGAATCAGCATTCAGTATAAAGGAACTGCTGTTATTAAATGACAGAATTTGGGTAATAAGTGAATAATATTTTTAAGTCGTCCAATTCTCGATTCAAAATTTTCTGACCTGATATTTAGAATAAAAAGGTCTTGGAACTTCAGTCGTGTATAAAATGCTTTTGCGCTCCTAATATTAGGAATTGTGAATAGACAGGCTGAAACTCCCTTAACGCACTTACTTGTTCAAAATGGGAATCGATACGGAATAATGAGAAGCTGGGAAATTGTGTATGCTAAAACTGTAAAGTAAAATGATAAAGCCTGCAAACGATAGCTCGCGAGTTTACTTGAAAAGTGATAAGTTCTCAAAGTCTCTGGCTCCCGAAAATTTATTCGCCATTTAGGGATAACATTAGCTTAGTTGGTGATCAAATTATTTAGTTTTTTCGATTCTTTTGTTCTAAAACCAGTTCTAACTTGTATGGATATGTCTTTTGATTATGCGAATCTTTATGACCACGTCTGGGCGATTCAGCACCTGCAACAAAACGTGGCCAAGTAAATCCAAATATATTGGCCTAATTGACTTTTTTCTCCTAAGTCCTACACATTTAATGCTCACGTCCGTTGTGCCCACACTGATGCTATTGATTAAAGCGCCCGCTAGCACTCCCAGCCAATGAGAGATGTTAGGGGAACACAGAGTATCTAATCTTGCCGGGAGGAGCGGGTGAGTGGGTGGATTGGATATTACGTGTAGTGTGTGCGCGAGACTGTGTAGTGGAGTGGGAGCGCTACACGCATCCATACGCATACGTACGCACTCTAATTTCGCACGTGCACGCTATTACTGTGTCGCACTAAGTCTTGCTGCCCTCCATCTCTGTTCTAGCTTGTGCGATATGACAATGCTTTTCCCCGTTGGGCATATCTCAAATAAAAGCGCTCTTCTTAACCATTTAATACGAATTTTTGACCGTATATTGTACCTACAATTAAACACTGTCATCCATCGATTTACCATTAAAATTCTTAATTTAGAGAGAGGAGTGGTCAATTTTTATTCACTTAAGAGTTTATCACGTTCATTGCTCGAATCAGGTTGAAGAAAAGTGGTTGCAGTGTTTACTCTTTCCGAGTGTTGGTTTAAGCCATCCAAATACTTCTTACGGGGTGGAACCTGCTACTTTTCAATAAAGTTCTACGAAAATAGTTTATGATGGATTGAATTTGACATTCTG
Source organism: Hymenolepis microstoma (assembly GCA_000469805.3). Taxonomy (NCBI): domain Eukaryota; kingdom Metazoa; phylum Platyhelminthes; class Cestoda; order Cyclophyllidea; family Hymenolepididae; genus Hymenolepis; species Hymenolepis microstoma. The sequence continues at coordinate 30,083,076 of LR215989.1, forward strand.
GAAAGCCTTTGGTTACCCACCCGTGACGCTGAAGGATTAAAAAGAAGCAGAAAAATGGCATCTGCTCGATAATCGAATATAGTTAGCGACATTACAGTTTGCTTTTCCTACTCAGATTTCTGCATAGGCTTAGAAATTGAGCTTTTTAAACGTTTTGCTCATGACAAGTCGGCACTTAGTGACTTGTCCAATTCATTTCGAGCAACGTTATGCTAATGTTCTCGTCTAATTCTTATCAGTACCTGATGAAACGAAATAAGTTGTAGAGCAAAAGAGCTGGGTAAATGCTTCGTGACAGTCCAAAAAGGAATTGTTCTTTAATTGGAGCTTGATCGAGGGAGCACTCAGAAGAGCAAGTTTCATACAGATCATGGCCCTATTGGAGCGTAGTCCAACTTCCTTAAAATTCTACTTTTAGCTCATCTTAAGAGTTTCCACTGATGTTTTGAAATATTGACTGAGAAAATTTGTTTTCTCTTTATTTCGTAGTCAATTTTCCAGTCATGGAAGAGAAAGGAATCAGGTTCACCATAAGAACCTTATACGAAATGATTAGCCCCAATAAAAGCATAAAGGCAATCTAAGCACAAAGTGCTTTTAATCAGTTCATTTATTATTTGAACTTTCAATCGATTTGTTTTAGTGCACAATTTCAGGTAGCTTCGAGGCCACCTTTAATGAATGTGTTAGAGTGGAGCAAATCATGACGATGACTGCCACCATTAGTAGATTAGTTGTTGCACATCCCAAACATATTTCCTGCCTCATGGAGGCAACACATCTCATGCATGGCCAATGCACGATACTCTCTGGTATCTGATTGGTTACCTCAGAGGAGCAGTGCTCACACACAGGGTGCGTGCGTGTTTTCATCCCCTACCTTTCACTCAGACTCTCTTTCTTTTGCTCTCACCACTCAGTAAGTAGATTTGGCTGAGTGCTCAAAACAGCTCCCATTGCTGCTGATATTGCTGTTGCCATTGCTGCACACATAAATTACACAGATAAAGAAATGCTGTCCGCGACTGGGAAGGGTGATGCTTTTAGTAGCGTGGAGGAGATTTGATGGGATTCAGATAAAGGGCTGTCACGTTAATGGAACTGGTCGAAAGATTTCTCAGAGGAGTGTTTGTTTGTAAATTTTATATGTCTTTGCAACGAGTCACCATTAATAATCCAATAGATCTTTAAATCATAAAGATAAGCTTTGTTCAAAAATAGGTATCCTACTGTACGTGATTGGTAAACGTGCATTTAACCATTTTGAATAGATAGCCAGAGTCAAGTCAACTGTTTGATGTGCAATGATGGAGCTCAAGATATTGCCATCGGACATTGAAGGTGAGTGTGTAATTTCCACTAAGCCGGCGAGACGTCGCCTGTAAATTAAGCAGTCAATTAAGTGACATTTATCCTCCATAGGGTTTGCTAATTGATAGATAAGCAATATGTAAATCGACGCTTGAGTTTATCAGTAGTCTGTTAAACCTAAGTTTCAACAAATTCACCGCTGGAAAGTTTTGAAAATTTAATAAGCACCAAAATCTCCATAGTTTCTCCAAAATGGACTAGAAGGACGCGAAGTGGGATTTTGAAATCCTAAACATTTGTACTAAGTTCCAACTGAGCCCCGAAAAAAATAAGAGTAAAAATTTGCATGGAAGAAGGCTGGTGTTGGCACTATTTCAAACTCAAGAGGAATTCTTAATCTTAGAATGAGAACCTCAAAGTTTCATTCTATCTTCTCCACCCAAATGTGATATTGACGGTTATAGATCTCTCCAACTTACCCTTTATAAGCCACAGAAGCTGGTCATATTTAGACCGTGATTTTGGTCAATGGTCCTATTTACAGTGATGAATAAAAATGTGCACTATGATAGCAAGATGAGATCCGATAATCGACCATTTTTAGTCAGGGCACGCCCCCCCCCCCCCCCCCCAATATCTAGGCGAATTATTACAGCTTCAAGATTCTAAGGGAAGTACTTAATAGAACTAAACATGGTAATCGAAGCTGTCATTTGAAGTTAATCAAAAGCCTTCTCACAGTCTTCAATGCAAGATGGTGTTTTTCAAACTTATTTAACTCTGGTAATTACAGTGCGTTCATTGCTCCACGTTAAGCGGTAGGCGAGTAATTTTATAAAGAATTGAATGAATACGGGGGTGGGGGGGGGGAAGGTCTATACGTTTTCGTTTGGGGTTTTACACAAGTCGCCTATTCGTCTAAGCGGACATTTCTAGGCTTAGCATTTAGATTCACATGGCTTCACATTGAATAGTAGCAGTTGTACGAATCAACGATTGGTAGATTGATTGTATACACGACTTAGTTACACCTTGATGCTATGCTATTGGTGAATCAATAAATTTATAGGGTAATATTTGGATGTGGATACTCGAAATTCTTGTTAACCTTATTTGTTGAGCTAGTTGAAAGCATCCTACCGTCTCGCTGTTTCAAAGTTTGCCTTCTCACTTTCCTGACCAGAAACTGGTTTTGGAAAGTGAAAGTTTAATGTTTTGGGCTATTACTGTCACAGACGTCCTCTTTGTGGATTTCGTCATAAAAGGGCTCGCATCTTCAATTTTACAATGAAGGAACTAATTAGGCACCAAAAGAATAAATGATCAATTTTTACAAGCCCCTAGTCGAAAAAGTGTCGTCATTTTCTTAAACGACGTTGCCAACTGCCAGACCACATAGCGTTAAAAGCATGTGTCTAAAGTTAGCAAAATAATAAAAAATGGATGGAAAATCAATATTCCCTAAACCGGACTCCATCTTTATCCAAATATAGGGCTTCTGCAAATTCAAGTTTTTCCCTGAGTGTTCTCCAGAGCTACATAAAGGAAATCATATACCAATGCAAAAAGGTGCTTCGAAGATTAGGCCAACTTCACTTTTTCAGAGAATGAAGTTCATTTTCAGCACGAAAATATAAATTTTAGTTTTATGCGTATAGTATCGGAAATAAGGAACTGTTTTAACATAATGAAATGCACAAATCTTATAGGGAGAAGGGTACTTTCAGACGCGATTCCTCTGAACTTATTACTAATGCACTCAATCGATTTTGCATCAAATGACAGTTGTTGATCCCAACGAAAACTGGAGTTGACAAAGTGCCATGAAATATGTTTTCTATTTAGAGCTGAGTTAGAGCGGGAAGTGGCCAAAATGGTAATAAAGACATTCGATTGTTATTCTCAAGATAGATGGACAACTGAGTCGAAAGGGTTTTAAGCTGAAGCTATCAGTAGTTTAAATGTCCATAATCAAAATATGGGCATTGAGTAGGCAGTTTATTCATCCTGTCTCGAGATTAGGCGAAATGTCTAATATACAGTGCACGAACCTATCGATTGAGGAAACTTGACTAGCACAGATTGGGTCCTCCAGTTAGCACCCAAGCTTACACAACGAAGGTTGGATAAGCACATACACAAAGACAGGAGGATTGAATTACCTCCGATTGGGAGTGTGTATCCTTTTTCGAGTTGGTCAGGTTACCTCTTCCTAGTGCTTGAGGAATAATTGCGAATTACGGTATTCGCCACTGATGGAAATGAATGACGAAGTTTTCGACATCGTCGTTTTAGCTTCTAGTTATTGGATTTGCAGTTCTTCCGATAATGTATTAGTTCTGCATCTGTAAAATGGAATTCGTTTCACTCATTATTTCAATAAAAATTATTTATGTGGTCTTTATTGAACATGCTTTGCCTTTTAAGCCCACTTAATCAACAAGAAAATTATAAGCTAATCCTAATATTCCAAATGCGCTTTTGACGCAGGGATGTGCAAGTTTAAATAAAGGCGGGTAAAGTGTGTAGGTGACTTTCTCGAGAGGTAAGGCCACCTATTTCACGATCAAATTCTAAGTTGTCTAGTCTTATCTTCTTATCTTTTACTATCTTACTTCAAAAGTGCGAGAAGTGACAACACTCAGTTGAGCTACTTTAGATTGCTCTAGATATTCACTCTCTTCTGCTATAAAACAAAATAAATTGAAAACTGGTATAGTGGAATTCTGGTACTTACATAAAGTAACCATTTTTTTGAATGAATTGACTAACTGTAAAAATGCGCTGTAAAACTCATAGGAGGCGAGTGTGATAGCAAAATCCATTATGCCAGGAGGGTAACCGTCTTAGAGATAGGCAAATATGGGATTCTAAGATACTTCAAGAATTAAGTCAACATTCCACCTTGTGTTAAATACTGACCAATCAGTAGTTTATTTGAGGAGTTGGTCATTTCTTTCTTGATATCTCCTTAATACAATAGTGCCAGCCATAACTGATTGCGTTCATACGGATACCATAGGGGAGAAGAGGTAGTAGAACTTATTTTACTGCTTAAAGATTGCCACACGAGTTGGTTCTGGACAAAGTAATGGGCCGGGTGCAGCTCACAAATTTGATTAGTCATATCTCCACCAGCATTGAGTATCGCCAAAACATGTGAGTCGTAGTGCGCCTCTAATTGATATTTGTCTAGACCGCGTGAGACTTCGTTATTAAAAATAGGTATTATCGGTAGGAATGATATCGATTTTCCAAAATAAAGGGAGTTAGACTAAGTGAATAAGTATTCTATTTAGCAGCCATTTGAATGACTTTAAATGATTAGAGCTCCTAACTACACACGGGAGAGATTCAGCAAGAAGGGTGAACATACTCATGCTTTACGCGCGTTCGTGAGGATTTCTGCCTATAGAGAAGACAGCGAGAGAGAGAGAGAGAGAAGGGAGGCACTCATTTGCCCACTCAGAAGCTGAGCAGCAGCACGTGCATTGCTGCGCAGACGTGCGCATCAAACGGCCACACAGCTGCTGCCTCAATAACCATCGATCGATATAAGTGCGCCCGTGCTTCCCATCGTCCGTTACGCACACGCACTCACGCGTACCTTGTGCCGATGGGAAAAATGTGAGCTTTGGGTGGTCGTTGACTAACTTATTGTCCCTTACACAAACATGAGCATAACAGCATTCAGCCAGTCTATGTAAGGGCTACTTTGGGCGTTACAATGGTTAGGCTGAAATGTTGCTGAGGATGCCTAAATATAACTTATCAAATCAGCAGTTAAGTCTCTTTCTTCGGGTGTGGGTGACATTGATTTCTTCCTACGTTTATAAAAGTTTTGTGAAAAAATCTTTGAATCGTTCGATGAAATCCAAAGCAAGGGGCGATTGTTAATGTAATATTAGAATCAACAATATCTTGAATCCATAACAGTAAGCACACTCAAAACTCATGTTGAATAGATGGGAGACATCATAGAGCGTTCGAGATTAGAATCTCGATCTCGACTACCCTTCAATGGGCAGTTGGTTATTGAATGAGCCTTGATGGGTTTATGTTCCACTTACCCAGCCATTAAAATATGGAATAGTTAGGCATGATTTCAGTATGAGAACCTCGCATTCCTCTCCCCTATTTTTCGACCAGAACTAACCAGCACGTTAGCCAACAACATTAAAGGATGAACACCGAACTCGTGACTTCTGGCTTGACAGACGTTTTCGTTAATCACGAACCTGTACACTTGGTTGGTCGACTAAAATTGCACTTGATTGATCTCACGTGATTTAACTGACGATTTCTCAGGTCAAATTAGGCACACATTTGTGCAAACTGAGTCAATGAACGGAATTCATTAAACTTTTTAACATGTTATCGACCTCGAATTACGATTTATTTGGGCGAAGAAGAAAAAAAAAACGAACGCGTACATCGCTGACAGAACAGAGAGGAACATTTATTTATTTATATCAAATGACAGGCTTAATGATAGTTATCATCAGCCCTTTAGTTGACTTCGGGCTTCACAGAGGGGAGGAACATCAAGGTCACAAAAAGTCGAGAGGAGGGGTAAGGGGGGGGGGAGAGAACAGACACAAAGGTAGAGAAAAGGGAAAGGTGAGTACTGTGGAAGTGGTCGAATATGACATACAGTGGGGTCATGGTAGTTTGAAGTGAACTGTCAGTTTGACTTTTTTTGCTCTATGAGTATACGTTTCCCAGGGTGCACCACGTGGAGGTAAGTCTATCGCGCACCCCGGAAGCAACATAATTATAAGAATACTTATCTCATCACAAACAGTAGGGTAACCAATTTTTCAAATTTGAACATACCTAAAGCAATTTCATATTCACAGAGCTTTAAAGTGGACTTCAACAGAACTGTATGTATATATAAGACGAATGTGCTGGTGTACTGCGAAATTGAACGAAATTTTTCAAGTCATCTCTTTGAACTGTATTGATCTTTCTCTTGAAATTTTGCTCTGAAGGCTAAGTAACATCGTTTCCAACTCGCATCCTTAATTATTATTTAAAATAGGCGGACCAGTTCTGTTGCAAATTCAACTTTTGCAACAATCTTAACTCAATGGGTCGTATATTGATTTTCTTTGTACACACTAAGATTTCGCAAATAACTGTGGGTGAAATTAATCCTCTGGTAATGGACATGACTCAAAATTTTGTAGACGAGATTAAACAGATTTTCACATTCTAGACTACGCACAAAGCCATGAGCTTGAGACGTGAAACCACGAGAGTTGAAAAACAGTGCTCCACCTCCCCCTCCCCCTCTCGGCGATTCAACTCATACCAAACAGCACTTTGTGTGTGTATGTGCTTAAATTGGACTAGAGAAGGAACCAATCAGATGTAACGGTTTGAGAGATGACGCACAGGCCATAAGGTATGTGCACTGGACCTGGGGTGCACATAAGTGGCGCGCATCGATCATTTAGGTACTCAAGCTCTTGGCTGGTTTTTCTCTGTTTGGACATACTTGGGAAAGACTGCGTGCTTTCGGGAACGGTTTGAAAAACAAAGATCTTAGAAAAAAGCGATTACCGAAAGGTCCTCTTAGGGTTGAAAAAATTTACCTAACTTGTGGAAAGATTATTAAAGTACTCAGATTAGTCAGTTCCATCAGAAGAATGTAGTGATAAGAACGTGATACATCTGTCCCAAGACCCACTAATCTAACCGATATGAGGTTCTAAGAGGTAATAGTGAGGGGTAGGATCATTGTGGGTCTCTCGTTAGTAGGAGCTAACCAATGCTCTTAATCATCCAAATCGCCAGATGGACACCGGTGAGCACCTATCTCGTGGTCTCTATATAGGCATATTGACCACTGTGCGTGCATATTGAAAGAAAATGTTTTCACAACTTATTTTGGCTAAAGAGTAAGGATTTTACGACCCTTCTGTTGTTTCGCATTATTCAATATGATTAACCATGTAAATCACTCATTGTACATTGATAAGCTTCTATCTCGTCACACCAACCTTGACAGACGTGCACATTATTGCTATGGTGGAAAAATATTGTAAACAGGGTGTCTTACGGAGAATATGGCTATGAATATTCACCTGCTGATAACGCTCCGATATCCATCAAGATTTAGCCACCTTATGGATATTACGATTGTCAAGAGTGAATGTGTCGATACGACTGTGGGCCTTTTACCGTGTGAGAGGTCACAAGATCAATACACATTACTAGGCACCTAGTGGCGTGGATGATCGACAACAATAATTATGTCTGGTCACAGGTAAAATGATAGAAAATGACTTAATTGTAAAAGCTACCTCAAGATATTTCCACAGAAGACAAGTATAATGAATACTTCCCGAGTTTTGGGTGTTTTACCGTTAGATGGCAAAGTGAGACTAAATACTTCTCTGTTGGCATTCATTACACATTTCACAATTAGCAAAACTTTAAGTGTTTACCTATTTATCAGGCGCTTTACTTCGGTGGGCCTAAATATCATTACATTGTGACAGCTCTTGCATTACCAAGGATGAAAGAATTCCACTGGCGCCGGTATCTTTTTGGTATATCGTAACATCCTTCTCATCCACTTTCCCAATCCATTAGCATTAGTAACTCTCTGATAAAAGACCCCATTTTACACCACTTTACTCTATTAAGTGGGCTTTTAATTTTAATTCGTAACGAAATGAGCATCTACTGAAATTTCACCAATGATTGCGAGGAAGTGTCTTAGCACCCCTCTCTTCTCCCCACTCATATTGAATAGAATGGCTAATGCGGTTGGGCTATCCACATCACTAGATGCCTATGGGTGATAGTCGATTTCACAACTCCCCTCAAAGCACCATGCATGCTGACTGCTACACAATCGCCGAAATTGCTCACAGTCTGAATTTACATTAGACCTCAGAGTACTAATCCGACACTGACTAAACCAGCAATTTGATAAACCTAATTCGAAACTAAAAGCACATCGTATTACATCTCATGCCTACACGTGAGCACATATGGTGCTCGCACCCACTGCCTAATTGACCCGTGAGCACCACTCAGACGGTGTTCAGCACATTAATTTTCTACGAAAACCATATGATCGTACAGCTCCCCAAGTAAGTACAGTAAAACACAAGACCGTGAATGAAAATTGATAATACGTATATTGGTAGGATAACAAAAAAAATGAGATCAAAGAGATAATACACACACACACGCAGAGGTGTGTCTCTTTAACGAGTTCATTGGAATGTGTCTTGAAGGTTTGAGTAAATGCATTAAAAGTGGGTGTATTGGAATGTAGAACTTTCTAGTCATGGTCAGCATCGTCCAAAACGTTTCTTCCTTCATATTGCACGCAGAATTATGGCGCTAAGAGAGAAATAAATGCAGGAGGTTACTAGTTAGCTACTCTGTTCGCTATCATCAGAAGATGCACGCCTAACAGGAGCAGCAGACTGTTTTAACTCTGATCGTCTAAAGTGCTTGAAAGTGGCCTGAGTAGGAGGAGACGGAGGTGAAGTAGGAGCTTGATGATTCTCTGGAGACTCTACAGGAGGGTCTTCCATGCTGAAAGTATGCTCAGAATTAGGGGAAGCCTCGCCCTCTTCAGATACAGCACCTCCCTGTGGGTCAAGACTCAAAGGAATTGAACGTCCAGAGGCATGAGCTGCTGCAACACGAGTGGTATGAAGGATTGACCGCACATGTCTTTTCTTATCTTCCAGTCTAATAAAGGTCTCCTCACAAACCTCACATTTGTATGGTTTCACTCCAGTGTGAAGTCTCTCGTGTCGCTCACGGCAAAACTTTCGATTGAAGATTTTACCACAGTAACGACACTTGTAGTCTCTATGTATGGACTCCAAACTAGAACCATTTGAGCCTGACAGATTAATAGATGCAGTTGGTCCGTTTCTAGTGATTGGACTGGGCGCAACAGGCGCAAGTTTGCCATTTCCTTTCTTTAGGGGAATCTGAATCCGAATTCCACTTTGTGAAATTAAGGAGGATGATGGGAGCTTTGCATCGTGTACCACTTTACTCGAATTGACAAGGGATGCTACTTTGGCAGCCTTCTCAGCCTCAGAAGCACGTAACTGGCCACGGATATTCTCTAAAATTCGATCGATAGTAACATCCTGTGTTTCTCTGGATTGATTAGTTGGTTCAGATCTGACTGGTTCTGCAACTTGAGTTGATGTTAGTAGGGGACTCTCGGAAGGAGCATTCTGATTGACAATGTTCAGAATAGGCGAGGGCTGATCAGAATTGGAAACAATTTTAGGACAGGAGAGGAGAATAGATCCGGGCAAAGGTCCAGGGGAAATGGTAGGATTACGAGTAAAATTCCCAGTCATTGCAGCAACTGCCGCAGCTAAAGAGTTGATATCAACAGGCAACTGATGAGTAGTTAATGTATCAGTGACAGGTTTTGCATCAGGACTCGGGGTTACAACAGGATTCTCAGAAGTTGCACATGAATCCTGAGAGGGAAATGACACCGATTTTGAACGAGCTAAACCACGAAGAAGTGCTGTAATTGCTGAAGCATTATTTGTCACATTTACGTTTTTTCCATTCATATTTCCGATAGACAGAATAGTGGCCGGAATACTTGTGATTGAATTTGGGAGACTACCAATAACAGTAAGAGTTGGCTGAAGTGGGGCATTCGTAGTGATTGGCAAATTGATCGATATTGGAGTCCCAATACTTTGTGAATGAGAAGTACAGCGCAGTAAGTTAATATTTCCATTAGAGAGAGAAGTTGGTGTATCACCTAATGCCGAAGGATTGGATGGAGCATCATTCGATTCAGAATACGATGTTTCCTCAACTTTCTGTTGCGTTTGATTAACAGGTTGCAAGAATTGAGTTGTTTCACTATTTCCTTGAGCTGCAGCAACAGATGCAAAAGCTGCAGCAACTGATTTGGGAATGAGAACATTTTTAGGAGGCTGACCAGGAGTTTCACAAATGGCAGCTAAGAGACCAGATTGATCCGGTGATTGAAGATTTTGTTTAAGCATAAGATCAGCAAGTGAAAGAGATCCTTGACTGTTATTCGTCAGCTGTTGAAGTAAATTTTGATCACCACAATTAAGGTTGGTAACAAATGGGTTGATGTTGGCAACTTTCTGCGTATCTAAATTCAATCCTGCACCAACTAAAGAAGACAACAAAGCTTGTAATGAACCAGGCTGAACAGTTACGCTAGGTTTTGGCTGTGATTCATCAGATTCCTCACGTTTAACTTGTTTGGCTGGAGTGCATGTCTCATCAATTTTATCATCGCCGCCACTGTTATTAGTTGATACCAAACCTTCATTAGTTGGGTCATCATTGCTAATCAATGGCTGTCTTCGTGGTTTACTCGATTTACGCCTTCCACGTCGTTGACCGATTCGAATATTACTTTCACTATTCTCTAAAAGAACAAATTACCAAATGAGCGACTTACCAAGTGATTGGGTTTTTACTGGTAGTCGCTCCACACTACTTGAGAGAATTGGTGGTGAAGCAGATGAAGAAGCACATTCCGATAATTTTGTATCTACAGAAAAAGCACTCGCGGATCCATTAGGCGATTCAGTAGGTGAATTTACGTCATCCGTATTCACCTGACTATCCAGAGAGAAATTTATTTTCACAAACTTCTCGGAGGAACCATCAACTGTATATGATATTATTCCTGACACGACCAAGTTTTTAGAAAATGAAATATTTTGTGAAAATGTATTTTGTAACTGCCATACAAGTGAATTGTCGATAGTAGTGCTCTCTTCTAGCACCATCGTATGGAATACGATAACTAATGCTGATTTTGAAGTACAGTGCGACCTTAACGTTTATCAACGTCGGTAAAAACAAACCGTTTTGTTTCCGTATATAAAAAAATGCATCAGAAAATGATAAAACGAATATAAGTGATGCATTTATAAATTAATTTGCATTCTTTAATGTGGAAGTTTATGTTATTTGATGATATGCGAAGAAATCTTAAATGAGCCTTTATATTGATCAGCTATTAGTTGTTATGACGATGCTGTAGGAATTCAATAAATAATTTTAATGAAATGATTCTGTATATATTTTTTAACTATTTTTGTGTACTCGAAATATTTTAACGAATAAGCTGATGTATTCGAATTAATGAATATTGGGCATATAACGTGTATGTTCTTGGAAGGAGCGGTTGTTATTAATATTGTTCAATGTTAATAGAGTTGATAGTATTAATTTCAATTTTAAAGATTAAGCTACGGAGTAAGTAATGATTGTAAAGTTCGAGTTTAAAACTCAAACGAAGGAAAATCTTACCTTGATGATGATCCCTGCATCTTTAACTTCACCTACTTTATCATATGTTGGTCTTACTAATGTTTAATGCCGCCTTTTCCTCATAATTACAAGTAATAAAAAGTTATATTGCTGCGAGTTAATCTGGATCAAAGTCTTCGATAATTGGTCACTCTTAAAATTTTGTACTATTTTATCAACCATCTTTGGAGATAATATAATTTAAACGGAAGTATATATATAGGCAAATGAAATGCAGTAATTTCAATGAAGTACCAGTCCTATTAGAAAATGGAATTTTGCTTCTTTTAAACAGGAACAGTATGTTACAGACCGGTTCGTTCACTTGATAACAGAGCTAGTACCTACATTAATACACGGGTTTATATTCTGCTTCATCAGAGTGTAAACTATATGCACAACTATAATTTTTCTAAAACATTTTGGGGCCTTTCTTTAGAATTTAATAACATTAATGCTATAGGACGGTGACATGTTTATATTTTGTCCTGCTAGAGTATTCTTTGACTTCGTATATATATGGCATTTTATTTAAATTGCGCAAAAAGATGATTTTTGAAAAATAAAAAGGTCCAAATTGTAAATAAAATTATTTTAATTATACACTAAATAATGCAATGTGAAGTCTGTCTTCCTATGAGTTTACTGGTCATATTGAAGTTGGGTGTGAGATAAGCATGATTTAATATATTTAGTTATAAGTCTGAAATTAGAGAGGCATTACTCCGATTTTTGTATTATATGCACATTTTTCTAAGACAGAGAATTTGCATTTTGAGTGAAACAAGTGTTTAATGGATTTCAAGAATATTTCTCAATCAAATGCAGCACGTTGCTTTCAGAATGGACTTACTAATCATTTGTAACAGTTTGAGTGTTTTTCTTAATTACTGATTTAAGAATTCGATGAATGAACACATACTTCGTCCCAGTTGAATGTCCCAATTTATGTTGGTTTATAAACTGAATTGTGCCTATATAGGTATGGCACTAAGTGCATTTAATATTCATTAAGTAGTTATTCAAAACCTTATTTCAGTTGGAGGAGAAGTCGTTACCACTCATACATGCTAAATAAATGCTCACTAAATTGCTTACCACGTTGAGTAAGTTCTGATCCGAGCCGACTAATGTTAGCATGTCATCTTATATGTACAAATTATTGGTACTTCTAAGAAAACAAAGAAACAATGATTAATCCTCTTGTGGATGAAATTTGTGCAGCATATTAAGTAAACTCTAAAAATTCGGAAATTCACCTCAGAAATCTGTCCTACACAGAGTAGGAACCCGATGACAAAAATTTCATCACGAACTTGAATTTACTGTAGGGCCGCAGATCTCGAACGTTCAGCATAAAAATGACCTGTCAATACTCCCCAGCAAATAGTCATTAGACAGATATCAAAAATTGTCATTCTCAAGATTTCGACCTTGCAGAGGACGTTATTTACATGGAGATTGCCCTTCTGATGCCATCGCTATAGGTAACATGACTACGAACAAAAGTTTTTGTCGAGAATCTTCTATGACCATTTTAATAAGGCAGAACCCGGACAATAAGAGATCGTTAGCTCATACGAGACAGAAATATGGTATGTTAATGAAGGTAAATGTTAACTTTGGAGAAAGTGTTATCATAAGCATTAATGTTATACCATTTGAGCTCCAGGTCGACACCAAGTCCGATATTACTACTGTCTCCCCTTTCCACCCCCGTCCTCCTTGAACTCTCAGGGCTTACTTCCGTCTAACAGGTGTGCTCCGTTTAAGAAAATAGAATTTTCGCTAAAATAATTCTTATATTTAAGATTCTTTACTGCCCACCTCTTAATTCCCTCTTATGCGATCGAGTTGACTTACACCGCACATAGACCGATCTTTCGATACAAAATCGTGTGTAGTATTTTGCCATAGTGGTTAGGGTGGTTTTGTAATGTGGTGTTATCGAGTTGTGTATGCCCTTGGTATAATTTCTTATGGAATCTAAAGTCTCTTACGGTATCACATATAGCAGAGCAGTTCATAAGAATTAACCAATAGAAAATAAAGTCCAATTATTTTTTTTCAACCTTGATTCGATGCTAAGGAATCAACCAATGGAAATTGATACAATTCTACAAATTCACATGAAATGTGTTGGGGCAAAAATATAAAAAAGAGGTATTGTTCACCGGATTGTCTATTATTCATAGTACCACAAAACATTTATCTTAGTCTATTAAACCGATAAATTCTGCATTAACTGACAATCTTAGGGGGCGTTTTAGAGAGGTATCATATTATCTACGGGTTTTGCACCCTATTATTGGTTAAGAGCTACCCTCTAATCTGCTTACGTGGAACACTTGATTTGCCACTTTGCATAAGCTAACAATACAAACTGAGCTCACAGGTAACTAGTATAGGCCTTTTCGGCGCAGTAAAGATGCCATAGACATGCATTATTGCCACCTGAAGAGAGAAATTTGTCTAAACTCTTGCTGAATGTGAAAGATCATAGGAAGTGTGTATTAAGGTTAAGAGACTACATTGTCTAAGAATATTGATAATAATTATGTTTAACGGTGTTTAGATATCTCTAATTGAGCAAACTAGCTCACTTCAGATCATGAGACTATTTTGAATCCTCACAAAATTGCTGGGATTGTCGAAAGAACCTTAACTCTTATCATATTTTAGTGGCAATAAGGTCCGATTCATAGATGAACTGGGACTGATGGGGTTTAATTTGGAATCAACAGCCCACATCAATTATTATATCTGAGGAGGCCCGCTCTCAACAATGCACGTTTCTCTGTGTACAATAAATCCCCTCCTCCGAACCATATATCAAAACAATATAAGCCTTCATTATAGAAAATCCCTTCTCAGTCAATGTTCTTATGACATTTGCTTCCTCACTAAAGTAGTTGAATATCACTTGTGCATTTGAACAGAATTACCAGACTCTTTTCTCCTTGTACTGAATTATCGTTAATTGGATTTTCATTTTCGTGCTTGGAAATGGAAAATCACGACTGAGTTTTAACCCTTTAACGCCGACACGATGAGTTTTGGTGGTATCAAGTGAAGGCAGTAGACGTCTTGAACATGTTTCAAACGGGTAATAGCGCCTTCTGTTATGAGTCTAGTACCAATGGAGCTTATTTTGAAAGAGCATTAAAGGGTTAAGCTACTGCCCTATCTCAACGGTATAGTACAGTGGCAGCTTATTCAGCTTTACTTTATTTCATGCCAAAAAGAGCTCCCATCAAAATTTTTTTGATGAAAGTATTTATCACTAAAAAATTTACAAATTTTCCCACCTTCATTATTTGAATCAAAATAATCGAAGATTGGGGTTAATTTATTTAAGCCAGTGCGTGCTTGTCAGTACCCACATACGTCATTTGCCTAATCCAATCGTTTCAACCGCTTTTAATCATAAGTTGAGCCCACTGTTTTATGCACCTTAAAAATATCACACCGCAGTCTGCCAATAATCAGGCCTGCCAAAGTATTATTAATTAAGGCGAAAACTGAAATAATCCTTCTCTCGAATGGATGAATGAGCACATACTTTGCAAGATCAGAATATCTTTCCTAAACCCAGGGCTTCCTGTTAGTCACCTGATTGTGTCTCTCATTGTTGACTTCTTTAGCAACAGAGTGCTTTAAAAAAGGTACCCCACTTCCTATACAATTATAAGCAACCTGCTCCCATTTCGCATGCTAGTGCGTACCACTTTTTGTTTTATGCCTTGGATTAGATTAAGCAGTAACTGAGGTCAGTTCAACTGTAGCTAGACTCACTTTCCAACCCATGTCATAGTAATATATGTCGAAGGTTCTATAAAATTAGTTGATAACAAATATAGTGGTTCAATGGGATAACAGTTCAGCTACGCTCGAGGAGACAGCAGTAATCAGTTAAGTGAATCTCGAAAACTCTCCGAAAAATTTTATTCAAAGGTTAGTAATAAACAAGAAGCTTGAACCCTGTTCAGAGCAAATAGATCAATGGAATATACCAATTAAATTAGCGTGGATGAGAGGTAAAAAGCCTCTCACAGATTAATCCTAATATTTTAATCATTTTACAGATTCCAATATAAACGCTGACCAAAGAGATTACCAAGTTTTGACAAAAAAAACTAAATATAGAAAAATGGTAGTGTCAGTAGTGGTGGGAGAAAATACAAACTAAGGGCAAATAACAAACATGAAAAACGTTGCCAAGGTTATGTGCGTGTAGTCGTCAAGAGGATGATACTCTCATACGAGTTTCTTTGCAATGAAGTAGTTTTTGAGCGATCGAGTTTGCCAGTAGCCAAGGCCAATGAGCATAAGGATTTGGAGAATTCCTATGCAGAAGATCTTCCAACTAATGGAATTGGTAGTTTTTCGAAATCGTTCCTCACGTTTCTAAAAAGAGGCACAAAAACCACAGACTTAGCTTAAGGCAGCATTTGACATTGATTGGTGTGTCTAGCAATCTTGCCGGAAACGCCGTATTACAGAATTTTAAAGCAACCCTTCCTATACGAGAAGTCGCGATCAAATTTTGGGTAGCTGAAATCATTTTACAAAGAAGAGCACAATAAATATTCCTGTTATTTGCATTAGAGTTTCTGGAAAAAAAGCTACTAAATAGAAGGTAGATGGAATACGGGAGAGATTACTTCGAAGAAGATAAAACCAGACTATGAGGTGTAACTCATTTGGCAAAAGTACAAACAGGCGTGGTTTTAAAGGCACACATTGCATAATAAAAAGAGAATTTCTTTTCAGCACTGAGACAACAGGAGAAACTTAAACACCATAAACCTTAGCATTAATTTGAAAAGAAAAATGGGAAGATACGCAATTGACTCAAGCGCTAAATGCCAATAAAGTCAAAAAGTCAATATATACACGATTTTCAGGATAAATTTGACAGTTTCATTAGGGATAAATGATCAATAACTACAAAGGTTAACAGATTTAAGGAAAACTCGATGGATTAGGAAATTAAAACATTGGGGAAGTCTTTACTCAAAATAAACATCATTAATGTTTATTACATCTCCAATTTGGCCCGGGCACAGGAAGCTGAGTTTAAACCTTCCGCATGAAGGATTTCAAAAAGTGCTTTCATTCTGTCACGATTAACTGGGCTTTTGTAGTACTGGCCAGTCGATTAGTGCCCTTCTCGACGGTGCCCAATGCAAACAGTAAATTCGTTAAGATCTGAGATGGGGGGGGGGGGGGAGGGAGTTCGGTGGTAAAACATTGGGGCTGGTGTAGGAGTAAAATTTGCTGACAATTTCACTTTTCTCTGATATGTGGCTGTGGGCCGAATCCTGCTGCTGGCATAAATATGACCTCTTTCGTTATCCAGGCTCAACAACTACACACAGGAATCCAATTCAACCTAAGCCTCTATACAACTGTTTCTCGCAGTTTTAGCAATTTATAATGAATCATTTCACATGCATCCCAAGAAATACGTAACAAATTTCCCAAGGGTTAACTTCGGCCTTCACTAGGGGGTGGAATGGGCGTTTGATTTGGAGACAACCATTATTTCTTCCTATTAAGGTTATTATAAGTGATCTACATGTCGGCCCCAGTAACGAATTTGTGTAAAAAGGATGAATTCTTCGTCTTGACGACAAAGAAATGCACGTGTTTCTCAACTCATCTTCGTTATCCCAGGAGAGTTGATGAGGCGGCATCCATATCACCATCTTATTTAATTTAAAAAAGAACTTCAAGTGTAATTGTACAGCTGACCATGGCCTTGGGAGTTTCTGCGATGATTCTTTCACATTAGTAACTATTAATTCTAAAACGTCATCAGCACCAAATAACCAAGAAAATGTTAAACAAACTGTTAATTATTTACCCTTTTACAGCATACCTAAGAAAAGGAATAGCAAAAAATCTTGGATAGTATTATAATTGATATAGAAAGCAATTTCGAAGGAAATTGATTCCAAAAAGAGTTGTGCAAAGATACTCTCAAAGTGAAAATCCCAGAATACACCATCCTAATACTGATCAAAGTTAAACATAGCAACTGAAAACTTCAATTGATAATTGCTGAAGCTAATATTTTTGAAAGACCACTTTGCTCGGCTACCTACACGTACATTTTTAATGACAACCTTCTCAAGATCCGCCTGAGTAAAATTCAATAACAATTAGAAAATAATATAATAATGAAACGTACAATCATGTAGGAGTGCCATCTTGCGATTAAATCAAGGCTATCCAGAGCTTTCCTAAGTTCCAGCTGAACGCTTGTGTATTTTTCTGACAAACTGATTACGGTGTAGTTGTCTGCTCCAACACTTTGGATATCGAGGTATATTTTCTTCGAAAATTAGTAAAATTCAAGGAACCTACCATCTTATCCTTTTTGTTACTACCACTTTGGGAGGTAGGTGTGACACATATCTTGTGAACGCCACTCATCTCACTTGTGAAATGTATATGACCTTCCTCGGAATAATCCTAGAGTGTAATGAATTAAACTAAAAAATATGTACACGTGATAACATTTGTTCATTAACAGGGTCGTAAACCTCGACCCGCATCATTGGTGGCTCATTGAAATTTCTTTTGTTTTTGAGGTTAATATGTTCAAGTTTATACGATACTAAAGATAATAAAAAATCAATGTGAGTAAATTACTTCTGGTCAGTACATTGGATGTAACATCACTTTGGAAGCAATTTATTTGAGAGTGATAAGCTTTAATGGCAATATATGGATTGCTGCACACAACCGAAAAAAGTGAACATAGTAAACTCCAGGTTAACACAAACATTCCCAGAGCGAAAGCAGAAGCGAATAGGCCGTAGCCTTGGAAATTGAAGTCATGACTGAAGCATCTATTGTGCAAAACAAAAGCATTCAAAAATAGTGTTAAAATTATTATTCTTAAAATTATAAAATGACTTAATGGTTCCATATAATAAATGGAATGGGAAATATTATTGATAATACGAAATAAAACCAGTCAAAGACGAACCCTATATCACGATCTTCAACATTCACGTTTAATTTCTCAAAGTGAATCTAGACATTCAAGTAATCACCATTTTATGTAGCCAAAGACTCTGCTGTGGTATTTTATTCGTAAATCGGCCCTCATCATAATTTTACATCGGTAGGTAAATCGGTACACTTGCTTTTTTATTTGCATTAGATGGCAAGCTTTATGAGAGTTATCATTAGCCATTTGGTTGACTTCGGGCTTTACGGGGGAGAGGAACATCAAAGTCTCAAAATGTCGAGAGATAGAACAGAAGAGTGATTCACAGATGTAAAAGATACAGGCACAAATGTAGAGAAAAACGTAAGGAAAGTGAGTACTATGGGAGTGGTCGAATATTACACAGTCGGGTCATGGTAGTTTGAAGTAAACTGCTGTTTATAGACCCCCCTGACGTATGAGTATACGTTGCCCAGGGTGCACCACATGGAGGTAAGTCTATTGAGTACCCCTAAATCGGTACATTATCTCCTCAAATTTAGACGAAATTGGCATTTATCGCATAGCATTTATATCTATCACCTCTAGTAGCTATCAATACTTCGAATATCCGTCAACGTCCAGAACAAACCGTTCTATTTCTGTTTGTGTCGCATTCTTTCTTCGCAGCGAACGTTTATAGTTAGTTGCATTTCGCCCACGAAAATACTTCACACAATTTGGATCAATTCAAGCTTACCTGCAATTACATATCAGTAGTTTCTTTATGGTTCCTAGAGCGCACCAAATACAAAATTTACTCCACGTTTGTTAGCATTTATTCCGTAGTCTAAGTAGCAGAGACAACAAGTACTTATACAAGTAAAGTCCAAATAATGCAATGGCAATAAATCAAGAGGATGAAAAACTTATATCACTAACATAGTCATTATAATTTTCAATCAATCCATGACAGTGTAAGAAGTAGTGAGTAATAGTGAGTTTAACTGTGTCAGGGAGGAAAGAGAAATGTGAGATTAACGGACAAAATATACATACACGAGGGTCTTAAATTTCGGCGCTGTGCGAGATAAGTGAGAGAAGGCGGCAATGTGAAGGAGGTAAAAAATGGGAAGGAGATAAAGGTGAAGGAGAATGCATAAATATAAAAATACATATGCACATAAGAGATGAAATGGGAGACAATCCAAAATGATTGCATAATCACCGACGTAGGAGAACAAAAGAGATAGTTATAAGGAGTAGAGAGGGCACAGGCGCCACTGACACCGAAGTAGTAGTGGCGCGAGGATTAATCGGTCCAGGATAATGTTGTTCTACTCCACCAGACTCAGGTACCCATATCTGATCGGGAATGTCCAATTTCCCCACCTCTCCCACAACCAGACCCGCACCGGCAGAGTCGCTGCCTCCAGATATAACTGGAGGTTGCTGCTGTTCCTCCGTGGGAGGCTTTATTTGGTGGTCAACCTTCCAGGAGCCTGGTCTATGATCAATAGACGAGGGTTCATCACCGGAACCCTCTGTGTCCCAGGGATTGATTGGCACCCTGCGTGAAGATGAATCTATTGGATGTTGAAACTGATTAAGCCATCCTGGTGGTGTTACTTCTGTTTGCAAGACACTATTATATGCATAGACATCTGTAGGTTCATATCCGGAGTTCTGAAATGTGTAAGAAGAATAAAAAGTAAAAAAATACTCAAGACCCGTATGAGAATTTCTCAAAGAGTAACATGTATACTATTTATGTTATTAATATATGAAAATATTGATTGCTATTAGAGAATACATAAAAAAATCAAATGGATTGTTTAGTAAAACCACGTGACGTGACCTAGCTAGTACTTAAGTAGCTCAAACAATTCAGATCTTAATTCGGCAAATAAAATAGCTGAAAAGAGCATAAAATGCTTAGTACCCAGCCTTATAAGTAATCTGATAGCATCAGAATGGCAAAACCATCGAAATAAGCAGCATTTGAATAACTATGGTACAACATAGAATTTTCAAACCCCACTAGGCAAGATTAAAGGTGCAACTGACTTCAACTAGCTGTTGGAAGTCTTCATCATCCTCCACGCCATTTCCATTAAAACCGTTCGTCTCACGATAAACAGGTGTCACTGGATGTGTGGGAAAAGGGGCATACGTAGTGGGAGCACCTGAAACCCCAAAGGGATTTCCATAGAGACCTGATACGTCTCCAGGTCCGGGGTATCCGCTTCCGAACTCGCCACCACCGCCCTCTGTGTCCAGGACGAAACCCCCGCCTAGATCCCCCATGGAAATAGGAGGTGGGGAGGCCTGACCACCCCATGCTATCGGTGCCTGTAATAAAGAGAAGTAAGAAAATAGTCAATACTGAATAGCATGTAATGTCACCTGTTAATTCGCTAGTTATATTTCCCCCAGTTTTTATAATTATATGCTTATGGCACTCATCAGAGACTATTGATTACAAGTTTAAGTAAATGTGCGTGTTATCTCTTCTCCTTATCTGGAGGATAAGAAAATGATCAGATGCTATCCATAGGCTATCATCCAACCCAGACCTAAAAGTTGCATCTGGGCGAAGACGAATGGCGATTAGGCAATTGTGCAACCGACACTCATAGGCCAACAGACCAAACTAGTATCTTTGCAACCAGTAAGGAAGGACGCAAGGCATCATGCAGAGTGGGCTAATGAGAGCGTTGAGATCCATGATATACTAACTCATAGCTGTTTAGAGATTAGTAGCCATTGTGGCAAGAAAGCCGCTTCCTCTCAAATTTGTGCCTTTCAATACTTCTTAATCCATCCATCTACTTTTCATGCTCTTACAGATCGTTCTGTCATTAATTCTACACTGCCTCATCAAAAAATGGTCTTTAGGACTTCTTTAGCCCACACTTCAAGTATATTAATTGAAAGTAATGCAATGTCTGACAGATAAATATTATACACAATGGAAGAGCAAGGATTTTCCACGTCAATGGGTGGTGTCTTGGTGTTATTAAGGCTTGAATACTAAGAGGACGGTATGAAAGGACTAATCACCAAAAGATGGCTATTTCTAGATAGGCAAGACAGCTAAGTTTAGACGACATATTTACCGAATGTTTGCACTGACACACAACAGAGTCAAATGATAATCTTCACATAGGTAGTTCTTGCGCTTCAAATTTCTTTATTTATGAGGTGACAGGTGAATGTACGTTACATGGCGACATGTGAGCACAAGATTTATGGGAGAATAACTCATGGAACATTGTCGGATCCTAGCCTTTAGATCTATTGACATTGTTCTGTCAAATAACTCAGAAATGTATTTACAGAATGAGCAACGTAGTAAATTCTATCGTAATATTACTGTTATTAATAATTACCAGGGACATTAGGACACAGTAGGCAAAAATGTGGACAATTCGAAGAAGCCAAAATTCAAATGAAGTACGAGTTTAATTAATTCTTACACTACTTCTCACATCGGCTAATCAGGAATGCCAGAATTTTGGCCCCTTGGACTCTAGAATAAGTTCATATCCACCACACTGTTTTCATTGGCTATAGAAACCCAATCTCGCGAAATACGTCCCCTCAAATAGCCAAGAGCGATTGATTACTGAATTTTATGATGTAGTAGTGTACACCAAAAGGTTCACTCAAGGCAAGCTGAAATATAGCCAATTTTATATCCGTTTCACTTATTCAAATTTCTCCACTTTTACAGGGCATGTAGATTTGTCTTTCAGAAGAATCTTACCAAGTCACTATTGAGTTAGCTATCTAAAGCGTAGACTTTTTTTCATAGAGCTTAAATTTTTCATTCATTCAATTTTCATTTGGCTTATTTCAGATAAGCACAAATATTATATACTTACAATATTTGTATTCTAAACTGGTCATTATCTAACACCTTTTCTTGCGTTTAATTTCATTAAAAGTCGCATTTTCACATTGTAGTATCCCATGAACTCAAACTACACACTCACCATTAGCTTCACATCTTCCTAGATTCAATGAGAATTCGATTTGAAAGCATAACTGGCCTCTAAGTTAAAATGAAGCCGGACTCTGGAAGCAGGGCAAAATAATCCCAAGCAAAACAAAAGGAGGAAATAAAGTCATTTGGGGAATAAAAATCCCAATTAAGTTCAGTTTTCTATTAGTTTGTTAATTAATAATAATAATATAATGCCCATAATAATGCTCATAATTAATAATATATATAATTAACACAAATTAAAAAGGAGGCTTGGGAAAAAAGGAGAGGTACCACTATACACTAAACCAACATTCATAATTTAATTCCTCCGTCATTATTTCAAAGAGAAGAAGGCGCATTTGATTATGAATAGCATTTTATCATCAACGAAATCTTCTCTGCTAGAAACCTAACTAAATAAATCAATATAAATGTGAATGAAAACAATATTTAAACTTCAACCTAGGAAAATACGAAGAGTTTTATTCACAACAAGGTTAAATATGGTCAGACGAACCGAACCAGACAACTTGTAGGAAGTTATTGGTGGTGAATCTATTTTCAGTGTCAAAGTTACCTGACCAGATTCATCAGAAGTGAAGAGATAACTTCGTAGAGCTTCTTCATCCGAGTTTACTGGTATTTCATTTTTTCCGACTTTGAGAAGGATGGCAACAGGATCCATCAGCGGAAGTGCCTCAGGGTCACTAATGATCGCTCTAGCCACATGCTGTAGTGTATTCACTGCCTTCTTCAGTTCTGTATCCTTTTGACGAAGAGTGGGATCTGAGATTGATGTGAGATAACCTCGACGACTATTGGGTTTCCTTGAAGATCTAGAAAAAGACGAATATTAAAAGATCAGTTGAACAAACGGTAGCCGATTTAGCCTAAAAGTTAGTAACTCATTCTCAACCAGCCATACAAAGTCTCTGCTGAATAAACTTATCAGATACCTACAATGCTTCTATGGGTACTCGTGACTTACCTTAGTCTACGCATCCCATGCACAGAGAAGACTAATCAAGACACAAAAGAAATCTTAGGTGGAATCGATCCAAGATAGCTGAATAATTCGACATAAAGAGCTACAAAATGTATAGATCAACGAAACCGATTCTGAGATGAAGATATTTATCAGGACAAGCACATTAAAATAACTCTGGTGAAACCTCAAGATTAATCCTAGCAAATACTCGGCACTGAACAGGATTTATAAATCCTAGTCTCTTCCCCCCAAAGTTGAGAACTAAAAAATCTTACACCTACTTGACAGAATATTATAATGAACATTAATCCATTAATTAAGCGAAGACTATTACTAATAGGACTATCCGTTGGTCTAAAGGTCACGAAAGGAGGCGATAGGTGAGGATGAGATGCATCTCAATGCATTTCTGATGGAAGTCTCAATTTCATCACCCCCTCCCCTGAAAAACATATAGAGTAAGTGGTGCATAAACTGAGTTCGCAAAAAATCGTCGTCCGACAAAGGCGAAGAAAAATCTGGACAAAATAGAACAGACAGGAACAGTCTAGGGTGATGTGAGACCTCTCACAGCTTTTTTTTGAAAGAGAGGCTTGGGTTGAATTCGATGCATGCTCGTAGTTGTTGGGTCTGGACAACGAAAGAGGGTAGCTAATAATAGGTCATATCTATGGCAGCAGCAGGATCTTAAACAAATTGACTATTGTTTATGCATTGGGCAATGTCGAGAAGAGCGCTCATCACCTGGCCAGTACTACAAAAGCACAGTTGATAAATGAGGAAGGTATAAACTCAACTTTCCGTGGCAAAGTCAGATTTTGGTTGTAATAAGCGCTTATGTGTAAAGACTTCCCCAATGGTTTAATTTCTTGGTCCATTGAGTTACTCTTAACTCTATCAACTTTTGCAGTTACCGACCACTTTTTCCCTTTCCCCTGATGAAATTGTCAAATTTGTCTCAAACGCCTTGTCAAGCGACGGTTTTTGGTTTACCCACTCAACACGATTTTCATACAAATAAAACATGGTTTTAAGTGCAATTGACAATATGCCACTAGCTGCTACTAGGCGCCTATGCGAAATACATCCGGACACTGATATTAAAATTTGAGCTGAACACTCAAATTCCAGTGGTAATTACAAATATTAAATGGCAGATAAGGTGGCGAGAAAATAAGACACACATCTTTTCCAAAAGTTTCAAATTTCCCACCACATTGGTGATGTTTTGAATAGCAAATTGCAACCCCCAAACGTGTGCATTATGCATGTTGAGGCCAAATTGCTCCTGAACGCTTGCATTTTGCCCACGGAACCTGCTATGTAGTCGACGAAACCATCTTTAAAACACAATAGCAGAAAATTCCTTTTTATGAGGACTTAATTTTTTTTCAACACAAATAACAAGAAAATAACTCCCAGAAAGAAAATGAGGCTATTTATTTTCGTTCAAATAACGATGGTTAGCAGGTGTGAGAAATTTCCATCTCTTTCGAAAGCGTGTAATAAAATGTAAATGATGAAAGTGGCGTCGCGGTAAAACATCTGCTATTGATAAATTAGATAACCAGATTTTTCTTCAACGATTTTTCTGCACTGCCTCCATTCTTTAGGGGAAATGAAGGATTTCCTTTGCTGTCGCTCAATCTAAGTCAAAGGAAGGAAACCTCGAGTCTTGAACACGGTGATGTCTCCTGAATTAATTTTATTATCCCAATTAACACAATGAGTCACTTCCCTACTGCTCTCATCAGCACCAAACTAGCAATTTCCGAAAAGAATGACAGTTGCAGGCACCATTTTCCAAATACTCTCCATTTGACAGCCTAAAGCTTCTGGTACTATTTTACGAATAATTACAGCCAGTCAAACTTCATGTTACTTAATACCACTTATAATGTGTTGAAAGCACACCTGCAACACACAACACAGCACATGCAGAAAATCTGTTAGTAAGGCTCTTATTGTATTCTGGGCGAAAAAAAAATAACTCAGCACACGACGAATGAGGAAAAAAAGGGTGCCCAGGTTTAGAATGGACATCCCGCCAGTCAGTTGGACAGAGTGAAACGCACAGCGAAATCCGCCCAATTTGGGCTAATGCAGACTGGAGTCACAACAAGAAGGCTTAGCTGTCAGACAAGCGACAGAAAGCGGAGAATGAGGAAAGGGGAGAAGTAACAAAGCCAGTAGCGGTAATAGCTAACATTAACAGTGGATAGATATACCATTCTCCCAAAAGTTGAAAGAAGGAACTACTGTAAAGGAACATCGGAAGGCAGACGAAAGTGAAATCAAATCTCAAGAAGGCTGCCAAGTAATAAGAACACAAAATGAAATTGGGCAAAGTTGAGGCTGTTTATCTTCCTTACTGATAATTGTCCTATGGCTGTAATTTAGAGAAAAAAAACACTTTCAGTATCATTACTCCTCTGTTTGTTTATTCCGGTTATTAAAAAATGAATGAAAATAGGGAAAAAGGGATTAGATGGGAAATTATTCCATTATTTGATATGACGGCTACCTATATATATTGGACTGTTTAAATGCATGAAGACTCTGAAGTATGCATAGATTTATCATAACTGATTTTACCGAAAAATTGCTATTAGGCTATAGAATAGGGTAGAAAACCGATTATAATAATACTAACACTGCGTAACAGGCTACAAATGATAGAAAACGAATATT
Organism: Hymenolepis microstoma; assembly: GCA_000469805.3. NCBI lineage: Eukaryota > Metazoa > Platyhelminthes > Cestoda > Cyclophyllidea > Hymenolepididae > Hymenolepis > Hymenolepis microstoma. The sequence goes on from LR215989.1 coordinate 30,109,317, forward strand.
CCATTAAATCGACGATGCGGTAGATTGATCGTTTGCGTTGGGAAACGATATATATATAAGCATAAGTGAAATATGAAGTAAGCAGAATTTTTACGATTGGTAGTTAATAAATAGCATTTTTCATGAATTTACATTAGACGCTTCGACCATACAGTCATATTTCAAATAACCTACCCCTAATCTATCATATCAAAAAGAAATAAACATCACTTTCTTTGCTCCACGATTAAAATAATCGTATATTGGTGAAATACGATCACTTGATCATCAGTGTGCTAGGATGTCAAATAGGTGTCCAAATAGTGACATAAGATCTTTTCACTGCCGCCAATTAATGCAATTACCTAGGCACAGCCTAATTAGATCGAAATTTTAAAAGCAGAGTGAATTAATGCACTTTGAGTAATAGTCAGGTAAGTCAGTAGGAACGGAGATGCAGGAAAATTCCAAACTGAAACAATTTATCTTCTCTGCATTTTCCCACCACGAAATGCCGTTACAATCATATTCAGGTAGTAAATACAAATTTAAGAAATTAAGTTAAGAGACCATATAGCGATCCGGTGGCAGAATGCATGAATGAATGAATAAATTCCAAAGTCCTCAATCAATAAAACCAATGTAATCGCACCCCAAAATATAAAATAATACCATTATTTTGGTTATTTGATGCAGAAAAAATAGCTGAGTCAGCAAACAGTCCAGGAAACGGAGTATGGTATAGCATCTTGGAGACGGTATAACGAATCGCTGATTCGATTATTGCGGCACATATGTACATCAAGAGGGTGAGTCAAAAAATACGTTAAGCTTTTGAATGTTCTAAGAACCGTGCACTCGCCAAACAAGAGCCGAAGAAACAGCTAATCAGCGAGATAATCATCTAATTAAAGTCAAATTTGAAGGACAAAATTAAGGTTCAATTTCAGCAACGCTTATGATGTAATTATGACGTTTTTTCATGAACCTATCACTATGCCCTATTGGAAATGTATCATCTAATGTTTGTGAGCTATCTCATTCCATATTAGACAATTAGTCGATTTTCCTCCTTAATATTGACTCAAGTTATATTTTCAACGGCCAAGACTGTGTTGGACGATACTTAAGTGGGTTTCGATGACACACCTTCACGAATTTGTCTACGCTATTTCAAACGCAAATTCGAAGCCAAATCGTAAATGGTTTTGAAGGAAAGTGTTAAATAAAGTTAACAATGTTCAAGCAGTGTAGTAATTTTTTTTCTACTTTCTTTCGTGATTGAAAAAAAAGATATTTCGAAGTTCCCTCCAATTTGTTATCTTTTAAGGTGCAGGAGGAAAGAAAACCAACTACAAGAAAAAATTCACAAAAGAAAATGCAAACTTTAAAACGGGTCGGGCATTTGGAAAATAGATGCGAACAGACGAGAGGATAGGGGACGTTTCGTGTCTAATTAGACTAATTTGGGAGAGAGGAGGTCGTGGGACAAACAGCAACGACCAATTTTGAGAACTCAAAAATAGACGTGAGGCGTAATTTTTCACAAGGAATATTAGAATAACTAAATTCTCAATTAATGACTGATTTTGAGAGGAGGGAAATTATGAGACTGGATGGAAGCAGGGATTAGAGTGGGTTTCAAATGAGGAAAAATGGCTGCAAGAGCAGAATAAATTTTTGTAAAAAATAAACATTTAAAATATGCACCTACTTTATTCCAGGATATCGTTAGCAGACACTTTCCCACTTTGGGGAAGTTGGAAGCCAATAAGATATAAAATAGTAAGTGAAAAAAGTATATACAGGGAGATTAGTTGACATTGATGCTTCATAAGACCAAACCTCGTGTTTGAAAATGAAAATGGAAGCAGGGCATGCTTCCAAATTCTGAATACGTTTGAATTTGTCAGAATTTTAAAGCTTTCCCTTTTAGAAGCAGGGACTAAACAAATAAGAACTCGAACCTTCTTGTAATTTGCAGTTTAGTCTTCACTTTATCAGGCAAGAGGGGGATGGTAGTTTCTCGAAATTAAGGAGGAAATTAGCAAAACTAGGCCCAAATTTGTGGCGATGGCAAAGACAAGAAAACGCTAAATAAATAAAGAAACAGCAGTTTAAATCAACCATATAAACATGTTTTATGTATTGACCTTCAGGTAATTAGTGTAACTATTTACTGTTACTGTTATTCTGATAAGCAACTAATAATCAACCTTAATTCTAAGCCCACTTAAACGATTATCTGCAACTGTTTATGTAAAATGTATATTTGAGGCTGTTTTTTCATCCTTTCCTTAAGTAAACTACCCTCTTGAGAACCACTATCTACAACTACTACCGAGGTGCCAATAGAGCTGTGCGTAAACATAACAAAGAATTTCTAATGCTCAAACTATGAAGGTGGGGACAAAGATAACTTGAAATGTGCAAAAGTTGCTGGTTTCAAAAACAACATCTCTGATTTTCACACTTTGTTTTTCTTTCCTCTGTAAATGTTAAATTGGAGGGTAGAGCCCCATGTCCAAATCGTACCTTTGACATGGCCTTTTGATTTAATAAAGGTCTATTTATTTATTTACAACATTTTACAACCTTTCGCAATGTAGAAATATTTGACCACACAGGTCGAGATAATATATAGGCTTGCGACGATTTAGTCAATATATTTTTTTTCGGAAATAGAGAGCCACATTGATTAAGATACTCGAGTTCTGAGGTGCTTTTAATGAACAGCATTAAGTAACCGCGGTTGGCGATTATATCGACCGCGTACATTAAGAGACGATCTAAGAAGAGACAGTAAACTTACTTAGGCACGAGAGCAGATCCATTCCAACAGCTGTTCGACTGGACCATTCGGTTGGATCCAAAGAGGGGTTGAATGGTCTTAGAGAAACATAACTCTGAGCCCAGGTTGTCAAAGAGATTGGCCACTTTGTTGTACTGCCAATGAAAAGAGATAGAACCAAGAACAAATTAAGGAAGAGACAAGTTCGTATCTTATTCATTTAATAGATTGGACAAAATACTCAAGAAACTGAGCATACCCCAAAAAATAGTATTATTCACATTTAATTAGCCAATCAGTTTTAGCCAATTTTTTAGATAAATGCGTGAAAATAGGAATTGTAGAGTTAACTTCGAATTGCAGTATTTTCCATAGGAGAGAAATGATTGAAAAGGTCGAGCTTCAAGTAATGATTAACAGTTGCATATGGAGATTACTGAAGATTTCAAACATATTTCAAAACGATCCCCATAGATTTAAAACGTAGATTCGGATGGCATATTTGTTTTCGATTAATTATTTTTTACAAATTAGTCCAGAAGCTATTGAAGCATGAGAACATAACCTCCATTTGTAGGTAATCTAAGCATTTCACCCTCAACAATAAATTCACACAGACACAGCCATACGTATTCACAATATGTCCATGAAATGCGACACGCTTCAGATTGTCAGTGAACCGGAACGATACAAAAACCGGAACAGAATCTTCTAAGGATAAGGTAAAACACTTCTCAGAGTAATTCTAAAGTGAGATTAAAGGTAGGCGTTTGTGGTGAAAAAGAACTCCCATTTAAGAACGCTCCCATAACCAGTAAGATAGGGCATAGCAATCGGTGATGACCATCAAACCCCATGGCCTCCGACAAGGCAGATATACACGTTTGGAGCTTCTCGTAATTATTACCTCGCGAAATTAAGATAAATACGGAGACACAGCCGATTATAGACAACTTATTTTTCCCATTCTCACTTCACACACATATTAACACATTTCCAAGCAAATATTGCCGTAAAAATACGACATTGCATAACTAGCGCCAGCTGATGCGAAGTACAAGCGAACAATTAACACCCATTTCTACTTTGTATAAACACACTGATTGAAAAATAGGAATATTCATTAATATAACTAGAAATCAATAAGGCAGTTGGATGAATTCAAGCCCACGCAAGTCGAGATTTCGATACGCAATACCGTCAGAATTTCAGAATTGATGAGTCGTCGCCTCACAAGAGCGCGCCTAATCACTTTTGGCTCAAGTAGGAAAAAAAGAACAAATAAGACTACTCACATTTCTACCTTGGCTTGGTGAAAAGGTTACATCCAAACAAATATTCAGCAGTACCGATACATTGTAATAAACCATTTCCGAATCCTGATTTATTTTTTAGTCAATTACTTATCACCTGTGTTTTTATATCTACTTTTTCTAAAAGGCGTGTTCCTTGGAATTTGTAAAAAGGAAAGAGAATGAATCAAATAATGACAATCCATCATTCGAGGCTTTCATAATGCTTAGCTTCCTCTTTTTCAGAAACATCTATTCGGAAGCCAGGAAGACGTGAGAAGATCTGGAGCTCAAAAGACGATCCTCCTATTAAGAAAATAATTCCACTTGTGTTTGTTTGCCCAGCTGATTTGTAAAACATTGAAGTGATGATTGTTTCAGTGATGGTTTTACTTATCTAGACGGGAGTATAGAATTCCAATAATCGATGGTCTAATGTATGGGTTATGTAGCTAACGCGTTCCTTTCGAGATCAGAAATATCGTAAATATACAATTAGGGTTTTAACAGACATTAAATATGCATGAATGAAATATATCAACCTAAGCTGGTATTTTACCTATAGAGCTGAAAACTTAGATCACCTTTAGGAACGTCTCCACACGTTTGACAGTTACGTAGGTTGTCCACAAAAGAGCTTGAAATACGTGCAGTTTGTGGCCCAAAGTTATTTTGGATTGTTTACGGTGTTTGAAAATAAATAGAAGTTAAAAATTATCTTTTTTAAAGAATAACATGGAAAAATGCGTAGGCAGGTTTTCGACCAACTAATTGTGAAGACAGACATAGCACATAATTCACTATTTAAAGTCAGAATTTTGATAAAAAGTAGCGAGAAAAAAGTGTAAACAAGTTTAATTCAGTCAAGACATCAATCAACATCAGAAATATAAATAAATTTCACAGATTGCCAATAAACAAAATTTCCATCACTATAATCAGTTTACTGTTGAAATAATCACGTACAAGCTAAAAGGTTACATTGCAGAACACCTTAAAACCGAGGCAGAATAGAGTGTATTTTATGTTTTGATAAGAGTTTGTGAAGTTCTATGAACTGAACTCCCTCCGAAAGCAATAGAATTTTCGAACACCGCTTTCAGTGCTCAAATGAGCAAATAGTGTTTCTTCACTGCCAGTTACCGGTTACCTTGTCAATTTCCACCCATATCTGCATTCTACATAAACAGCCATGCTTAATGGAGGAGTAGATTTCACCGATTTACAGGTGCCTCCTCCCCATCTCCTTCCTCCAGAACTTGATTTTTCGCTCGAAAAATAATACTAACCGTTAAACACAACTTTAAATTACTGTAAAATGGTAGCATTTCTCATAAGGAGCTTCTGAAGCCATAAAGGAGAAATAGATCCTATCATCAACTTTCCAGTGGATTTCTTTTCAAAACCTACAAATTACAGCAATAAAACGGTATAGCGTCTGAAAGAGGGAATAAAACGCACAGTTCACAAATGAGCAATATTCAAAAAAATATCCCATTCGTGATTCTCAAAAATAGACTGAGGGCTAATCAAACAAAGGCCTATAAGAAGAACTATTGGTCAAGTAGTGACAGGAGCAAATTTTCAGACTAGTTTTGTTGTTCTTAACCAATGGACGATTGGAATAACTAACTGAAGTTGTTGAATGTGAGTTTCTTCAGCAGAGATCTCATAATGCTAGACATGTTTTTATAATGAGAATTAAAATCACTGTCTCAAATTCCAAAGAAATCTCTAATCACTGCATGTCCCTCGACTATAAGTGACAGAACAAAGGGTGAGGAGTGAAGGCGCCAAGAGGGCCAGCGCTATCAGTCACGACGACAAACAACAATCCTGGAGCCTAGTCAACGCTTACAGGTACTGCGAACAAACACAAGCATTACAGCCTCTAATAATATTCGCTCTTACACACATCTGCGGAAATGGGAGCTTTTACTCTTCTACTCTTCTACTACTTTACTATGCTCCTAGAAACCTCAGTACCTGGGCAATAAGGTAAGTCATGTCTAGTGCACAAAGAAGAACTACATTATCTTAAATCTTAATTAGCAGATCGATATCGCAATACTATGAAGAATATAGTTCAGCCCGTTTGATAAAAAAAACATGTTGAAACTCAACTCAAACCTTTAAAGTGTGGAAAAATAAAGCCATATGTACCACGTTTGTCGGGGACAGAAGAAATATATTTGAATTACTCATTAATAAAAAAGTTGGATTTATAGAAAGAATTTAGGTCTTTAAATTATGTGGATCCACGTTAGAGGAGGTTCCAATACGTTTGACGGCAAAGGAAGTGCTAGTTGGGAGTAGCAATTAATCATTTGAATGGCCAGAAAACTCGGAGCATGAAAATCGATAACCAGATGGTCTTGAACGCGCTTATCGATTAGTTAATTGAATGTTCGTAATATTCAGTGGATAACAGACGATAACAGAAATGAACTTCGGAGAGGGGTGACCTATGTTCATTAAAACTATTGCTGCAGTAAAACCGACTTAATGATTAATTGTTAAGGTGGCCAGATCAACTACTTCATGAAAATCAATAAAAACACCCTATAAGGAATGGAAACAGCGACTAAAACTTAAGTTTAAGGTATTTCAATTCAGACAGTGGAATCGCCTAAACTTGCATTGGGATGTTAAACGGTGTTAGCGATAAGAATTCATGAATTTATTTAGTCAGAATTGGATGAGGAAAGGGCAAAATGGTTTAAATAATGAGAAGAATAGTTCTTTTTAACAAACGCACAAATAATATCTGCTGAAATTTTAGCATCCAGACCTTCATTACAGTGTGGTGACGATTAAAGCGCTCATCATGACTATCAACACATTTTGACAAATAGATACGTTCACAGCAAATATGTGAATAGATTGAGTGGACGTTTATCTATTTATAGCGCATTCATCAGACTGATATTTGAATATCTCAGTAATGAAAAGGTAAGATTTCTCTTGCTCTAGAGTTACGCACTATTGGAGCTTAATTTGAACGCTTTTCTGTAGCAAAATGATTCTGATCTCCACGTTTATACAAGCAACGCTTTACATTCTAATTTTTCCCGTGATCGTGTAAACCACAAATCAATCCAGCTTAATAGCAACACCTCAACAAACATTAAAAATATGCATTAATTAATTGCTTGGATAGTAAGATTACTCGGTGTATGAAAATTAATGAAGTTAGATGTGGGAACAATTCGGATGGCCTCAAGCGCATCTATCAATTAATTAATGGTGTCCAAATAATGCACTGGTTGATAATCAGTACCAAAGAATACACGTCTACAGCGATAATACAATAACTAATATAGTTGTCTGATAAGAACTTTATCAAGCGGCCAGATATCCAATAAGAATCGATAATATAACAAATACAGCGTTAAATTGGTGGGTTAAAACAGTGAAAACAGTTTGAAAACGGTGAATTTGCCTAAAGTTGTGATGAGGCGTCAGCAAGATGAATTCAAACCACGAGCACTTCAGCAAGACTTAATGGCGGAAAAGATGCAATGATTTGAATGAGTCATCAAACGAACGAAATCCTCTCTTCTCACATGGCTCACTAAAGGTAGGCAGAGCTATAAGTGGCCTTGACACATTTCGTGAGCAAATTTTCACTACCAGCCGCCGTTCTCTCTTACGCGTTCTTTGTGCTTTCCCTACTGGATGGCGATTTACGCCCAAATCTCAAATAAATGGATGGGATAAAGGAGGCTTTTCAGACTCCTTTTGGCATTTGCAGTTTGATTTTGTTTTTAAAAGAATAGCACAGGGATGATTCTGACCATCGAGCACGCATTTAAAGACTGAAATTATGAACCGCTAAACAGGCATAAATGACCACAAAGATTGGTGAAGGTACTTTACTTAATTCTTTTGCAACTTACGGAGTTTTGTATTTTACCCCTTCTCTTCCCGCTGGGCGTGACAACGGCTTTCTTAACCGGTGAGATAAATTTTCATATACTCAATGCGTTTTCTAAACAATAAAAATATGGCCTGTAGGTAATGATTAATTCCACATAGTACTTTAACATAGCTTATTCACGTAAGTTTGGCAAAATACAAAGCTATCAAGATATTACTTTAACTGTAGGGAGATGTAGAGATCTGAAATGTAATTATATTTATCATACGTTCGATCAGTTGTTGATTCCTCCTTGGCGCTATCATCTTTTCGGTTTGAGATGAGAGAGTAATAAGTTTAATTGGAGAGCAGTTTTGAAGTTTGCCAGGCAAGAAACTACACTGGGTACCGATGTTCCACTAATTAAGGCTAGTGATGGCAAGCCCTTTTCAATAGCAAATATTTCAGAAGCCGGTTAAATCCATTTGATGCAGATGCGAACATGCATCTCAAACCACATAATTTTATTAAATATCCGCTATAAGAGTAACAAATTTCAGTATTTCGACTATATCCACTTCAAACCCTATGACCAAGTTAGAATGTAATACTTTTCCCCAACCATTAAATGTCGACTGCAGATGCGCTACCTTTAAAAAAATACTCACATGCCATTGAAGTAGGATGAAAACGACGACGTACGGTGAATAAGAAGGCAGAGCATTCTTTAAAAATTCGTGGCACATGATTCAGTCTTTTATTAACAGCCAAACGCACACACGTAGAAGCTTAAAAAAGGGTGCTACAAAATGGGAGGTAAATGAAATTGCTACGATTTCTCTCCCCCTCCTCCTCCCTCTGATGCAGTTAGTGAAAGTTTTGATGGCTTGATCTATCGACTACGCGAAATGGGAAAAAGGAGGAGTGTTCATGAAAAGGCGGAAAATTGAGTGCAGCTATTTCGGGCAGGGTTAAATGGTTTCAAGTCTCTATTGAAAAAAAAAGTTTTTTAATTTTATTAGCGGTATTATACGATCGATGTTATTTGATTGGATTTTAGTGAATCCTTCGTAGAGAACATTTCAAAGAGCCAATTTCTTCCAATATATGACTTCTTTAAAAAAAAAATTTAAATAGGAAAAGACGAGAAAGTAGTTTAAAAAAGAATGAATAGATGAAGCAATGTCAGATTCTAGAAAATAATAGCAGAAAAATAAAAGAGAAACTAAGGAGTGCACTTAAAAATGGAGTACTTTTAAATAGAATTTCATTAACACAGACCAAAGAATACCAGGTAAGAAAAATGAATCCTCCCAATATATTTTAGCAGTCACTACTTTCAATAATAATATAGAAATAAATGAACGATTTTAGTTTTTCTTAGCAAATCCATAACTCAATTTAGGAAAAAAATGTAAAAAACCTAATATCAGATGATATGAGTGTAGATACCAAACTGAAAAGTAGCTCTTCCTTCAAATGAAACTTCAGTTAGCATTAATCAACACAAGAGTTTGGTAGGACTGCCTCGAAGTCAGGGAATTGTATATCGTAAGTTATTGAAGGTCATTCCTATGCGCAATGAGAATAAAATTCACCCTTATATTAGCTTAGGAGTTTTGCAAGTCAGACCAAACGTTTGCCCTCTATCTTCCGCAAAGTCATATCTATTGAATCTACTTTTGGACATCCTAACACCATCTTGGCCGAGCTTTCAATCATCACCATTTAGCACAAACTTACGAACCAGAGAAAAAACGTTAAAAAATTATAAAATCTGTACAACAGTGTCACTGAATTGACCAACGGGCAAACGCAACCACCTGTTCAAACTGTAGCGTGAAAGTAAAATTTACGTTGCAAAATATGCGGTTTCGAAAAGAATGGAAGAGAAATTAAATATGTCTAAAAGAAATTTGCTATCATCTTCATCATCATCATCACCATTCAGAGCGAACACATTTGCAAACACACGCTGTCTTAATACAAGGACGACTATGACGGTTAGATGCGCAGAAGCATGCGAGCATCAGGCAAAATTCTTCCTAACTTAAGTCCCCACTTTCTCCCCTCCTCCCTCCTCCCCATCTCTTCTTATTAATCTTGAGAAAAATCTTAAAATACAATAAATCACCAGAAAAATCAAATAATTTGCATTTTTGTTAATAGATATAGTTGTGGGAAATGCTCCAATGCCGAGTAGACTGGGAAGAGTTTGAATCAAGCGGTTAGGGAGCACAAATTTCAATCTTAAAATCGATATCTAATACAATTGTTCAACGAACAGATTTCAATGTCTCGAGGAAAAAGATCTCAGGGTCGAGGAGGGTTCGATTGCCAAAATCACCACTTCTCAGAATCGTAATGCTCGAATTAAATACGGCATTGAAAGCTTTAAGCAAACCTGAATATTCATATGAACTGAATGTAAGATTGGCTCCACCAAATGCTAGATATGGATCTCGAAATACCGTATTGACGAGGTAACATAAAGTCATGATAAAATGAACTACTTGGTAAAAAGTGGAAAAACCGGGGGGATTCGGAGTTTATTTGAAGTACAGCTACTTGCTCTTTCCTCGTAATTGTCGAAGCAATTTGTTGGCGGCATAATTAAGGATTTGTCTGCTGTCACGAAAGGGAGTTGCAAGGCAGCAAAATTGCATTTAGGCGGCACAATATTAATTAATTTACCATTTTTGCGGTTTCAGACACTTTCTAAGGCACTTGCTTATTCCTGGCAGGGCAAGAACCAATTGTTGATGTGATTTTATGATGCTAGATTGCTACTCGCAAAATTATATTGAAGGATTTGGGATGAGATTTAATTTTAAATGCTGTGATGATAAAACAGAAGAGATTACTGGCTCATAAACTAGAATATATTATGAAAAAAAACTTAAGAAGACCACTAAATTGGTAATAAATGGATTTTATTTTGTTAAAAAGCCAAACGAACGTTTGAAGTAAGTACACTCTCTGCCAATTGTCTGGGATTAAATGACTACTTTTCTTTAAGGGAAAATGTAAGGAATGTAGTAAATGACTCAGGCATAGACTTTATCAGCTGGAAAGGGGTAAATTTGGGAAAGTATTATGAAATCTCTCTGGTGAGAAGTTCGAATTCTATCAGCATCTAGTTTGGATCAGTGATGTTGGTCATTTCACACATCTATGGGCATTGAAACAATGATCTGTGCCTCCACATTAACCACTATACTATACTGATAACATGATATATATGAGTTTCGCTTTAGAATCCGGAATGGAATATACACTGTAAGGTATTTTTAATTAAGTTTGGCAAATAATTAAGCTTCAATTTAATTAAGTAATTTACTTGTAAAGTAGACTATCAAATAAGTCCACCTATTTTAAAGATAACTAGGGTAATTAAAGCTCTGCTATTTGTAATCATCTTAGCTAGCAAGGGAATTCTGCTCATTGCTATTGGAAGAGACGAAGACATTGAGAGAGAGAGAGAGAGAGAGAAAGAGAGAGAGAGCGTGACTGATCACTTACTTAACTGATCAATAAACTCGTAGACATAAAACCACTCAGGCACAAAAAAGTTGAGTCTTGCTGAAGTAAGAAATAGCGTGAAGTAAAATATCCACTCCCCATTACTACTTCACGGTGCGTACCTACTTATCTCTTATTGGATCATTTTTCTGCTCCTCCCCCTCCCCATTTGTACTTTCCTTCCATCACAATTGAATCCTATTAGTTTACCAAAAAAGCAACAATACTATTTAATGAGAATTTGGCCATTACCAGACAGACAAGACGAAACGAAAAGAGAATCGAACTGACCCACACCCTTAACTCAATTACTCATCTTCCTAGAACCCTCTGCGTAACTGCGTAACTACAATAGTATTAATCAATTTTTCCAGTAGGAAAAAGAAATCGCCAATGCTGTTTTGATGTGAGAGCGACATCGGAAATAGCTTTGCAGTCACTCTCACATACCTGACATTTCACAAGCAAAACAATGTTTTCGCTCCTCCATATAACACGCATGTACTTTTTTCTCAGAGTGCACACATGTCCACCTCGCTTGTTCACACACAATGACAACCGCAGAATCGAGACAGGGTTTAGATCAGGATTTAAAGCTGAAGTTGTGAAAAGGGTTGGCGTAACGATAAATTTCAAAGCAATTCTTTGACTAATGAATATACCTACGCCATAGTATTCTGATTAATTGGCTTCATAATAAAGTTTAAATAAATAACTGAATAAGAACAGGAGTGTTTTATCAGAGGAGAAGCAGGAGAATATGATGAAATTTGATTCTGTTAATGAAAGAAATTGATAAACTGCCTAAAAACTGAGAGGTGGGTCATGTAAACATCCATAGGAAGGAAATAAACACGATAAAGTCGATAGGAGAAGCAGGTGAGTAAATAATGTGGATGAAGAATGGAGTTATTGCAAGGGAAGTAATATTAGTGAATTCATGGAAATCACTCATTAGTATAATTTTAATTCTAAATAGGCATTAAAACAAGAACCAAATGAACATAGGCGTCATTTATATTAATGTCCGGGTTTAAAACGGAACACTGCTCCGCTGGTAAGGACAATAACCAAGATACTTAAAACGAGTGTTGTAATTTTATTACATACCCGTCCTGTAAAGCAATCCCCACTTTCTTCAAATAATTCCCTATCTAAAAATGACGGGGTAGGGGGGGGGAGGGGGAGGGGGAGAGGAGAAGATATGCAGAATCATCATTGAAGCCAAAGGGATGTTAGGAAAATGTCAAGATGTAGCCCAACGCACGTAGATAATTACCCTAATAGTATGTTAGGAAGACATTAATCTTCCTGTGGACATATCCATGTCGACGAATTCATATGCGGAGTTAGATCATTAGAGGAAATTTGGCAATCCGACATTTTCCTCCAGAAATGCATTAGTTAAAAGTGTATGCTTTTAGCTATGATTTTAAGATAAGGTTATTGAGTCACCGCATTCTACTGAGTCTATTTTGTCTGTTGGCTTGACTATTTATAAAATCAGTTTCGGCCAAATATTACTAATTCATGATGTAATGGTGGCATAGCGATCGATAAGAAACTCTACAATGGCAAATACAAACCAGTAGAATCTCAGTGGACGGAATGGACCACAACCCCGATTAAAATAAGTCAAAAGATGGATTGTAGAAAACTCGTCTTCGGGATGCTGTACCAGTGAAGATGGGTGTTAGAAACTTTTCTTTACACTTGAATTAGGAAGCCACTAATCAGCACAATGATAGAGCCAAAACTGTTGAATTAATGAATCAGAAACAAGCATAAAAAATACTTTATAGAGAATAGAAGGGCCAATAGTGAGGTGGTAAAATGACTACTATCTTTAATAGACATCCCCTACTCCTACTCCTGAAGGTTTAATAACATGAAATGATCCCAATAAAAGTACGATTTAGGGAGTTATCAACATTAATTTGAACTTCTCTATTGATTTTTTCTGCGTAAAAAACGTTCTCAAAACACATCTTTATTTATTCCAACACACTATTCTGCACTAAGAGAAATATCATTGACAAAGATGTAACAATATTCACATTCATTCAAGATAATTTTGTTAATAATAATATTTTTATAATAATAAGTTTTAATAAGAAAATGAGTCTAATCACCCCAATAACACACCCAAATAGACTCCTTAACACATTTTATACACAGGTGGATGTTATTATAGCCTTTTATGAGGGCACTTTATCACTACCCAACACACAACAACCAATAAACAACTTGAAGACAGAATGCAATTATTAGATAGATGGCTTACGTTGGCATTTATCACAGGGTTTACCTTTTCGATGCTAGAGAAATTCCTTTCGTGGAATGCTGATTAATCACAACCCTCAATTGCATATACGTCAGTAAAGTAAAGGTTTTATAACCCAGATGCCAAGATCTTAGTGGATAAGCCTTTTAGGCAAGATCAGAATACCTATTAATTGCCAAGCCTATTTAGGCCAACGTTTCCAAATACTTTTCTTGGGCATTGGAGTAGCATCCGAAAGGCTACTAGGACAAAAATTCATATTCTACTACCCCCTTTATTAACAAGACGCAATCAGCGCTGTTGTCTATTCTGCTCAATGAATGCCTATCGAATCCGCAGCCATTGAATTTGCAGATGAGAATGCTGGCTGCCGTTATTTCTTTAACTTAAGATATAATCCCCAAATTTCCGCATGAATCATCTTGCTGTAATCACGTGACCACCTGTTAGGGACGTGTATATTTAAAGACGGGGATAAAGTCAGATAACGAGTCTAAAGGTGTTGCCTTGACAGCAACTCGTATTCCCATTGACTCATAAGACTGTTGTGGAAGAGGAATTAGTACCATCCATCGTCTTCGCGGAAGTAGGCATGAGTTTACATGGTTATGCCAGTGACAGCGAAAAGCATATGAATATGGGAAACTAGAAAATCGGCACAATTTCTGACAGTTTATACTTTCAAATGGCAAGTGCGTTTAAAATTTAATATTGAAAGTTGCTAAAATACAAATAACGGCACTACTCCAGACAGTGAAACAAACTGGAAATAACTTATTTGCATATGCGAAAGAACTTCCTAGAGCTGAAGCGCGAAAGAAAATCTCAATAAAAGTGGAATCGAGACCAATTCAATAGAGAATACGAATAAATCGAAAAAACATAGTGAAGAGAAAATCAAATCAAACGCAATGAAATATGTGTTTTACTGTTAAGGTAGGCTTTCATTTAGCTGTAAATTGAGGGTAAGTATATTCACATTCACATTAGTCCTTTCAGCTGCCGTACCACCAGGTATGTGGAAAAATAATTAGATGAGGTAATTACCCCCGATAAGCCAATACTGATAATTGCGCACTAGTGTTGTTGTTTTAATTTGTAAAATGCATAAAGAGAAAAAATCCTACAAATAGACCAACTACACAAACACATAAGGACTTCGATAAATTCAAGAGACATTATAACCTATCGAATACACGAAGCCACACGCCCCATAACTTCTCCTTATCCTAACTATTCATCCCACAGACCCAATTTACAGACACGTATGTTGACAAAGGGACAGAGGAGGGAGATGTGCTGCAGAAACTCAAACACTGAAGTTAGAAAATATCAATGCGGCTTGCCATCAACAGCATTGAATGTACATCGACCTCATGACTTTTCGGTTAGCTGCCAATTAGTTCGACGCATAAGTAAATGAAGGAACAAGCAAAATTCTCAACTTTACATCTCGGATCTATCATTTTAGGATGATGAAAGGTGCAAAGAACGCAATCCAAAACCTATTACGAAGAAGTTCTACCACTCATAGTCTTTCTAAGAATACCTTTCAGCTAGAAATACTCTCCAAAGTTTAGCCCATCAGGCGCTGTTTTATCTGTTATGTAATTCTCGCACTCAAACCTAGCTATTCAGGCCAACTGTGAAGAGCCCATCACTGTTATTATTGGCTAACCAGGTAGCCATTCATTTATCACATATCCAAACATAAATAAATAAAAGTAAAAACCTGAATGCTTCATCCTCATAAGGCTAGAGTAGTGTACAGCTTAATAAGTGGAAACCGATTAAATGAAAAATTATCTCTTTTGTTGGATTTAACACTCAAACTCAAAATAACAGTCTCTGATAATCATATCAATACTGAAAATCGGAAGAAAAGTAGTCTTGTTTGAGAAATTTGCAACAGGGGAAGGAGATTTATTATTCGGAGGAAAAGAGAGTAAAAGAATTGGAGAGAGAGGGAGGGGAGGATATAGAGGAGGGCAAACCAATACACGCAAAGGCAGAAACTGAAATAACCATGAACGAAAAAAGGAAAGTGCCTTTGCCCCCATGGAATTTGATGTAGACGATATAAATATGCAAGGGAGGAGGAGGATGGGGAGAGAGAAGTCGAAAATCGTAAAAGCGTCAACGGTCGGCACCGCGTTTGATCCCAAGTTTGAAACCCGAATCATGAAATGGCTGGAGACATGCAAGGATCAAGCAGTGTGAGTGAGAAAAAATTGTATGGCGGATTTGCATGAAATACTTGATTTAAAAAAAATAAATATTTTGCTGAAAATTTTTATCTAAAAGACATCTTTTTGTTCTGATTGCAGAACCAGCTTCACAGTGAATTTGAAAGGATTATTTTATTCCAATTTACTGTACCTTGAGACCGAATAAAGTATTTTCGACGACTATTGCATCAGTGGAAACTTAGCAATATTGGTTGCCAAATTGAAATGAAAAAAAAGATGACCACAAAATAAAGGTAAATTTGCCTGGTAAAAGGAAAATTCAAGGAAATTTTCAGAAAGGTGCACGAAATTAGCATATCAGTAACGTTGAGAAGGATTCACCGGATTTTGCAGATGTTATCAGCTCCATTGGGAATGAAGAAGTGTATATGGAAATTCCCCTTTCTCAAGTTTATGATTAGGAAATTTTAAACTATTTTCGAAACCACAAATAGGAAAATATACGACCAGAATTATTTGTAATTGAAACTATCAAACCATCTCTCCCATTAATTTTTATCCACATACCAAACTTGAGAGTCTCTCCAATACGCAAAAAATTCAGATAGCTACCATAAAATCTCTACAAAATAAATCAGAACCCAACGCTCGTCGTAAGTGGAATCGGTTTACGGCTAAGACAGTAAATGATAAAAGGTACTTCTAAACCACAGACCATCTTATTAGGCAGAAATGAAATAGTCCGAAAGTGGACGCCAATTACAGAGGAAGGGAAGGAGAGTTTGAAAAAGAGGGAGAAGGGGGAGGAGGGTAGGGGTCTACACCGGTTTCCCTCCCATAACTTCAAAAAGAGGGCAAAATATTAAGGGTTGGCAGACAAATACATAGCACTTGTTGTTAGGCAACATTGCGAGGCCAAGCGCGCACAGATCACCATTGCTACTCAATTTACGAAGAAAAGAAGCCACTGCCTCTACCCTCTAACAGCAAGAATTTACGATGACACGCAAGCTCCATGGCTAACGAATACTTTAATAGCATTTATCCGATTTACCTAAACGCGTCTGCGCAATTTTTTGCATCAGATGGTAATGAAACATTGCTAAAATTCAGCTCCACTCGAACCGAATTGGAGAAATTTGATTGTTTAAAGAATTCTATTCATTCCTTACAATACAAGAATCTATAAATCAATAATTTAAAATCTCCAATGTAACTCATAGGACTAATCGCTCCTGGATTCTCCTATATTTGTCCAAATAACAGATCAGCTAAAATCTGCTTTTTAACAGTAATGATGTTCATCTAATTTACAGAAAAAGAAAAAGTGCATTCTTCTTTGAATAGAAGCTTAGGCAGCAACAAATAGAGGGCAAAATCGAGGTTTCTTATCTTGTTGGTATTATTGTCAGTTATTAACATTTTCTACATAGCAGTTATATTCAAGATAAATCGATTAGCACGTACTTTCGTTCATTAAAACGCTAAAATAAGACGATCGGCACATTTAGGAAATAATTTAAATTTTGTGAAATTTGTGAAGTCGCATGCTATTTGTTACAGCCGGCAGAAAAAGAGCAGGAGTTTGGAATCCAATCAATGGAATTCATTGAAAAGTAATGGTGAAGTTCTAAGAAGAGGGCTTTCAATAACAGATTTGTGACTTTAAAGTAGGCAATTTCTGTATGTGAATGGTTGAACGATAAGGAGTTAGAGCATATCGACATAATTCGTTGAATTGAAGGATTACATTAGCTTAACTGAAAGAGACTAACCTAGAAAAAAAACTTTATAACTATACATTAAAATTGGATTAATACTAAAACCAACGTAATAGAAAACGACTTGTTGCGGATTGGCGAACACAAGTTAGCATTTTTAGATTACGGCATTCACTTTCCACTTTTATAATACGGTTTAGTTGAAAGTTCCTTGCCAGAAGTTACTAGTCACACTGCTGGACAAGCCAAAAGGTGTCGATCACATAGAGCGAAAATAATATCAAAGTGGGTAAAGTCACTTAACCCAGTAAAAAATACCCACATATAGTTAAACCAGAATAGTAATGAAGTTGTGAAAATGAAAGACCCAACTACTCTTTTTATTGCAGTGCTGAAGAGCTTTCTGATTACCCTAACAAAACACGTAGGACAATGAAATGTCCAATTATAATGACTTGTCACTTAACGCTGGACATTTTAATCACCAACACACCTTCTCCATGCACTTGCTCCAGCAATCAGAAATAAAAGTGCACTCCACAGAGGATGAGCTAACTTTCACAAGCATTTCACAGGGGATGAAGGCTAAGCGATGCACGCGTTAGGAAAGGTAGAAGAAAAAATAAATTAGCGATGGGGTGAGGATTATTCACCACCATGACGCAAGCTTACAATTTGCCAATAGACTTCGCTGATTGGGCGAACACCTATTGGTTGGTGGCGTTAAGGCAGATGATTAGTTAAGAGTATGTTAACAGAAGTTACTTATTTTGAAACTGAATGACCGTACCTACAAAATAAAGAGAAGTGTTAAACGATAATATGGCCAACTGGAATTTTTACCTTTAGTCTAAAGTGCGAAATCAATAGCCATGCCCCCATTGCTAAAATCGGAAAATAGGAAATTGTGAACAAAACATATTTCCAATTTATCTGAGGACTCAATTGTCATTATCCATACTAAATACTGCCAGAAGTTGAGGTGTTACAGGCGACGGTTCTTAAATTCTCTCTCAAATATATCAAAAAGAGGGTGATAATTATAAATAGAAAGAAGTACAAAATTATCAAATTTGGGCATTAAGATAAAAAGGCAAATGTTATCGATACCGTGATAAATGATTGGCGGTCTTTACTGCCAAGTGAATGCCAAGAGAGAATAGTTAAACTGTCTTTTGAGAGCCGCTTAAATACCACAGCAAAAGTTAAAGCTCAAAACAGTGGCCGGATTGGTAGTTCTGGTGCTTAAAATGTTGAGTATTTGGAGGACCTGTTCACCATATTTTTAACAGACAGTCAATAAACGAAGAAGGGGGAAGGGGTGAGAGGAGACTCTGGAAGATACTCTGATTCTTAGGAAAAAATACAATAAAAGGAATGAGAAAAAGGCATATTAATTCAATTTAACTCAAAGCCAAACAACCTATGTATGAAATTCTAACACAAAATGAACTTTTAATAGCCAATATTATCTCACAAAATTTTTGTTTCTTTTAAAGGGAATAAGTTACTTTTGAAAAGCCTTTTGGAGATATAAACTAAACCAATTTTGATTCGAACCGAATCACATTCAATCTCCCAAAAAACTTCTCCAGAATAAAATCAAGGCTATAAGTGTTGAATGCTCAAAAGTGACTTTAAAAGCAGTGTTTTCATATGCTTCAACATCTCATGAATTATGCTAATGCCAAAGCCTAGCTCAAAAACCTAGGAAACGAGCAAGGAATTCAATTAACTCAAAAAAACTTTTTAGACAAAAGTGAATGCTAACTTACACGTTGTTTGGTTTCCTTAACCCATGACTGTAGAATAGCAATCCCTTGTTCAGCGAGAGAAACTGAAGGCAGGGGTCGAGTTTCGAAGGCAAGTGGTCTTGAAGAGCCTAAAGTGGGAGGAGAGGGTTGTTGAAGGACAATGGAGGGAGGCTTGTAATAGGACGAGGGAGGCGGTAGTTGACGACGAGAGCGTCGAAGATTTCCGCCATAAGGCCATCGATCACCGGGATTGTCACCAACAATTGGGCCTGTGTTGGAAATACCTCCACTGTGAGGTGGAATAGTTGAGCAGTTGAGCATTATCTAAATCATAAAGAAGAGGGGAGATCGATTTATTTAAAACGGTAGAAAGATCAAAATCGAGAACTTTGAAAAATAATTACTTTAATATTTCCTAAAATAAATTCCGAAAATTCGATTCAATCGGAACACGTAAATAATCGGGTTTGTAATTTTATATATCCTCAATAGAGGAAGTAAAATATACTCCTCATAGAATGTGAACAGACATGTGAATAAGACCAGCTGGGCGGAGTTAAAACATAAATGTAATCAAATGCAGTTCACATCCAAGACATGGGTTGGATAAGAGGATACACAACTATAATATGGTAGATCCTATAGAGAAGTGGAAGTAACATTAAAAGTAAAAAATCAATGCTCTAGGTGATTGACCTTTCAACAGCTCTGATATAAAATTCAAGGGCACAAAAGTTTAAGAAGACTGCATTGACAGTTCTACGTATTCCGAAAGCACATTGTAAGGGTATGACTGAAAAGTTGCCATAATTTCAAATAAACTGATTTCAACACTGATTCTTCCCTTTTTTCAGTGATATTGCTAGAAAGTAAATCCCATTAGTACACAACCACTGAGCAAATTAAAAGTTGTACTAAAGAAAAAGGAATCTTCAAGAAATGGGAGGTGTCAAGACGAAGAAATACCACAAACATTTTCAGTAAAGATTGAGCTCGTCACTTTTCTTATAAGCCCAAATAGGTTAGAAGGAAGATGACTAGAGCCAACCAATTTTTTGAAAACTCAATAAAGGGAAAATATCAAAAGTACTGTAAAAAATGGCGAATTCAATTTTCTTGATGGGGAGAACCAAATTAAGTATTTGGCCTCAAGTCAGACTATGGACGATCTCGCTCTCGGTATTGTCCACCAATTGTGCTACCGATTGACTCTTGACTAACTGACCAATCAACCACCATACTATCTCTCACTTCTATCTCACCCTTACCTAAGTAGTCAGGCTGACCCAACTAATACAAGACGCAGCGAGACATAAACAGTTTAAGCCGAGGGTGGGTGAATGGAAGAAATGCGGCACAGTTGCTGTCTTCAATCCTCCTCCTGTCACCGACACTGCTGCCATACTTGATGCTTGATGTACTGTAGACCCCCTTTTCTCCTCCCTCACTCTATATCAAACAGTTGTACACCAGCTTCAGGACGACAAGGATTAAATGAAATGGAAGATGCCGAAGTGCGGTTAAGTGCGTTAGGAGTTCCCCCACATAATTATATCCAAGTCATCTGTCATGGCGTTGGAAAACAGTTCTATCTCTCGTCGAAAAAATTTTGTTTCAGTGGTATGCGCAGCAGTAAAACTCTTGCCGTACACCTGAAATTGATGCCGAGGAGATGAAGGTAGTGAAAAATGAAAATAGCAGATTTGAGAACTAAGAGTAATCCAAATGTTGCCTTTGAAAATCGGAGGTTTCAGTTGATGACAATAAGTAAATTTGGACTGCATAGCCATTTTCCTTTATTTATAGGATGCTGGTTGAAGCTACAAAAGCGACTGCCCATTGTCAAACTCATTTTAATTAAGTTCCAGTGGAATTTCACAGCCGGGAATTGAAATTACCCTGCCCCATTACCAATGAAACACATTAGCAATTACGATGATTGGAAAAAAGGTACTTTGAAACAACGCCCAAAAATGGTAAAGTCATAAATGGGTCATAAGAGGATTAAGTCTTTTGAAAATAACATTTTCTAGAGGCTAACAGATATTATTTCCCCCAGTAATAAACAAATAGGTAATTATAAATAATATCCATTCAACAGGACATGCCCAAGAATGCTTGCGAATTGCAAGAACCTGATTGACATTATTAAAATTGTTGAAATGAAGAATGTAATTAGTAAGTCGGTGAAACTAAATTGGAAGCTTGTATGGATCAAAGCAAACAAAATACCGCAATTGATAAGAATTCTGTTATTACGTTATAAATAAATTAGGTATTATCCTATCTTAAAATACACAGTTATTAAATGCGCAGCTCGGTATAGGATCACCATACATCCAGTTGAAAAAAAGTTTAAACAAAATATCCTCAAATTCCAAAGTCTATCCAAAAAAATTAGCATGAAATTAGATTGAAGTGACGCAAGAATCGAAAAATTGTCCTTAATATGTATTCAAGGTAATCGAAACATCATCCAGCGAAAAGCAAAAAATTCTAGTACGAAACGCGAGTCTATCAGGTTGAGATTACAAACGTGTAAAAGTCGAACTACTGGACATGAGCGTAATGTGCACTGAGAAAGGTCAAGGGAAAGTGCAAAAAGTAATCTGCTCACTTGTATCTCTGTTTTGAAAATGTAACGCTTGTAGTAGTTGGTTTTGACAGTTGAAGCAAATCACCCTTAAGCTCTTGGGTTTTAACACTCCGAAGAGCCTCGATGCTTTTCATGATACGCATACTTCCAACAAGCTCTAACTAGACTACTGAACGTAGTAAATGCAAAGATTGGTAAAGTTAAAGTGGCTAAGTGCTTTGATCCTTATATCTCATACAAAATAAGCTTATCTAATCACCTGCAACACTAAAAACATAATCGACCTGACTACCAAAGGTCTCAACAACATCCCAGCCATAACTTCGTGGATCTTTGTGCAGAAATGACTAAACTACATGAGCTCCGACATAAGTTATTGGCCTATTCTCGGTAAAAATACAATCCAGATGCAAAAGAGTTGAATTATACAAATCCCAGGAAACACATCCCTATTCTACCCACCAAGATTCAAAACACTAAATTTATTAATCCTCAACAAAATCCCCCCGATTCCTATTAAAATCCAATTAAAAACCAAATTTCTAAATGAAAGTATTGCACGTGGGCAGAGCAAAGAGTTCACCTCTTGTTCATGCATAGTGTAGACGGATTTCAAATTCATAATGGCATCGGTGAGGTGCATTTGAAGTGGCCGGTGAACTTTGGGGAACTTGTCTAACAAATCCATAACCTCTTGCAGAATGTCTGAAGAAGAAAAGAAAATAAATATAATTACAAATAATATGTCAATGTAAATAGGCTGTAATAGGGAATTAATAAATCTTCAGATATCGAAATTGTTAACTAGGGGCCTTAAAAGCCACTTGTTGAAATCTTGAAGCGCAATGGAGTTCACAAATCGAATGCAATAATCGGTGTAGAAAGGAGAGCACCAATTCATCGAAGCATTGCGATATGGCCGCCCTAAAGTTAAACATGCCCATATAAACGAAAGCAGAAACATAGGAGAGCCGGAAAAAGGGGTATAAAGTGGAGCAGAAAAATACCACGACATAATCTTCAAGTCGAGATGTGGAAAGTGCATTCTTTTGAACAAGTAGATTCAGCAACAAATGTTCAAATGAAACATTATACACATCATATTTTCATCCTGTGTACCACTCTAGTCATTATTAAACATTAATAAAAAACTCCGAACATTTGCATCGCGCGTATTAGTTCGAATGTGCTATTCATTATATAGACATTAACTTCTCTGGAGGAAAAGTCATCTTGGTTCTTACATGGGGAGAGGCGAAACGACTTAGAGTTGATTACACATCCATCTAACTCATACAGCCAATGCCACCGGATTGACGTGATGAACAATAAACTGAGTCCTAAAGTGGCAGACAACGAAATTTGAAAACATCGCATGTTAAAAGTCTGCCTGGATCGGATTGCATAAAGGGAAATTGGCATTCTGAAAGCACAGTGCATTTATGCGAAAATATGTTAGGAGGAAAATATAAGAGAATTATAAAACTAAATAAAATATTAGGCGTTAGAACACATATTTGAGCACGAACTAGTTGAGTTTCTACCTCACATTATACTAAACAAAATAACATATGCTTCGAGGTCTGCAACTCAAACTATATAAGTCCTAGAAATCACTCGGTCAACCTTCGCTCTAGTTAATCTACTCAACATTTTTCAAGCAGGGTTGCTTCCCTACGAAGAAAAAATGGTTAAAATTGGTAACAAAGGCCCTGTACGATCATTGAAATAGACTAGATTTCAGAAAATTGAACCAATTCTAACTGAAAGAAATACGTCTTCTCCTATTCCAAAATCTGGATCAAAAAATGCTATCCAAAGCTTCATGAACACACACACACACACACTGATGGATGATGTAACATTTCTGGAAAAACCGCGCATTCCTAAACCAGAGAAGGAAAGTGAATACCTTTATTTATGACGGAGGAGCATGCAAAGGCCGTCCAAAAGACCGCTAGAAAAGGCACAAAAAGTGGCCATGCTCCAAAAAAGCCTGGAAAATTCCACCGATATTCCTGTGTGTGTGCCAATGTGTGCATAAAAAGAAAAAATTTCTAACTAACTGGCCGAGATATCAATTAACGTAAAAACTTCCAATTATTCTAAACTATCTCTAAGATGCAGTGATTTATTAAATTTGCAAAATGATCATGGATCTGAGATATTTCAAAGTATAGTCCAGTCTATCCTGCACCCCTACTACAATAGATGAATAAGTAGTTAAGTTCTCACATGCAGCCAACATTTTGAAGAGACTGAGTATTTAATGATCCTCTTTAAATTAACTCCACTGAAAGGGGAAATAACCAAACAATGCAGAACATTTTACGCATGAACCGCTGAATTTTTTCCTTATTATATCTCAAGATAGCCGTAGATTTAAGAAATCGCCCCCATCAGCTCCATAATGAAATCATGCGGTATGATCATTTAGATAGTTATTCAAACATAAGAAAGCCAGCAGAAAACTTCATAATTAGTGTGATTTAATTACCAAAGCTCTTTAGGACCGAAAAGTTAAACAGGAATTCACAAGCTATTAAAAAAATGAGGATGGTGAGTTCATTTGATTTAATAAATGAGTTCTACGGTGATTCTGAGTTTGATAATTAGTTCGGAAAATGACTCATTAAAGCTTGATAGAAATTTCTAAGGCCAGACAAGGAAACAATACAGATAGCTTAATCTATTTAGAAATAAATTTAGAAATTCAAATAAGGGGGAAATATAGAAGCGGCTCGACTATAGATAAAACTCGAGGTTTCCAATAGTGAAACAAAAAAGCTCAACTTTTATTCTTGTGGATCTATATACAATGCCACAGCCAGACCCAGTTCAATAATAGTTTCGACTAATATCAATGCCATCATATTGCCAAAAGATTAAGAGATAGAAATTATTTTTCTGAAGCACGAAGTATTTCAAAACCACTGTGCTCCACCGTCAATCAGGACAAATTCCAGCCACTCCAATGCCACCCACAACCGGGCAACGAAGTCGAAATTGTGAATAAATTCGAAGAGAGCAACGAACCTTGTCATGTTGTTGTTTTTTTCCTAAAATGGTGGCTTTACAAAATGTTGTGAATCTGTGCATGCGATATTGACGTGAGAAAAAGTTAGACGAGCACACTGGTTGGCGGCAGAGTTTGTTTGTGTCAGTATAAAAAAATGAACTGCACCTTATGCAAAAGAATGGAGCAACTCGAAAGACCTAAATTTCAATTCGTTCCAGTGCCTCACCAAACCGGAATAGAAGAAAAGGACAGAATATTGAAGAAGCCAGTATGAAACAATTAGTTCTACTTCAAGACTCAAAAACTATTTATCTTTTCGTGACACTTAGAGCCTAATGGCAAAATTTTAAATCGTTTATTACTTCACTTTATCTAGACATTAGGCACCTTTACTAATGTCATTAGTCATTATAAAGCAAAAAAAAACAACCTATGGATGTAGGGAATCATATAAGTAGCGGTGGGACGCGGAGGGGGGGGGGGGGGGGAGGAGTGGCCAGAAAAGGAGCAGTTAGGGAAGACAGGAGTTAAGGCACCTCTCTTCACTTGATCTGTCTGAGCACTAGGATATTCATATTCTCATGGGGACAATGGCCTAAAGTTCAAGTGCAATTATTTCACTCTTATCATATCCATGATATTCAAATTTTACTGATCAGTTTATTTAATTTTGCGGTTAATAGTATATCACACCAATTCACTTGTAGCTTCAAATAGCCAGGATCAAATAAATGAAACTATCAAAAACCTCAGAGGGACTATTGGTAATCGTACGAGTGGTAGTTAAGGAAAAGTAGAAAATGAATAGTCAAATTTGATTCATAAAAGGGCAAAATCTGATTTAGTAAATAAAAAAGGTCGTAATACCATGAAAACTTACTGATTAAGTGCAAGTAAGCAACTGTAAAATTAAATTCAGTGAAAATCTACTCTAATCGTCTGCAAATATAATATTAAAATGAACATATGGTTTCAAATATCCGAATCCATGAATGCCTGAAGTCAGAGAGTTTAATTTATACACTTTGAAAGCTACAAATTTCTATCTAGAACATAGTTTTAATAGGATAGATAATTAACCATTTTATTGATCAAAATTGATACACATTTGTTTCATAATAAAGAGAATACTATCGGTCCAGTTTGACCCCTCAATTGTTCTCAAAATCCTACGTAGCGAGAGCTAAACACCTACAGGGGTCATTGCTTCAATAAAGGTATATTGTCACATTCGGGCACTCTCAAAAATATGCAAAGCAAATGTTGAGGCGACCAGACGAAACAAAAAACCGTTCTCAAAGTAAAGTCGAAAGGAGGGAGAGAGGTGACTTGCTGTAAGATATAAGAAAAAAGGAGAGTGGAGGGAGGGGGAGGGGAGGTTGGAAATGACCAGACACCAGTTAACAGCGAAAATTTATTACGGCGGCTAGACACTGATCTTCCACCCCAATTTTCAACACGTTTCGCACTACTTTTTAGATGATGTAAATATTACTCCTCACACGGAGGACTGGTAACTCAAATTTCAAAAGAATCAATAGGACCTTTATCTTTTTATTAGATAGAGGTCTACAATCACTTAAAGGAAGAAGACATGCTCAAAAGGACAAATTTCAATTTTTTATGTTCTGCTAAGATGAATCGTAATTAGATCGGTTATTTACATGCACTTAAATTCTAGAACGTAACACATATACAAAAGAATAAGTCTAACTTAATACTTATATTAGAGCGATCGCTATGTTACCATTAAATAAATCGAAGTTTACGGACTTAGAAAACTAAAGAAAACAAATGGAGCCGGGCAAAACGTTGCTAAAAAGGTGAAGAAAGACTTTTAAATTTGATAGTTATTTTATTGAAAAGAGGAGCGAAACCTACTGATAAATCTCTTCCACACAGGACCCAAAGCAAGCTGTTGGAGGGTGCAGATTTCAGCCAATCGGTCACAGGAAGATTCACAAGCATTCGCCGATATAATACCAGCACAGAGGCTGCAGAAACGAAGACGATGATATTCCGCAAAACAATCCTGAGAGGTATGTACCTTTGAGAGAAAGAGTGAACGGAAAATATGTAAATCGGAGAAACTGAACTCTTTGAGAGTAAGTTACAATAGGACACTTTCTTAACAGCTCTTCATCACTCAATATTTTAAGCAGAAGCAGAAGTTACACTTAAAAACTGGACTTAGGTAGACGAAAAGGTTCCTTTATGGTTCCATATTTGGTCAAGTTCTGAACTTTAGCATCGGGTTTCATATTTAAATTTTCAGAGTGTAGGAAAATTCGCGAAAAGAAAGAATAATTACTGGTCAAAACAATTATTCGTCTTCAAATTAACATTGAAGTTATCAAATTTGAACACAAATATGAGTAGTAAATATGCCATTTTGAGAGAAAAGCGAAAACAAAAATAGCATTTGCAGCTTTTTTCTTAACACTTTAGAGAAAAAGCGCAAAATTGGGCATTAAAGAACGTTCATTCCATCATCCCATCCATTATATCCACGTAGAATTCAATCAACACAATATTCATGCTAACGGATTTTGAAATACGCAGGGAGATGAATTGGGCATGTTTATATTCAGTGTCTCACTTGATTCAAATAAACGGAGATAGGATTGAAAATGTTCCGAATAAACAACGGAAGTATACATCCAAATCGTAACTCACTAGAACTCCCTCAGAGAAATATCCTCAATATTATTGCCTTTTTATAGATTAAAAAATCGCGATCACTAATGTTTAAACAAAGATTCTTGTTTCCAAAATAATCCCAAAGTAAATAAGACAAAGCAATGAACTTAAGAAGAACTAAATCACTTAAAGTGAATGAATAACTTTCAAATATGGGAAAGAATTTTAGAGTATCTAAACCCCCGTATTGTACGAGAAATCATCAAAAATAAAATGGACGATATAATCCACTTACAGTTATAGAAGCCGCAATTAGAGTTTCCCTAGCAAAAGCCATGGCATTAATAGCAGTTCGAATTGGTGGAAAAGCTTCCATAGTCATATTTATGATAATTGAGGGGATTCGAAGGAAGGGTTGTTTCGATCTCAAGGCATCCACAACACACCTTAAATGCGCATCGGTATTGTTTGTATTCAGAAGAATCTGAGTCATTCTCATCAGTAGTTCATCGAAAAATGCCGTAACCAGCCGAGAAAGGTCATCCGAATTTCCTGATATGTAGGATTGAATTGTGGTGAAGAAATTTATGAAAAATTGTTCATGCAGTCGGAATTTGTAAGCAAAGTCTCGACGGAGCTGACTATGCAGTTGTTCCATAGTTGTTCCGAGAGTATCGATAACAAATGCTGAATAAGAACGAAATAATAAGAACCCATCCAAACTTACCTTTCAAAGTGATGGTATCATTTCGAAAATTTTCTGCATTCGTTTCAAGAAGATTTTTCAATGTCCTACCGATTTCGTGTTCACTGGCTTCAGACATTCCCAACAGCATTTCACGTGTACAGCATGACTCGTCACTATGAATATTTCCACAAACATTTTCGTTAACTAAAAGGAAGAAAATGAGACAAAGAAAGGCATACATCTTCGATTAGCTATCACTCGATTTCCAGCATAAGAATGCCATTGTCTTTGTATTGATAGACATGTAGCTCCATCATAAGATAGGACTGAATGCAAGAGGGGGGAAATGAGAATAATACTGATTAGACTCGCCCGTAGGATCATTGAGATAAAATATCTGATCCGGCTAAAATGCATTGTATTTAACAAGGGAATTAGAATTTAAATCAAGAGGAACAGTAGCGTATTATATTATAATTAGAAGAGAACTGAGAGCAAATAGCAGAAAGTCATATAAATAACTATAACCGAAAAAATGACAAAGAAGAATATGTAAAATGAAAGTAATCAGAGTAGGAATGTCAGAATTGAACAATAAATAATTACCACTCAAACTAGAAATCATAAAATTCATAGAATCATATTATCAAGCGCAACATATACTGTGTCCAACAACATAAAAGAGAATCGAAATATTATTTAATTGCATCTAGGACACCAATTAAGTAGAATAAATTAATAAGGTAGATAAAAATTAGATAAAACTTTTTATCAAGATAAGCAAAAACATTAAATTAAGTTCATTCACACAATTTTAGGAATAAACATTGCTATTTAATGCCAAAAATCTAATGAAACAAACGAAAACTAAACACAAGAGGACACAGCGAGTCAAAGTGCGCGAGCAACAATCCACGGTTTTAAAAGTTTCAAGGTCATTTGTATTTTTGAGAATTTACAAAAGTTAAAGATATGTTTTTACGCATCCCGAGTTTAATCAGAACTGTTTTGCTTTAAATTTTTCAAATATTTCGTCGAATATTTTCCTCATTATACATTAGCTGAAAGTCAAAGATTGTATATTTAAAAAATAAATTAGATATAAGTTAGACAATTTTAAAGCATAAATGAGTTTGTTCCGCATGTGTGAATTAATCAAACATTCCCTTTGATTTATTTAAATTTTCAAATGAAATATTTTGGGCTTTTATTTTTTAAATTCCAGTAATTACGTATAGTATAAATGCCAATATGCTATGGATTTTTGTTGTTTTCACTTTGCATTATGGTTGAATTTCTGTTTAAAAATATTATTCTTTGGGAATGGTTCTTTTATTCTCCTAGTATAGTCAACAAACTGCATGACTGAAATTGAAGTCATAAAAATCTCTTTTGGCCTTAAATTATTTTGGGAAGTTTGCATATAATAATGATCAATCAAATAACGTTATCCGGATTTGAATAGAAACCACTCTCTTATTAACTTGCATTGTCAGCAACTCAGCTAGCAACCTACTGATGGCTATGATTGTAAGATCGCTCTTGACTACTCCATAGTGATTATTGAAATTAAACTCAGGAAAAATTAATGAATCCTTATTCGCTGATATCCTTTGAAAGTATAAACAAGCCATTTGAAGGGGAGCTCCAGTGAGAGAAAATGGCATTATCAAATGGAAATCATTAATGTCTTGATGGAAATATATACGCGAAATGTAAAGTCTGCTCTTCTCTGTAGGTACCGCAGTGAACTCTAAGGTTCCCAAGAAAGTGCGCTATTTACAAATGCATGATCTAACGATCCTATCATATATAACGACGCAAACCACTATATCAAAGAAAAACGTGTTTTCGCACTAATAAGTCAGCTTATTTTAAGTTGCACTAGCGTATTTAGCGCAAACAATTTCTCTGGAAAAAGGGAATTAAAGGAATTTAAATTAAATAAAAAAATATAGAGTACTACATTCGAGATATGATTCTTGGCAATGTATTTTTTCATATTTGTAGCTCGGGTATTATGTAAATAAAACTTAGAATGTGATTAAATAAATTTGCGAAGTCTTATTTGAAAATTAAAGAACGAAAAATCTATTGATATATGCTCATGGAGGCAGTATTCAAACAAAACCTTATATAATAAATTTTTCTATTGAATTCTTTGTTTTTTTTGAATCCTTATACTCAAATTTCTTTTCCGCATATTTCTGAAATTTTGGTTTATTGGTTCATCTTTATCGACTAAATTTTCAAATTTTCTCTGGTTGAAATTATTTCTTTCTGACCTATCAAAGTGCCACTTGATCTTTCAGAGTGATTCCGCCTCTTGCAAGAATTCCTGGTTTTCCATCAGTAATATCGCGCATACTCAAATGATGTGATCTAATTGATGGTTAAAATATAATTGACCCCTAAGCGACCGTTACTAGGTCTCATTTTCCTCAGATTATCTGTTACATCCTCAACGGCTATGCAGCCTTTAAAGGTACTCTCCTTACTCGCAATTCCCTCAATACAAACTACAGCCACCAAAAACTCAGAAACATTCTCCCATATTATTTGTTCTCAAATCTCCTCATGGTTTTCTAATAATAGCGCTGTTGGCGGTAACTGTCATCTCTCAATCCTCTTATCATGGTGTAAGTGAGTAGAAACTATAACTCGCAGACTACATAAACTGATTGGAGGAGGATAAGATTACGTGAATTCTGGAAGCCTTCAAAATATCAGATTCATTATCCCTATCTTAATAAAATAGCATATTACTAATGAAATATGACAGCGTAGAGCCTGAGATATACGAAAGGACACTATTATTGCACGCCTGAAATTCAATATTAAATTGTCACGTCCATGCATTCACCATGGTGAATGGGATTTATGATGGTTTCAATGGTAATAATATGGGATATGAAAAATTTTATGCAATCATAATAATTAAATTTGTAGCTTAAAAAAAATAAAAAGTAATTTGAAAACTGAGATAGATTCCAATTAATTTAGTCGAAATAAAATTCACTTTAGAGTCAACAAAGATGAGATTTTATACGCAACTATTTGAGAAACATTCCATTAAATTAATTTATGATTTATAGTTTTTGGAAGTGCTGCACATTCGACTAGAAAAAAAATTTTAGCGTGAAGATAGTTAGAAATAGTCTCAATGGGTATCTATGGCGGGGCGCGTACTTTAATATCCGCTGGGTCATCGTTGATTGGTTACGTCTGGTATTTCTTCTTCAGTTGGGAGGGTTTTTATATCTTTTAATTGTAAGATTTTAGAGCTTTTTTATTCAAATTAATGTGAATTTATTTAAGGTCTTAGATTTTATATAATCTGAATTTATATCTGTTTCAATGCAATCTAATACGCTTCATAGTATTGTCTGAAATAATGGCAGGCTTTGACATATCTAACTTTGTATTTTTACTCCCCACTCAAAGCAATTGGTGTTTGTCCATATTTTTGTCCTTTCTTATTTTTGTGTTACTTATTTTACTTACGTTTTATTTAGCTACGCCTCTTACTTCATTTTCATATCCTTCGTTCCTATTTATCAAGAATAAGCTATATTTATGTTTTTTTTAAAATCATCACTTTTTTTGCGATAAGATAAGAGCTATCTTTTTTTGTTTAAAACTTGCTACCTAATATTTCACAAGTTTCTTATCTTATACTTTATGTGAAAATTTAATTCTTTTTTATGTAAGAGTATTTCCTGCTTAGTTATATTCATTATTTAGTGGTATTTGTAAATGACTTTGTTTATTTCTTCTCTAATGTTAGTTTTATTAATTATTACAAGACATTTTTAAATGCTTAAGTAATTACTGTTGTTGTGAACAGATTTTTTAATGTATTTTTGGAAATTTTTGTAGGCATTTTACTTCTAGTTTACAAAACTTTTATAATTTTTTGTATTATCTAGCTCGTTACATTGCCAATTTTTCTATTGTTTGCCCACTAATCTAGCCAAGCTATATTGTGTCACTTTCGCTGAATATTTGTATCTGCATAGTATTTTCGCAACTTAGAATGTTTAAAAAATCACTTTCCTGACGTAGTTTATCTATTCTTTGGCTTCTGCCTAGCTTATTCACTTTGCTACAATGTCTCCATCGTTGCTCGGAGTATTTTTATCTGAATGCATTGGATTTGCATTTTAGCGCAATTTGTACACATTCAAGTGGGATGGAGTATTTCTCTGGGACGATCCACATTAAAGTGATCGAGGCGACTGACTTGAAAGCTACGGCCTGTGCCACACGCCACGCTCTTGGTCCAGCTGCGAAACTCTACGAACTCCTCGATCCCTACGTCACCATTGAGGTCGACGACCTGGCTATTGCCAAAACCTCCACCAGGACTAAAACCAACTCTCCTCGTTGGAAAGAGGACGTGAAAGCAGAGGTCACCTCGGCCCAGCGCCTCACTTTCACTGTCTACCACGATGCCGCCATTCCTCCAGATGACTTTGTCGCCATCGGTGAACTCCTCATGCGTAATGTTCGATCTGGGAATGAATTCTGGTTTGATTTGGAACCTCAAGGGCGGCTCAAACTTCAGATTGATCTCATTGGCACACGAACGGATGAGCCTCCAAAGCTGGCGTTTGACAAAGACAATTCACTGGCTAGTGGGGGTGTATTACATGCTAAGCACTATCGCGCGGGTGCTTTGCGTAGACGGATTCATCAAGCTAAAGGACACAAATTCCAGGTGAGAACCACTCCACTTAAATAGTGTGAGGTCGTACTTTTGGCCTCTATCTCAGTAAACTTGTGTGGGAGTTGTAGATGACATGTTTACTGTTTATTTGTTGGATGACCTAAATTACTACCATTGCTTATAAGATTTGATCCAAACTAACGTCATTAAAGAATGTATTTCAGTTTATTTTGGTAATTCAGTTGTCTTTTAAAGGCTTTAATGAGATTACATAGTGCTTTCATTTGCTCAGACTCAAAATTCAAAAACCATTTACATTTTTTGCGAAAATACATTTTCCTTTATCGAATTGGTTATATGAGATTTGGTTGGCTGATTGGTTAATCGGTGAATGAATCAATGACGAGGTTGCATTTCCAGCCCCAATAATCTATGTTCTTGTTAATCAAAATTATGCTAATAATGATTCAAGCCCCTATTTCCTTTAATTAATCATAGTTCCAATTTGGAAACTTCAATATAAATCCAGTCTGTATTACCATACCATGGGCACTACACTCAGTGTGGTCTCTGTCAGCCGTATATGCGGATGGTTGCTGGCTCGGACAATCATTAGTCAGGCTCCTCTATAAGTAGTCTTGTCAACAATTTCATAAGGGACTTTGGATTAACTGCAAATCCGTTTTGCCTTCTCTCCTCGAGTCTGAGTGAACTGCATCCTAAACATATATAGCGACAGAACTATATCTCATAGCCGTCCTACACCACGGGAGTCATAGATAAGTGGCCAACGGAAAATTTGCAAAAAATCTCAGTCGTGTTTAGATAATTTTTTCTTTAGTTAATTTAAATGAACGGTAGTATACGTGATACGTTTCGGGCATGGCCAATTGGCGGAATGCCATCATGAAAGCAAGCTTTCTACTTAACTTCAATCATGGTCAAGTTATTATTGCTATCATTCACGAAGAGCAGTTTCATGTTTTACTCATAGAAAAGCGTCTGAAAAGTGGAACAGTGCATGAGCCCAATGTGGTATTAAACTATAGAAGTGGTCAATAAGAAACAGATAACAAAGCCATAACATCTATTTGAATTCACAAAGCACTGAGCTGACCATGTTCCTTTAATGCAAGAGTTCAGTTTGCGAGTTCCCAATGGTCAGTTTTCATTAGTTGGCTTCCATTTCTGAGTGAGATTTTATCCACGACTTTCAAAGTTTTTACCATGTTCATTAATTTAGTGGCTGGTTTACATATATCATCTTGCAGCTTAGAGCTATTAGATGGGACTAGAAAATATTTTTAATCTCACTTCAGATGCATTAGTATTGTTTTATTTATTCTAACCCTTTCAAATTTCAGGTCACCATTTTGAAGCAGTTCACCTTCTGTTCACTTTGCAACGACTTCATTTGGGGATTTTGGAATCAGGCCTACCAATGCCAAGTATGTACTTGCGTGGTCCACAAGAGATGCTACCAGAACGTCATTATTCAATGTCCGGGTGTCAAGGCACCATCGACAGGCCCCAACGCAGTCCTTCAAGTAAATTCTCTCCTTCAATTTATTTCCACATTTGTTTTTTCTTCCCATTTATGTTTATGCTTTTAGTGTCCTTTATAATCATTTTTGATTTTCGCATGTGTAGGCAATTGATGTCGTTTTAAGGAATTGGTGAGTCCATCGGCTTTTCTAAATGAGCTTTTAGAGCGTTATTCTAACTCCCCCACATTTTTAATCCAAACCGTTTTTATCCCTTCTTAACATTCATTAATATTGATGTTGGTTTTTTTTTCGAAACATTTTTCCCCTTATATATCCATATCTATGATTCACTTTTATGACAGAAGCAATCGACATACTTCTCCTTTGAGAGATATTTGTAAAATAATCGTCTTTTATTTAATCAACCGGTATGATCTTCATTATTTTTTATACTTTCTTATAATTAATAGAAGTGCACTTCAGACCCGCAAATCCTTCAAAGGCCTTTCGTCACAGTACAAGTCGGTTTGAATAGTTTAAGTGTTTATTATTACATAGCAGAAAACACGCTTGCCTTCGTTCATGAAGTTCTTACAGAAGTTGTGATCTAATGCAAGTTGATAGAGAAATTGGAAATTTGAAACAAAATGCATGCGAATCCAAATAGCAGTACCCGACACTGACTCCCCTTCTTCCATTTATTGGTCTGAGAACATATCTGGTTACATCTGACACTTTTCCTTTTTTTAAAGAATGTTGATTGTAATCAGGTGAATATCCTCTACATAATCATGTGAAATAGCAGGACTGTATGGTCTTACATACATTATATATAAAAATGGCAACGACACACCTGGAAATACATTACTCCATAGGAATACAATAAATAACTTTTTAATTGGAATGACTTCCCATTCACATTCAAACCATCCTGTTTTATAAATGTCCAAATATGCGTGCATTGCATCTTTTAGCCTTTTAACACTGCCTTATGCTGCCGGTATTTTCACACCTACCTTGAAGAACTAAGTGATTGTAGGTTCGAACTGCAAGTGGCTTTACAGAATTGTGGTGTGCCATACTATTATGCCTTTCATCAATTAGCACAGGAATCTCTAGAGTCTGCAAAAAGGCTATCATTGTATCACTGCATATCTGTGTGCAGCTTGAGAACGCAAGAAGCTATTGAAGGTAGCTTTTCGTGAACTCAAGATCACCTCAAGACCAGTAATTTCATCTGTCCGGTTTATTAGTTTTTCCCAGGCTAATGTTAGCATTGAGGAGAAGCGGAAGGTGAGTGAGTGAATGAACAGCAGCATAAATTTACTAATCGAACTGGCGAGCAGTTAGCTAACTATGTTCGCCTTCTAACTTGCCCATTGTCGTGAACATACGAAGGGAGATAGCTGGCAAGAGAAGAAGACGTGAAGGAAAGTAGCCGTATTAGTAGCTGATTATAGAGCGCGCTATAGTGGTGGTGGTGGTAGCGGCGATGGCGTGGCCTATTAATAGAGTACGTGCGGACGTGTGTATCGCGTGGTTGGCACATGTTAGGAGGGCGATCTCATTTTTCGTGCTCTTATGCCGCATTCCCTCCCTCAGCAACACGAGACTTGGTTCTAGGTTGCTGTTGTTTTCCCCAAACCCTAATGTCTCTCAGTACAAATTAGGCTAACAGATTGGAGTGTGAGAGCACAAGCTTTTCATATTTCGATTCATGATTGTACCAAAATTGGCTATACTTGCATGCTTAATTATGTTGACTACATTCGGTAAATGCTATGGAATTAGTAGTTTTGTCAGCCGTGTTTATGTTATTAGCTTGGACGTAACTCTGCGTGACCGTAAATGAGTTCCTAATTTCTTACCCCGTCCAACTGGTTTTCAGTGAATTTATCACCGTTCCACCAGCTAGAAGCTGATTTTGACAAACTGTATCATCCTATTAGTCTGTTGAGAGGTGCTATTATGTCAGAGAATAACTATTCCCATTAGCGTATTTAGCCCTAAAGGTTTTTGTACCGGAAGATTGGGACTCAAGTACTTAGCGTATTTGTATGAAAAAGACCACAAATTTAGTAGGGTTCAAAAAGGATTTATGCATCCATAATACTTCTAAGAGCTCACCGTGTCCATACTATGTTGACGTGATAGCTTAAACTCTGGAGAAGTAATGAAAAAAGATAGTCCAAATGTCTTTGCTGTGCTACTAATTATTCTTATATAGATTTCGGAAAATAAGATTTTAGTAGATTTTGAGTCTTCAATTTAAAGGATTTCAAGCCCCTGAACGAGCATAGAAATTCACTAATTGATAATCCAATGAACAAGTGATGAAACCTATAACCTTCGCTCAGATGCTCCGAAATTTTTAATTTCGGCCTAACACTGTCCATAAAAGTTAATAAGTAACCAGATTGGTTTACCTTATCGGTAGTTCAACGTGCATATCCTATTGTGGTGTTTTTTGCGAACACTACTTAATTTTCTTTCCACATTTGCCGCTTTTCTTCAAATGTTAGAAACTGGCATTCAAAACCCTCCCAAATGTGGGCTTTCAGCTCGTTTAAGTTGGCAATATCATACCTGAATGGCTAGAAGATGATTCGACGATGCTTTTCGTATTATTTATCTCCATGCACTTGCCTCTCGCCTGCCTCTAATTTGCTACTCATGAAGTTCAGCCTAATTATTCACTTACCAAGGTGGTGTCTTACACATTACATTTGTTAGCCTATGTTTACGGAAAATGAGTCGATTTAGATAAGTGGGTCACTTTAGCCTTGGATGATAAGATGGAGAGAGAGTCGGTATATTGATGTTTTTTTCTAAATTCTTTTTTACCTTTGTTGAATTGACATTTAAATGTTGCCTTCTCGCTCTAACCCGCCATTACCTGTTCAATGTCAGCTTATTTACATGCTCTTTTATTCCCTCTCCGGAAATTGTACACCCATTCTCTAGGTTTCGAAGGTCAGTTTTGGCGGTTTTGCTTCATTTGCAATTGTGTTTTAATGATTTGAAACACATATTTTATTTTATTTACATTTCCCCTTTACTTTACAGAACCGTTTCAACATAAATGTGCCACACAAGTTCCGAGTGCATACGTACATGTTTCCCACCTTCTGTGAGCACTGTGGATCCATTCTCTTTGGATTGATGCGTCAGGGTTTGCAGTGTGAAGTGTGCAAGGCGAATATTCATAGACGCTGTGAGAAGAATGTCGCTTCACATTGTGGGGTTAAGACACGTAACCTCATTACAGCGATTCGTGAGTGTGGACTCAATCCCTCCGATTTGGGATTGAGTGCTGAGGCGGTGGCTGCTGCCAGTGCTGCGGAAGCTGCCCGATCTGCACCTACTCAACGCAATCTCAAGGCTGAGCTCTATCCTTGGTAGGTATAGCAAATATATACGTTCAAATGATTTAGTGTTACCATTAGCAGCCTATGCATTTCTTTACTGGCATTGTATCAATTTTGCTGACATGTCCCTGGCCAGCGGTATTTGTAGCAATATGAAGATCAGTTTTATGCGCGCCAATAAAATGCTCCAACGGAATAGTCTAAAAATATCTTTTTTTGTACTAATGGTACTAATGTAAATAACGTGATCTAAAATTTTTATGTAGTTCTAATGAGGGAGTATATTGCATGAAAGAATAGGTGACACTCGTAATTCAAATAGTTGCATACAACGCAAAATCTTGTCAGAAACGGCCTAGAGATGGCCTGATTTGTCCTTAAATTAAACTTGCCATGCTCAAAATTTATTTTTGTTATTAGTATTTGCAACATATGTCCGTTTTATTTCATCCGAGCCCTCATTCATCTGGTAGTAGTAGTAGTAATAGTAGAAGTATGACGTTACCATAACACAAAGTTTGGATTTCATGTATCTTTATGGCCGTTTCCAAAGTTCATTGGCAGCGGCAAACTGCAGTAAAAAAACTTCCGTCTTCTGACCTGGAAATATGTATACGTACACGCGCACGCGTTCTATGGTTCATTGCCTGGCTTTGCCGGTACAGGTGCACTCCGCTGCTGCTACTTAGCCACTTTGGCATGTGCAGCCTATGTGTACGCGATGTCCTACTTCCCCCTCCCCCCCCCTCAGCTAACTTCTAATAAGGGCAAATTGCTGTTCTCTATCATATTCCTGCATGTATCCTGATTATGCTACGACTTCGGCTACTATTAGTAGTGTTTTGTGTCCTAAAAGTACATTCCCCCCTGTAGTTGGGATATATGATGGTAGGAGGAAGAGGAGGAGGAGGAGGAGAGGGGGGGGGGGGAGTATTGTGCATACTCTTGCTATACTGGTTGACGTTCTGTTTACATTTCTTAGTTCACATTTTTCTCTCTGTTCTCTCTTTTTATTGAG
Source organism: Hymenolepis microstoma (assembly GCA_000469805.3). NCBI lineage: Eukaryota > Metazoa > Platyhelminthes > Cestoda > Cyclophyllidea > Hymenolepididae > Hymenolepis > Hymenolepis microstoma. Next base: position 30,148,193 of record LR215989.1, read on the forward strand.
TCTAGTGGAAGTCTTTGCACTTGCCTCTCGCCTGCCTCTAATTTGCTACTAATCCCGTTCCCCCCCTCCCCTCCCCTTTTGCCTAATTCGCTAGTATAGTTTTGTAGTGCGCTTTAGTTCTGGAGATAGTAATTTTGGATTTAGGCTTTTTAGGCATGAACTCGTTAGAATATTTGCCAAATTTATCATTGAAATGTATATTCCGTTTCAAATTTGATTTCACGGTTCTACTGGAATGTTTATTTATTTCCATTTTCATAGTAGTACATTGGAACTGAAGAACTAATATTGAACTCTGATACTTTTAAAACGCGTTTGCTTGTCTCAGTTACCTACTCACGGTTGTAAGAAAATGTAGATGTTTTAAAGTGGGATGACTAGGCGTTCAATGTTTTTCAACTGGCCAAACAGCCATGAATACTGTTGACACGAACTTACCCAGAATTCCATGGATCAAATTACAATAATTGAGCTCGAGGCATTACACAAAGTAAGTGGGCTCCTTAATGATTCCCGAAATCAAATAAAGCAGGACACCACAACCTGGCACTTTTATACACATTCATTTGACCAACGTTTCATTCCCTATTGAATCTCTTTGCCATTTCATGAGTACAGATACTATTCCATGGCTAAAATTTGGGTTTTGGTATTGTCATGGTCGACAGTACTTATTTAAGCGAATAGTTTGGCTGATATTGCGGTTATGTATCAGGATTTAGAGAAATAGTAAAATGAAGATACTAACAGAAGAATGGAGCTTTGTCGTCTAGTTGCGATGGTAGTCAACATTTTAATGACTTATAGATGGGCTATCAAAGATACCTCTTTATAATCAGTTAACAGTTGTGTAGACGTAATTTTACAAGTGGCCAGTGTCTATTCGTTTTCCCAACTTAAACAAAAAGGCGTCTCTCATTTTAGATCAATTAAACAGCTCTTTTAGAAGTGAATTCCCCACCCAATCCTATTATAATATTTGCGTGTTGATAAATCAAACTACTTTTGACTATTTTATCGCTATGCCTCTGTGGTATCTGGGCTCTAACATCGTACCCCACGATATATCACTTTGAGACTTGAATATGGTTAACTCCCCTCTTCTCAATTGTCTCTTTGATTATTTGTAATTAACACAGTACTATAAAGATGTGATCTCAATGAGACTTGCTCTTTGTTCAACCATGTGGTGCTTTTTATATAGTTTCAACTAACCTACACCTATTTCAAGAAGGTCGCTTGATTATTCCTTCAAGACAAAAATGTGGAAAGATTCACTCAACCCTTAATTGAAGGCAATACGCTAATGAGCTACGAGACGTGTATCTACTTCAAATGGTTGAATCTACAGATAGAGATTCTGGAGGTATTTAAACAGGTGTGCGAGTGGAGTACTTTTAAAGACCTTAGTTGAGACCCTGCCTCAGAAGGTAGTTCGAATGTCTGAATATATTAAATTAACTTTTTTTTAATAATGGCAGCGGATGTGCACCCCACGAGAGGTCGTTCAGTTCACCAATCCCAATGCCTCCAACTCCAAATGACTCCGACATGGTCGCCACTGGGATTGATGCTATACGTCTCATTGACGACGCTCCCCATGGACTTATTGCTCATCGGCCCAGCTCCATGATGGTAAGCACTCTGAGTTGCATTGCGAAATTCACTGAAATCCTCTCAATTTACCTACTTTAGATGCAGCTTAGAAAGGTCCTTATTGTGATAAGATTCTTCTCATTGTTTTCCATCAACCGGTTTTTAGAAAGTAAAGATCTAGCCCTTTAATCGGGAATCTCATAGCACTGTTCCTCCGTTTATCATACTTTCTGGTTCTTAACTACATGATTTTGAACCTATGCTAGATGATGTCTACTACTGCTACGCCAATCGATTTATTTATGAATAAAATGTGGGCTAGGAAAGGCTTATAAAAGCTCTAAATGTTTATATTCATATTCAATCATTTAGCTCCTGTGGCAAGAGGAAGGAGAACTCTTCATTGCTCAAACAACGTCCCCTATCGAGGAAGTATATGCACTCATATAGGATTGGATATGTGATTCGTGATTGGTTTGCCAATGTTGGTAACGATGGGTTCATATCCTCGTCTGATCGTTAAGTCCAATAATCGATGATTCAACTCATGAACTTAAGAGCCCACCGATTTTACTCTTAGTATGCTTGATCGGATGTATTAAAAATATTCGAATGGACATCCGAATTTAGCCGATCACCGGGCGTTTTCGAACTGAAATTTTTGTTAATCGATAAATAAAGTCTAAACTGCCATGCCTCAAGTAATTGATTATCATTTAGTATAAATGAAAAATTTAATTAAGGAATACTTCAGAGCTGTTCTTCGGTGGATTACTCTAAAGCTTTTCAATCGGAGACAATTACTAATGCAAATAGAATATCTTGCATACGACATGTGTTTATCGGCTATGTGCGAAAAGATGAGATATTGGTGACTATTTGTGTATACACATTTGTGTGCCCTTTGGTTATAAACTAATTTACTCTCTGGTACTTGGGCCGCAAAAGTATAACATCGATTCGGTAAATTCTACCTTACTACCCTTCTAGACTTTTAGGTTCTCTAAACTGTTTTTAGTTAATGGCCTAAAATTCATTTGACGTCTTGAACCGATGACCTTGAATTTGCATTCATCAATGCAGAACGTTATGTCAATAGGGAGGTGACGTCTACTAAGGCTTCACACAGCATCCTTCCAAAATAAATTCCTTCGATGGAACTGTAATTATAGTTTATGCAAATAAGGTAGATTCTACGATTCCCCTTTCAAATGGTGTATTACTTCATCAGTTTGTTGAAATTTTTATAGTATGGTGTCGAAATTTGACGGTTAAATCCCAATGGGATCAAACTTATAATCGGAAAACGCAACGGTGTGATCATTGGAGAGCGCCACGAATTTAACCCTTCGCTGATCGTACGGTCTATGCAGAGGTATATAATCGATCATGCCGATTTTATGCTAGCATATCGGGCTATCTGATTCATTTATTTTAAATACCGATTTAACACTGCAGATGTTGTATCACGCTTAAAAAGTTACTTAACCTATTAGATTAGGCCGTAAAAGATTCGAGACTTTTGTCGTGTACCATTAAGCATAATTATACAATATGTCGAAATTTTCCTGACAGGGAAATTCAACTAATGAGAATTCTTTAGATCACTTTAGCTAGATGTTTTCAACAAAGTCAATATCTGCCAACCAAATACCACGTTGATGAATTAATTAAACTACAAATAGCGCTTTAGAAATATGTTGTGTATCTTAACTTATAAAATACATCGTGTGTTTGTTCCTCCTTGTAGTGACTAATTGTGGTCTTAGGAGATACAGGTAAAACTAGTACGAAGGGACGGCATCCCAATTTAGATGTACTATGACTGAGTTTCACCATTGAGCACTGGCTAATTGACAGAGTATGGAATTTTTGTTCTATGAAATAATCGACTGTCAATAATTTTAAGCGCATTTCCTCTTTGTATATAATGCAGGAGAGTGAAGAAAGTGAGTCAGCAGCAAGTAACGCTGGTGTAATGAGCGGTGTGAGTGTCGTCGGGGCCCCTAGCTCCGCAGTGACAAGTAGGCGCCCCTTTTTGCTCCGCATTCCCCGACTAGCTGACTTCAATCTGCTCAAGGTCCTAGGCAAGGGCAGCTTCGGCAAAGTCATGCTAGCTGAACACCGCGCCACTGATGAGGTCTTCGCCGTAAAAATCCTAAAGAAGGACGTGATTATTCAAGAGGAGGATGTAGAATGCACCATGGCTGAAAGGCGTATTCTGGTTCTTGCCGCTCAACATCCTTTCCTTACTGCTCTCTACTGCTCATTCCAAACAGAGGTAAGTATTACGTCTTTCAATTTTTATAACGATCAGTCGCCTGTTTGGAGAGAGCTACAAATATTCTGCCATCAGGAAGGAGGGGGAAGAATTATCGCTCAAATGACGGTTTTTATATTAAGAAAATGAAATTGTCTATACAGAAATGGATATCTTGTCAAATATCGGCCCGCCTTTTAGCCAATAGCTGCGGCGATGCCAATTGTGAACGTAGAAATCTATTAATCTATAACCAAGTGCACAAAAACGCTGGAGTTTATTGGTTATTCTCGATGTTACCGAAACAATTCTATTATGCTTCCTAGCAAATTTATTCGCTCATTCACTCTAATTTCAGATTTTAACTATCATTGCTTTATCGCACGAAATTTGAGATTGCGAGTGTAGTATTGCATTTTTAATTGTCCACAAATGTGTTATTCATAAAGAGCGGCGTAAGGTAAGGTTTTCGCTAAACTATCAGCATTCTCAACTACATATCATTGTAGAGAGGAGGCAGAGATCATGGCGTAAATTTTAGTATTAGAAAGTTAGATCAAGTGTGCTAATAAATAAATAAATACAGAATGGGTACGAAAGGTGATAAGCCAACAGGTAGGTAAACTATTAAAGGACATATGTATTAGGTCAAATTTGATTGGAGCATCGATGATAAACGAGTGTTACACCTTAAGTACTCCTTTTGGCCTTATTTGAAATTTCTGTACTCAGTGGAATCAAGTTTATTCTCTATATCTTTATTGAACATTCACATGCAGCTGAATTTGTTTCAATTAACTTTTATTGCCCGAATCCCTCTTACGTTGGACTTTACAGCCTCTCGCGGGGTAGTGGAATTTAATTGAGTGATCCCATTGGAGATCTCGTTAACATTTTACCATCTTATTGTAAAAGGTAGTTCGGAAGATTAGGTTATTATTATCTTGAGCAATGTAAAAAATCTGAATTTGGTTTAGTCATATCACATCATAAATTTGTTTCAGCTCTAACTTGATAAGATAATTAAACACGACGGAGCTCTCAAGGTGAAGTCTACTGGAATAAAGTTCTCTAACTTTTGTCTTTTGACTAAGTTCTTCGTGCATCAAAATTGTCCGAGAAAATCTTGCTAAGATGAGCCCCATTGTGTTTAAGACGATTGCAAATTATTCGCTATTAAGCCTATTGTGGTTTAGACACAGAGAGTTGGCTTCACAATTAGCTCAGCTAATTTGGAATCTTTAAAATAGGCTCTACTCTGGAGAATTGCTATTAATGATTTTCGTAGTTCTATTTTGGCGATGCTGTAATTCTAGGCCTCCCAGCTTCTGCTGATAAATTTTGCCTGTTTAAATTACCTTGGATTTGTTGAGAGAAGGCATCATTACCATTTGTAGGAAGAATATAGATAGTGTTTGGAAGTCAACCCACTTTCGGGATCTGTGGAGGTTTGTCTTATCTAAGTGTCTTGACACTCGAGCCAACATGTTGATTTGTGAAATCTCTCGGCACGTACAATTCTCATCTCTCCACGGTCTATACTCTTTAGTCTTGAGCTATTTTTGTCGTTTTGTTGAATCATTAGGTTGGTTTCCTAGGATATAGCATTACTGAATTTCCTTCACTTTGTGTAGGATCGTCTATTTTTCGTTATGGAGTACGTGAACGGTGGCGATTTGATGTTCCAAATCCAACGAGCTCGTCGTTTCGATGAGGCACGGGCTCGTTTCTACGCCGCCGAGGTAATTCTGGCTCTAATGTTTCTCCATCGACATTATATTGTCTACCGGGATTTGAAGTTGGATAATATTCTCCTCGACGCAGAGGGACATTGCAAGTTGGCTGACTTTGGCATGTGCAAGGAAGGAATGCTGCCCGGTGTCACTACATCCACCTTCTGTGGAACTCCGGATTACATTGCTCCTGAAGTACGTTTCTTGATTTGGTATATTTCTTGTCAATTTCTTATTTATCCACTACACTTCGTTGCGCTTCTATTTCAATTCCCTTAATGTGGGGATCAACACTAATAGAGACAGGAATTGACGCTCTTGGCTATTCCAATCGTAACATTTCGGTCAGATCACCGACCTATTTGGTCGATTCGTCTTAGCCACGATTTTGCATATATCTCCTATACGAGATCTAATGGCATATAAAATGAACAATAGTATTGGTTATTACAATTCTCTAAGCAAATCACATTTTTCTAATCATGATAGCTGTATTTGCTGAAAATGAAACTGTTCTTGAGTCATTTTTATTGTCCAAAAAGTCTTCATGCGAGTAGAAGATTCGGATGTTTGGTAGAGCATTTTATTTAGACTTTATTTTCACGGCTTTATAATCATTACTTATGGAGCATATAAAATGTGGTTTAAAATAGCCAACCGAAAGAGGGGTGCTTGGTCATCTCCAATCGATGAGCTAGTAGCATGCTTAAGATATGGACACCATATCTCTCTTTCCCATATCGCCGCTAGAAACAGACTGGTTTTATCCAACATGACAATTTTATAAAGTCCAGGCTAAAATTGAGGAGATTTTATTATATTTGCTATGGTCTTTCGAATTGGATTTTGTACCCTGTTCCAAACTTACCGTTTTGGGTAGTAACTTATTCCTCGTGTTAATGAACTACCCTCATTTGTATCTGCGTTCTCAATGTAACTAACTTCCCTACTGACCTCTAACTTTGGGGCACCTTGAGGCTACTAATTTTGAGGTTCTTGGATGGGGGCTTAATACTGTAAACAGCCTCCAGGAGCATTACACCTGTGCAGCAACGGTTAATTCTCTCTGAAATGAAAATTTTAAATCTGTTAATCTGCTTAAACTTTCTAATCTTGTAAAGAAAAATGTTTAAAACACTTGATTTGGATAGAGAAAAATCATCCTGAAGCCGCTCAAACGAGGACCTCACATTCTACACCTTCCTCGTTGACTGAACTTTACTACGTCAATAGATAAGCACCGATGGGCACCGACCTTTTGACTTCTGGGTTGGCGATGTATGCGTTAATCACTAAAACGTTCTGGTAATGATGAGCACACTCGAATGCTAAAACCACTTATTTTTTGTCTTTGAAAGGGTTATAGTTATGCAGAAAAGATTGGATGGTGGGGGCTAGTCTATGTATATCTCTTCTGGAGCATGTGAGCTTTACTAATCACGCGCACACATGTAACAGCCCCGAAAATCCAGGGTATCATACTCCCGCTCCCTTTCTTACCCTTTCTGTGGTCGTATCAATAAGCAACACCCTGACACGCATTGAGGATGTTGCCAAATGTGAGGAGACCACGACGTCGACAACGCCTTCACTTACTCATTGAAGTCCTGCAATGACAGGTGGCTTTCTGGGTTGTCTGATTGGCTGAACACCCTAGAGGTTATATTCTCTCACTCATGCGGGCGAGCGCGTATGTAGGTGAAATAGTAATAATCATCTTTGGTGTTGGAGGCGTGCATAGACGTCTTTTCTCTCCCTCTCTGCCCCCCTCCCCTCCCTCCCCCCTATAAACACAATTGTGCGCGCACACGCAACATGCCCTAGAGCCACGCGCAATCAGTCTTGTCACAGCTGCTGACTGCCTAGGCTTTTCAAATTGAATTGAGCTTTAATTTTGAGCAAAAAACCTCTCTGTTGTTAGTTGTTTCATTTCAGGGGCCTGAGAGTACGCAACCTAGGGTTAATGAGGTTGTCTTTTTATCCTGTCACTTAACCAAGTTAAATACTCTTTAGATCTGTTATCATTACTTCTATGCCAAGTATAACTCCTCCTAGTCTGTAACTTCGGGTATAAATCTGAGTTTTTACAGTGAATGTAGCGCCGACCCTGTTGGATGGGTCTTGCAAACCCTTAAAGTATGTTTGAAATCGAATTACATTGACTTTTTTTAAATTTGAATCAGACTTTCCTATTGTCAGTTGCCATTTCAATCTTTCGAGGCGCACAGTCCATGCTAAAGAACGCTATACGCACTTTCATTTTTATTACAAATAAATTTCTTTTGGCTTAAAATTGCTCTGTCCTGGATATCTAATCGATCATTTAATGTGATAGCAGTGGTGAACAAAAATGTGAAAACATTGTTTGTCTCCTTCTAACATGTAAAAGCTTCTAACGTATTGGAAGCAATGTGTAAAATGTTCAGACCTTATCTAGATCACGGCGTATTTTATTTGTCATTTGCATCCTATTAGATTGACAATTTTTTGCAAACTTGACAACGGGAAGGGCTCAATCATACTTGTGTTTGCATGCTAAGATTTTCGTGTATTGAGTTAGTTTGATTCAAATGAAGTTACAATTCTTGTACTATCAAAGACATCATTAGGAATTGGAATTATATATCCTCAATTTTTCACCTCACATGTCTTTGTTTCATTGTAGATATTAGCCGAGCAAGACTACGGATTCAGCGTAGATTGGTGGGCACTGGGCGTGCTGATGTATGAGATGCTTGCAGGTGCACCTCCGTTTGAAGGTGAAACAGAACAGGATCTGTTTAATGCTATATCTTACGGTGACGTCAAATACCCCTCCTCTCTCCAAGACGACGCCGTTGATATCCTTTCCAAGGTGAGTGCGATGCGAATTCGTGACTAAAATAGTTTATTGATTTCGATGTTCCATCAGCTTTTGCTGTGCATTCGGAGTAATTTCCTACACAATCCATTTCTAAATAACTTTAGTCCAAACATTTATGCAATTGAGACGAAGACTTTCAGTTATAGCCTTATTTGCAAGATTCTTTGAAGTCCTCTAAACTCCCTTTGGATCACTATTCTATTTAACAGTATCGGTCTGTGCAAAAGATCGATCGAATATTTGTGCGTGTGTCAGAAGGTTTCCTATCCACTGTGTATGCTTTCTTTTACCTGGTGTTGTATTCTATTCTCATTCATGCCTCCATTCCCCTCATTTTGAGAGCAAAGAGATGTGGGTGGGGGAAGGGGAGGAGGAAGGGGTAGAAGTGTACATAGTCTTCACGCTCTAGTTACCACCTCTTTCTCAGGGGTCGTGGATTGTGCATAAATTATCATCTTCATAACCACAGCAATTCATCCTGTAGCCTCATCTCCTCAATTTCCCTTGACCTTAAATTGGCCCATGTGCATAATCAAACAAACACATCACGACGTTCCCGGCGTATAATTTTCCCTATTCCAGCTTTGCTCTTTCTCATTCATGTCAGAGAGCGCCTGAATTTGCTTGCATTTCTCTCTACAGGACACATTGAGCTTTTAGATGACTTTGATGTACTAACTAGCCTCTCGTTTTTTTTCCTGCGTTGTCACTCCAAGCGCACCTTTCCAAACGTGGTATGCTTTTTTCCCCAACGCGCACATTATGTTCTACACTTACCAAGGGAACATTATTGAGGAGGGACAAATGCTATTACTGTGCTTTGATAAATTATAAAATGTTTTGAAAGAATGTTAATGAGCACTTCCTCTGAGAGCTGTAGATTCTTACTCACTGAGATGATACACACTCTAAGATATCTTTTTTTCATCGAACAGTTGCAAGAGGTTATTTTTCCCACTTTTCACATGCCGTTGGTACACATACACTTATGAAAATTGCTCTCTGTCTTAGCATGCTATGTCGAATTTAGTAATCTTTCTCTTCGAGTCCTAAATCCCTTTTAAACGAGGACACTGTGAGGCTTTGTTTGAGTGCGGGTGTTTGTTATCCTAAGGCTCAACTGCTTCGGTGCTCCATTTAAACGAATTGCTTGTTCATTACATCCAAATTTCAGCAAGAAGTGAAAAGAACACGATGAGTGTACAATGTGATATATGCTTATAACAGTGATAAGGACTCTAAAAGTAACCTTCAGCACAAAGTAGAAAAAAATGCGCATGAAATTAAACATGCGACATATCTTTGACAGAAACAAGTGTCTGACACCGCGATAGCAACCACAAATAGTCAAATGAAGCCAATAATTTCCCAATCAGCTCCCAAATCTCAATACTTCACCTTCATTATCTAATCGAATAGTGCACTGCTTAAGAAACGAGCTATTAGTAATGGTCTGGCGTTATTATTTTGTCCATTCACTCTATTATTAATCATTTGTCCGCAGCATTAGTGGAATTTACGATCACATTGCCACTTTTAACCACACCAATATATTCTTGAAATTTTCTTGCAGCTTTTGTTGCATTTTGCCAGGTATATTAACAATTTAAATATTTCTCTCATTGAAATGTGATTTAGCTAGAGTAATTCAAGTACAGATGTCATGATAATCTCAATACTTAATCAAATCCAAGGGGGTTCCTCATAAAGATAAATTGAATTATGTCATCTCATACTATTTGATATTCTAAACACTTTTGTAATCTAGTTTTTGCTGAAATCACCTTCTCGACGACTGGGCTGCGTTGGGACTGAAGGTGGTGAAGCAGCCATCCAGCGCCATCCATTTTTCAGAGAAATTGATTGGAAGCTACTAGAGGAACGCAAGATCCGTCCACCATTCCGACCAAAGGTCCGTTCACGATTCGATACCACAAACTTCGATAAGGTAAAAGTCCAGGCGATATGATTCCTGTTTGGCCTTTCTAATGGTTTTGATATGTATGCGGATTTTGTTTGCAGGACTTTACAAATGAGGACCCGGTTCTGACCCCACTAGATCATTCAAATGAATTGGCAGCCGTGGAACAGGACGTATTCGCAGCCTTTGACTGCGTGAACCCAGATTACAGCGCACTGCGCCACCACGCTACCCGACCGAGTCAACAGCAGCCCTTGCTCTCGGTCTCTGAGGGCGTCAATATTACTTCAACTGATCGAATAACCACCCCTGTTTCCCCGGAGAAACGCGGCCAGGCAAACCCCAATCTAGCTCCTTCCCCAGCGGTCATTTCTGATACCACAGCCGCCAGTAATAATGAGTAACCCCCCTCTCTCCCTACTAAATGTCTGTCTCCCTGTCTCGCTCCAAAGCGCCTTCTCCTCCTCTCATTTGTCTAGATTAATCCATCGTAACCATAAGTCACCGTTTGTCGCTACCTATTCTCTCGCAATCTCCATATATGTGCTATAATAAAAATTTCCCTCTTCATTCTTGTAATCATTTATTCTGATCCTGCTGTACATGTGTTTGGTGCTTTCGAAGATTGAAAGAGCGGGACTAGGGAGGATAAACTTACGCTTTGTCTTTCCTATCACGATTCCTTGCCCTCTACAATTCATTGTTGTCCGCTTGTCTAATTGATTTTACACACACACACACACCTGTGATCTTCCAATGCTCTGACCTGGATAATTTTTTTCTGAAAGTCTCCCTCCACCGTCGCCTATCTTTTACTTCTTCTTCCATATATACGTATGCGTTTGTGAGATTATCTTTGCATTGTTTACGTTGACAATGTGCTTGTGCAGCTGGATATCTGCATTTAAATTTCGCGCTAAACTTCTTCACTCAATAAAAACGAGAAACAAATGAACTAAACCTCGGTTTTCTCCCCGCCCCTCCCCGTGTAAGCGTCTCCGATCTACGTTCTCTCAAAACTCGATTCAATCTGCTGCTATCGCTGCGCTGAGCTTTTGTGACGTGTGATATTTGGAGATGATAAGAGCGAGATTATGCTATATACCCGGAATATATTTGTAACTTACTTGAGAATCATGGATAGTGATGCTGGTGACACCGTTGATTTCATTCCTTTATGTTTTTTCCTTATCTTTCTCCAACGCCGTTTCGAATTCTTGATATAAAGATGATTTTAAAGGCCTCGCTGTTTATTGCCCCTGATTTAAAGGGGGAGGGGGTGGGGGAACGTCCTCCTCCTATTTTCAACTCAGCGAATAAGCGACCGCGACAAGTGATTAATCTATCAGTTGATTTACCCAGTCTACCGTATGCTTTTCAGAAGAAAATGCCTGGTCCTCTTTCTCTATAAATGGTCTCCCCTTCTCTCTCTCTCTTAACTTCCTCTGTCTTCACTTCTCTTTTATTCTGCTTTTTTCTTTGAAGTATATAATAAAACTATTACTGAGATTTGCTTTTGCGTTCTTGGTTTCATTTTGGGACATCATCATGGAAAGCGCTGATTTTCAGTACTTAACGATAAGTGTGTTAAAGTAACCAATGGCTAAACAAAACTACAACGACATTTTGTATTTTCTAGGGTTAAGAAACTGAAAATTTATTAGACGCCGACTCTTAATGAACTTAGAATATGGGGAGAGCCAGTGATTTATAGCCAACCTAATCTCATGTCATTTATCGCAAACGTACTGGCATTCATCCGATTATGGACTTAGTAACTTCCTGTCCGCAGTTGGTCAGTTTAAGGACACATTCATATTAATGACCTTCATACCCAATGCTTAGTGTATAAAATCACTAGAAGGAATAGTACTTGTTGCATTCCTTTATATTCAGTCTCCCTAATAGTGATATTACTGTCAGTTATTCAACTAATTCTAACATTCCTGCTTGCTATTCGATTCTTCGTGGGCTTTTATTCAAAGAAAAAAGGCGCTGGAACAGAACATGTGCACTGGAAGTGCCCAATCTGTATTCTGATCTAACTTGACTCGATCTAACCTTTTTATCTTGATGAGGTGAACATGGAAGTTGGGTTAAATATTTTTCAAGCTCCGTTTCTTTTCTGTTTAACATTATTAAGGTAAATAGAGCATTCTCAGATTTTCTGATCTCACAGATCTCATTCTTTATGCACAAGATTATTTTTGCGTGTGAAATGAAATCCTGTCAATGTCGTAATAAGTGACTAACCGATGATTTTTCCCTTCTGGTTCTAAACTTCTGTAATTTCCCTTAACATTAATATTACCTCACTGGACGATCCTTGGTATACCAGTGGCTACGTTGCCATCTGACAGTTTGAACTTTTAGATAGAAAAATCTTGTAAGTCAGCAATTTTGGGTGTGTCAGTCAGGGATCGCATAAACGGCCTGGACGGGATACAAGTGACAACATAAATTGTAGGAGAGTGAAAGAAGCAGGAGTGTACCAGAAATTACACTCAGCTAGTAGGGTACTTAAGAAGGTCTCTTAACAGTATCCACAGCTCCTTGAGCGTCGGCTGTCGGCTTTTTTTTAATTAACACCTAACAATAGCCACAGCTAATCATTATAAGTTCAAGTTTTCAAGTCTCAACACTCAATTTTGTCTTTAACTAGCTGGTTGGTGTTCTTTCCATTCTCTGGTATCAACAATAGAATATTTGAACATTATGATTTTGTTGTGGATACAGTTTAACAGACTTCCCCCTAATTTGGAGAACAACTTAAAAATGAAGTTAAAATGTGAAACACAAAACAGTAACTCCGTGCTCGCTTCATAATATGCCATTTTATTATTTGTAAATTTTCATTTCTTCTTAGATAAAGTCATTGCTAGTCGTTGTCACATTCTATGTATATGTCTTTGTAACTTGCATACATTTCTAGTTGCCCACTACCCAATATTTCTTCGAGAGATTCGACTTTTATTTTCCTCGAAAAGAACCAGAGTATGTTTAAGAATGAAGTCAGTAACCAGTGTTTCTACATTCAACCATTGTAGGACACTTAACATTCATCCCGTTATAATAGAGCAGTTAAATTCCTCCAAAGAAGTTGTTTTTCGCCTTTTAGTTCATTCTAGTTAACTTTAAATATATCTGTAGCGGATCGCTATACCAAATAGCAAATCTATAGAGGAAACAGACGTATTGCGTGGATCACGTTTATTTTGGTTGTGTACTTCCAAGAGAGGGTGATTAGCCATTATATGCAATGAAGGGTTTGCTAAAATATGCAGGACTATTGATTGGCTATTGGCTGAGATATCTGTGCTCACGACCGCACTTACTCCCTATGCGGCAAATAGCACAGCTACACTTCAAGTTTGAGTGCGTATGAGATTTCTTTGCTTACCCATGACAGCGTTGCGTAACCCACATATCTGAGGAAACTGAGACCACACCAAGTTTCTTTTCACTTGTTTAATTCATGGATGTGAGTGATTACATTAATCTGGACTGACCACAGTTTCGCCTCAATGCCTTGAACCAAGCCCCATAGAACACCTATAGCCTCAACTTACTAGTTCTTTTCCCAAATTGTGTCACAAAATACCCGATTTTACTATGGTTATTAGCGTCTTGACAACTTTGAATTTGTAACCACGGCGTCTGATGATTTTGTTACTGTTAGTCATTTTATAGTTCAGTATCGGGATATATTCAATTTTGGAATCTCAAATTGGCATGTTGAAAGGCAGCTGATAAGTAAGGTAAAATGTATTTTTTAGAGAGAAGTATTCGTAAGAGTCGTTACAACGTCATATTTATATGTGTTACAAGAAACTCATCATAAAAGTTAAAAAAGCAGTTTTATGTTTATTTTCACTGACGATAGAGAGTGGTTGGGTTGATAACAAACAAATGTCCACTGGATTAGTTTCCACTTTCGAAGGTTAATGTACAATGCGCGACCAGTTGCATCTATAAGCCGAAACATATTAAGTTATTCACGTACTTCAAAAATGCTACCGAAATAATTTTAAGTAGGATGAATTAATCTCGTACATTTAGCGGATTAGGTTACTGCTTGTAATGGCCATGGGAAAACTTTGGTGACCTGGACTTGTCATGGACTGGGGCATGTATGGCATAGGCTGTTGATTAGTGGCATAGAATGGTTGAGAGGGGCAGCATATCCCTTGTTGGGACTTTTGCAAATTATATTGACACTGTTGCATCTGTTGTTGAGGGCATCCTGATGAGCATGAGTCAACTGAATCTGTATGAGCCGAAGAGACTTCACTGCTACAACCTGGACCACCTCCTGCACTTCCTGTAGTCATGCCTTGTCGATAGCTCTCATATCCACTGCTTCCTCGATCACCTCGGCTGTCCTTGTGGCTTATTCCCACTGATCGACTGCTTCAATAAAATAGGAAGAAACCGTTAATTCATAGCTCGAGGAAACAAAATAACCCCGCCATTTTGAGAACCGAACTTACGTTCGATAAGTAGAAAGGCTCTGCTGCATTTGATTCATAAACGAGGAAGGGTCTCCAGCACACATCTGGGGATACATCTGATGGTGGTTTATCGTTGTAGTAGTTGCAGGATAATGTTGGTGGTACTGGGTGGTACCTACGATACCCTGATCACTGCTCGGTCTCCTCTGGAAATCATTTCGTGAATATGCACCAGGAAGGGAGGCACTAGATCTCATAGGCATGTTTCGTTGATCATCTATCACCGGTGTTTTTTCAGCGGCAGTTACCTCTACAGCCTTCTTGGATTTTCTTTCCTTTCGTCTGGCATGCCAACGTCTAAGAGTACAGAGAATAGAAGGAAGAGTAAAGAATCTCGATTTTTTGACGTCTTGCGGTAGCTCTGAGGCGGACGATAAAGTAGTATGCGTTGGAGTACCCACGTCAACAGAATCGCTCGGACGTCTAGGATAGGCATAGTGTGATTGAGGTGGTGCTGCTTGGGATAAATCAGAGGCTGCTGTGGATGGCACAGGGAGCTGTGCAGACCAAGCCTGCATTGAATTCTGAAGATAGGGGGATGTGGGTAGGGACCAGGGGTAATACTGCATAGGGTTTGTCTGTTGAACTGGGACTTGGGGAGTTTGTGGAGCGTACATCGGGGGCCAATACGCCTGATGCGCTTGTTGAGGTTGACAGGGTGTTGAATGAACTGTTGAAGACCGTGTCATCTGCGGTTGCATCCAAGGGAAAGACACCGTCCTTTGCATGACCAGTGGTGACGGAAATGTTGACAGCGCCTTTTGGGCTCCATTATGCTGCTGATTAGCTCTACGAAAAATAGCGAAATAGTTTTTGATTATTGATATTCAATATTTGATTTCAAGTCACGATTTAAGGTACTTACTGAACGATCACAGGGGCTGTAGGAGATTTAGAAGAGGCCTCAGGTTTGGGAGGATTGCTGCAAGAGGAACCATGATTCAATGATTCAGAAGCGTGTTTTCCACGGTGTTCATCATAGTAAGAGCACTTGTGACAGGCCTTTGAACAACACTTCTCGGCTTGTGCCTCACACAATGCACAAGAATCGCGAGCACATTTTGAGCAGGTAGTTTCATGATGTCGATGATGATGACTATGATGATGCCTCCTAGTACGTCTCTTCCGGTGACTCCTATGACGTCTTGAGCAGCAAGATCGATGACATGATGATGATCGACTTTCAGGTTGGGATTGAGCAGGCGTACGTGATGGAGAGGGGCGGGTTGGATCAGCTTCAACGTGTTCTAAATCAGTGCTAACGTCCTTCACCCACGCTGCCACCCTATCAAATGAAGACGCGGTGTTTGAATGCTTTCTACGACGTGGAGAGTGTCTGGATCTGTCCGAACTTGGAGTAGGCAGTTGAGTGACCTTGGGCTCAATTACAGATGGGTCGGTTGAAACCCCTTTTTCGACAAATCCTGGAGATTGGATACATTTAACTCTAAAAATTCAGGAAAATTACAATCAGTGTAGTAATCAAGACAGTTCTCCAGTAAAACATTAAATATCGTTAATAAATATGAAACTTTCATCTAATAGTTAAATTATGATAAGTTAATTTTACCGTGGTTGATGTACTGGTGTTGCAGTTTCATTCATTTTTGGAGTAGTGATTTGTAGCTTGATAGATTTATGCTCAAGCTAAATAAATAATTAAAATAAGTAATTTCCTTTGAATTTAAGATAAATAAGTTTTCAAATAATGGACCTTTATTTACCTGAGGGGTGGCATAGTTGGATTGGAGGAATGAAATTTGAGGATATTCGGAGAAAGTATCGTTAAGACACCAACTAATTGTGCGCTTTTCCCCTAAAAATGATGTCAAATAATTAATAATTATGTAATTGCAGTATAACTTAATAAATAAACTAATGTTACTGATACATACCTTGACCATCTTGTTCATTTGCGTTCATAAGATTGCTCTGTTGAATGGCCAAATCAAGAAGGGTATTTTCTCGTTCTTCATGGGCACCTCCAGCAATGCTACTTGGAGCTGAAGTTCCACCTTCAGTTTCTTCTGTGCGTTCACTGATGTCAGAGAGTACTGCAAAACCTCTTCCCCCTCCACCAACACCGCCGCCAGTGCTATTTCCTCCAGAGCTCTTCATTGGAGTTCTTTCCTGATCGTTCTCATTGTCTGATGAACCGCTGGTTGACTCTGAAGTTGAACAGCTACTGCTTTCACTGCTTTGTCCGGACTGTTTCATCTCATCGATTGATGCATAGGTCGGTTCTTTGATATGCAACTCCGTGGGGGTGTTAGCAGAATCAATTTCAGTACTATTTTTCTGTTCAACTGGTAGTGCAACAAACACCTTCGGTATTTCAGTTGCTTGAACTTGGTTTTGAGGAATGATATGATGTGTGACACCGAAATATGGCGGAGCAGGAGGCGGTGGCTGAGATTGTGACTTTTCAGTACAGGTTGTCTGTGAAGCGGTTTGCTGCCCTTTCATTACCATTGCATTAGGTCCATCTACCCATGTCTCCTCAGTAGAACTGACCACCTCTTTCCCCTTTCTAACAGCTGCTGCTCTTGGCCAGGCTGTTGCATTAGTTCGCGGTGTTACACGTTTAATTAAACCAGACGATCGGAGTGTTCCACCATTCTCTGATTGAGAGAGAGATCTTCCAATTCGAGTTTTTCCAGCTGAGAATGGTCTCTGAAGGGTTCCTTCTTCGCTAGAATTAGCGTAGTTCTTCCACTCATCAGCAGAATGAACAACACTTCCATCAGCAAGACCACGTGGACCCAGCGAGCTCTCTGTCTCGCTAGCACCACCAAGATAGATTACAGTATCCCCAGCACAAGACTGCTCACTACTTGAAGTGTAATCAGTGGTAGATGCGCCGAATGAGGAGCGACCTAGTCTAGGACGAGCTGAGAGTCGTGATCGGAATCCCCGAGATGATGTAGAGGAGTCAGAAGTTGTGCCACCGATTGACGTGTTCCAATTGCTTCCTCCTGTACTACTTCCTCCACTACTACCCACTCTGCGACGTCGAAGACGATGCAGTTTGGATGCTAATTGAATGACCTACAGGAATGATAGTCTCAATTAAACGTTCATTCCATAGTCTCGTTACCTAAATTATTTAAGTAGCTTAGCTTACTTGTAAAGTTTCTGAATAGTGTTGCTGTTGACCGGAGGCATGTGCGATAATGCAAGGCTGAGCATGATTTCCTGTCATTCCTTCACGCAAGAGCTGTGTGACGGCAGACTCTCTGTGAGGAAGTTGTCTTTGACCAGTAAGTAATCCCAAGAGAACGTTGGCAATATTTGCAAGTGAGAGGCTCTTTGAAGTTGAGCTCTGATCCTGGGCTTGTCCAATCTCTTTAGAACCATATCGGCCACAACCTAAGTAAAGTAACTGTAGACGACTCCTACCACCAGAAACTAAAATAGAAAACATACAGCTACTTAAATTCAAGTGAGTAAATAGTCACAGTTTGTTTGTACTTAATACTTACCTTCAGTTCCAGCACCATTCTTCTCAACTTTATATTGATATACATGAAGTGTGAAAAGAGTGTGGGATATAGGGGTATTTTGAGCACGATTGGCAAGAGCAACATCTAAGAGATGAGCAGCATGACCGGCAGTTGGCGCTCGTATTTCTGAGAGTTTGTCCAATACTTGACTCAGTCGGGCTGCGGGAGTATTGTCATTTGGATTTGTTGAGTTGGACATTGACCTGTTCTTAGAATTAGGACTGCTGTCCCGGAGATAGCTACTGGGAGCTGGCCCTTGTAAATGGTCATCTCCACCTAAAATTGTAAACAGTTAAACGAATTATTTTAAACAATTAATGCATTAAGTATTTTTTCCGTAAAAAATAGATCACTCGATCAACCAGCATATCTTGGTTACTGTGATAAAATTAAGATATTAAAGTACATTTAAAAGTTAATTAGACAATTTTTTCATTATTCAAACTACCACTGTTTGTATTTTTTGCTTTTACAACCAATTATGCATTTCGAGCCAAAATTTGACTACAATTCTTCACTTTGAGTGCCAAAACTTTTCCGAAGTCAAGAAAGGAGTCAAAGTTATTACTCAACCGGAGATTGAAATGCGTGCGTGAAAAAAGCTTCTCTCTCACAAAGTTACTATTCTCCACATCTGTTAATGGAATTATTTAGGTTTTATAAATATTTAAACAATTGAGCTGTCAGAAAGTGGCGCTGCAGTTTGAGCTTCGGCCTTCTCTTGAAAAAATGAATTAGCAAGCACTCATTTTTTTGGATTAGAGAAGCACATCTTATTTCTAAATATTATCGACGTGAGTAGAAAGTGGTGAACGCCCAAAAGTCTGTAACATAGCACAGAAAGAGCCTCGCATAAGGTGGGGAAAATTTGGACAAGGAAATAGTAGAATTCAATTAGAGTAATTCAAGACTCCAAGTGACCCTATTGTAGGATGAACAAGAACATCTGTAAGAGTTTGAAAAAACGTCTTTCCATCTTCCAGCGTGTCCTGGATATTCAGTTCATCCCATCTTCTGCAAGGAAATTCTTGCCTGAACCATTCAAGGAAGAATGGTAGATCTACAAGTATCACTTATACTGGTAAACAGCAAGCTGACTAACGCGAGCCATTGTGAGTGGAATTAATGTGTGAAAACGACAGAGGCAGGACAGTAAATGACATTTTGACTTCTATGTGAAAGCAATGACCGTAGCCATAATGATAAACCACCCTAAATCTGTTCCTCTTCTTCACCATTAATAGTGCTAAGGCGAGAGTGAAGAGAAATTGAACTTTGGTCAAATATCTTTGGGTGAAAGCATAAAAATCTTGACAATATACGAAAGATGGAGAGAGGGTTTACTTTCAAAAGCTGAATCTTGAAGAAGGTCCTTGAATGATTCTTCATGACCGAAGACTTCAACAGCTGAGACTCGAACAGAAAACCGGGTTTTGGTGACTTCTTTCTGCTCTCCAACAAGTCGAAATAGCCAAGCTATTGCACATGGAATAACTCCCAGAGAGGCTACAGATGTATCGGATCCCAACATTGTTCGAGATTTGGCTAAAAACAAATAAAAGAGACCAGCTTATAAAAATGATCAAATGATTTAAAAGGAAGATGAAGGAATCCAATAAAAATAATCTCGTCAAAGACCATCACAGATACCTGATAATCAGTTGCCTTCTTAAGCTTACAAACAAACAGATAATTTGTTATCAAGACCGGGCTCCTCCCTCTCCTCTCCTACCCTCTCCCCCCCCCTCCCCTTATAATCAATTTTTTATTTCTTTAGTTCGAAACCCAAACATACAGCGTGACCAGCGTACGGTGCCGTCTGAATGGTAAATAAGTGTGAGTTGAAAGATCCCCGGGCGACAATTTCAAGCCCAAAAAATAAATAAATACCAAGAAGTATGATCTAATCGATTAGACAAACCAACACTTCACCTTAGTAAGATAAGTTCAAATTTAGAGCGATTCAAACACAATTTACTAAATTCTGGACTCTAAATGATCGAATACATCCATAGATGTAAACAATATGGCCAAATTAGGGCCATTGGTGAGTTCTACAGGGATTTTGTGTGATTTATGATCAAACCTAGTTAGAGCCACATTGGTGAAGGTTTATGAGGAGTTGTGTCACGTAATTAGATAGGCCATCACTTGTATCACCCCCCCCTCCCCCCACTTGATGAATCCAATAGTGTCCGGGTGAATTTCTAACTAGTACCAAATAATAGCACTTCAAAAAAGGATATTACTTAGTTTGCTTATTTCTTCCTTTAAAGTACTTGAAGCTTTTTGGCCTCTTAAGAAACTTCAGAGCTTAAATTGGATAGATTTCTTATTCCTCCCCAATACTTGTTATTTTTTAGTGAAATGCTTGATACTCCCTCTGAGTACTTGTCTAATTGGTAAATTTTAATTGCACAGAAGCGGTGTTAACTAGGCAAACTTTTAAATAACAATAGCAAAAAAGTACTTACAAGTTTTCGCATGGCCAAAACAGAGGACACAGCTATCAGTTCCATGAACTACCGAATACACAGCATCTGTGAGTGCAGTGGAGCAAACTTCCGCCTACAAATTAAAAATATCAAGCGTATCAGGGCAAGATAGACAGTAGTGATTTTTCAAGCGCCACCAGAAATAAAGTGGCCTCCAACACACAGCAAGCAGCTTATCCACAATCTGCAACTTTGAAAGTGGCGGTTTTTTCTACCTTGAAAGTAACTGAATTTTTATGCACATAACTATCTAGTTGATTTCATATAACAGAGTCTGAGTCTCGCCTATTCTATTCGAAAAATGTGGTTTTAAAACCACCTGAATGTCATCAGACGTTGGTGTCAAATCCACATAAACAACTGAATATGATCGGATTTCATCCAGTCTCCCTTTAACCCTTTGAAGCCCGAATTATTTATTGAAAAATACATTCAACCGCACTCACACATGTCTCATAGCAGACTGATGTCGAATTTATGAGTTTTGGTGGTATCAGGCGAAGGCTAAAGGCGTATTGAACATGTTCCAAACGGCAATAGCGCCTTCTGTTACGAGCCTAGTACCAATGGAGATTATTTCGAAAGAGGACTGTACGGTCCTGCAGAGCGTTAAAGAGTTAAGCAGAACTGACGTACTACCCAGTTTGATGGTCTTTGCAAGTTATCGTTCTTCGAGAAAAGTGGACTTGGGACTTAATGTTTAACAAATTAGCCACACATTTCTGACCGTCTATCACTGACATATAGAAATCACGTCACATGAGTTTTAGGATTAAATTAACAATCAGTATTCTTTGATTTCTTATCACAGAACTACGCAGTTTAATGCTTGCCAAACAACTCAAATGAGGCGAGCGAATGAACAAACATTCTACCCCCGCTTCCATTAATTTGTGCCATAAATTTGGCCGTAGAGAGCAATTGCTGCTCTTCAAATTTGATCGAGCGGAAAAGAATCCAAAAAATGAGATTGGGGAAAGAAGAAGTATTTCAGTTAGGAGAAAATAATGTAAATGGTAAAACACAACTGCACTGTCGAGTAAAATGAGAGAAAGTAACCAAACGAAGTGATATAATCATAGCAAATTCTAGACTAAACATATGGAAAGGGAGGAGGCAGAGAGAGAGAGAGAGAAAAGAAAGCATGTACACACATACGGCGTGTGACGAAAGAGGCCGAAATTCTTTGCAAAAGAAGTGATGCTATACAACCACGATGTTGATGGCCGCGTTAATCGGTTATCGTGGGGAGTGTAGTGACAGCTGTTTTCAAGCCACCGACTTCAAGGAAAAAGAAGAGAGGGAGGAGAAAGAATAATTTGTGGTTAATTAAGTCTACGTCTGTGAGGTTTTAAAGCCTCTGGTAAGAAGAGTTTTTTGGTAGGACAGTGAAACGAAACTCAATAAAAACCATCAAACTAGTCAATACTAATTTGAAAGCACACTTACCAAAGGATCATCTTGTGTGTAAACTGAATCAAAAGAGAACATCTTTGGGGCAGTTAAACCGAATCTCCTCCGAGTGGGAGCGGGATGTACAAGAGTGACCTGCTTCCTTCGCGGATCAATCATAACACAAGGAGTTGAACTTGCCCCATCAATTAAAGAGCTAGCTTGTGTATTGGTTGTAGTAGTGGGCATTTTTACACAGAGTATCACTTTTACCTAAAGGAAAGAAAATATTTTGTTAATTAATAATTTCTAGACAAGAAGGCTCTAAATACCCTGTTGCTGCCGCGATTTTAAACGATGACTCATCTACATCCTTTTCAACGCATCTTCAATATGGCGCGTACGCGGTGAAATCTAGCTGCAGTTTCAGGCTGAAGACCTCATTTTATGGCTTCGCAACACCCATCCCTCCTCTTAAAACGCGGTACCAATCGTTTCGTTTTCGTTCTACCACAAATAATTTTAGCAGACCACCCCAGTAACCTAAAAGCAGCTGGAGAGGGGGGTTATTGACACCAAGGCTACACGGGAGCAAGCTATTAAACCTGCCACTTACCACGAGTGGTCAAACCTTCATTCATAGCACCCCCACCAAAACGCCATAAATTTGCAGATATGTCTATTAAAACACAGAACCGATCGTTTACTTTATTGTCTGGGACGCCAATAACGCCAATAATAGCATATTCATTCAATTGTTTCCAGTTAAAAAGATGCGCATTGCCTCGAGACCATAAATTTAATGCGTCTGAAAGGGGCTCTATTTTCATAGATGCTCAAAACAGTTAATGAGCTCTTATGACATTTGATGCGCCACTGGGAAGAGAGACATTTTAGGATCTTACAAAAGTGTCATTGTGTGTTCATGACCTACTCATTGGCCCTGCAACTACCCAAGATATTGAAACCAAAGTGAGCGCGCGGTGTTGTGATAATTTTATAGGAGGTGTAAGTTAGGTACAATAGGACCACAAAATTGGAATAAATTGGAGGGGGGAGGGGGGAGGGGGGAGGGGGGGAGAGAACCCATTTATGAATATGACTCACAGGCCTGGTCATTCAATGGCATCTTCGAAAACACTCAAGGTGTCATGCTTGAATAGGTGGATGGTGATGAGGAATGGGAAAGACTGGTAAATGTAACGATAACGAAAACATCAAAGTTTGATTAAGTTAAATGCCCTTGAGTGAAACGACAGTTTGGATAGAATTTCCCGATTTTTTCTATTACATTTTCTTCTTTCCACTTAGACAATAGATGAAAACTGAGCTAGCTTTATCGTTAGACACTTCCAAAGTATTAAAATAAAACCAAAATCAACCTAAGCGAAAATTAAGGAAATATGTGAAAACGACCACCCACAGCCCTTAATTGAATATACCCAGCATAGGCTCATAAATAGGGGTTTCCCACTAGGGAAAGGTAGAGGAGTCTAAGAATTGTGTGGTAGGTCTTCCGGAGACAGAGATGTCTAGTAAAAGGTCTTCAAGACTGTCCGAATGATTTCAGCACTGGCTTAGGAATTGGAGGCTAGACAGTCTGTGGGTCGGATGAAGTCAACTGATATTATACCTCATGGAAGCATGAGATTGACATTTTGATATCTCCCCCTCCCTCCTCCCTCCCCTCCCCTATCTTCACATAACAGGCTCGATAAGAAACACGAGTTTAAGTATTTCCAGCCAATTCTCATGACTGAGATATGAACGGCTGGTAGTAATGGTGACTAATGATGTCCGGACTCACACGCATGTGTGAAAAAGTGTCCAGTGTAAAGTCTTTCTCTCTCTCTCTCGCAATGCGTGCATATGTCTAGAATTCCTCCAGCACCTTTTTTATACACATAGAAAAGTAGCAGCAAAACACAACCTTCCTGGATGACTCACGAAGAAGTCGCAAAGAGGAACTTCCCGAAATCCGCAAACTGACATGGAGCGTGATGAGAGAAGAAACCTAGCGATCTGTCGAAACGGAATATGGGGCAGGAAATTTCACCATGTCATTAATACAGGTTAATTGTATTATCCTGGTGTCGAGTAGACAAATGAAGAGAAGTGGAAGGGGGAGGGGAGGGGAGGGAAGGAGACGACGAGGAATCCAGAAAATTTTATCCACCACCTCAGAAAGTCTAAATTATGACAGCTTAGATGTCTGCCAACTTCATTAAGAAGTGATTAATGATGGCCACACGCACACACATTACTTAAATAATTCAGAAAATTGTCAAAACAAGAAGTCTTTCAATTCGAGACACATTATTAACCTCATTTTAAACTTACGAAGAGGAGTTAGCTAGGCCTTTTTTGAGTTAAGAACCCCAATTTCGATCGTTTTCTGTCAAATTGAAGTGACCTCTTCATACTATGGTGAGAACGAGATATGAGATAAAAGTAGGCAGTTACAAAAACTACCGTTTTATTTTAGAGAGGTGACGAAAGGAGGCAAATAGTCTGTTTATGATCTGTAGCATGCAACTGATGCATCTTTAAAAACTGGCCATATAAAGCACATATACCGAGAATCAGCAACTACCCAAACACGGACCCCTTTGGGTAGATACTAAGTCGACAGCAACTTCTATTTCCACGTCACTTAGAGTAGTAAAACATAACGACACAAAAACTACTGTCACGCATAAAAAGCAATTCTAGCTATTTCTCAATATATATATACACCCATGCCACAGCGAGAACGGTCATCATAAAGTGCTGCTTTATGATAACTTGGCCAATTTGCTAGCAACTGGGTCCTTAATTAAGGTTTCACTGAACGAACTAAGTTGGGAAACACGCGCTGAGAATACAAAGAGACGATTTATCGCGTCCGTGCAAATCGCCAAAATAACCCCATTCACACATATACTTCTAGCAACATTTGCATTTAGAGATATTGGGTTGTCAGGGCCTCGTCATATCTTCACAAAATTTATGAATTGGGGGATAATGAATTAGAGCTGCCAGTGTGAGCTGTCCGAGAATAAGCAAAACATTGGCAGAGAAAAATGAAAGCATAGATGGATATACCTTGCAAATGTCTTTTCCATAGATGGAGAAAGAGACTTAAGAACATTTTATAATTCGCTGTGGAAGAAATTTAAAAACTTTTCTGTCTAATTCATAATTTTAAAAAACAGATGGGGTAGGAATAGGGCAAATTCATCATTTATTGTACTTTAGAGAAAAGTTTGGTAAAGAATTATTTCTTTGAAGAAAATCGTGACGGTGCATTAATGTTCTTGGTCTGTGAAATTGATTTACTGCTAGATGGGCATGAGATGGTCATAAATTGGATCTGTGATATGAAAACTCATGTGTGGTCTCCCATTAGCCATTTCTTAGCTTCAGACACCTGCGCGCATTGATATAGGAGTCCCAAAACCGCTGTATCCACTTTGCAAATGACAGCTGATCCGGTGTCAAAGAAGGGTAAAGGTCAATTTTATCACGTTACAAGGGAGGGGAGGGGGTGGATATCTGAGACTCTTTCAGACTCCACATAGACAACGTGGCTACATTAAGAGACAAATCAACGTGCAAAAAAGCACACTCTACTTTACCTTTCCGAAGTTAAAATCATCATCTATCCACTTATGAATGCTGGCTTTCTGATAATTCCTCTTTATCACTAAGAAAGCCATATCTTTCTCACTTTCATTAAATTTGATAATGAATCATTTTCGGGAAGAAGTTAACAGACTCTGTGCGTCTGGAGCGCCATGGAATGAAATAAAAGAGGGGGTCTTACATTCTCTCCAATGGCTGTAATTAGATACATCGACTACCTAAGCCATCATATGCCCACTTAAGAAATGTATCTATTCTCATTCCCCCCCCCCCTCCCCCTCTTTAAAAGCTTAGTGGATTATATTAAAATTGATAATACGCTGTTTGCAGGAGCTTTTAAATCAATAAACCCAACTCTCGCCTTGAGAATTGGTCGTAAAAAGATGACGAGAGTCTGGAGTTGGTGATATTTATTAGCCCACTGAGAGAGACAGTCTAGTATACCTCTTTGTAAACATCGCGTTATTTTGAGCATAAACACCCCACAAAGTTGAGATAAAAGCGAAGCCGCCACGGCAAGGAAGAGCTGTCTAGAAAACAGCCATGATGACGGTCGGGGAACAAACAAACAAACAGGCGAGCTCAGATGGAATATAGTTGCAAGAGTCTATATCAAGTTTGATCCAAACGGCCAGAGGAGAAGTTACGCCTCAATGGATTTGCCAATCAAGTGCCCATGCTATGAATGAATTGTAATTTGGCGAAATTAAGACAGTATTTTTCAGAGGAAAATAAAACTCACATCTCCAGCAGAGGGTGAAACTTTTGAGGCAATGAAACGAGATCCACTGAGATTACTTTTGGCGACCAATCCTGGGGGCATCGGTAGGAGATTGTTTCGAAGGAGACAACCGAAATGATATCTGGGTAGTTGAGGCGGTGGAGGCAAGGGTCTATGAGCATAGCTGGCTGAAAGTGGTCGTCCGGAAGATCTTCTAGATCCTGCTTGAGACGAAGAAGGAGAGTGAGCACTTCGACTGCGATGGTTGCTTCCACCGTTGCTACTCCCATTAGTCCTTCGATGACCGTTAAGGTGGGATCCGAATTGGGAATGTTCTTCATCACTTTTCCATGAACCTCGATGCCGGCTTGATATTCTATGTAACGGAAGAAACAAATATCATTTCGAATGTTTTTAAATAGTGTATTACCATAAGCTAAAATTAATTGCTATTAAATTGTAAATATATTTAATAAATGTATGCAAAATTAGCAATAAATATCATGATGGTAATTAATAATATATCAATCGACGACTTAATGAGTTACAAAATTTTCGTGATTGGAAAATAAAAATTTTTTATTTTTAATGAAAATATTTCCACTGAACTATATTTATTTATCTTCTTCAAAATAGTAAAAAAAGATTAATAACGGGACGCTTGAATGGACGTTGATCTTTGAAATTGCGCAAGGAGAAAGACGGCGGTTTCAAAGATTGAAATTGACGCGCATTGTCATCAACAACCTTTGATTCTATTTATATTCAGTAAGATATTAGGGTTTGCCATCTCAGTTTTGAAGTTAGCTCAAAATTTAAAGACGGCTAGTCGTGTTGGTAAATTTAAACAAGATAGTAAATGAGCTTATCTTTAAGAGCAAATAGTTGAAATTGTGGATAACTTTACGAACACAAATGAGTGTTTTTGTTTAATAGCCCATAACACCTCACCTATGCCTCTGATTCAATCTGCAGTCAAGCTGATAATTTTAAGTGATTACCCAATGGCTCTAATTAACAGGATGATAAGTAAGCCTCTCACAAGGGAGAGAGACATGCGGTCAGTTAAATGAGCTGAAGCGAACAACTGACATCAACCACTGGGACCAACATCCGGCCGATAATGAAGGCTATGTCCATGAACCAGGGTCCACGAATGAAGGAATGATTCATCACCTTGCTGAACACACACAAGCTACCCATTCTCTTTGCCTTTTAATACCATGAAATTGAGCTAACACTTCATAGGGCCTTACCACTTCTTTGTTTCTATGCGCGCGCGCACACCACTTTGAAAGAAAGAAAAATATATTGCCTGTGCGTGAGTCTGAAAACGAGATGACGAATTTCGAGAGGAAAGAGAAGACAAAAAAAGACAAGGAGTGAAAAACCCAGAAGAAGTGAGAAAATCAGGCGAAATAGAAGTGTTCCACTTGTGTGTGTGTGTGTGTGTTTGTTTTCCATCTTGATTAAACACAAGTAGGGGAAAAAACGGACTATATTAACATGCAAATGACTCAGTATTTGCGAAAGGGAAGGAAAGACAAATTAGATTATGCGTACCTTAGGGAAAGAGTCACGGATAAGTACTGATATAAAAAATTGTCTTTCGTTACATTACTTTGCATTCATTACACTGGAAACTAACACTCCGTTTGAAATACTTCTGAAAAATGCAGTTGGAAGCTCATTCTACTCCCCAAGAGGAAGCCATTGGCATAATTGGAGAATGTTCAAGTCTATTTTTGCTGAATGTATCGAAAGTAAAATAATAAAGGTGGAGAAGGGGGATATTCTCAAGATGAAATATGTGGTCTTTGAACAAGCGGCTGTATGAAGCTTTGAAGAATATTTCCCTTGGGGTGGAGTTGTGGAGCACTAAGGAAGAATCCCTGCACTCAGCGGAAATTTTCAAGGAGATGAAAGTTTCTACTATGACTAATAAAGAAGTTACCAGTGGATGTCGTTTTTCATCTCCGAAGAGGGCGGAAAAGTCGCTCAGCGCAATAAAGGAAACACGCATTTATTATTCATATGAGTCATGACCAAATTAATCATTTCTCACGAAGTTGGCATGAAAAGACCAAGAGACTAAAATTGCCTAAATATATATTTTACGAGTAAAAAAGGAAAATTCGATTAATTAATTAATTAACAAAATTAGGGATAATTTCGAACAAAGATTAAAGTTAAATATTCAATTAGCATTATAGTAAACAGCCAGCTATCTCGAAAAAGAAACCTTTAAAAATATTTCAATGCTTTTTTTTAAATTCATAAACATGAAGGCTAATGCAGACTAACATATCATCTAAAGGTGAACTTTCAATAATGTAAATAGACTTGGAACCGAAAGATTGATTACTTACAAACTCAGCAATAGATTTTGCATGGTTGGGGTCCGCGTATGACCGCACAGTAGGATTGAGTGTGGAATAAGTACAAGAAGGAAGAAATGGTGAAAGATATACAACGGAGGGTAATGAGCCGATAAATATGTGATGACGAGGACCGATTTCCTTGAACAGTTGGCGTTGTTTAACAAGCGCGGTGCGGTAACCTCTCTGCAGCTATATCTAACCCAGTCTGACCTGCGACAGCCTCGCTCAACTTGGATTCTCCTTCCTCCCTTCCCCTCCCCCTCCCCCTCCCCCCCCTCCCTTATTACTCATTTCCTGAACGAATAGGGAGAGTAATAAACAAGATGAACATTGTATGTCATCTACAACAGTAGTCCTTAGGCAGCATATGGGGAAAAAATTACAGAAATACCAGTTTTGCAGAGGCTAGATGAAGTGACCTACTATTAAAACAAATAAGCCAAAACGGACGAACAGTGTAGAGATTATGGCAACTTGATAGCCTTGTTGCCTTGACACAAAGGAATGGGATAAAAAAATGATAAGAGCTACATACATGTCGAATGTAATGATAACTGGTGGGTCAAAGCTAGTAGGTTATAAAACTTTGCCGAAATTGAAATTCAGATCATAAAAAATACAAATGCTTACTTAACCAAAGAACCCACTAATTAAAATTGCATTTGGGACGGTAGAAATCAAGTACGGCCTGTTGGCCTCCTGAGAAATTTCGTACGATAAATGTATTTCGAATATGTGTCAAATAAAGCTTCTCTGTTCCCCATGACAGATTGCTTTCCAGAAGCAAGTTTCTTCAACAGGTCAAGTGAGTGGCAGGAGAAGGGATATGCACCTTTAATTGCATAGCCCCTTATAAAAATTCGCCCTTTCTAATTAGCTGCTGATTGGTGGGCAGTGTTTGCTGATTATTATTATCACTATTTAAATAGTCCCTTCTGGGATAGATGGGAGCGTGTGGGCACATAGGTGATTAGCTTTTGGACATGCTACTGCTAGATGAAGAGATAGTTTATGAGTCAACTTTTCCATGTGGTTAGTTAAGCATCGAGAGAAATAGTTAATTATTCAATATGCCCGTGACTCGTGCAATACACGCACACAAGGAAACAGCGTCTATATTACCTAGGGATGTGCTCTGTTGGCGTTCTGTTGTTCGTCACATTGGATTGACTGGATTTGGGGAGTGAAAGAGGACGAACTTGGTGGTAGATATGTGGTGATTCCATTGCGTTCTGAAAGGGGTAAATATGAATTTGTCATAAAATATTCTCAGCCAACTTCATTATTAATCCTCCAAGTGTTGTGCCTGAGGATAGGTCTTAGGTTTATTGAAATCATTCAACAAACTAGATTGAGATTTCCACTTCCGTTAGGAAAATGGCCAACTTGCCCAAGTACGAAGTGCGTGAAGGTTGTCCAAATTTCTGTGCATAAGAGCTAATGACCTTCTTAACAGTCAGGCCACTCACCAGCCAAACATTCGAGATTCGGTCAGTTTCCCATACAACTGTGCGTAAACATTCAAAGAGAGATGTTGTGATTATCACTTCCTCTCTTTCATAATTTAATTGTGAAGGGGCGACAGGGACAGAAGTGGAAGATATGATCATAGTATGCGGTCGGCCAGGCCTAAGCGCATTTGAGTGACTAGCTGGGGACCGCACGGGGCCTGCCTATCAACCTACTGTCCAAAAAATGGACGCCGCTGTTTCAAGCAACTTGCTTGGTATATATGAATGAAGTAGCTCTCTCTGTTCCGCATGAGTAAACAAGACAAAAGGGAGAAAAAGTGAAGGTGGGATGCCTCCTGGCTTTCCACGTGTTTCCATCACCCACACTTCCCCTCTCAGGGGACATTTGGTGTTCTGATGTTTTGCGTGCTTCTCATTTGTGTGGTCGTGTATGCTTACGCATGGGAATTGCCTGATGGCGGAAGCGGCAAGAGGTAAATAGATGTCAAAATGTCGAAGTTGGGCATACATACAAGGGAGCACTCATGACGGGCAGGTCTGAATTTCACTCGGAACCCCTCCCCCTCTCTTTCAATACTCCAAATGTGAACAAAATAGAAGTCTTTTCTTTCTGCTTTCTTAGTTTGGAAATAAATGGACAACTAGCTTGGATGGATAAGCCACACCTTTTTGCTATAGTTAATGTTTTTCCTAAAAGCACCAATAGTCGAAATCTCGTATGTTATGAAACTGCTCTTTTCTGAGTGCTCTGCTCTGAATGTAGAAATGTTTTTGACTAAACACTATGATCTATTATAGATTGAATTTGAAGAAACTGATGTTAAACATGATATATCAATTCGTTTTCACATTTACATTTTTATCAATGATTTACGTTGGTAGTTCAGTTTGTAAGAAAGCTCTATTTGGTAACATTCACGTAAGTGACTATTTTAGGTTTCCATTGGTGATTTCCCACCAATCGCTTTCCGTTCGTAATTCAAAAAATATATGTCCATTATCTGGTGGTGATTAAATATTGATGTAAAGTATTAATTAAACAGGCGAATTTGCTGAATTCTCGAACTCAACAAATAGTGCCATGTTTCCGAAAAGTATGGCTTAAATTACGAATCTATTAAGGTCCAACAAAGCACACTTCCAAAATCGAGGCTAAGCATGTCAAATATACACATACACACCATCTGTTAACCGACATACACAAATCGTAGCAGCGTACAAAATGCGGTCGCGACCCACCTCTTTCGGGGCGAAAATGACTTCTTTAATCGACATGCGGTTTTTCTCTCTTGGACCTTACAATTTAACTCCGTCATGAATGCCAACATTTGACACCAAGGCGCCCATTTCAAAAATACTATTTCACTGCTCACTAACTCATGGACAAAACTGAAAACCACCCCATTAAGAATAACTTCGGAGAGGAAGTGAAATAAAATGAAAGAGTACAGCAGCGACTAAAATGAAATTTCGGGAGAGCTGCAAACTGAACATGAATTCACTTTACCCATTTCTACTCTTGAAGGGGGAAAACGACGCTCTAACCTAGAACATGAATTTTATAAAACCCATATCTACGGAGATGTGACAAGAAGTTGCTATGTTAATTTAGGCCAAACCGTTAAGTTCTCATCTTGACTCCTTAGTTATGTTTATGGAACGGTTTCCGGGTTGGACCTATACGACATTCGAATAACTTGCCTATAGTCAAGCGAAATAACTTAATCAACTCATGCATAAATAATGATGTGGCCAAATTGAATTAATACCCCGGGGATTTCGTGTCTCCCGCACAGGTTTGAATGGGTAACGAATCCAGTTAATTTTAATTGTTAATCAATACCATCACTAGTGGTAATCTTAAAGGACATAAAATAACCACAACGAGACAGACAGGAGAGGTTATAAAGATAGGAATCAGCCACTTTTTTGGGGTGAAAATGGTTAAAGGTGAGATAGATGGAAATATCAACATGTGGGAATGAGATGGTTTCAATAGATAACACAACGGCCAAATGCCATAGATACAGAATCCGTCATCATAGTGATGCAATATATCGACCTCGAGTGCGGGAAATTTATTACAGGATCATTAGATCTCAGTTATTAAAAAAAATGAATTATCTTTCCTTTGATTTTTAAATCAAATAACAACAAAGTCTAGTTATTTTTTTTAATTTTGGATTAGTATTTGGCTTAAAGTCTATGAACCAATTATAGTTGAAAATACTCACAATTCCATCATTATGTAATCATAAAAATAAGTACGTAATCAAACGGGTCGTTTTTTTCAAAAGATGTCTGTTGCCCATTTGATTGAATAAGTAAAGCTTGTGGGAAATTTAAAATGGTGACCAAATTAGCTTAGAAATTAATGACTAATTTACTTCACATTCTGCATCAAATTAGCAGAATGGGTACAATTTCATATATATAGGAAGTTAAAACAAACTGAAAACGACAACTATGCAAATCGATAATGAAACCTACATCACATGACTAGGGGCACCATTTAAAAAATGACACCAAATCGGCCGTTGGCAATTTAATGAAAAATGATTTTAAAAAATCGCAATTAATGAGCAGCTACCTAGTCAAATTAAAAAAATTTTTCCCAAAGTCCATTCCATCAGCTGACTGATGTGTGACTACATTGACATCGCTTTCGTTAGTATAAGCAAAAACTCGTTCATCGCAGCTAGTCCAGGCGTTTAATAGGACGACTTGAGGAAAAGCAAAATTAAAATGACAAAATTTTAATTAGAGAGTGATGGTAGGTGCAAGAAAATATTATACTTGAGTGGATTACTCAGCGGTTGAGGAAAGACAAGATCACTATACAAATTAGCCATCAGCAAACGACAGTTTCTTGACAAAATCCTCAGTTGTTTGTCGAATAATCAAATATTATCACGACTAGCCTTATTTTAGGACACAAAACAGGGGAAAGGAGCAGCATCCAAGATATTAAAAAAGTTTGAGAGAAAAGCTCGAGAGAATGAAAATTTACTATAACTTATTTAAAATAATGAAGTGAAAGACAGAGAGAGAGAGAGAGATAGTATAAGAAGTTGAAAGAATAAAAGTGCTTGAAGTTTCCATAGCACCTTAAAAAAGGTCAAAATTCGGTCAAACAGACTTATTGTTATGGCTTAGAAAAGGGCAGTGATATAATGCGTCGTTAGCACCCTGATTTCTTTTTCCGAAATAACTGATTAGTCTGCTTATGTTAAATCGGTTATTGAAATTCGACTGGGACTGAGAAAGGAGAACAAATTTGAGTATATTGAGTGAAACACACTATTCCTTGACAGACATAAGACACATTAATCTTCACCAATTTAGACTCAGATACCGACGACCGATGCCTCGGGTTACTCCAGGCTAGCAATCATAAAAATGTATAACCACGCAATGAAAAATGAGGAGTCAGGGTAGACAAACAACTAATCAATTTTTACTCTAGTTTAGTAGATATTAACTACATTTCCGTACAAATAAGCACGTATGTAATAGAACATTACAGATTAAACTCACATTTTAATCAGGCAATCGTTCGTAGGACTATCCTTGCAATATGTAAAGAAGGTGATAATATTTCCCTGGGTTAAAGAGACGGTGCACCTAGCCAATGGTTTGAGTGCAGACTGAGTGTATTTTTAGTAAAAGGCGTGACTGTTGACGCAACGGCTTGAAAGAGTCCGCCAACGGGAAGCGGACCAATCAACACACGGTAAATACACATAACCAACCAGGGGTCACGGCTGTAAGGACCAATCACACGAACGTTCAAGCAAGGTTGTTTAGCTCATTTGCCAATTAAATTGCCTTTTCACGGCCAATCTCACTGTGAAGGCCCTGGAAAGACCACCAAATCACAGCTTTGCGTCTAGTTAAAAAATGTCCCGTTATGTTATGGAACGACTACACGAACAACTTGTGCCGGGAAGGAGAAAAATATTATACAAAATATACGGGCCATAGTAAGCCGGTACATTACTGGATGATGTCGGGGTTTGTGGAGCTAATTATATACTGTTGAAAAGTTTGTACTGACTGGACGCAATAAACTAAGGTCACAGTGGTTGATATTAGTTAAAGTAATCCAGACTTTTGTGAGGACGCGACATAACATCATAAACTGAGACCGCGTTGGTCGGAATTTGGGGGATGTTTGTAAGAGGAGGAAGACTTCTTCAGGGTCTGATGATTTTATACTGAGTTGCAGAAAGTACAGACAGTCCCCCATATTTATTCTTCTTCCACTAACATCGAAATTCTTGTTATGCTAGATGGCTGCATAGACGGGATTTTCGGAGTCTTGATGTGGGGGAGGGTGGGGGGGGAGGAAGTGAGGAGGGATAAAGCGTATTTTAGACAAATTGAGCACACAGATCAAGCCGATTTATATAGCCGAAGAGGGTACATATATTTTTTATATATGGATTAACATTCTGTTTCATATCATACACAACTATTACGAAGTATGCTGAAGCTTGAAAAATGAAGATTGAAGACCAAGTTAATCGCAAGTACTATGTCTTCATCTGAGCTTACACAGATGGTAAAGAATAGAGCATTCTTTTTATTTTAGTTAACTGCTATTATTAATTTGCAAACTAGAGATAAAATGACCGCGGATAATTAGGTTGGAATCCCATTGGTTTGTCCAATATGAAATTAGTGTACATATTATCGGTTTGAGATTTCAAACGACACAGTAAAACGAATTCAACGCTCTTTCACTTCTCAACGAATAAGCTGTAAGGTGCATTGATTGAATCATTTTAATTTTATCGTTAAAACTAATGAAATATTGGGACTGAATGTGAAAGTAAATTTAATGAGAGTTGATGCGATATAGCTTATGATAGAAGGCACTCAATGTAATGGACTCTAGTAATGTCAGTTAATCAAAAGAAAGCATTCATTGAACTTATTTCCAAAGGACAAGCCTATTGGTTGATTAATACTGGTCTATGTTACTAAATAATTCCAACTCAATTCAAACTGGCACTTGATTACCGACGTTTACTCTCACATTTCAGTTTAAACTCGGGTTAATTTATTGACACTTATCTGCCTGATATCGACATAGCTTAAGCAATGTGGTTTGAAATTAGACGGAATTTGAAATGTTTCAGAAAAAAATTAATAAAGTTTTTTATGTGTAATAAAGTTGCTATCAATTAAGACGTCAAACACGTACCACAGGAGAACGTTTTGGTTTCAATGAAAAGCTATACGATGGGGAACTAGCAATCGCATTTGATAAGATTATACAGTGAGTTATATTTTTCCTGAAACTCATTCATTTCAACCCATCTGAATATGATACAAATACGGGTACTTCTCAATAAGCATGAATAATAGGATTATTGAGAGAGCAATTATGAGAGTGCATTACCATATCTTCCTGGCTTTCTATATTAAAAAATATTTTGTCTGAAATTTACTGAAGAAGACATACTTCACAATAAGATGCAGTAGCGGAGTTGTACAGCTGTTGATTATTAAGGAGGATTATTATTTTGAATGCTAGGATTATTTGATTAAGCTTGCGGAAGGTAAAGTGTGAAGATTAGAATTGTTTTGGGTTGAGTTAATTGAGATCGCTTATTTCCACTGGGGCTTAGTTTA
Organism: Hymenolepis microstoma; assembly: GCA_000469805.3. Lineage (NCBI taxonomy): Eukaryota > Metazoa > Platyhelminthes > Cestoda > Cyclophyllidea > Hymenolepididae > Hymenolepis > Hymenolepis microstoma. The sequence goes on from LR215989.1 coordinate 30,184,305, forward strand.
AAGACTTTAGGGCAAAAGGTACTTCCTTGAATTCACTCTTGTCCCAACTGTGCTTTCCTTCAATAGATTAGTTCCTTTAATTATATATATTTCTAAAGAAGGAGGCGAATAAACGAATAAATTCAAAAAACGGCATCAAAGAACTCGTCTTGCATTAGAAGCTCCTTAAAAGTACTATCATTGGAAAAGCCTGTTACTTTCAAATTTGAAATTCCGTTGTTCTATGGTACATTCCAAAATATTAGACTCTTTAAGTTAGAACATACGCAACCTCCTGTCCAAATTATATATTTGAAATCTTCCATATGGTATTTAACGGATCTATTTGATTGCAGGACGGTCCACAAGTGTCAAATACGGTAATAGTTGTAGATTTTGCTTCTTCTACTTTTCAACCACTATTAAGTAACTATCATGGAAGTATAATAATCTGAACGGCTCATTAAAGGACGAATTTTCAACAAAATTTTGAGTTGCAATAAAAAGTATTTTTTTAATTTAAAAGTATGCGGTCAAGCTTTGGTTTTTAATGTGCATATTTTCGGATCTAAGGTGCTAGACAGTGCTTTTGCTGTCTTAATATTTTGGAAGTACCTTAACCCCAGGCCGGTGAATACAATGCTTGATACTCTTGTGGAATGCACCACCGTACGTACGTGCGTGCGTACACTGGGACGGATTCAGAAAGCACCCGAGTAGGACGTGCCAGTCATTCATCATAGCACCTAATGTGATGGAAAATGAAAAAACGATATTCACACCCCCGAAGCTCTGTTTCAACGTATCTCGGCGCTGAGGCACACTGCGACTACTGCAACAAAGAAATCCCTGCTCTGCAATGTCTTTGTTTGCAGCGGAAAGACTTTTGCTCACCCCAGCCACATTTCCGATTCCAGTAGAAGCAAAAGGACTTACTTCAGTTTAATATTACAAGTTAAATAGGTGGAGAGTAGGGAGATAGTGGGTAGCATAATGAAAAGAACCTCTTTCAACAAAATAACTTTATGCAGTTCTTTTTACCCCTTACCTCCTAATGAGTAGTTACTGCGAGCAGCGTTCTGTAGGTGTTGTCTATTATATTTACAGAAAACAAATATTGTCTGATAGGAGTATTGATTTAGAATCCAGAGTCTTGGTTATTGTTTTTTTGTTGGAGGGAGGTTTAAGGTGAAGAGTTTTCAGTCAGGACAAAATAAAATGAATTAGACAAACCATTATTTGATTCGATACCTCATGTGAGCACAATAGTCCACTAATTAAGGAAAATTTTATTCAATACTCATAAACTTGAGCATTAAAAAAGCAGTTGGACTGAAGTTTGGTATATAGCCAATTCATTTTGCTATAATTCACTCTCTTGAGATTCCAGAATTTAATATTCGCAGAATCTGATTATTTTACATAGGAAAACCCCTTGAGAGCCTATCTCCAAGATCCAATGCTCTAAAGTTAGTGGGAAAATTCAATTTGGTGCTTCTTCTTTCACTGATTGCATTCTATGGCAGAGCAAGTGCGATTCGAAGACTAATAAGTGCATTTTCACTAAGTAGCTGTCTATCACTCAAATATCCATTATGTCAAGCAGTCATCATCCTGATGCAGGTAAAAGGGTAGGATGTGGTGACAAACATAGACAAATAACACGTCTTATTCACATAATTCCCCAAAAAATTGTTTACACTTTACGTATGAAAACGCAAAATTGATTTTTATAAGTACCAATAATGGCAGAAAAACCCGAAATTACTCAATAAAAGGGGTAAGTAAGAGATGTGAATTGAAGAGCGAAATAGAGCGTATACCAAAGTCAGGATGACAAAAGCTTGATTTATTCGAACTTTGGAAATAGTGAGTTGTCTGCTTTCTCATAAATGGTATAAGCCACTTTGTGACATCCAGGTGTTTCAATCCCAATTTTCCTGATTTTATCACTGAGTTTCTGGATGTGTTGTTGCCTATGCCATTCCACTGATTTAACTGAATGTTCGGTCATATCGCTTCTCATTGATATGAGATGGCGCATGGTAGAAGGAATAATATTTTATCTTAAGCAGACAAGTACCTCGAAAAATTTGTGCATGAGCGCAATCTTGCAGAAGAGAGGAGATAATTGAGTAATATCCACGTTGAGAAACTGTACCATAGTCTAGACTTCCTCCCAAATGTATGACTTATTCTACGGAGTTACCTTGTATTTAAGGAATCCACTTGGCCTTGTGTGAGTATTGCTACTTTTGATTAGATTTAACAATTTGGGTGTTAAGACGAAACAAGTTATGTCCATTGACATCTCTAAATAATTGACCTTCTGTCATTTCGTTTGTCGGGACGATTGTTGCAGTTAAATGAAATTACCTTTTGACACGCTCACTTTCCATTTGAAATCTCCAATTTTCTTAATTGCAAGATGGACCGAAATTGGTCAGGCACGTGCATGGTTTAAGTTAAAACCCCACTGGTGCGTAAGAAATCCAATCAAGGGGACAAGTGATGCTCGAAAGAACGAAGACAAGTGGATCAAAGACTATGAGACCAAAGAGGTGCCTTTGCATGGATCGTGGAGTAACAGCTAACACAGACTGAACTACGACATCTAATAAAATGGTAGTAAAAAATTTTAATTTAATACAAATCCTCATTCATCGAGCTATTCTCACCACTTAGCTCCAGATTAAGTTGATTTTTTGGATAAATTTAATAATGATACATTGATTTATTGGGTAATGAAGGGGAGATGAGGAGTAAATTTTTTAGCAAATAAAATATCTGCATCACAGAAGATTGTGACTCCAAGCTATTATACTTCACAATCGCCAATATCTTCTTACGCTTTTTAATTCACAAAATATCAAACTATTGGCTCAAAGTGAATTTCGACTTTGCTTAATTGAACATGGCAAACTATAAACCGATTTCAAGGAGGCCATTGTGATGAGATAGTGAGAAAAAAACTTAAGGATTCACATAAATTGGCTGATTTCACTTAAAATGACTCGAATTTATCGAAACGTCGGTTGACTAACTACATATTCAGGTAGAGGGTTCATTATTTAAGATAACTGAACAGCATTAGATGTATACTATCGAGTCAGCGAGAGCATAAATACTGATAGCCTGAGAATGTTTGCTTATTCGTCTACTATTGTGAACGCGGGTGGATGGATTGCCGCGATGGAGATAAATATTGTCGAGGCTGGGTCTCTCTCTCTCAACTTATGAATCATTTTTACCCATCCACAGAGGTTACACCACTGAAAAAACTTTTAATTGGCTCACTGACCTCGTCCAGAAACAGGGCAGCAGTGCAATTTCACGCGGTTCTGGATGTCATCAGAAGTTTTGGTGTATTTGACTTTTGATAAGTGTGGTTTTAATTATTTCATGCTGGAAAGGCAACGGATTTAGTGTGGTTATTTCTGTGAAGTAGTGCTCCACTTAACAATTTTTAAATTGAAATATGGACGCCTTAAAATTCGAAATTATCCATAAAAATTTGTAAAAAAACATTCAGAACAGATAATTTGTAAAGTGGCATATCATCGATGGATGAGAATAGTTACGTGTTTATGATAATGAAGTCAGTAAAATAATAGCAATAAGGATTAGAAGGCAGCTCACTTCGAGCAAATTTTGAAGGGGACGGGAATCACCATCCAGACTATTAAATGGACAAATTTGTGCGAATGCCTTCTTCCACTATTAGATGACAATAAACTACCTTGAGAGAACACAAAAATAAAACCGATCAAAATCTTTGCTCGGTAGTAACAATATGGTCAATTCCCTTAAGAGCGACTTTGGAGCCAAAACTTAGGCTAAACTTAACATTCGCAAATTCTCAAATCTTGATGGCATAATTGACAAGGTGATGTCATTCGTAACTATGCAAAAATCGGTTGTTTTTGGGACAAGTTCTCCAAATTTCAAAATTCCCATCCTTTTCTTCAGGATGTTTAAGAGAAATTCTGGTTTTCATAAAAAAAACAATTTAATAGATTTAAACTGAATGGGACTACTGGGCGAGAATTTGGCGCCTATTATGGCCTCAATCTGGCCCCGGCCATGGAAAGTCCTTCCTCATGAAGGGTCTCAAAAACGTTGGAAATGTATAAAAGAGGAAGCTATATTATTATCAATTCAACAAGAAGAGGCCTCTTCGAAAATGTCATTTCAGTCAGGGAATTCGTTAATCAGTAACTGAAGGAGTGTTTCTAAATGATTCTCGAAAATAGTTTTTGAATAAAATTGGTCTAAATTGCTTTAATGGAAGCTCAGTGCTTGATTAAACTGTTTTCAATTATTCCAGTTGGAGAATACGTATCGGAGATTTGTACTCACCACGTTGGCGATACCTCAATTTGGGTCAAAAGTACTACTGGTGCAGACGTCCAATTCTCCTACTCTCCCTTGCTCACATTCCATTACCTTTCCTTCGACCACTCTTCTCCCTTTAATTCAATTTATTTTAAACTATTGCTATTCATTTTATTGTGCTCTACCTTCCATCCTACCTTCTGAATATCTGAGGCTGTTTTTTGTCTACTTCCAGCTGATGGACCTTTGTTCAATCTCCAGAATAGCGTTATTCTTCATATTTGTATGAATGAGACGAAATATTTCATATTATTGGTAATGGTGAAGTTGTGGGACTACTAAAAGCAATAGTGATTTAATTAGTTTCAACACTGAATGGTCCCGCTGTGAAGGGCTGAACTTCAAAAGACCCGTGGAGAATACACGTCTCGGCACCGCGGCATTTTCAAAGTACATGCTTGTCAAATTTTCTGGGTCAGAGTATGACTCGATTCTATTCCACTCGACTGAACAATTTGGCAGGCAATTTACCTCCATTGTGTCTGGTTCTCAGAATGAAAAGCGTACGTCACACTGACACAGAGATACTATCCGAATTCTCTTCAACAGATTGACAAAAAGTGAAATAAATCGAAAGGTCTGTCCACTATTGCTGTATATTCAAGGTGATCCATAATAAAAATCTGGGTTGTTAAAAGGTAAACAACCAGCCTTTTCAAAGTCTAGAAAAATGAAAATTATTCCATGAAGTGTTTGCAAACTTCAGTTCTATTGGTGCATGGAGGCATTACTTAACTAGGAAATGACCTTTGTGAATAGAGAGAAAAGGACATTTTTAGAAACGAGGAAGCGCGTTGACATTTAAAAAGCGTTAACCTTTAAAAACTCATTATTCATCAAGAGTCTCGATTTTGTCCAGGTCAAAGAAAGAATAGAGGCCTAATCAGACAAAGCATGCATCAGTAAAATAACGTTAATTCAAACTTGGGCTAGAGATGGAGAATAGTACCTCCATGTGGTCCAAATTAATTCACCATATTATTGATTTCTTAAAACAAAAATTGTTGGATTTTTAAAATCCTTTAATCAGTTCTGCTAGATAACTTAGGAATGCATAGAAAGGATCAGTAAGTAAGACCACGATCAGATTTATATGGTAGTCTGCGGAGCAAAAATTAGTCTATATTCCTTCAAACCGTTTTTCTAAATTTGTGAGCAGTTGAAAACAAATTGAGGCGGGCAAAATTCTTTATCAGAGCCCAATTTTCCGATATCTTAATTCTCATAAAAGCGATAACCTAATCACGTCCTATTCAATGCGAGTCTCGTCAAAAAATCTTTTGAAAGAGTCAATGTTCTGAGCTGAGAAGTGATGATACCCAAATCCCAAGGCTATAGACAGATCTCCGTCCCCTCGTCCTCCATTTTCTCAGAATTATTTGCTTGTAGCCAAGCGACCAATTGTCAAAATAGCATGATATTTATTATGATTCTTTATTAAGTGTTTTTTCTGTAATTTATCCTTGCCATGCTTGCTCGCTATCCAATTCTACGCATATTGTGAAATCGTGGCTAACTTAGGGTAGTCGATATCACGTTTCTTTTAAATACGCTTCTAATATTACGAATTTGTACGGAAAACTTGATGTCAACTTATTTCGTTTAATTCCAATGGCTCTATATATACCTGACGACGAAAATAACGGTAATCAGTGTACGACTGTGTATTTCAAGTGAACATCGAGATCTATTGTAACGTGAATAAATTGAAGCCCAAATTTCAAACAAGCATTTCAAATATTCAAGTATTTCAAGTGATGGATGAAGGATGAAAGTGTACAAAATTCAAAAATATGTTTATTTGCACATATTAGCAATTTTATCCTACCAATTTTATTACCTCCAACATCAATTTTGTCTGCAATAGTTAAGTAAATACTAATTAGGGAATTTTTCGTTCCCGCCACTGACCTACTTTTGTGAACCTCGTAATAAATCAGACCTCAAAATCAAGGTTGGTTCCAAGTGGAGAAGATCAAAGTCGGGAGGACCGATTTGTGAATCGTCCTCGTGGGAAATCTTTGTGGTGGAAGGGGAAGAGGGAGGGAGGGGGAGGGAGGGAGGTAACAATACTGCCACCATCATTTTAGACCACCCTGCTCTGCAAGGCATTAATTAATAAGGGAATTATTGTAGACTCAAGGAAAGAGTAAGCGGAAAGTAATGAATTATTATCATTCCTTTCTTGACAGGACCCTTTTGTATTTCTACCAACCAGAAACACTCCTATTGTTTTCACAGCAGCACTCACCATCAATCCTTCAAAAGCATAAATGGAATTTGTTTGGGCTAAGAGCAAGGGAGACATTGTACTCCCTGTCTTTAGTTTTCTACAATCGGTCCATTAATTTTGCCCAAGAGCAAAAAACTGCCGTTTCCAAATGTCCGTTGCAAAGGTACTATTTCCATAGCGGTGGGGGTTCACATTTCCTTTTACAGCAATATTATTTTATCCCCAGGGAAAAGGATATCATTTTGCGTGCCTAATTTGAGAAAATGAAGCTATCTAACTTGTCAGACGAAGGTAAGTTGCCTTTAACATGTCCATCGTATGACACCTTCTAATGCAAACCTTAATCGAATTGAATACATTTAATAAAAATGTGATTCATTTAACTGAATGTCTTAGTTTGGGCTATTCTTCTACTTCTAATACAACGCTTATATTGAGCAGACAATGGCTTCATATATTCTCACTGGTGGAATATTCGTATTCAGTTGCCCTAAATACTGGTCAGAATTAAGAGGTGCGGTTTGCCATTCCACTTATGAGAACGAGTTGTGAACTCTGACATTGTAGACGAGCACGCTGAACACAGCTTCAACGGTAAACTTACCAATGGATCTAAATTATCATTTAATTCATACGTGATTTAATTGGAGAATGAGAAATATGCGTTTGTCATTTTGAATACTTCATTCAGATTTCAGATTCAGCTAATATGTAAGTAATCAGGTAGCTCAGTAAACGATGCAAAGGAGATCGACTTTTAAGATAACGTTTCGATATATATTAATGAACTTAATTGCACAGAAGAATTTCAAAATGAGATTGGTATTTAATTAAAATTTGTTAAGTTAACTGTAAATGGATGAAAAACTAAATTATTGCAAAATCCGAATTGATTAACGATAATCCAGTAAATTAATAAGCAATGTCTTTCGCTCCACCTTCTTTGCGCATTTAGTAACCTGTCAGCATCATTGCCACAGCGTCTTAGCCACCAAATGACCTTCAAGTGTCAACGGCGGCATTCCAGTCCCAATTGCTCTGAGATTCTTTGTCGCGTTTGGCGAGATTTTTTTGTTCAGCATTGAATTCTAGCTTCAATTAACTGAAAGTTTTTCCTCACGTTAGGTAAAGTCATTCGGGCTTGCTAAAATTTGACAAAATTTTTATCTCTAATTAAATGAAATCATTTCTACTTTGACTGTTTAAAGCTACTTCCAAAAAAACGCTGACCTGTACAGTACTGAGAACTTAGAAAAGTGGTTTCTTGATACTATTTTTAAGGAAAAAGATTGATAAAATTACTAAACCGATTCCTTTAAGGACGGATTACGAGATTACGGCTCAGATTAAATTTCGGATATTGTGAAACTTTCGAACTATACGGTTAGGGTAGAACGATCCGCCAATGTGTAAAAGTACAGAGTTTAATATGATATTCCAGAAGAAAATTTATACAAAAAGCAATTGTTATTCATGGCAATTCAAGAATTTGTTTCATTGATAAGCTGTCAAACTGATTATTTTCAATGCTCTGAACAGAATTCATGAAATTAGGCAACCGAAAACCATTCCTCCGTAACTGAAGTTTTCTGCTTTTTCACAGTATGTGGAAGAGAAATCTCCTGAATACTTCAATTGTGGATAACCGGATAGCCAATGTCCAAATTATTCATAAATGGCAGTGCTGTCTCCTTTCTCTGGACCTGATTTTAAGTGATGTAGTACCATTCATGCAGTAGGTAAATATTCATTAAGAATGCATGAAGTAGTTTGGTGATACATTAATGGCCTAATTTTGTAACTGACGGAAAATTTCTGCAATTATTTCACTGAATCTTGGTTAGAAGTTGCGAATTTTTCCAAAAAAATCATGATTTGAACTAGAGCAAAGGTTTATTTCAACTCATCTCTATATTATTTTGCCAGCAGCATCCCATTGCATTAAAACTTTTTTTTTAGGTCTTGCTTTCTCAATTTGTCTGAAAACACAGTTGACGCCCGGGCGAAAGTTCTTCAACCACAAATCGTGATAACAGAAGTTCAAAAGATGGATGTTATGCAGCCATAGAAATAAAAAAATCATTCACCATTCAGGCGGCTAAGACGTTTTGCATGCCAACGCATAAGTTTTTTTCCAACTGCTGCTCCAGTCGAAGCCGCTAGATTTATGGTGGTACACTTTTTTTTTCAACCATCAAAACAGAATATTAGATTTTTTAAATATTTGTCTACCATTTTATTCAATAGTTAAGCAGTAAAGTTTTATTCCAGCAACACTGAGAGGTCGTTTGCTCTCACTGCACCGCCCAAAATTTTGTTTTGGTCAAAAACGTTAATGCAATTTATAAATAATACATGAAGTAGGGTTAAGTGTTCATGGAATTCAATCTCTGTAAATATAAAAAACCCGTATTTTATCTAAAAAGGCGATAATAGACGCACAAAATCTCATATAAAACTGAAGCCCGCGAGTTTCTTAGTGGTATCTGGAGTAACTCAGAGAAAGTAGATGGTTTCTCCAGTATACCTCACATTTCAAAAAAGTCTATTTTAAGATGGACTTTTTCATGGTTCATTTCAATATGATAATTAATGACAATTATGGTTTTGGTTGTGAAAACAGGAGGGCATTTTTCACCTACCTCTCATGGTGTATCGAATACAATTTAGCGGTTTGACTGCTTGAATTTAGTCGAACAGGTGACTTTTAATTCCATTTTTTCACAGCTTAATTAGCTCCCAAAAAATAGCTGTTATCCTTCTAACTCAACAATAATACAGAACTTAGTAGATTTCACCAATTTTACGGAAATTCTACCAAGCAACAACCGTGCAACTTGGAACATTTTAACAAATGGGCAAGGTTTATGAAATTTTCTTGTATAATTATCAATTTGTAGCCTAAATCTAAGATGAAAGGTGTTAATCCATAAATTCGGATGTTGATACTTCCTTGAATCACTTACAAGGTCTTCCGGTGAATCTGAGCAGCGTTCTGACCAATTATGGCGTCGAGTTTGTGGAGTTTCGGATTAGAAGGGCGGAGGAGATAAGATGCGCTAAAGAAATATCCATATGATCCTTATTCGGTTTTGAAGTTAGTGCTACGTACCGAGAACGAAGATGTTGTTACTGCGCACAAGGTTTGGGCGAAAGCAAAAGCAAAAAAAGGTTATGAAATTCGTCCACTATCCTTTCTAATGGCACTGGAGACCCCCTTTTTAAATTTCCAACGGGTTATTCATCCGGAAAGTATATCTTTAGCTGAGAGTCATAATGGGAGATATTAAGACAATTCCACATGTCATTAAGTAAATATAGAGAAAAATTTGTAACATTTCAGGGAGAAAAATAGTTTTGGTATGTTAAGAGTAGCGAATACTTGGCCTTTGCCACTAGTAACGGTTGTAGCAGATTTAGGAAGTGCAATCCTTGATCACTTTGAACATGACTCTGCAAGAATGAGGTAAGAAATTCCTCGGATAGGTTCAACAAGACTTAGGTCAACGGTAGCTATGAGTGTACTAATTATAAAAACTTTGAGATCCAGATGATGAAAAAGTAAGCCTCATGCATTTTGTGCAACCAAATTTAATAGTTTTCCGTAGAAGCAAGGAACAGATTTGCTAATACTGATTTCTCCGAGTCAATTATATTTGACATCAATCAGTGCGATCTATTTCAGGAATGATCTTAGTGAACAGTTTAGGCAAGATACTGTGTACTTCTGGTGGTCAAGCCAACAGGACCTAGGAGCTGGCTGTTGCTTTTTGACAATGTTGACTCGAGCGCAATTCATACTGGGAAATTCCATGGAGTACGCAGGCTTTGATACTTCCTCACTATTTCCGAGCGAAAACTGTAACTATATATGGAGTTACGGTAGGTAACACCTTAGGAGAGACAAGTTTCAACGGTGGTTTGAGTATGATTCTTGGTAGAATTTGGAGAAATAGCGGTAGTTAGATGTGTTGCAAGTATCAAGAGACTTTCCAATTCTGCTATAGCCTTATTAGTCTCAAAAATATCGCACGATTAAGCATGTTTAAGCAATAAATTCAAAATTCTTTCAGACAATGGTTATTTAAGTTACCACATTTTAACATATATACAAATTTTATATATAATTAGCGATATATAGTCAATTTTGCCTTTCTTTCTGCATTCTCTTTTACATTTTTATCTTTCAGGTTCACATGTCAAAATGTAGTGGAAAGACTAGCAACGCCAATGCGGCACTGGTGGTGAATCGTTAGTGTTCGAATAGTTATACAGGGCTCATGAGACCTTTGTTCACAATTATGTATATTAAATTATTGAAATGACTAAACTTACTCACCAAATTGGAGTTCACTGCAAAGTGTGGACAGGCAACTGTTTCGGTTAATTGCAGTTATTACAAATTATGGTGGGAGGTGCTAATTTATCAAGAGAATATTGTCTGTGTACTTTCATTTTATTAATTGCTTCACCCTGTGATTCCGATTTTCTTCTTCAACTGACTGATTAACTCCTCTAACAGACCTTCTAGGTGCTGATATTTTTTTGCAGGATTGATTATTTCAGTGACCTTATTTTGAGGGAGAGTGGTAGAGTATGGATGACCCCTCTCTCCTCTAACCATAACCACATTTGAAATACTGCGTTTGTCAAAATAGAACTTCGGATTTAGTTTCTTGACCGCATGATTTGAGCTCTTATAAAATGGTAGGCTCAGTTCTATTGGAAGTGGGCTTTTATAATTCTTTGTGCTGCATCGAGAATAATAAGTAGGCTTTTTCACTGACAATCGCCATATCAGTTGTAATTGCAATTAAACAAAATTCAAAATTTCCTCGCTGAGGAGGAGGAGACATTGGACCACCACATTCCGGTTAATATCGACGTGATAATGTACTGCAATCCAAAATTTTTGAAGGTGCGAATTTGTATTATATATATAATTTAAGTTAATTAGTCATAATCTTCATGAGTCTCATTTACGTGATCTTGTCTGTAACAGGGGCGGATTGACCAACCATGGAAATGCATTCCCTTGCCTGAATATCGTGGATTTAACCACGCACATGAACCTAGGAGTCAATGCGTTTATAAACTAAAATGCACTACTTATGGGATTTTAGGCAACTCGTTACCCCATAATTCAAAAAAAACGTTGACTCAAGGTGCCCTGACTTTTCGCTCGCTTATTCTTGATCCCTCCCTTTCGGTTTATTACTCCAATGGTCTCGTTCTCCGCTCCCTTTATTCAGAGTTTTGCCCTGATTAATAGTTGGGAAAAAATTTTTTTTCGCACTGTCACAGGCAGTACTACGTTAGGTATAGGATGTTAAACCATATTTTTTAATTTCATCTTGAAGGACATAAATATTTCATTAACATTACGTTTTGCCAGTATGCATAATTGCAAGTAGGTAAGGCTCCAGAATTGCATTTACTTTACTTCAGAGTAACTTAAGATTCAATACGTCAACAAACAATATCAATTTAATTGCACAATTCCTTTCGAGCATAACGCCAATTATTTGGTAAAATACCATCCCTTCACACTTTTTAACTCCTCTTAAACCACAGTATAAAAAGGATAAAAGTTAATAAATAAAAACTTTAGCTTACTCCAATCAACTTCGAAAAACAGAGTGGTTGAGCCATTTAATTAGTTAAATCAGTAAAGACTCGCGTTTTTTCGCTATTAGACGAGATTGTGGACTGATTTATGAAATTCAGACGAGTACAAACCTCCATGCCCTCCATACAAGCACCTTCAAAGCTGAGATCTAAGTGGACAAAACACTGCAAAATACTCCAACTATGAAGACATTAGTGAACACAGTTCAAGTGACGGTTAAATTTCCTTTTTTTAGTAAGTTGTAGGACACCTTATTTTTTCTTTTTAATGGGCATCTTAGACACGACCCTCTCCTTAAATTTACGTAAGAAAAAACCAGATATTTGACATTATAATAATATTCCACATATTCTCACCTTGGACAGATTCATGGTACTGCAACTCCAACGCCGATCATTATTGGATAGACTTTGCTAATTGGTGAAAATAGTAAATATGTATATTGTATATTTCCTCTTAAATATTTTCTTAAATCATCAAATTTCTTTCAAAAGTTATTCAATAATGACAATCCAGAGATAGGTAGATGGATATAGTGAGACGGATTACTATTTGGACCAAATTAAACATGATTTCCAAATATTTATTCGCTTAAAAGATAATTTTAGTTTATTTAATCATTATATTACGAAAAAATATATTCAAGGTTAGAATCTAGATTTCGAATAATCAGATCTCATATTGTAGAGCGATTGGTTTCGATTTCTATAGGCACTTACCGTTACAGAATTGTTAGCCCAAATTTCAATTCTTTCGCTAATTTCTATACCTTAAGTGCTGTTAAGGCTACTTCAAAATGTTGAATGCTTTGCAGCTTCGAGATGCTCTTTAAACTGGCCTACAATGTCGAGGACATCACGGTAGTCTCATATTAAATCCATATGACACAGCAACTGTCGCCACATTCATCCGGCATCCCCAAGTGGTCGCTCGGCTCACTGTACGCTCCCTTGGTTTTTCCAATGGGTTAATTTATCATCTTTAGCAAATTTCGCAATGACGGGAAGATGCATTACAAAGGGGTTAACCCGCTGCTTTTTTCAACAAAAACCGCCCTTTTAATGCGTTAGACAGAGCACGACACTTTGTTTGACCTTGACATTAATGCATTAGGGCCAACGCCCGGGTGTCAGGGTCATGACTATTTTATCATCCCTTTTTTATAAAAAAAATTTTATTTATTAAATGATTTATCATTAAAAGTTGGTGACAAATTCACAATTTCACTTCAAGAATGCAATTGGAATTTCGAAGTCTAATTTTTGGATTATTTTTAACTTTGAAATATTTCGTGAACATTCTAAAAGGGTCAGTGAAATACAAACTAATAATTTGATAAGACCGACCAAATTAATTAAATATATATTTAAATAAATTTTGGACAGTTTGATTGTTTAACAATGGATTCTAAGCTTATATTTAGCTAGTAAAAGACCGATTTCTAGCAGACAACCCTCGAATAAAAAGACAAATTGCGAATCACATTTTGGTTTAACGCACATGTACCCACCTAGTAACATGTTTCCATATTTAAATTATACCTTAACCTATTATTGCTAATTCGCATTACAAGGTTGAAAATCCTTGAACTCTGTTGATGACGAAGGGCCTAAACACAGAGAAGATGAAAATTCCAGAGAGGGCATTGAGGTCGAGTAGAAATAGGTAATTAAAGCAGGAAATCACGTGTCTTCCTTAATTGGACATCTGGATGCATTGGATTGTCCAATTTCTCATAAGTGGGGTAATTAATTTAATGATATTCATATGTACCAATGCCTGTTTTTCATGAATAAATTTGTAGTTTTCTGGGTTTGTTCATCTTCGTGATAGTCAGGACATTTTGACTAGTTGATTCAGAAAGGGTCGGTCATGTCGATTTAATTCACCATCAGCTTCCGATGACCACGATATAACGATGAAAATTTATGCTTAAGGTGGCTCTTCAAAAGAGGCGTTTTAAGCAGAGTATAAGTGAAAGAATGTGGTAAGGTACCACCAAACAAATTTGTGAAATTCAAAAAATTTGTTGACCTCTGGTCGCTACGCGTGAGTACAAATGAGGTCTTAAGTTATATTTCCAAGGGGAGTGCGCGATAGACTTACCTCCACGTGGTGTACCCCGAGCAATATATACTCATACGGCAAAATAATTTATAAGCTACCATGACCCACCCGACTGTAAGTTATATTCAACCACTTCCAAAATACTCACCTTAACTTTTTCTCTACCTTGATGTCTGTCTCCTTTACATCTGTGAATCACTCTTCTGTTCCCCCTCCCTCTCGACTTTTGTGACTTTGATGTTCCTCTCCTCTGTGAAGCCCGAAGTCAACTAAAGGGCTAATGAAACTATCATAAAACCTGCCTTTACATATAAATATATCCAAGGTGTCCTTTCGTGATCGGTCAGAAAAAATATAATAAATCAATTTTATCTTAAGTTATAAAAGTGACATTCAGTTTCCGCAATTCATTCAAAATTTGGTTTAGCAAAAATTATTGTGAAAAATTCCGCCTTTGAAAATAAGCCGAATTTGATTTGCATGTGAATCAGTCATTATTCGAAGTCTGAATTGACATGCAGAGCCTCAGATACTCCACCGCCATATTAATTAGGCCAGAAAATTCACATGTGAATTTAGAAATAAGAGGTCGAAGTACGCAAAAACCTCAATGGTATTTTGAGGACACTCTAGTAGTGAACTGGAGCTGTTCCTCACATTGCAGCATGTGATTCCTTGTCATAAGTAAGGAGGTAGACCTTAAGTACTTACGATTATATGGAATAAACATACTTTTAAAGCGAATTAGAGGATTACTAAGGGTCTCTTAGCTTACACGTGCGTCAAGAAACGAGTTGCGTCATTAGAGTGCAGCTTTAATTACTATCGCAATCTATTACAGAGCAAAAAGTGATCGGAACCCCTTTGAAAAGGCCCTCAAAGGAAGATGTTAACTTCATTCAATATTTGAATCTGGCATGCGCAATCCTTACTTGACGGGGTAATTCAGAATTTAAATGTTATGATATGCATGTCTTCATTTTTTCGCACTTAATTATTGATTTTTTAGCTATGCTACCCAGTCATACCACATAAGTTCATTTTAATCTTCCGAAGGTCGAGCTAATAAAATGATATGATATGATGTAACGCAGCTTAAAAGGATACTTAAATAACAGATCTGGCACGATTAAAACTTATCAATTAGTCAATTAATTCAACGGGGAAAGGGACAAAAACGCATACCGTAAATGGTGTTTTGTCGCTATTTTTGTTGAAATTTTAACTTTAAAAAGCAATTTCCAAAGTAGATGTTTTAGGTTATTGTTTCATCTTAATGGAGAGAAGATGAGATATAGACCACACATCTCCTTTGTTTTTTTACCCTTTTTTTCTTTGTTAGAAGATTGAGGTAGGTTATATTTTGACCAGTTACGTAATTTGTAGCTTAATCCAAAGGTCTACAGGGGTGCGGTGAGATCTAAAACATAATATAAAGTTCAAGTTAAATAATTCTCATTTCGGATCCATTAACAAAATTTAAATTTAGTCTGCACTAGCACAGACAGCAGTGTTGTAAATATTTAATTTTTCACTATTCCAAACAAATCATATCCGTTTCAGCGATAATTTATCCACAGTTAAGTTGTAGGCAAGTCAGCGAAGGCGTTCATCGGAAAGGGGAACGATTCTAAAGCGCTCAATGAGTAGATTGGAATCTTGTTCATTTGCTTTTATTAATAGATGTTCATTCAATTTATAAATATTTTAAACGTTAAATTCGAAGAGGCTTCGCTTCAGCCTTTTCGTCCCTAACAAGCATTAGAATCGGGATCTCAATCATTTAACGAATTTTTACTCCATCGTGACACCTTTTTAATGGGTCATGGCAGAATATGCACAGTTTTTTATAAATGAGGTCTACAATTTCAACCCTGAAATTTTGGAAGTTTCATACCTTTCTCCAATGTGGAGAAAGTCCAAAATGAAGTGAGAATTGAAGCATGGATTTTTGATCGTTTTGTTTTAATTTTCTTGGGTCATGATACTTTGCAGTTCTTTCACAGTCCATTTACAGTGGCATACAACAATTTTAGTGGTATTAAAATTTGTTGTAAGCTAAATTTAAATGAAAGCCCTGCAAAACCAGACTTATTTAATTAATTACTTCATAAATGAATATCGCATTGATTTAGAACTCCGACTACAATTAAATTCCGAAATTGGATCATAATGTGTTTGGGTACTACTTTTTGTGACTTCATTGGTCCTTGTTCACGTTTAAATCATCTATCGATTTCTTCTTTTGAATTTTATTTGCCATTTGTCCTTTGACCGTTATACCAGTAATTGATTTTCTTCCATCATCATCACCAAGTTTAAAGTTTTGCTTTGTCGGCTGACTATTAGCTAATAACGAAATGGGTTCTAATTTTGTTATCCTTGCAATGAAAGTAATTTTAAAGACATGCGCACGTTGACGCATAGGCCGGATAAGTTTCTTTATGTAATGTGGGCCTAAAGACTGGCCCTCTTGCTTCGGCTGTCAATGGCCTATCAATGAACAAAGGGGTACAATCTTAATCAGCTGTCCTATCACACCTCATTTCGTCAACTCTTGGTAGTCCAGATTACCCTAATTCCTTGTCCTACTCCAATTCATCCCTTTTCAATTTCATTCATACCCAATTTTCTAAAACACATTCAACCCAACTCTTCTTCTCACTTGCTAAAGGCTCTTCTCATCAGTCAGCCTTAGGAAGCTCATTAGTTCTATGAGTGGATATATAGCCTAATTTATTTTAGTTTCTAAATTGATTTAACTTTCGGGTTGGAGCTAAGCTAAATCAAATAGCCCTTAACTTTTTAGGCTAAGTGTTCGTACGTTGAAATTTTAACCCCCACTGGGGAATTCTAAATTTAGCTTTTGGCCAATATTCTATTGAGATAAAATGTAATACACCAATTTGATGAATAATAGGCTGAAATGAGCATATTTGACCTGAATGTCTCGTATACAGTCAAAGTAAATGCTATATTCTACAAATTGCAGGAATCTTGATGTTCTATATTCGGTGGCTGAATCAAGGAACCTTATTTGCTAATCTTGTTAGCATGATCGTAGTTTTCAGTAAAGCAATAGCTTTGCTGGTCTCGAGAGCATATTTGTACAAGAGGATTTTGTTAGAAAGGATCGTTCAGGTTTAGCCATGGCTTATGTGTGTAGCATCGGCTACGATTTCTACCATCTAAAAATGCGTTCTCACGATCGGCTAGTTTATTTGAAAAAAAGAGTAATTAAATTTGCCAATCGACAAGGAAATACGCTTCGTATTTCAAAAAAAACAATACATTACAAGCGAATGGTAAATAATTGCATTGAAATTGTTTGGATAAATGTGCTTCCAGCCCTTTAATCTCTTCAAGCAATAATTGCAGTAAGAACTACTCATTAAAGGACTAATCTCTAATTTATCATTTAATTAGAAGAGACGTGTTTACTACTTCAAATTCAGCCTTGTTGTGGTAGAAATGACTCGATTTTATCATGTCCATTAATTAGAACGTTTAGCCAGCTAATAGTTTAATGGCTTTGAGGTTACCCAATTCGGACGTCGCACTCAAAGGAATATTTGTTAAGTGTAATGTATGAATTTATATATATATATATATATATATATATATATATATATATATATATAAAACACATATATATATATATAACATGTTACCTTGACCATTTAAAACAAGGGAAAAACGCTTCTTATGAAAATATACCGGTATAATTTGGGCGAAAGATGTGTATAATAAAGACTAAAGTGCGCGTCGATTTTAAGCAACATTAAGTGATTGTTGGGAAAACTATTTGAATATAAAAGATTAAAATGCTTATTCTTTCTCAAAAAATAACAAGTTAGCTGTGTTAAAATTCATTGTCAGTTATAAAAGATTCAATCTAAATTTATTGACTTAATAATAAAGGAATTTAGGCATAACAGAGCTTACTAGAGGCAACCCAATGTGAGTACTGTATTGGCTTATATTTTCTCTCACTGGTCTAAATAATAAACAATTCTCCTCAAGATCAGAGGAGATTGAACAGACCTCTTCTTTGCCCTTTGATCTCCCATTCCACTTTAATATTAATGCTGCATTTGCTCCTTAGACGCATTCATATTGGTTTAGCTAAGGCCAGATTGAAAGTTTGGTAAACTGTTTCGACGAATGTTCATATTTTTGTATTTAGAAGCTCAACGCTACCTTTGGTTATAGTACCAAAATCCATATTAGTTTTGCATAATGATGCAAAAGAGCGAGAGGAAAGTGGAGATAGAGGAAGCCAAGTCTTTCTACACATTTTGCCACTATGAGTCAGCACTACGTCTAGACTCCACCTTCTTCGTCGTCTCAGGAGTAAAAAAACTAGAGGCAGGATTTGGAAATTTTCTCATCACCCAAGCGCGTTTTTTTTTTCTTCAGCGCTGGCCAGACGCAAAAAGACGTTGTTTTCCTTCCAGCTTGCCCATGGAAATAAGACGTGTGTGTGTGTGTATGTGTGTGGATGCATGCGAGGAAGCCCGAATGAAGGCATGTGCAGGGCTGCTAACTTTAGGGTAGGGAAGAGAAGGGAAGGGTGGAGGCGAAGAGAAGAGTTTAAGAGAAGTCGCAAATCGAGCCTAATTTAATCATTTTCTTCAACACGAAAAGCGGTTTTTTATTCGACTCGCCATGCTGTGTCTGGATACCTTTTACTAATTTAATTAATAAACTTAAAATGATTGGTGTTCGGGAATCGGAAGCTCTAATATAATTAAAACAGTTAAAATGGTAATAGTTTATGCATTACAAAAAATCTGAATCCCAGGACAACAATCTTAGTTGATTCCATTACAGAAGAGAGTTAGCATAATCAAATCCGAAGATTCCAATAAAAGTGCAAATAGATTGGATCTGATTCTTTTTATGCTCCCCTTTGAGTTCAGAAAAGGAGATAAAGAATTATTGTATTACAATGTCTTATACCATTGAGAGGGACAATAAGTTCGTTATAATAGGCTTAATGCTGTTCTTTTTTAAATTTCGGTATGGGGCTAACAAGAAACCAATGCTGATTGGGAAATCCTCGAGGTTATATCATTGATTAGCTAAAGTCAGGTATAGTTAAGAAGCCATTCCATCAGATTGAAATGGGGCGGGGGAGAGGGAAGTAGGATTACGACAATATAAGATTTTTATCTAATTGATATTTTCTATTTTAAGTGAACATAAATTTTCTATAACCAAATTACCGTGAAAAAACCTAATTAGCTCTGTTTATCAGCGACAAAATTTCCTTTCTGAAAGCGGAGGGAAATCATTAATGCTTCATTTTGACCAATTACCGCATGCACATAGGAAATGAAATTGTGTGCAAATCGTAGAAAATTAATGAGAGAGCAGAATTCAAATGAAGCAAGATCCTGTTTAGCGCCTAACCATATTTCCTATTTCCGTACTTCAATCAATTAGAGAATCTATTGTCTTCCTCCTATTTGATTGCTTCTTTATGATTACAAAAAGATTAAATTAGTCATCATTAGCAAAATGTGCAAGCGTATTTTTAAATAAATTCAAATCGAACTATTCTAGGTCAAATTTTCCGACCGACAGCCACATCTATTCCAACTTAACTTTTGCCGAGTCCAGCACCCAAAGACGTTAATTAAGCAACTTATGGCAATTAAATGCCAATAAAGCGTATATTGAAATCTTAACATGTAGACAAATAGACGTGGTCTCATATTAATGATTGATACCTCAAATTATTGCCCATTTGGATGTGGGCACCCAGTGAACAGAGGTTCAAACAACGCGAAAGTCATATATATTTAATATTCATAAAAATTTATTCAAACAATGTGAATAGTATTATTCATGCATCAGGATTTTCATTCATTTCTCCACTGTTATTAAGGTTGAAATCATAAATCACATTCTGAAAACTGAAAATTTAAAAATTTCGAGAAAACTCGCAGTGACTCGAAGATGGTAGATCTTGCAGTTCGAAATTTGTCACACTTGAAGGCAATCTGATTTGTAAGTCATAGTTCCACGAGAAGAATTTTGGAAACCGCGTTCTTAATAGACGTCGGATATGAACATAGTCCGCAGGTGTAGCCAAGTGATAATTTGGGTCTGTTGCGACTCTACGTCGAATAAATAGGAAATAGGAATTATAAATGTAGTCTTTCAAGTTACTTAGGTTTTTCTATTACTAGTGAGAAAGTCAATTAACACGGCTTATTTAGATCACAATGTGTCCGATTCCTCGAGAAAATGCTATCCGACAGTCTATAATATTTATTTATATAAAATGGCAGGCTTTATGCTAGTTATCATTAGCCCTTTAGTTGACCTCGGGTTCCACAGAGGGGAGAAACGTGAGAGTCACAAAAAGTCGAGAGGGAGAACAGAAGAGTGATTCACAGATGTAAAAGATACAGACACAAAGATGGAGAAAAAGGTAAGGTGAGTGCTGTAGAAGTGGTCGAATATGACATACAGTCAGGTGGGTCATGGTAGTTTGAAGTCAACTGCCGATTTGTAGACTTTTGCAGTATGAGTATACGTTGCCCAGGGTGCACCACGTGGAGGTATGTCTATCACACACCTCTGTCTGTAATATAGAAAACAAATCGAAAAGTGGGCTCTTGTGCAAAATTAGATGTGCTTTTATCGCATGTAAACGCATTTCAAATCAGCAAATGAAAAGTTTGCACGAATAGTAGGAGTAATCATAGGCATTGAAGGAAGATATCCTATGAAGTAATTAGTTTAGCGCTTATACTGACCAGACCTAACCAGTGTGGTTGTCATCCACAGCACTAGATTAGCACCTTTACTTCCTAGACACGAGCATTAAACGATGCATTAAAGTCTGTAACTATATCTAATTGTGTCTGAAATGTGTCTATGTAAATTACATAACTCAAATCAATTAGCTCAAATTTCCTAAACACAACACTTTGATTACGTCATTAAAATATACGAATAAATTGCAATTATTAGCTCAAGATTCTTCCGAATGGCAGCATTAAGTCTTATTATTAAGTCGAACCGGAGTGCACAGCCACTTTAGACGCAAGAACTTTTCAGCGTAATAGCTGCTTAACAGGCGATTTAGTTTGGTAGAAATGGAAACCAGAGGTATTCGGACGCTGCGCATTAAGTTCTGAGACACTTACCCGGACAGCATTGATGCTATTACGGATAATAAATGGGCATTATTGCATCAAAGCTTCTGGCCAACGCAACAGCCAACTAAAAAGGCAGTAGTTTGCCTTCTCCTAACCTGCACAGCAATATGCCTACATCAATCATTTTAGTGGCGGAATAACACTACTTCAATTTAGTTTGCATTGGTATAGGTTAGGAAAAACCAAGTGCATTCAATTGATTACGCCACTATTACAATATGCAATAATGCGTCTGATTTCATCCAGAAGTGGGCGTGTACCGTTGGAGAGCATTGAGGGAAAAATAAATAAATTTTAAGCACGCATAAATTAATTATCAGATGGTAGAGGTAGGAATTTAAAATTCCACTTGAAGCAACTTATACTGCTGGGGAATCGATTATGCAACGTATGGATTGAGGTCAACTTTAGAATTGCACTCCATCAACTCAAGCTCTCAAGGATTTATACGTTCTGGGATCTCCATTCCAATGCTACTTTAATGTGTGACATCTTCAGAGTTAAAATTTTGGCTTCATTCGGAATCCAGCAAGTCGAGCTTTATTCCAAGTAAAGTAAAATGTAAGCAACAAGTGGGTTAGTTGGGGTATATTGGGATTAATCAGGACTCAAATACGCTTCATTCCTATTATTAATGCCCTGTTAAGATGCATTTTTCTTCTAGACGATATACATTATTTGCATTTCGCAATAATTGACATTTAAATTATATTAGCCCTCATATATGATTGCATTTTACTCTTCAGTAAAAGCAGTGGCCTAAAAAATCAATCAGTTCCACTCGAATTAATAATCCTTTGAAAGACTTTAATCCGTTAATTTCATTTTTAATGAAGATTTCTGAGTCATCAAGCAAACTAAAACGATTTGCCAAATAATATCTACCTCTAATTTTGTCGATCAATGTTTTAAATTACTCATTTACCATAGCTAATAAATTACCAAGATTTTCCGCCGAAGTATTTAAAAGTATGCTCTCTTCTGTACGTTTATTTAAATCATTCTGCTTTCACAGATTTAATGCTTGAATAGTTTGCCTTGGTCGACTTTCTCCCCATCTAGCCAAAAAGAAGATGAAAGCGGGCTGTAGGTGAAGGTGTAGAAAATACTGTCTCATAATTGAAAATCTTCAAAATATACACCCTTAATCCCGTGAATCTCGCTAAAGTATTTAAACGCCACCTACACTGAGCGAACAAAATACCGACGATAGTGAAATAAGCACTTCAATTTTAATTCACATTAAAGTCGGTTGATGGCAGTTCTCTCCAATAACAGCGAGACTATTGAAGAAGAAAATTCAAACAAGAGTGCGGGACGAGCATTTTTAAAAGCTGTAGCAACTCTGACCTCGGGAAATAAAACCTATGTTATCTTGAACGAGAGATGAAAATAGTGAGTTCGGCTCGGGTGCATCAAAAATGTTTGAATCAGTTTCCCTTATGGACATCAACTCCTTATCCTATTTATACCTATCTTCCATATTTACTTGAAATCAAAATTACTAACATAATATATTATGCACTTTTCAGTAAAAATCCAAATAAAATTCCTTGTTTTTTAAACACCGTCACTTAGTAGAGAAAAGGCCGGAAAGTGTCAGCATTTTTTAACGCTCTTGTGTTGCATAAATGTCTGGCAAAGTGGCGAAAAAAGGAAGAATAGGGGAAGTGTTTACGTTCTTCCTCCAGCAACACACTGTGACTCAGAGAGTAGCGAAGCAGCCAAATCATCTTGGAAATTTTATTCATTTACCTTTTCCTCCCTTACTTGACATTTAAACTTTTATGAGAAACCCTCTTGACACCCGTGACGCTTGATTGGTTTTTATGAACGCTTTTACCAAGTTTCTTCTTACTTCTCGCCGTCTCGCTCATTCGTGTATTGTTACTAATGCTTAGGACAATAATTATTTGCAAAATTGATTTTGAAATTTTCCGGAAGTTTCTGCATTGGTAAACACATCTAAACTCAATTTGCGGCACATGTCTTAGAAGTTGGAAGCAGTGTTGAAAGAAAGCTTCACTAAAATGTATTTCCACCATCTTGGGAACTGAAATGCGCAATAGAGCAAGTTGATTAACTAGTAAAGTTAAAGCATATGTTTTGAAGATGGAACTGCGTTTCCTTTTTTAATTTTAAAAAAAGCTTTTAAAGTTGAGTCAGCAAAAGCTCTATGGATGTAATTTCCGATGAATCAATCTGAATGCTGTAAGAGACTGCGCAGAAGCTAGACTGTCTTGTTAAGAAAACTTGACTGGAAAACTCAACTGGAATTTCCTATTTTTTTATCTATCCCAATAAAAGGAGTCATTGAAGTAGCTGAAGATTAAATAACCCGAATGAAGGAGATCTAATATTTTTAATCAATATTCAATGTTTAACTTATTTATCAAGACCCTTCTGGCAGTGCCCCAACTCCCTTAAGGGAAATTTTACGACACCAACTCTGAGCAGATACAAATTATAAAATATATTGTGCCAAAAAATGGCCTATTAAGGTAAGATAAAATATGTTTACAGTTATCGAGTCAATCACTCATTTTTTAAAGCAAAGGCATCCAATACTGTCTCAAAGCTCGGAAATCTAATTCCTCCATTTTGATCCACCTGCCCACTAATTACACAAAGATACAGACTCTAACTCTGAGAAAAATTAAGGCAGAACTGCAGTTACTCCAAATAACTCTTCATTTTGTTGATATTTGGTGATCAAAAAACCACTTGTCTGAAAGTGTTTTTCCGAATAGCTATCAAGGCCGCATTTTTGATAAGATGGATAGATGACTTAGACAAAAGCCTTGGGAATTGTCCATCTCGTGACAAAACAACAACTGGACAGTTTTGAGCCATGCTTTTGTTAGTTCTCTATCACTCAAAATGCCTATTCTACTTCGCCTCACTCTTTCTACTCTCTTGAGGTTTTCCCAAAATGATTTTATTTGCTGCAGTTAATAATAATGACTATTTTAAATGTGTGTGTGGAACTTTGGGTTGGTAGATCGAACACAGCAAAGGAAACGAACTTATTTCCGAAATGCATTAACTGTTCGCTTCGATGGCTGTGTCGGAGCCAAATAAAAGCCATCAATTTATGCAAAGATATTACAAATTAATTTGACCATTTTGTCGGTAGTGAGACGAAAATGGATAAATAAACATAATTTAATAAGTACACAAAAATTTCGTCTATTTTCTGCAAGTTTGACTATTAAATTTGCTAATAAATTGCCTAAAAGTGATACAAATGTTGTTATTTTATCACGAATGAATTTTAATTACTTTAGATTAATGTAACTACTTGTTAAATTTGTGCCTATTAAATTTGTTTCATGTTTTACTAATCATTTTAGCTCCTTCTTCAAAACATAATTTCGCCAGACAGACTTGGTAGTAAGAGGATGGTGGATGACAGCGCATGCCTTCAGAACGACGCTTCCAATCTGAATTGATCTTGTTTACGCCAAAATTTAAATTTTCGACGCAAGGTTGAGAAAACTGCTAGAAGAGCAAAAACATTTTTATTTATAACTGACTGATTCTTAACTTAAATATTAATAAGTTTGACGCGATTAAAGCATTGTTTATGTGAATATGATGTGGCTCTAATCCTGTCAGTAAAGCGGATTTTAACTTGCCTTAGGTATCCCTTTATAAAACTAATGATTTTTTCTAGGCTAGCAGGTAAAAGAAGCCTTTCCTGAATGAGAAAACGAGGCATTAGTAGAACCATGTGTATTTTGGACAACTGGAAAGGAAGGAGAAAAGTGGGGGTTAAGGCGTAGTCGGAAGAATCAGGAAAGAAAATTGCGAGCGTCAGTTCTGAGCGAGACCATCGCGAGTTGTGAGAAACAGGCGTAGCAAGATAGGATATTTATTTATTTTAAAAGGCAGGTTTTATGATAGTTTTCATTAGTCCTTTAGTTGACTTCAGGCTTCACAGAGGAGGGAGAGGAACATCAAAGTCAAAAAAGTTGAGAGGGGAAACAGACGAGTGATTCACAGATGTAAATGAGAGACAGACACAAAGGTAGAGAAAATTTTAAGGTCATTGCTATGAAAGTGGTTAAATATGACATACAGTCGGGTGGGTCATGGTAGTTTGAAGTAAACTGCCGATTTGTAGACTTTTTGCCGTATGAGTATATTTTGCCCAGGGTGTACCACGTGGAGGTAAGTCTATCGCTCACCCTGTGAGGTAAGACATAGTGTTTGGCATATTAGCGTTCTTCGTAAGTGAATGTGCCAGCAGGTGAGCAATACACCGAAATAGGTATTGTCTCTCTACGACAGTACCCTATGTGGTGAAAACTAATGACATCTACGATGTCAAAGTCATATATAGCATTTAATATATTGTTTTAAAAGTTGCGTAATCCCTGTCCAAGTGCCATATTTTGTATAAGCCTTTGTTTAACTGTACTAAAAAATGCATGTTTTGAGAAATTCGCGGATAAAAGAAATTAATCTGTAATCCTCGCGATTACAAAATTTCCAACGACTGCTTTCTCCTGAACCTCAATTTATTGAAAGGTGGTTCACTTGTAAGTTGATATTAAAAGTGATAAAAGTCTGCCAACCTTGAGTTAATATATTTAAAAAGCGACGGTACTAAATTCCTGAAAGCATTTAGGGACCACAATTTGAGTGAAAGGTAAAAGTCAGTAGGTGGCCAAGAGTGGAAGAAAAAGAGTGCTTAAGAGATAGAGATGACGGAGTTAGAGAGACAGAAATGGTTTTGGGAAAACTGAGTTATGGAGTTTGGCTGTCTAGACGTGTCATGTCCGGTTTATGACGTGAGCATAAAGGCTCTGTCACATGACAGTTAGAAAAGAGAAGACAGGAATCAACACATTCGAATGGGCTTTCACCTTTTGATTCTTCGAAGCTATTGGATGAAAGTCTTCTATGCTGAAAATTGGAAAGGGTCGATTTTTCCTGATTTGATGTCAATTTGTGTTATAGAACGAATATATATTTTAATAGCTAGTAGTGAACATAAATACAAATTATTAAACGTCATGTCATTAAATGAGCGTTCTTCGCAAAAGAACTAACATTTAAAAGGTTAATAAGGGAAGTGTAACGACAAGAGTTTAGTAACGATGTTCCTTTTTCCCTTTACAAATACGAGTGAAAATTTAACTTACTCTGAGGCTCATATGAAACTCCTTTGTTTCCTGCAGAGATAGACTTGTCGCTTTGGTGTTACAAATGAGAGCAGACAATATATTTAGTTTAACCTAGCAGAGGGTCTATTTTTAGTGTCATGGGCTGAAGTAGGCATGAATAAACACAAGGCTGTGATAGTAGGAAACGCCCGCCAATTCAGCCATAACTATGACTCCTCAGAAGTTTTAAACAGTGTGACGAAGTCAAAATGATAAAGTGTAATGATTTCTACCATTTCTACGCATCTTACCAACCCAATTTTGATTTGTGTTTAATAAAATCTCTCACTGTTATAGTTTCACTGTCATAGTTTGGATGATTATAGCAATATTCGTCTCTATCTAATTAGAGGTAAATAGTTTGCATCAAGAGGAATAATGGGAGATAAATTCAATCTATTACTTCTCTCTTTAATAAAATACTGTTCCAGACCATTGAGAAATGGAGTAGCTGAAATGAAAAGATCTTTTATGAAATCGACGACATCTTTGCAAGTTCACATTATACGAATCTCTTTGCAAGTGATGATCATAGAATGGCAAAAAACTGATTGCCTTGGTGAACGATACCTTTTAAATTTTCAATTATCCAAACTTTTATTGGCATACCCTACAGCAAAGACGAAAATTTATCAATTTTCACTGCAGGCGAACATTTAAAGCTAATTAATTTTAAATATGGGATTTGAATTAATGAATAGTCACTGATTCCTTCCTCAAAATTCTTTTCCAACTATCTGCTTTTTTACTTATGCTGAACATTCATTCTACTTCACTCGATTTTCTCCTCAAATTACATTAGGCAGCAAGATTTTAAATTATTTTCATCAGTTTCTTGGATTTTAACAGCATTACTGGCATGACAATCAGGTCGTCTGCTTTCTTGACATTTACTGGATGTGAAGTAAGGCAACTTTAGTTCATTTGCCCTCCAGAGTGCGATTCAAATTGTACTACATTTTTTGCCATTTCTTATGCGTTTTAAAATATAAATGGAGCATTGAAGTGGGCGTTTATTAGCATTGTGCAATTTTAAGTTAGTCTAGTTCCTACTTTTAACAAAATAAACATGACCTTTTTCTAGTAACTTACGAACGAATGGTTAGTTAAATGTCCAACTTGGAACCCCCTCCACCCTAGGTACAAGTTAAATAAGAAGCGAGATTTTTTGCCAACATATGTCCGCAGATTTAATTTATGAAATGTTATATACTAAATAAATAGGAGAAGCCTCTTTAAACTTCTCCAAATTATTGCCCATTCTCGAATCTATTTTTTATTGCTCAACTTGTTTTAGTTAGTTAATTCATCATTATGTCTGTTTCAAAGCACATTAAGATTAATAATTAAGTCGATTATTATTATTTTGTTCCCTGTTTCTGATGCAATGCGCAGGGCTTCAGATAAATTCATTTTCAATTTTGATAGTTTCCTAGATAGCAATGATATCGCTCCTGACAAAACAAAAGTCAAAATTCCATTCAACAAATCTTCGTCATACTCATATGCCACACTACGCCTATGTTTTCTATTTAAGGTATTTATTAATTGAGTTAGCGATTTATGAATATCGTTGATGCGGTTGTGGAAACAGAACTTCTGCACGATATATCTACAGTTGTCTATCTTAAGGCAGTTGGCGATGGATAAAAAGGTCTCCAGAACACCGTCCAAATAAGTTTGCTTTGGATAATTAATTTTAATAAAAATTCACTTTATTTTATTATTGACAATCACTGCAATTGAAAACTTGAGTAATAGAGAAGTTAAATGTGTGGATTCTCGGTGTTACCAACTCCTTGAAATGGACATGAGATAAGAAGGCACTGAAATTCCAAAACTGATTGGCTAACTGGCGTAGGTGAAAAGGGAGTTGAAGCAGAATCGCGTAAAAATATGTCACGAAGTTTTTCCTTATGACAAGGATAAATCTTAAGGAACTCCAAGTTGGCAAAGTAGTCAGCCTGATGAAGTGGGGTTTTCTGATTCTTTGACTTACATCTCTACTGCTCTAAATTCACTTTTCTGATTTCAAGGGAATGACATCGGTACCTATTTCCACCTTAACTTGGTAATTTAAGAAAGGCCAATTGGCGCACTCAAATAGAAAAAAAGTCTACAACGATCACTTTCATGCCTAAAACAAATCTCGTGGATTAAAATTACTTCGAGTGACTCACTCACATTATGTTTTTGTACACAAACGAACGAATTAAAAAAGACGGCGGCAGAGGAGTGGAGAGGTGAGAAGAAAGAGACCGACTGAAGAACCGAGTGCATAAAAAAGTCCCTATAATAGAGGTGTCGGCATCTCCATTCCTTTCTCAGCATCCGCATAAAAAAGTATCACGTTGTCTGGTTCCTTAACTCCCATTTAACCTTCTCCTTCTTCCCCTTTCCCCCTTTTACTCCTCCGGCTGTCGGCGGCTCAGAGGATCCTTTAGATGAATTATGCGAATGAAGAGGATTTTACCTCTTGTCGATTTGGTAAAAAGTCACCTGCTGGCCGTTGTATGTGCTATGAGACGTTATTTGTTGTGCTGGTGAAATTCGAAGTTACGAAAAGGGAAATATCTATTGAAGTTATGATGATTAAAAAATTAGGTCGACATGTTGGGCAGTAATTATTACAAAGTAAATAATACCTCTACTGATTATCAGGGTGAATAATGGACGAGTGGAAAACTGAAACTGAAGTGAATATTTCCATTCATGCTTGAAATATAAGCCAGTATGCATTATTGATGATATTTGTGGCCATATAAATCGGTAATGTACAGTTCCTAATCACTGTGGGGCATCTAGATACGACTATAAGGCTTGATAGTGGAAGATTCGTAATTCTTTTCAAATCTCAAATAAATGATGGAGATATTGATATTGGCACGCTACATCCGGAGATATACCTGAGTTATTAATTACCCAGGACAAAGCAAAACGACGGACAACTCTTCATCGTGTGAAAGAGACTGAAAACAGGGAACTGTAAATTAGAAAAGCACGAATAAATTAGAGTCTAAAGGGATTCGACTTTTAGTAGTACACTAATTCATTGAAAGAGTCGGATAAGTCAAATTCCGGCTTCAAAATTGCACATTTCAGTGCTTTTCGCCTGCATACTTATTAATTTTTGTGGTGTTCAGATCTCATTGGTTGATTGTTGGTCGGTCGTACCACCTCACATACGTTGCAGTCACTGTATCACCTGAGTAAACGGAACAAAATATTCAAATGGTTCATCAAAATTAAAAATATTCATAACACTTGGATAATCAGTTATATAAGGGAGACCACATTTGTTATGAATAAGTTGGATTTCTCCTCCAACCTCGATTTAAAATCATGTGAAAATTTTGGATGTTTGTGCATATTTTCTCCCTATCATAAAGAGCTGGTTATTTAAACACACAAAATTTCAGAGGTGCTGATTAAACGGTGACGCTAAGTTAAAACCATCTATGATAACATTCTGATAACTTATTTACTGAAGAGTATTGCCTTGAATTTTAAGGCTAATTGAGGATTTGTTTAGCTCAACGTTATGCCAAACTTCCCTTTCCAGCTTCGCCGAGTGGCATTTTATATAAGGCTCATTGGTTAATCATATATAGTCTCATTTTAATAACATACTTTTATAGATAATTGGCACTCAAATTTGATCGTAACTGGGTGGACAACCAATAGTAAGCACTTCTTTCTCTGAAGGAGGACAATTCACTAAACTATTGAGTAATTATCTTTGTAATTAGCTCCAGGGTTCAGTAAAGTCATTTTTTTCAATTTCTTATAACGCATCAGAAATTATACACCCAAAACTTATTGGTTTGAATGTGCCCATGACCACTGCCTCTCATTCACGATTTAACAAAAACCTCAATAAACGTTCTTACTTAATTCTATCCCAACCCCCCACCCTCCTCCCACTTCCTTGTCCTTCAATGGTTCAGTTGTACCCAATTAAAGGCTATTGGATCGCCCCCCCCTTCTCTCGATAAAAAAGCGTCGGACACTTGAAGTTAATTAATGACAATGTGTATCTGTCAAGGGGTATAAGGTCACGCCATTCATTGCACTTAAAGTCCATCGTTAGAATAAACGATATTTATATACGCCTGTGGGGAGCACAGCCTCAATCATTAGCCATAATTTTATTGTCGGTCAGTCAGGCAAGGTGTTGTGGCGACAGCGACTACTGGAGGACGAACATCCTCCTGAAGATAGCGCAAAAGATAAATGTGGCCAGGCACAACGCAGCTGTGTAGCCACTATGTGAAAGAAAGATGACGAAAAAGTCTATCTCTCTCTCGCTCTCTCTCTTTCTGCCAGTTAGTTCATTGCTTAATCCAAAATTGATGGCGACTTGCGGAGCGCGCACTTTTTCTCTTGGTTAAAAGATTCAGGGAGATGAAGAGAGGAAGCGTCCTCTGAGTCAAAATAATCCTATCGGCGTCAAAACAGATGCTTTTTTGTATCTGCTTTGATGGTGCGCTTAATTTGTTGGTGAGTAATCGGTGACTCCGTTCTCTAAGGGGTAAAAGCTTTAATGAGAGGAGGGAAGTTCATTAACTGTACCACTTTTAAGTTATTTTTCAACCTTGTTTGATTAATTGAAAGCAATTTTGCAAACCACCTGACCCTAAAGGGTGCATATAGTCACCCGCAGTAATCCATCTCATTGGCTTACAAATAGATTCTTAGAGTTTCATACTTCTGCACTGAAACAAAGAAGAGGCCATTAGTAGCTGAGATCCAAGGTACTAAAATCTTGTAATATAAAAGCTACATTTGGTGACTGCCAAGGGACTACCACAATTGAATTAGCTATACACGTTCTCTCCGAATTGTCTTCGCTAATATCACCACCTTCTGCAATTGATAAACAGCTCCCACTGTTGTCTGTTTTGTCTTTAGCAGTATGCTGCTAAAAAGTAAACCTGAGACAGCTAAAATTCCAAACTATTTCAGATCCCAAGGCGCGAGAATACTTGACCACGTTTTATTGAGTTAATATGGAAAAAGACTGTGCTTTGGGGATCGGTTGCATACTTACCCGTTTATGAATTTAGGAAGATACACACGAATCTAAATGGCTCCACCAGTCCTTCCATTAACTCAGCTTGTCAACACTCTCTAGATATCGCGAGTTGAACTATCCCAGAGCCTCAGGGATGAAATCATGAAAATTGGTGACTGGCTCATTTCGATATTACACAGTGAATTATGCCGAAAGTGCGGTACTTCCAGAATTCCAACTGTCTTGACATGGCCAATAATGGTTAATAAGTAATTAAAAATCCAGTAAAATAGCCAAAGCGTTAGTCGACAACTATTAATCGAAATCTTTTTCAATTGAATTCTTCATGCAAAATTTAGAATGATGGTAGTTATGACATTTTAAATGGACTCCTTCCATTATCCTATGGCTGAAAGGACGTCCTCTTTTCCCATAGAACAGAACAAAAAGTGGGGTTAGGTACAGTAACCTTCAATTTCATTAAAGTCTATCAAAAATGAATGCAAATAAAGATGCCTCAAATTTTTTGTTCTTGAATGTCACTGTCCATCATCTTTCGAATTCCTATGTTGCAAATTGATGATAGTTCCAAGTGCCCAATAATTCAGCAAATCATTTTTTATCGTCTCAAGTATCCACGTATTCGACCATTATAGACAGCCAATTTCATCTCAAAAGTATTTCAATGATTGGCCTACAATTGAGAAAAATCATTTTTTGCCGGAATGCAGGTGATTTGAATGATCATTTAGATATCTTTATTCTTTAAGCAAGTTATCACAAGCATAGATTCATTTTGTCCGTGTCCTATTGCGTCTTTTTGGCGGAACACAGTGTTGTCCTCCTTTGAGAGCCCTGAGAGTCTGGCGTGTTTTCAGCCGCCCTACATCATACAGATTCCTTCAGTGTTCCTAAAACGTTGAAATCGAACAGGTGGCGGCATCAAAAACTTGAATTGAAATAAATGACAGGTACAGAGACCTCTACGTGAAATAGAATAGAATAAAATAATTCATAGCCAGTTTGAAACGCTCCTTTATGAGGGAAGTGAATGTAAAATGGTAGAAAGTAACACAAAATCATAGGCCTTTTTAGGTAATATCTTAAGGATATGAGAGGATATTGAACACAAGAATACAAATTCTGAGGTTGACATTAGACCCAGAGGTATTATAATCGAATAAGTCAGAAACTTTGAAATTTTCAATTTTTATATGCTAATAGTAGATAGAAATTAAAGCAACGGAAGCTCAAACGAGATACGGTATACAAGAATCCAGAGATGAGCTTTAGATAATTGCCACCGCCATATCTACGTCCATTACTTTGAGATCACAAGCAAAGTCATGCTCTTAACCACTAGGTCAAATTACTCTAGACGAACAGTGATATATGAGCAGGAAAAGTATTAGTTTACTCCTGTTTGTATTCATTTCTTTCCATCCAATTATTTCATTCATGCGTTCTTTGCATCATCTTCTCAAACTGGAAAAAAAAACCAACTATTAGGAGAACAAAATTTGGTCCCGCCGTTCTCTAAAAGATGGCGATAGTAGTTGGTAGTAGTTGAAGTATATTGAGCACAGATGTCGAACACTTTGTTTTGACATTTGTAAATGTAAACCTTCTTTGATATAACTCAAATTGTGTTTGCATTATAATACAATTTTTAATTAAATATGTTCAAATTTAAACCGAATTCTCGACATTTGCGGGAAGTATTGCTTTTTTATTTCAATATGGAAAAATCAGCATTAAGAGCATTAAACAAGGAGGGCTTCCACTTACCAAACACTAGCATGGAGAACCTTTTTTGACATCTTTTTCAGGATTAGTGACATAGCTTGAAATTTGAATTTTTAAATCAAATTCCACCATAAGGATTTTGGTCATAATTAACATGAAATTTTGAAATTTCTTCAAGAACCAAAACCCTATTTGAATTGACCTTCAATATGCTATGTGCTTTGGACTGAGTGTATCCAACTTCAATCAGAGAATCTAATTTCTCATAAAAGTATAGAACGTTAATGCCATTTCTCGTGTCGTTACTTGAAAAAGCACCAACATTCAGTTTTCATACAGACATTATTATGCTATGTTCAATTAAATGAAAACGCCCTAAATCACGGCTAAATTTAATTTCAATAAAATGATATTGTATACTGATAAAAAGAAATTTTCGACAGTGATATTGTAAATGTGTTATTTGAATATATATATATTCCGCTTCTAAGTGTATGGACTAGATTGCTAAACTCGGGGAGATGATAGAGAAAGCGAAATTTGCAAGAACCATCATCAATCATTGAAAGCTTGTTCGCAGCTTTAAAGCAAAAAGTCTTAACTTTATTTAACCAAAAAACACAGATTATTGGAAGCAAAGAGACTTTGACTCCTGAAAGGTCATTTTTCAATTACCCTTTTACATTAGAAGGAAAAAGTTATTAATGATTTTCCCCTGAAAAAAAATGATTCACTTGGATTACGCTAAATTTAACTTTGACTAGAAAAACGAATAAAATTTTTTAATTAATTTGGTCTCTCTGAAACTGATCGGTCATTTATATTCCATAATATCTGGGAAGAATGGGAGCTTAATAGACAAAAGGCTGTAAACCAATGAAACAAAAGATTTCTTGGGGGATTTATTTCGTCCCTTTTCTTAGTACATAAGCATACATTTGACCAAGGTTATAAATAATCATTATAATTATCAATTTGTAAATTTACTAAAGTTTCTTAAGAACGGTTTCAGTCAGTGAGAAAACAAGGGTTCAAAACGGTTTTGGGAGAAATTTCAAGGTATCAAACGACTTAGTTCAATTGACTTTCTGATTTAGGCAGTAAACTTTTTATTGCAATGGGTGGTTAATGCTACCAAGGGCAAATTTATTGATTTGCTCTTTTAAGTTCTGATTAAATACCTGTCTGTGATATCCGGTGCTTATTCATTGGCTATTTAATTGAGATGGTCAGTCCCTGCTGCTTCTCAATAAGTATTTCAGAAGTTTATAAGATCCTGACATAGCAGAGTTGAGATGGCTAAAAAATAATTTCATATGTCAACCACTTTTTCTGACCCCAAAAAAAGACAGTTTTGAATTCTCTTCCAGTTGACTCTTATCGCCTCCTTTGATTAGTTAGCAATATTTAAACCTCTCCCACCCCCACCTATTACTGAAGTTGGCTCGGTTTTATCCAGCTACATCATGGCTATAGTGCTTACAAACCTGACATCTGCTCTACCGTTTCCTCCTTCTTTACAGAGAGTCCAGAGAAGTAGCGAAACAGTCAATCATCTCTGTTCCACACTCTTGAGTCAGAGATATTATTTAATTCTAAAATGCTAATGTTAGGTGAAAATTACTAGCAAGAGCAAACATTCACTTAAAACTTCTCTTTTTTTAAATAAAGAATTGTTTTTTTGAAATTCCTTATGAAATTATCTTCTCCTTTTGACTAATAAAATAAATAATTTCTTCTTAAGTGCACTGGCGATCATTCACGCAGGTCTTGGCGTTCGCAACATCTGAGACATGATATTTCGAATGGTGCAAACTAAAATTTTTTATCTTGAATTTTAAAAAAATGTACGTTTAATCTATAGTTTCTAACTCTATCTGATTTTTGACCGTTGGTTCCTCTCTCCCTCGTGTTTAAATGCTCCATCATCTTTCACGAAGACAAATTTGTACTGCTACAAATTGAATAAATATGGCTGTAATCATTAGAGTCAAACGCATTTACATTAACAAGCAATAAAAACTGGTCTGGCAAGACTAGCACTTGATTAGCAAATAATTTTGGGAACAATTTAAATTAACTAACTGCATTTTTTGGCAAGCCTGATTCCTGATTTACATTAAAAGAAGCTTTCAAGTTAGAGGAACTTTGAACTTTCAAGATTGTTGTATTTTCAATCATGGCAAATATCCGCAAATGACTGGATTTGGAAATAATCACCACGATTCATTGTTTCAGTTTAATGAAAAGCAATTCGTGTGGATAGAGTCATTTATTTTTACCGACTATAAATTAATTTCCGTTAAAAATTCAAACATGCTTTTGTTTTTCACTGATGTTATTTAAATCCGGTCCAAAAAAGTTTTATGATCAGTAATTAGTTTATCAGACTGCGAGAGAACAATTCATCTTGGCTCTCTTTTCTTCTTCCCTCCTCCCCTTTCCCCCCTTCCCACCCTCCCTCCCTCGCCTCCCTTCCCCTCTCCTCCTCAAGACTCATTTCCAAAAGCAAGACCGTTCCTCGTTTCACTATGTTAGTAATTCGATATCGTTCGAAAAATCTAACTGAAACCTCCATCCGTTCTGCGAGACTCCTGTCTAACTCTTGTCCAAATAGTTTGGGACCATCACTATTCACATCAGACAACCTCCTAACGTGTTTTGAAATATAATCGTTGTTAGGTGAAGATAAATGTGTCTAACTATCTTCGGGTGATTGTTGAAATATTCATTAGGTGTAAATAAATTCAAAAGTACATCACAATGTTAGGTGTGAATAAGATTTGATGGATTAACAGTAGTATTAAAAGTACCATTTGGCATAAAAATATGTAGAGATAAAATATGCTTTTCTTGAAAGTAAAAATATAGTTGTGTCTTAATTAACATCCATTTGTCGTAACACCTTTAGGTTACGTGAGATGTTCATTTCTACATGAGAATAGTTTTCAAGACGCTTGAAAGAAATTGCACTGATTTTCATAAACGAAGATTTGGATTCTAATGTTGCTGCTTCATGGTCGAATATCTCACGATCCAACTCCAAAATGTTTATTGGCAGGAGAGAGCCGACATCTGGGTCTAGAGATTATTAATATGGAATTCTAGAGGAATTTTGATGAATTGAAAACAATTATACAAATTCCAAATTTCCATTATCTCAATTTCAATCAATCAATCAATCATTATTCCATTCTATTGTGAACCATATGCTTTATAGGTTAGCAATGTCTTATAATGATGATAGAAGCGATCGGAGAAACCTCCATTTTTCTGATCATAATCGAATTGTTGACCTCCAACCAGTGACAGAAGGGGGGGGGCGAATATCCGTTAATTCAAATTATATGCACATAAATATTTCCATTACCACCATTGGAAAGGCCTTTGTTTCTTGAATTACTGTGGTAGTCTAGTGTTTTTCTACTCTTTAATAGGGTTAAAAAGATTAAGATGTAGTGATCAGCGTTTATGATTGCCAAGTTAGAGATAGCAAAATAAATGTCATTAGTGGAGATTCAGTGATATGACCAACCAACAGTTCTGTTTAAATTGGGTCTGAGTGAAGTTCCCATAATGCGCCTCCAGGATATTCAACTTTAAGTAAGCGATGTCCTGCGAGCGTTTCTCCTAATGGTCTTAGGCAGTTATGCATTTGTAAGGAGTCGTTTACTAACTGGCCCTATTAATGGCATTCAAAACTTAATTTGATGAATTGAGATTAGGCCATAAATTGTAGATCAACCATCTTGCATTTCTCTGTATTCACTTTTGAATGTTTATTTTGGTTCCTGTAGCCGGCTATAGAGTCCCCTAATCAAGAGAGCACATTTTCCATTTCTATCGAAAGAAGCTAATTTAATCTTTCCATGCAATCTATACGAAGTCCCCTTAAACTTAGAAGGCTTTCGAAAACCTTGTAAGGAAAAATGAATCATTCTAACAATGCCATTACAGTATTTGGCCCTAGCAGTAACTGAGTTGAATTAATTACCATCAAAAAGGGAAATCAAAATCTCCTTCCCACCCTGAATTTTAACTCAAGCCTCCTTTCCACCTTGGCTCCAAAATATCAAGTTAATTTATTCACGCACCTTTGCTGCGTGTAAATGACAAATCCTATCATTATAGCCGTCTAGACATGCAACCCTATCAAAACATTAATCTTTGTAACTAGGCTTTTGTATGTGTGCGCACATTCGCACTAACTAATCTTTTAGCTACAGTCTGGCAAATGTCCTTTGTGATTGATAGCTCAATTTGGCTCGATTACTGGCGAATGAACTGAACCTCTTTCACAGTTGTCAGTCCCCCAGCCTACCCACTAACACTAGGCGTTATATGATTTGGATTTGAGACGGTCTCCCGTTGTCTACTTGCCAATCATCCAATAGTAACCAAGTCGTTTGTCACTTAGAATTAGCATATAAATTTCCATGAGTCCCAGATAAAGTCCCCTTGGTTGCTAACATTTATTTGATCGCTCTCATTTGAAGACAGCTCTTTCAGCTTCATAGCCCAAACACCCCTTTCCCCCCTCCCCCTCCCCCACCCGTAGTATACCTGCTCAATAGCACTCAATTTGATATTGAGGAGTATGATTACTTCTGCCCATCATCCAATTAGACGCCTAATTATCGTTATTATAAAGTTAGCAAACATTCGCTTTTTTCATCCACTAGTCATCGTACACGCAGACGCCAACATGGCTTATCAGGAGTCCACTTTTTGACGGTATGTTTCGACAGTTTCCATGATCATGAGTAATTCAGTTATTTGATGGGAATAAAATACGACGGCGGGGTAAAATTTTTGGCAATAATAAATGCCGATTCGAGATGGTGGGGAATTGGAATTCTACTAGCTACCACTGACTGAATTCTTCACTATTATTCCTGTCCAAATATGCCTTCGCTACACACACAGGGATACAAAATAATAATGAACATTCGGTGGGGCCTTTGACTTTACGAAAAATCTTCGATCGGCTTTTAATGCCTATTTGCGGACCGAAATAAATTATTGATAGAATATCCATATATGTTCTTTGTGACAGCGAATAAAACACAAATTCATTGTGGCTTTACGGATACTGAAAGTCCAATGTTAACAAATTTTCCTCACTGAAATGGATCCAGTTTCATGGTTGATTATCTCAAAGTGAAGTCGACATTCCACTACGAATCTTTAGAAAGTTCATAAATGTACTTTTATTTTAGCAGAAAAGTCCTTACATTAGTTAACTATCTGATTTATAATGACTTTTCAGTTGAATTTTACCATTGATTGCCATTGTTATTATTCCGTCTGGACAAGAAAAAGAGTTCCCGTGTGAAGGCAGAAAGTTACATTGATGTTATACGTTTATATATTAGTTGTAAGTACAAAATATTACGAATAATAACATACCAAGCATTAACTAGTTCACAGTCAGTGTTGAAAGTGTTCAGCAGAAGCTTCAATATACAACTCAGTACGTCTCAACTTGTTTTCTTTATGCTGTCCACAGCGCATGGAGAAATCAGTCAGTTTGATAGTCAGTTAAAGGGTATAACTCCAAATGACGATGGGGAATGAGAGCACAGAAAGACATTATCATGTTTTATTTGCCTTTTATGTAACCCCAATTGTCTGTTCATTAGGCCAAGAATCAAATGTCCTTCTACTATTCAATTATGAACTTAACCGCTCATGTATCGATGAGTTAAGAAAACAATCGTGTTCTCCTACATTTGCTTTCGCTCATATGAGCAGCCTTATCAGGGAATCCCTATTTAATGTCACATTTCAGCAGTTTCCATGACTAAATGGCAGAATTACCTTAGGTCAGACAGCAAAATTATAATAAATATGAAGAATTTTAGGAGGCTGAAAGAGAATTCAGATGCTCGAAATTAGGATTATTTAGTGAATCGTCAATAGCGCCCTCTCTAAATCCTATTCGATTTTGAATTGTTCGTTTACTTTAATTACCCAAATATACAAAAAAATAAATATATTCCATTAAATTTAAAGTTATTTGAACGGAACAAAAGCTAGATTTTTCTTCCTTGTAAAAGAATACATGATTTAATACTTCAATACTTAACGATTTTATAGCCTTCCTGAATATTTTCAATATAGATGATAGCTGACGTAAATCATAAAACATACCATTTGAACGTCATCATGGATTCTTTGAATTTTTAAATGATCCATTTTAAGCTCCGAAATAATTATGAACGGAGATTAATTATTTATGAAGAACCGCCAAATTCCAATTGCTTAAGGAGAAATAGATCGTGTTTGTTTTGCTGCAAAACCACCTTTAATAGACTAACTATTATAAGTAAAATTCAAACGATAGCTATAATCATAATAACTAACATCCAATAAACTCCTTTATTTTAGAAGTACAGTTGAGAAAGTTTAGGCAATTAACGCAACCAAAGCTGTTAAAAGTGCCTAATCATTTCTTTTTATGAAGTATGAAAATTATCGGTTTATGGTCGTGGGAGGCCAAAATTGGTTTTTGATTTCTGTTAAGCTGATTATCAACTTTATAGCAACTATGACCCACGTGTTCAGCAATGCTACAGTTAAATGAAAGGTCAAATATGTTGGAATGAAAGCTGCAACAGTGCAGCACGTGTGACTTTGGTTGTTCCCATTTCGTGTATACCTTCCGTTTGTCACACGATTATAACTCAGTAATTTGCTTTGCTCCAACCCTAGCAAAATTACTTTTCTCTCAACTAATTTTAGTTAGTGATAAACCTTTAATGATTCGTTATTCTTCTTCTCTTTCGTGGGTTTCCTTATTTCCGCTTCTTACATTGTGCGA
Organism: Hymenolepis microstoma; assembly: GCA_000469805.3. NCBI lineage: Eukaryota > Metazoa > Platyhelminthes > Cestoda > Cyclophyllidea > Hymenolepididae > Hymenolepis > Hymenolepis microstoma. The sequence continues at coordinate 30,224,537 of LR215989.1, forward strand.
CCAGAAGCTCACGTCTAATCATTTTCTCCCAAAAATTTTTTTCTCCAATTTTCTCTCCATGCTGTTATCTTCATTCTTTGTTTCTCTGTGTGAGAGATGACTCCTTCGTGTCTTCGTCATATTCAAAAATTTTTTTCAATACTGCCTTTCTCTCGGGCACTTCTTGTGCCCAAATTGAGTATGCGCGTGTATGCAGGCATTTATGCTCAGGTATTCACAAACTGGTGGATGCTACTAAAAATTTCATTGAGGATTTGGGAATTTTGTGGGGAAAACTCAATTGAATTATTCAAAGTTTCCTTAAGTCGGAATATTGCTGAAAATTGAGATACCCTCTTCCCACCCCCACCCCCACCCCCATTGGTTTTTGGAATGCATAAGCTTGACTTTATGGGTAAGCTCTGCTTACTGTCTTACTGAATGACTTTTCTTGCCAGGATTTCATTTGAGAAAGATTATGCTTGCTATTATGCGTGGTCCATAAAGAGTTAGTTGCCATATTTGAATCTGTCTCAAGAACTGAGAGTACCCTTTTATCCTGCAGTGCATTTAGGATCCAGAGACTTTCATTTGATTAGGTGTTTTTCAAGAGGCAGCCCTTATGTAGTTTGATTGAATAGATGTATTCAATTCCTTGACTGTGGGGTACCATGGAGCGGGCAATTTGGCAGAAAACAGACTCATTCTTGTGCCATGACTCCCAAATTCGAATTGGATCAGTTCGCGCTTTAAAATTTATCATTTTGGAATTTGTAATAGAAAAATATCTTTAATATAAAATTCTCGATAACCGTATTTTTGCGTGTAAAAATTATGATGATGATGAATTTTTGCAGCGTGCATAGGTCTTTTAGAACTGTTATGCTAAACTCATGACCTACTGGTCCTGGAACTGAGTCTGGAGGGGTTTGCGTAATTATTGGCAAACGAAAATGCAAAATTGGCACATATTTTGGACGTGATTCTTTTATTTCTTTAAACAAAGAATTTTGAATAGGAGGAATTACTTTATAAGTACCCTGCACGACTTTTATAATAGAGAATATAATATGAATGCTTAATTGGCGAATTGACAAGTAATTAACAAAGAATAAAGGAATTGAAATTAGATGTCGGTTTTGATTATATCAATCACATTCTACTTACTTATACATAGAAATTATGCGCTTTAGTTAATTTATATGCATTCTACTCATTACTTGAATTTGGAAATGAAATTACTGATTTACCTAAATAAGCTCATTCCTTACAAATCCGCACTTGCGTAGTTGGACTTTTCAGAACTGCAGTGCAGATTTACTTTGAAAATGTTCTACTTATAATTTACTTCTTTCATTTATAGATTCTAAACTACTTTCAACCTCAGAAAATTTAAGGTATTTCAATATATTAGGCACTTCCAGTGTTACATTATTTAATAGAGTCAAAATTTAAATAAAATGAGTAGTTACTCAAGCAAAGCAACCAATAAAAATATAAAGAGCATACTTCAATGAAAGTGTTTTCTAATGATTTAGTTAAGATTGTTAGTCATCCTGTCAATTGGGTAACCACTGTGAGAGGCATAAAATCATACTCAAATGCAGAAAACACATTGTGGATACTGGGAATATAATTCAGTCCTTTGCTTGAAACTAACAGTTTAAATGAAATACATGCTCATATGCAAGTTTAATGCGGTTTATAACCATATGAACGACTTAGTACTTTTCATATGTGACATCAGGTGGTGTGAAATACTATTGTCAATGCTAGTCTAGACTCCTTTGAAAGTCATTAGTCGAAAAAGATTCTTTATTTCTTTGTTGATTAAACGATCGAAATGTCCAAAATCTGGGCTAATGACTGCAAAAATACAGTAAAATAAATATTGACTCTTGTGTAGGAACTTCAGGCGCATGGCAGGTTATCTGAGTGGCTATATTAGGCGTCTAATCTACCAAACGAACAGGGCCTGTGGATTACTAAGAAGTTGGTTAAGTAAATAATAAGCTGCTGATTCGTGAGCTTTTTATGATCAATTCCTCCATTTATTAAGAGCTCTCCCTCCCCCCTCCCCCCTCCTTCCACTCTTCCTATGCGTATTCGATGAGTGGAAAACAAACCGTTGTTGATGTTTATGGCGACTCCTAGACTTATTTCATATAGGCGTTTTCACATCTGATTCTAGTTAGAGAAGCAGAAATATAGAGTCAACCTGTTGGGAAAGTCGAATTCCTCCAGTCCAACAGCTTTAATTCATGTTAGTACGTTCGCGCACTGAACAGGCACCGAAAGCCGCTTTACCGGTGTTTGTGATGTCATTATCATTACAAAATTTGACAAATGGAGATTTTTTTCAACGAAAGTGTCAAAAGAAGCGCTTTTTAACTTAAAAGGTTCCCAAATTAGTCACTGCTAAGGGGATTAATGCTAAAAAGAAGCGGATTTGATGAAATGTACGCTGGGCTTTGATCCGTCTCATTTCTCAAAGTGGTTGCACAAAGTGAAAGCTAGCCGCATCACCCTGATTACAATCAGCAAATTGGTTTCAGCAAAAAAGGACTGCTTTTAGAATGAATTTCTGATCTTTATTATTTTTCATTTTAGTTTATTCGGGAAGTGAGGAACTTGCGAAACTTTGATCTTTAAATTACAGCACACATTGTTTATTTATTTACCAATGAAGTATCAGAAATTTCGATTTACTGTTTCATACTTAAATGCTTTAGTTAGAGTATTGGAGAATTATTTTGATCTAAAATTAAATCATTCTTTACATTACAACACTTATTAATATAACAAATTAAGAAGGTCCTTAAACAATAATTTTACTCATATCATTCCTGCATTTGCAATCATTAGAAGAAAAAGCATGAGGTGAATCAGCAAGATCGACCCTTCTTGATTAGCAGAATCTGTCAATTTGCTACTACTCAGGGAGAAGAATAGGAAAATTTGAATTTTGGAACGGGAACTGCTCATTTAGCAAATATTGTATAACTGAAATCCACAAGTTAAATGAAACAGGAGTATTCAACATCTCAAATTTGCACTCAGTGCCTGTTAGAATACCACCCCTCAATCACTCGTTTAACTTTTCATTAATTGAGTTCAGTTGTTAACTCCTTCGAGTAAAAAATGCAATTTTTAATTGCATCACGGTGGGAAATAATAATTATTGTTTTCTACATATTTAGGATAAATCATTTTTGCTTGGGAATAAGTGTTCTTTATGAAATTTTTGAAAAGAGGTCTGCCAATTTTCCTCAATGATGGAATGGATGTTGGGAGAAATGTAGGTAGGGGATTAAGGCACGTTTTCTGAGCTGTTTTTACATTCATCGCGCACTACTTTCCCTTTTTCACGCTCTCATGGTAGATGCTTGATTACAATTTGATTAGTTCATCCGGTATCAGTGCCCATTAAGACTGGTTAGACCTCTAATTTAAAATGGAGATTTATTTCATGTAAACAGTGTTTATATTTAAATGCATTGTGTTAAAAATGTCTAAATTACCCCGCTAACCATTAAAAAGGTCTGTGAACACTTTTTCATGACATCATAATGCCAACATAAGTGCTTACGAATTACATTTTTATATACCAGAGACTACAAATTGAAGGGTTTACTGATTTTAGAGTGATGGGTAGTTATCTCCTACGTTTTTATTAATTTTCTCAAAGCCTCAGTGTCAATATAACGATGCTTGAAAAGATGATTCTGAAATGCAATGACATGGTCAATTTTGTTGTAATGTTCGCTGATAAACTGTGACGGAATTATAGCTCTAGAATTAGAAAAATGAAGGCATGATATGAAATAGCGAAAGTAGATTTCTGCAACAAATTACTGAAGAGGAAAAGCTACAAGAGTAGTGGTCAAATGTCCTATCCCTTGAATCAGATATCACCTATGAAAGGAATGGAACTGAAGTGAACTTACTTCCATTGAATTCAAAAGGGTATGCTTATAAGAAAAGCGGGCCGAATTTCTTGAATGTTTATCCATTAACTAACTCAGGAAAGCCAACAACTTGTTTCGAAAGGTTCTCCTGACAACCACTTGAATATGATCTAATTCAATTCTCAGGATAAGCAGTATGATAAACTATCTAGATATCGGTCAGTACCGCCAAATGCCGTCTTACGCAGAGCAGATTTTCCAAAAAATGCAAACCTGACACAATAGGAACTATAAATGGCAAAAAGAAAATTTGAAACTTTTAGTGCAAATAGCCTTCGATCTGAAATTAGTAAGTAGAGAGGACCATCGCGTGATAAATACTGAAATCCTCTAACGACTGTTAACAGGTCAGAATCCAAATATCCGATTTTGAGAGGATGCTGAATTAAGCAGAATTTACGAAGGCCTTAGTTCAAGATCTGACTAAGCTAACTTCTCGGCACGTTGTAAAAATATTCTTTGGTCTTCCGAATAGAAGTGATCTAATATTAAATACGCAACCTGAATTTAGTGCTGGAATGTGCATGTAGAGAACAAGCGATCCTTATTGAGAAAACAATCATTTAGGTGACTATTGACCGGTATTGTGGAATGGAGCTTATCTTTATGGATTTCCGGAAGTCCGTTGAATAACTACCCATCCCTATGATTTGAAGACGACTAATAAACCAAAACTGCACTGGAGCATAGGCAAATACTTTCCACAACTTATAAATGTCCCAAAATATTACCAAAAGGACTTAAAAGTTCTGTTTTCTATGAAGATAGTGCTAGACAAGAACCCAATGAGGTTTCTGAACTCTTTGCTTAGCATTCTAACTTATATCTCCTTCACTATCTACCTTTGTCTACAACAAGATGCATGATAGTAAATTAAGGACCTTTCGGAAATAGCCTTGTATATTATGCTGGGCCTGTATGGCAGACAGCAAATGGGTGTTAAAGTGCTGGAAGAAAAATTCCTCTCGGAAATTTCACTGCGAAATTACAGAAGCATAGGCCTAACCTCGGAGAAAGCCTACAAAATAAGGCAATACAATCTCTAATCTTGCATTGAATTCCCAATTACGGAAATTGAGAGCTGCCTTAGGCAGCTCGGTGTTGATGTGAAGCAGGTGTTCGGTGAGAAAGGAGGTGTGCTTCGGATAGTAATAAGAAATCATTCACACGCACACAAGAACACCTACTACGAATAAAAGGCGTGAGAAAAGTGTAATAGTCTACCGAGACACGGTGCCGTTGGTTCTTTGCAAACGTATGTAAGATGTGAAGACTCTGGTGAGCAGTCCATCACGGAAGCTGACAGAATTTCTTACCAGTAAGATGGCTGCTACAGGAGGTATGTGGTTACGAATTTGTTTAAAAACACGCTTATAGAATTTTAATTTGGCGCGATAACGAGGAATCATTTAAAAGGCTATGAAAGGAAACTAAAATTTCGACAACTGACAGATTCAGTTACCTTCAGATGCAGTAGGGCTTTGGATCTCGACCCAACCCCAAACTTTCAGATGTTGCATAAACAGTTGCCATCTCTTCTTTTGGTTAGACGCTCTTCTTGGTTAAAAATTAGGAATTTTTGATTTTCCATAAATAATGATGATAATAATTAATTGGGCTAATTCAGACTTAATTTAATTGCTAACCTCATCATTTATCCTAATCAAATGGCTCAAATTATCCTTGCATTTTTTACTTTTCTTCTTCTAATTGTTCTTAATTAAAATTGCGAACTATTTTAGACAGATTTGGGCATAAGTGGAAGCAAATTTGCATTATTTTATTGTTACATTGAAAAGGATCAACCTCAATTAAGTGTTTTTATTATCCAATACAAATGAAGCAGCTGACTGGCTGCGGTTATTTCATTCTCATAAACATTTTATTTCTTGCACTGGCCAATTGGTTCACCAGAGTTCCAAATTTCTCATGACCTCAAGTGGTCTCTCTTCTGCTCCTTTGTAAAATATACCATGTGTATCTACGTCAGGGGCGAGATCAAAAAGGGAAAAGATAAATACTCCATGATGGCTTTGAAGTCGTCCGACCAGCCAATTCTCTCAAGAAATTTAACACACGCACACAAAAAACGCGCTCTTTAAGAAGGCGCACAACTACCTCATGCACTAGTCTAATTAGAGGGGAACAAAAAACGACTTCCTATCTCTTTCATATTCAAATGAGTCGCTTAAACGAGGGATTCGTCATTAAGGCCTTTGAATATTGTAAGTTGCACGTCGATTAAATAGTAAGAATCTGAATTATAATAAACTTCGAACAGAAAACTGAGGTATCTATTTATTCCAAAGCGTTATTTTAAGAAGCTATTTTTAGTTCTCATACTAAGCACAAGTTTTAACCATGCGAGAGTTGTTTAATAATGTAACAGTAATTGAATATAATACGGTGTAGGACGAGTTCAAAAGGAAACAGGTAATGTAGTGAGAGCATAAGAACTCTTGCTTTATTTGAATTATGGAATCAGTCAGTTGTTGATGTTCTCCTAATACCAATTTCAAGAAGTACCTCTTAGACACATGTGTGAGATTACCCCAGTGATATTTTGAGCCATTTTACCTGTGGATTTAGTGCTGTAGTTGATGATGTCACTTTGGTCTATTTGTGCCTTGTTACAGTCATAAAGAGGTTAATTAGACTAGCAACACTTTTTAACATAGTAGTAGTCAGTAGAGTTCACTCAAGATAAACACTTATATATTATACATGTGAAATAGTGGTTATTGCTTTCCTTACAGCACACATTAGTCGGATACTTTCGAGGGACTGAAACTCAACTTTTACCAAGAAAAAAAACGCTCTTCCACTTTTGCTTTGGATAAATGGATGGTGCGGGGTGGGAGGGTGCGCCAATCTTTGCCCGGAAAATCAAATTAAACTCGGCTTGACTTTAGGAGGCAAATAAAACTTTTTCTGCTGCAGTAAGTGGACGAAAATAGTATTTTCCGTTCTCTGACGATTAACTAAGACTTATTTTGAGGGTAATAAGGGGGTTGGGTGCATACTTTGTGGAATTTCTACATAACGGTAACACCTGGAGCAATGGTAATGAAAAATAGGACATGATAAATGATTGCACAATGCGCCTTACTGTGAGATTCTGTCTATGGTAGTCTATTGTAGTATCTTGGTTTTTCGTAATTTAATTGATGGCAAATTGGTTCATTAACCATTGGAAGTTTTAGTGATTTATAAATCGAGGATTTAAGTCGTAGTGAAGTATTCAAATTACTTTTCATTTCAACTGAGGCCTAGAGTCTCAAGTAAAATATATTGGCTTCCGAAAGAATGTCATCAGCAGTACTAATCACAAGGTCACCAGTGAGCTCATTTTGATTGAATTTCGTAAAAATAATTAAATATAAACTATTTAAAACTATATTTAAACAGTGCCAAAGAAAAATATCTCTAATCTCAAGAGTATATTGATTGCCTATTGGTCTGAATATCTGAAATTTGAATCCTATTACTTTTATTAATTTACCTTGCTTAAATCAGAAACTCGATGACGACTCACCGATCTCATTTTTTTTATCAATTAACTAGTATCAGCAGATTGATAATAATTTGTGTAAATTATACCATTCTGATAAGCGGAGACAGCTAAAGTGGAGAAAGTAGGTCACGACAAGGCCGATTGATTAATTTCATGAGATTCGGGATAATGGCTTCGTCTTTTCGTTGTCCTAGGGGATCGCACTGAATCTGGTGTCCACACTAGTGACAAAATTCTGATAAATGGTGTTTCAATCATCCCTATCGTTTATAAAATATAAAACGACCGGAACTTGGGCACCGGAAGTTCTTGTTGATCGCTGTGACCGAGGAACAATGATCCTGCTGATAATGCCAGAGCATTGCCTCCATTTGCCACAATTGCTTCCACACAGCTTCATTCAAATGGAACTCGTTGACTGTCTTAACTCAGGACTTTCATTGCGTTCTGGTTGATTTACCTTGTTTTTAATTTCGAATGAGTTTTCCTTTTAGTTCCCCTTGGAATCTGGTGCCTCAAAAGAATATTTGGGACAAGAGAATTACAAAGACTTTTATAGCGGCAGTTATATTTGAGCAACTAATGAGATATTATTCATTGCTATTCTGTCGCAAGGATACGTCTTTAAGACTACTCCTCTCTTACAAAAGTTGGAGGAAGCATTACTACTATCACCCACAATAATCTGTATGATCCATTGTAATTCCTCTGTGTTCTCTTTGAGGTCTTTCGTTGTTGTGTGAAGTTCCATTTGAAATAGTTTTCAAAACAAATGTGAAATGAATACATTCTCTATAATTTTGCCTGCAAAATAAAGGCAAATAGACGTCCAACACGAGCATGAAATTAAATTTTGGAGTGAGGTGACTTGTACTTGGCCTATAACTTCTTGGTCTCTCCTGTTCAATACACCAAGCGAAGAATTTGTCACTCGATTATCACGTGTGTCCTTCCATAAAATTATTTCTAGTTCAGAGTTGACCAGTGTAATGAATATAAACGAATCGGAATAATAGGAAATTTAAAGCCAGTCGTCACAATTTGCTGATGATATTAAACGTCGGATTGTTGAAATGCTGATTAAACAATTCCACACTACACATCCACCAAGACACTCGAATTAAAAAGACACCTCCAATTCTCCCACTTCATATTCTCGAAAGGATTTTTAAGTAAATGAACTTATCCAAGCTTGTATCTATTCTTACCGAAATAATCTAACAGGACCCCATGACTCGCATTGCAATTAGTTCCTGCATTATTCTCTCTCTCCCTCTCTTTTTCTCTCTGGGCGAAGTCAATTTTTTCATACAGTATTGGTTTTCATTGGTGTTATCGTCATCATGGTATAAACTCCCTAATTGTTTGAGGAGATTCCCACACTCTTTCCTGGAGTTGGTAGCCCAGTGTCAGCATTCATTTCACCTTTTTTATCTCTCTCTCTCTCGTCACTTAGGAGGCATGAGTCTTATTCGTATCTGCCGCTATTCCCTCCCGGATGCAAAAAATTCTGATACAATGCAATGCGTTTCCGTGCAAAAACACCCAAGAGATGGGGTGAGCTACGGTAACCCCCATCTTAACGGTAAATAGTATACTAATTCACGATTTGATGGGATGCTAGAGATTTGAAATTGAGTAAAAGTGGAAGAGTGGTTAGAATGTCATTTTCCTTAGCATTTCTCATTGATCATTTAAGGAAATCAATCCCATAACTAAATCCAATTCATTAGGAGTATTAATATAGGGGAGAAGATGCATTTGCCACTGTTCCCTTTTGAATTCACAGTGGGTGGTGTGTTTAATCTGCTCAATTGTATAGAAAGTTGATTGGTCAATGCTGCAGTGTGTTTGCCTTGTCTATATTTGATCAAGACATCCATAATCCTTAGGAAAGTGCAAATGGTGCATGATGCGCCCGACAGCTCGATAGTTATTCGGATTATAATTCTAAGGGTGACTTGTATTTACGTATTTAAACAGCCTTATTACTAAAGCCTCTTTGTGTCTGAGTCATCTATAGTGTACCGATACTTGTGGGAAGGTATATCGTAGAAGCAGGAACTTAATATCTGGGCCTTATAACAGTGCATAAGAGCCTTACTTTATAAAGCACTTGGTGAAGTAAAAGTAGTGGCATGTGTAGTTTCTTTCCTAAGTATGGAGATTGCTAAGGCACGCGAGTTGAGCTTGGTGCCTTAAGGAAATTTGATTTCTATTTTAGATTACTTTCAGGGAGATCAAAGGGCGACTTTCACAGGATATCGATTTGCATTGACACAGTTTCACGTTTTCTTGCACCTCTTTTACCAAATATATTTTACTAACCAATTCCTATTTAAGAGAATTTGAGTCTTAAATAGCAAAAGAAATGGTGGGACTTGGCGTTTGCATTCCTCCTATCTTCACGGAATATACAGGTTTTTACCTGTCAAACCTTTCCACCTTACTGATTTCTTCACTCAAAATTAGTCTGATTAAAGCCTTTCTTGCAATTCTCGACTTAAATTACCTCACTTCCATTTATTAAATATTACTGAATTATTTAAGGTGATTAGAGGTAATGCATTCCGACTTCCTATTCCAATGGCAATTAAGTAACCGAAAATACGCAGGCACGGTCCATTAAAACGAATTATTTCCAAGAGTAGTCACAATTTCTTCGGGTTTGATGCAGCCCAATTGGTTATGCATTTGCGAGAAAAGTATGTATCATCTACAACGAAGTGTTCCACTAGGGTGCCCGCCCAAACCGGTTATTCTGGGCAATTGTTATCTTAATCGCTTTCCCAGAGTACAAAACTAGAACTGGTTGTTCGTGCTTCACAGCGCACGAAGAAGAGTAAGGCTAAAGCAGGTATATCCAGTGTATTAATTAAACCGAAGTGAAAAATAAATGATATTATGATTCGGTAGGAAAGACTATTTCTGTTAATGCAAGACATTTTGTTTGGCGTCTATGATTTGATTAGATAACTTTGTATTAAGTCAGCCTTGCACGGTAATTGAGATGAAATGCATGATTATATGTCTTCATTCTCAAAACGTTATCTGGTCTTATGCTCATTATAATATTGACATACAATTATAGTTTTAAAACAGATCAATTTGAGTTGAATTCTTTAAGTAATTCAATTTCGGTGATTCTCCAGGATTTTGCAAATTCAATAATCGGAAGTACTGTCTTAAAAAATCAATTTAAATTGAGACCTAATATAAGGCAGTGTATCTGGTAGTGAAAATTAGGGATTACTACGAGAAAATTGTTTAATTGTCAAGGTTTGTCCTAAATGCTGGGGTTTTTCAGATTTTCCCTTGTGAAACTACGTCTGATCGCTCATTTGCTAGATGAGAAAATGATAGGTTCAGAGGTTAGACATAACCATTGAATTCTGAATTTGATGGATAGATTGGTCGATTGGGTTCTCAGTTGAGAAAAAATATTCTCCAATCAGCTTTTAAAGCACAATTACCATTACCCCAATTATCATTTATCATTATAATCCTAGAAAAGAAGGCATGAAAATTCATGCATTCGAATATTCCAACTCAGAACTAGTATCAGTTCACTAGAACGTGTCGTTAGATGAATAAGAATGAATTCTAAAAATCCTATTTTCTCATTTAAAAGTGTATGTGGCACGTGTCGAACCACTTCGCGACCGCTACTGGCGCGGAAGTACACCTAAGTGCACATGCCTTTCCAACCGACACATCTGCAGTTTAAAGTTTAAATGTCATAAATACGAAGGCAAAGTGTGTCCAAGAGTGTGGATACTGAGACACGCGCTCAGATGATTTAAAGTGTACCGCAGTTGGGAGTAAGGAGAGGGGAGACGGGGAGAGGAGGGAGCACTGCATACAAAACTACCCGTACGTATCTACCTTTGTGCCTTAATTAATTACATTACTCTGTCTCTCCCTCCTCTTCTCTGTGTGTGTGTGATTGCGACTTTAAGCAACATTAATCACCCGGCATGTGCATTGGAGTTCTTTATATCTCCTTGCGTATGCTTTGGAATATCTGTTGTCTTATCTATCTACCTCTCTTGACAGGAGAGTATGTGGGATTTGATTTACACTCACAGGTTTCCTGGTCCACCTATTAAGTTATTGACCGGCCAATCGCAATTTTTTGTAAGTTAGAATTTAGATTAGACCATAGAAATTTGTATGGGTGAAAGTGAATAAACCGAACACAAATTTATTATTTCAATTCATAACATTTTTTGTTATTCGGCTTCCGAAAAAATGAGTTTTTTTTACATTTTGAAACCAAAAATATGGAATGAAAATGACAATGTTTTAATAGGGGCGGATAACGTTTGCGCAGTGTTGAAGTAAATGTTGGAAATTAAACCGTTCCGTTAAATCTCTTGTAGGCTGACGGAGGAAATGAAACGGTGAAATTAAATGTTAAAAATTTAGCATGAATACAATTTAAAATATTTTCCTATCTAATTGAAAAGATCAAAAATACTATTTTAACTAACTAATACTTTTGCCTTTAAAAATATTTTATTTAATAAGAATCGCTTAACATATTTTTTGTTTAAAATGAGCTCCGATCAATCTGCACTACTTCGCAAGGACTCAGTTTCTTCGTGCCAATTTGCCTATTAATCCCTTGAAGAGTAAAAGGTCGAATGTATTTACCATACACACTTCCATTATTCTAATTGTATCCTTATTCGAAAACGCATATCCGTTATTTTACTTATGAAATTTAATAGGAAGCAATTGGGAAATATGTATTATACGTTCATGTCGTGATTAAATGAAAGCAACTGTTTGGTAGCAATGCCCGATCAAGAGGATTTTTCACATCTGATTTATGTGGCCACTTTTCAACTTGCACAACCGCTGTAGTCCGTTTGAGTTGCTTGTGAAATATGCCCCAAACATTTTAATAATTGTACACACATTTAAACTTTTCGACGCTAAGGCAGAAATTCGATACCTATGCCATTGTAATATATTATACCAGCTCCTGTGGAATCAGTAAAAAGTGCAAACGGAGGGAAATTGTTCAAAGAATTTCGTTTTATTATTATTATCTCAGCCATAAAAAACAGATGTAAACAAATGCATGTTCTTTTCACACCACGGAAACACATCAGAAGTATCCCCTTCATCTGTGCCCCTCTCCATTAGTCAAATGACCTGTCAAGTAAGTCGTTAAGCGCCCGTTTTTTCACACGTGTGTAGAATGAAGCATTTGTCATGCACTTAGAGGTCCATTTCATTAGAAGACACACGTCAAATCGCCAGGCTACCAATTGTCAAGTTGGCAAGTGACTGTAACAGCATCTTAAGTAAATCAGAAGAGACAGAAGGGTGCCATTTGGAAGCCAGAATCATCAGGAGGGAGCACACAGGAGTAACCAGACACATTATGCATAATTAGCAAACGCGTTATTTAGAAAGTGGATTTTGATAAACGTTGGGCTGTTCATTTGATTAGTTGGATTATGTCCATTCCCGCTCTGAAATACTGCCAAGTCAAAGAAAAATGCAAGAAAGAATGGTCGAGAATATCTTATCACTGCCAATTTATTGTCACGTATTATTGACAGTTAAAATGAGGCAGGAGATGGCGACCAATGGAAGTTGGCTATGAGATTAATTGGTTTGGTCAATAACGGACTGTCGAGTAAGCAATAAAAAGTGGTGAACTTTCTCACCACTCTCATATGTTTCAACGAAGACGCCAAACTTCTTTTCGTGGAATTCAACGTCGGATGCAATTTTCCACAGTCGCCTCAAATAAATTACCTCCGAAGAGTAGCAGTGTCCCAAGTATTCAAAAATTCAAATATACAGGCATTAATGGTAAGTTCACGGAAACCTTAACCCTTAAAGATTGAAATAGTTTTCTCACCCCTCAGGACATGTAATTCATTTCAACTCATTTTTAATAGGAGAATTAACAAAAAATCTCCAATGAAATGGACTTATGAAATCGTAGGTGCTTAAGGTAAGCCGGTGATTTTTAATTTAGGCTTTATGCCCTTTTGTGGCCTAAACCAGTGGACTTTGTCCTTCTAAACGCCAAAGGGACCTTGGTGAATGTTCAACATTATTTTGTACTATGGCAAATTCCTTGAAATCTTTTCAACTCTCGTATTATTCATGTTTACATACTTCCTCCCTCCCAATAAGGGTCTTATAGTTGCTACTACCATTCCAGAGGATTTTAAACCTGAACGAAATTTCTATTCGACGTTTTATTTATTATTATTTTCCTAAAACTCATCAACGATCCTCTAAATCCTCATTTTTCTTTGTTCAAGTTGTAGCTTTTCACCTATTCGACAGAAGTCGACCATTATCCATAGCACTCTAATAAATAAGCGCCCTTCAAGCTATGGCAATTGAGACAACAATTCATCATAATAAGCAAAGTTAAAATAAATTAATCTGTCTCCAGGCTACTCCTAATTTATAACTCAAGCTCCTAAGTCCACCTGTAGCATGACTAAATGCTTGCATAGAGTTCCCGTTACATCTCGATAGCCTAAGTGGACATATGATGTACTATAATTAGCTGTTGAATGTCTAGGCAGGTATTTCTTTATAAGTAATGGGAGTAGAAGAAGGAAGAATAGAAGGTGGACACTCTCTTCTTTTAATCAAGATTGATATTAATGGCTTCCTGTCTCTTGCAGTACTGCGCGTCTCCATGTGACTCAGAGGGGGTTAGAGAAGTCTAAACAAATTAGATGAATAAGTCATCAATGAATCCTCGTTGAAAACGATACTCAGATGACTGACAGTATGCCTATTGCTCAGTAGCAACTAGAATCCTCTGCTCCCTAATTCGCCTAAAAATCGAGAGAAATATCTGAGAAATGAATAGAAAATTGGGAGGGAGGATTGGCTGAGTGTTGAGGAGTTTATTTGAGGGAAATTTAAGTTTGCGATAAATAGGTGCGATAAAGCTGACTCGAGCATATTTTATTCATCATGACTTCAGGCAATCGGCTTAACAAATGTTCGAAAGGTTCCAAAGTAAACTGAGAAAATGAATTAATTATACTTGTGTATTTAAAACTGTTGTTGTTTAAATCGGCACTTGGAATGAGAGTCTCCTGAGTACTATTGTTACTGTTACAATTTGTACAATTTATACGCGTTCTATTTTTACTCTGAAATTGAAAATTTTGCAGAGCGCAGCAAGCGACCAATGATTCAAACAAGATGATAGTTAAAAAAACTATTCATACATAAATTCTGACAGTCAAATCCGGTGTTTTAAATCAAAGGACTGAATAGAAGGCTTGATTAAAGGATTTTGTGCTTCTGAATTCTAAATAATTTCAAAGTATTTATTTTTTTAATGAGATAGCCACGAATGCGCAATCGCTTTGGGGGTAAGAGAATGTAATATCTTGAGAGATATAAAGATTTCATCTGCCAGCACGTCTAATATGTTCACTAATCATTTTAGATCAATATCTCCTAAAATGTAACTTCTTCTTAAAATTCTGTAGAGATTTTTAGGATAATCATTTAATTAAAAATAATAAACTAGTAGTATCTTTTTCTGCGCCTAAACGAATAATCGCGTTTACATTGCTGCATGAAAATAATAATTCATTGCCGATGAAATGATTTGACTAGCTCCATCGAATGCTTGTGGCGGTTAGCTATCTTAATAAGCCTTGACTGCTCTCAGAAACCTCAGTGACGAATTCTCCTAGCTGGTAAGTCTCCCAGAATAGAAGAAACAGAAGTGTACTGTAGAATACGTTTATTTAGCATGGCGTGCTAGCGTGCTGCGTAATGTGTGTGCGTGTTGTTTAACGTGCAACTTAGTCATTATATACACTTTATGGTATGATGACCTCATATAACTTGGGTCATTAATTGGTCGGGTAATCGTGTACTGGAATTGACCATTGATTGATCGTATTGACATAAGTCATTGATTACTCGAGAGACTTCTGCATTTGTCATGCTGAAGTTGTGTCCCCCAAATGCTCAATATAATGGAGAACTCCAATGCTCGAGTTAGTAGCAATATATGGAGAATGTTCAATGAAAGGAAAATAAGACATTTTAAAAAACTTCCAAATTTACTGTAATTTTACCCTTAACACCATATTAATTACCTAAATTTCTCCTTCCAACCATAATGTGCGTGGAAGTATATTAGCAGGGTGCGGTATCAGAGATTTAAATAAATTGCATTGTACGAAAATGTGAATTGGGTTGCGCATCACGGCTTAAATGAAAGTGCAAATGATTGTCAGGCCTTTGACAGGACTCGTATAGTACAAAGTTGGTAGAAATGGTACATAAAGAATGTCGAGGTGGGGTGGGGGTGGAGGGAAATAAACACGCTGACGTAATAAAAAAATGTACAAAAAACGAATTTGAAGTGAATTGACGGTGCGGAGCTTAGAAACAGATGGTCAGCTTTATTGGTTATTCTACTTTTTGCATGTATTTACAAATAAGTGATGTCAAGGCATTAAATATTTTTCGTCTATCAACTTATTTACCCACCATAATGAATTTTCACCTTAAGTTAAATTCTTGCTGCAAGTTAAGGTATCTTCTGGGCATTCTTAATGGGCATTCCAACACATTTCAGATAATTGGAATGACAGGTTAGTTCTTTAGGCATGGAAACTAAATATTCTGCGTCCACATATGTACATGGAAACCCACAAGTGCTGTGTGCTGTGGATTCATTAGCAACCAACTTCATCAACTTCATTCCAATTTAAAGACAGACGTGCTCGGGCTATGCCTAAGGGGATACGTGTCCAAAAACAGTCTTGTTGATGCCTTAATTAGACACTTCAGTTTATTAATCCATAATTTTACCAAATACTTTAAATTTTTCCAAAAAACTCAAAATTGCTCTAAAATGAAAGATACAAAATATTGCTTTATTTCCCCATACCTATATTCATGCCCCTCTTCGACTTTTGCAAAGCAATTTTCTTCTACGTGAGCACAAAATAAGATAACTAAGGGGGTATGCGATATGGCCCGGCTCATGTGTTGTTGTTTTGTTCCTTTGTAGGTTGAAGTTGCATTGCCTGCGTTCGATATCTCAGCTCTGGGTGATATCTATGTCAGCAACTGATGGAGGTCTACCAGGACGCTGTAGCTAAACTGGAAGACGAGGAATGTCATCTAAGAACACTTTGACTTCTCGGTCAGTCTCTTCTCCGTTAAGAAAAATGATCAACATCTGCTGAACACCGTAGACGAACGTTTGCTGCAATCCAAATTTTAGAGCTGTTTTGTCGGTATCGAGATTAGCAATTGTCACATTTTATTCCTATGGTGCTCTTCTACCTTAGCAATACTAAGGGTTCATAACGCTGCTGACAACTGAAGAGTAATTTGGGCTAACAGTCATCAGTTCGACGGTATTTTAATCGGCATCTCGTAGTAGTATGAGAGCAACGTTCTTACGGAGAACCTTTGTTTGATCAACAAATTCTTAGCGTAATTATTTACTCTCCCATCCGTCTCTCAGTGTCTGTGTCAACTGTAGTGTTGAGATATTTGGGTGGGGTAGATATATCATTACGGCAGAAATAGATCTCCTTGGAGTAAGGAGGCATATTTTAAACTTTGTCATTGTTATCATACTTGCCGAAATTTAATTTCAATGAGGAATTTTGGCTTTTTCTCATCTGATCCTTTTCGTCCAAACATTTATTTTCTTTCCCATCAACTCACTGATGATATTTTTGCTAATCGATGGGTTCGTTCACTTCATTTAGTCAGACACAAGATTTGAACAGGTTGTACTGCTTACAGCACAATATCTGCTGAGGTGTGCAAAAAAGTAAAAATGGAATATTTCAGTCCTAAAACATTTGATTACACAGCCACTTATTCCGTATTTTGGTAAAAATAATGGAGACCGACGCCGCAAGACATATAAGGAGCAGAGGGATCGACACCATGGAACAGTGTTCAAAAATAGTTGTCAGAAATCCATGCTTCGCTTGATGAAGGGAAAAAAAGACCCCAGGAGGGTAAACTGATATTCCTCTTTTAGTCTTGGAATCTGGAGGCGAGGGGGGGGAGGAGGGAGGGGGGGGAAGAGGATATTGAATGCGATGTTACTTAGTCATCTCTTAAAAAGCTGTAGTTCTTATCCATCTTGGTACAATTAGCAATGTACCTTTGTGGGAACTGCAGGCATGAAAACTATCACCATAACTGGTAGGAAAATAATTGCGGTATTTGGAACTTTTGTTGGAGGAAAAATGGACAAACAGTTGTGTGCATTCTTTTACATTTGTAATGACAGCATCACCAAATAGAATAATTAATGAGCGATTTCTATCCTATGCTCACTACATTCAAAATGGCATTTACTGTGAATATGTTTATTATTGTAATCAGCTGTTATTATAATCCATGCAATTTGGTATTTGTGAAACGTAAAATGAAATTGATTAATAGTAGGTTAAATAAATGACAATATGCTGTGATTAGAAAAAGTATTGGAAGTAAAGACACGGTGTCAAAGAGTCTTAATCAACTGATATTTACATTTGAGTAAGACAATATTTCCCTAATGGTATTATGCGATAGACTTACCTCCACTTGGTGCACCCTGGGCAACGTATACTCATACGGCAAAAAGTCTACAAATCGGCAGTTGACTTCAAACTACCATGACAAACCTGACTTTATGTCATATTCGACCACTTTCATAGTACTCACCTTACCTTTTTCTCTACCTTTGTATCTGTCTCTTCTACATCTGCGAATCACTCTTCTGTTCACCTTCTCTACTTTTTGTGACTTTGGTTTTTATCCTCTCTGTGAAGCCCGAAGTCAACCAAAGGGCTAATGATAAAAATTATAAAGCCTACCATTTGATATAAATAAATATTTCCCGAATGTGCCGGTTAAGAACTAAAATCCAATCTTCTCGAGGTGAAACCCGAATTGTCAAGCCAATTCTATCCAATTACAAATGATCTGCCGTTTACTTAATTGTTTGGCCGAGAGGACAAAATGATCTTACATTAAAATCTGCGGCAAAGAGTACCTTAACATTGACCGAACAGAGTTATCAGGAATTTTTACCTTAACGGAGCCTTACTACTTTTTTTCCTTTTTATAATTATATATCTGAAAATACTGGCCTCTAAACCATAACAAAATTTGGTTTTTTTGAATAAATGACTGTCGAGAGAGTGTATCAGCTTCGCTTTCTTTGATCACATTATAACAATGGTACAGTGCAGTAACTGGCTTAGACATTAATTTCGGAGTTCAGTAGGTCATGGTTGTTGTACTCACTGAAAATGTCGCAATGTTGTTAGAGTTGGATACAATTCGAACTTTAGCGTACAAAGAAACCTATGTGCTTGAATTCGATTGCAGTTTCTCACAGATTCGCAACTTTCGATAATAATATGAGAAGCGGTTAATGTATTTTAGCTAAATCGTTTCATTTATGAAAATAATGACTTAATAAAAAAAAATAATAGCCACATTTAGTCGCAATATTTCTATCTCGACCTCTTTTTCATTGTGTCTGAAATAACACTTAATTATCATTTGAGCATCATATGCTTGCATACTACTCGTTGGTTCATCCACTATGTGGCTTCTATATTCTCTTCTTGTATGATGCTACTAGATGAAAACCGTGAACAATATTAATTGGCGAATCCAACGAGGCATTAGAACGCACTGCCTAATTCTGCTAGTTTATCTAGCAAATACCAGTGAGTGTTTCAGTAATTCCACTGAAATTAATACCGCTTTAATATATTGGAGACAAGAATTTCTCAACTCACTAAGGAATATTTACGTCCATCTCTGATGTCTAGACAGACACCAAAGAGGATGGGCCTCAAAGGATGCGCCTACGCGTTCATTGAATAGGGTTTTTCTGAGACAATGCCATGCTCTAAGCAATAGCCTCCGCCCATATCTCATTATGTGCACGAAAACGCTTTCTGTTAAGGACGGAGTAAATGCCATATTTAGAACTGATGAATTAATTTAATATAATATCGGGTTTCTACTAAATAGACGCCTTTGACGGGGAAGGAGGTGTATCGTCTGATCGATTTTTCAGCGAAGAAAAGAAAGAGATTGCAGGAGTTATGATTGTGATACTTCTCCTACCTTTACCGCACGATCTACTTAATGAGCCAAGTTTGCTTATTGATATGGAGACATTAATTCTTAACATCTACCTGGTATAAATTTCCGAAATCATGGTTTGCAACTCCAATAAACAACATCATCTCAGTTCGAGTTAACTAAGATGGAATAATTGTTTTAAGTAATCATTACCTCAATTTCTTTTGCGAGTGATTTCAAATACACTTTTAATGTTGGAGATACAATTAACTATAAGGCTCCAATTGTGTATTCATTTCGCTTTCTTAAGTTGACCAATGTTGTACAATAGTTCGGTCAAAGGCCCATGTTGTATGTCTTCTCGGAAGGAATAGCAATTAACATAATTCGGCTTAAATACATTTAAAATATTTCATTTTAATTTTGTGGGAACATTTAATGAGAGTGTGTTTAAGCTAAAAGAACAGTGGTTTTAAGGATTTATTCTACATCGTTCAAATTTCATTTATCTTCTTTAGTATGATTTCAGGCGTCTGAGAGTCAAAATAGACTCGTTAGTGCTGCTGGACGCTGTGTATCAAGTCGGTGGAATTTTAAATAGTAGTATGTCGCAGAAATGCATTACTTGGGATAGCAGTCCTTCACAATGAAAATTTCCATCATTCAGTTCTTAATACACCTGCTCCTCTACCCTAACAGACGTTAAGTGAGTCTTCCAATTTTTTGTTTTAATTATAAGAGAGAGGACTTAGGCTTGAGCACTATTATTCAGACGGCACGTCAGGTGTGACGCAAATCAAGTCGTGTGCTCCAGAATCTGTTACTTGGGTTAAAGTTATTAAATCTCCGCAGACTTTGAAGTTGGTCTCGATGATGTCGAGACTGCACTCAGGAGAGCCTTCGTCCATGACGAGCTTTAGAATAAATTGAGGTCATCAACATGATCGTATGAATTATACGTCTGAAAAGTTTTTTTTTGGTTTAGTGATATAGTTCCACTTTCTCCACTACATTTTATAATTATTTATGCATTTAATTCATAGTTCGAATTTGTCGTAGTATATCCAAACTTTTAAAGAAGACTATTTTCCAGTACTCAAATTCAGTGTGAAGAAGAAATTGAAATGAAGTCAGTGTTGTTAAGAAACTCACATTTTATGTTCAACAAGTATTTAGTACATTTAATCCATTATATATCAAGCTTGTTTGATCAATGTCATCTGCGTAACCTATATGCAGAATGCACTTTCAATGTCCATGACTATGCAGGATGACTAATTGCAGTTGTAAATCATGGCCCATCACCTGACCACACAAAATCTGTAAAAAGGGGGTCAGGATGTCCACACTGCATTGACATTTCAGATTTGATGCGTGCGACTTCCATTCAAAAGATGGTATGCCAATGTTTCATAAGTGACAAAATCGATAATCACCGGTGCTTTTTCAGTGGTGTAGAAGTTCGAACCTATGCACATCAATATGAGGAGCAGTAGAATCCATATTTCTCATACATAGGACCCAGAATTTTGTCTCCCACGCAAGTTAAGTTCTTCCAGCCTCTTTCATAATGAATTTGAGAAGTTTCGTCAAACGCTCCTCTAAAGGCACAAATTTGATCTGGCGCGTCTCCAATTCGTCGCCTCGCTTCTAATATTTTGCTTATCCTTTTCATTTTGATTGAATTTTTTCCTGGAAGAATATTTGGCGATGCCTCTAGCATTTGGAACCCTTTTAATTGTAAATCAAGATCTCAGTAAGCCAAAATGGCAACAGCTATAAATGTTCTTTTACCTAACAACCCACAGTTAAAGTAATCCACGTTAACTGTGTTCAGCTCATTATTTGTTAAATGGACAGTTTTACAAGGCACAGGTGATTAAGGCACTTCGTTACTAACTATAAGCACTCGCCCATAATTCATCCACGCTAAATTCCCACAAAAGTAGGAATTTACGAATGTATCAAAATGGAATCTCCTTTCCATAGTCTTATGCGCGAGACTGAATGAATCATCACACAGTTAATGTTAAAAAAATAATGTTAAAATTTATTAAATAAGGCTCAACTTTCATATGTCTGTATTTATTGTCTAGACAATTTCGTAGAGTTGAGGGGGGGGGAGGGGGAAGGAAGAGATGCGATATCTGTAGATGGTCCTGGATTCGTACCCACCTAAGCTCAAGTGCACATTTGTGTCTAGGTTTTTTTCTTACGATAGCTGTTGTTTTTTTAGTTTTAGCGCAACATGTGAAGTAAAACAATGCTGACTTCATCTGAATCCCTGGGGTTAATTGAGAAAGACATGCAAAAGTTTAGCCATTAGTAAATGTGTTTCAAAATATTGAAAAAGAGAAGATTGAATTCACTTGTTTAGAGGAAGTTGGAATTGAAACCCAATATCGCAATGTGCCCTGGAGTTAGATTTAATTTCCAAATTAACTATTTTTAATTTGAATGTAGCCTAAGGCATTCAAACGGCGAAAAATGTTCCGAATCGTATATCAAGCAGATAGAACAAAACCCGCGTACTTTAACACCTGGTTATGACCAAAGAGGCTAAATAGTGTTATTCCCACAGCTGATTACAATGATTATCGAGCCCATGGACACTGATCCATTTCAGCTGATGCTTATGGTTTTTTTAAAGCGAGAAAATAACTCTCAAGTCTTCTTTCCAACCCTCCTCTTGAGTAGAGGGATAGCCATAAGTGGCGCCCCTGCTAGAAGCCTCGAATTCCGTCATCGTCTTTATAGTCGGGTTTAACCGTTGCGGTTGGCAATTCCGTTCACTGAAAGCATGACTTGTAGGCTTCAAACCCCTAACACCTAATTTGGCATTCAAGAACATTAACTATTGCACTAATTCACTAAGTTTCAAAAATACATCCTCCCTGCTTACAGATTTTCAAGTCCTTACTACAAATTTGAGAACTTCGATTTCAATACTTGTAAGATCGCATACGGCAATTAAATTTCAGATAACTTGTCTAATACTTCATTGTTAAAAGGAAATCGTAGTTGAGAATGAAAGTAACGTCTAGTGGATTGCTTTCTGTATATATGTGCTTGATAACCGACAATTTATCCAGTTATACCAATAAGTTCTAATGATTATATTTTGCGATTTCTAGCCGTAGAGACAGTTCAATAACACTAGCTTCTCAAAAGTAAACCCACGAAAAAAAGGCGTATGTCAACTTCAAGTCGACGCTTTTGTTTACACTCCCGCTTTAAGAACAAAGAATCGTAATTCTATTAACTATTTAGAACTGCCAAACGGGAAATGTTCAGCTCCTCTTCATTTTATTACATTTTACTCGTCAATTGGTTTTTCGACATACGTTTGGTGTTCTCATTTCAGATAGGATTTTCTTAAAAATAAAAATTACTTCCGGCTTGAAGCTAATCCCTATAAAAGCCCATAGTTTATCTTAAGCACGAGGACGACAAAGAGCCTACTCAAAAGTACACAACCAGTTGGGGGAAAAATGTTGCCAGCAGGAGTTTGCAAACAGGAGTTTTCTCAATTTCGGCAAATAACCGCTTGCAAATTGTATGGGAAGGATGAAGTGGTCATTAAAAGGTAGTGGGTGGTGGACGAATATGAGTAAATTTTTAATGCATATAAATAAACTTCTAATATTTATTTTTATATATATCAAATGACAGGCTTTTGATAGTTATTATTAGCCCTTTAGTTGACTTCGGGCTCCACAGAGGGGAGAAACGTGAGAGTCACAAAAAGTCGAGAGGGAGAACAGAAGAGTGATTCACAGATGTAAAAGATACAGACACAAAGATGGAGAAAAAGGTAAGTTAAGTACTGCAGCAGTGGTCGAATTTGACAGAGTGAGGTCATGGTAGTTTGAAGTCAACTGCCGATTTGTAGACTTTTTTTGCCGTATGAGTATACGTTGTCTAGGGTGCACCACGTGGAGGTAAGCCTATCGCACACCCTAAACTTCTAACACGAAATTTACTATTTGCGTTTGTCTCTATACCTCATTTTATTGTGGGTGAATATTTGCTTAGAGGTAACCAATTTCATATTTCAGAATGGCCTTAAAAACCTGACCACAATGTGGTACTCGTTACTTGGAAATTTTGACTTTCAAGTATGTCTGACTAATTTTGGGCAGGAGGATTTCTCTTGACCATCGACAGGAAAAAGAGCTTGGAAAATTTCGAAATCTAAGTAGAATTTGTAAGCATCTAGAGTTGTTTTGATTACTGTTTTAGTTTGTACGACCTTTGGTATGACGATCATTAATGACATATTGCTGAAAATTGAGTAATCACTCAATTTCTCTTATTCTCTTTGTGCTATGCCGAGTTATTTTCACTCTCACGTCATTATTTTTCAAATTCCAGACAGTAAATGTGAAACAAAACAATTCTTTTCACTTCTATTAATAGCCCCGGACTGGGTAACAGTCATCATTTTTAATGATTAATGCAGACAATTTCAAGCACACGAACAAAGACGCTAATTAAAAGTACACAACTTGGAAAAAAGTAAGAGTTGACAGAGAGGGCTCATCCACGATTGTCAGTGGATTTTTTCTCAGCATGAGTCACAGTGCACTCTGCGCCACTCGATTTTAGCAATTCCATTTTAAAAACGAAACCCTATAGATGGCTCGCTGCGCGTTGTCAAATAATGCAAGTCCATGAGAATGGGGTAGGTTTGAAGGCGGTAGGTTGCGTGTCGAAAGATTCCAGTAACGTTTCCAGTGCTATGAAATTATTTATCCACTTTGTAAGGGTTTAACGAGATGAAAGAATGGTCTCCAAATGGTAAATAGAAAGCTTGGAAAACAGTGGTCTTCGACTGGTTAGAAATCAGCATAATTCTCCAGTGACTTTAGTAAACAACGTTAAGTAATAAACGAAAGTTGTTGGAAGTTTCTAACTGGTAGATTAGTATGTTCGACGAGATTGATATTGGTTTATATTTATATATAGTTTTTAACCTGAGAAATCAACTCCACTAGGCCTCCACGTTGTCAGCCATCGTTAGTATTGGATAGTTCCATACTTGGAGTTCCTCGGGATTTCTAAGTAAATCCCTGAAAGATTTTATAGCGCTTATTGACCATGTAATTTAGTCAGATGGTTAAATACGCGATTTCGATTTATTTTTCTCCAAATGACAGTAGAGACAAGTTATAGACACAGCAGGACTCACTAGAACTAACTTATCTGGGGACCATAATAATGGCATATAAATACATTCTCAGGCCTAAGAAAAGTTTTGAGGGGTTTCAAGTAGGCATTTATCACCCTCCTGGAAGCTATTTAGGGTTAAATCCGCCATTGTCTATCTTATCAAAAATATTATCAAAGATACCCAAACTTATTGAGTGATCTAGCCTTGAGAAAACCGTTTTTATTTATAGAAGAGTGTAATGTTGCCTCGACCAAGCGTGATATCGGTGTTTGCTCAGCATTACTTGACTCTAACACAACTGCTCTACTTAAATATTATCAGTAGGGTAATAAGCAGCTAGAAAGCATAAAAATGCATCCGTTTACTGGTAATTACAAGTTACATTTAAAAAATTTAAAACAAAATAAAACATGTATGCAGGTTGGTAAAATTGCCAATAGACGGATAACACAGAGTGGAGAGTGTCCGATAATCCAAATGCTGCCATTATTAATCCTCGTCTTCTTCATCCAAACTTGCTCGTGATTGCGTAGGTCTATCTTCATCTTCTTCATCTGAAGAAAAGACAACACGATGATTTCGATTTGTTGACCTAGCTGCTGATGCAAGAGGAGCACCAGCTCGACTCCTTGTTTTGCGGGGACTAGGAAACAATGCGGCATTGACTTCGTCGCCTTCGTCATCGCCACGAGATCGCTTTCGAGCCTTCCGAGGGTATGAGGGGCCACCAACGACAGTTCGACGTCTCTTTAAAGCGGCCTTCTTGGCCATCACTTCGGCACGCCGTAGAGCTTCTTCGTCTGCTACACCCTTTTGATGGAACTAAAGCAGAGAAAAAGAAAATTAATAAAAAATACCTTAGTATCTCCACTTCTATAAAGCATTACGCTGCGATCTATCGAAAATTAGGTATTCAGTATGATTAATAATTTTCACACCGTCAAATTGATTTATGCTGACTCTGTAATCATTAAATCGATGACAGCGAGAACTAAAGTAAACCAAATGAGATGTGAGGGAAGTAGTAAGTCTGAGCGGTCACTCATAGCTCAAGTAATCAAAAAAGTCCATTACTTATCCTCAAAGAGTATAAAATCACCCTATGAGAAATTGAGCAAGAACAGTAGAGTGCAAATTTTCGCAGGAGTGAAGGCAATATTTTCGTAATATTAACTATTAGGTAGGCCTTGATTCTCCCCAATGTAAGCCAATTATTTCGACTCAAATGTGCATCATAAAATATTTCCATTACGCTACCAATTGAAAGTAAATTTAATATTAAAAATTCGGAAATGATGTTGAAGAACGAGGAGGGAGAGGGGGGAGAGAATGTGAGAATCAAATTATGCACCGAATTTCATTAAATAACGCCGACATTCGACAATAGAAAACCCACCGTTGTGCTGTGGTATATTGGGGGTGAGGAATACTGTAATGACACTCAGTTTACTCAGACACCCAATCGCAAAAATAATTTCATATAAAAAAGGGTTAAATTTAAGCGAAATTGTAAAAATAATAGTGAGAAACGTATGGAGAACAAATTCGTCCAACCTCAATCTGCATGGGCGAATATAATACGAGAATTAAAATTCTGAAGCTTACCTCTTCAATCTTCGCCTCCAGCTCTTCAATCTGTGGAAGAGTCTCAGCCTTAGCATTCTTCTTTGCGTTGGTGAGTATTTCAACAAACGAGGCATACACATCGGGAATTGAGAGTTGTTGTGCGAAGATAGGCAAGTTCTCCTGCAAAGTTCGGATCATGCGCTCATTAAAGGACATCACACGAAGACAGTAGGCCAGATCTCTCCATTGTTTCTCAGTTCTAAACGGGATAGAATAGAATAGTGAAAACTTCTCCAATAGAAATTTCACCAACTCTTTATCACAAACACCTCGTTTGTTTATCTTGCAACCTATGAGTCATTTCTACCCCATTATTAGTTTCGACGTCTGAAACAACCCTACATCCTCAAAATATGAACTGCACCAAATGCATGATACTCGATCCGATCAACTCGCTGAGTCAATATGATATTACTAGTCGACCGTGTGCAGTTGTCTGACTCATTTACCCCTAATTTTAAGGGTATATGCAACCTCTCTGAAAACTTATTCACTTTCCAAAAAACCCTCCTCACACTTTTATCGCCTTTCCATTGTTGTGGGGTGAAAATGGAGGTTAGGAGTGTGACATCACCCAGCCTTAGCGTTATGGCAGAAGAAGGCTACAAAATTACCACTTACTGAGTCACTCTGAATCGAGAGCAAATTTTCTCCACCAGGGTTTCACAAAGTCGTTCCTTTTCAATCAACGGAAATAGGAAACTAAAAGAATGAAATCAAAATAAGAAAACTGATATGAGGGTAAAATTTAATTATAACAGAGATTTGCTTACTTAACAGTCAATCTGAACTTATCTTCATCAACACCGACTTCAGGATCACTAAGTCGGCTGATGATATCAGGCATAACATTGTACAGTGCATTGCCCTTCTGAGCCAACTCGCGGAAGAATAACCGCGAGAGTTGTTTTAATCGGTCATTTTTGTCAACTAAGCACACTGTCATCTCGCTGATTTGACCTTTGACCTAATAAGGATAGAGGTAAAACAGAGGCAAAACTTCAAGAACACACGATAGATGGACGCATCGAGGGAAATACGATGAGTAAACTATTAGTATGAGGTAATAATAAACAATTTCTCACCTTCACCATGTCATTGAGAATGAGATGACTGAGGGTATTCAACGCGTTTATTCTAACTTTGGCGGAGTCGTCACGAAGACGAGCGTAAAGATTGGGCGTCCACGGTTCGATGAGATTTGGGAAACGTCGAGCAAGATCACCAAGACCGACAATCAAATTAGCGCGGACCACTTCGGAGGGACTACGTTCAGCCAGAGTGAAGAGGAGTTGTAAATTCTGCTCACAAATAACACTGCTCACCAACATGAATTTTACCAGTGTGAGTGAAGCAGCAGCCTGAAAAAAAAAGATAGTTTAGAATTGAACTCATCCCATAAAAGCCTAAAGGAGCCAAATGCTCCCGCTCATATAAATTTAACACTAGAATTCTTGATAAACTTAGTTAAGCCGATTTGTTGTTCTATGTATATACACCAGCCGACTATTTGGGGACAATGGCTAGATATTAGCATCAATCTGTCTTCCACGCGATTTATTTTGAGTCAAAACGTTAGAAAGGCGATGACTCAATAACTTTACCAATCAGATATAAGTGGCATTCAAGTTACAAACTTAAGCTAGATGCAGCGTTTCTGTTGAATTTTGTCTTACTGGCAACTCTCATCACAAACAACAGATGCGAAAACAGAAAGAAGTACAAAGAATATTGCCTTTTTATCCTTCGTTAGTTAAAGAATCGACAATAAAACAGAATGAAAATTCACCTTCAGAAAATTGTTTATAATACTAATTATAAGGCAAAAAATGGGAAGTTAAAAAAGAAGACCTATGCAGCACAAATATCATCGCCCATCAGTATTAAGCATTATCACATTATGGCACGTAAACAAGGTCAACTGCAGCCTTTCAGTGAGAGGAATGGAAAAGGCAATGAAGTAAGAAGACGATAATGCTTTGAGTTTTTAAGAAGTTCCTTTTAAGTGAAGATATGTACAGGTAGACAAGCTGGCGGAAGTTGAATCTGTTTCAAAGAACTCACCTGAAGATCATGATCAGAGTATCGACTGCGGTAGGTGCAGACATGCACAACAGTCGGCAAGAGACGAGTGAGAAGATGACCGGGATCCAGAACAACTTCGTTGTTAAGGACGCTCCGAACGTAGTCAGCTTCCGCGTCATCTGCAACAGCCCCTATCAACGCTGCTTCCTCCTCCGCAGCGCTCGTGTTCGCACCGACGCTACTCATTTCAGTTAAACGCGACATCTCCAGGGTAGTATTCTTGAATGGAAAATTCAAACAAATAATAACTACTTACGACTTACCAGTAGAAGTAATTTTACGATAGGAAAAACACTTGACGAACAGCTCAACTTACCATGCTGACATTCTGAGGAAAAAAAATAAGAGACACATGACAGGATTATGATACAACAGATACTACTTAATGAATACTAGCACAAATTTAAGAACTTACAGTCCTTGCAGAGGTTCTTGGGACTTTAGTATGGCGTTTCTTAGCATTCTTGTTCTCTTCTTGTAAAGCTTCTCGGCGTTTGAGTTCATTGAGAACGGAGAACTCCAAGTGAACCAAAATTCTCAGGGCTATATGGCCAGCTAAAGAAATGAACCTAGTCAGGATGAAGGAGGGAACCGTGGAGAGCGTAGAAGTCTGAAAAATGGTGTAAACAGATAAGGTAAAACTAATATTAGGAGATCATCGTAAACCCACTAAACAAACCAACAACTGTAGCAATTACGGTCAGCTATGCATACTATATATACTTAAGACAACAAACTTCACCATACCTACTTCACAAAGCCAAGTACAGAGAGAGAGAAAGAGAGAGATTTTGACATTACTGGATGATATTTGTAATGGGGAAGCAATGGACACCATAGTGGATGAGTCAACTTCCATAGAAGGGAACACTATATACATTGATGGCATAATCAATTTTTATTGGACGCATTTCTCATGTACATTCCGCGAAAAAAAGAACAAAAGATATAGCTAAGTTTTCATAAAACTATGATGCATAACTGCAATGAGAAGACAACAATAAAATACCATTGAGGCTTACAAATTGTTGCTTTATAATGAATTTCAGTTAAAAAAAAACCATGAATTCCATTGAGTTCATGTCTATGTTGACAATTGTGCAACTGACAAACTTACAGGCAAAGTTTGACTTAAAACGTTGTCAATTCCTGTCTAATTTCACTTTTTTTGCTTTTTAAGACTTACTCTGGTGAATTGGCATATCGGTCAGCACTCATAAGTGCAATTAGTAGCATTCAACCTTTTTAACCTTTACAAGATTTTCCATTTAAATCAAACACCACTGAGCTTCTTGAACTAGTTCGGCAAGATAAATCCCACAACCACTGAGGCCAAATCTAACAGATCAAAAAGGTGAAACAAACCTGTGACGAAGGGGGCGGTGCATTTTCAACATTTTCATCTACTTCGATCCCTTTATCATCCATTCCTTCTTCCTCAATTGGTTCATCTCCCCTTGCTGGCGATCTCAAAGTAGTAACTTGTGCTTCCTTTTGGGATTGGATAATGGGAGGTTGTCGCTTTGAGACCGACTTGAGGAGCAATTCGCCGATTTCATGAACCACCTCAGCCATCACGATGGTTGGTGTCTCAATTAATTGGAAGATAGTCGCTACAGCCTATGTGAGAAGGGAGAAATCGATTTTATAAAAGGATGAAAAGTTAAAATCTTGTCTACTTGAAGCCAACTTTAATTATGAAACACAACTCCTACGACATAAAATTGTTCAGGTCACGTCTTTTGGTGGCACTGGACATAGGGTGAGGACTTTGATAGGGGAACTGTTTTCGATAAGAATATATCAAAGAAGACAAATAAAACAGCAGGGCATTTAGACCGGACCCAGTTGGGTCGAAACACAATAAGTTCCACCAGAGTAGAGAAATACCTAGTTTCAAAGAGCCCATGTAAGTGAATATAAGGGTCTCTGAATCTACCATTACATATATCTTTTAATTTTGTCATCTCTATGTTGACCTGTTCGTATAATTTAGAGAATTCCTTAACTTACTTGTATATTTGCTCTAACTGCAGGTTAACTGGAAGAGCCAAGCTGAAAATTAAACATTTAAAGGAGTAAAAATGCACATTCATCCCCCCACCAAAAAAAATTGGTTTTCGACATCCCTCAATGCTTTCCCACTTAATCACATTGAACAGCTGCGCAGTTATTCCAAAAATCATAGTCATAATAGTAAAGCCCGAGAAGATTCACTCAATCATCAAATATAACCTTACCTGTTCCATAAGAGGAATCCAATGTATACGAGAAGCAGACGTAAATGTAGAGATTAGAAGCTTTCGCAGCGATGTGCACAAAGAATGTGTGACTGGTAGCCGGAAGGGTTCGCTCGATTTGGAGTTGGTCAGTGTGACTCTAACAGTGGAGTTCTTTGACTTTGTAGCCTGCTAAAATGAGGTACAAGAGGTGCTGAATTAATAAAAAACGAACAGTTACTGATAGTGAAAAAGTGAGGCTTACTTTATCAGTAGGAATCATTTGTTGAATGACCATACAGGCGTACATAGCGCACTCCAA
The DNA here is from genome assembly GCA_000469805.3 of Hymenolepis microstoma. NCBI lineage: Eukaryota > Metazoa > Platyhelminthes > Cestoda > Cyclophyllidea > Hymenolepididae > Hymenolepis > Hymenolepis microstoma. Next base: position 30,255,507 of record LR215989.1, read on the forward strand.
GTCGACATTAGCATAGCCTATCGAAGCACCGAGACCGTAATTTACCAAATCACTTAGATGTAACTCTAAGTTCCTTCGACTTGGCCTATAACACAAAACAGCGTCATGAGAGGAAGAGATAGGGTCAGGTCAAGAGATTACCATGTCCAGAATGCAAATTTGAAAATACTACGGACAAGATTAAAAAATTTCACGGTTTGACGCATACTTATTCTTATGCTATCAAAACGTCATTTATGAATATCGATGACCTAAATGGCTCAAATCCATATTGAAATAGAATATGACACCCAAAAGGTCGTATGCGTAAAGAGGTACACATTGAAACAGACTGTTCAGGATCAAAAGTTCTACTCCAATAAGTGTCACAATGTCCCTTTATTTACTTCTTATCTTTCACGCAAATTGTAACATGTCAGTGTTAGTCAAAATTGTGTTATAATTAGTTGACAATCTGACGTACGATGAAGTCATTTTTAGTAATATAAGCAACGCCTTGAGCTCCTCTTTACGTTTGGGTGAAACTTTGGAGGTGCTTTCAACGATTGTTGAAGCTAAACTGGTAAACCTCGTCCATAGCTCCTGTTTGAGGTCCTCATCAACATGACCAAGATCGAGTAGTTCACGTAGTATCCGTTCAAGAGAGACGAAATCTCCCAGGGAGGATTCTGATACAAGATTCACAAGTGTTGAAATCACTGCATCAACCGCAGCCGGTGACAAACGGCCCTCTTCGGTAAAAGACTCATTCACAATGTCCGGCTGGAAGTATAGACGTCTGAGTGGAAGGAGAAAAATTTAAAATTAGACTAGAACGAATAAGCATATTGATGGAATCAGAGACCTACCTAGAAGCATCCAAAACGGATTTTCTAATCTGCTCTTCCTGGGACCAAATCATTGCCATCATGTGCCGCAGTGCGGCATCTAGATTTCGTACACCGGCCTGTTTTGCAGTAAGGAAGAATTCAATAGCTTCGAGGACATCAGTAGTAGTCTTAGAATGAAGCATATTTCGAATATCTTCAATTCCTGTTGTTACATAGTCGGCAAATCTTTGCATTTCCAGAAGGTAGGCTACACACGCTTTCTGGCGAATAAGATCAGCCTTTTGGGCTTCAAAAGCAACTTCGGCTGACATTACATGAGGAGAGCGTCCTGGTTCCTCTGATGCCCCTGCCCTTTGACCCTCATGAGCAACCTCTGCTGCGGAATGAATTACTGCTTCTAAAGCTGCAGCGGCCTCCGAAACTCCCTGTTCCTCCGCTTGGTTTTCCTTCAACCTATTTCGGTCTCGTTCCTCTTGCTCAGTCTTACTACCATCCCCTAGAGATTCGCTGCTCTGTTTTATGGTCACATCCTCTTCATCGTCCGAATCTAATATATTACGACTACGACATTTTCTAGAGGCTTTGAGTTCTTCTTCTTCCTCGGTATTAGCAGAGCGGTTTTCTACTGATGTGGTACACTCCTCTGGGTTCGGTAGGAGATTAGCGTCATCAGCATTAAGATGACCTTTAAAATGGATGAAGATTTGAGTCAATTTATTGGTTTTCATGCGATCTTTACTGAATGCGTCCGTAGACTTATTGATTTCTAGAAGTACCTACTTATCAATGATCCCACTCCCACGCCTCTTCAGATCATGAATTCACCAGTATTTACATGGTTTGTTTGCTTCTATCAAGTTCTATAGGTGGTCATACTATTGCCTCGATATTTTTATATTCTGTCACGAAAGCAGCCGAGAAATTGTATGGCCATCAAGTACCAGATGTAACTCGTGACCTCCGTGTGAATTATTAACCCGTGGATCGATTTTTCGTTCAAACGGAAGCAACAAACTCAGACAGGCTTCGTGGTTTCTCAGTAAGATTAAAGCGAAGGAAGTGGGATATGACTTAGATCCAAATTTACCAGCATTAAAAACAGTTGAAAAAAATAGTTGCCTACCGATCCCTCTGTTTCTGTTTTACCAAAGTTCATCCGAAGATCAAGAAAGTAGAAACTTTGAGAAGGACAAAGGTAGAACAATATAAACTCTCAGCTCTAAATCTACACCTCAAGCGAACTCGAGAAAAAAAACAGTAAACTGTAATGCTACAAACTACATGCGGAAATAATCTTGAAAAATGGACAGAAACATTGTTCCTCAGACAAAGCAATCAATAAGGACCACCAGTGCCAAATTCAGGGTTACTTAAGTCTTATTAAAGACACAACTCTTGAAAAGTCATATAGGGATGTAATTCTTTACGCTGATATCACATTCACCGATGAATCTCTTCTAAAAAGTACCAGAAATTTAATTCCTAGCTGAGACGGCTTAAATATCCCTAACCATTCCTGCAACCATTTCTTCAGAGCTAAAACCATGAATCCGCCTATTCGAGATTAAATAATGAGACTGTACGTACCAAAATTATCCTCCAAGATTTGAAGCCGCTTTCGTTCCTTGTTCAGGACACCAGAAAAGTCTTCTTTTGTGAGCTAGTTGAAAGGACACTGAAGTAATTTCAATTGAAATAAGAATAAATTGAATCCAAGAAACGAGCATACCTTGGCAGCGGGACTCTGAGTAATGATAATGGTGAACAGACGTAGAGCATGCTTTCGAGCCAAACTCGAGACATCAAACACTGCTCCCTCAGGTCCAACTAGTAAGTTAACTAACTGAGCTTGGCGTTTGATAGGAAGGCCCTGTTAATTAATTGATTATCTTTATCATTTAGCTGACATTATCAATGAGAAAGCAATCTTAAATAATTACAAAAAAAAGAAACAAACCCCTGCTGAGGCAATATTGCACCAGATTTGAAGGGCCCGAGCTCGCACAAAACCATTGACATCATGAATGTGCTCCTAGAAAATAATATAAGAATTACAGAAATGAGAAAAGAAGTAGGGAGAAATCTATGTGCGCCGATAGCGTAGCGGTCAACCTGCACATCTGCACGAGTGTGCACATTCAGTGGACTATTTAAATGACAAAAGTAGAGCAATGCGAGTTCCCTATCCCAGCGGCCTCAAACCTCTACTATGGCTAAGACAGTAGCTGATTAATATATACATAGTCTCGCAAAACGACAAATACTCCCTCACTGTCTGCAGATTCCACGTTTTATTCGTTCACTGATTTGAGACTCATTGGCCGATCTCAATCTAGATAGATCAACTATCAACGCCTGCAAAGACGGTACCTTATTAATGCGATAATATGCATTCAGGTGCTCCCCGTTTCCTTAACCGTAGAAAAAGGAATTTTGGGGCTCCGAGATAGTCGTTTATTTATCCCCAAGTTTTAACGGTTAGCAGCTGAATGGCGTGGGTCACATGCAGCGACAAAGACTTTCCTTAACTTTTACCTGTAGAACATCCATAAGACGATCGCGCTGAATCTTGTCCTTTTCCACCATTTGAGCATGATCTGAGCCCAGATTGCATAGAACCTGACCGATGACATTGAGAGCACAGTTGCGCATCTGATAGGGATCTTCGGAGAGTCGAGCACGAATCATGGGAAGAATGGAAGTGGCAAGAGACGGGTGGGTTGAGGAGACGGCATCAAGGAAGGTGCAGAGATTGTGTGTGCCCGTGGCGTCACGTTCTAAATCCTCTCCGTTATAGCTACAGATCTCCTACACGAAAAGAAAACATTTTAAAAAGGATTGGAGTCAAATGAGACATTTTATCGATATAAAACAAAACATCTAACCAATCTGGAATTTCCTCTTCAAAAACTTACAACTAATATCGAAAACATCAATTATTGGGAAGACATAAAGCTTAACATAAAAAAAATTACAGGCAAATTACAGACAAAAATTACAGAAGCGCAAAATTTACGTTAGCCACCCAAATTATCAACTGAATAATAAAGTAACACTAAATTCGTACTGAATACTGATCTTAGAAGGGGATTAGCATCATGAATCACCCCTGAGGAGAAAATTTAATTTCTGTCAAAAAAAATTATTGAATGGAAAGAGATGGGCGTCGAGTAAGTAATCTCTGCCTTTGCAGACCAACTTGCTAATTACAACGCCACCAGTAACTCACGAACAAATGGCATCAACACCGACAATCGTGAACGCTTTCTAACCTCCTAGTATAATAAGACAAATCAAAGTGTTACAATATCATATTACAAAAGTAAAATTAGGTAACTCACATTGAGCAATTCCTTCACAAAAGGCACCATAGATTCATCAGTCATGAAAGTGTTGACTATGGAAGAGAAGACGGTGGCTGTATGGGCGAAACAATGAAGCATTTGAGCAAGTTTCAGACAGCAGGCAATATTGTGTTTGTAGCGTTGAATTAGAGTACTCAACAAATTTGTTATGGCAGTTCTCACACCCGCATTGGCCGCCAGTGACTTGTTCTCCAATAGCTTGTAAGAACTATTGGCTAGTAGGCTGAAATCAGTAGGAACAAGTCATTACAACAGTTTCATATAATGTTCCTTGGCTAACAATCTATTAAAGCCAAGAGGAGTCCATGGAAGAGTGGAAAAATAACTGCTGTTTGGAACCCGACTCGAAAATGTCTCATAGGGTGCATCCCTTATACAAGTGCTAATCAATTATTGTATATATAAGACGGGCACTGATGAAATAGGTAACTAAGCAGGTAGCCAAGCATTTATCGCCCATCCATCTGCATATAAGACACCTTATTTTCATTTTCTTAAACGTCTTTTGAGCTACGAGTCTTCTTCCTTCTTATTCTTCCTCAAATGTGCAAAATTGTGGCTTTATAAAATTGACAACTGCTATTCAAGGCAGTACAGCAAACATCAACATCTTTAAATGCCTCATTTCATAGAATTTTTCAAACCTTATTAAATGGAAGGGTGCTCAAATGTCACCTAAGTAGAAAGTTATTCACTTATTTCTTTTGAAAGAGTCACTGATAAGCCTAAATGGGCGTAAGGAAACGGTAATAACAAAAAAAGCTCTCAATCATTACGGAAGGACAGAGAGTGGACCAGTATGGAATTCAAGCATGATAGATCAGTATGACATGTGCATAGATAGGGATACATAGTAATGTTCATGTTTTTCGTTTCCTTTAATCCTTTGAACTCTTTATACCTCTAAGTCATTTCCACCTGTCATTTCCTACAGACATCGGCCATTTCAAATTAAATTCGCCTCTTTATATAATGCTCCTTATACAGACCATACTAACAATACAAAAACTCATAGTCCACAATCTCCGAACAAGCAAATATGGTTGACGATTTCATTAAGTGCATGGATAGGAGAATCTCAATTTCATCAATTCACCATTATTGGGTGTATTACCTCAGATCATTCTGATTTCTCAACTTTCAGAAAAAAATTGAAATTGAGCTAGAAAGATTGGCCATCATAATTAAGTAATAAATCCATCAATCAATCATGAACGAGAATTCGCCCAGTAATGAAGGAGATAAAACATGAAATTCGAATTTCGATAAATGAATTATCCATTAGATAAATATTTTTCGGACTAAATTCAAAAATCTAATGAATCAACGCGAATGACGTTACTCTCGGCATCATTTCATTTGCTAGTTTTAAACGTTAACCAAGTTCATATATGCACTCAGAATGAAAACTTGGAGTTTTTTCTGTCTTGATACAACATCTGTACAATATAACACGCATAAAAGTAACAATGACATACTTGACAAAATCCTCTTCCACAACAGGTGGGTCCCAGAATTGCCGAATGTCCAGTTTACAGAGTTGATCAAGGACTGTAAGTGCATTGGAGCATTCGGTTGACCAGTCAAGAGAGATGTCCGAATTTTGCCTGCGAACTTTCGCAGCTGAAGTAGCGGCTTTACCTCGTCCACGACCGACCTAGGAGATTAAAATAGAATATTAAAGAAAGAGGGCAGTACATTAACGACAGAAAAGAAATTAGTTCATCTATAATGTCTGACGAATGATGAATCATGACTAAGAGAATATCTAAGATTATCAACCATGTAAACAGAAACCATATTATCATCACCTGGAGAAATTTAGCATGTCCTTTCGGAAATATTTTACCTATAAAAAAACAGAATAGTTGATGAATCAAGAGATGAGAAAATTTACGAGTAAAAGTAGTATTGAAGGATTGCTCTGCAACAATGAAATGAAATTAATACTTTATAAATTCTAGAGACGACACAATCCAATTGGAGAATCTATAACTCGAATGACGCGTGATTCAATTTTATCTCTTAACCACTAAAATACAGGCTTTACCATTCCATACAAACAAGCGCACCTTTAAAATGATACTTGGGAGTACTCAATGACTATCACTATAAGCAACAGAACAGAACGTATAAGCGAACGGATTCATGATGGGCAAGAATGGTCAATTAGATAAGCCAAAAAATAGGTTAACGGAGGACAATCACAACAAAAATTCCAAATCAAATAATAATCGATTGACAACAGTGATACTATAAGGAAGCAATGTGCAATATTGACGGGCTATGTAATGGCTCTGTAGCATACAAATTCATAAGTCGATGAAAATACTAAAAACGATCGAATTAACTACCTTAATTGCTGCAGCAGCACTAGCCTCAGCAACGGAATCATTTTCAATAATTTCAATGAACTGACAGAGAAGATAGGCATGCATCTTGACAGCATTTCTACGTTCAAGGAGATCACTGCGATTAAATGACGAATTTGGGTCGACGGGTTTTATAACACTGGCCAATTCACGAACAGAGACTTCGCATCCTGAAAAAATATGAAACGGATAATGATATTTGCAAACAATATTTGATGCGAATCAGTGCGTATGAATGAAAAGCGCATTACATCAAGAGAAATAAGGGGTAAAAATTACCTTTGAGAACGACGCTCCAAGCGTCTTCCTTTGTATTCGCATCGACAGACTTCCATTCACTAAAACATAAAAACTTTTTAGCGAAGTGAGAAGATTTTGAGGCAGGAAACAGTCTAGAATGAACGTACTGTAAAACACTGAATAATATATCAAAACACTTGAAAATGGCGCGATACCCTTCGCGAACTAGATACTTCTGGCAGCCTTAAAGAAGAAGGCACATATAAGAAAACATCAAAAAAATATATATATACCAGGTTATAAATGTGTGTTACTTTGAACAGAGAGAGGCAAATTACGAACACATACAAGCTCATTAACGGAGTATGAGGAAATCGTAGAGATAAGAAGATCGTTACGTGTTACCGGAATCACGAATTCCATCATTTTGGCCTGAAATAAAATATGTAGTACAAGATATCAGCAAAATTGCTCTAAATGAAAAAAAATGAGAAACGGATAAATTCTACACCTACAATTGAAGCAATTAAAAACCACGTACAATACGCAGGTTAAAAAGACAAAATGTTGGTAAGTAATTTTTACATAAATTGTAAACAGCAAAGTCAAATATATGAAAAGAAGTATAATAAGCATTTGAAAAATTAAAATTACAGACCAAATACGGCTCGTGCCTTCGAAAATTCCACTTCAATTGGCTTACAAAAATGCAAGGTCATACTTTGAATTTGGATTCTACTTAAAAAGAAGCTTATTTTAAAGATAGGCTCATTCTATACGTTCCCAAATATAAATTATGCAAATATTTTATATTTGTTTAGCCCAAAAGGATTGTTATTGCTTATGCATGTAAATTCTATCTAATAGAAGCATGTTGTAAATTCCTTTAAATCATTGCTGTTTTGGCAGCGCCTTGAAAGTCTCTTTGCTGTTTGTGACCGTTGTTTAGGATTTTGGTCTTTGCTAGGTACGTTTTGTAGTTAGAATCCTTTTACGTTATGTAATTGTAACCCCATTTATCCGTTTTTCTTAACTATATCGTAGTTGTTGTTACTATCAGGTTGGCCATGGAAGTATCAGAAAGGCAGCAGCTGGACAGTTTTCTTCTGCTTCAACCAACAACTTCCAAATTGAAGCAAAAACTTTCGGACTTGCTATATATGGTCGAAAATCACGTATTATTTTTTTCTAAGGTTTAATTTTTCCAGCGGGATAACATCGATTGGCCCAAATATCTCAACACTTTGGGTCTCTGTGCATCTGAACTTGTTGAGATTCGCAAAATTCTCGAGTCGGAAAGGTTCGCCTCTGCAACTTCGATGATTCTCACTCCTCGGTCTTTAAGCACTGAACCGGATCCAAATTTGGCAAAGGCAACTGAAGATCGACTCCATACTTTCAATCATGAGGCCGCTCCCCAGTACCTTCGAACTAAACTTGATCCTCAAGTTAACAATTTTTTAAATTCCTTTCACCACTTGGAATTAGGTAATTGTTTTTGAAATTCCTCTAGGTTGAATCACTCAGAATGGCAGTGGATGCTCGAGCTGATCAAATTCAAAACTCCCAGGCAATACCTCCCAAACAAGCTATTAGCCTGCACGAAAAACTTGTTGGTGATCTTTTGGAAGATATGCGTTCCTTGAAGTTTGAGATGGAACAGGATCAAGAAAAACTGGTTCCTTTGAAACCCACTGCGAACCATGAGGATCTCGCTTCTCTAGTTTCCATTATGACTGTTGGGCGAGAGTATTCCCTGAAGGGTGGTGGGCCCAAGTAACCCTCCCTCGACATTTTATTGTTTATCTACTGTAATAATTTAGTTTGATTAATATATCGATTGCTGTCACGTAATTTATCGACGCTTCTTAGCTCATTTAACTATCTTATACAAAACATAGCTTAATGTTTGATTTACAATATGTATCCTGAGTGAGACTGACGATCTTATACCATTAAACGCGGAGATGGCGATCATTGTATCACCACGTTTGACTCAAGACTTGTTTGTACACTAGTACTTCATTACCAGCAGAAGTTAATTCTTCCAGATACTGGTTTGCTAGAAGTGACTAATTCCCCATTTGGCTGTTTTCACTATTTTTTATTCATTTTAACGCTTTTCTACCTCTCACCTCGTTCTACCTACAACATCCCTCGGTCTTTCAGTGCTTACTGTTTTCCAGTTTATTGATTGACGTTTGTTGCCTGCTATCCATAACAAAATCGGAACATTAACATAACCAAAAAAATACCACACGAGTCACTAGAATGCCGAGTTAAATAGCAGTAACTCCATATTTCGCTGAGGTATTTTTTATTCTTTCATTATCCGAACCTTAACATCGGTGGTGTCATAATTATTAACGAACAGTATCCTAACGAATAATACCATTGAACACATATGAATTTTAATAAAGATTCTAACGCAAAACTTTACAACTATTAATAAGTGTTAACAAGATACAACTAAGTTCATGATACAATGAAAACGACAGGTAAAGACATTATTTAATATTAATTTTAACAGACATCTTGTCTGAGATTGTATACTGATCCCAATTTTTGGCCGGATCATAGGGTTCCCACCGAGAGGCAGGAAAGATATGTTTATGGCGCTCATACCATGATCGTAAGCAGACTTTTCCTGCATGTGACTCCTCTTTCTCCTTGCTGGCATCCATTCGAATGCGCACATCGTCATATACATCAAAAGCGAACAAAGGACCTGATTTTCCTCTAGCCTTCGTCACAATAAAATCGTAGAAAGAATAATGATGAGGGATGATTAAATCTTCTTTTATGTACATCATTTGGTCCGCGGAAGCCGCCCTCAGCTCCGAAAAATCCTTTCTCAGCTGTTCCAAACATCGATGAAGGAAAAGATGGATTGAGTGTCCCTTCTTCACTTTAACTTGACGACGATGACCCGAACCATCCCAGTAGCTATAGGTGATATTAATTTCTTCTTCTTTAATAGCAGCCTGCTTTGCATGCCACTCCCGACGCAATTCCTCCCTATAATTAATAAAGTTATTTTTAAGTCCACAAACTAAATCAGTCGAACTCACCTAAGTTGTTTTTCCTCCTCATCTCTATCAATATCAGGTAAAAAGCTTGTGTCAACATCAGGATTTTTGCCCAGTCTTCTTCGCTTCTTTTTGAAGCTTTCAACACCAGCTTGAATTGCCTCCTCACAGCTAGAAACTAATGCTTTCGTTACAGAATAATCGATTTCATCTCCTTGGGAAGTTTCAACTGTTGCTTCTACTGGCTGTGAAAGGGATTTTTGTTCTGCCTCTTCTTTCTCAAGATGGCGCTTAAGTTCTGCTTTAGGTGCACATTTATCAGATAGAAGTTCTTCGTCTTCTTCATCTTCATTGAAGGATATTGGACCCTGAATGCGTGCTACTCATAAAAAAACAAGTTAATATCCTACCCTACGAACAGCACCATGTTTGCTGTGTTTAGCTTCCAGAAATTTGGCTCTATTGGCTTTCCCTAGGGCAAGTTCTTTTTCCCGTTGTGTTATGACAGCCTGTTGACGAGCCTTCATCTCATCAAGGGTGACCAAACCAACGGTGTCTGTTTTCAACTGCCCCTCAATGCTATCATGATGTTTGGTGAACTTGTTGGTAAATTCGCCGACGCGCAATTCTGCCTCAAGTTTCTTCTTTTGGAATTCGATTTCTTGACGCTCCTTTTCACGTTCTTTGAGCAACTGTAGTGCCCTTTGAGACTCTCTCATATTTCCCTTAAATGAACTCATTTCAACTAGAATAAAAAATTCTATATTAAGAGGAATAAGGAAAAGTCACCGAAAGAGCCAAGCAATATAAACGCATATAAATTTTCAAGACGAAATTTATTATTAATTGAATAAGTTTATTATAGCACGAATTTGTTGAATGAGGTAATCTACGCGTAAATGGGGAATAATAGAAAACATGAAACTGACTCTGTCAGAAGGTACTACGCGCAAATATTCTTATTACTTCAAACAAGCTGATGGGAAATAAAATTACTATACATTTCGTCCTACGCAATTAATGCACACAACTTCCCCGTAATATGCAAATTTATTCTGCACATTATTTTTTCCTCAGTTATAATGCGTTTTCGTTTATTTGAGTCAACTCAAAATTCTTGAACGTTTTGTTTAATTAATAATGTGCCCGACTGGCAGGATGGCACGATAATTTCTAATGAATTTTAGCAAATACATATTAGAGTGGTTTGCATTTAAGTATTTCCCCAATCTCAAGTGTTTTTTTTGGAAGCTCTTAGTACACTTTGTTAAAGTCCCAAACCGGTTTTAAACATCATTTTTCAATTTTATTTAGATGTACATGCTTTTGAGGGCAACGCAAGGATTGTTTTAATAAGTTCTTTAGACTAATAAATCCATTTAAAGATCCAGTTATAAACAGAAGAGTGATTGAAAAAATCTGAGCAATAACATTAGTTAACATTTTTGTGAACATTTTGTATAATTTTAAAAAACACCATTATTCTTTTGAATTAGAAACATGCGGGATGGCTCAATATACAGTGCATACACCACAGAGAAATACCGTGGAACTGAGGTGAGGGCATCATCAATCATTTTCAGAAGTAATTACAAATTTTCCGAAAACTAATATAGCAAGGATGTACATACAAGAAATAAGGTTTCCCTAATTCTTACCTTCACAACTGCTAAATTTTTCAGCAAAATTTCATAGAAAAAATAGAGCTATTAATTTCAAGGTTTCCTAATGGTATATTTTCGTAAAATTTATGAATTTGAGCAGCTTCCAAGAAGTATATCAATAGCAAATTCAACTCAAACTCTCCTGTTCAAAAGCAAAATATGACATCTAGAAATGGACAATAAAACTATAGTGATTATATTTATTACAATATTAAAGAATACTAAAAACCATTTAAAACTGAATACTCATTTATCAAAAGCGGATTAGAGCCATCATTGCAGGAGCGCAAAGTACCTTTTAAAAGAGATTTCTACGCGTAATAAATATGAATTAAAACAAAAGAAGAGTGAATCATTTTATTTTGAAGATATTTGAAATATTTGTTTAATCTTTTCGATTTTCTTCATCACACTGACAAACCATTGGCCTATATATTAAAAACCACGATGTCGCATACGATCTTTATTTCTGATGAAGGAAGGCAAAGATATCGGTAGTGCATCGGAGAAAGGGATCGAAACCGGGAGCAGTTTGACCCTCAAACATGATGATAGTTTTGAAGAAGGAGATGCTTATATAAGATTTTACCAACTGGTGAGTTCGTTTGATTTATGGTATATTTATCATTAGTTTCGGTATTCAGATAGTTGGGACAAAGTGCTAATATTTATCGGCATTTTTGGAAGTTTTGTTACCGGCGTTGCGAATCCCGCTTCGCTTTATCTCTTTTCTAGAGTTGTGACAACACTGACTACTCCATCACCGCAGTCATCAGTTGAAAAGTTTGGTGAATATATACCATACTATCTTGGTCTTGGCACCATAACCTTTACTCTAGCCTTCTTGCAAATGTTTGCTCTCAAAGTTTCTGCTCATCGACAAAGTAGACGGATTCGACTCCTTCTTTTTAAGGTAAGATCTGAGACGTAAAACGGGTATTTAGACTATTTTTCCTTTATAGCAAATACTGAGGCAAGACATAGCCTGGTTTGATAGACAATCAGCAGGTTCTTTAATTACAAAATTGAGTTATAACATTGATCAAATTGAGGGCGGAATCGGTGATCGACTTGGGAATTTCATTCAAAATGTCGTCACTGCTGCGGCTGCCATAGTCGTCTCCTTGACAATTGGATGGAAGTTAGCCCTAGTCTCCCTAGCAATGGCTCCTGTCATCCTTGGCTCATTCATGCTTCTCGGATTCGCTTTACGAAAATATTCAGCCAAAGAAGTCGCCGCTTATGAAAATGCAGGTTCAGTTGCTTCGGAAATACTTTCCTCCATTCGAACTGTATTCGCTTTTGGTCGTCAGCAAATGGAGACTTTGCGATACGAGCACGAGCTAGGGTCTACAGCTAAAGTGTTCATGATTAAAAGTGTCCTCATGGGTATTGGTAAGTTAGCTCAAACTTTTAAAATTATATAAACCATAGATGCAATTAATAATCGTAAATTTTGTTGAATGTGTAGGTATGGGCATGATAGGATGTTCTATATTTTGTACCACCGCTCTTCTATTATGGTATGGTGTAAAACTGATCATTGAAGAAAATTACGACAACGGTATTGTAGTTTCTGTAAGTGTTCCGGTTTCCTAAAATTGAAACAATCATTTTTGCAAACATATTTATTCTGCAAATGATTAGGTTATAATGTCATTCATTGTCGGAAATACAAGTCTTGGAAGGAGTCTACCAGAAATTGAATTCTTTGCAAACGCTAGACAGTCGGCTGCTTCCATATTCTCAATTATTAATCGAGTAGGCATCAAAATGACTCTTTAAAATACGTCGTGTTAAAAACTACTTAATATTTCGTTTGGATTGTGTATGTAGGTACCATCGATCGATGTAATGGGAGAAGGTAAAATTTTGGACTCATTTACTGGCAAGATTGAGTTCAAGAATGTGTCTTTCTTTTATTCAACAAGACCGGACTTTCAAGTAAGTTTCAAAAAATTTGCTTCATTTCAGTCCATAACTTTTATGAGCAACTCTAACAAATCTATTGCACAAATAGTTTGTAATTTATGAGTGTGAGAGACAATTTCAAATAAATTCTAAGAAAAAGAATATCGTAGGAAAGGTGTAGCTCTCAGTAAAAGTTGGATCTAAAAGGATTAAACTTTAACAGTTACTATGCTTACCTTATTGACATACAACCCCTCTTTATTGTCTTGAATAAATAATAAAAAACGGACTACGGAATCTAGTCACATTAATAATATTCGCCCGTTTTTCATCTCTATCTAAACTTAAATAGGGTAAATTCTTATCTTTACCGTACTTACTGCATGGTCACAACTACGAGAATACTGTTGTTTGTAAACAAGAATGGCATTACTTATTTGCAATACTGTCGAGTACAATTTAGAGATCCACCAGAAATGTCTAGATTATCAAATGTATGCCTACATTGTTGGTTCTTGCGGAAAAAAAAGCCACCTTTAAATCCAACGGCATGAGTAAGGGTATAATTATATGCCATATAGGGTCTCCTTAGTATTCCCCATTCAATTTCGAAGGATCTAATAGTAAGAAGGCTAATTTAGCAAAGCCTCCTTGGATTACTCAGCCGAACGAAATCTGAAGTGCCCAACGGTCGAAGAAAGTTAGCATAAACTAAGGAATTTAAATTAGGATGAATTAAATTAAAAAGGGTTATTTTACGCGTACACTTTAAGCAGGTCAGTAGATCATGAATTTCACTCGCATTGAGAAAAAACATTGTATTTGTTTCTGAGGCATTCTCAATAACTGAAATTACTAAAATTCTGTAGAATCGAAAATTCTATCTCTTTTACATCCAATTTTGAATTATAGTACAGATTAAGGCTATTAGACAAATTCACTGGGGCTTTAATAAAAAAATTGGCTAGGTTATTTATCAGAGGTAAAATACTAACATACATCAACTTCTTTCATTAACGAAATGAGGCTATTAAATGTGTACACGCAAATCATGCATTACGCAAGGAGATATAAAAGTCATCATAAGCAAGAATAATTCTATTGTCATCATGAAGTTGTTTCATTATAGATTCTTCGAAACTTTTCATTGACAATAAACCCAGGCGAGACAGTGGCTATAGTCGGTCCAAGTGGTTCAGGAAAAAGTACAACGATCCAGCTGCTTCAAAGATTCTATGATACTGTGCAAGGAGGTGTAGGTTTAGAAATTGAGAGAATATTTTTAAAATCTAAATGCTTGATTATTCAAGCCTTTCTAATTACTCTATTTTTTTACTCTTATTTGTAATAAATTTGCCTATCACCGGTTAAGCTCAAAGTGATTTATTTTGTAGATTCTGCTAGATGGAGTTGATATTCGAGAGTTGAAAGTTTCCTGGCTGCGTCGCCAACTTGGTGTTGTATCACAGGAACCAAATCTCTTTGCTGGAACAGTGACGGAAAACATTCAGCTTGGGAACCCAAATGCTGACTTCAAGGAAATCGAAAAGGCGGCTAAGCAAGCGGATGCGCATAATTTCATTCTGAATCTTCCGGAGGTAAGCGACATGATTTTTTTAATTATTAATTATCAGTAGATCAGTATTGGATAGATTTTTTGCCATTGACAATTGCCCTGGGTATTAATAATAATTAATATTCCTAATGATCACTCATTATTCGTGCTGATTGACAGTGAATTATCCAAGAAAAAAATATAAAAAAATTCACAATTTTCAATACACCATATCGTTACAATCAGCCGTTAAAATAGCCTCCAGATGTCGTTACTACCTGTGTGATTTTAGTTTTTTTCAGATCTCTATCTTGAAACGTTATTGACACAATTTCTTCAATTCTCAATGCACAGTATTAGTGAACTTCTTGACGTCATTGTAAACAAATATATTTATACAAACGTTTCACTTGCACACAAAGAGATTAGTTTTAATAAAAGTAGTAGGAACTTTGGGGTCATTTTATTAAGGATATTAAATAGACAACAACTGCGAAGCAGAGACAAAGCCTAACTTTTGAGACAATACTTTACTTTTGACAAACCACGGTGTTAGTCATACGCCAGTGGTCTCTTGGGTAATCACTAAAGCGCGATCTATTGCCAAATGGACGGGACGAAGTGGCGGGACGGGTGAGGGATTTTTGCATTAGAGTTATGAAAGTGGCAGATGCCGAAGAATATTTGAGTTGAAGATATGGAGAGCAGATCGAAGTGGAACAACTGGATTCAACCTTGATACATTTTATTTGATATCCCTACTAAGAAAATAATATATATGTGAATGCATTACGTGACTCATAATGAAGCACAAGATACTCATCTTTAATAAAGTCCTTCAACTAATTGTGTTCTCAAAAAAAGATTGAGTGTGAAGCTCTTGTTAGCCTACTTGGCAGAAAGAAAAGACTGTTATCATAAATTATACTTGGTACCTCTAGTCCTTTCCACTATTATAACGTAGGTCTCTCATCGATATCTCTAGATAATTTTGAATTCGTTGTGACAAAATATTTTGCCAAAACTATGTGCATTGTTTCGGCAGCATAATAACTCGATAGAGGAGACCGCGAAATCAGAGAAAGACCGTTAATAAACACCTGCATGCAAACTTAGTGTTGATCGTTCAGGCCTTATTATCCTATTCTCAGGTTGGCGCTCCTGTCGTTGGCTGTTCCCTGATCACCATCATTGGCTCCTTCTTTCAATGATGTATTTCGTGTTTTGCCCAAAAAGGAAACATGAACTTTTGAATTAAGCACCCATTTAAAAATATATGAGTGAATCGTCAAACTTTTTGTTAAATGATTGAACAAAATTTTAATAAAACAAGACTAGAATTGCCTAAATTTTCCCAGGTTTATGATACATATCTGACTGAAGGTGGTGGCAAGTTATCAGGTGGGCAGAAACAGCGTCTAGCCATCGCTCGAGCACTTATTCGAGAACCAAAGATTCTTCTACTCGACGAAGCCACTTCAGCCCTGGATAACAAGTCGGAAAAGGTCGTTCAAGCGGCCTTTGACAAGGCCTGTCGTGGTCGAACTGTCATCATGATTGCTCATCGACTCACTACCGTTCGAAATGCTAATCGAATTGTTGTGATGGATCGTGGAGTAGTTCAAGAGATGGGTACTCACGATGAACTAGTAGCCAAAGGTGGGATTTACGCTGGAATGCTTGCTAAACAGGTAATTCTTTATAAGTTAACTAAGTGAGAATTTTTTGTCACTTTTCTTATTCCCATTGACCCCAATCAGTATTTCCTATGTGAATGCTGAATGTGATAGTTCTTATGCTTTTTAATAGTTTTATATAAATTGCTTCAACCAACTATGCTAATTAAGCAATTAAGACAATATATTTTATCAGTTAGTTAGTAGAGCGATTTGAATTAGCTCTGAAGAACATATTTAGTAAAAGAAATTTTCCTAAACTAAATGTCTATCCAACAGAAATATTCAAAATGAACGCGTAAAAAGCACAGAGACTTGGAGACAAAGGACTTGAAAAATACTGGAAGTTATTAAATTAAGTAATGGGAATGGAAAGAAGAGATGCTGATCAACCTCATATATGAAGGGTAAATAAAATTTGTAAAAGAGTAGAGAACCATGGGGTGTGATAGAAATGAACTTACCACAATCGGCCTTTAATTTCACCACTATGCTGACCTAATTCTTTAATACCTGGAGTTCTGGAAATCTTACACTTATCTAAATTCACAACGCCATTAAATATGATTAATAATTTTACAAAAAGGGTCAAATTTTGAAGAAATAAGCACTATAGGAGTCAAGATAAATATTAAGGACCCGAGATCCAATGTAGGTTGATTTTGAGCAATTTTTAGTAATATAAACTACATCAGAATGCAGGAAAACATTGTAGATACACTGTCATTGATTTCAATTATAATCCCAGTTTATTTGTTTCATAAAACAACCCTAGTGTTGTAGAACTTGCATTATAAATTTTATTACTAATTATTATTACGGTGTTTAGTGGGTAACTCCCAACCATTGCCATAATAAATATATTTTAAATTCTTATTACATAAATCTCGTCGATTGCGGCATGGTTTTCCTTTAAGCCTCAATATGAAGATGAAGAAAAGTCTGAAGAGTCTGAGACCGAAACTAGTGAAACCAGTAGTGAAGAGGAAAAGTCGCTCAAGGGCTTTCATCGAGGAGTTTCATTCCGCGCTTCAAGAGTTTCTAAAGACGAAGAAACTGAATCTATGTTTTCTGATATTACAGTTTCAGTGAAGAAAAAAGTAAGTTACTGATTTATACAGCCAAAATTATCATGATTCAGAGACCTTTCTCATTTAAAGAAAGCGATGTTCATTTTTCTTTAGAAACCAGCTCTCCTTGAAGCATTTCAGATGAATAAGCCAGAATATCCCTTTCTTATTTATGGCCTTACAGCGATTTGCTTGGCTGGCATATGTCTTCCCTCCTTCTCTCTTGTCTATGCTGAAGTTTATTACGTAGGTTTTTTAATAAGCAGACTTAGCTCGTTTGGAAGCATTATGGAAGTTAACATTACTTTTTTCTGTCGTATATACAGCTCTTCTTGATGCCAAATGGACAGGAAAAGCGAGATAGAGCTTCTTTTCTATCTGGAATGTTCGCACTATTGGGCTTCATTCGACTATTTTTTGAATCTACTGGGGTACATTTGTTTTAACCATATCATATTTAGCATTGTCTACTATAACACAATAACTACGTTAGCCTTCTTACCACTAAAGAATGCAGCACTTGGTGTTTCCGGAGCTCGACTTACCATGCGTACTCGAAAGCTCTTCCTCCAATCCATTTTAAAACAAGTAAGCCAAAAGCAAAATATACTGCTTACATTTCAGTTATAATGATTGAATAAGCGACAAATGAATGGTGTTTTTCCGTACTTCATACGATTTTCTTTTGCGTCAAGTGCATATTTTTTCACAAGTGCAGTTAGGCATTCACCGAAGCCCAACGCCAAATTCTTCAATTTTACATAAATCTTTTGTAGTTGTGCGAATATTTTAAATCCAAAGTTATACTGCTCTCTATGGTGAGAAGATCATTTCTAATCGCTTCATAGAGAGTTGTAACTTTCAGTTTAACCTTTTACTTCCGTACTGATTTTATTGACATCGATTGAAAGTCAAAACATACATTTCGCAAGAAGATTTCAAGAAAGACTAGCAGTAACCTTAAAACCGAAATAAATTAAACGAAATATGTCCTAACTAAGCTTTATTTAATAAATTTAAACATTCTATTCTAAGTAAGAGCGGTTTAATAGTTTTGATGTGGGTTTTCAAAGGTAGTCCGTGAGTTGAAAGGTTTTAACTTTATTCATTAATCTACTTTTATTTTTGCAGGAGGTTGGATGGTTTGATCACCCAGACAACCAGCCAGGCATTCTGACAGCTCGATTGGCGACAGAGGTGCAGAGCCTCCATCGGGTCACTGGTACACAGCTGGGAATCTTTTTGGAAGGAATGGCACTGGTGATTTCAGCTCTGACTATTGCCTTCTTTTACAACTGGAAGTTGACTCTTATCGCTCTCGCTTTTGTACCGGCTCTCTTCCTAGCTGGAGTATTGCAGGTAAAGGAGAATCATTCTGATAGATTTAGCTTCTGCAAACACTTTTAAACAAAGGCGAAAGCGGAAAAAAGAATGAAGTGACGAGAGTTAAAATTAGGGAGGTATGATTCAGGCAGCATTAGATTAGGTCCTCGTCACCTGTTAGATATTGTAGCAGATTGCTACATTGGACTTATGCTAAATATTCTAAATAACAAGTTCTCCTAATTTTGAATAGTTCCCAGTATTATCTAAGCTACCGCAAAGGAAACAAACGTATTGCGTGGACCACGTTTATTTGGGGTGGGAGCTTTTACAGACATTAGTCATTGTATACAATGGAGGCTTTGCTAATCTATTCAGGAATGTTGATTGGCGGCTGTCTGAGAGGTCTCTTCACTCACGACCATACTTGCTCCCAACGCAACAAGTAGCACATCCGCATCTTCGAGTCTGTCTGAGTGCTCATGAGGTTTCCTTGCTCAGCCATGACAGTTTTGCGCATTCCACAATATATTCTGATGCTTTATGCCATTTCCTTTCAAGGTCAAAACCTATTCCTAGATGTCTGCGTGATCAATAAAAAAGTACTGTATTCATAGCTGATTTACTGGTTAATTGGTGCGGAGATTATTTACTTGTTATTTGACTTGTTAAAAAATAAAATTGCAATTTCAGTTGTTTTTCAAGCTGTAAATCTTTAGGGCAATTTACGCACTTTAGTAAAACTTACTTCATTGAAAAGTTTAACTGACTTGAAATTTCCCACTAATTAAACAGCTTCTTACGCTTTTATGTTCAAGAGGTAATTTTGGTGACTTAGTGATCTGCTCTTTACTGCCTTAAGTTCATGATTGCGATTGTTGTATAAACTTCAATGATATGAACTCTTGTAACTTTGTGGATTTGTTAAAGCATATACAGTTGTCACAATTAGGGTATTGACTGCAGTCCTTTACCTCGTTTC
Organism: Hymenolepis microstoma; assembly: GCA_000469805.3. Taxonomy (NCBI): domain Eukaryota; kingdom Metazoa; phylum Platyhelminthes; class Cestoda; order Cyclophyllidea; family Hymenolepididae; genus Hymenolepis; species Hymenolepis microstoma. The sequence goes on from LR215989.1 coordinate 30,275,524, forward strand.
AAATTAAATACTTTGAATAATTTGAGTAAAATTTGTTATGAAGCTGAATTACGTTGACCAAGATAAAATGGATCCCATGTGAAGAAAGAAAGGATAATTAGTGATAAAATTATATTTAATAATATTAGATACAGAATATTACGAATAACAACATGCTGAACATTCAATAGTTCACAGCAGATGTTCGATACACAACGCGTCTTAACTCGTCTCGTTTATCATCGGCCTTCAGACATACCGAGATAGTGTGATTAACCACTCAAATCAATCTACTGCTTAAACTTCACCAACCAAGGTAGAAATAAACACTGAAACTTATAAGACTGATGGTTTCGGAATTCATGCGATGTAAAACGTAGAGTTCAAGTTTTACCTTATGTCTTAATTGGATTATCCCATTTTTCAACGACGAAAAATAGCAACTATCCATGGATAATAAGCGCACACCATTTATTATCCTATTATTATTATCCAAAGTAATTAAAAGTAAAAAAATTATTCGTGTGAAGCAGATCACCAATCCAATAAATGATGAATAATAATGGGTCAAAAAGTAGCAGAAGGCAAAAAAAAATTAGCCTCATCTAGTTTTGGGACGTTTATTGTACGACTTTTGGTAAATGAACTGTTCAGTTTCAAAAACCAAGTTTTCCAAATCGTTTCAAATGCTAGCCTTCGGTGTTCAATGTTTACTGGCAGGTATTACTTTATCAAGAATGGTGGGTCCTGTCTCCTCGATATATTCATTTTTTGTTAATCCTTGAGATTGCAAACGAATTTATATAATCTTATACACTATGCATCTTTAGCAGAGCGAATATTTATTTATATCAAATGGCAGGCTTTATGGTAGTTATCATTAGCCATTTAGTTGACTTCGGGCTTCACAGAGGGGAGGGGAGGAACATCAAAGTCACAACAAGTCGAGAGAGGGGAGGGGGGAACAGAAGAGTGATTCACAGATGTAAGAGAGAGAGAGGGAGAGACAGATACAAAAGTAGAGAAAAAAGGTAAGGTGAGTACTATGGAAGTGGTCGAATATGACATACAGTCGGGTGGGTCATGGTAGTTTGAAGTCAACTGCCGCTTTATAGCCTTTTATTGCCGTATGAGTATGCGTTGCCCAGGGTGCACCACGTGGAGGTAAGTCTATCGAGCACTCCGCAGAGTGAATATGAGACAAATAAAAATTTCAGTTACCAGAACTCCCAAAGATATGTTTGTACTTAATATGAACCACTTTGTTCTTATTTATTGTCCTAATGGTTGATTTCTCTGGTCACCTACCCATACTTTGCTTTTCTGAATAATTTCAGTATTTGATTTTATACTTTTAATTGAATCAGTAGTAAGTATTGAGTTCTTGCATATGAGTCATTAGCGACCGATAATTTATTCTATCGAAGGCTTTATCATATGAAGATAAATTATAGTAGTTTCCTGAAAATGAATTTTTAATAAAATATAGACGCGTCAACTAAGTGGGGGAGTTGGTCAAAATCAAGTTGAAGGCGCTAATGTCGCTCAAGAGGCGTTTTCATCCAATCGAACTGTCGCAGCCCTGGGCTTGGAAGAGTTCATTTACCAAAAATTCCTGCAGGAATCAAAAACTTCAATCAAGTATGTACTTATTGGTTTTGTAGATTTTAACATTATAATGGATTTTTAATAATTCTCCTCTTTTTATCGGTCTCGATATGGAGAAGCAGCACAATACGCATTCGTTCATGCTTTGGCTAATGGAACTTTCTTCTTCCTAATTGCTGCTTATTTCCATGTCGGATGCCTCCTGCTTGACCGTGGAGAAATCCCACTGCCTACCATGTTCAGGTCAGTCTTTGGTAGTGGGAAATGGAAGCGACTGTGGAATTTAAATGCTTATGAGAGGGAAGTGTTCTAGACTAGTCGACAGTCGATTTAGTATTCGTAAAACCTTAACTCCCGAGTCATCCAAAAGAAAGACAAGTCACTTTTGTACGAACTGAAACAACTCCGATACACATAAGTAAATTTTTATTATATTGGTGGACATTTAAATGAAATAATCTCAAACTGAATTCCTGAAAAGGTTGAAACTCTTCACTGTGTGCTCATAGTGATGCGGAATTCCTTCGATGAGAAAATGAACATAAGCGCAACAAAAATTCGAACATTCTTTGTTCATTCAACTGTTGGCTTAAAGTCCATGTTTTTCCCAGTGATGTTTGGATTATAAACAATGAAAAATTTAAACGACAGTAGTTCTAGAAACGTACTATTAATCGTAATTTGTCAGGTGGTTTTATTTCAATTGATAATGCATAGAATTTTGAATATGCACCTTATTTGTGTTTTAATTATTGAACCTTTGTCCATCCGTGCGATATATGCGATCTTATGAAACTAGATGCTTCGTTGATTATGGTTCGAGTTAAATACCTAGTGCTTTAACTGTCAATTTTAGAATTTTTTCAGCGGTGAACTTTGCTGCTCAGGGTCTTGGTCGAGCCGCTACATTTGCTCCTGATTTCACGCAAGCAGCTCAGAACATTAAGAAGACTCTCCAAACAATTCACAGAAAGACAAGGATGGATGTTAATGTGGGCGAATTTCCACTCGGTCCACCTAAAGGGAGATTCGAATTCAGGAACGTTCATTTCCGCTATCCTACAAGAAGGAAGAACCGTGTACTTCGAGTAAATTAAAAATTTTAATCCATTTTGGTTTCGTTTAAATTTAGGCATTATAAGTTAGCAACTCTAAGTTTATGGTAAACTTTAAGGCAGAACATCAAAGAAATAACGCACTTCCCTTTAGAATTTCACTCATACGGTGGAACCGGGTACTTCTACTGCAATGGTGGGTCCTTCTGGATGCGGAAAATCTACAGTCCTTCAGTTGGTTCAACGTCTCTATGATGTAGATGATCGTGGAGCTGGCAGTGGTATCTACTTAGATGGTCAAGACTTGCGTTCCCTTGCACCTGCCTGGATTCGCGAACAGATAGGAGTTGTATCACAAGAACCTAATCTTTTCAATCTTTCCATAAAAGAAAACATTGCCTATGGATGTAAAGAAGAACCCTCAATGGAAGAAATTATAGAAGCCGCAAAGCAGGCTAACATTCATGAGTTCATTTCAACTCTGCCCGATGTGGGTTTCTATTTAAACATAGTATTGTCACATCGAATAGGCTTATACAATGTCTTGCACATGCTTATTTAGGGCTACGATACAAATGTAGGAACGGGAGGTTCGCAACTTTCCGGTGGACAAAAGCAGAGGGTAGCAATTGCTCGCGCTCTTATTCGAAAACCAAAGATTCTCCTGCTTGATGAAGCTACATCAGCTCTCGATGTAGATAGTGAACGAATTGTTCAACGGACATTGGATGAAGCCATGCGTGAAGCTAATGGTGGTAGAACTTGCTTCGTTGTTGCACATCGTCTAACGACTGTGATGAACTGTGATGAGATTGTTGTCCTTATGGGTGGAAGACGTGTGGAATATGGTCCCCCCAACGCTCTCCTTCAACAGAAAGGTGCCTTCTATGAGCTGCATAATGCAAGTGGCGGCGCTATTTCAGAACAATAGGAAATGATTATCACTAATCCTTTTTATTTCCGAGTATCCTTATTTTATGAAGCAATTTACTTGCGACTTAAAGAATTTGAATTTAATAACACTTTTAAGAAAGTTAACAATTTTATAATACGCTAAATATTCACTTAAAATGACCAAAATTTATTATCTATTAAATAAAACTGTTTTGATCACTTTAATGCATAGATACTAAAGTGGATTTTAAGCAGCAAATAATTGCGTTACGTATCGATAAATTTTAAATCTGGCTGGGTTTATGGCCGAAATGCTAAAATTAGGTTTGGCTTATCTCATTTAGTTCTTTGGTTGAAGTGTCGTGCCGATACTAAATCTTATTGCTCGGTAATGCCCTTTTCCAAATTGGTTGTTTTGTCACTTTCCACTAATCATTTGTTCCTTTTGCATAATAAACATTTCATGAGAGTAATGTTTCTGTTTGCCTCATATCTGCTGCAACATCCGTTTTCAGACCTAATGAACTAGTTTAAAACGGTTGATTAATCTGGTTTTTGTTCACTGCACAAGGTTTTAGTGTAGATTAAGCCGACGTTAGCGCTAGAGAGGGCGAAGGAATAGCACTTCATATTTCTTTAATTAGGATGTTCGGCGTTGTGTAAAACATTTAAATGGCGGTTTATTACAAATATTACTGGAACCGTGGTAGAATTTTTAAAATTAACTTTCGGGACCAATTACTATGTTTTAAATTAGATTCCAGATTAGATTTTTCTAAAATAAATTCTAATGTTGATTACAAATATATCTCTCTGTCTCATTTTCTAATATCTTCCTCTCTCCCATGATTAATGCTTTTTATACTTTCTTCGCTTTAGTAAATAACAAAGGGCATCCTTTAAATCAGGAGTTGAAAAAAGATGAATAGAACCGTCTCCTATGTAGCTACAGTGCAGGATGATGTTTTGAAGGCCTAATGATGTTGATGGTATATAGTTCTACTTTTACATTTTCTGATACTCCCTACAACCATGAAGTGGCACATCGTTAATATGAAAAATTGCATATTTTGATCAAGTGTCAATAGTCGGTGACTATATTCAGTACTTTGAATCGGATAAGTACGAAATAATTACGTGTACCATAACAATTTCCCCATTTAAAATTGTGTAGGATTCAAATGTATAAAATACCAAATAATTATCAAGGAAATCGAAAGAAATCAAAATACTGCTTTGATTGTTGTTAATAAAATTCACAAAACAGGGCACAACTAAAAGTATTTAATAAAGGTAAAAATGTCTATTAAAAAGACGAAATTACAATCGGCGGTTAACCTCCTAATAAGTTTATCTAACATTTTGGATCACCTATCGTCACTCCACTTCAATTCTTTTCGAAAGCTGGGGAAATGAATTCAGGGAGTGTTTGGAGGGGAAATATTTAGTTACCAAATTGTGACGAAAAGAATACTATGCTTGATAAATTTTTAGTGATATCAAGCATAAATACGCGTGCACAATAATTTGGACAATGTTGCTGAAATGAAATAGTAGCTGAGGAATATAATTGACATGTGTCCCTTACCTTACTTACAGCTAATCAAATAAGTAACTTATGAGTTTATTCACCTTTCTAACAGAGCAAAACTTGATTGAAAATGTATATTAACCAATTCGGAGTCAAAAGGTAGTTCAGTTTGGTCAGAATAACCCAAGTAGACCAACTGGAAGTTTTACAATACGCGAATTTGATTTGGATGACAACAGGAAATTATTAAATTTACCCTTAGATTGAGGATCAGATTTTGTGATCAAATAAGGAATAAAAAATTATTTGGCTATAAGTGTTAATGTAACGCATTCCGTGCTTCTAATTACTCTTAAATAATGGTCATTTGGAAAAAGAATCGCGTCAAATTACTATAAAGACTCAGAATCGTCACACAAAAGCTATTAATGATGCGAATAATCCTTATGTTTGGATTCAAAATACGAATATTTTAATTACTTGATTAATAATATAGACTGCGCCAATTTATTCATGATAGTCATATATCTACCTATTTAGATGACGATTTTAGTGATTGTTTATACTATTAACATTGCTATAAATAATGCTAAAATCTCAAAGCCTGACAAGCGATCAAGAAAATTTGCATTAATTAGCTTAAGTAAAAAATTCCAAAAATAAAATAATGTATAATAGTAATTATAGTGAAATAAAAATAAAATTTTAAAACAAGAAGTCAAGTAGTTATAATAAATCCTATCGTTTGCCTTAATGTCCAGCGGCATGGCTGACGCGGGGGTAGGTGATAGTGATGATAAGCACGACGGGCGGACTGCTTTTGATGATGAATGTCGTTTGCTGATTTGTGCCTGTTCTAACTGAGCTTCTTTTCTAGTAGGTACTCACCAGTTACGAACCAAATATCTTGTAGCAATTTGTTCCTCCAAGGTTTGTTTTATTTATGAGCATACACCGCGAAAATAATACTCCGAGTTCTGTGAATATACGTTTTTTGTAATTCTGTTTTAGGCGCGCTCATGATCTTAGTCAGCCCATTGAAGAGCTCATTCAAGGTACGCCATGATGACCATGCACCACTATGATAATGATTACAGCTTTCTTGTCTGATTATTTTAATCTAATTCACGCTTTTGATATTGCTCTTTCCTATTACAGATTCCAGTGAATCGGGACGGTGAGTTCCAAATGATGACCTATACGCTATTCCTATTAAACATGCGGTGAACCTCACTTCCTGAATTCTTGCAGATTTAAGGTGGTTTTGTTTTTTAGTTCAATCTGGTCATCCGGGGTGTATTCGATTGAAGGTAAGCTTGCGATCATGATATAAGAGCGCCTCTTATGATCCCCACAATAGAAGAGTTGTGGCTACAAAGGGAGGCCAAATTAATTTGCTTTTTGCAACCGCCGAAGGGTTTCGCTCTGGCGTACTTAAAACCATATACCTATCACTTTATAGCCTTATTCGAGTATCTTTTCTTTTTCTGCTAAGGAAAGGCAATATAACTTGATAAACTAATCGTTTTGTCATTTCCTTTCAGATCGGACAAATATGAAGATCGCACAATTGCTTCTATAACGCTTGAAATCAATAAAGATATTTTTTACTCAAATTTTCCTGTTTTTATATCTAAATGTGAGAGGAATTTTAGTACAGGCGGGTAGTTGCGTACCTTTTATGCTTTACGAATTTGCAAAAAGGACCATATTCTCAGACTCTTCAGTCGAGGTCCTCACTAGGCGGTCATGGATAGTGGCGTTAATTGTTAAGACGTAAACATTTAGTGAAAGGTATTATTTACAAAATATTCCTGGTCACAGTATACAAGGTCAATCCACTGCCAAGTAAGACTCATCGAGACTTATTTCTCCTCGGTTTAATGATTCTGCGATTTGTGGATCCTCACATAAAGCTCTCAGTTTATGCGCTATTGAAGGTGTCGTTTCCCTTTTTCGTTTTCGAGATCCAACACCCGCAGCCCAGTCGGCGATTTCCTAGTAAAACAATTATTAAATCATATATGTACACTAGCAACCTACTTGACTGTGAGGCTCAGTCTCAAGAGCCTTTAATCGACGTTTGTGGGGTTTTTGCTTTAAATGAGTCTGCAATGCCTTTTCATCACAGAAGTATTTATCACAAGGCAGACAAAAATATTGGCCTAATGCGGGTTTGTCTTCATCAATTTTCGTTGCCTCCTTTATACATCTATTAATATTTACTGGTTGTTTATCGTCGTATATCTACTGTTAAATTAAAAAATAAACATACATACCTGATCTAAATCTCTCGTCCTACGCTTAGTTTTCATATCCAAAATAAAAGGTTGCGTGAACCCCGAAGATCTAAAAGAGCGCTTCAGATAACTAAACTTGAAAGTGGTTTCATACAAATTCATTCAAAATAGTAAGTAAGAAGATTCATTATAAAACTTTCTTTTACTTTTACTTATTTCTGTGCTTATTTGCATCTGGTTATACAGATATTCGTGAATTGTTATGTTCGAACATAAGGAATTTGAAAAACTTTTCATTTTTTGTAGTCTTATATGCATTTGGTTTCTATTACTATTGGGATTCAAACGTCAATGTAATGTTTAACTCCCGTCATTAACTTAGACAATCAAAATTATTATTGATTATCTTTATATAAATTGAAAACAACATTTTCTTTTGCAATCATGATGCCTTTTTAATAACGATATCACGAACTTGCAGACATATATGTACCTATTTTCCTTTTCTATTCAAAATGCTTCTTTTAATTCGGACGATATTAATATTACTTTTATTAACGGGTGATATAATTTTAATTTTATTAATTCATTAATCATTTTAATCGTGTACACTTCGATATCATGGTCTAAGGTTTAATTTGTTCTGCAAACGAGGCGCTATAATTAGTGGATATTGTAAGAGAAATTCAACGTTCTAAGTTTGATGTTTGTTGGCTTTATTTGATGTGGAAATGGTAACATCAACAAGCAGTGCCATTCATATTGCTACTTTTAAATATAGGAAAACAATTATTTATGAAGTAGCGGGAAATATATTAGTGTCATTTATTTGGATATTTCAGTCTCAATTTCATATATTTCATTCGCTCAAATCAACGCATTTGCAGATATCTCAGTTTCTGTCGATATTCTACATTGTTGCTACTTAGGTCCATTTCTACACTCCTTATGTCTTGCATGTCCGCAATAGTGGTCTATTAGAATTCTAATATTCCGAAGAATGCAATTTTAAATATCTAATTTGCAAAAGCTCCTACAACATTAAAAGGAGCTGTATCTCGTAGTCTCTAGCTTCTTTTCGAAAGGGTTGTCCAAGCGACCCTAATTTGCAGTCTCTATACGTGGTGTACAGACTAGTGGTTTATTCACTTTCATTTGCTCATAGCCTACTATGTAATTTTCACGGTGTTCTTTATTATTATTTACTGGTTTCAAATATTAGAAGGGAATCATTACCGAAATAGTAATTCATACAGGAAAGGCGCCTTACTTTCAGACTTATTAATTCCGCTTTATTCGAACAAATTACCATGCATTATGACTGCATGGAGCATGACATAAGTCAATCTACCGATACTAAATAACGTACCATATTTCATAATATTAGTTCGAGTGTTTTAGTATTAAAATGAACTTAAGAATGGGTTATTGAATTCCGCTGTGAAGAATTGATCACAAAATTATTCTCCTCTATTTCATAATCTTTAAAAATGCATTTTGTTAATTTCATCATATTGCTGTTTATTCGTTTTTACTTAAAAACGCAGATAGATGTCCAGTTTGACTACATTCAAGCTTGGAAGTACCATATAAGCGAATACAACTATTATTAGTAATGATATCATAATAGGAATTGTCATTGTCTTTAATTTTCCCCGCGAGGACTTTTGGGAAGGCAGAAATACGGCACATTATTGGATTTTTCCAACCAAGGCAGTGACTGATGTATAACCTTGTACAGTATCACCTAACTCCATTTCCAAAAATAAAATCATTTATACTTTTTATTGGTATCATATGGACTGACTTAACAAACAAGCAGGTAATTGTGATCGCAAAGTAATATCTACGCAGCTTACTACGTCAACAATAAAGGAAAATCTTAATTAAAGCATTCAATAATACTATCATCGGAATGAATGATCATAAATAAAAAGTCATTTGCTTTAGCTTTAGGTGAAATTCGAGCCTAAATGTACGTTGGAATCGGCTATTGTCAAATAATTGAGAAATGTTAATAATACAGTTTGCAATCTGGTTCAGAGTTTTGCTGTTCTGCCTCTTCTATACATGTATTAATTTAGTTTATTAATGAAACCTAATTGAAAGAAAACACTCGAATTTGTTTTAAAAATTTTATGCATCTTAACATTTAGATTATAGCGGATTGCTACATAAATAGGCCTTGACTTATTCCTAGTAATGTCTATACTAAGATCTTCTAGTTTGGAATGCTTTCACAAAGTAACCAAGCTACCAGACGCATGGCGTGGAAGACGTTTATTTGGGTTGCGTGTCGCTGACACGGAGATTAGTCATCCTGGCTACGCTAACCATGCTTTAACTATTGATTGGCTGAGAGGTCTCTGAGTTCACTACTGCACTAGCTCCATAACGCGATCAGTGACACACGGATCGTTTCAGAATATTCTACCGCGCATGAGATTCTTTGGTTCAACCATATTAGGGTTGTGTTTTCCACAAGATATATAAATATATAAATAAATAAATATATATTTATATATTATATTAATGGTAGAAATTGCACTACTGCATTAAATTATGCAAGAAAGAATTAATTTCAACGTCAGTTTGAATACTGAAACAACGCCATAGTACAAAATCAGTGCTTGAATATCATCTTAACTCACATAGGAACGTCGGTGTCGTCAGCAGTTCTTTCTATTACAATTGAATAGGTTCTTTTCAACTGCTTTAGCTATTAATGCTATTGACGATGGTAGATGAGGAATAAACTGGTTAAATAAAATGTAGGACAGTTAAGAGGTACGTTTGCTGCATGGAAAGCCGGCACTACTGTTCTGATAGTCACAAAATGGCAAGATTCTTGAGACACCCCATCACCTGACTTCAAATGTCCACTCAGTTCTTAATTTTGATTTCAAGTAAAATATTTATACCTCAATGCTATATTTAAACACCACTTATCCATCCAAACTTAATGCACCTAAGTTGCAATTTACGAAATTTAAAATTTCAAGTACATGCAAAATGCGAATTAGTGATTCACTGATTTCATGAGGAAGTCATCTATGGCATGAGCCCCAAAGAATAGGTGGTTCGAAGGTCATATGTTTGAGGGTTGGGGAGTTGTGTGCACGACAGGAGTGATTCAGCATGCAAGTTTAGCCCATTTGCTTCACTATGTAACAGAAAAATCAATCTCACAAGCACTATCCCAATGTTGACTTCACAAATAACATGACACCAATAAAATGTTATGAGGTGGGGTTGAGAAAGTTGTTAGGAGGAGAGCAATGGCGACAGGTCACGTTCCAGAATTCAAATTCAAAATTCTTCAACTAGACCACTTATTAATTTTTGCCCCAAATATACAGTACGCCATACCCGATTATTTCAATCGGACTGTCGGTCTCACCACTTCAATGCATATAGACAAAATTTATGATAAAAGAAATTGAATTGCTCTAAAAAAAACGTTTGGAAACAAGAGAGCACTGCATCTGAACTTTGAACTTTATGGCAAAGGCAATATAAGAGAGCCTATAAGATTGTAATAGAAAGAATTGCTCACCACAAAATGTGAAATACTTAGTAAGCTTTCTTCAACGAATGGATTTACAAGGTAAATGCCTTGCTAAGCACACCAACTGAAGTAGGATGAGGAGACGTTGACCGTTGCTGCGTGAACAATATTTCAACTTTACCTGACTTGAAATGGTTGTGAGTTTGTACCAATTTGCTGTGCAATACTTTCCAAGGCTTCAATCTACTCTTATTGATAAATTTGGCAAAATTCGATTAGCAGGAAGTTTAATCAGACCGTTCAAGGAGTTCCACACGTTGGCCATTAGGTTCACACCGTCTGTGTACTCTTTCCTGACCCACTTAACTACATCACTTCTATCCATCTCTCACCTGTCGAACTTCATTTAACATGAACAAGTTGGCAAATCAGCCACACTAATCAGTTTACTGGGACACGTGTTTAGCAAACAGAACATCTCAATTGCATGACCAGAATCAAATTATGCCGAAAATCGTTTCTTGTCTTACGACCTGTTTAACCTAATTTTCACAATAAAGAGACCCATATTAGTGACCTTAAATCCGTTTGGCGTAAACATAGACTATGACCTCAAATTCCCCATGGTTAACAGTTTGATCCACTCGAATGAGAAAACCTTGATTTGTCTGTCTCAATGCTGTCCCACTTTTCCAACCCCTTCTCATAACATTTCTCAGACCTTTTGCTAATGAGTTGTCTATTGTGAAGTCAATTGGCAGCGTTGTAATAGTAATTTAGCGATTGAATTATCTGTAACCTAATATGGCATTTATTTGAAACATACACCCAGAATCACTCGTGTTGTGCAGACAAACCTCCAACCCTCATACATATGACCCTTGAATCACTCATTCTTTGAGGCCCATGCTAATGATGAACTCTTCTTGAAATCAGCTAATCATTACTAGGCATTCTGCAAGTCGACGAAAGTCTGAATTCCGAGAATATAACTTAGGAGCTCTAATTCGTGGTGGATATGAGGTGTTTTAAAATAACATTATTTATTTATATCAAATGGCAGACTTTATGATTGTTATAATTGACCCTTTAGTTGACTTCGGACTTCACAGAGGGGGAGGGGAGGAACATCAAAGTCACAAAAAGTTGAGAGGGGGGAACAGAAGAGTGATTCGCAGAATGATGGACAGATACAAAGGTAGAGAAAAAAGTTAGTGGTTTGAAATTTACATTTAAAAGCAATTGTATTTATTTCTATAAGTAACTAGTCTAATTTTAATGTTTCGGATGTTTTTGACACAATGTTACTTTTTATACTTTTATTTTGGCGAAAAAATCACTAGGCGATGCGTTGATTCATTTCGTAAAAAGCGTAGATTTGCAAGGTAATTGGTGTATGATAACTGAAAATGTAGTTTCTCAAATCGTATACACTTTCGTAGAGAAGAGGAAATAAGGTAAAATCATCAAAGCCAATCATTCATTCAAAATCCACGTCAAAGGTGTAGCCCACACGATTGTTAGATATAATAGGAGAGGCACCTTAGAATTCATGAGTGCACATAAGAGAACGCAATGAAAACTCAGAGCTACATTTTTGCACTGATATTTTGTGTCGTCCTGATAGCGATGGCATCAGATGTACAGAAACAAAGAAAAAGTGGCACAAAAGAAAACACAGGTAATGACACAAATGGTTCAAAGCCAGGTGAAGGTGACCAAAATAACTCAGTTGGCGGTGACGGAAATAAACCAGGTGGTGGCCCAAGTGAAGGAAACCAAAATAACTCAAGTGGCGGTGGCGGAAATAAACCAGGTGGTGGCGCAAACGGAGAAGGATCGGCTGGAAGCACTCCGGAGAAGCCAGGTGGCAGTGAAGAAAACGGTGGCAATGAGAAGGTTACAACTGAAACAACCACTTCATCATCCACTACCACTACTCCTTATTTCGCCCTTTCCGCTGTTTCCCTCCTTATTTCATTGGCTTTGAAAATCTAGACTTTCCCCTAATCTTTCACCATATGTGTTTCAGTTTAAAACAATTCAATTGTCGTTTTTAATTCACTTCAATAGATTTCTAATGTCTATTTCTTTTAATTTTTCTTATTTTTTAAACAACGTGATTTGTATCTTCTTACGCGGACTGCATTCTCCTCCTTTAATGACACAATGGAATTAGCTGGAGTTGAAAAAACTTCAATTAATAAATCTAGTTTGAGAGTTACGGAAATGTCTAATAAACTTTAGAATGATTTGAACAGTTCCCAGTAGGTGGAAGTGGAATTAATTTCCCATAGTCACCTCTATAGCACCGAGTACAAGTGTAGGCTTCCAATAGACATTCACCTTAATCTTACCCAAGGAAATGTCCTCGAGTAATTTTCAAGTGAAATTTAAAGTTGGCAAGAAATGGTGTACATAGTAGGCATTTAACCTATCTCATATTTTGACTCTAATTGAACTCTAATTGAATAATTGGCTAATGATCAGGCTCACATGTGTATCAGGTGGTACTTATCATGACTAGAGTATATTTATTTCTGAAATGACTTCTATGCATTAGGCACTTTATTTCATTGAAGAAAAATATGAGAAACTCCTCCACACGAGTGTGAAACAAACTGCGCAGATTTATTTATTGACAAGTGTCAATTTTAATTCATTAGACAGAGCTTAGATTTTACAGGAGGAGACTGTACAAAGACGACATTTAATTGATCAATTAACTGGTATTGCTAAGATATGTGCCATTTTGATGCAAACCAATGAAAAACTGTTAACTGAAGAGAGACCAATTTAGATTTAACCCAATGTCTGATTCGGGGCACAGGCTTCTTCAAGTGACACTTTCATTGTCTCTTCTTTAGAAGCCACATTCAGCAAATAACTATGTGCATTACGAGCTAGAGGGTTGAAAGCAGGTTTTGGATTGAAGCCTTCGAAAGTAATGTCTACACTTGTTATAAGAAAATACATGTGAACACAAGGGAGCAGTAGAAGAGTTTATTTCCATTTGCAGTCTTCCTACGTTAATTCAATTTCTTCGAATGAGATATGATCAACGCAAGAATGTCCGAAATTCATTAGAACCGTCCTCGAAGGTTTGTTAATATTCTGACCCAACATTAAATGAAATAAGTCGACTGGGCTTGAAGAAAGGCATTGGAGTTGAATTTGCAGGAGAAGTAGTAAATCGAGACAAAACTGCAATGTTTGGATTGATATGTCTTACAAGGCATGAGTTGTACTGTCTATATCTTTGCTTGAAAGTAACTTATTATTCGGAGAGTATGAGTAAATTTTACTGAAAGATCTGCTTGAAGAAATTCTATCTTTCGGTATTAAACCTCATCTCTTTGAACTCGAACACATGTTTCGCACTTGCTTTCAGATATCTTCGCCAGATGTTTGCATGACAATCTTTCAATTTTACCCACTTCGATGATTGACACTTTCCTTTGCTTTGCTATTTCACTACAATCTTGAGGAACAAATTGAACAACCACATCCTACTTTAGAGCCAGGAGACAATAAACTCTTCAAACGTGTTAAAAGCTAACTGACGTAAAACCCATTGAGTGATAATGTAGTATATGGAGGAACTTATTTTTTATTCGTTGACGTCTTTGCGTTTCAACTGCTTATGACTTCCAACGCAATTCTCAATACGCCTGTGCTTGAATTGCAATACGCACACCAATGGTGAACCGCACAACCCACACCACCCACCCTTTTAAAAGGAGCATTTTCAAAGCTAATCGATGTGGAGAGCTTCCGCCACTTGATGGTGACAAAAAAGATCTCAGATATTATGCAAATTGATTGCATTCCACGAAGTATTTTCTTCAATGAATGCCAAATCAACAAGTGCGTAAGATATACGCAAACGGTGAAAGATGACGTAAACTATACTGTCCTACGTTAATTCAAAACGAATGCACACTACTTCATAACAAGATCGTGCGTTTTACCTCTGCTCCTTCAGCATTAGAACTAGTAGGCTACACAGGTTTCAGATCAGCCACCATCTAACTTACTACATAGATTCAGGGAGGGTGTAGAGATGTGACCCATGTGACCAGTGACTCTAAATGTAAGAGGCGTTTTCAGGCAACTGATGTCAGTGGAACTCAACTGTTCAGTCATTCAGGAGCTGTAGAATGCGAGCCCGTACAATAGTGATTGAGTGAACTTAAGAAGAGAAGAGCACCAAGGTCTTTTCAAAAAGTGCACACCTTCGATCTCTTTCAGGTCATATCTTTACTCATTACCGACTGGTCGACCATTCCATTTATTGGCCTCAGGTATTGGAGAATAGGACAGACTGTTTTGTGATCAATGGAAAGATCGTTAAGTGGAAGATTGAGTCTGAGACTGAAATAGAGTCCATTAATTACTTTCTAGTCTTTCCAAACCAAACTTTGTATTCACTAAAGTGAGATATGAACTTGATTTGAAGAAATGTCAATTCGAAATCAGGTAATTGCATCAACCAAAATGCTAGGAGATGACCATTTAAAAAGAGTTTAATACTTTTCAAATGAGATTGAACAATTTCAGAAAAATTCAAAACAAAATTAAAAAATGTACTGTATAATTTCAAATTGTCTTTTTCATATAAATTTTAATAACGCTGTGAATACTTGAATCTATTTTGGCGTAAAGGCTCTAGGTAATAAATTGATTCAATTGCATAAGACACACCGATTCGAAGGAAAATTGGTTTATTGGGTAGGAAAATTAAAACGAACGTAACCGTAAATAGGTCATAAAAGTCAGTCATTCATTTGAAATCCACATCAAAATTGTAGCCCACACGATTGTTAGATATAAAAGGAGAGTCACCATAGAACTCATGAGTGCACATAAGCGAACGGAATGAGAACTCAGAACTACATTTTTGCATTGGTGTTTTGTTTCTGCCTGATAGCGATGGCATCAGGGGCACAGGGCTCAGGCAAGGAAAACACAACTGGAGGTACAAATGGAAGCACAAATGGAAGCATAAATGGTGGCACAAATGGAAGCACGAATGGTGGCACAAATGGAGGAACAAATGGAGGCACAGGTGGAAACGAATCAAATCAGCCAGGTGGTGGTAGTGAAAACGGTGGCAATGAGAAGGTTACAACTGAAACAACCACTTCAGCATCCACTACCATTTTTCCTTATTTCGCTCTTTCCGCTGTTTCCCTCCTTATTTCATTGGCTTTGAAAATCTAGACTTTCCCCTAATCTTTTACAATATCTGCTTCGGTTTAAAACAAAACAGTTGTCATTTTCAATTCACTTCATTAAATTCCCAATGACTATTTATTTTAATTTTTCTTATTATTTAAACGACATGATTTGTGTCCACTTATGGGGACTTACTTTTCCCCCTGTAATGGTACAATGGAATCAGCTGGAGTTGAAAAAACTTCAATTAATTAATCTAGTTTGAGAGTTACGGAAATGTCTAATAAACTTTAGAATGATTTGAACAGTTCCCAGTAGGTGGAAGTGGAATTAATTTCCCATAGTCACCTCTATAGCACCGAGTACAAGTGTAGGCTTCCAATAGACATTCACCTTAATCTTACCCAAGGAAATGTCCTCGAGTAATTTTCAAGTGAAATTTAAAGTTGGCAAGAAATGGTGTACATAGTAGGCATTTGACCTATCTCATATTTTGACTCTAATTGAACTCTAATTGAATAATTGGCTAATGATCAGGCTCACATGTGTATCAGGTGGTACTTATCATGACTAGAGTATATTTATTTCTGAAATGACTTCTATGCATTAGGCACTTTATTTCATTGAAGAAAAATATGAGAAACTCCTCCACACGAGTGTGAAACAAACTGCGCAGATTTATTTATTGACAAGTGTCAATTTTAATTCATTAGACAGAGCTTAGATTTTACAGGAGGAGACTGTACAAAGACGACATTTAATTGATCAATTAACTGGTATTGCAAAGATACGAGCCAGTTTGATGCAAACCAATGAGAACTTGTTATCTGAAGAGAGATCAATTTAGATTTAATCCAATGTCTTATTCGGTGCATAGGATGCTTGCCAATTGGCTAGCTACATACTCTCCTTCCCATCTAGATGGCGCATTAGACCTCAGAAAGAGGAACAAAATAACTCAGTGATAAGTAGAGACAAAGTGGAAATGAAAATATTAGCAATGAAAAGACTAAATATTCCCTCAATTCGATTAATTGAAATGTAGAATATATTGAGCAGGCATTTAATGTAAATTACTCACATTTATATTGTATCATTAACTTCCAGTGGTCTCTAATTCGAACTAATGGTATTAAAGAGGTACTCATGGAATTACAAATTTATTGAAATCGCATTGTGGGTCTCGTCTACTAGTCTCCGTAGAGGACAGTTTCACCGCTATTTCTAGCCATGTTTTTAGTAATTCACCAATCACACCACATCACACCAGATGAGATTGTAGGGTAAATAATGAGATGAAAGACGACATGCATTCATTGCAATAATGTCATTTACTCATGCTCACGAAAACGTAATAATTACATTTCTGTCTCACCAATTGATTGAAAGTGGAGTCCACTTGAAATGTGACACAATTCTATTGGCGATTATGCAATTTACCTGGCTGTATGGCCACACCTTGTGTGAAATCTTGGACGCTACAATGTGGCATGTTATTGGAGTGCCTCAGTCAGGAGCACGTGTCATCTTCTTTGCCATTGTCTCCGCCCACTCTGTGTGGTGAATTTTAAGACTTTATGTAAAATTAATGGAGTATATTGAATGAAGAATTCTCCACCACTTACTGCACGCCTTTAAGAGGAGATTTATCAGCAGAAAATCGACTGTCTTTACCTTCACTCCTACCACTGTTAATCTTTGAATATTATTTACCTATTTGCCTGATGATAATTTATTAGTGCTACTGAGTGGGTCCTATACTTTGTAGAAATTCAAGTAGGCTGATGAAATTTGCTTAATCTCATGTTATCAGAGAGATCGGGCTTTTGGAGATTCATCTTCCACCTCATCTCTATTATCTCGTTCACCATTATTTGTATCCTATTCGTTAGGTGAGGTTTAGTGATGTGACGCCTTGAGTATATCAAGTGAAGTTTGCACCACCACTTATTCCACACTAGTTAGAGTAGATTTATTGACGCGACACCAATGAGATAGACAAGTCTAGCTAAACATCTGAAATGGTAAACCATGTGGAAGTTGAGGTCATTGTTTATTTTAGGTCCAAACGGAATCAAGGTCACTAATACGAACTATTTATTGTGGAAATTAGGTTAAATAGGTAGGTAAGACAAGGCACAGCCTACTGGTTAACTTGATTCAGGTTAGGAAAATGAGATTGCTCTGTTTGTTAAAACACGCATCTCAGTAAACTAGTTAGTGTGGCTGATTTGCCAACTTGTTCAACTTAAATGAATTTCGACAGGTGAGTGGTGGATAGAAGTGATGTAGCTAAATGGAAGAGGAAAGAGTACACAGAAGACCTGAAACCTATTGGCCAACAAGTGGAACTCCTTGAATTGCCCGCTTAAACTTACCGTCATTCATTTTCCCTCTCAGAGCCCATCTTCCATTCAACAATCTTTCCTACTCTCTCTTTCTCGCACCCTCTCTCCCTCTCTCTCTCTCTCTATCTAAAACGAGGCCTTTCAACGACTCGTCATTTAGTCCTTAATGTGTAACGATATGATCTGAATGTTTAAGAATGTGTTAAATTGATACAATTTAATCTAAAATTCTCTCAATCTCTACTTGGATGATTCATATTCTTCATTTCAAGTTACAGAAATAATTTTTCAAGGGGGTATATTCAACTGCACAATTTCATCATTACGGATGAACGCGTAAATACAAACCAGAGATTATTCTCAAGTTGTCAATTTCCTCCAATTTGCGTAGGTTGATTTACGTAACACAAGATGGCTTTCGAAATCTTTTCAAGTTTGCAAGCTTCATACCTTCTTTGTTGAAGTATTATATATTGCAGATAAGCTTCTTAGCGTGCAACCAAATTAGTCTAATATCTGAGGTACATTTTCCAGAGGTGGTGGTGAATATACCTCATGCCGATTAGTGCTGAAAATAGTGTTTCACGTAAATTGTGAGTTGTTTGTTCAGCTGTGCACGTTTGGATTATTCTTCAAGCACACGCGCATTGAAAATAGTGTTAGAGTCTGGAAATCATTAAGACTCAACAAAATCAACCAATTCTATCGAGAATTACCCTAACCCCACCCCTCAAATGCCCAATTAGCAAGATTAACTCGCCGTAAAGTGTTTCACCATTGATAAATATGAAAATTGCTCAGGCAGTTATTTGTACCTAGGGGTGTGAAGCATGATATCGAAAATCGATTAGAGCCTTGGCCACTGTAGAGAAAGCGTCTGCTAATCGCGTTAAACTCACTCACGTCTCGATTGGCCGACGTTTACTTGGAGTTGGCTTTTCACAGTTGAAAACTAATCAATTAGATGAGGATGTGCTAATAACGTTTTAAGAACAAAATATTCGTTTGGAATTCTTCTTATTTTAACCCAAAATGACGATATGAGATAAAAATCCGATTTTCCTTTTGACAGGTTTTGTGCGATGTCTGAAAATAGCAATTTCTTCAATTCGAACAAAAGTTGGAAGTATGAACCAATTTTCAAATAAAATAAATCCTGTGGATCTAGTCAAATCTGTTCGCTCTTTTATTTAACTCTCACATAAGGTGGCCTCGTTATGTTCCAGGTAAAGTTAAGTCAAATGCACCCAGCATCTCAATCTCCAGTAACGTATTGCAGCACCACGTTGATTTGAGGTCAGACATTAGACACAGAGAAGTGAGTAGTTTCTTAACAATCGCCTCTTTACTGCTGATCAAATATGGATCACTAAGTCTCTGAATGTTCACCCGTTCACTACTCAGACATTTTCCCTGCCTTCGGGGAGTTGTTAACCACTTCTATTCCCACCCTCCAAGGCTACGAGATTATGAAAGGACTTCTTAGCAGTGTAGCAACGATGACTTCGTCTTTCATGGATCTTGGCCGTAGCATTTCCCACCTGCTTCCCTCGGGGCTCTGCGGGGTTGTGATATTATGATCAGTATTTGTGAATTATTAAAAGAGTCCGCAAGCCAGTTGTGATATGACACCTCCACTTTTTACATATGTCGTAGTCTAACTAGTTATTACTGTTGATGTTGTAGAAGAGTGAAAGCAGGAAATCGTATTCCGTCAAGGAGACCTGTACAGTGGAAACATTATTCATGCACTCACTCATTGATGTGCCTTATAGATAAAAGGCGAGTTTATTTGTAGTAAGTTCCTGCAAATGTCAATTAATTGCACAATGCATTGCAACGGTGAATAAATGGCAAGTATTGCCTCAAATGGAGGCCCCAATCGATGCTCGTTGTGCTACAGATTGGGAGCTGAATCTCGATTACCAACACAGTGTTGAAGTTTCCATTCAGTTGTCATTGCTTAATCACTGAAGTAGGGGAGAATCGCTTTTGAATCCAAACTGCCTTTTAAATTGGTATTTCAAAGAAGCTAACGAAAGCATGCGTAGTTGGAATGATTGAAACTAGATAAAACTCTTATGAAAATTTGAAATTGTTTTTGGATCACTCACTTGACGTCATTCAGCTTTGTGATGATCGCTACGCTACAAATTCTTATCAGACTGGCTTTCTTTAGCATAAGCAATGCTGGTGCTCTGTGCTTGAATTTTCAAATGCGTATGCATGCAATATGCACAAGTAGTCAGTTCTAACAATTACAAATAGTTGCTCTCGGGGGAAAATTCACCGTTTTCTTTAGTTCGATTCATTTACACAATGGGTAATGGTGAACTGGTTTAATTTCCAGATTCTTTCAATTTTCATAGCAATTTTGAGCATTGTAGAAAAGGGCATCATTTGGGATTTTACGTTTTTTGAAAGGAATGTTAATGTTAATTTTAAGAGATACGGAAAATTAAATCAAATATTTAAAGTTAAACCATTTTAAGTAATCGTGAATTTCAGATAAGTTTACTAACACTTTTCCAATATAAATAAAATTTTCAAATTAATTTAATGAATGGCGTTTATTAGTCGAACAACATTCATACTGTCTGCAGACATACAAACATCGATGTTATACTTAAGAAGTCCTTTCAAAGAGTTTCGTAGTTTAGACTTGCTCAAACTTCTGCAGTGTGTAAGAACAGCTCAGTGAAACATCCGAACTGCGTTGTTTATGGAAATCAATAAATAATCGACAAGCAAATAGGTAACTAATATTCAAAGATTAACAGTGGTAAGAGTGAATGTAAAGGCAGTCGATTGTCATCTTTTAAGCCTCCTCTTACTAGTGTACAATTAATAGTGGAGCACATTTCACTGGATACACTCCATTTATTTTAAGTGAAGCCATGAAATACACCAAACACAGCGAAAGGAGACTGTGGAGGAAAAGATGGCACGTGCTCCTGACTGAAAATCGCCAATTAAATTGTGTCACATTTCAAGGGGACCCAACTTTCCCTCCTGTAAAATCTAAGCTCTGTCTAGTGAATCAAAATTGCACCTGGTTTTAGTAAATCCCCACGACTCCACACCACTCCGCCTCAATGATAAATGGAAAGCAGCATTTTCGACATGAGTTGAGAGAGTCCAATTTGGTCTTTTGACACTTGTCAATAAATAAATCTGCCCGGTTTGTTTCACACTCGAGAGGAGGAGTTTCTCATATTTTTCTTCAATGAAATAAAGTGCCTAATGCATAGAAGTCATTTCAGAAATAAATATACTCTAGTCATGATAAGTACCACCTGATACACATGTGAGCCTGATCATTAGCCAATTATTCAATTAGAGTTCAATTAGAGTCAAAATATGAGATAGGTCAAATGCCTACTATGTACACCATTTCTTGCCAACTTTAAATTTCACTTGAAAATTACTCGAGGACATTTTCTTGGGTAAGATTAAGGTGAATGTCTATTGGAAGCCTACACTTGTACTCGGTGCTATAGAGGTGACTATGGGAAATTAATTCCACTTCCACCTACTGGGAACTGTTCAAATCATTCTAAAGTTTATTAGACATTTCCATGACTCTCAATCTAGATTAATTAATTGAAGTTTGTTCAACACCAGCTGATTGCATTGTGCCATTAAAGGAGGAAAATGAAGTCCGCGTATTTAGATACAAATCAAGTTGTTTAAGAAATAAGAAAAATTAAAAGAAATTTATATTAGGAATCTAATGAAGTGAATTGAAAACGACAATTGAATTGTTTTAAACAGAAGCAAATATTGTGAAAGATTAGGGGAAAGTCTAGATTTTCAAAGCCAAAGAAACTAGGATGGAAACCGCGGAAAGAGCGAAATAAGGAAAAATGGTAGCGGATGCTGAAGTGGTTGTTTCAGTTGTTACCTTATCATTTCCACCGTTTTCTCCACTGCCACCTGGGTTGTCTCCGCCTGAGCCTCCACCACTACCACCTGGTTTATTAGTGTCACTACCTGTGCCACCGTTTTCTCCGCTACTACCTGGACCACTCGGGTTGCTTCCACTCTGGTCTCCTCCACCTGAGCCGACTGAGCCACCTGTGCCATTTCCGTTACCGCTATCTGGTTTTCCAGATGGTTTATCAGTTTCACCTCCTCCACTTGAGTTTGAGTCATTTGTGTTACCATCTGTGTTTTCACCTTTGTCACTATTCTCCTTTTTCTGTGCCCCTGATGCCATCGCTATCAGGACGATACAAAATACCAATGCAAAAATATACCTCTGAGTTCTCATTGCGTTCGCTTATGTGCACTCATGAGTTCTAAGGTGCCTCCCTTTTATATCTAACAATCGTGTGGGCTGCACCTTTGATGTGGATTTTGACTGAATGATTGGCTTTAATGACCTATTTACGGTTGCATTCGTATAACAAAACTAGATTCTGAAAGCCAGAGAAATTAGGAAGGAAACAGCGGAAAGAGCGAAATAAGGAGTAATGGTAGTGGAAGCTGAAGTGGTTGTTTCAGTTGCAACGTTCCCATTGCCACCGCTTCCTCCACTGCCACCTGTGCTGCTCGAGTTGCTTCCACCTGGGCCTCATTCATTTATTTCACCACCTGTGCTGCTATTTCCATTGTCCTGTGGCCCTGATGCCATTGCTATCAAGATGAAACAAAATACCAATACAGAAATGAGGCTCTGATTTCTCATTGTGTTTGCTTATTTGCAACCATGGGTTCTAAAGTGCTTCTCTTTTTATATCTTACAATCGTGTGGGCTACATCTTTGATGTGGGTTTCGAATGAATGATTGGCTTTGATAATTTAACCTTATTTCCCCTTCTCCATGAAAGTGTATACGATTTGTGAAGCTACATTTTCAGTTATCTTACACCAATTATCCTGCAAACCTACTCTTTTTACGAATTGAATCAACGTATCGCCAAGTGCCTTTTTCACCAAAATAGACCTAACTATGCTAACTCTGTCATTAATTGGGAAATAAAATGAAACGAAATGACTGAAGACACGGAGATGTTGGTAATGCTAATTTAACTGCTTCTTTGGTAGTAAATCGAGCAAAAATCGTACTGATGGATTAAACGAAGGCCCCACTTGACAGGTATCATTATCTGTTAACATAGATTAATGTGTGTCCGAATGTTCACTCTTTTACTACTCAGCCATTTTTCACCACCATTTGGGTATCAATTAACCGCTTCTATTATCGTAATTCTAGAGGAGGTTGAGGGAATAGGGAGGAAAGTGGAAAGTGAGAGTTTGAAGAGACAATGTGGGACACTCCGGAAGAATTAACTCTCTGTTGTTAATGCCTCCTCATTTCATGGCGCCTGACGGTGGCATTCTACAGCCTGACCCGACATGGCTCTGTGAGAGTGTAATATTAATATCAACATTCACGAGGAATTAAAGAGTACGTTATACCCATCGATATCACACGCCCTTAATACTATTGTGGAAGGTCCATGAAGCAGTCTTAGTTTCGAGAACACATCAATGAACCCCGTTGTACGTTTGCTGGTAATTGTGGTCACTTTGTTGCTACTGTTGTTTTTGAAGAAGGGAAGTCGCGTTTATTGCGAAGGCAGATAATCTTTGTCCGTTAAGGCCTCTAATACGGTCTTGTTGCATTTGAGGAATGTCTCATATGTTGGTCATTTGGAAACGATGCGAAGAACGAAGAATCCGTGTTTAATAGTGTTAAATTTCGAGTCCATGTTTAGAACTCTAGCTTATCACATTATACTATAAATGGGCAAATTCGTGTCCCGTAACTGGACACAAATGGCCTTAGTGAAAAATTTCTACGTAAAATAGGGAATTGACCATTATGAAGGCAAGAATCAAACTTAAAATTATAAGTGTATTATATTAAATAGATGGAAAAGTTTTGAACAATTTGCGAGAAAACTAAAATTTCAAAAACAAGGAAATTAGGGGGTAGCAGCCGAAACAGCGAAATAAGGAGCAACGACAGGGTATGAGGAAGTAGTCGCTACAGGTTGTGGCTCCTTGTCAACCTCAGGAGGTGGAACTGTTTCCGATTGATTGTCATCCTCAAGAGGTAAATTTACTCTTCAATTTTTTGTCATTACTCTTACCCATTAGTTTCGCCCTGTTCTTCATTCCTTGCTCATCAGTGGTGCCGCCGATGCCATCACTATTAGGGCAGTACAACATAGCAATGCAGATATGAAGTTATGAGTTTCCATCTCGTTTGCTCATGTGTGCTCATGAGTTCTAAAAGGCCTCCTCTTTTATATCTAACGATTGTGCGGGCTACAACTTTCGCCGTGAGTTTTGAATGAATGATTAGCTTTGATGACTTAACGCAATTACCTCTGTGTTATAAATGGTATTCGATTTGTGAAACAAATTTCTCAGTCATCAATGGATTGCTGAATTAATGTACGAACACGATGACAATTTTGACTTTCTTGACATTTACGTAAGCATTTTACTTTCAAGTAATTCAACAGTTCTTAATGAATCGACTCAACGTTATGCCTTGTTTTTGTACTCCAAAATGGATTCCGATACCACCGGTCTTGTTAAAATCGATATTTGCTAATGACACTCCTTTTGCAAATATGCATTCATTACTTCAATTTTGTTATTAATATTTCTGGAATGAGGTGAGCTCATTTGGTTAACTAAAGGGCATTGCAAAGGCACTCAGCTATTTTGAGTTAACGACCTTCAAACGCATTGCAGCTCCTCTGTTATCTCCTCTAATAATTATCATTCGTGCAAACCACCAACTCACTTACAGTTTTGACAATGTAAATTTGCATTGCAGTCAGTTCACTTCGTGGAAATAGGTATGCCGACTTGAAATGTCATTGACTTCTTTTTCCGTCTTCTAGTTCCTACATCATATATATTTTCTTTAATTGGTGTTTTGTAGAACTAATTGATCAATTGTCTCAGTTTCATACACTTCCTACTATTTTTGAGATTCTACCTATTTACCATGAATAATGTAGTTATTTTGCGAAATTTAGTCACATCTCCCAGGCTTCGTTTCTCATCGTCTCGAAGCAGTTGTTGCCTGCACATTGTGATACCTCCTACCAGTATTACACATATCCAATTAATGTAGACCTTTTGCGTGTACATCCGGTTGATGTTACGTGCCTTTTTTCATCCCATTTGTGTGTTATTGCCTTAGCTTTGACCGATTTGGAGAGTAAGGGCGACTAATTCCACGCTACTCATTTCCACTGTGTTGTCCATTGCTCCCAACTTTCATTGCGAATAAAAGCCCACATAGGAGAGGAAATTATCACATCAATATTTGGTCGCTGATTCAAACAAATATAAGTACTGTGTCACTGAATATGTCTAGAGCGAGGGCACAGAGAATTGCTTATAATTCCCACCTTGAGAAGGTCGCTTTCCAAAGGGATTGAAGGCTCGACATTTAGATGATAATCAAGGTTGGAAGATGAATTAACTGCATTAGCATTGAAAACGTGATTGCACCGTTCCCAACCCCAAACGCCGACTTCAGTAGACTGAAGAAGTCAAAGTGGATAAAATCCTACATGGGTGGAAAAGTTATTGCAGTTTCACAACCAGTCCTTGTAGTGTGAAATTAGCAATTCGGTACTCCTCGTCAAATTCACGACCTTTGCCCAAGCTCAAGAGGTAGTTAGAATTCACTGGTCAGACTAATTTAACTGGTTAAAAGTCGTTGATGCTATTTCCCGATTTCACATTGACATTTCTTCAGATTAAGCTCATATCCCACTTCAATGAATACAAGATTTTGATTGAGTTGACAAGGCGGAATATATCTCCTTTCTTCATGAGCTCTATTTCATTATGTCCTATTCTCCCTAGCATGTAACTTATAAATCGACTGGTCGCCTAGCTATGACCTAAAGGATAAAGAAAGTGTGCACTTATTGAGACGACCCTTGTGTTCTTGTCTTCTAAAGTTCACTCAATCACTATTTTACAGACTCGTATTCCACAGTTCCTGAATTACTGAACAGTTGAGTTCCACTGATACTATTTGCCTGTAAACGCATTTTGCCTTTAGAGTCAATGGCCAGGTGGATTACATCTCTTTATCCACCATAAAGCTATATAGTAAGCTAGACGGTCGCTGCCCGGACTATTGACTAGTGTACCAATTCTAATGCTGTAGGATTTAGGGTAATAAACAAAGAACTCGTACATGTAGCAGACCCTTTCCAAATTTTGTAAAATTATGACCAGGAACTTGCTACCGCGTATACTTAGATTATTAACTATTTTTGCGACTTTGCCAGTTCCTGTGTCTGGACTTCCAACACTGTCACTCCCCCTTCCCCACATTCCAACCTCACCCTCTTCACCTCAAGCTTTTATCCAACTGTATGTACAGGCACTGCGGAAAGGAAAACTAGTCGCAGTACCAGTCCAAGGACGCATTGACAATGTATGAGACGCAAATGAAGTTGTGGACAGATTAAGACAAATTAATGAAATAGACATTAGGAAACCATGAAACGGAATTTAAAGTGACAACTGTATTGATTTAAAGAGAAGCAAATAATGTGAAAGATATGGGAAAAATAACTAGATTTTCAGAATGAAAGAAATTAGGAAGGGAACAGCGGAAAGAACAAAGTAAGGAGTAATGGTAGAGGATGCCGAAGTGGTTGTTTCAGGTGGAACGTTTCCATCGTTACCATTTCCTCCACCGCCACTTGGGTTATTCGGGTCACCTCCACTTGAGCCTCCACCTGAGCCCCCACTTGAGCCTCCACCTGAGCCTTCACCTGTGCCATCATCTGTGCCTCCATCTTTTGAATCCTCCGCCTCTGATGTCGTCGATATCAGGGCGATACAAAATACCAATGCAAATATGTAGATCTGAGTTCTCATTGCGTTCGCTTATGTCCACTCATGAGTTCTATGAATGAATGATTGGCTTTACTTATTTAACCTTATTTCCTCTTCTCCACGAAAGTGTACATGATTAGTGAAACTAAATTCTCAGTTATCATACGCCAATTATCTTGCAAATCTACACTTTACGAATTCAATCAATGTATCGTCTAGTGCTTTTTTCACCAAAATAGACTCCAATATTCACGCCATCTTTAAAATCTGTATGTAAAAGACGCTTTTTTGAAGTAAACATTCATTAATCTAATTTTGTCATGAATTTTTCCCAAATGGTTCAAACTCATTTAGCTAGCAGGTATGCATTCACAAACATGCTTCCCTCCTGAACTGATAAACTTCAGACATTTTGTTCAATTTCAAACACTTTCCAATGATCACAGAAATGATCCTATTTTAGGTCTTTTATCGATTATCATTAATACAAACTACCGACTCACTTGTAGTTTCGATAATTTCAACTTTCCTTAACAATTAATTTGATTAATTGAAACGTGTTATGTTTAATAAGAGGTGAATAAAATTTAATATGTGGATAGGATGATCAAGATTTCAATGTGAAGCTGTCAAATTCGGTTTGTATTCAATGACAAGACGGTTCTGCCGGTGAAATAGAAAAGTATTGACAACGAAACCAGTGTGCCTAGATTTAGTGAAGCATGCTCGTGAAACCAAATTTTTCTTGACTCTTTGCAGTTTCATTGAATGAACTTGGCATACACACGTTATTATTGCAACACTAGCTTTACCTCGGAGGCAATAACGTCGCAGCAAACACTCGTAGTTTCGTCTTACTTATAAGCCTAATAATATGTTCAACTTCAAGATCGCACACTCCAAACTAAACACTACTGCATGTGTTGAGATGAAGATTGGGCACGAGGATGCTGTAAATGAGCTGTGCAAATTAACTTGTCATATCATATCGGAATGTCGCACCTCCTTACTTTCAGAAAAAAAACGTAAAAGAATTTCAGACATTCATTTTGAAATCTCATTATTCCTGCTTCAAACTCGACACCAGTCACTCAATTTTTATTTGAATATGATGAATGAAACATAATGACGCTACAGAATGGGTCAGGTATAGCTTATTAAAATTGTTAAAAGGATGATAATCGCTTGTTGCTAAATCTGTCATTTATTGGGAAATAAGATGAAACGAGATGATAAAATAATTACTGTTGTAAAAGACGATTTAATGACAACAGATTTGCAGTTCTTACTACAAGACACGACGTAACTTCCATACTATTTCGAGTTGTCGTACACATTTCAACAAATCAAACTAAATGCCATGGAAATTGAAATCGACGAAATCCACATCAAAGGTGTAGCTTGCACGAAAGTTAGATAAAATAAGAGGGGCACCATAGAACTCATGGGTGCACATAAGCGAACGCAATGAAAACTCAGAGCCTCATTTCTCTATTGGTATTTTGTTTCGCTCTGATGACGATGACATCAGACGCACAGAAACAGGAAACATATACGGTTATATCTTGAATTATTCCTAAACCCTTCCAATAATAATCTTTAATTTTTGTCTGCTATTCCCATTTATTGATCCACCTCATAATTGCTGTGACATTTATTCTAACAAAAGCCGATTCGCACTTTCGACCAGAATGAGCTGACGTGCGTGAGTGTTCCCTTTAAGTCTTTTCCGTTCATCCTATTTTCTTCCTTAATCGCTATTAGGAAGAAGCGGCAGTGTCAGGATTGAGGTTGAGGAGTCATTTTACTTTCAACGCATCATATCAACCCGTCTTTCAAACTTAATTCAAAGGTGGTATCAGAATATTATTTCAACACTTTAAATTCAGTGCACCTTCTTTTAAGAAAGAAATCGTTTACGGTCATGTCATTAATAGGCTAAGTATGTATTACCCACTGATTACAGTTATCTTAAACAAGTCAAGAAGCATATTTTTCAAATCGGTAAAAAGTTAACAAATGAACCTTCGTTAATAACGCTACTATTTAAGTTTATAGCAGTGTAAGTTTTCATTGCCAGAGATTGATTAAAATTGTTCCGAATTTCTTATTTATAATTTATTTATTCTTATTTATAATTATTTATTTATAATACCTAACGATTTAACCCAATATCTCATTCGTGAGAACTATGGCTTCGAAAAAACTTTAAAACATGTACCACTTTTCACGAATCACAATTTCTGCATTCATTCCGCCTCAGAGGTTTAGACTCCTCAGTCTCAGTTACTCTCAAAGCAACACATTTTTAGACATTTGAATTTTTTCGTTATTCTAGACCGTTGATCTCAAGACAGTCACTAGTTCCTTTTGGAAGGAGTTGTTCCAGCGACCCTAATGTAGCGTTTGATCCTGTGGTGTACAGACTAGTACTTTACTCCCTACCTTTGTTAGTAGCCTACTATGTAAATTTCCATAGCGTTCTTTATTATCATCGACCAAATGATATGTCATTTGATGATCAAAGCAGCCCACATGTTCATGGAATCTCTACACGAGAGTCAAAGAGAAGCAGAATATGGAAATCAGTGGACAGGGTATATACCATAAATGAAAGCTAATACAGGTTGTAAATTCACTTAAAACTAACTATGGCTATGGGCGGAAGTGTAAATTGAACATCATTTGTTAATCAGATACAGAAGGCACATCACAGACTCTACTTCAATTCTATCTTAAGGGGTTTAGACGGCGTTAGAAGACGAGGTAGCCTCACAATTACTACATCTTGCAGCGCTATATCTGACAGTTTTCACGCACACACACATACACACACAAAACTATTGTTATAATCGGTTAAAACTTACTTAAAAATTGTTCTATTCGCGGGCCTTCTCATCAACGAATTACATTAGGCAAAATGGAAGTTATGAAGTAGGCATATTCTCGGTAATGACAACTAGAATAAGTACAATAATTGTGCTCGGAACAGAAGAATACATTAATGTTAACACGGTGCCAGTCCAATCATCGCTAACGTCATGAGATCTGGATTGCTGTATCGAAATTCAAGAGATTATAAGAGAAAAGACGCAGTACAGATCACTAATCTTTAAACCTCCACATAATTCCCATCGATGTGGACAGAAGACTCAATGGAATCGAAGCGATCCCAGAGGCAAGATTTCCGCCAAAGACTATTTCCAACAATATTAACAAATGAAGGAAAATACTTTAGTGGAACGAATCAACGTGTACCATCAATAAATAATGGACTACATAACTACATGGCTATGCATGGTGTCATAAAATCCTACAGGTGAAAGACAAGGAATTATTTACTGGCATCCAGTTGCAACTTTACAACATGAATACCAAGTCATCCCACCATCTCATGCCAATGATCTCTCCAAATTATCAGCAGGACCATTACTCCATTGGCACAGGCTACTTCAAGTGACACTTTCATTGTCTCTTCTTTAGAAACCACATTCAGCAAATAACTATGAGCATTACGAGCTAGAGGGTTGAAAGCAGGTTTTGGATTGAAGCTTCGGAAAGTAATACCTACGCTTGTTGTAAGAAAATACATGCGAACACAAGGGAGGAGTAGAAGAGATTATGTCACCTTTGCAGTCTTCCTACGTTAATTCATTTCCTTCCAATGAGATATGATCAACGCAAGAATGTCCGAAATTCATTAGAACCGTCCTCGAAGGTTTGTTAATATTCTGACCCAACATTAAATGAAATAAGTCGACTGGGCTTGAA
The DNA here is from genome assembly GCA_000469805.3 of Hymenolepis microstoma. Lineage (NCBI taxonomy): Eukaryota > Metazoa > Platyhelminthes > Cestoda > Cyclophyllidea > Hymenolepididae > Hymenolepis > Hymenolepis microstoma. Next base: position 30,306,471 of record LR215989.1, read on the forward strand.
GAAAGGCATTGGAGTTGAATTTGCAGGAGAAGTAGTAAATCGAGACAAGACTGCAATGTTTGGATTGATACGTCTTACGAGACATGGGTTGTAGTGTCTATATCTTTGCTTGAAAGTAACTTATTATTCGGAGAGTATGAGTAAATTTTACTGAAAGATCTGCTTGAAGAAATTCTATCTTTCGGTATTAAACCTCATCTCTTTGAACTCGAACACATGTTTCGCACTTGCTTTCAGATATCTTCGTCAGATGTTTGCATGACAATCTTTCAATTTTACCCACTTCGATGATTGACACTTTCCTTTGCTTTGCTATTTCACTACAATCTTGAGGAACAAATTGAACAACCACATCCTACTTTAGAGCCAGGAGACAATAAACTCTTCAAACGTGTTAAAAGCTAACTGACGTAAAACCCATTGAGTGATAATGAAGTATATGGGGGAACTTATTTTTTTATTCGTTGACGTCTTTGCGTTTCAACTGCTTATGACTTCCAACGCAATTCTCAATACGCCTGTGCTTGAATTGCAATACGCACACCAATGGTGAACCGCACAACCCACACCACCCACCCTTTTAAAAGGAGCATTTTCAAAGCTAATCGATGTGGAGAGCTTCCGCCACTTGATGGTGACAAAAAAGATCTCAGATATTATGCAAATTGATTGCATTCCACGAAGTATTTTCTTCAATGAATGCCAAATCAACAAGTGCGTAAGATATACGCAAACGGTGAAAGATGACGTAAACTATACTGTCCTACGTTAATTCAAAACGAATGCACACTACTTCATAACAAGATCGTGCGTTTTACCTCTGCTCCTTCAGCATTAGAACTAGTAGGCTACACAGGTTTCAGATCAGCCACCATCTAACTTACTACATAGATTCAGGGAGGGTGTAGAGATGTGACCCATGTGACCAGTGACTCTAAATGTAAGAGGCGTTTTCAGGCAACTGATGTCAGTGGAACTCAACTGTTCAGTCATTCAGGAGCTGTAGAATGCGAGCCCGTACAATAGTGATTGAGTGAACTTAAGAAGAGAAGAGCACCAAGGTCTTTTCAAAAAGTGCACACCTTCGATCTCTTTCAGGTCATATCTTTACTCATTACCGACTGGTCGACCATTCCATTTATTGGTCTCGGGTATTGGAGAATAGGACGGGCTGTTTTGTGATCAATGGAAAGATCGTTAAGTGGAAGATTGAGTCTGAGACTGAAATAGAGTCCATTAATTACTTTCTAGTCTTTCCAAACCAAACTTTGTATTCACTAAAGTGAGATATGAACTTGATTTGAAGAAATGTCAATTCGAAATCAGGTAATTGCATCAACCAAAATGCTAGGAGATGACCATTTAAAAAGAGTTTAATACTTTTCAAATGAGATTGAACAATTTCAGAAAAATTCAAAACAAAATTAAAAAATGTACTGTATAATTTCAAATTGTCTTTTTCATATAAATTTTAATAACGCTGTGAATACTTGAATCTATTTTGGCGTAAAGGCTCTAGGTAATAAATTGATTCAATTGCATAAGACACACCGATTCGAAGGAAAATTGGTTTATTGGGTAGGAAAATTAAAACGAACGTAACCGTAAATAGGTCATAAAAGTCAGTCATTCATTTGAAATCCACATCAAAATTGTAGCCCACACGATTGTTAGATATAAAAGGAGAGTCACCATAGAACTCATGAGTGCACATAAGCGAACGGAATGAGAACTCAGAACTACATTTTTGCATTGGTGTTTTGTTTCTGCCTGATAGCGATGGCATCAGGGGCACAGGGCTCAGGCAAGGAAAACACAACTGGAGGTACAAATGGAAGCACAAATGGAAGCATAAATGGTGGCACAAATGGAAGCACGAATGGTGGCACAAATGGAGGAACAAATGGAGGCACAGGTGGAAACGAATCAAATCAGCCAGGTGGTGGTAGTGAAAACGGTGGCAATGAGAAGGTTACAACTGAAACAACCACTTCAGCATCCACTACCATTTTTCCTTATTTCGCTCTTTCCGCTGTTTCCCTCCTTATTTCATTGGCTTTGAAAATCTAGACTTTCCCCTAATCTTTTACAATATCTGCTTCGGTTTAAAACAAAACAGTTGTCATTTTCAATTCACTTCATTAAATTCCCAATGACTATTTATTTTAATTTTTCTTATTATTTAAACGACATGATTTGTGTCCACTTATGGGGACTTACTTTTCCCCCTGTAATGGTACAATGGAATCAGCTGGAGTTGAAAAAACTTCAATTAATTAATCTAGTTTGAGAGTTACGGAAATGTCTAATAAACTTTAGAATTTTTTGAACAGTTCCCAGTAGGTGGAAGTGGAATTAATTTCCCATAGTCACCTCTATAGCACCGAGTACAAGTGTAGGCTTCCAATAGACATTCACCTTAATCTTACCCAAGGAAATGTCCTCGAGTAATTTTCAAGTGAAATTTAAAGTTGGCAAGAAATGGTGTACATAGTAGGCATTTGACCTATCTCATATTTTGACTCTAATTGAACTTTAATTGAATAATTGGCTAATGATCAGGCTCACATGTGTATCAGGTGGTACTTATCATGACTAGAGTATATTTATTTCTGAAATGACTTCTATGCATTAGGCACTTTATTTCATTGAAGAAAAATATGAGAAACTCCTCCTCTCGAGTGTGAGAAAAACTGTGCAGATTTATTTATTGCCAAGTGTCGAAAGACCAAATGGACTCTCTCAACTCATGTCGAAAATGCTGCTTTCCATTTATCATTGAGGCGGAGTGATGTGGAGTCATGGGGATTTACTAAAACCAGGTGCAATTTTAATTCACTAGACAAAGCTTAGCTTTTACAGGAGGAGACTGTACAACGAAGACATTTAATTGCTCAATTAACCGTCTCGCTACATGAGTGAAATTTGGGTTCCTTTGAAATGTGGCACAATTTAATTGGCGATTTTCAGTCAGGAGCACGTGCCATCTTTTCCTCCGCAGTCTCCTTCTGCGGTGTTTAGTGTATTTCATGGCTTCATTTAAAATAAATGGAGTGTATCCAGTGAAATGTGCTCCACTATTAATTGTACACTAGTAAGAGGAGGTTTAAAAGATGACAATCGACTGCCTTTACATTCACTCTTACCACTGTTAATCTTTGAATGTTAGTTAACCATTTGCTTGTCGATTATTTATTGATTTCCATAAACAACGCAGTTTGAATGTTTTACTGATCTGTTCTTACATACTGCAGAAATTTGAGCAAGCGAAATTAGGAAACTCTTTGAAAGGACATCTTAAGTATACCATCGATGTTTGAATGTCTGCAAACACTACGAATATTGTTCGACTAATAAACGTCATTCATTAAATCAATTTGAAAATTTTATTTATATTGGAAAAGTGTTAGCAAATTTATTTGAACTTCACGATTATTTGAAATGGTTTGACCTTTAAATATTTGATTTAATTTTCCGTATCTCTTAAAATTAACATTAACATTCGTTTCAAAAACGAAAAATCGCAAATTATGCCCTTTTGTACAATGATCAAAATTCCAATGGAAATTTAATGAATCTGGAAATTAAATCAGTTCTCTATTACCCATTGTTTAAATGAATCAAACTAAAGAAAACGATGAGTTTTCCCCCAAGAGCAACTATTTGTAATTGTATTATCTGTTAGAACTGCGTACTTGTGCATATTGCATGCATACGCATTTGAAAATTCAAGCACAGAGCACCAGCATTGCTTATGCTAAAGAAAGCCAGTCTGATAAGAATTTGTAGCGTAGCGATCATCACAAAGCTGAATGACGTCAAGTGAGTGATCCAAAAACAATTTCAAATTTTCATAAGAGTTTTATCTAGTTTCAATCATTCCACCCACGCATGCTTTCGTTTGCTTCTCCGAAATACCAATTTAAAGGGCATTTTGGATTCAAAAGCGATTCTCCCCTACTTCAGTGATTAAGCAATGACAACTGAATGGGAAATTCAACACTGTGTAGGTAATCGAAAGACAAATCCTAATCTGTAGAACAACGAGCATCGATTGGGACCTCCATTTAAGGCAATACTTGCCATTTATTCACCGTTGCAATGCATTGTGCAATTAATTGACATTTGCTGGAACTTAATACAAATAAACTCACCTTTAATCTATAAGGCACATCAACGTGTGGGTGCATGGATAATGGTTTCACCATGCAGATCTCCTTGACGGAATAAGATTTCCTGCTTGCATTCTTCTACAACATCAACAGCAATAACTATTTAGATTACGAAATGTGTAAAAAGTGGAGGTGTCAGATCACAACTGGCTTGGGGAACCTTTTAATTAATCACAAATACTGATCATAATATCACCCACCCTAGAGAGCCCCGAGGGAAGCAGGTGGGAAATGCTACGGCCAAGATCCATGAAAGGCGAAGTCATCGTCGCTACACAGCTAACAAGTCTTTTCATAATCTCGTAGCCTTTTCCCTCAATTATATCATCCTGAAGGGTGGAAATAGAAGTGGTTAACAACTCCCCGAAGGCAGGGAAAATGCCTGAGTAGTGAACGGGTGAACATTCAGAGACTTAGTGATCCATATTTGATCAGCAGTAAAGAGGCGATTGTTAAGAAACTACTCACTTCTCTGTGTCTAATGTCTGACCTCAAATCAACGTGGTGCTGCAATACGTTACTGGAGATTGAGATGCTGGGTGCATTTGACTTAACTTTACCTGGAACATAACGAGGCCACCTTATGTGAGAGATAAATAAAAGAGCGAACAGATTTGACTAGATCCACAGGATTTATTTTATTTGAAGGTTGGTTCGTACTTCCAACTTTTATTCGAATTGAAGAAATTGCTATTTTCAGACAGCACACAGAACCTATCAAAAATGAAAATCGGATTTTTATTTCATATCGTCATTTTGGGTTAAAATACGAAGAATTCCAAAGGAGTATTTTGTTCTTAAAACGTTATTAGCACATCCTCATCTAATTGATTAGTTTTCAACTGTGAAAAGCCAACTCCAAGTAAACGTCGGCCAATCGAGACGTGAGTGAGTTTAACGCGATTAGCAGAAGCTTTCTCTACAGTGGCCAAGGCTCTAATCGATTGTCGATATCACGCTTCACACCCCTAGGTACAAATAACTGCCTGAGCAATTTTCATATTTATCAATGGTGAAACACTTTACGGCGAGTTAATCTTGCTAATTGGGCATTTGAGGGGTGGGGTTAGGGTAATTCTCGATAGAATTGGTTGATTTTGTTGAGTCTCAATGATTTCCAGACTCTAACACTATTTTCAATGCGCGTGTGCTTGAAGAATAATCCAAACGTGCACAGCTGAACAAACAACTCACAATTTACGTGAAACACTATTTTCAGCACTAATCGGCATGAGTTATATTCACCACCACCTCTGGAAAATGTACCTCAGATATTAGACTAATTTGGTTGCACGCTAAGAAGCTTATCTGCAATAGATACTGCTTTAACAAAGAAGGTATGAAGCTTGCAAACTTCAAATGATTTCGAAGGCCATCTTGTGTTACGTATATCAACCTACGCAAATTGGAGGAAATTGACAACTTGAGAATAATCTCTGGTTTGTATTTACGCGTTCATCGGTAATGATGAAATTGTGCATTTGATTGAACCCACCTTGAAGAATTATTTCTGTAACTTGACCTGAGGAATATGAATCATCGAAGTAGAGATTGAGAGAATTTTAGATTAAATTGTATCAATTTAACACATTCTTAAACATTCAGATCATATCGTTACACATTAAGGACTAAATGACGAGTCGTTGAAAGGCCTCGTTTTAGATAGAGAGAGAGAGAGAGGGAGAGAGGGTGCGAGAAAGAGAGGGTAGGAAAGATTGTTGAATGGAAGATGGGCTCTGAGAGGGAAAATGAATGACGGTAAGTTTAAGCGGGCAATTCAAGGAGTTCCACTTGTTGGCCAATAGGTTTCAGGTCTTCTGTGTACTCTTTCCTCTTCCATTTAGCTACATCACTTCTATCCACCACTCACCTGTCGAAATTCATTTAAGTTGAACAAGTTGGCAAATCAGCCACACTAACTAGTTTACTGAGATGCGTGTTTTAACAAACAGAGCAATCTCATTTTCCTAACCTGAATCAAGTTAACCAGTAGGCTGTGCCTTGTCTTACCTACCTATTTAACCTAATTTCCACAATAAATAGTTCGTATTAGTGACCTTGATTCCGTTTGGACCTAAAATAAACAATGACCTCAACTTCCACATGGTTTACCATTTCAGATGTTTAGCTAGACTTGTCTATCTCATTGGTGTCGCGTCAATAAATCTACTCTAACTAGTGTGGAATAAGTGGTGGAGCACACTTAACTCAATTTACTCCGTTTATTTTACTCAACGTCTTGGATTTCACCACACCCTACTCAAGTAGATTGCATAATCGCTACTAGAATTGCGTCACATTTCAAGAGGACTCAACTTTCTATCCATTCAAAAGACACTATTGCAGTGAATGCGTGTCCTTTTTTGTCCCATTGCTTCCAATCAATCTCATGAAATTGTCTGGAGTAATTGGTGGGTTTAAGATAGCATACATAAAAATAGCAATGAAAATTAAGAATTGACAAAACCCAAAGTGTGATTTCAATAACTTTGTAGTTATTCATTGCATATGATTAATGAAACCCAATGACGCTACAAAATGGATCAGGTATAGCTTATCAAAATTGTGATAAGAATGTTAACCGATAGTTAATAACTCTATCATTAAGTAGGAAATAAAACGAAACGAGATGATGGAATAATTTTTGTTGTAAAAGAAGATGTAAAGACAAAATATTTGCTGTTTTCGCTACAAGACAACACATATATTCCATGCCATTCCAAGTTGTCATACACGTTTCAACAAATCAAAATAATTACTATGGAAAATTAAAACTATCGAAACTATAAGCGAGTTGGTAGTTTGTATTAATGATGCTCGTTATAAGAACTAAAAGAGGATCATTTCTGTGATCATCGGAAAGTACTTGAAATCGAACAAATATTTGAAGCCCTAAAGTTCAAACAAGATGCATAATTTTGAATGCATACTTGCTAGACAAATGAGCTTGAACCATTTGGGAAAATTCATGACAAAAATAGATTAATGACTGTTAAATTACAAAAAGTGTCTTTACATATTGAATTGAAAGACGCCGTGAACGTTTGAGTCTACTTTGGTGAAAAAAGCACTAGACGATACATTGATTCAATTCATAAAAAGCGTAAATTTGTAAGATAATTGGCGTATGATAACGGAGAAGGTAGTTGCACAAATCATATGCACTTTCATGGAGAAGGGGAAATAAGATCAAATCATCAAAGACAATCATTCATTCGAAATCCACAGAAAAGGTGTAGCCCACACGATTGTTAGATATAAAAGGAGAGGCACCTAAGAACTCATGTATGCACATAAGCGAACGCAATGAGAGTTCAAGGATATATTTTTGCATTGATATTTTGTATCGCCCTGATAGCGATGGCATCAGGGGCACAGAAACAGGAGAATAGTGACAAAGGTGAAAACACAGGTAGTAACGGAAATGACGCAGGTGGCTCAAATGGAGGAGGCCAGGGTGGAAGCAACTCGAGTGGTCCAGGTAGTAGTGGTGAAAACGGTGGCACAGGTAGTGACACTAATAAACCAGATGGTAGTGGTGGAGGCTCAGGTGGAGACAACCCAGGTGGCAGTGGAGAAAACGGTGACAATGAGAAGGTTACAACTGAAACAACCACTTCAGCATCCGCTAACATTACTCCTTATTTCACTCTTTCCGCTGTTTCCTTCCTATTTTCTTTGGCTTTGAAAATATAGCCTCTTTTCATAATCTTTCACATTATTTGCACCTGTTTAAATCAATTCAATTGTCGTTTTCAATTCACTTCAATAGATTTCTAATGTCTATTTCTTTTAATTTTTTTACTTTTTAAACAACATGATTTTTGTCTACTTACGCGGACTTCATTTTCCTCCTTTATTGACACAATGGAATCTAGATTGAGAGTTATGGAAATATCAAAAAAACTTTAGAATGATTTGAACAGTTCCCAGTGTGAAATCTTGAACGCTACAATGTGGCATGCTATTGGAGTGCCTCGGTCAGGAGCACGTGTCATCTTGTTTGCCACTGTCTGCGCCCACTCTGTGTGGTGAATTTCAAGACTTTACGTAAAATAAATGAAGAATATATTGAGTGAAGTATTCCCCACCACTTACTTCACACCTTTAAGAGGAGATTTGTCAGCATAAAATTGACTGTCTTTACTTTCACACTTACCACTGTAAATCTTTGAATATTATTTACCTATTTGCCTGATGATAATTTATTAGTGCTACTGAGTGGGTCCTATACTTTGTAGAAATTCAAGTAGGCTGATGAAATTTGCTTAATCTCATGTTATCAGAGAGATCGGGCTTTTGGAGATTCATCTTCCACCTCATCTCTATTATCTCGTTCACCATTATTTGTATCCTATTCGTTAGGTGAGGTTTAGTGCTGTTACAACTTGAGTATATCGAGGGAAGTGTGCACCACCACCCTTTCCACACTAGTTATAGGAGGCTTATTGACGTGACACCAATGAGATAGACAAGTCTAGCTAAACATCTGAAATGGTAAACCATGTGGAAGTTGAGGTCATTGTTTATTTTAGGTCCAAACGGAATCAAGGTCACTAATACGAACTATTTATTGTGGAAATTAGGTTAAATAGGTAGGTAAGACAAGGCACAGCCTACTGGTTAACTTGATTCAGGTTAGGAAAATGAGATTGCTCTGTTTGTTAAAACACGCATCTCAGTAAACTAGTTAGTGTGGCTGATTTGCCAACTTGTTCAACTTAAATGAATTTCGACAGGTGAGTGGTGGATAGAAGTGATGTAGCTAAATGGAAGAGGAAAGAGTACACAGAAGACCTGAAACCTATTGGCCAACAAGTGGAACTCCTTGAATTGCCCGCTTAAACTTACCGTCATTCATTTTCCCTCTCAGAGCCCATCTTCCATTCAACAATCTTTCCTACCCTCTCTTTCTCGCACCCTCTCTCCCTCTCTCTCTCTCTCTATCTAAAACGAGGCCTTTCAACGACTCGTCATTTAGTCCTTAATGTGTAACGATATGATCTGAATGTTTAAGAATGTGTTAAATTGATACAATTTAATCTAAAATTCTCTCAATCTCTACTTCGATGATTCATATTCCTCAGGTCAAGTTACAGAAATAATTCTTCAAGGTGGGTTCAATCAAATGCACAATTTCATCATTACCGATGAACGCGTAAATACAAACCAGAGATTATTCTCAAGTTGTCAATTTCCTCCAATTTGCGTAGGTTGATATACGTAACACAAGATGGCCTTCGAAATCATTTGAAGTTTGCAAGCTTCATACCTTCTTTGTTAAAGCAGTATCTATTGCAGATAAGCTTCTTAGCGTGCAACCAAATTAGTCTAATATCTGAGGTACATTTTCCAGAGGTGGTGGTGAATATAACTCATGCCGATTAGTGCTGAAAATAGTGTTTCACGTAAATTGTGAGTTGTTTGTTCAGCTGTGCACGTTTGGATTATTCTTCAAGCACACGCGCATTGAAAATAGTGTTAGAGTCTGGAAATCATTGAGACTCAACAAAATCAACCAATTCTATCGAGAATTACCCTAACCCCACCCCTCAAATGCCCAATTAGCAAGATTAACTCGCCGTAAAGTGTTTCACCATTGATAAATATGAAAATTGCTCAGGCAGTTATTTGTACCTAGGGGTGTGAAGCGTGATATCGACAATCGATTAGAGCCTTGGCCACTGTAGAGAAAGCTTCTGCTAATCGCGTTAAACTCACTCACGTCTCGATTGGCCGACGTTTACTTGGAGTTGGCTTTTCACAGTTGAAAACTAATCAATTAGATGAGGATGTGCTAATAACGTTTTAAGAACAAAATACTCCTTTGGAATTCTTCGTATTTTAACCCAAAATGACGATATGAAATAAAAATCCGATTTTCATTTTTGATAGGTTCTGTGTGCTGTCTGAAAATAGCAATTTCTTCAATTCGAATAAAAGTTGGAAGTACGAACCAACCTTCAAATAAAATAAATCCTGTGGATCTAGTCAAATCTGTTCGCTCTTTTATTTATCTCTCACATAAGGTGGCCTCGTTATGTTCCAGGTAAAGTTAAGTCAAATGCACCCAGCATCTCAATCTCCAGTAACGTATTGCAGCACCACGTTGATTTGAGGTCAGACATTAGACACAGAGAAGTGAGTAGTTTCTTAACAATCGCCTCTTTACTGCTGATCAAATATGGATCACTAAGTCTCTGAATGTTCACCCGTTCACTACTCAGGCATTTTCCCTGCCTTCGGGGAGTTGTTAACCACTTCTATTTCCACCCTTCAGGATGATATAATTGAGGGAAAAGGCTACGAGATTATGAAAAGACTTGTTAGCTGTGTAGCGACGATGACTTCGCCTTTCATGGATCTTGGCCGTAGCATTTCCCACCTGCTTCCCTCGGGGCTCTCTAGGGTGGGTGATATTATGATCAGTATTTGTGATTAATTAAAAGGTTCCCCAAGCCAGTTGTGATCTGACACCTCCACTTTTTACACATTTCGTAATCTAAATAGTTATTGCTGTTGATGTTGTAGAAGAATGCAAGCAGGAAATCTTATTCCGTCAAGGAGATCTGCATGGTGAAACCATTATCCATGCACCCACACGTTGATGTGCCTTATAGATTAAAGGTGAGTTTATTTGTATTAAGTTCCAGCAAATGTCAATTAATTGCACAATGCATTGCAACGGTGAATAAATGGCAAGTATTGCCTTAAATGGAGGTCCCAATCGATGCTCGTTGTTCTACAGATTAGGATTTGTCTTTCGATTACCTACACAGTCTGCCAAAGACTATTTCCATCAATATTAACAAATAAAGAAATTCTACCTTTCGATATCATACCTCATCTCTTTGCCCACGAACACATGTTTCGCACTTGCTTTCAGATATCTTTGCCAGATGTTTGCATGACAATCTTTCAATTTTACCCACTTCGATGATTGACACTTTCCTTTGCCTTGATATTTCACTACAACCTTGAGGAACAAATTGAGAACCCACATCCTACTTTAGAGCCAGGAGACAATAAACTCTTCAAACGTGTTAAAAGCTAACTGACGTAAAACCCTTTGAGTGATAATGTAGTATATGGAGGAACTTATTTTTTATTCGTTGACGTCTTTGCGTTTCAACTGCTTATGACTTCCAACGCAATTCTCAATACGCCTGTGCTTGAATTGCAATACGCACACCAATGGTGAACCGCACAACCCACACCACCCACCCCTTTGAAAGAGCAGTTTCAAAGCTAATCGATGTGAAGTGCTTCGCCACTTGATGGTGACTAAAAAGATCTCAGATATTATGCAAATTGATTGCATACCACAAAGCATTTCTTCAATGAATACCAATAAATAATTGCGTAAACGGTGATAGATGACGTAAACTACACGGTCCCACATTAATTCTAAACTAATGCACACTACTTCATAACATTACTGTGCGTTCTACAATGCTCCTTCAGCATTAGAACTAATAGGCTACACAGGATTCAGATCAACTACCATCTGACTTACTGCATAAAATTGAAAGACGACGTGAACATTTGAGTCTACCTTGGTGAAAAATTCACTAGACGATACATTGATTCAATTCGTAAAATGTGTAAATTTGTAAGATATTTGGCGTATGATAACGGAGAAGGTAGTTGCACAAATCATATACACTTTCATGGAGAAGGGGAAATAAGGTTAAATCACCAAAGCCAATCATTCATTCAAAACCCACAGAAAAGGTGTAGCCCACACGATTGTTAGATATAAAAGGGAGGCACCTTAGAACTCATGTATGCACATAAGCGAACGCAATGAGAACTCAGAGGTATATTTTTGCATTGATATTTTGTATCGCCTTGATTGCGATGACATCAGGGACATAGGACAATGGAAATAGTGCCAAAGGCGAAAATGGCTCAAGCTCAGGTGGAAGAAGTGGCACAGATAAACCAGGTGGCGGTGAAGAAAACGGGGTGCACCACAGGGAGATATGTCTTCTTCACACCCCTTTTAAAATAACAGAAGTGTAAAAATTGAGGAATGAGATTTAGTTGGATATTTGGAGAGAGGTGGTGGGTCGGCCCAAGAATCCTGCTTTATTTTGACTATCGGCTGACGAACTCAAGAGGTGGATAAAATCCGTGGGAGTTATATGCAAATGCCACAATTTACATAACGTGTCACAACTCAGCTGCCAAGGCATTTTAGCAGATACGACAACTTTATGAGTAACCAACTTTAAATTCCTGATTCGATTTTAATTCATATAAAATTAATCGCTTTTATCCAATACTCTCTGACCAAAGTGGTGAATCAAATCTTTTGGATGGTGGTGGAGAGTAACATGCATTCAGTTACGGCTCTCTGGTATTACTTTTCGGCTTGGAGTGTAAGGCAATACAAAGAAAACCCTAAAAATGGAGAGTCATAAATCTCTTCCACTATCTCCAAAAGCCAGAACTCTCTGATTACATGAGATTAAGCAAACTTCAGTAACCTGCTTGAATTTCAGCAATGTATAAGAACAGCTCAGTTAAACACTCGAACTGCGTTTCTTATGGACGCTAAGCAATTATCATCAATCAGATATGTAACTAATTTTAAGAGATTAGCAGTAATAAGAGTGAAGATGTAGACAGTTGATTTTCTACTGAGAGACCACCTCTTTCTAGTGTGCACACGTTACGTACAGTTATGAAATTCACCAAACACAGAGTGGGAGCAGATGACTGAGCCACTCAAATGGCAAGCTACATTGTAGCACTCAAGATTTCACACAAGGTGCGACCATACCGATCAAGTGGATTGGACAAACGCAATTCAAATTGTGTCACAATTCAAGTGTCCTTCACTTTCAATCAGTTTGTCAGACAGAAAAATAATTTTCCCATTCTCTTGAGCAAGTTTAAATGACATAATTGCAATGATTGCGTGTCGTCTGGTTTCCAATTATTTTCTCCACAATCTCATAAATGGTCTGGAGTGACCGGCGGATCTAGGAAAGCATGACTAGAACTAGCAGTGAAGCTGAAAATGAGTACTCAAATGCTCTTACCATGGACTCTCTTTGAATCCAGTGTGGATATTTTCAACAACACAATAATCATATTTCCTCGAATGAGAGATCAAAGAAAGTTAATACTGTAATATAAATATTAGTAATTCGCATTTAATGCCTCCACTCTATTCTGCATTTCAATTGATCGAAATGGTGAAATACTTTTCCTTTTCTTAGTTCAAATTGTCACTTCTACTTTGTCCCTCTTTATTACTGCGTTGGTTTGTTTCTCTTTCTGAAGTTTAATGCACCATCTGGATTGGAAAATGTGTGTTTAGCTAGCTAACTGGCATGTATGCAGTTCAGCAAATCGGCCATCGACTCTTAAGTTTATGGGAGCAGATAGGTGATGTAGATTGTGCTCAAGGCCGTGGCTTGATGTGATCAACAATCGAGCATAAGAGAGTTTACCATGAGTTTATCATAGACTTCAGCGTATTAATTTTTCCTTCCAATGAATGCCATGTTCGCTTCAAGAAAACCATGACCCAACAGCCGGATATTCAAGCATAGAGAAAGACAGCAAAATTGTGTTTGTCAGTTGTGAATTCTGCTAAAAGTTCGCACTGCATAACACTTAAGAGTTTCGAAAGAAGACAAAAATCTGAGAACTCACAATTGACACCCAATTACCTTAAAATAGACAACAAATCGTATTTTAGTACATTTAAACGGAAATGAACAATTAGCAATAAATTAATAATCTCATTTTTTTGAGTAACTAATATTTTTAGCCAATATAAAATAATAAATGATTTAAAATTTACATTTGTGAAGCAATCGTACTTACTTCTATAAGTAACTAGTCTAATTTTGATGTTTCGGTTGTTGTTGATACAATGTTACTTTATACCAGATGTCAGCGTTCAAGCGTTCAGTGCAACATTTCAACTAAATTGACAGAATTTGTAGTGTAAGTAATCAGAAAAATAGTGACCGCTTATCTCGGAGCGCCATCATCTAACAAATTAATTAGAATAGCATTTCTATTAGTTGAGCTCGAATTTATTGCTTTGAATGGTAAAGCTCTTTCAAACTTCATGAACACCTCCTGAATTGCTGTTCTCTTAGGAAGGAAATTCCACCACGAAATTCCCTTTACCTAATTGATGACCGTCAATACCTGGACAGACTATCGATACGAAGCATTTGCACTCTCCGTCAAGAAGGAAGATTCTTGAGTGGTTTTCTGGTCACTTCAAGCTCTTTGTTATTGTAGATATGAATTTCTTCAGCATCTACCCACAACAGGGGAATAGGCATTTTGCCTGCTAACAATTGATGGAAGCATTGCAGCTTGTAAGTGCCTAGTTATTGTTCTCTCCTCCCTAACTACTTGCTTCACGACTTTTGAAAGCGTTGATTTTGCTCCAAGTCTCACTAATACCCCCAATGTCAGAATTACACCTATGGGCAGTTCTGTAATGTTGAAGGCTTCATCAGATTGTACTGGCTAATAAATAGATAACTCGGCGCACTATTTAGCCACAGAGTTGGAAAAAATAACAGCTTCACTTCCTTTCGAAATAAACGATGCATGTGAGATTGTCCGGAGAACCTCGTTATACTTTATGAACGACCCACTCCACCGTTTCACATACGCGACATCCTAACTGACTATAATTTTCTTCTTTTTATACTTTTATTTTAGTGGAAAAAGGCCCTTGATTCAATTCATAAAAAGCGTAGATTTGCAAGACAATTGATCTATGATAACTGATAATGTGGTTTCACAAATCGTATTTACTTTCGTAGAAAAAGGGAAATACGGTTAAATTATCAAAGCCAATCATTCATTCGAAATTCACGGAAAAGGTGCAGCCCACACGATTATTAAATATAAAATGAGAGGCATTTTAGATCTCATGAGTGCACATAAGCGAACGCAATGAGAACACAGAGCTACATTTTTGCACTGATATTTTGTATCGTGTTGATAGCGATGGCGTCAGACGCACTGAAACATGGTAAAAGTGGCGCAGGTGGAGGTAATCAAGAAAAACCAGATAATGACACAAATGTTTCAAAGCCAGGTGAGGTTGACCAAAATAACTCAGGTGGCAGTGACGGAAATAAACCAGGTGGTGGCCCAAATGAAGGAGGCTCATCTGGAAGCAACCCGAGTCAACCAGGCGGCAGTGAAGAAAACGATGGCAATGAGAAGGTTACAACTGAAACAACCACTTCATCATCCACTACCATTTCTCCTTATTTCGCACTTTCCACTGTTTCCTTCCTAATTTCTCTGGGTTTTTAAGTCTAGTTTTCTCCCTATGCTTTAACAATATTTGATATTTTTAAAACAATTAATTGTCGTTTTTAATTCACTTGATTAAATTGCTTATGTCTATTTCACATAATTTTTCCAATTATTTTAACAGCAGGATTTGTGTCTTCTTACGGGGACTTCATTTCCTTCTTTAATGAAACAATGGAATCCGCTGGAGTTGAACAAACTTCAATTAATCAATCTAGATTGAGAGTTACGGAAATGTCTAATAAACTTTAGAATGTTTTGAACAGTTCTCCCATATTCCTAACGTCTATTTCTTTAAAAATTTTTCATTATTTAAACAACAGGTTTTGCGTCTACCTATGGGGACTTCATTTCCTCCATTAATGGCACAATGGAATCAGCTGGTGTTAAACAAACTTCAATTAATCAATCTAGATTGAGAGTTACGGAAATGTCTAATAAGCTTTAGAATGTTTTGAACAGTTCCAAGAGGTGGAAGTGGAATTAATTTCCCATATTCACCTCTATAGCACCGAGCATAAATGTAGGCTTCCAATAAACATTCGCCTTAATCTTACCCAAAGGAAATGTTTTCGAGTAATTTTCAAGTGAAATTGAAAGTTGGCGAGAAATTGTGTACATAGTAGGCATTTGACCTATTTCATATTTTGGCTCTAATTGAACTTTAATTGAATAATTGGCTAAGGATCAGGCTCACATGTGTATCAGATGGTACTTATCATAACTAGATTATATTTATTTCTGAAACGTCTTCTATGTATTAGGCACTTTATTTCATTGAAGAATAATATGAGAAACTCCTCCACTCGAGTGTGAAACAATCTGTGCCAAACGTCAAAAGGCTAATTTGACTCTAGCACATAATATCGAAAATGCTGCTTTACGTTTATCATTGAGGCGGAGTGGTGTGGAGTCACGGAGATTTACTAAAACCAGGTGCAATTTTAATTCACAAGACAGAGCTTAGATTGTACAGGAGAAGACTCTACAACGACGAAATTTACTTGATCAATTAACTGCCACGCTGCTTGGGTGAAAGTTGGATCCACTTGAAATTTGGCACAATTTATTTGGCGATTTTCAGTCAGGAGCACGTGCCATCTTTTCCTCCACAGTCTCGTTCCGCTGTGTTTGGTGTATCTCATGGCTTCGTTAAAAATAAATGGAGTGTATCCAGTGAAATGTGCTCCACCATTAATTGTACGCTAGAAAATCGACTGTCTTTACATTTATTCTTAACTTTTTTTCTTTTTCTTTTATTTTTATTGGAAAAGTGTTAGTAAACTTATCTGAAATTCACGATTAATTAAAATAGTTTGACTTTAAATATTTGATTTAACTTTCCGTATCTCTTTCAAAAAACTAAAAATCCCAAATAATATTTTTTTTGTATAATGCTCAAATTGCTATGAAAAGTGAAAAAATCTGGTAATTTAACCAGTTCTCCATTACACATTGTGTAAATGAATCAAACTAAAGAAAAGAGTGTATTTTTTCTCAGGGCAGCTATTTGTAATTGTATTACCTGCAAGAACTTAGTAATTATGCATACTGCATGCATACCCATTTTAAAATTAAAGCCCAGAGCACCAGCATTGCTTATGCTAAGGAAAACCAGTCTGATAAGACGTTGAAGCGTAGCGATCATCACAAAGCTGAATGATGTCAAGTGAATGATCCAAAAACAATTTCAAATTTTCATAAGAGTTTTATCTAGTTTCAATCATTCCAACTACGCATGCTATGGTTTGCTTCTTTGAAATACCAATTTAAAGGGCAGTTTGGATTCAAAAGCGATTCTTCCCTACTTCAGTGATTAAGCAATGACAACTGAATAGGAAATTCAACACTGTGTTGGTAATCGTGAGACAATTCCCAATCTGTAGCACAATGGGCATCAATTGAGGCTTCCATTTAAGGCAATACTTGCCATTTATTCACCATTGCAATGCATTGTGCAATTAATTGACATTTGCTGGAACTTAATACAAATAAACTCGCCCTTAATTTATAATGTACGTCAGTGAGTTGGTGCATGAATAATGGTTTCACCCTACATGTCTCCTTAACGGAATACGATTTCCTGCTTTCATTCTTCTACAAAATCTACAGTACTAACTATATATACTACGACATATGTAAAAGGGGAGGATTTATGATCACATCTGGCTTGGGGAACCTTTTAATTAATCACAAATACTGATCATAATATCACCCACCCTAGAGAGCCCCGAGGGAAGCAGGTGGGAAATGCTACGGCCAAGATCCATGAAAGGCGAAGTCATCGTCGCTACACAGCTAACAAGTCTTTTCATAATCTCGTAGCCTTTTCCCTCAATTATATCATCCTGAAGGGTGGAAATAGAAGTGGTTAACAACTCCCCGAAGGCAGGGAAAATGCCTGAGTAGTGAACGGGTGAACATTCAGAGACTTAGTGATCCATATTTGATCAGCAGTAAAGAGGCGATTGTTAAGAAACTACTCACTTCTCTGTGTCTAATGTCTGACCTCAAATCAACGTGGTGCTGCAATACGTTACTGGAGATTGAGATGCTGGGTGCATTTGACTTAACTTTACCTGGAACATAACGAGGCCACCTTATGTGAGAGTTAAATAAAAGAGCGAACAGATTTGACTAGATCCACAGGATTTATTTTATTTGAAGGTTGGTTCGTACTTCCAACTTTTATTCGAATTGAAGAAATTGCTATTTTCAGACAGCGCACAAAACCTATCAAAAATGAAAATCGGATTTTTATCTCATATCGTCATTTTGGGTTAAAATACGAAGAATTCCAAAGGAGTATTTTGTTCTTAAAACGTTATTAGCACATCCTCATCTAATTGATTAGTTTTCAACTGTGAAAAGCCAACTCCAAGTAAACGTCAGCCAATCGAGACGTGAGTGAGTTTAACGCGATTAGCAGAAGCTTTCTCTACAGTGGCCAAGGCTCTAATCGATTGTCGATATCACGCTTCACACCCCTAGGTACAAATAACTGCCTGAGCAATTTTCATATTTATCAATGGTGAAACACTTTACGGCGAGTTAATCTTGCTAATTGGGCATTTGAGGGGTGGGGTTAGGGTAATTCTCGATAGAATTGGTTGATTTTGTTGAGTCTCAATGATTTCCAGACTCTAACACTATTTTCAATGCGCGTGTGCTTGAAAAATAATCCAAACGTGCACAGCTGAACAAACAACTCACACTTTACGTGAAACACTATTTTCAGCACTAATCGGCATGAGGTATATTCACCACCACCTCTGGAAAATGTACCTCAGATATTAGACTAATTTGGTTGCACACTAAGAAGCTTATCTGCAATAGATACTGCTTTAACAAAGAATGTATGAAGCTTGCAAACTTCAAAAGATTTTGAAAGCCATCTTGTGTTACGCAAATCAACCTACGCAAATTGGAGGAAATTGACAACTCGAGAATAATCTCTGGTTTGTATTTACGCGTTCATCGGTAATGATGAGATTGTGCCTTTGAAAAAATAACATACCTTGAAGAATTATTTCTGTAACTTGAACTGAGGAATATGAATCAGTGAAGCAGAGATTGAGAGAATTTTAGATTAAATTGTATCAATTTAACACATTCTTAAACATTCAGATCATATCGTTACTCATTAAGGACTGCCACCTGAGTTATTTTGGTCACCTCCACCTGGCTTTGAGCCATTTGTAGCATTATCAGGTTTTTCTTGATTACCTCCACTTAATCCTCCACCTGTGCCACTATTCCTTTGTTTCTGTGCGTCTGATGCCATCGCTATCGGGACGATACAAAATATCAATGCAAAAATGTAGCTCTGTGTTCTCATTGCGTTCGCTTATGTGCACTCATGAGTTCTGTGGTGCCCCTCCTTTATATCTAACACTCGTGTGGGCTACACTTTTGATGTGGATTTCGAATGAATGACTGACTTTTATGAACTATTTAAATTTTGTTTTCTAATAAGCCGATTTTCCTGCGAATCGGTGGGCCTTAAGCCATTGAATCAATTTATTACTTAGAGCCTTTACGCCAAAGTATTCACAGCTTTTTTAAAATTTATCAGTCCATTTATTAGTTTTGTATTGAATTTTTCTGAAATTTTTCAATCTCATTTAAACCTATAAAACTCTCTTTAAATGGTAAATTCCCAGCATTTTTATTGATGCAATTACCCGACTTCACATTGACATTTCTTCATATTAAGTTTATATCCAACTTTAGTGAATACAAAGTTTGGTTTGGAAAGACAAGAGAGGAATTAATGGACTCCATTTCAGTCTTAGACACAATCTTCCACTAAACGATCTTTCCATTGATCACAAAACAGCCTCTTCTATTCTCCAATACCCGAGACCAATAAATAGAATGGTCGATCAGTCGGTAATGAGTAAAAGATATCAAAAGTGTGCTTTTTTGAAAAGACGTTGATGCTCTTCTCTTCTAAAGTTCACTCAATCACTATTGTACGGGCTCGCATTCCACATTTCCTGAATGACTGAAAAGTTGAGTTCCACTGACATCAGTTGCCTGAAAACGTCTCATACATTTAGGGTCACTGCTCACATGGGTCGCATCTCTACATTCCCCCTGATGGTCGTTGATCTGATTCCTACTAGTTCTAATGCTGAAGGAGCAGAGGTAAAACGCACGATCTTGTTATGAAGTAGTGTGCATTAGATTTGAATTAACGTAGGACAGTGTAGTTTACGTCATCTTTCACCGTTCGCATATATCCTACGCACTTGTTGAATTGGCATGTATTGAATAATAGCTTTATGGAACGCAATCAATTTGCATAATATCTGAGATCTTTTTTGCTAAAATCAAGTGGCGGAAGCACTCCACATCGATTAGCTTTGAAAATGCTCTTTCAAAGGGGTGGGTGGTGTGGGTTGTGTGGTTCACCATTGGTGTGCGTATTGCAATTCAAGCACAGGCGTATTGAGAATTGCGTTGGAAGTCATAAGCAGTTGAGACGCAAAGAGGTCAACGAATAAAAAATAAGTTCCTCCATATACTTGCTTATCACTCAATGGGTTTTACGTCAGTTAGCTTTTAACACGTTTGAAGAGTTTATTGTCTCCTGGCTCTAAAGTAGGATGTGGTTGTTCAATTTGTTCCTCAAGATTGTAGTGAAATAGCAAAGCAAAGGAAAGTGTCAATCATCGAAGTGGGTAAAATTGAAAGATTGTCATGCAAACATCTGGCGAAGATATCTGAAAGCAAGTGCGAAACATGTGTTCGTGGGCAAAGAGATGAGGTTTGATATCGAAAGGTAGAATTTCTTCAAACGGATCTTTCGGAAAAAATTTATTCACTCTCTCCGGATAATAAGTTGCTTTCGACCAAAGATATAGACAGTACAACCCATGCCCAATAAGACGTATCAATCCAAACATTGCGGTCTTGTCTCGATTTACTACTTCTCCTGCAAATTCAACTCCAATGCCCTTCTTCTAGCCCAGTCAACTTATTTCGTCTAATGTTGGGTCAGAATATTAACAAACCTTCGAGGACGGTTCAAATGAATGTCAGTCATTTTTGCGTTGATCATATCTCATTCGAAGAAAATGAATTACTGTAGGAAGACTGCAAAGGTGACATAATCTCTTCTACTCCTCCCTTGCGTTCGCATGTATTTTTTACAACATTACTTTCGGAAGCTTCAATCCAAAACCTGCTTTCTAGTCTCTAACTCGTAATTCTCCTAGTTATTTGCTTAATGTGGTTTCTAAAGAAGAGACAATGAAAGTGTCACTTGAAGAATCCTGTGCTGATGGGAGTAATGGTCCTGCTGATAATTTGGAGAGACCATAGGCATGAGATAGTGGGATGACTTGGTATTCATGTTGCAAAGTCGCAAGTGGATTCCAGTAAATTATTCCTTGTCTTTCACCTGTAGGATTTTATTACACCATGCATAGACATGTAGTTAGTTAGTCCATTATTTATTGATGGTACAAGTTAATTCCCCTCACAAAAGTATTTTCCTTCATTTGTTGATATTGTTGGAAATAGTCGTTGGCCGAAATCTCGCCTCTGGGATCGCTTTGATTCCATTTAGTCTTCTGTCCACATTGATGGAGGTTTAACGATTAATGATCTGTGCTGCGACTTTTCTCTCATGCTCTCTTAAATTTTGATGCAGGATAATCAATTTCGTGTGAGCGATCAAAATCTCACGACGTTAGAGATGATTGGACTGGCACCGTGTTAACATTAATGTATTCTTCTGTTACGAGCACGATTATTGTACTTTTTCTAGTTGTCATGACCGAGAATATGCCTACTTCATAACTTCCATTTTGCCTAATGGAATTCGTTGATGCAAAGGCATGCGAAGTGAACAATCTTTAAGTAAATTTTAACCGATTCTAACAGTAGTTGTGTGTGTGTGTCTGTGTGTGAGAACCGTTAGAGATAGTCCTGCAAGATGTAGTAATTGTGATGCTACCTCGTCTTTTAACTCTGTCTAAACCCCTTAAGATAGAATCGAAGTAGAGTCTGTGATGTGCCTTCTGTATCTGATTAACATATCATGTTCTATTTACACTTCTGCCCATGGCTCTAGTTAGTTTTAAGTGAATTTACAACCTGCATTAGCTTCCATTTATGGTATATACCCTGTCTCAACAGGTGTGAAGACTGAGTGGGGATCTGAAACTCTCCTCCAAGGAAGCAGTTCCACTGACTTCCGTCAATCGGCTTCTCTTTGACTCTCGTGTTGAGATTCCATGATCATGCGGGCTGCTTTAATCAACAAATGGCATATCATTTGATCGACGATAATAAAGAACGCTGTGGAAAGTTACATAGTGTGCTACTAACAAAGGTAGGGAGTAAATCACGAGTTTGTACACCACAGGATCGAACGCTACATTAGGGTCGCTGGGACAACTCCTTTCTTAAGGAGCTAGTTCCTAAGGGGCAAGGATCCTTTTTACTATTGTGCGGAATTTCGCAACTTAGTTATTTGCAAATGCAGTATTCGAAGTATGAGAATTCTACCAGAGCTGTCTTGACGTTAACGGTCTAGAATAACAAACAAATCCAGATATCTGAAAATGTGATGCTTTGAGAGTAAAGATATATGAAACTGAGACTGAGAAGTCTAAATCACTGAGGCGGAATAAGTGGAGAAATTGAGATTCGTGGAAAGTGGCGCATGTTTTAAAGTTTTGTCGAGGCCATAGCTCTCACGAATGAGATATTTGGTTAAAGCGTTAGGTATTGTAAATGATGAAATATATGTCATGTTTCAAAAAATTTGGAATAGTTTAAATCAATCTCTGGCAAAGAATACTTACACTACTATAAATTTAAATAGTAGAAATTATTAACGATGGTTCATTTGTTAACTTTTTGCTGATTTGAAAAATATGCTTCTTGACGTGTTTAAGATAACTTTAATCAGTGGGTAATACATACTTGGCCTATTAATGACATGACATTAATGGCCTATTCTTCCTTAAAAGAAGGTGCACTGAATTTAAAGTGTTGAAATGATATTCTGATACCACCTTTGAATTAAGTTTGGAAGACGGGTTGATATGATGCGTTGAAAGTCAAATTACCCCTCAACCTCAATCCTCATGCATCCGCTTCTTCCTAATAACGATTTGAGAAGAAAATAGGATAAGTTGGATAGACTTTAACTTAACATCCATTCACGTCAGCCCATTCTGTTTGACTGTGCGAATCTTTCTTTCTATTCAAAAGTCAAACGAAACCTTAAGATGTGCCATAATGTCAAGTTAACGATATAGTTGATTTCGAAAAGTGGTTGCTCATATGATCAGAGGACTGAGATTGTTTGTGAGTTTATTACCTTATATGTTCACAGAAATCGGCAAGTGGTCTGCAGAGTTGATATCTTGCTACAAATCAAAGGTCCGGGCAGTGTAAGTTACTGTTCTTTCATAGCCACGTCTTTCTATGTAAATCATAAAACCGCCCTCCGAAGAAGACACGAGTTTCTGGGTGTGCAGATTATCCACGTCATTATTATGGTGTGCTCTTCGGGGTTTTCTCAAGAGGACTCGGGAGGAGCCGTCGATACGAATATGCCAAGAAGATAATCTCCTTTCTCCTTACACAATTTAATTGTGTTCGGTGGAATAGCCAGCGTTATAACACAACTTCTATTGACTTAATATTCAAGTTAAATCTTCTATACCACTAAAAGTCCTCATTAATTCATTTTTTAAATACTTAAGCCGGATCGGTCCTTCTTTTCGACGTACCTCACTATCGGTCGTCTACAATCTGGTGATCGCGCGTTAGTTTAATGCAGCCTCCTTGAGATTCCTGAATAAATAATCTGCGAAATTTGAAAAGTGAAACATCACACCGAGTTGTCAACAGCAGCGTTGACACCAGATTGAATTTGATTCTTATCTCCCCATCATAAACTTGGGGGTCCCACGTGGTTCACCCTGGGCAATGTATACTCATCTCAGCAAAAATTCTATAAGCCGGAAGTTGACTTCTGATTTCAAACTACCATGACCAGATTGTACATCATATTCGACCACTTTCACAGTACTCACATTACCTTTCATTTTCTACCTTTGTGTCTGTCTCTTTTACATCTGTGAATCACATTTTCGTTCTCCTCTCTGGTCTTTTTGTGACTTTGATGTTCTTCCCCTTTCCTCTGTGATACCCGAGGTCAACCTTAAGACTAGTGATAACTATCACATCTCCCCATATTCTCTCCTGATTTTCTCACATTTACAGTTATAAAATCACTTTTTTAATAATATGAACCTCATTGCAACTGTCAATAAATGTTTGAAATTCAGATCATTTATGAAATTTATTTTCAATGTATACAAATTTCAAATTAATTGTAAAGAAAGGTGATGGATTTTGATGGAACTACATATCCAGTCCACTGCTAATCTCCATCTTTTTCAGAGACTGCGTGCAATTGTATGACAAATTTCAGATAAAATTTGTGTTGATTTTGCTTCCTCTATGTCCAGTTTTCAGCAAAAACAGAGCAACGTTCAGAATTATTTCCTTTGATGTGAGGCACTTTCTTTATTCCCTCTTGAGATTTCAGTGCAATTTATGTGAGTGATCAGGCTGTAATACTAAAATGAAGAAACATCAGGAAAATGTAAATACAAAAACTGTAGGGTAACAGCAAAGCTTAATAACTTAAATAGAAATCAATAGGTAAGGAAGTTACTGTATTGTCAAGGAGTTCTTCAAAAGTAACCTCCATGAAAAACTCCTACAGCCTCAATACGTTTCTGGACAAAAATGTTTTGAATTCTATCCTGGCACTGCGAGTAGTGTTTTTCTCCACAGTACCTTCACTTACAATTAGTTAAGATCCTGAGTTGGAGGGGAGATGGGGTGAGAGTGCGATTGCTGAAATTCAAAAAATTATAAATTCTATTAAACACTACATTCGCTCTCCAACCAGATTGATTAATTGACAATCGTTATACTCTAGCTGATCCCATTATGTTATTAAAAGGAGATAATAAAATCCTCTGAAATAGACACAAGTAAAGTTGTCAACAAATTAAGACAATAGTAATAAATAGACATCAGGTAACCAAGCAACTGAATAGCTAATGACAACTGTATTATTTTAAACAGGAGGCAAATATTGTGAAAGATGAGGAAAAAGGCTAGATTTGTAAAGCCAAAGAAATTAGGAAAGAAACAGCTGAAAGAGTGAAATAAGGAGTAATGGTAGTTGATGATGAAGTGGTTGTTTCAGTTGTAACCTTCTCACTGTCACCGTTTCCTTCACCGGCGCCTGGGTTACTCGGTTTGCTAGTGTCATTTCCTCCACCTGGGTTTGAGCTATCTGAGCCATTATCTGGTTTTTGAACTGCGTCATTATTCTCCTGTTTCTGTGCGTCCGATGCCATCGCTATGAGGACGATACAAAATAGCAATGCAAAGATGTTCCTCTGAGTTCTCATTCTGTTCGCTTATTTTCACTCATGAGTTCAAAGGTGCCTCTCCTTTTATATCTAACAATCGTGCGGGCTACAACTTTTTTGTGGATTTTGATTGAATGATTGGCTTTGATGATTTAACCTTATTTCCTCTTCTCCATGAAAGTGTATATGATTTGTGCAATTACCTCCGTTATCATACGCCAATTATCTTACAAATTTACGCTTTTTACGAATTGGATCAATGTATGGTCTAGTGCTTTTTTCACCAAAGTAGACTCAAATGTTCACGACGTCTTTCAATTCTATACGTAAAGACACTTTTTGCGATTTAACAGTCATTTATCTAATTTTGACACGAATTTTTCCAATTGGTTCCAGCTCATTTGTCTAGCAAGTATGCATTCAAAATTAAGCATCTTGTTTGAACTGAATGGCTTCAAACATTTGTTCGATTTCAAGCACATTCCAATGATCACAGAAATGATCCTCTTTAAATGAGCATCACTAATACAAACTACCATAGTAATTATTTTGATTTGTTGAAACGTGTATGACAACTCGAAATGGCATGGAATATATGTCGTGTCTTGTAGCAAAAACAGCAAATATTTTGTCTATAAATCGCCTAGTTATAATATATTTCCTACTTAATGATACAGTTAGCAACTATCGATAAAGATCCTTTTAACAATTTTAATAAGCTATACCTGATCCATTTTGTAGCGTCATTGGGTTTCATTAATCATATGCAATAAATAAGTACAAAGTTATTGAAAGCACACTTTGGATTTTGTCAATTTTTAATTGTCATTTCTATTTTTCATGAGATTTCATGAGATTGATGGGAAAAATTGGGAAAAAAGGGCACGCATTCACTGCAATAGTGTCTTTTGAATGGATAGAAAGTTGAGTCCTCTTGAAATGTGACGCAATTCTAGTAGCGATTATGCAATCTACTTGAGTACTACGATGTGACGTGCTATTGGGTGTCTCAATCAGAAGCACGTGTCATCTACTCCTCCACAGTTAGCTCCCACTGTTTGTGGTGAATTCCAAGACGTTGAGAAAAATAAATGGAGTAAATTGAGTGAAGTGTGCTCCACCACTTAGTCCACACCAGTTAGAGGAGACTTATTGACGCGACACAAATGAGACAGACAAGTCTAGTCCTAGTCTTTCGATTTGAGCCACCTGCTAAACATCTGAAATGGTAAACCATGTGGAAGTTGAAGTCATAGTTTATTTTAAGTCCAAACGGAATCAAGGTCACTAATACGAACTAGTTATTGTGGAAATTAGGTTAAATAGGTAGGTAAGACAAGACACGGCCTTCTGGTTAACTTGATTCAGGTTAGGAAAATATGATTGCTCTGTTTGCAGAACAAGAGTCTCAGTAAACTGATTAGTATGGCTGATTTGCCAACTTGTTCAATTTAAATGAAGTTCGACATGTGAGAGTTGGATAGAAGTGATGTGGTTAAATGGAAGAGGAAAGAGTACACCGAAGACATGCAGCCTATTGACCAAAAACTGGAACTCCATGAACTGCCTGATTAAACATACTGCCATTCTTTTTTCCATCTCAATGCACCATCTTCCATTCAACAATCTTTCCTACCCACTCTCTGTCTCTCTCTCTCTCCCTCTCTAAAATGAGGCCTTTAAACGACTCGTCACTTAGTCCTTAATGAGTAACGATATGATCTGAAGGATGTAGAAAGTGTTAAATTGATACAATCTAATTTAAAAATCTCTCAATCTCTACTTCATTGATTCATATTCCACAGTTCAAGTTACAGAAATAATTCTTCAAGGTGGGTTATTTTTTCAAAGGCACAATCTCATCATTACCGATGAACGCGTAAATACAAACCAGAGATTATTCTCGAGTTGTCAATTTCCTCCAATTTGCGTAGGTTGATTTGCGTAACACAAGATGGCTTTCAAAAAATTTTGAAGTTTGCAAGCTTCATACATTCTTTGTTAAAGCAGTATCTATTGCAGATAAGCTTCTTAGCGTGCAACCAAATTAGTCTAATATCTGAGGTACATTTTCCAGAGGTGGTGGTGAATATACCTCATGCCGATTAGTGCTGAAAATAGTGTTTCACGTAAAGTGTGAGTTGTTTGTTCAGCTGTGCACGTTTGGATTATTTTTCAAGCACACGCGCATTGAAAATAGTGTTAGAGTCTGGAAATCATTGAGACTCAACAAAATCAACCAATTCTATCGAGAATTACCCTAACCCCACCCCTCAAATGCTCAATTAGCAAGATTAATTCGCTGAAAAGTGTTTCACCATTGATAAATATGAAAATTGCTCAGGCAGTTATTTGTACCTAGGGGTGTGAAGCGTGATATCGAAAATCGATTAGTGCCTTGACCACTGTAAAGAAACCGTCTGCTAATCGTATTAAACTCACTCACGTCTCGATTGGCCGACGTTTACCTGGAGTTGGCTTTCCACAGTTGAAAACTAACAAATGAGATGAGGATGTGGTAATAACATTTTAAGCACAAAATATTCGTTTGGAATTCTTCTTATTTTAACCCAAAATGACAATAGGAGATAAAAATTTGATTTGTCCTGCCTTGTGAATTAAAGTTGTACCTTGTTTTAGTAAATCCCCATGACTCCACATCACTCCGACTCAATGATAAATGGAAAGCAGCATTTTCGACATGACGTGAGAGAGACAATTTGGTTTTTTGACTCTTGGCAATAAATAAACCTGCACAGTTTGTTTCACACTCGAGTGGAGGAGTTTCTCATATTTTTCTTCAATGAAATAAAGTGCCTAATTCATAGAAGACGTATCAGAAATAAATATACTCTAGTTATGATAAGTACCATCTGATACACATGTGAGCCTGATCAATTAGAGCCAATTATTCAATTAGAGTTCAATTAGAGTCAAAATATGAAATAGGTCAAATGCCTACTATGTACCCCATTTCTTGCCAACTTTCTACTTCACTTGAAAATTTCTCGAGATTATTTCCTTGGGTAAGATTAAGGTGAATGTTTATTGGAAGCCTACACTTGTACTCGGTGCTATAGAGGTGAATATGGGAAATTAATTCCACTTCCACCTCTTGCAACTGTTCATAACATTCTAAAGCTTATTAGACATTTCCATGACTCTCAATCTAGATTGATTAATTGAAGTTTGTTTAACACCAGCTGATTCCATTGTGCCATTAATGGAGGAAATGAAGTCCCCATAGTTAGTTTTAAATGACAACTATATTATTATATACTGAAGCGACAGTCTAGATTTTCAAAGTCAGGGAAATTGAAATTATCTATGCTCGTTAAAGGAACTAAGAGAGGATCATTTCTGTGATCATTGGAAAGTGTTTGAAATTGAACAAAATGTCTGAATTTCTTCAGTTCAGATGGAAAGCATGTTTGTAAATACATACTTGCCAGCCAAATGAGCTTGAACCATATGGAAAAAATTCATGACAAAATTATATTAATGAATGTTACACGTGGAATATTTGAGTCTATTTCGCTACGACTATGTGATGCACTAGTTCAATTGCTTAATACACATTAATTTTGGTGAAAAACGCACTAGCCGATACTTTGATTCAATTCGTAAAGGGCGTAAATTTGCAAGATAATTGGTGTATGATAACTGAAATTGTAGTTTCTCAGATCATGCACACTTTCGTGGAGAAGATGAAATAAGTTTAAATCCTTCAAGCCAAGCATTCATTCGAAATTCACAGAAAATTTGTAGCCCACACGATTGTTAGATATAAAAGGGAGGTACCTTAGAACTCATGAGGGCAAATAAGCGAAGGCAATGAGAACTCAGAGGTATATTTTTGCATTGGTATTTTGTATCGTCCTCATAGCGATGGCATCAGGGGCACAGCAACAGGAAAATAATAACGCAGATCAAAAGCCAGGTAATAACTCAAACCCAGGTGGAGGAGATGATAATAGCAAACCGGGTGGCAACCCGAGTAGCCCAGGCGGCGGTGAAGGAAATGGTGACGGTGAGAAAGTTACAACTGAAACAACCACTTCCGCATCCACTAACATTACTCCTTATTTCACTCTTTCCGCTGTTTCCTTCCTAATTTATTTGGTTTTGCAAATCTAGACTTTTTCTCTAATTTTTCACAATATTTGCT
The DNA here is from genome assembly GCA_000469805.3 of Hymenolepis microstoma. Lineage (NCBI taxonomy): Eukaryota > Metazoa > Platyhelminthes > Cestoda > Cyclophyllidea > Hymenolepididae > Hymenolepis > Hymenolepis microstoma. The sequence goes on from LR215989.1 coordinate 30,336,041, forward strand.
TCTGTTTAAAACAATTCAATTGTCACTCCATTGGATTCCAAGTGTCTATTTCTTTTAATTTTTCTTGTTTTCTAAACAACATGATTTGTGTCTACTTACGCGGACTTCATTTTCCTCCTTTATGGTACAATGGAATCAGCCGGCGTTGAACAAACTTCAATTAATCAATCTAGATTGAGAGTTATTAAAGTGTCTAATAAAATTTAGAATGTTTTGAACAGTGCCCAGTGGGTGGAAAAAAATGGATTTCCCATATTCACCTCTATAGCACCGAGTATAAATGTAGGCTTCCAATAAACAATTTTCAAGTGAAATTGAAAGTCGGCAAGAAATGGTGTACATAGTAGGCATTTGACCTATTTCATATTTTGACTCTAATTGAACTCTAATTGAATAATTGGCTAATGATCAGGCTCACATGTGTATCAGGTGGTACTTATCATAACTAGAGTATATTTATTTCTGAAACGTCTTCTATGCATTAGGCACTTTATTTCATTGAAGAAAAATATGAGAAACTCCTCCTCTCGAGTGTGAAACAAACTGTGCAGATTTATTTATTGCCAAGTGTCGAAAGACCAAATTGACTCTCTCAACTCATGTCAAAAATGCTGCTTTCCATTTTTCATTGAGGCGGAGTTGTGTGGTGTCATGATGATTTACTAAAACCAGGTGCAATTTTAATTCTCTAGACAGAGCTTGGATTTTACAGGAGGAGACTGTATAACGACGACATTTAATTGCTCAATTAACTGGTATTGCAAAGATACGAGCCATTTTGATGCAAATTAATGAGAACTTGTTATCTTAAGAGAGACCAATTTAAATTTAAATTTAACCCAATTGCCGTTTCGGTGCAGAGGATGCCTGCCAGTTGGCTAGCTACATACTTCCAGATGGTGCACTGGAACTTTGAAAGGGGAACGAAACAACTCAGTGATAAGTAGAGACAAAGTGGAAATGAAAATATTAACAATGAAAAGATTAAGTATTCTCTCAATTCGATTAATTGAAATGTAGAATATATTAAGCAGGCATTTAATGTAAATTACTCACATTTATATTGTATCATTAACTTCCAGTGGTCTCTAATTCGAAATAATGGTATTGAAAATGTCCTCATGGAATTACAAATTTATTGAAATCGTATTGTGGGTCGTGTCTATTAGAGTCCGTAGAGGACAGTTTCACTGCTATTTCTAGCCATTTTTACAGTAATTCACCAATCATACCACATCACATCAGATGAGATTGTAGGTTAAATTAGATTAAATAGGTAGGTAAGACAAGACACAGCTTTCTGGCTAACTTGATTCAGGTTAGGAAAATGGGTTTGCTCTGTTTGTTAAACATGTGTCTCAGTAAACTGATTAGTATGGCTGATTTGCGAACTTGTTCACGTTAAATGAAATGTTGACAGAATATTCTCCAAATTCGACAGGTGACTGATTGATGGAGGTGGTATAGTTAACTAGAACAGAAAAGAGTACACAGATGAAATTAAACCTATTGGTTAACAAGTGGAACTCCTTGAATTGCCTGCTTAAATTTACTGCCATTCTATTTTTGAAGAATTAATTAATCAGAGCAGACTGAAGCCATGGAAAGAATGGCACAGCACGTTGGTAAAAACCCACAACCATTTCAAATCAGGAAATTTTACATTTTGCTCACAAAACAACGGTTAACGTCTCTACATCCTACTTCAGTTGGTGTGCTTAGCAAAGTATTAACCCGTTAAAAGTGTGCATTTCCCCTTCCTTCAAAATGATCTAATAAAGGGTAACATTACGAGGCTATGAAAGAACTTCATAGCAGTGTAGAGACAGTGGTTGTTGACACTGGCATTTGTCAGCTTCATCTGTCATTGCTTTACGAGAACGTAATATTAAGATACACCTTGATCGATTACGAATTGCCCCAAGCTCGTCTTGCCTGTGCCATAGCTCAACTAGTTGTTCTTCTTCTTGTTATCGCAGAAGACAGAGAGATAGTTCTTTTGCGAGAGGAGAAAATTGTAGTCAGTTACGATGTCGCGTATGTGGAAAGGTGGAGTGGGTCATTTATAAAGAATAACGAGGTTCTCCGGACAATCTCACATACATCGTTTATTTCGAAAGGAAGTGAAGTTGTTAACTTTTCCAACTCTGTGGCTAAATAGTGCGCCGAGTTAGCTATTTATCAGCCAGTACAATCTGATGAAGCCTTCAACATTACAGAACTGCCCATAGGTGTAATTCTGACATTGGGGGTATTAGTGAGACCTGGAGCAAAATCAACGCTTTCAAAAGCCGTGAAGCAAGTAGTTAGGGAGGAGAGAACAATAACTAGGCACTTACAAGCTGCAATGCTTCCATCAATTGTTAGCAGACAAAATGCTTATTCCCCTGTTGTGGGTAGATGCTGAAGTAATTCATATCTACAATGACAAAGAGCTTGAAGTGACCAGAAAACTACTCAAGAATCTTCCTTCTTGACGGAGAGTGCAAATGCTTCGTATCGATAGTCTGTCCAGGTCTTGGCGATCATCAATTAGGTAACGTGGATTTTGTGGTGGAATTTCCTTCCTAAGAGAACAGCAATTCAGGAAGTGTTCATGAGGTTTGAAAGAGCTTTACCATTCAAAGCAATAAATTCGAGCTCAACTAATAGAAATGCTATTCTAATTAATTTGTTAGATGATGGCGCTCCGAGATAAGCGGTCACTATTTTTCTGATTACTTACACTACAAATTCTGTCAATTTAGTTGAAATGTTGCACTGAACGCTTGAACGCTGACATCTGGTATAAAGTAACATTGTATCAACAACAACCGAAACATCAAAATTAGACTAGTTACTTATAGAAGTAAGTACGATTGCTTCACAAATGTAAATTTTAAATCATTTATTATTTTATATTGGCTAAAAATATTAGTTACTCAAAAAAATGAGATTATTAATTTATTGCTAATTGTTCATTTCCGTTTAAATGTACTAAAATACGATTTGTTGTCAATTTTAAGGTAATTGGGTGTCAATTGTGAGTTCTCCGATTTTCGTATTCTTTCAAAACTCTTCAGTGTTATGCAGTGCGAACTTTTAGCAGAATTCACAATTGACAAACACAATTTTTCCGTCTTTCACCGTGCTTGAATATCTGGCTGTTGGGTCATGGTTTTCTTGAAGCAAACATGGCATTCACTGGAAGGAAAAATTAATACGCTGAAGCCTATGATAAACTCTCTTATGCTCGATTGTTGATCACATCAAGCCACGGTCTTGAGCACAATCTACATCATCTATCTGCTCCCATAAACTTAAGAGTCGATGGCTGATTTGCTGAACTGCATACATGCCAGTTAGCTAGCTAAACACACATTTTCCAATCCAGATGGTGCATTAGACTTCAGAGAGAGAAACAAACCAACGCAGTAATAAAGAGGGACACAGTGGAAGTGACAATTTGAACTAAGAAAAGGAAAAGTATTTCACCATTTCGATCAATTGAAATGCAGAATAGAGTGGAGGCATTAAATGCGAATTACTAATATTTATATTACAGTATTAACTTTCTTTGATCTCTCATTCGAGGAAGTATGATTATTGTGTTGTTGAAAATATCCACACTGGATTCAAAGAGAGTCCATGGTAAGAGCATTTGAGTACTCATTTTCAGCTTCACTGCTATTTCTAGTCATGCTTTCCTAAATCCGCCAATCACTTCAGATCATTTCATGAGATTGTGAGGAAAATAATTGGAAACCAGACGACACGCAATAATTGCAATTATGTCATTTAAACTTGCTCAAGAGAATGGGAAAATTATTTTTCTGTCTGACAAACTGATTGAAAGTGAAAGTCACTTGAAATGTGACACAATTTGATCCACTTGATCGGTATGGTCGCATCTTGTGTGCTACAATGTAGCTTGCCATTTGAGTGGCTCAGTCATCTGCTCCCACTCCGTGTTTGGTGAATTTCACAACTTTACGTAAAGTGTGCACACTAGAAAGAGGTGGTCTCTCAGGAGAAAATCAACTGTCTACATCTTCACTCTTATTACTGCTAATCTCTTAAAATTAGTTACATATTTGATTGATGATAATTGCTTAGCGTCCATAAGGAACGCAGTTCGGGTGTTTTACTGAGCTGCTCTTATACATTGCAGAAATTCTAGCAGGCTACTGAAGTTTACTTAATCTCTTATAATCAGCGAGTTCTGGCTTTTGGAGATAGTGGAAGAGATTTATGACTCTCCATTTTTAGGGTTTTCTTTGTATTGCCTTACACTCCAAGCCGAAAAGTAATACCAGGGAGCCGTATCTAAATGCATGTTACTCTCCACCATCATCCAAAACATTTGATTCACCACTTTGGTCAGAGAGTATTGGATAAAAGCGATTAATTTTGTATGAATTAAAATCGAATCAGGAATTTAAAGTTGATTACTCATAAAGTTGTCATATCTGCTAAAATGTCTTGGCAGCTGAGTTGTGACACTTTGCGTAAATTGTGGTATTTTGCATACAATCTCAACGCATTTCATCCACATCTTGATTTCGTCAGCTGATAGTCCAATAAGTGCAGGATTCTTGGGCCGACACACCACCTCTCTACAAACATCCAACTAAATCTTATTCCTCACTTTTTACGCTTCTCTGATATTTTAAAAAGTGTGTGAGGAAGACATATCTTTCTGTGGTGCACCCCGTTTTCTTCACCGCCACCTGGTTTATCTGTGCCACTTCCTCCACCTGCGACTGAGCCATTTGTGTCATCACGTGTGTCTTCACCTGTGATACTATTTCCATTGTCCTGTGCCCTTGATGCCATCGCTATCAGGGAGATACAAAATACCAATGCAAAAATATACCTCTGATACAATAATGATACAATAAAAATATGTGTAATTTACATTTAATGCCTGCTCAACATATTCTACAATTCAATAATCGAATTGAGAGAATACTTAGTCTTTTCATTGTTAATATTTACATTTCCACTTTGTCTCTACTTATCACTGAGTTGTTTCTTTCCTCTTTCTAAGGTCTAATGCACCATCTGGATTTGGCAAAAAATAAATCTGCACAGTTTGTTTCACACTCGAGTGGAGGAGTTTCTCATATTTTTCTTCAATGAAATAAAGTGCCTAATGCATAGAAGACGTTTCAGAAATAAATATACTCTAGTTATGATAAGTACCACCTGATACACATGTGAGCCTGATCATTAGCCAATTATTCAATTAGAGTTCAATTAGAGTCAAAATATGAAATAGGTCAAATGCCTACTATGTACACCATTTCTTGCCGACTTTCAATTTCACTTGAAAATTACTCGAGATTATTGCCTTGGGTAAGATTAAGGCGAATGTTTATTGGAAGCCTACACTTGTACCTGGCGCTGTAGAGGTGAATATGGGACATTAATTTTATTTCCACCAACTGGAAACTGTTCAAAACATTCTAAATCGTATTAGACAATTCAATAACTCTCAATCTAGATTGATTAAGTGAAGTTTGTTCAACACTAGATGACTCAATTATACCATTCAAGGAGGAGAATAGAGTCCGCGAAAGTAGACACAAATCATGTTGTTTAAATAATAGGAAAAATTAAATGAATTAGACATTAGCAATCAATTGAAGTGAATTAAAAACGACAATTGTATTTTATTAAACAGAAGCAAATATTGGGAAAGATAAGAGAAAAAGGCTAGATTTTCAAAGCCAACGAAATAAGGAAGGAAACCGCGGAAAGAGCAAAATAAGGAGTAATGGTAGTGGATGATGAAGTGGTTGTTTCAGTTGTAACCTTCTCATTGCCACCGTTTCCACCACTACCATCTGGATTACTCGGGTTGCTTCCACCCTGGTCTCCTCCACCTGAGCCACCTGCGCCATTTCCGTTACCGCCATCTGGTTTTTCACCTGGTTTAATAGTTTCACCTCCTCCACCTGGGCCTGAGCCACTTTCGTTACTACCTGGGTTGTCACCTTTGTCACTATTCCCCTGTTTCTGTGCCCCTGATGCCATCGCTATCAGGACGATACAAAATATCAATGCAAAAATGTAGCTCTGAGTTCCCATTGTGTTCGCTTATGTGCACTCATGAGTTCTAAGGTGCCTCTCATTTTATATCTAACAATCGTGTGGGCTGCACCTTTGATGTTGATTTTGACTGAATGATTGGCTTGAATGACATATTTACGGTTGCATTCGTTTTAAATTTCTCACCCAGTAAACTCATTTTTCTGCAAATCGATGTGTTTTAAGCAATTGAATCAATTTTTTACCTAAGCCTTTACGCCAAAAACAGATTCAAGTATTCACAGCTTTATTAAAATTTTTATACAAAAGACAATTTGAAATTATTCAGTCCATATTTTAATTTTGTATTGAATTTTTTTGAAACTGTTCAATCTCAACTGAAAAGTATATAACCCTTTTTAACTAAGGACCTTCTAGCATTTTGGTTGACGCAATTACCCGATTTCACTTTGACATTTCTTCAAATCAAGTTCATATCTCACTTTAGTGAATACAAAGTTTGGTTTGGAAAGACTAGAAAGTAATTAATGGACTCTATTTCAGTCTCAGACTCAATCTTCCACTTAACGATCTTTCCATTGATCACAAAACAGCCCGTCCTATTCTCCAATACCCGAGACCAATAAATGGAATGGTCGACCAGTCGGTAATGAGTAAAGATATGACCTGAAAGAGATCGAAGGTGTGCACTTTTTGAAAAGACCTTGGTGCTCTTCTCTTCTTAAGTTCACTCAATCACTATTGTACGGGCTCGCATTCTACAGCTCCTGAATGACTGAACAGTTGAGTTCCACTGACATCAGTTGCCTGAAAACGCCTCTTACATTTAGAGTCACTGGTCACATGGGTCACATCTCTACACCCTCCCTGAATCTATGTAGTAAGTTAGATGGTGGCTGATCTGAAACCTGTGTAGCCTACTAGTTCTAATGCTGAAGGAGCAGAGGTAAAACGCACGATCTTGTTATGAAGTAGTGTGCATTCGTTTTGAATTAACGTAGGACAGTATAGTTTACGTCATCTTTCACCGTTTGCGTATATCTTACGCACTTGTTGATTTGGCATTCATTGAAGAAAATACTTCGTGGAATGCAATCAATTTGCATAATATCTGAGATCTTTTTTGTCACCATCAAGTGGCGGAAGCTCTCCACATCGATTAGCTTTGAAAATGCTCCTTTTAAAAGGGTGGGTGGTGTGGGTTGTGCGGTTCACCATTGGTGTGCGTATTGCAATTCAAGCACAGGCGTATTGAGAATTGCGTTGGAAGTCATAAGCAGTTGAAACGCAAAGACGTCAACGAATAAAAAATAAGTTACTCCATATGCTTCATTATCACTCAAAGGGTTTTACGTCAATTAGCTTTTAACACGTTTGAAGAGTTTATTGTCTCCTGGCTCTAAAGTTGGATGTGGGTGTTCAATTTGTTCCTCAAGGTTGTAGTGAAATAGCAAAGCAAAGGAAAGTGTCAATCCTCGAAGTGGGTAAAATTGAAAGATTGTCATGCAAACATCTGGCGAAGATATCTGAAAGCAAGTGCGAAACATGTGTTCGTGGGCAAAGAGATGAGGTTTGATACCGAAAGGTAGAATTTCTTCTAACGGTTCTTTCAGTAATATTAATTCACATTCTCCGAATAATAAGTTACTTTCAAGCAAAGATATAGACAGTACAACTCATGCCTTGTAAGACATATCAATCCAAAAATTGCAGTCTTGTCTCAATTTACTACTTCTCCTGCAAATTCAACTCCAATGCCCTTCTTCAAGCCCAGTCGACTTATTTCCTTTAATGTTGGGCCAGAATATTAACAAACCTTCGAGGACGGTTCTAATGAATTTCGGACATTCTTGTGTTGATCATATCTCATTGGAAGGAAATGAATTAACGTAGGAAGACTGCAAAGGTGACATAATCTCTTCTACTCCTCCCTTGCGCTCGCGTGTGTTTTTTACAAAATTACTTTCGGAAGCTTCAATCCAAAACCTGCTTTCAAGTCTCTAACTCGTAATTCTCCTAGTTATTTGCTTAATGTGGTTTCTAAAGAAGAGACAATGAAAGTGTCACTTGAAGAAGCCTGTGCCGATGGGAGTAATGGTCTTGCTGATAATTTGGAGAGATCATTGGCATGAGATGGTGGGATGACTTGATATTCATGTTGCAAAGTCGCAACTGGATGCCAGTAAATTATTCCTTGTCTTTAATAAGAGTCCTTATCACAACCCAAGTAGTAGAGTTTAGTACAGAATGCACAGTGTTGGAGTGGAACATATCATGCAGTGGTCAAAGTGAAATCCATGAAATCGGAAATTCCAGTCAATTTAAACATTATTTTTATAAGTAAGACGAAACTACGAGTGTTTGCTGCGACCTAAACTTAATGTTAATTTGGCGTTTAAATAATAACGTTTATAGGTCAAGTCACTTCAAGGCAACTCTATAGAGTCAAGACGAATTTGATTTCACGAACATGCTTCACTCACTCCAGTTATACTGGGAATTGGAGCAATTAAGACACACTCACATGGTGTTGGATCATTATTGAGATTGAGGAGTGGTTTATAAGAGGTGAATAAAATTCAATATCTGGATACAATGATCAAGATTTCAATGTGAAGCTGTCAAACTCGGTTTTTCTTCAATGTCGAGATGGTTCTGAAGGACGATTTCAATTTCCATGGCATTTAGTTTGATTTGTTGAAATGTGTATGACAATCGAAATAGCATGGAAGTTTTGTAGTATACAGTAGAAAGAACAGCAAATCTGATGTCTAAAAATCGTCTCCTACAACAGCAATCGTTCCATTATTTCGTTTCAATTTATTTTCCACTTATTGACAGAATTAGCAACAAGCGACTATCATCCTTTTAACAGTTTTAATAAGCTATACCTGGTCCATTCTGTAGCGTCATTGGATTTCATTAATCATATTCAACTGAAAATTGAGTGACTGGTATCGAGTTCGAGGCAGGAATAATGATATTTCGAAATGAATGTCTGAGATTCTTATACTTTTTCTTTCTGAAAGTAAGAAGTTGCGACATTTCCGACATGATGTGACAAGACATCATCCAATTGACATCTGCCAATAAAAAAAAACTGCACAGCTCATTTACAGCATCCTCGTGCCCAATCTTCATCTCAACACATGCAGTAGTGTTTAGTTTGGAGTGTGCGATCTTGAAGTTGAACATATTAGTAGGCTTATAACTAAGACGAAACTACGAGTGTTTGCTGCGACGTTATTGCCTCCGAGGTAAAGCTAGGATTAAAATTATAACCTGCAAATGCCAAGTTAATTCAACGAAACTGCAAAGAGTCAAGAGGAATTTGGTTTCACGAGCATGCTTCACTCAATCTAGGAACACTGGTTTCGTTGTCAATACTTTTCTGTTTCATCTGCAGAATCATCCTGACATTGAATAAAAACCGAATTTGACAGCTTCACATCGAAATCTTGATCATTGTATCCAGATATTGAATTTTATTCACTTCTAGCTAAACAATTCTCCACGCCAATAATGATCCAACGTCATGTGAGTTTGTCTTAATTGCTCAAATTCCCAGTATGACTAGATTGAGTGAAGCATGTTCGTGAAATCAAATTCATCTTGAGTTTTTGAAGTTGCATTGGAGTGACTTGACCTATAAATGTTATTATTACAACGCCAAATTTAAGATGGAGGCAATAGTGTCACAGCAAACATTCGTAGTTTCGTCTTACTTCTAAGCATAATATTTAAATTGACTGGAATTTCCGATTTCGTCGACTACACTTTGACCACTGCAAGATACGTTCCACTCCAAAATTGTGCACTCTGTACCAAACTCTACCACTTGGGTTGAGATAAGGACTCATAGTAATGACTAGAGTGTAGTCTATGACCGAGAATGCTGCCAATACACTGTGTGGAATTATTCATTTTCGAATGCCAAAAGAGCAAGTTAACTTTCTCACATCAAGTCGGTAATTTCACATCTTCTTACCTTCAGAAAGGAAGAGTGCACTCAAGTGATCAATACTAATTAGACTATTGTCTTTCTTAAAGATTTCATTTTGTAATCGAATTCCCCCTGCTTCACAAAAAACGCCAGTCATTCATCTTCCATTTGAGTGTGATTAATGAAACGTGAAAGGATGGATATTGATAGTAGCAAACTCAATCATTAAGTAAGAAATAAAATGAAACGAGATGATGGAATAATTATCGTTGTAGAATACGATTAAAGAAAACAGAGTTACTGTTGTTGCTAAAAGAAATTTCATAACTTCCTTGCTATTTCGAGTTGTCATACACATTCTTCTTCACACCCATGAGTTCTAAGGTGTCTCTGCTTTTATATCTGACAATCGTGTGAGCTACATATTTGATGTAGATTTTGAATGAATGATTGGCTTTCCTGATTTAATCTTATTTCCTCTTCTCCGCGAAAGTGTATATGATTTCAGAAACTACATTTTCAGTTATCGTACGCCAATTATCTTTTAAACCTACTTTCGTTTTTTAACAAAAAAGACTCAAATATTCACGGCGTCTTTAAATGCTCTGTGTAAAAGACTCCTTTTTGTAATTAAACATTCATTGATATAATTTGTTCAAGCTCATTTGGCTAGCAAGTATTCATTCACAAGCATGCGTCTCTTCTGAACTGAAGAACTTCAGACACTTCTTTCAATGACTGGAAAAACGATTCTTTATAAGTCTTTTAACTAGCATCATTAATACAAAATACCATCTCACTTGCATTCGCGACGATTTCAATTTTCATGACATTTAGTTTGATTTTTAAAACGTTTATGACAACTCGAAATAGCATGGAAGTTATGCCCTATCTTGTAGCAAGAACAGCAAATCTGTTGTCTTTAAATCGTCACCATCAGCAAATCTTTTTTTAATTTATTTTCCACTTAATGATAGAGTTAGCAACTATCGATTAATATCCTTTTAACTGATTGTTATGGAAAATTTAAATTATCGAAACTACAAGTGAGTTGGTAGTTTGTATTAATGATGCTCGTTTAAAGACCTAAAAAAAGAATCATTTCTGTGATCATTGGAAAGTGTTTGAAATTGAACAAAATGTCTGCAGTTCTACAGTTCAGAATAGAAGCATGTTTGTGTATGCATTCTTGGCAGTCAAATGAGCTTGAACCATTTGGAAATAATTTATGACAAAATTAGATTAATGACTGTTTAATTACGAAAATTGTCTTTTACACATAGAATTTAAGGAGGCCGTGAATATTTGAGTCTATTTTGTGAAAAAATCACTAGGCGATACATTGAATCAATTCGTAAAAAGCGTAGATTTGCAAGATAATTGGCGTATAATTACTGAAGATATAGTATTTTCCAATCGTATACACTTTCGTGGTGAAGAGAAAATAAGGTTAAATCCTCAAAGCCAATAATTCATCCAAAATCCACTTCAAATTTGTATCCCACACGATTGTTAGATACAGATAAGAGTCACTTTAGAACTCATGAGTGCACATAGGCGAACGCAATGAGAACTCAGATCTACATTTTTGCATTGGTATTTGTATCGCCCTGATAGCGATATCATCAGGGACACAGACAATGGAAATATTGACGCACGTGAAAACACAGGTGATAGCTCAAGTAGCTCAGGCGCAGGTGGAGGAATTTGCACATATAAACCGGGTGGCGGTGAAGAAAACGGGGTGCACCACACCTTTTAAATATTAGAGAAGTGTAAAAAATGAGGAATGAGATTTAGTTGGATATTTGGAGAATGGTGGTGGGTCGGCCCAAGAATCCTGCTTTATTTTGAATATCGGCTGACGAACTCGAGAGGTGGATGAAATCCGTGGGAATTATTTAGAAAATACCACAATTTACCTAAAGTGTCACAACTCAGCTGCCAAGACATTTTAGCAGATACGACAACTTTACGAGTAATCAACTACAAATTCCTGATTCGATTTTAATTCATATAAAATTAATCACTTATATCCAATACCCTCCGACCAAAGTGGTGAATCAAATGTTTTGTGTGGTGGTGGGGAGTAACATGCATTCAGAAGATGTAGACAGTTGATTTTCTACTGAGAAAGCACCTCTTTATGTACAGTTATGAAATTTACCAAACACAGAGTGGGAGCAGATGACTGAGTTACTCAAATAGCAAGCTACACTGTAGCACTCAAGATTTCACACAAGGTGCGACCACACCGATCAAGTGGATTGGACAAACGCAATTCAAATTTTCTCACATTTCAAGCGTCCTTCACTTTCAATCAGTTTGTCAGACAGAAAAATAATTTTCCCGTTCTCTTGAGCAAGTTTAAATGACATAATTTCAATGATTGCGTGTCGTCTGGTTTCTAAGTATTTTCCCCACAATCTCATGAAATGCTCTCGAATGATTGGTGGATTTAGGAAAGCATGAATAGAAATAGCAGTGAAGGTGAAAATGGGTACTCAATTGCTCTTATCGTGGCTTCTCTTTGAATCTAGTGTAGGTATTTTCAACAACACAATAATCATATTTCCTCAAATGAGAGATCAAAGAAAGTTAATACTGTAATATAAATATTAGTAATTCGCATTTAATGCCTCCACTCTATTCTGCATTTCAACTGATCGAAATGGTTAAATACTTTTCCTTTTCTTAGTTCAAATTGTCACTTCCACTGTGTCCCTCTTTATTACTGCGTTGGTTTGTTTCTCTTTCTGAAGTCTAATGCACCATCTGGATTGGAAAATGTGTGTTTAGCTAGCTAACTGGCATGTATGCAGTTCAGCAAATCAGCCATCGACTCTTAAGTTTATGGGAGCAGATAGATGATGTAGATTGTGCTCAAGACCGTGGCTTGATGTGATCAACAATCGAGCATAAGAGAGTTTATCATAGGCTTCAGCGTATTAATTTTTCCTTCCAGTGAATGCCATGTTTGCTTCAAGAAAACCATGACCCAACAGCCAGATATTCAAGCACGGAGAAAGACGGAAAAATTGTGTTTGTCAATTGTGAATTCTGCTAAAAGTTCGCACTGCATAACACTGAAGAGTTTCGAAAGAAGACAAAAATCTGAGAACTCACAATTGACACCCAATTACCTTAAAATAGACAACAAATCGTATTTTAGTACATTTAAACGGAAATGAACAATTAGCAATAAATTAATAATCTCATTTTTTTGAGTAACTAATATTTTTTAGCCAATATAAAATAATAAATGATTTGAAATTTACATTTGTGAAGCAATCGTACTTACTTCTATAAGTAACTAGTCTAATTTTGATGTTTCGGTTGTTGTTGATACAATGTTACTTTATACCAGATGTCAGCGTTCAAGCGTTCAGTGCAACATTTCAACTAAATTGACAGAATTTGTAGTGTAAGTAATCAGAAAAATAGTGACCGCTTATCTCGGAGCGCCATCATCTAACAAATTAATTAGAATAGCATTTCTATTAGTTGAGCTCGAATTTATTGCTTTGAATGGTAAAGCTCTTTCAAACCTCATGAACACTTCCTGAATTGCTGTTCTCTTAGGAAGGAAATTCCACCACAAAATCCACGTTACCTAAGTGATGATCGTCAAGACCTGGACAGACTATCGATACGAAGCATTTGCACTCTCCGTCAAGAAGGAAGATTCTTGAGTAGTTTTCTGGTCACTTCAGGCTCCCTTATCATTGTAGATATGAATTACTTCAGCATCTACCCACAACAGGGGAATAGGCATTTTGCCTGCTAACAATTGGTGGAAGAATTGCAGCTTGCAGGTGCCTCCCTAACTACTTGCTTCACGACTTTTGAAAGCGTTGATTTTGCTCCAGGTCTCACTAATACCTCCAATGTCAGAAGTACGCCTATGGGCAGTTCTGTAATGTTGAAAGCTTCATCAGATTTTACTGGCTGATAAATAGCTAACTCGGCGCACTATTTAGCCACAGTGTTGGGAAAAATAACAACTCCACTTCCTTTCGAAATAAACGATGCATGTGAGATTGTCCGGAGAACCTCGTTATTCTTTATAAATGACCCACTCCACCTTTCCACATACGCGACATCGTAACTGACTACAATTTTCTCCTCTCGCAAAAGAACTATCTCTCTGTCTTCTGCGATAACAAGAAGAAGAACAACTAGTTGAGCTATGGCACAGGCAAGACGAGCTTGGGGCAATTTGTAATCGATCAAGGTGTATCTTACTATTACGTTCTCGTAAAGCAATGACAGATGAAGCTGACAAATGCCAGTATCAACAACCACTTTCTCTACACTGCTATGAAGTTCTTTCATAGCCTCGTAATGTTACTCCTATTAGATTATTTTGAAGGATGGGAAAATGCACACTTTTAACGGGTTAATACTTTGCCAAGAACACCAACTGAAGTAGGATGTAGAGACGTTGACTGTTGTTTTGTGAACAAAATGTCAAATTTTCTGATTTGAAATGGTTGTGAATTTGTACCAATTTGCTGTGCCATACTTTCCAGGGCTTCAATCTGTTCTTAATAATAAATTTGGCAAAAATAGAATGGCAGTAAATTTAAGTTTAAGAAGACCCTTGAAGGAGTTCCGCTTGTTGACCAATAGGCTTAATATTATTCCTGTACTCATTCCTGCTCCAGTTAACTATACCACTTCCATCAATCAGTCACCTGTCGAATTTGGAGAATATTCTGTCAAAATTTCTTTTAACGTGAACAAGTTGGCAAATCAGCCATACTAATCAGTTTACTGAGACACGTGTTTAACAAACAGAGCAATCTCATTTTCCTAACCTGAATCAAGTTAACCAGAAAGCTGTGTCTTGTCTTACCTACCTATTTAACTTAATTTCCACAATAAATAGTTCCGTATTATTGACTTAGATTCCGTTTGGACCAAAAATTAACTATGACCTCAACTTCCACATGATTTACTTTTTTGGATGTTTGACTGGTGGCTCAACTTGCAAGAGGAGAGCTAGACTTGTCTGTCTCATTGGCGTCACGTCAATAAGCCTCCTTTAACTTCACTCAATATACTCCATTTATTTTACTCAAAATCTTGGAAGTAACCACACCCAGTGGGAGCAAACTGTAGAGGAGTAGATGACACATGCTTCTGATTGAGACACCACAGCATGCCATATTGTAGCACTCAATTAGATTGCATAATCGCCAATAGAATTGTGTCACATTTCAAGAGGACTCAGCTTTCGATCTATTTGGGAGGCAGAGCAATAAATATTCAATTCCCGCGAGAATGAGTGAAATAGATTATTGCAGTGAATGCGTGCCCTTTTTTGACCCATTATTTTCCATTTAATCTCATGCAATGATCTGGAGTGATTGGTGAGTTTAAGATAACATATATAAAAATAGCAGTGAAACTGACATTAAGTACAAAATCTATAACTGTTCTCTGTAATGAAAAATTGACAAAACTCAAAGGGTGATTTCAATAACTTTGTGGTCCTTCATATGTGCACTCTATAACGCTAAGGCTTACATATCCAGGTTCACAGGTATATGCACATATATATTTGAGATGCACAA
This sequence comes from Hymenolepis microstoma, assembly GCA_000469805.3. NCBI lineage: Eukaryota > Metazoa > Platyhelminthes > Cestoda > Cyclophyllidea > Hymenolepididae > Hymenolepis > Hymenolepis microstoma. Next base: position 30,351,596 of record LR215989.1, read on the forward strand.
ACAGTTGCTAGACTCTAACAAGTTAGAGTTCTTCTGAATATTCGATTCGTGAGTTTAAACTGGATACATCCCTTCATAAAAGGCCTTACTACCCCTTCATTACCATTTTCCAAATGTAATAGTATTTTCGCGTTAAACTTGTGAGTCAATTTTTTTATTGTAATTTAACTTAATTAATTTAATATTTAACCTCAAATTATAAACTTCCATGTCATAGTTGGTTGTCAAGATGATCAAATTGTCTACTTAATGGAAGCATTACCCACAACTGGAATGCCTGAATGCATTCCGGTGTGCGGTAAACTCCGGACTGTGTTTTATGTTTATCAGATTTACATGGCCATATGATACAACGTATTAGAAAGGAGGAACGTGGAAAACGGACTTCACACATGGGAAAAGGAACAAAGCTAATTTACTGACGCAAGAATGGAAAGCACAGTGGACATTAGATTCAAATTAGTATGGGCACATTTACACAAAGAAGTACTTTAGGAAAGTTGAAAGATTACCCAATGATTCGTCGAAATTCATCTCTTATGTATTGCTTCAATTTACACGAATATACACTGAGCAAATTGTGCTATTTAATTGAAAATAACTTTAAATTATGGTATTTTTTTCTTCTGAACTGATTGAATATCATCTTTTTGCGAACACAGCACCGTGATGGATAGATATCGTTGATAAATGATTAATGTTCTTTTCCATAAAATACCTTCCTCTCTATTCCTCTCCACTGCCACTTTATTGAAAATATTTTGTGATGCCTAGCTGACACTGCATGGTACAGACGAATCGAATTTGCAATTGGTATGAGTGGGGAAGCCACTGGAGCTAAACGTGTTTTGGAAAGTAGAACAACCCAAACAACTTGTGGAAGGCAGCAGGCACATGTCATGTAATGAATGAGCCAACAACAGCAAACTTCCTTGAAGGTAATAGGACAGTTTACGAAACATCTGAAACTGAGTCTGAGAAATTCACAAAATGTCTTCACAATATTTTGCCACGAAAACTTGGTGTTATTATTTTGGAAACGAAATAAGAGGGAATTAGGGAGATTAAGACACACTCGCATGGTGTTGGGTCATTATTGGCGTGGAGGAGTGTTTACTAAGAGGTGAATAAAATTTAATATCTGTGTGGAATGGTTAAGATTTCAATGTGAAGCAGTCGAATTCGTTAGTTATAGATATAATATTTAAATTGACTGGAATTTCCGATTTCGTCGACTTCACTCCGACCGCTGCAAGATATGCTCAACTACAACATTGTGCACTCTGTACTAAACTCTACTACTTGGGTTGAGATAAGGACTCATATCAATGACAAGAGTGAAGATTATAACCAAGAATGAGGACATATACATTGGCGAATGCCAAAAGAGCAAGTTAACTTTCTCACATCAAGTCGGTAATTTCTCATCTTCCTTTTTTCAGAAAGAAAGAATGCACTCAAGTGATCAATACTAATTAGACTACTGTCTTTCTTGAAACTGTTATTTTGTAATGCTGCTTCACACAAGACGCCAGTCATTCATCTTCCACTTGAGTGTGATTAATGAAACGTGAAAGGATGGTAATTGATAGGTGCAAACTCTATCATTAAGTAGGAAGCGCAACTAAACGAGATGATGGAATAATTATCGTTGTAGAAGACGATTAAAAGACAGCAGATTTGCTGTTCTCGCTACAAGATAAAGCATAACTTCCATGCTATTTCGAGTTGTCATACACATTTCAACAAATCAAACTAAATTTCATGAAAATTGAAATCGACGAAACTACAAATGAAGTGGTAGTTTTTATTAATGATGCTCGTTAAAAGAACTAAAAGAGGATCATTTCTGTGATCATTGGAAAGTGTTTGAAATTGAACAAAATATCTGAAGTTCTTCGATTCAGAAGGGAAGCATATTTGTGAATGCGTATTTGCTAGTCAAATGAGTTTGAACCGTTTTGGCTAAAATTCATGACAAAATTTGATAAATGACTGTTTAATTACAAAAATTGTCTATTACACACGGAATTTACGGCCGTCGTGAATAATTGAATCTATTTTGTGGAAAAAAATAACTAGGCGAAACATTGATTCAATTCGTAAAAGCGTAGATTTGCAAGGTAATTGGCTTATGACAACTGAAAATGTAGAGAAGAGGAAATAAGGTTAAATCATCAAAGCCAATCATTCATTCAAAATTCACATTAAAGGTGTAGCTCACACGATTGTTAGATATAAAAGGCATCATAGAACTCATGAGTGAACATAAGCGAACGCAATGAGAACTCAGATCTACATATTTGCATTGGTATTTTGTATCACCCTGATATCGACGACATCAGAGGCGGAGGATTCAAAAGATGGAGGCTCAGGTGGAGGCTCAGGTGAAGGCTCAGGTGGAGACTCAGGTGCAGGCTCAGGTGGAGGCTCAGGTGGAGGCTCAGGTGGAGGCTCAGGTGGAGACTCAAGTGGGGGCTCAGGTGGAGGCTCAAGTGGAGGTGACCCGAATAACCCAAGTGGCGGTGGAGGAAGTGGTAACGATGGAAACGTTCCACCTGAAACAACCACTTCGACATCCTCTACCATTACTCCTTACTTTGTTCTTTCCGCTGTTTCCTTCCTAATTTCTTTCATTCTGAAAATCTAGTTATTTTTCCCATATCTTTCACATTATTTGCTTCTCTTTAAAACAATACAGTTGTCACTTTAAATTCCGTTTCATGGTTTCCTAATGCCTATTTCATTTCTTTTGTCTTAATTTATCGACAAATTGATGCGTGTCTACTTACGGTGACTTTATTATCATCTTTTAATAGCATAATGGGATCAGCTGGGGTATAACGATTGTCAATTAATCAATCTGGTTGGAGAGCTATAGAATTTATAATGTTTTGACTCCCAACAACCTTACCCTTACCCCACCTTTTCCATCCCTCCACCCACCCCACCTCCTCCACCTCAGGATCTAAACCAATTTTAAGTTGAGAAAAACGCTACTCGCAGTGCCAAGACAGAATTCGAACAATTTTTTGTCCAGTGCTGTATTGAGGCTGTTAGAGTTGTTCACGGAGGTTACTTTTGAAAAACTCTTTGAAAATACCGTAACTTACTTATCTATTGGATTTCTTTTTAATTTATTAAGCTTTGCTGTTAACACGCAGTTTTCGTATTTACATTTTTCTAATGTTTCTTTATTCTAGTAACACAGCCCGATCACTCACATAAACTGCACTGAAATCTCCAGAGGGAATAAAGAAAGTGCCTCACATCAAAAGGAATAATTCTGACCGATATTCTATTTACTCTGAAAACTTGACATAGAAAAGGCACAATCAACACGAATTTTATCTGAAATTTTGTCATAAAATTGCACGCAGTCTCTTCAAACACTGAAAAGATGGGGATTGGCAGTGGACTGGATATGTAGTTCTATCAAAATCCATCACTTTCTTTACAATTAATTAGAAATTTGTACACACCGAAAACAAATTTTTGAATTATTCCAAATTTCCCAGCATTTATTTGACAGTTGCTATAACGTTCATATTATTAAAACAAGTGATTTTATAATTGTAAATGTGAGAAAATTAGGGAAAAATATGGGGAGGTGAGGCTCGAATTGAACCTGTTGTCAACGCTGATGTTGACATCTCGGTTTGATGTTTCAATTAGCAAATTTTGCTGTTTATTTATTCTGAACATTGTTCTGTTTACTATGAAAACTGAACATTCATATCAAATGGCAGGCTGTGTGATAGATAGCATTAGCCCTCTAGTTGACTTCGAGCTTCACAGAGGGAAGATACACCAAAGTCACAAAAAGGCCAGAGAGGAGAACGGAAATGTGATTCATAGATGTAAAAGAAACAGACACAAAGGTAGAGAATGAAAGGTAAGGTGAGTACTGTGGAAGAGATGGAATATGACATACAGTCTGGTCATTGTAGTTTGACGTCAACTGCCCGCTATCGCACAACCCAAGTTTATATTATTAGAACATGTGAATTTATATTTGTAAATGTGAGAAAATTATAGAAAAATATGGGGAGATAAGGCTTGAATTGAACCTGATATCCACGCTGATTTTGACAACTCGATTTGATGTTTCAAATTACTAATTTTGCAGTTTATTTATTCAGGCATCTCAAGAAGGCTGCATCAAACTAACGCGCGATCAACAGATTGTAGAAGACCGATAGTGAGGTACGTCGAAAAGGAGGACCGATCCGGCTTAAGTAGTATAAAATGACTTAATGAGGACGCTTAGTGGTAAAGAGTAATAAATTTGAATATTAAATCATTTGAAGTAGTGTTATAACGCTGGCTATTCCACCGAACACAATTAAATTGTGTAAGGAAAATGGAGATTATCTTCTTGCATATTCGTGTCGTCGACTCCTCCCGAGTCCTCTTGAGAAAAATCCGAAGAGCACACCATAATAATGACGTGGATAATCTGCAAACCCAGAAACTCGTATCTTCTTCGGAGGACGGTTTTATTATTTATATAGAAAAACGTGGCTATGAAAGAGCAATAACGTACTCTGCTCGGACCTTCGATATGTAGCAAGATGTCAACTCTGCAGACCACCTCCCCCCATTTCAGTGAACATATACGGTTATCCTTCGACTCTTGAATTATTTCTAAACCCTTCTAATAATAATCTTTAATTCTTGTCTGCTATTCCCTTCTATTCATCCACCTCATAATTGCTGTGACATTTATTCTAACAAAAGCCGATATGTCCATGGAATTCGATGACAAGGCGTCAAATGCACTCAGAGTTGGTAATAACTTCACAAAGAATCTTAGTCCTCTGATCTTGTGAGTAACCATGATTAGATGTCAAATATATCTTTATATGGACAATATAGCTTTACGTTTAACTTTTGATCATAAAAAATGATTCGCACTGTCGACCAGAATGAGCTGACGTGCGTGAGTGTTCCCCTGAAGTCTTTTCCATTCATCCTATTTTCTTCCTAAATCGTTATTAGGAAGAAGCGGATGCATCAGGATTGAGGTTGAGGGGTCATTTGGCTTTCAACGCATCTTATCAACCCGTCTTCCAAACTTAATTCAAAGGCGGTATCAGAATATCATTTCAACTATTTAAATTCAGTGCACTTACTTATAAGAAAGAAATCGTTTATGGTCATGTCGATAATAGGCTACGTTTGTATTACCCACTGTATTACAGTTACCTTAAACACTTCAAGAGGCATACTTTTCAAATCAGTAAAAAGTTAACAAATGAACCTTCGTTAATAATGCTACTATTTAAGTTTATAGTAGTGTAAGTATTCATTCCCAGAGATTGATTAAAATTGTTCCGAATTTCTTGAAAAATGACATGTATTTCATTATATATAATACCTAACGTTTTAACCCAATATCTCATTCGTGAGAACTATGGCTTCAAAAAACTTTAAAACATGTACCACTTTTCACGAATCACAATTTCTGCACTCATTCCGCCTCAGTGGTTTAGACTTCTCAGTCTCAGTTTCATATTTTTTTCGCCCAAACCAACACATTTTCAGATATCTCGATTTTTTTGTTATTCTAGACCGTTGATCTCAAGACAGCTCTGGTAGAATTCTCATACTTCGAATACTGCATTTGCAAATAACTAAGTTGCGAAATTTCGCACAATATTAAAAGGGATCCTTGCCCCTTAGGAACTAGCTCATTAAGGAAGGAGTTGCCCCATCGACCCTAATGGAGCGTTCGATCCTGTGGTGTACAAACTAGTGCTTTACTCCCTACCTTTGTTAGTAGCCTACTGTGTAAATTTCCACAGTGTTCTTAATTATTATTGACCAAATGATATGTCATTTGTTTATTAAAGCAGCCCACATGTTCATGGAATCTCAACACGAGAGTCAAAGAGAAGCACAGTGCTTCCTTGGTGGAGAGTTTCAGTTCCCCACTCAGTTATCACACCTGTTGAGACAGGCTATATACCATAAATGGAAGCTAAAACAGGTTGTAAATTCACTTAAAACTAACTAGATGCATGGGCAGAAGTGTAAATAGAACATGATATGTTAATCAGATACAGAAGGCACATCACAGACTCTACTTCGGTTCTATCTTAAGGGGTTTAAACAACGTTAAAAGACGAGGTAGCATCACAAATACTTCATCTTGCAGGACTATCTCTAACGGTTCTCACACACACACAAAGTTATTGTTATAATCGGTTAAAATTTACTTAAAAATTGTTCTATTCGCGTGCCTTCTCATCAACGAATTCCATTAGGCAAAATGGAAGTTATGAAGTAGGCATATTCTCGGTCACGACAACTAGAATAAGTAAAATAATACGAAACCACGAGTGTTTTCTGCAATGCTATTGCCTCCAGCGTAAATTTAACGTTGCAATAATAACGTTTGTAGGTCAAATCACTTCAATGCAACTTCAAAGAGTCAAGATGAATTTGATTTCACGATTATTTTTCACTCACTTTTGTCATAAAGGAATTGGAGTAATGAAGGCACACTCGCATGGTGTTGGGTCATTATTGGCGTGGAAGAGTGGTTAATAAGAGGTGAGTAAAATTCAATGTCTGATCAAGATTTCAATGTGAAGCTGTCAAAATCGGTTTTTATTCAATGTCAAGATGGTTCTGTAGATGAAATAGAACAGTATTGACAACGAAACCACTGTGCCTAGATTGGGTGAAGCATACTCGTGAAACCGATTTTTTCTTGACTATTTGCAGTTGCATTGAATTAACTTAGCACACACGCGTTATTATTGCAACGCTAGCTTTACCTCGTAGGTAATAACGTCGCTGCAAGGACGCATGATTGTAGATATGCAAACGAAATGGGAACTCATAGTCTCAAATACCCCAGGCGGTGGTTTAGGGGTTGAGGCAGGTGGTGGGGGAGGAAATGATGACAAAGGGAACGTTCCATCTGAAATATCCACTTCATCATCAACCTCTATCATTACTCTTTATTTCGCTGTTTACGCCACAATAAATCAATCATCAGCAAGGCTCGGCAACAACATATTTAGTTGTGATAAAACTGAAGACACGGAGATGTTGGTATTGCTAATTTAACTGCTTCTTTGGTAGTAAATCGAACACAAAGCTTACTGGTGGATTAAACGAAGGCCCCAATTGATAGGTATCATTCTCTGTTAACATAGATTAATGTGTGTCCGATTGTTCACCCTTTTACTACTCAGCCATTTTTCACCACCATTTGGGTATCAATTAACCGCTTCTATTACCGTAATTCTAAAGGAGGTTGAGGGAATAGGGTGGAAAGTAGGAGGTAAGGGTTTGAAGAGACAATGTAGGAGACTATGGAAGAATTAACTCCCAGTTTGTTGTTAATGCCTCCTCATGTCATGGTGCTTGACGGCGGCATTCTACAGCCTGGCCCAACATGGCTCTATGAGAGCGTAATATCAATATCAACATTCACGAATAATTAAAAAGGGTACGTTATACCCATCGATACCACACGCAGTTAGTAATATTGTGGAAATTCCATGAAGTAGTCTTAGTTTCGCGAACACACCAATGAACCTTGTTGTACTTTTGCTGATAATTGTGATCACTTTGAAATGAGTCGAAGCCTTAATAGCTACTGCTGTGACTGTTGTTCTTGAAGAAGAGAAGTTGCTTTTATTGCGAAGGCAGTAAATGTTTGTCCGTCTCATATGTTGGTCATTTGGAAACGATGCAAAGAACGAAGAATCAGTGTTTAATAGTGTTAAATATCGAGTCTATGATAATTACCGTGTGTATTCATTCGATCAAACGAAAACGCCTCCTGAAAAGGAACTTGGAAATAACTCATTGTGCAAGAGAAGGAGAAAATATCCATTAGAAACCTGCATTTAATTCCATCTCCATGGAAGTAAGTAAAAATAAATAAGCTTATGTCCTACCAATGTGTCCTGCCAGGGCCATTATAAAGTACATTAAACACTGCAATGACTCACCAAACATATAAACCTCCAGTTGATCTGATTATGATATTAAAAGAGCAAATTGATGTCCTCGTAACTGGAAACAAATGACCTTAATGAAAAATTTCAACGTAAAATACAGAATTGACCATTATGAAGGCAAGAATCAAACTTAAAATTATAAGTGCATTATATTAAATAGATGGAAAAGTTTTGAACAATTTGGAAGAAAAGTAAAATTTCATAAACAAAGAAATTAGGAAGGAAGCAGGTGAAACAGCGAAATAAGGAACAATGACAGGATATGACGAAGTAGTCGCTACAGGTTGTGGCTCCTTGTCGACCTCAGGAGGTGGAACTATTTCCGATTGATAGTCATCCTCAAGAGGTAAATTTACTCTTCCTTTTTTGTCATTACTCTTACTCATTAGTTTCGCCCTGTTTTTCATTCCTTGCTCCTCAGTGGTGCTGCCGATGCCATCACTATTACGGCAGTACACCATAGCAATGTAGATATGAAGTTATGAGTTCCCATCTCGTTTGCTCATGTGTGCTCATGCGTTTTAAAACGTCTCCACTTTTATGTCAATGGCCACGTGGATTACATCTCTACATCCACCATAAAGCTAAATAGTAAGCTAGACGGTCGCTGTCCTGACTATTGATTAGTGTACCAATTATATTGCTGAATGATATAGAGTAATAAACAAAGAATTTAGATACATGTCAGACGCTTTCCAAATTTTGAAAAATTATGACCACGTATTTGCTTCCGTATACGATTAGAAATTTATTTTTGGAAAGCCTACCTACTTATCTTTATAAGTAATTAGTCTAGTTTTGATCTAGTTATTTTCTATCTGATTAGAGTTGCGTTCCTAGTATTTTTGCTCGTATTTTGTCTTGAATAGTAAAGCTCTCTTAATCCTCATGGACGCTGAAAGTTCCATAATTATTAAAATAATTTTGCACTTTATACGTTACATAATTTGTTCACTTGTTTCCTTTTTGGATACAGGCTACTTTAGCCCCAGGAGGGCAGGACACCAAGCATAGCTCAAGCAACGGTCATGTTTGGCTTAAGAGCATGTCGTGCATTTTAAACCGTGCGTTTTTTAATTTTGTGACCTTCTTTTAACAATTTTGATAAGCTATACCTGATCCATTCTGTAGCATCACTGGATTTCATTGATCAATTGCAATGACCAACTACAAAGTTATTGAAATCACACTTTGGATTTTGTCAATTCTTAATTGTCATTGATATTTTTATGTATGTTATCTTAAACCCACCAATTACTCCAGATCATTTCATGAGATTGATTGGGAAATAAAGGGACAAAAAAGGGCACGCATTTACTGCAATAATGACTATTGAATAGAAAGAAAGTTGAATCCTCTTGAAATGCAACACAATTATATTATCGATTATGCAATCTAAGTAAGTGCGAAGATGTGGCATGCTATTGGGTGTCTCAATCAGAAGCATGTGTCATCTACTCCTCCACAGTTTGCTCCCACTGGGTGTGGTGAATTCCAAGACTTTGAGTAAAATAAATAAATGGAGTAAATTAAGTGAAGTGTGCTCCACCACTTATTCCACACTAGTAAGAGGAGGTTAATTGACGTGACAAAAGTGAGACAGACAAGTCTAGCTCTCTTGTTTCAAGTTGAGCTACCAGCCAAACATCTAAAATAGCAAAAAATGTGGAAGTTGAAGTCATAGTTTAATTTTGGTCCAAATGGAATCAAGGTCACTAATACGGAACTATTTATTGTGGAAATTAAATTAAATAGGTAGGTAAGACAAGACACAGCTTTCTGGCTAACTTGATTCAGGTTAGGAAAATGAGATTGCTCTGTTAATTAAACACGTGTCTCAGTAAACTGATTAGTATGGCTGATTTGCCAACTTGTTCAACTTAAATGAAGTTCGACAGGTGAGAGATGGATAGAAGTGATGTAGTTAAATGGAAGAGGAAAGAGTACACAGAAGACCTGAAACCTATTGGCCAACAAGTGGAACTCCTTGACCTGCCTGCTTACACTTACTGCCATTCATTTTTCCATCTCAATGCACCATCTTCCATTCAACAATCTTTCCTACCCACTCTCTGTCTCTCTCTGTCTCTCTCTCTGTATCTAAAATGAGGCTTTTTAACGACTCGTCACTTAGTTCTTGATGAGAAACGATATGATCTGAATGTTTTAGAATGTGTTAATTGATAAAATCTAATCTAAAATTCTCTCACTTTCTACTTCACTGAATCATATTCCTCAGTTCAAGTTACAGAAAGTTGGGTTTATTCAAAGGCACAATTTCATCATTACGGATGAACGCGTAAATACAAACCAGAGATTATTCTCAAGTTGTCAATTTCCTTCAATTTGCGTAGGTTGATTTATGTAACACAAGATGGCTTTCGAAATCTTTTGATGTTTGGAAGCTTCATACCTTCTTTGTTAAAGCAGTATCTATTGCAGATAAGCTTCTTAGTGTGCAACCAAATTATTCTAACATCTGAGGTACGTTTTCCAGAGGTGTTGGTGAATATACCCCAAGCCGATTAGTGCTGAAAATAGTGTTTCACGTAAAGTGTGAGTTGTTTGTTCAACTGTGCACGTTTGGATTATTCTTTAAGCACACGCGTATTGAAAATAGTGTTAGAATCTGGAAATAATTGAGACTCAACAAAATCAACCAATTCTATCGAAAATTATCCCAATCCCACCCAACAAATGCTCAATTAACAAGAGTAATTCGCCGAAATGTGTTTCATCATTGGTAAATATGAAAATTGCTCAGGCAGTTATTTGTACCTAGGGGTGTGAAGTGTGATATTGACAATCGATTAGTGCGTTGGCCACTGTAGAGAAACCGTCTGCTAATCGTATTAAACTCACTCGCGTCTCGATTGGTCGACGTTTACTTGGAGTTGGCTTTCCACAGTTGAAAACGAATAAATGAGATGAGGATGTGGTAATAACATTTTAAGCACAAAATATTCGTTTGGAATTCTTCTTATTTTAACCCAAAATGAGGATAGGAGATAAAAATCCGATTTGCATTTTTAAAAGATTTTGTGTGATTTCTAAAATAGCAATTTCTTCAATTCGAACAAAATTTGGTAGTATGAACCAACCTTCAAATAAAATAAATCCTGTGGATCTAGTCAATGCAGTTCGCTCTTTTATTAAACACTCACATAAGGTGGCCTTGTTATGTTCCTGGTGAAGTTTAGTCAAATGCACCCAGCAACTCAATCTCCAGTAACGTATTACAGCACCACGTTGATTTGAGATCAGACATTAGACACAGAGAAGTTAGTAGTTTCTTGACAATCGTCCCTTTACCGCTAATCAAATATGGATTAATAAGTCTCTGAGAGTTCACTCCTCTATTTCCACCCTTCAAGATGATATATATATGGGGAAGGGCTACGAGATTGTGAAAGGACTTCTTAGCAGTGTAGTGACGATGACTTCGCCTTTCATGGATCTTGGCTGTAGCATTTCCAACCTGCGCCCTCTCGGCGCTTTGCGGGGAATGTGATATTATGATCAGCATTTGTGATTAATTAAAAGGTTCCCCAAGCCAGTTGTGATCAGAAATCCTTCTCTTTTTCATATGCCGTAGTCTAAATAGTTATTACTGTTGATGTTGTAGAAGAATGAAATCAGGAAATCGTATTCCGTCAAGGAGACCTGTACGGGAAAACCATTACTCATGCACCCTCTCATTTATGTGCCTTATAGGCGAGTTTATTTGTAGTAAGCTCCAGCAAATGTCAATTATATGCACAGTGCATTGCTATGGTGAATAAATGGCAAGTATTGCCTTAAATGGAGGCCCCAATTGGTGCTCGTTGTGCTACAGATTGGGAATTGTCTCTCGATTGCCTTCACAGTGTTGAATTTTCCATTCAGTTGTCATTGCTTAATCACTGAAGTAGGAAAGAATCGCTTTTGAAACCAAACTGCGCTTTAAATTGGTATTTTGAAGAAGCAAACGAAAGCATGCTTAGTTGAAATGATTGAAACTAGATAAAACTCTACTGAGAATTTGATATTGTTTTTGGATCATTCACTTTCAGCTTTGTGATGATCGCTACGCTACAAATTCTTGTCAGACTGGCTTTCTTTAGCATAAGCAATGCTGGTGCTCTGCGCTTGAATCCTCAAATTCATATGCATGCAATATGCACAAGTACGCAGTTCTAACAGATAATACAATTACGAATAGCTGCTCTTGGGGAAAATACACCGTTTTCTTTACTTCGATTCATTTACACAATGAGCATTGTACAAAAGGGCATAATTTGGGATTTTTCGTTTTTTGAAACGAATGTTAAAGTTAATTTTAAGAGAAACGGAAAATTAAATCAAATATTTAAAGGTCAAACCATTTCAAACAATCGTGAAGTTCAAATCAATTTGCTAACACTTTTCCAATATAAATAAATTTTCAAATTGATTTAATGAATGACGTTTATTAGTCGAACAACATTCATAGTGTTTGCAAACATTCAAACATCGATGTTATACTTAAGATGTCCTTTCAAAGAGTTTCCTAATTTCGCTTGCTCAAATTTCTGCAGTATGTAAGAACAGATCAGTAAAACATTCAAACTGCGTTGTTTATGGAAATCAATAAATAATCGACAAGCAAATGGTTAACTAACATTCAAAGATTAACAGTGGTAAGAGTGAATGTAGACAGTCGATTGTCATCTTTTAAACCTCCTCTTACTAGTGTACAATTAATAGTGGAGCACATTTCACTGGATACACTCCATTTATTTTAAATGAAGCCATGAAATACACTAAACACCGCAGAAGGAGACTGCGGAGGAAAAAATGGCACGTGCTCCTGACTGAAAATAGCCAATTAAATTGTGCCACATTTCAAAGGAACCCAACTTTCACTCATGTAGCGAGACGGTTAATTGAGCAATTAAATGTCTTCGTTGTACAGTCTCCTCCTGTAAAAGCTAAGCTTTGTCTAGTGAATTAAAATTGCACCTGGTTTTAGTAAATCCCCATGACTCCACATCACTCCGCCTCAATGATAAATGGAAAGCAGCATTTTCGACATGAGTTGAGAGAGTCAATTTGGTCTTTCGACACTTGGCAATAAATAAATCTGCACAGTTTTTCTCACACTCGAGAGGAGGAGTTTCTCATATTTTTCTTCAATTAAATAAAGTGCCTAATGCATAGAAGATGTTTCAGAAATAAATATACTCTAGTTATGATAAGTACCACCTGATACACATGTGAGCCTAATCGTTAGCCAAATATTCAATTAGAGTTCAATTAGAGTCAAAATATGAGATAGGTCAAATGCCTATTATATACACCATTTCTCGCCAACATTCAATTTCACTTGAAAAATGCTCGAGAAAATTTTCTTGGGTAAGATTAAGACGAATGTTTATTGGAAGCCTGCATTTATACTCGGTGCTATAGAGGTGAATATGGGAGAATTGTTCAAAACATTCTAATGTTTATTAAACATTTGCGTAACTCTCAATCTAGATTGACTAACTGAAGTTTGTACAACACCAGCTGATTCCATTGTACAGTTAATGGAATAATTGAAGTTCCCGTAAGTAGACACAAGTCATGTTGTTAAAATAATAAGAAAAATTAAATGAAATATACGTTAGGAATCCATTGAAGTGAATTAAAAACGACAATTGTATTGTTTTAAAAAAAGAAGCAAATATTTTTACATATTAGGTAAAAGTCTACATTTTTATAGCCAGAGAAATTAGGAAAGAAACAGCTGAAAGAGTGAAATAAGGAGTAATGGTAGTTGATGATGAAGTGGTTGTTTCAGTTGTAACCTTCTCACTGTCACCGTTTTCTTCACTGCCGCCTGGTTGACTCGGGTTGCTTCCAGATGAGCCTCCTCCATTTAGGCCACTACCTGCCCCATTTCCGTCACCGCTACCTGAGTTATTTTGGCCACTTCCACCTGGCTTCGCGCCATTTGTGTCATTATCTGGTTTATCTTGACTGAACAGTTGAGTTGCATTGACATCAGTTGCCTGAAAACGCCTCTTACATTTAGAGTCATTGGTCACATGGGTGACATCTCTACACCCTCCCTGAATCTATGTAGTAATCCCCTTCGAAGGAAATGAATTAACGTAGGAAGACTGTTGAGGTAAATTAATCTCTTCTACTCCTCCCTTGAGTTCGCGTGTGTTTTTTACAACAAGTGTAGACATCACTTTCCGAAGCTTCAATCCAAAACCTGCTTTCAAGCCTCTAACTCGTAATTCTCCTAGTTATTTGCTGAGTGTGGTTTCTAAGGAGGAGACAATGAAAGTGTCACTTGAAGAAGCCTGTGCCGATGGGAGTAATGGTCCTGCTGATAATTTGGAGAGATCATTGGCATGAGATGGTGGGATGACTTGGTATTCATGTTGCAAATTCGCAACTGGATGCCAATTAATTATTCCTTGTCTTTCAATTTTAGGATTTTATTACACCATGCATAGACATGTAGTTAGTTAGTCCATTATTTATTGATGATACACGTTAATTCCCCTCACAAAAGTACTTTCCTTAATTTGCCGATATTGCTGGAAATAATCTTTGGCAGAACTCTTCCCTCTGGTATCGCTTTGATTCCATTTAGTCTTCTGTCCACATTAATGCTAATTAGGCAGAGGTTTAACGATTAATGATCTACACGGCGTCTTTTCTCTTATGTTCTCTTGAATTTTGATACAGGATAGTCAATTTCGTATGAGCGCTCCAAATCTCACGACATTAACGATGATTGGATTGGCACTGTGTTAACAGTAATGTATTCTTCTGTTACGAGCACGATTATTGTACATTTTCTAGTTGTCATGACCGAGAATATGTCCACTTGATAACTTCCATTTTGCCTAATGAAATTCGTTGATGCAAATAGAACAATTTTTAAGTAAATTTTAACCGATTATAACAATAACTTTGTGTGTGTGTGAGAACCGTTAGAGATAGTCCTGCAAGATGAAGTATTTGTGATGCTACCTCGTCTTTTAACGTTGTTTAAACCCCTTAAGATAGAACCGAAGTAGAGTCTGTGATGTGCCTTCTGTATCTGATTAACATATCATGTTCTATTTACACTTCTGCCCATGCATCTAGTTAGTTTTAAGTGAATTTACAACCTGTTTTAGCTTCCATTTATGGTATATAGCCTGTCTCAACAGGTGTGATAACTGAGTGGGGAACTGAAACTCTCCACCAAGGAAGCACTGTGCTTCTCTTTGACTCTCGTGTTGAGATTCCATGAACATGTGGGCTGCTTTAATAAACAAATGACATATCATTTGGTCAATAATAATTAAGAACACTGTGGAAATTTACACAGTAGGCTACTAACAAAGGTAGGGAGTAAAGCACTAGTTTGTACACCACAGGATCGAACGCTCCATTAGGGTCGATGGGGCAACTCCTTCCTTAATGAGCTAGTTCCTAAGGGGCAAGGATCCCTTTTAATATTGTGCGAAATTTCGCAACTTAGTTATTTGCAAATGCAGTATTCGAAGTATGAGAATTCTACCAGAGCTGTCTTGAGATCAACGGTCTAGAATAACAAAAAAATCGAGATATCTGAAAATGTGTTGGTTTGGGCGAAAAAAATATGAAACTGAGACTGAGAAGTCTAAACCACTGAGGCGGAATGAGTGCAGAAATTGTGATTCGTGAAAAGTGGTACATGTTTTAAAGTTTTTTGAAGCCATAGTTCTCACGAATGAGATATTGGGTTAAAACGTTAGGTATTATATATAATGAAATACATGTCATTTTTCAAGAAATTCGGAACAATTTTAATCAATCTCTGGGAATGAATACTTACACTACTATAAACTTAAATAGTAGCATTATTAACGAAGGTTCATTTGTTAACTTTTTACTGATTTGAAAAGTATGCCTCTTGAAGTGTTTAAGGTAACTGTAATACAGTGGGTAATACAAACGTAGCCTATTATCGACATGACCATAAACGATTTCTTTCTTAAAAGTAAGTGCACTGAATTTAAATAGTTGAAATGATATTCTGATACCGCCTTTGAATTAAGTTTGGAAGACGGGTTGATAAGATGCGTTGAAAGCCAAATGACCCCTCAACCTCAATCCTGATGCATCCGCTTCTTCCTAATAACGATTTAGGAAGAAAATAGGATGAATGGAAAAGACTTCAGGGGAACACTCACGCACGTCAGCTCATTCTGGTCGACAGTGCGAATCATTTTTTATGATCAAAAGTTAAACGTAAAGCTATATTGTCCATATAAAGATATATTTGACATCTAATCATGGTTACTCACAAGATCAGAGGACTAAGATTCTTTGTGAAGTTATTACCAACTCTGAGTGCATTTGACGCCTTGTCATCGAATTCCATGGACATATCGGCTTTTGTTAGAATAAATGTCACAGCAATTATGAGGTGGATGAATAGAAGGGAATAGCAGACAAGAATTAAAGATTATTATTAGAAGGGTTTAGAAATAATTCAAGAGTCGAAGGATAACCGTATATGTTCACTGAAATGGGGGGAGGTGGTCTGCAGAGTTGACATCTTGCTACATATCGAAGGTCCGAGCAGAGTACGTTATTGCTCTTTCATAGCCACGTTTTTCTATATAAATAATAAAACCGTCCTCCGAAGAAGATACGAGTTTCTGGGTTTGCAGATTATCCACGTCATTATTATGGTGTGCTCTTCGGATTTTTCTCAAGAGGACTCGGGAGGAGTCGACGACACGAATATGCAAGAAGATAATCTCCATTTTCCTTACACAATTTAATTGTGTTCGGTGGAATAGCCAGCGTTATAACACTACTTCAAATGATTTAATATTCAAATTTATTACTCTTTACCACTAAGCGTCCTCATTAAGTCATTTTATACTACTTAAGCCGGATCGGTCCTCCTTTTCGACGTACCTCACTATCGGTCTTCTACAATCTGTTGATCGCGCGTTAGTTTGATGCAGCCTTCTTGAGATGCCTGAATAAATAAACTGCAAAATTAGTAATTTGAAACATCAAATCGAGTTGTCAAAATCAGCGTGGATATCAGGTTCAATTCAAGCCTTATCTCCCCATATTTTTCTATAATTTTCTCACATTTACAAATATAAATTCACATGTTCTAATAATATAAACTTGGGTTGTGCGATAGCGGGCAGTTGACGTCAAACTACAATGACCAGACTGTATGTCATATTCCATCTCTTCCACAGTACTCACCTTACCTTTCATTCTCTACCTTTGTGTCTGTTTCTTTTACATCTATGAATCACATTTCCGTTCTCCTCTCTGGCCTTTTTGTGACTTTGGTGTATCTTCCCTCTGTGAAGCTCGAAGTCAACTAGAGGGCTAATGCTATCTATCACACAGCCTGCCATTTGATATGAATGTTCAGTTTTCATAGTAAACAGAACAATGTTCAGAATAAATAAACAGCAAAATTTGCTAATTGAAACATCAAACCGAGATGTCAACATCAGCGTTGACAACAGGTTCAATTCGAGCCTCACCTCCCCATATTTTTCCCTAATTTTCTCACATTTACAATTATAAAATCACTTGTTTTAATAATATGAACGTTATAGCAACTGTCAAATAAATGCTGGGAAATTTGGAATAATTCAAAAATTTGTTTTCGGTGTGTACAAATTTCTAATTAATTGTAAAGAAAGTGATGGATTTTGATAGAACTACATATCCAGTCCACTGCCAATCCCCATCTTTTCAGTGTTTGAAGAGACTGCGTGCAATTTTATGACAAAATTTCAGATAAAATTCGTGTTGATTGTGCCTTTTCTATGTCAAGTTTTCAGAGTAAATAGAATATCGGTCAGAATTATTCCTTTTGATGTGAGGCACTTTCTTTATTCCCTCTGGAGATTTCAGTGCAGTTTATGTGAGTGATCGGGCTGTATTACTAGAATAAAGAAACATTAGAAAAATGTAAATACGAAAACTGCGTGTTAACAGCAAAGCTTAATAAATTAAAAAGAAATCCAATAGATAAGTAAGTTACGGTATTTTCAAAGAGTTTTTCAAAAGTAACCTCCGTGAACAACTCTAACAGCCTCAATACAGCACTGGACAAAAAATTGTTCGAATTCTGTCTTGGCACTGCGAGTAGCGTTTTTCTCAACTTAAAATTGGTTTAGATCCTGAGGTGGAGGAGGTGGGGTGGGTGGAGGGATGGAAAAGGTGGGGTAAGGGTAAGGTTGTTGGGAGTCAAAACATTATAAATTCTATAGCTCTCCAACCAGATTGATTAATTGACAATCGTTATACCCCAGCTGATCCCATTATGCTATTAAAAGATGATAATAAAGTCACCGTAAGTAGACACGCATCAATTTGTCGATAAATTAAGACAAAAGAAATGAAATAGGCATTAGGAAACCATGAAACGGAATTTAAAGTGACAACTGTATTGTTTTAAAGAGAAGCAAATAATGTGAAAGATATGGGAAAAATAACTAGATTTTCAGAATGAAAGAAATTAGGAAGGAAACAGCGGAAAGAACAAAGTAAGGAGTAATGGTAGAGGATGTCGAAGTGGTTGTTTCAGGTGGAACGTTTCCATCGTTACCACTTCCTCCACCGCCACTTGGGTTATTCGGGTCACCTCCACTTGAGCCTCCACCTGAGCCCCCACTTGAGTCTCCACCTGAGCCTCCACCTGAGCCTCCACCTGAGCCTCCACCTGAGCCTGCACCTGAGTCTCCACCTGAGCCTTCACCTGAGCCTCCACCTGAGCCTCCATCTTTTGAATCCTCCGCCTCTGATGTCGTCGATATCAGGGTGATACAAAATACCAATGCAAATATGTAGATCTGAGTTCTCATTGCGTTCGCTTATGTTCACTCATGAGTTCTATGATGCCTTTTATATCTAACAATCGTGTGAGCTACACCTTTAATGTGAATTTTGAATGAATGATTGGCTTTGATGATTTAACCTTATTTCCTCTTCTCTACATTTTCAGTTGTCATAAGCCAATTACCTTGCAAATCTACGCTTTTACGAATTGAATCAATGTTTCGCCTAGTTATTTTTTTCCACAAAATAGATTCAATTATTCACGACGGCCGTAAATTCCGTGTGTAATAGACAATTTTTGTAATTAAACAGTCATTTATCAAATTTTGTCATGAATTTTAGCCAAAACGGTTCAAACTCATTTGACTAGCAAATACGCATTCACAAATATGCTTCCCTTCTGAATCGAAGAACTTCAGATATTTTGTTCAATTTCAAACACTTTCCAATGATCACAGAAATGATCCTCTTTTAGTTCTTTTAACGAGCATCATTAATAAAAACTACCACTTCATTTGTAGTTTCGTCGATTTCAATTTTCATGAAATTTAGTTTGATTTGTTGAAATGTGTATGACAACTCGAAATAGCATGGAAGTTATGCTTTATCTTGTAGCGAGAACAGCAAATCTGCTGTCTTTTAATCGTCTTCTACAACGATAATTATTCCATCATCTCGTTTAGTTGCGCTTCCTACTTAATGATAGAGTTTGCACCTATCAATTACCATCCTTTCACGTTTCATTAATCACACTCAAGTGGAAGATGAATGACTGGCGTCTTGTGTGAAGCAGCATTACAAAATAACAGTTTCAAGAAAGACAGTAGTCTAATTAGTATTGATCACTTGAGTGCATTCTTTCTTTCTGAAAAAAGGAAGATGAGAAATTACCGACTTGATGTGAGAAAGTTAACTTGCTCTTTTGGCATTCGCCAATGTATATGTCCTCATTCTTGGTTATAATCTTCACTCTTGTCATTGATATGAGTCCTTATCTCAACCCAAGTAGTAGAGTTTAGTACAGAGTGCACAATGTTGTAGTTGAGCATATCTTGCAGCGGTCGGAGTGAAGTCGACGAAATCGGAAATTCCAGTCAATTTAAATATTATATCTATAACTAACGAATTCGACTGCTTCACATTGAAATCTTAACCATTCCACACAGATATTAAATTTTATTCACCTCTTAGTAAACACTCCTCCACGCCAATAATGACCCAACACCATGCGAGTGTGTCTTAATCTCCCTAATTCCCTCTTATTTCGTTTCCAAAATAATAACACCAAGTTTTCGTGGCAAAATATTGTGAAGACATTTTGTGAATTTCTCAGACTCAGTTTCAGATGTTTCGTAAACTGTCCTATTACCTTCAAGGAAGTTTGCTGTTGTTGGCTCATTCATTACATGACATGTGCCTGCTGCCTTCCACAAGTTGTTTGGGTTGTTCTACTTTCCAAAACACGTTTAGCTCCAGTGGCTTCCCCACTCATACCAATTGCAAATTCGATTCGTCTGTACCATGCAGTGTCAGCTAGGCATCACAAAATATTTTCAATAAAGTGGCAGTGGAGAGGAATAGAGAGGAAGGTATTTTATGGAAAAGAACATTAATCATTTATCAACGATATCTATCCATCACGGTGCTGTGTTCGCAAAAAGATGATATTCAATCAGTTCAGAAGAAAAAAATACCATAATTTAAAGTTATTTTCAATTAAATAGCACAATTTGCTCAGTGTATATTCGTGTAAATTGAAGCAATACATAAGAGATGAATTTCGACGAATCATTGGGTAATCTTTCAACTTTCCTAAAGTACTTCTTTGTGTAAATGTGCCCATACTAATTTGAATCTAATGTCCACTGTGCTTTCCATTCTTGCGTCAGTAAATTAGCTTTGTTCCTTTTCCCATGTGTGAAGTCCGTTTTCCACGTTCCTCCTTTCTAATACGTTGTATCATATGGCCATGTAAATCTGATAAACATAAAACACAGTCCGGAGTTTACCGCACACCGGAATGCATTCAGGCATTCCAGTTGTGGGTAATGCTTCCATTAAGTAGACAAGTTGATCATCTTGACAACCAACTATGACATGGAAGTTTACAATTTGAGGTTAAATATTACATTAATTAAGTTAAATTACAATAAAAAAATTGACTCACAAGTTTAACGCGAAAATACTATTACATTTGGAAAATGGTAATGAAGGGGTAGTAAGACCTTTTACGAAGAGATGTATCTGATTTAAACTCACGAATCGAATATTCAGAAGAACTCTATCTTGTTAGAGTGTTGCAACTGTTTGTGCATCTCAAACATATATGTGCATATACCTGTGAACCTGGATATGTAAGTCTTAGCTTTATACAGTGCAAATATGAAGGACCATATGCAATGAACAACTACAGAGTTATTGTAATTCCACTTTGGGTTTTGTCAATTTTTCATTATAGAGGACAGTTATAGATTTTGTACTCAATGTCAGTTTCACTGCTATTTTTATATATGTCATCTTAAACCCACCAATCAATCCAGATCGTTTCATGAGGTTGGATGGAAAATAATGGAAAAAAAGGGCACGCATTCACTGCAATAATCTATTTCACTCATTCTCACGAAAATTGAATATTTATTGTTCTGCCTCCCAAATAGATCAAAGGTTGAGTCCTCTTGAAATGTGACACAATTCTATTGGCGATTATGCAATCTACTTGAGTGCTACAGTGTGGCATGCTATTGGATGTCGCAATCAGAAGCACGTGTCATCTACTCCTTTACAGTTTGCTCCCAATTTGTGTGGTGAATTCCAAGACTTTGAGTAAAATAAATGGAGTATATTGAGTGAAGTGTGCTCCACCACTTATTCAACACTAGTTAGAGGAGGCTTATTGATGTGACACCAATGAGACAGACAAGTCTAGCTCTCCTCATTCGAGTTGAGCCACCTGACAAACATCTGAAATAGTAAACCCCGGGGGAAGTTGAGGTCATAGTTTATTTTCGGTCCAAAAGGAATCAAGGTCACTCACACGGAACCATTTATTTTGGAAAATAGGTTACATAGGTAGATAAGACAAGACACAGCTTTCTGGTTGTTCTTATTCTAGTTATCGCAGAAGACAGAGAGTTGGTTCTTTTGCGAGAGGAGAAAATTGTAGTCAGTTACGATGTCGCGTATGTGGAACGGTGGAGTGGGTCGTTTATAAAGAATAACGAGGTTCTCCAGACAATCTCACAGGCATCGTTTAGCTATTTATCAGCCAGTAAAATCTGATGAAGCTTTCAACATTACAGAACTGCCCATAGGTGCAATTCTGACAATGGAAGTATTAGTGTGACCTGGAGCAAAATCAACGCTTTCAAAAGTCTTGGATCATTGGTTGAGGAGGAGGGAACAATCACTAGGCACTTACAAGCTGCAATTCTTCCACCAATTGTTAGCAGGCAAAATGCCTATTCCCCTGTTGTGGGTAGATGCTGAAGTAATTCATATCTACAATGATAAGGGAGCCTGAAGTGACCAGAAAACTACTCAAGAATCTTCCGTCTTGACGGAGAGTGCAAATGCTTCGTATCGATAGTCTGTCCAGGTCTTGACGATCATCACTTAGGTAACGTGGATTTTGTGGTGGAATTTCCTTCCTAAGAGAACAGCAATTCAGGAAGTGTTCATGAGGTTTGAAAGAGCTTTACCATTCAAAGCAATAAATTCGAGCTCAACTAATAGAAATGCTATTCTAATTAATTTGTTAGATGATGGCGCTCCGAGATAAGCGGTCACTATTTTTCTGATTACTTACACTACAAATTCTGTCAATTTAGTTGAAATGTTGCACTGAACGCTTGAACGCTGACATCTGGTATAAAGTAACATTGTATCAACAACAACCGAAACATCAAAATTAGACTAGTTACTTATAGAAGTAAGTACGATTGCTTCACAAATGTAAATTTCAAATCATTTATTATTTTATATTGGCTAAAAAATATTAGTTACTCAAAAAAATGAGATTATTAATTTATTGCTAATTGTTCATTTCCGTTTAAATGTACCAAAATAGGATTTGTTGTCTATTTTAAGGTAATTGGGTGTCAATTGTGAGTTCTCCGATTTTCGTATTCTTTCAAAACTCTTCAGTGTTATGCAGTGCGAACTTTTAGCAGAATTCACAATTGACAAACACAATTTTTCCGTCTTTCTCCGTGCTTGAATATCTGGCTGTTGGGTCATGGTTTTCTTGAAGCAAACATGGCATTCACTGGAAGGAAAAATTAATACGCTGAAGCCTATGATAAACTCTCTTATGCTCGATTGTTGATCACATCAAGCCACGGTCTTGAGCACAATCTACATCATCTATCTGCTCCCATAAACTTAAGAGTCGATGGCTGATTTGCTGAACTGCATACATGCCAGTTAGCTAGCTAAACACACATTTTCCAATCCAGATGGTGCATTAGACTTCAGAAAGAGAAACAAACCAACGCAGTAATAAAGAGGGACACAGTGGAAGTGACAATTTGAACTAAGAAAAGGAAAAGTATTTAACCATTTCGATCAGTTGAAATGCAGAATAGAGTGGAGGCATTAAATGCGAATTACTAATATTTATATTACAGTATTAACTTTCTTTGATCTCTCATTCGAGGAAATATGATTATTGTGTTGTTGAAAATATCCACACTGGATTCAAAGAGAAGCCACGATAAGAGCAATTGAGTACCCATTTTCAGCTTCACTGCTATTTCTAGTCATGCTTTCCTAAATTCACCAATCACTCCAGATCATCTCATGAGATTGTGGGGAAAATAATTAGAAACCAGACGACACTCAATCATTGCAATTATGTCATTTAAACTTGCTCAAGAGAATGGGAAAATTATTTTTCTGTCTGACAAACTGATTGAAAGTGAAGGACGCTTGAAATGTGAGAAAATTTGAATTGCGTTTGTCCAATCCACTTGATCGGTGTGGTCGCACCTTGTGTGAAATCTTGAGTGCTACAATGTAGCTTGCCATTTGAGTGGCTCAGTCATCTGCTCCCACTCTGTGTTTGGTGAAATTCATAACTGTACATTAAGTGTGCACACTAGAAAGAGGTGGTCTCTCAGGAGAAAATCAACTGTCCACATCTTCACTCTTATTACTGCTAATCTCTTAAAATTAGTTACATATCTGATTGATGATAATTGCTTAGCGCTCATAAGGAACGCAGTTCGGGTGTTTTACTGAGCTGCTCTTATACATTGCAGAAATTCTAGCAGGCTACTGAAGTTTGCTTAATCTCATGAAATCAGAGAGTTCTGGCTTTTGAAGATAGTGGAAGAGATTTATGACTCTCCATAATCTGGGTTTTCTTTGTATTGCCTTACACTCCAAGCCGAAAAGTAATACCAGAGAGCCGTATCTGAATGCATGTTACTCCCCACCACCACACAAAACATTTGATTCACCACTTTGGTCGGAGGGTATTGGATATAAGTGATTAATTTTATATGAATTAAAATCGAATCAGGAATTTGTAGTTGATTACTCGTAAAGTTGTCGTATCTGCTAAAGTGTCTTGGCAGCTGAGTTGTGACACCTTGTGTAAACTGTGGTATTTTGCATATAACAAAGGGATTTCATCGAACTCTAGAGTTCGTCAGCCGATAGTCAAAATAAAGCAGGATTCTCGGGCCGACCCACCACCTTTCTCCAAATATCTAACAAAATCTCATTCCTCATTTTTTACACTTCTCTGATATTTTAAAAAGGGTGTGAAAAGGACATATCTCCCTGTGGTGCACCCCGTTTTCTTCACCACCACCCGGTTTATCGGTGCCATTTCCGCCACCTGCGACTGAGCCATTTGTGTCATCACGTGTGTTTTCACCTGTGATACTATTTCCATTGTCCTGTGGCCCTGATGTCATCGCTATCAGGGCGATACAAATAACAATGCAAAAGTGAAGATCTGAGTTCTCATTGCGTTCGCCTATGTGCACTCATGAGTTCTAAAGTACCGCTCCATTTATATCTAATAATCGTGTGATCTACACCTTTAAAGTGGATTTGGAATGAATGGTTGTCTTTAATAATTTAACCTTATTTCCTCTTCTCCACGAAATCTCATACGATTTGAGAAAATACATTTTCAGTTATCATACGCCAATTATTTTGCAAATCTACGCTTTTTACGAATTGAATCAATGTATCGCATAGTTCAAATTTTTCTTCAAATTAGACCAAATTTTCACGGCGTCCTTAAATTCTATGCATAAAATACGTTTTTTTTGTAATTAAACATTTATTAATCTAATTTGTCATGAATTTTTCCGAAATGGTTCAAACTCATTTGGCTACCCAAATTGCATTCAAAAACATGCTGCTCTTCTGAACTGAAGAACTTCAGACATTTTGTTCGATTTCAAACACATTCCAATGATCACAGAAATGATTCTTTTTTTAGGTCTTTAAACGAGCATCATTAATACATACTACCATCTCACTTATAGATTCAATTGTTCCAATTTTCCATAATATTTATTTCAATTTGTTGAAACGTGTATGACAACTCGAAATGGCATGGAATACATGTCGTTTCTTGTAGCAAGAACAACAAATCTGTTGTCTTTAAACCGTCTTTTACGAAGATAATTATTCCACCATCGTGTTTTAATTTATTTCTCACTTAATGATAGAGTTAGCAACTATCGATTAACAGCATTTTAACAATTCCAATAGGCTAGACCTAATCTTTTCTGTAGCGTCATTGGGTTTCATTAATCATATTCAATTGAAAATTGAGTGATTGGTATCGAGTTTGAAGCAGGAGTAATGAAATTTCAAAATGAATGTCTGAGATTCTTATACTTTTTCTTTCTGAAAGTGAGAAGTTGTGACATTTCCGACATAATGTGACAAGTTAACTTGCTCTTTTGACATCTGCCAATGAATAAATCTGCAC
This sequence comes from Hymenolepis microstoma, assembly GCA_000469805.3. Lineage (NCBI taxonomy): Eukaryota > Metazoa > Platyhelminthes > Cestoda > Cyclophyllidea > Hymenolepididae > Hymenolepis > Hymenolepis microstoma. Next base: position 30,377,348 of record LR215989.1, read on the forward strand.
AGCTCATTTACAGCATCCTCGTGCCCAATCTTCATCTCAACACATGCAGTAGTGTTTAGTTTGGAGTGTGCGATCTTGAAGTTGAACATATTATTAGGCTTATAAGTAAGACGAAACTACGAGTGTTTGATGCGACGTTACAATTATAACGTATGTATGCCAAGTTAATTTAATGCAAATGCAAAAAGTCAAGAGGAATTTTGTTTCACTCAATCTAGGCAATCAATTGGTTTCTATTTCACCTGCAGAACCATCTTGCCATTGAATAAAACCGAATTTGACAGCTTACATTAAAATCTGAATCATCATATCTAGATATTGAATTTTATTCACCACTTCGTAAACACTCCACGCCAATAATGACCCAACACCATGTGAGTGTATCTTAATTGCACCAATTACATTATGACTAGAGTGAGTGAAATATGCTCGTGAAATCGAATTCATCTTGACTCTTTGATGTTGCGTTTAAGTGACTTGGTCTATAAACGTTGTTGCAACGCCAAATTTACGCTGGAGTCAATAGCATCGAAGCAAACTCTCGTAGTTTCGTCTTAATTATAAGCATAATATTTAAATTGACTGGAATTTCCGATTTCGCCGACATCACTTTGCTCACTGCATGATATGTTCCAATCCAACACTGTGCACTCTGTACTAAACTCTACTACTTGGGTTGAGATAAGGACTCGTATTAATGAATAAAGTGAAGATTATTACCAAGATTGATGCCAATACACTGTGTAGACTTATTCATTGGTGAAGGTCAAATTAGTAAGTTAATTTTCTCACATCAAATCGGAAATTTCGCATCTTATTACCTTTAGTAATAAATAATGCAAGAATCTCAGTCACTCAGGTGCTCAATACCAACTGCACCATTGTCGTTTTCAAAACTGACAATTTGAAATCGCATTCCTCCTGCTTCACGCAAGACACCAGTCATTCATCTTTCATTTGGACGTGATGAATGATGATCAATGAGGCTAAAATGTGGGCCAGGCAGAGCTTATCAAAATTTTTAAAAGGATGTTAATCGATAGTTGCTTACTCTGTCATTAATTGAGAAATAAATTAAAACAAGCTGATGGAATAATTATTGTTGTAAAAGACGATTTAATGACAACAGATTTGCTGTTCTTGCTACAAGATAGGGCATAGTTTCCGCGCTATTTCGATTTGTCATACATGTCTCAACAAATTAAACTGATTGTTATGGAAAATTGAAATTATCGAAAATACAAGTGAGATGGTAGTTTGTATTGATGATGCTCGTTAAAATATTTAAAAAGAATCATTTCTGGGATTACTGAAATAAGTGTCCGAAGTTCTTCAGTTTAGAAGAGAAGCATGTTTGTGAATGCAATTTGGGTAGCCAAATGAGCTTGAACCATTTGGAAAAATTTGATGAAAAATTAGTTAAACGAATGTTTACTTACAAAAAGGCGCATTTTGCATATAGATTTTAAAGATGGCGTGAATATTGGTGTCTATTTTGGTGAAAAATGCACTGGGCGATACATTGAATCAATTCGTAAAGAGCGTAGATTCGCCAGATAATCGGCGTATAATAACCGAAGATGTAGTTTCTCAAATCGTATACACTTTCGTGGAGAAGATGAAATAAGGTTAAATCCTCAAAGTCAATAATTCATTCAAAATCCACATCAAAGGTGTATCCCACACGATTGTTAGATATAAAAGCAGAGGCACCTTAGAACTCATGAGTGCACATAAGCGAACCCAATGAGAACTGATAGCTACATTTTTGCATTGGTATTTTGTATCACCCTGATAGCAATGGAATCAGGAGCACATAAAAAATTGAATAGTGGCACACGTGATAACACAGGTAATGACTCAAATGGCTCAGGCGTGGGTGGTGGCTTACTTGGATGTTATTAAATTTACTAAGGTGGCGGTGACGGAAATGGCGCAGGTGGTGGCTCAAATGGAGAAGGCTCAGATGGGTGCAACCCGACTAACCCAGTTGGCGGTTAAGAAACTACTAACCTCTCTGTGTCTAATGTCTGAACTCAAATCAACGTGGTGCTGCAATACATCAATTGATTCAATTGCTTTAGACACATCGATTCGCAGGTAAATCGATTTATTGGGTAAGTAATTTAAAACGACTTCAACCACAAATACGTCATCAACGCCAATTATCAAAAGTGTAGCCCACAGGGTTTTTAGATATAAAAAGAGAGGCACTTTAGAACTCATGGTTGCATATAAGCGAACGTAATGAAAACTCAGAGCTTCATTTCCGTATTGGTATTTGGATTCATCTTGATGGAAATGACATCAGGAGCAGAGAACAATGGCAAAAGTGACACAGGTGCAGATGGAGGAGGAGACACCGGTAAAAATACTGAAAAACCAAGTGGCGATGGAGAAAACAGTGGCAATGGGAACATTGCAATTGAAACAACCACTTTAGCATCCACTAACATTACTCCTTATTTCGCTCTTTCCGCTGTTTCCTTCCTTATATCTCTGGCTTCGAAAATCTAGACTTTTTCCCTAATCTTTCACATTATTTGCTTCTGTTTAAAACAATACATTTAATTTAATTCATTCATTCATTTAATTTTTCCTATTCTTTAAACAACGTGATTTGCGTATTCTTACGAGAATTCATTTTCCTCCTTTAATGGCACAATGGAATCAGCTGGAGTTGAACAAACTTCAATTAATCAATCTAGATTGAAAGTTATGGAAATGTCTAATAAACATTAGAATGTTTTGAACAGCACCGAGTATAAATGCAGGCTTCCAATTAACATTCGACTTAATCTTGCCCAAGAAAATTTTCTCGAGTATTTTTCAAGTGAAATTGAATGTTGGCAAGAAATGGTGTACATAGTAGGCATTTGACCTATTTCATATTTTGACTCTAATTGAACTCTAATTGAATATTTGGCTCACATGTGCATCAGACAATACTTATCATAACTAGAGTATATTTATTTCTGAATCGTCTTCTATGCATTAGGCACTTTATTTCATTGAAGAAAAATACAAGAAACTTCTCCACTCGAGTGTGAAACAAACTGTGCAGATTTATTTATTGCCAAGTGTCAAAAGACCAAATTGACTCTCTCAAATCATGTCGAAAATGCTGATTTCCATTTATCATTCAGGCGGAGTGATGTGGAGTCATGGGGATTTACTCAAACCAGACGCAATTTTAATTCACTAGAGAGAGCTTAGATTTTACAGGAGGAGACTGTACAACAGCGATATTAAATTGATCAATTAACTCTCTCGCTACTTGGGTGAAAGTTGGGTCCCCTTGAAATGTGGCACAATTAAATTGGCAATTTTCAGTCAGGAGCAAGTGCCATCTTTTCATCCAAAGTCGCCTTCCGCTGCGTTTGGTGTATTTCATGGCTTCTCTTAAAATAAATGGAGTGTATCCCGTTAAATGTGCTCCACCATTAATTGTGCATCTGTAAGAGGAGGTGTAACAGATTAACATCGACTGTCTTTACATTCACTCTTACCACTGTTAATCTTTAAATATTAGTTAAACATTTGCTTGTCAATTATTCATTGATTTCCATAAACGGCGCAGTTCGGATGTTTTACTGAGCTGTTCTTAAACACTGCGGAAATTTGAGCAAGCAAAATCGCGAAACTCTTTGAAATGACTTCTTAAGTATAACATCAATGTTTGAATGTCTGCAGACAGTATGAATGTTGTTCAACTAATAAACATCATTCATGAAATCAATTTGAAAATTTTATTTATATCGGAAAAGTGTTAGCAAATTTATCCGAATTTCACGATTAATTGAAATGGTTTAACTTTAAATATTTGATTTAATTTTTTAGTATCTTTTAAAGTTACTTTAACATTCATTTCAAAAAACGAAAAATCTCAAATAATGTTATTTTGTACAATGCTCAAAAGTGCTATAGAGAATGAATGAATCTGTAAATTAAATCAATTCTCCATTACTCATTGTGTAAATGGAACAAACTAAAGAAAACGGTGTATTTTCCCCCAGAGCAGCTATTTGTAATTGTATTATCTGTTAGAACTGAGTACTTGTGCATATTGCATGCATATGCATTTGAAAATTCAAGTGCAGAGCACCAGCATTGCTTATGCTAAAGAAAGCCAGTCTGATAAGAAGTTGTAGCGCAGTGGTCATCACAAAGCTGAATGATGTCAAGTGAATGATCCAAAATCAATTTCAAATTTTCAGTAGAGTTTTATCTAGTTTCAATCATTCCAACTACGCATGCTTTCGTTTGCTTCTTTGAAATACCAATTTAAAGGGCAGTTTGGATTCAAAAGCGATTCTCCCCTACTTCAGTGATTAAGCAATGACAACTGAATGGAAAATTCAACACTGTGTAGGTAATCGAAAGACAAATCCTAATCTGTAGAACAACGAGCATCGATTGGGACCTCCATTTAAGGCAATACTTGCCATTTATCCACCATCCCAATGCATAGTACAATTAATTGACATTTGATAGAAACTTAATACAAATAAACTCGACTTTAATCTATAAGGCACTTCAATGAGTGTGTGCATGAATAATGGTTTCACCGTACATGTCTCCTTGACGGAATACGGTTTCCTGCATTCATTCTTCTACAACATCAACAGTAATAACTATTTAGACTACGACATATGTAAAAGAGAAGGATTTCTGATCACAACTGGCTTGGGGAACTTTTTAATTAATCACAAATGCTGATCGTAATATCACACCCAGGCAGAGCGGGAAATGCTACGGCCAAGACCCATAAAAGGCGAAGGCATCGTCACTACACTGGTAAGAAGTCCTTTCATAGTCTCGTAGCCTTTCCCCTCAATTATATCATTCTGAAGGGTGAAAATAGAAGGGGTTAACAACCCATCGAAGGTAGGGAAAAAGCCTGAGTAGTGAACATTCAGAGACCTAGTGGTCCATATTTGATTAGCAGTAAAGGAGTGATTGCTAAGAAATTACTAACTTCTCTGTGTCTAATGTCTAACCTCAAATCAACGTGGTGCTGCAATATGTTACTGGAGATTGAGATGCTGGGTGCATTTGACTTAACTTTACCTGGAACATAACAAGCCCACCTTATGTGAGAGTTAAATAAAATAGCGAACAGAGTCGACTAGATCCTCAGGATTTATTTTATTTGAAGGTTGGTTCATATTTCCAAATTTCGTTCGAATTGAATAAATTGCTATTTCAGAAATTACACAAAACCTTTTTAAAATGCAAATCGGGTTTTATCTCCTATCCTCATTTTGGGTTAAAATAAGAAGAATTTCAAACGAATAATTTGTGCTTAAAATGTTTTTACCACATTCTCATCTAAATTATTAGATTTCAACTGTGGAAAGCCAACTCCAAGTAAACGTCGGCCAACCGAGACACGAGTGAGTTTAATGCGATTATCAGACGCTTTCTTTACAGTGGTCAAGGCACTAATCGATTGTCGATATCACACTTCACACCCCTTGGTTACAAATAACTGCCTGAGCAATTTTGATATTTATCAATGATGAAACACATTTCGGCGAATTACTCCTGCTAATTGAGCCTTTGTGGGGTGGGGTTGGGGTAATTCTCGATAGAATTGGTTGATTTTGTTGAGTCTCAATTATTTCCAGATTCTAACACTATTTTCAATATGTGTGTGCGTGAAGAATAATCCAAACGTGCACAGTTGAACAAACAACTCACACTTTACGTGAAACACTATTTTCAGCACTAATCGGCATGAGGTATATTCACCACCACCTCTGGAAAATGTTCCTCAGATTTTTATTAATTTGGTTGTACACTAAGAGGCTTATCTGCAATATATACTACTTTAACAAAGAAGATATGAAGCTTGCAAACTTCAAAAGATTTCGAAAGCCATCTTGTGTTACGTAAATCAACCTACGCAAATTGAAGGAAATTGACAACCTGAGAATAATCTCCGGTTTACATTTACGCGTTCATCCGTAATGATGAAATTGTGCCTTTGAATAAACCCACCTTGGAGAATTATTTCTGTAACGTGAACTGAGGAATATGATTCAGTGAAGTAGAAAGTGAGAGAATTTTAGATTAGATTGTATCGATTTAACACTTTCTCCATCCTTCAGATCATATCGTTACTCATTAAGGACTAAGTGACGAGTCGTTTAAAGGCCTCATTTTAGAGATAAAGAGGGAGAGAGGGAGAGAGTGTGCGAGAAAGAGAGGGAGTAGGAAAGATTGTTGAATGGAAGATGGTGCTCTGAGATTTGAAAAAGAATGGCAGTATGTTTAAGGGAGCAATTCAAGGAGTTCCACTTGTTGGCCAATAGGTTTCATGTCTTCTGTGTACTCTTTCCTCTTCCATTTAACTACATCACTTCTATCCATCTCTCACCTGTTAAACAAGTTGGAAAATCAGTCATACTTATCAGTTTACTGAGACACGTGTTCTGCAAACTGAGCAATCTCATTTTCCTGACCTGAATCAAGTTAAACAGAAAGCCGCGTCTTGTCTTACCTACCTATTTAATCTAATTTCCGCAATAAATAGTTCCGTATTAGTGACCTTGATTCCATTTGGACCAAAATTAAACTATGACCTCAACTTCCTCATGATTTATTATTTTAGATGTTTGGCTGGTGGCTCAACTTGAAAGAAGAGAACTAGACTTGTCTGTCTCATTGGTGTCACTTCAATAAGCCTCCTCTTACTAGTGTGGAATAAGTGGTGGAGCACACTTCACTCAATATACTCCATTTATTTTACTCAAAGTCTTGGAATTCACCACACCCAGTGGGAGCAAACTGTGGAGGAAAAGATGACACACGCTTCTGATCGAGGCACCCAATAGCATGTCACATCGTTGAACTTACATAGATTGCATAATCGATAGTATAATTGTGTTACATTTCAAGAGGATTCAACTTTCTATCCATTCAAAAGACACTATTGCAGTGAATGCGTGCCCTTTTTTGTCCCATTTTTTTCCAATCAATCTCATGAAATGATCTGGAGTAATTGGTGGGTTTAAGATAACATACATAAAAATAGCAATGACAATTAAAAAGTGACAAAATCCAAAGTGTAATTTCAATAACGTTGTAGTTGTTCTTTGCATATGATCAATGAAATCCAATGACGCTAAAAAATGAATCAGGTCTAGCTTATCGGAATTATTAAAATGCTGTTAATCGATAATTGCTAACTCTATCATTAAGTGAGAAATAAATTAAAACACGATGGTGGAATAATTATCTTCGTAAAAGACGATTTAAAGACAACAGATTTGCTGGTCTTGCTACAAGAAACGACATATATTCCATGCCATTTCGAGTTGTCATAAGCGTTTCAACAAATTGAAATAAATATTATGGAAAATTGGAACTATTGAATCTATAAGTGAGATGGTAGTATGTATTAGTGATGCTCGTTTAAAGACCTAAAAAAGAATCATTTCTGTGATCATTGGAATGTGTTTGAAACCGAACAAATTGTTTGAAGCTCTTCAGTTCAAAGAAGATGCATAAGTTCGAATGCATACTTTTTCTTAATTTGTTGACAACTTTACTTGTGTCTATTTCAGAGGACTTTATTATCCCCTTTTTTAGCATAATTGGATCGGCTAGAGTATAACGATTGTCAATTAATCAATCTGGTTGGAGAGCGATTGTAGTGTTTAATAAACTTTATAATGTTTTGACACCCAAAAACCTCACCCTCACCCCATCTCCCCCCTCCCTCCATCCACCCCACCTCCTCCACCTCAGGATCTTAACCAATTGTAAGTGTAGGTACTGTGGAGAAAAACGCTACTCGCAGTGACAGCAGAGAATTCAAACAAATTTTTGTCCAGGATCGTATTGAGTCTGTAAGAGATGTTCACAGAGTTTACTTTTGAAGAACTCTTTGACAAAACCGTAACGACCTTATCTACTGGATTTCTTTTTACTTTATTAAGCTTGGCTTTCCCTCTGTTTGCTTCAGAGGAAATAAAGAAAGTGCCCCACATCAAAGCGAATAATTCTGACCGCTATTCTATATATCCTGAAAATTGGACATAGAGAAAGCAAAATCAACACGAATTTTATCTGAAATTTGTCATAAAATTGCACGCAGTCTCTTCAATCACTGAAAAGATAGGGATTTGCAGTGGACTGGATATGTAGTTCTATCATAATCCATCACTTTCTTTACAATTAATTAAAATTTGTACATATTGAAAAATAAATTATATTATTAATCCGAATTTCAAACATTTATTGACAGTTGTAGTGTCGTTCATATTATTAGAACAAGTGATTTTATAACTGTAAATTTGAGAAGATCAGGGAACTAATATGGGAAGATAAGGCTCGCGTTGAACCTGATGTCAACGCTGATGTGATAGTTATCTCTATCCCTTCAGTTGACTTCGGGCTTCACAGAGGGAAGATACATCAATCTCACGAAAAGACCGGAGAGGAGAACGGAAATGTGATTCACAGTTGTAAAAGAGACAGACACAAATGTGGAAATTGAAAGGTAAGGTGGGTACTGTGGAAGTGGTCGAATATGACATACATTGGGGTCATAGTAGTTTGAAGTCAACTGTACGCTTATAGACTTCTTTTGCCGAATGAGTATATGCCGCCCAGGGTGCACCACGTGTAGGTAAGTCTATGCACCCCCAAGTTTGTATCATTAGAAAAAATGATTTTATAACTGTAAATGTGAGAAAATTGGGGGAGATAATTAGGAGATAAGACTCAAATTCAATCTGGTGTCAACGCTGCTGTTGACAACTCGGTGTGATGTTTCACTTTGCAAATTTCGCAGTTTATTTATTCAGGCATCTCAAGAAGGCTGCATCAAACTAATGCGCGATCACCAGATTGTAGACGACCGATAGTGAGGTACGTCGAAAAGAAGGACCGATCCGGCTTAAGTAGTAAAAAATGACATAAAGAGGACGTTTAGTGGTTTAGAAGAATTAACTTGAATATTAAATCAATTGAAGTAGTGTTATAACGCTGGTTATTCCACCGAACACAATTAAATTGTGTAAGGAGAAAGGAGATTATCTTCTTGGCATATTCTTGTCGACGGCTCCTCCCGATTCCTCTTGAAAAAACCCCGAAGAGCACACCATAATAATGACGTGGATAATCTGCACACCCAGAAACTCGTATCTTCTTCGGATGACGATTTGATGACTTGTATAGAAAGACGTGGCTATGAAAGAACAGTAAGTTGCACTGCACGGACCTTCGATTTGTGGCAAGACGTCAACGCTGCAGACCACTTGCCGATTTCAGTGGACAAATAAGGTAATAAACTCACAAATAATCTCAGTCCTCTGATCATATGAGCAACCACTTTTCGAAATCAACTATATCGTTAACTTGACATTGTGGCACATCTTAAGGTTTTTGTTTGACTTTTGATTAGAAAGAAAGATTTGCACAGTCGAACACAATGGCCTGAAGTGAGTGAGTGTTAGCTTAAAAGCTATTTAGTTTATTCTGTTTTCTTCCCCAATCGTTTAACTTTTGATCATAAAAAATGATTCGCACTGTCGACCAGAATGAGCTAACGTGCGTGAGTGTTCCTCTGAAGTCTTTTCCATTCAACCTATTTTCTTCCTAAATCGTTATTAGGAAGAAGCGGATGCATCAGGATTGAGGTTGAGGGGTCACTTGACTTTTAACGCATCATATCAACCTGTCATCCAAACTTAATTTAAAGGCGGTATCAGAATATTATTTCAACAATTTAAATTCAGTGCACCTACTTTTAAGGAAGAAATCGTTTATGGCCATGTCATTAATAGGCTAAGTATGTATTACCCACTGATTACACGTCAAGAAGCATATTTTTCAAATTAGTAAAAAGTTAACAAATGAACCTTCGTTAATAATGCTACTATTTAAGGTTATAGTAGTGTAAGTATTCTTTGCCAGAGATTGATTAAAATTATTCTAAATTTTTTGAAACATGACATATATTTCATTATTTATAATACCTAACGTTTTAACCCAATATCTCATTCGTGAGAACTATGGCCTCGACAAAACTTTAAAACATGCACCACCTTCCATGCATCTCAATTTCTTCACTTATTCTGCCTCAGTGGTTTAGACTTCTCAGTCTCAGTTTCATATATTTTTTGCTCAAACCAACACATATTCAGATATCTCGATTTTTTTGTTATTCTAGATCGCTTGTAAATAAATGCATTTCTTGCCTGTCCTCAAGAGAGCTCTGGTATAATTCTCATACTTCGATTAATGCATTTACAAAAAACAAAGTTGCAAAATTTCGCACGCCATCAAAAAGGATCCATGCCCCGTAGTAACTAGCTCCTTAAGGAAGGATCTGTCCCATCGACCCTAATGTAGCGTTCGAACCTGTGGTGTACAAACTAGTGATTTACTCCCTACCTTTGTTAGTAGCCTACTATGTAAATTTCCACAGCGTTCTTAATTATTATTGACCAAATGATATATCATTTTATGAATAAAGCAGCCCGCATGATTATGGAATCGCAGCACAAGAGCCAAAGAGAAGCAGAATGATGGAAGTCAGTGGAAATGTTTCCTTGGAGGAAAGTTTCAGATTCTTACTCAGTCATCACACCTGTTGACACAGGGTATATACCATAAGTGAAAGCTAATACAGGTTTTAAATTCGCTTAAAACTAACTAGAGCCATGGGCGGAAGTGTAAATTAAACATGATTTGTTAATAAGATACAGAAGGCACATCACTTCGATTCTATCTTAAGGAGGTTTAGACAGCGTTAGGAAACGAGGTAGCATCACAATTACTACATCTCGCATTACTATCTCTAACATTTCCCACGCACAGACAACGATTGTTAGAAACGGTTAAAATTTACTTAAAAATTGTTCTATTCGCATGCCTTCTCATTAACTTCAGCAAAGTATAGGATCCACTCAGTTGCACCAATAAATTATTATCAGGCAAATAGGAAACTAATATTCAAAGATTAACAGTGGTAAGAGTGAAGGTAAAGACAGTCGATTTTCTGCTGATAAACCTCCTCTTAAAGGCGCGCAGTAAGTAGTGGAGAATACCTCACTCAATATACTCCATTAATTTTACGTAAAGTCTTGAAATTCACCACACAGAGTGGGCGCAGACAGTGGCAAAGAAGATGACACGTGCTCCTGACTGAGGCACTCCAATAGCATGCCACATTGTGGCGCTCAAGATTTCACACAATGTGTGGCCATACAACCAGGTAAATTGCATAATCGCCAATAGAATTGTGTGACATTTCAAGTGGACTCCACTTTCAATCAATTTGTGAGACAGAAATGTAATTATTGAGTTTTTGTGAGCATGAGTAAATGAAATTATTGGAGTGAATGCATGTCGATTTTTGTGTCATTATTTACCCTACAATCTCACCTGGTGTGATATGGTGTGATTGGTGAATTACTTTAAACATGGCTAGAAATAGCAGTGAAATTGTCCTCAACGGAAACTAGTGGACAAGACCCACAATGCAATTTTAATAAATTTGTAATTCCATGTGGACATATTCAATATCATTATTTCGAATTAGAGACCACTGGAAGTTAATGATATAATAGAAATATGGTTGATTTACATTTAGTGCCTGCTCAATATATTCTACATTCCGATAAATCGAATTGAGAGAATACTTAGTCTCTTCATTGTTAATATTTTCATTTCCACTTTGTCTCTACTCATCACTGAGTTGTTTTGTTCCTCTTTCTGAGGTCTAATGCGCCATCTGGATGGGAAGGAGAGTATGTAGCTAGCCAATTGGCAAGCATCCTATGCACTGAATAAGACATTGGGTTAAATCTAAATTGGTCTCTCTTCAGATAACAAGTTCTCATTGATTTGCATCAAAATGGCTCGTATCTTTGTAATACCAGTTAATTGAGCAACACAGCGGAAGGAGACTGTGGAGGAAAAGATGGCACGTGCCCCTGTCTGAAAATCGCCAATTGAATTGTGCCACATTTCAAGGGGGCCCAACTTTCACTCAGATAGCGAGACAGATAATTGAGCAATTAAATGTCATTGTTGTAGAGTCTCCTCCTGTAAAATCTAAGCTCTGTCTAGTGAATTAAAATTGCCCCTGATTTTAGTAAATCCCCATGACTTCACACCACTCCGCCTGAATGACAAATAGAAAGCAGCATTTTCGACATGATGTGAGAGAGTCAATTTGGTCTTTTGACACTTGGCAATAAATAAATCTGCACAGTTTGTTTCACGCTCGAGTGGAGGAGTTTCTCATATTTTTCTTCAATGAAATAAAGTGCCTAATGCATAGAGGACGTTTCAGAAATAAATATACTCTAGTTACGATAAGTACTACCTGATACACATGTGAGCCTGGTCATTAGCCAATTGTTCAACTGGAGTTCAATTAGAGTCAAAATATGAAATAGGTCAAATGCCTATTATATACACCATTTCTCGCCAACATTCAATTTCACTTGAAAATTACTCGAGAACATTGCAATAGTAAGATTAAGGCGAATGTTTATTGGAAGCCTACACTTGTACTCGGTGCTATAGATGTGACTATGGGAAATTAATTTTCCCTCGCCCATTTGAAACTGTTCAAATCATTCTAAAGTTTATTAGGCATTCAAACTAGATTGATTAATTGAAGTTTATTCAACACCAGCTGATTCAATTATGCCATTCAAGGAGGAGAATAAAGTCCACGTAAGTAGACACAGATCACGTTGTTTAAAAAATAAGAAAAATTAAAAGAAATATACATTGGGAATTCAATGACAACTGTATTGTTCTAAACAGGAGCGAACATTGTGGTAGATTAGGGAAAATTCGAGATTTTCAAAGCCAAGAAATAATAAAGGGAACAGCGGAAAGAGCGAAATAAGGAGTAATGGAAGTGGATGCTGAAGTGGTTGTTTCAGTTGTAACCTTCTCATTGCCACCGTTTTCTTCACTGCCTCTTGGTTTTTCAGTGACTTTATCTGTGTCACCATTTCCATTGTCCTGTGCCTCTGATGACATCACTATCATGATGAAACAAAATACCAATAGAGAAATGAGGCTCCGAGTTCTCATTGCGTTGGCTTATGTGCACTCATGAGTTCTAAATTGTCTCACTTTATATCTGATATTCGAGTGGGCTACACTTTTGATGTGGATTTTTATGAATGATTGGCTTTGATGACGTATTTGCGGTTGCATTCGTTTTAAATTTCTTACCCAATAAATCGATTTACCTGTTTTACGCAATTTAATCAATTTTTTACCTAGAGCCTTTACACCAAAATAGATTCAAGTTTTCACAGCGTTATTAAAATTTATATGAAAAAGACAATTTTTTTAAAATTAAACAGTCCATTTCAAAATTTTGTATTGAATTTATCTGCAGTTGTTCAATCTCACTTGAAAAGTGTATAAATCTTTATAACTGAGGACCTCCTACAATTTTGGTTGATGCAATTACACTTTGAAATTTCTTCAAATTAAGTTTATATCCCACTTTAGCGAATACAAAGTTTGGTTTAGAACGACAAGAAGAAAATTAATGGAGTCTATTTCAGTCTCAGAGACAATCTTCAACGTAACGATCTTTCCATTGATCACAAAACAGTCTGTTCTATTCTCCAATATCCGAGGCCAATAAATGGAATAGTCGCAGAGTCGGTAATGAGTAAAGATATGACCTGAAAGATATCGAAAGTGAGCACTTTTTGAAAACACCATGGAGCTTTTCTCTTCTAAAGTTCAATCGATTATTATTGTACGGGCTCGCATTCCATAGTTCCTGAATGATTGAACAGTTGAGTTCCACCGAGAACAGTTGGCTGAAAACGCCTCTTACATTTAGAATCACTGGTCACATGGGTCACATCTCCACACCCTCCCTGAATATATATAGCAAGTTAGATGGGGGATGATCTGAATCCTGAAAAGCCTACTAGTTCTAATGCTGAAGGAGCATGGTAGAACGCACGATCTTGTTATGAAGTAGTGTGCATTGGTTTTGAATTAACGTAGGACAGTATAGTTTACGTCATCTTTCACCGCTTGCATATATCTTGCGCACTTGTTGATTTGGCATTCATTGAAGAAAATACTTCGTGGAATGCAATCAATTTGCATAATATCTGAGATCTTTTTTGTCACCATCAAGTGGCGGAAGCACTCCACATCGATTAGCTTTGAAAATGCTCCTTTTAAAAGGGTGGGTGGTGTGGGTTGTGCGGTTCACCATTGGTGTGCGTATTGCAATTCAGGCATAGGACTATTGGGAATCGCTTTAGAAGTCAAAAGCAGTTGAAACGGGAAGAATGCAACGAATAAAAAAATAAGTCCCCCGTTTACTTCGTTATCACTCAAAGGGTTTTACGTCAGTTAGCTTTTAACACGTTTGAAGAGTTTATAGTCTCCTGGCTCTAAAGTAGAATGTGGGTTCTCGATTTTTTCCTCAAGGTTGTAGTGAAATAGCAAAGCAAAGGAAAGTGTCAATCATCGAAGTGGGTAAAATTGAAAGATTGTCATATAAACATCTGGCGAATATATCTGAAAGCAAGTGCGAAACATGTGTTCGTGGGCAAAGAGATGAGGTTTGATACCGAAAGGTAGAATTTCATCAAACAGATCTTTCAGTAAAATTTACTCATACTCTCCGAATAATAATTTGCTTTCGACTAAAGATATAGACAGTACAACCCATGCCCCATAAGACGTATCACTCCAAACATTGCAGACTTGTCTCGATTTACTACTTCTCCTGCAAATTCAACTCCAATGCCCTTCTTCTAGCCCAGTCAACTTATTTCGTTTAATGTTGGGTCAGAATATTAACAAACCTTCGAGGACGGTTCTAATGAATGTCAGAAATTCTTGCGTTGATCATATCTCATTGGAAGGAGATGCATTAGCGTAGGAAGACTGCAAAGGTAAAATTATCTCTTCTACTCCACCGTTGCGTTTGCGTGTATTTTTTATAACAAGTGTCGACATTACTTTCGAAAGCTTCAATCCAAAACCTTCTTTCAAGCCTCTAACTCGTAATTCTCCTAGTTATTTGCTGAGTGTGGTTTCTAAGGAGGAGACAATGAAAGTGTCACTTGAAGAAGCCTGTGCCGATGGGAGTAATGGTCCTGCTGATAATTTGGAGAGATCATTGGCATGAGATGGTGGGATGACTTGGTATTCATGTTGCAAATTCGCAACTGGATGCCAATTAATTATTCCTTGTCTTTCAATTTTAGGATTTTATTACACCATGCATAGACATGTAGTTAGTTAGTCCATTATTTATTGATGATACACGTTAATTCCCCTCACAAAAGTATTTTCCTTCATTTGTTGAGATTGTTGGAAATAGTCTGGCAGAACTCTTCCCTCTGGGATCGCTTTGATTCCATTTAGTTTTCTGTCCACATCGTTTAGAATTTTGTGGAGGTTTAACGATTAGTGATCTGTACTGCGTCTTTTCTCTTGTACTCTCTTGAATTTTGATACAAGATTGTCATTTCCGTTTGACCGACATTAGTGATGAAAGGACTGGCACCGTGTTAACATTAATGTATTCTTCTGTTACGAGCACAGTTATTGTACTTTTTCTAGTTGTCATGACCGAGAATATGTCCACTTGATAACTTCCATTTTTCCTAATGGAATTCGTTAATGAGAAGGTATGCGAATAGAACTATTATTAAGTAAATTTTAACCGATTCTAACAATCGTTGTCTGTGTGTGTGAGAATTGTTAGAGATAGTCCTGCAAGATGTAGTGATTGTGATGCTACCTCGTCTTCTAACTCTATCTAAACCCCCTTCAGATAGAATCGAAGTAGAGTCTGTGATGTGTCTTCTGTATCTTATTAAGAAATCATGTTCAATTTACACTTCCGCCCATGGCTCTAGTTAGATTTAAGTGAATTTACAACCTGTATTAGATTTCATTTATGGTATATACCCTGTGTCAACAGATGTGATGACTGAGTGGTGATCTGAAACTCTCCTCCAAGGAAGCATTTTCACTGACTTCCATCATTCTGCTTCTCCTTGACTCTCGTGCTGAGATTCCATGATCATGCGGGCTGCTTTATTCATCAAATGACATATCATTTGGTCAATAATAATTAAGTACACTGTGGAAAGTTACACAGTAGGCTACTAACAAAGGTAGGGAGTAAATCATTAGTTTGTACACCACAAGATCGAACGCTACATTAGGTTCGCAAGGACAACTCCTTCCTTAAGGAACTAGTGACTACGGGGCGAGGATCCCTTTTAATATTATTCGAAATTTCGCAACTTAGATATTTGAAAATGTTTATTTGAAGTATGAGAATTATACCAGAGCTGTCTTGAGGACAAATAACGGATAAAGGTAGCAACGGTCTAGAATAACAAAAAGATCGAAACATCTGAAAATGTGTTGGTTTGAGCAAAAAAATATATGAAACTGAGTCTGAGAAGTCTAAACCACTGAGGCGGAATAAGTGGAGAAATTGAGATTCGTTAAAAGTGGTACATCTTTTAAAGTTTTATCGAGGCCTTACTTCTCACGAATGTGATATTTGGTCAAAGCGTTAGGTATTATAAATTATGAAATATATGTCTTGTTTCAAGAAATTGGGAACAAATTTAATCCGTCTTTGACCCAGTTACTTACGCTACTATAAACTTAACTAGTAGCATAGTTAACCAACATTTAGTTGTTGACTTTAATTGATTATAAAAATACGCATGTTGACATGGCTAAGATAACTGCAATCGATGACCATATTGACATAATGATGACAAATTATTGACATGACCATAAACGATTTCCTCCTCAAAAGTAGGTGCAGTGAATTTAAATTGTTGAAATAATATCCTGATACTACCTTTCCTAATAACGGTGTGGGTAGAAAATAGGTTAAGTTGGATGACACTAACTCACGTCAGCCCATTGTGTTCGGCCGTGTTAATCTCTCTTTCTAATCAATAGTCAAACAAAACCTTAAGATGTGCCACAATGTCAAGTTAACGATATAGTTGATTTCGAAAAGTGGTTGCTCATATGATCAGAGGACTGAGATTGTTTGTGAGTTTATTACCTTATTTGTTCACTGAATTCGGCAAGTGGTCTGCAGAATTGACGTGTACTTTACTGTTCTTTCATAGCTACGTCTTTCTATATAAATCATAAAAACCCCCTCCGAAGAAGATAAGAGTTTCTGGGTGTGCAGATCATCCGCACCATCACACCAAGTTGTCAACATCAGCGTTGACACCACGTTCAAATAATATGAACCTCATTGCAACTGTCAATAAATGTTTGAAATTTGGATTATTTATATAATTTTTTTCAATATGTACAAATTTTAATTAATTTTAAAGAAAGTGATGGATTTTGATAGAACTACGTATCCAGTCCACTGCGAATCCCCATCTTTTCAGTGATTGAAGAGACTGCGAGCAATTTATGACAAATTTCAGATAAAATTAGAGTTGATTTTGCTTTCTCTATGTCCAGTTTTCAGGATAAATAGAATAGCGGTCAGAATTATTCGCTTTGATGTGGGGCACTTTATTTCCTCTGGAGATTTCAGTCCCGTAAGTAGACACGTTGTTTAAATAAAAATAAAATTTAATGAAATAGACATTAGGAATCTGATGAAAGGAATTTAAAACGAAAATGGAACTGTTTTAATCAGAAACAAATATAGTGAAAGATTAAAAAAGTCTAGATTTTCAAAGCCAAAGAAATTAGGAAGGAAACAGCGGAAAGTACGAAATAAGGAGTATTGTTAGTGGATGCTGAAGTGGTTGTTTCAGTTGCAACCCCCTCATTTCGTTTTAAAGTGGGGCGCTTTTTTATTTCCTCTGGAGATTTCAGTGCAGTTTATGTGAGTGATCAGGCTGTATTACTAGAATGAAGAAACATCAGAAAAAATTAAAATTGAAAATTGCGTGATAACAGCTAAGCTTAATAAAATAAAAAGAAATCCAATAGAGAAGTAAGTTACGGTATTGTCAAAGAGTTTTCAAAATTAACCTCTGTGAACATCTCTTACAGTCTCACTACGATTCTGGTCAAAAATTGTTTGAATTCTGTCCTGGCACTGCGAGTAGCGTTTTTCTCCATGGTACCTTCACTTACAATTGGTTAAGATCCTGAGGTGGAGGAGGTGGGGTGGATGGAGGGAGGGGGGAGATGGGGTGAGGGTGAGGTTTTTGGGAGTCAAAACATTATAAAGTTTATTAAACACTACAATCGCTCTCCAACCAGATTGATTAATTGACAATCGTTATACTCTAGCTGATCCCATTATGTTATTAAAAGGAGATAATAAAATCCTCTGAAATAGACACAAGCAAAGTTGTCAACAAATTAAGACAATAGTAATAAATAGACATCAGGTAACCAAGCAACTGAATAGCTAATGACAACTGTATTATTTTAAACAGGAGGCAAATATTGTGAAAGATGAGGAAAAAGGCTAGATTTGCAAAGCCAAAGAAATTAGGAAAGAAACAGCTGAAAGAGTGAAATAAGGAGTAATGGTAGTTGATGATGAAGTGGTTGTTTCAGTTGTAACCTTCTCACTGTCACCGTTTCCTTCACCGCTGCCTGGGTTACTCGGTTTGCCATCTGGTTTGCTAGTGTCACTTCCTCCACCTGGGTTTGAGCCTTCTGATCCATTATCTGGTTTTTGAACTGCGTCATTATTCTCCTGTTTCTGTGCGTCCGATGCCATCGCTATGAGGACGATACAAAATAGCAATGCAAAGATGTTCCTCTGAGTTCTCATTGCGTTCGCTTATGTGCACTCATGAGTTCTAAAGTGACTCTTATCTGTATCTAACAATCGTGTGGGCTACAACTTTGATGTAGATTTTGAATGAATGATTGGCTTTGATGATTTAACCTTATTTTCTCTTCTCCACGAAAGTGTATACGATTTGTGAAACTACATTTTCAGTTATCATAAGCCAATTATCTTGCAAATCTACGCTTTTTACGAATTGAATTAATGCATCGCCTAGTGCTTTTTTCGTAAAAATAGACTCAAATATCCACGACGTCTTTAAATTCTATATGTAAAAGACGCCTTTTTGTAATTAAACATTCATTAATCCAATTTTGTCATGAATTTTTCCCAAATGGTTCACGTTCATTTGGCTAGCAAGAATACATTCACAAACATGCTTCTCTTCTGAACTGAAGAACATCAAACATTTTGTTCAACTTCAAACACTTTCCAATGATCACAGAAATGATCCTCTTTTAGTTCTTTTAACGAGCATCATTAATACAAACTACCAACTCACTTGTAGTTTCGACGATTTCAATTTTCATGAAATTTAGTTTGATTTGTTGAAATGTGTATGACAACTCGAAATAGCATGGAAGTTATGCCTTATCTTGTAGCGTCAACAGCAAATCCGTTGTCTTTAAATCGTCTTCTACAACGATAATTATTCCATCATCTCGTTTCAATTTATTTCCTACTTAATGATAGAGTTAGCAAATATCGATCAACATCCTTTTAACAATTTTGATTAGCTCTGCTGACCCACTTTTAGCCTCATTAAGCATCAATTTTGAAGAACTCTTTGACAATACTCTAACTTCCTTATCTATTGGATTTCTTTTTACTTTATTAAGCTTAGCTGTTACCACACAGCTTTTGTTTTAATTTTTCCTGGAGTTTCTTCCTTCTAGTATTACAGCTTGATCACTCACATAATCTGCACTGAAATATTCAGAGAGAATAAAGAAAGTGCCCCACATCAAAACGAATAATTTGACCGTTGTTCTGAAAATTTATATCAAATGGCAGGCTTTGTGATAGTTATCATTAGCCTTCCAGTTGACTTCGGGCATCACAGAGGGAAATACATCAAAGTCACCAAAAGACCAGGGAGGAGAACGGGAATGTGTTCACAGATGTAAAAGAGACAGACACAAAGGTAGAGAAAAAGTTAAGATAAGGTGAGTACTGTGGAAGTGGTGGCGTATGACATACAGTCGGGTCATGGTAGTTTGAAGTCAACTGAAGGCTTATAGACGTTTTGTCGTATGAGTATATGCTGCCCAGGGTGCACCTCGTGGTGGTAAATCTATCGCACACCCCACGTTTATATTATTAGAACAAGTGATTTTATTGCTGTAAATGTGAGAAGGTTAGGAGGAAATACGGGGGGATAAGGCTCGAGTTGAATCTGGTGTCAACACTAATGTTGACAACTCGGTGTGATGTTCCAATTAGCAAATTTCGCAGTTTATTTATTCAAGCATCTCAAGAAGGCTGCATCAAACTAATGCGCGATCACCAGATTGTAGAAGACCGATAGTGAGGTACGTCGAAAAGGAGGACTGATCCGGCTTAAGATGTAAAAAATGACTTAAAGAGGACGCTTAGTGGTATAGAGTAATTAATTTGAATATTAAATCATTTGAAGTAGTGTTATAACGCTGAATATCCCACAGAAAACACCTAAATTGTGTAAGGAAAAAGGAGATTATCTTCTTGGCATATTCGCGTAGTCGACTCCTCCCGAGTCCTCTTGAGAAAAATCCGAAGAGCACACCATAATAATGACGCGAACAATCTGCAAACCCAGAAACTCGTATCTTCTTCGGAGGGCGGTTTTATGATTTATATAGAAATACATGGCTATGAAAGAGCAGTAACTTACTCTGCCCGGACCTTCGATATGTAACAAGATATCAACTCTGCAGACCACTTCCCCATTTCAGTGAACATATACGGTTATCCTTCGACTCTTGAATTATTCCTAAACCCTTCCAATAGTAATCTTTAATTCGTGTCTGCTATTCTCTTTTATTCATCTACCTCATAATTGCTGTGACATTTATTCTAACGAAAGCTGATATGTCCATGGAATTCGATGACAAGGCGTCAAATGCACTCAGAGTTGGTAATAACTTCACAAGGATTCTTAGTCCTCTGATCTTGTGAGTAACCATTATTAGATGTCAAATATATCTTTATATGGACAATATATTTTACACTTTTAGCATTTGATCATAAAGAATGATTCGCACTTTCGACCAGAATGAGCTACGTGCGTAAGTGTTCACTTTAAGTATTCTCCATTCATCCTATTTCCTTCCTAAATCGTTATTAGGAAGAAGCGGATGCATCAGGATTGAGGTTGAGGGGTCATTTGGCTTTCAACGCATCATATCAACCCGTCTTCCAAACTTAATTCAAAGGTGGTATCAGAATATTATTTCAACAATTTAAATTCAGTGCACCTACTTTTAAGGAAGAAATCGTTTGTGGCCATGCCAATAATATGCTAAGTTTGTATTACCCACTGATTGCAGTTACCTTAAACACTTCAAGAGGCATACTTTTCAAATCAGTAAAAAGTTAACAAATGAACCTTCGTTAATAATGCTACTATTTAAGTTTATAGCAGTGTAAGTATTCATTGCCAGAGATTGATTAAAATTGTTCCGAATTTCTTGAAACATGACATATATTTCATTATTTATAATACCTAACGTTTTAACCCAATATCTCATTCGTAAGAACTATGCCCTAGACACAACCTTAAAACATGCACCACCTTCCACGAATCTCAATTTCTCCACTTATTCCGCCTCAGTGGTTTAGACGTCTCAGTCACAGTTTCATATATTTTTTCGCTCAAACCAACACATTTTCAGATATCTCGATTTTTATTGACATTCTTGACCGTTGCTACCCAGATCTGTTTCTTGCTTGTCCTCAAGACAGCGCAATATAAAAAAATCTTTGCCCCGTAGTCACTAGTTCCTTAAGGAAGGAGTTGTCCTTGCGAACCTAATGTAGCGTTCGATCTTGTGGTGTACAAACTAGTGATTTACTCCCTACCTTTGTTAGTAGCCTACTGTGTAACTTTCCACAGTGTACTTAATTATTATTGACCAAATGATATGTCATTTGATGAATAAAGCAGCCCGCATGATCATGGAATCTCAGCACGAGAGTCAAGGAGAAGCAGAATGATGGAAGTCAGTGAAAATGCTTCCTTGGAGGAGAGTTTCAGATCACCACTCAGTCATCACATCTGTTGACACAGGGTATATACCATAAATGAAATCTAATACAGGTTGTAAATTCACTTAAATCTAACTAGAGCCATGGGCGGAAGTGTAAATTGAACATGATTTCTTAATAAGATACAGAAGACACATCACAGACTCTACTTCGATTCTATCTGAAGGGGGTTTAGATAGAGTTAGAAGACGAGGTAGCATCACAATCACTACATCTTGCAGGACTATCTCTAACAATTCTCACACACACAGACAACGATTGTTAGAATCGGTTAAAATTTACTTAATAATAGTTCTATTCGCATACCTTCTCATTAACGAATTCCATTAGGAAAAATGGAAGTTATCAAGTGGACATATTCTCGGTCATGACAACTAGAAAAAGTACAATAACTGTGCTCGTAACAGAAGAATACATTAATGTTAACACGGTGCCAGTCCTTTCATCACTAATGTCGGTCAAACGGAAATGACAATCTTGTATCAAAATTCAAGAGAGTACAAGAGAAAAGACGCAGTACAGATCACTAATCGTTAAACCTCCACAAAATTCTAAACGATGTGGACAGAAAACTAAATGGAATCAAAGCGATCCCAGAGGGAAGAGTTCTGCCAGACTATTTCCAACAATCTCAACAAATGAAGGAAAATACTTTTGTGAGGGGAATTAACGTGTATCATCAATAAATAATGGACTAACTAACTACATGTCTATGCATGGTGTAATAAAATCCTAAAATTGAAAGACAAGGAATAATTAATTGGCATCCAGTTGCGAATTTGCAACATGAATACCAAGTCATCCCACCATCTCATGCCAATGATCTCTCCAAATTATCAGCAGGACCATTACTCCCATCGGCACAGGCTTCTTCAAGTGACACTTTCATTGTCTCCTCCTTAGAAACCACACTCAGCAAATAACTAGGAGAATTACGAGTTAGAGGCTTGAAAGAAGGTTTTGGATTGAAGCTTTCGAAAGTAATGTCGACACTTGTTATAAAAAATACACGCAAACGCAACGGTGGAGTAGAAGAGATAATTTTACCTTTGCAGTCTTCCTACGCTAATGCATCTCCTTCCAATGAGATATGATCAACGCAAGAATTTCTGACATTCATTAGAACCGTCCTCGAAGGTTTGTTAATATTCTGACCCAACATTAAACGAAATAAGTTGACTGGGCTAGAAGAAGGGCATTGGAGTTGAATTTGCAGGAGAAGTAGTAAATCGAGACAAGTCTGCAATGTTTGGAGTGATACGTCTTATGGGGCATGGGTTGTACTGTCTATATCTTTAGTCGAAAGCAAATTATTATTCGGAGAGTATGAGTAAATTTTACTGAAAGATCTGTTTGATGAAATTCTACCTTTCGGTATCAAACCTCATCTCTTTGCCCACGAACACATGTTTCGCACTTGCTTTCAGATATATTCGCCAGATGTTTATATGACAATTTTTCAATTTTACCCACTTCGATGATTGACACTTTCCTTTGCTTTGCTATTTCACTACAACCTTGAGGAAAAAATCGAGAACCCACATTCTACTTTAGAGCCAGGAGACTATAAACTCTTCAAACGTGTTAAAAGCTAACTGACGTAAAACCCTTTGAGTGATAACGAAGTAAACGGGGGACTTATTTTTTATTCATTGACGTCTTTGCGTTTCAACTGTTTATATCTTCTAACGCAATTCCCAATACGCCTGTGCCTGAATTACAATACGTACACCAATGGTGAACCGCACAACCCACACCACCCACCCTTTTAAAAGGAGCATTTTCAAAGCTAATCGATGTGGAGAGCTTCCGCCACTTGATGGTGACAAAAAAGATCTCAGATATTATGCAAATTGATTGCATTCCACGAAGTATTTTCTTCAATGAATGCCAATTCAACAAGTGCGTAGGATATATGCAAACGGTGAAAGATGACGTAAACTACACTGTCCTACGTCAATTCAAAACTAATGCACACTTCTTCATAACAAGATCGTGCATTTTACCATTGCTCCTTCAGCATTAGAACTAGTAGGCTTTTCAGGATTCAGATCAACCACCATCTAAATTAATACATAGATTCAGAGAGGGTGTGGTGATGTGACCCATGTGACTAGTGACTCTAAATGTAAGAGGCGTTTTCAGCCAACTGTTCTCGGTGGAACTCAACTGTTCAGTCATTCAGGAGATGTGGAATGCGAGCCCGTACAATAGTGATTGAGTGAACTTTAGAAGAGAAGAGCATCAAGGTCTTTTCAAAAGTACACACTTTCCATCTCTTTCAGGTCATATCTTTACTCATTACCGACTCTGCGACTATTCCATTTATTGGCCTCGGGTATTGGAGAATAGAACAGACTGTTTTGTGATCAATGGAAAGATCGTTACGTTGAAGATTGTCTCTGAGACTGAAATAGAGTCCATTAATTACTTTCTAGTCTTTCCAAACCAAACTTTGTATTCACTAAAGTGGTATATGAACTATATATGAAGAAAGGTCAAAGTGAAGTCGGGTAATTGCATTAAACAAAATGCTAGGAGATCACCATTTAAAAGGAGTTATATACTTTTCAAATGAGACTGAACAACTGCAGAAAACTTCAAGACAAAATTAAGAAATGGACTGTTCAATTTAATAAATTTTCTTTTGCATATAAATTTTAATAACGCTGTGAATACTTGAATCTCTTTTGGCGTAAAGGCTCAAGGTAATAAATTGATCCAATTGCTTTAGACACATCGATTCGCAGGTAAATCGGTTTATTGGGTAAGAAATTTAACACGACTGCAACCGTAAATAGGTCATTAAAGCCTCTCATTCATTCGAGATCCACATCAAAAGTGTAGCCCACACGGTTGTTAGATATAAAAGGAGAGGCACTTTAGAACTCATGGTTGCACAAAGGCGAACGTAATGAGAACTCAGAGCCTCATTTCCGTATTGGTATTTGGATTCATCTTGATGGAGATGGCATCAGGGGCAGAGGACAATGGAAATAATGACACAGGTGCAGGTGGAGGAAGTGGCACAGATAAAAACACTGAAAAACCAAGTGGCGATGGAGGAAACGGTGGCAATGGGAACGTTGCAACTGAAACAACCACTTCAGCATCCACTACCATTACCCCTTATTTCGCTCTTTCCGCTGTTTCCTTCCTAATTTCTCTGGCTTTGAAAATCTAGACTTTTCACAATATGTGCTTCTGTTTAAAACAATACAGTTGTTCTTTTCAATTCACTTTATTAGATTCCTAATGTCTATTTCATTTAATTTTTCTTAGTTTTAAACAACGTTATTTGTTTCGTCTTATGGGAACTTCACTTTCCTCATTGAATGGCACAATGGAATCAGCTGGAGTTGAACAAGCTTCACTTAATCAATTGTAATGTCCAATAAGCTCTAGAATGTTTTGAACAGTTCCCAGTTGGTGGAAGTGGAATTAATTTCCCATATTCACCTCTATACCACTGAGTACAAGTGTAGGCTTCCAATAAACATTCGCCTTAATCTTACCCAAGGCAATGTTCTCGAGAAATTTTCAAGTGAAATTGAAAGTTGGCAAGAAATGGTGTACCTAGTAGGCATTTGACCTATTTCATATTTTGACTCTAATAGAACTCTAATTGAATAATTAGCTAATGATCAGGCTCACATGTGTATCAGGTGGTACTTATCATAACTAGAGTATATTTATTTCTGAAACGTCCTCTATGCATTAGGCACTTTATTTCATTGAAGAAAAATATGATAAACTTCTCCACTCGAGTGTGAAACAAACTGTGCAGATTTATTTATTGCCAAGTGTCAAAAGACCAAATTGACTCTCTCAAATCATGTCGAAAATGCTGATTTCCATTTATTATTCAGGCGGAGTGGTGCGGAATCATGGGGATTTACTAAAACCAGGTGCAACTTTAATTCACTAGAGAGAGCTTAGATTTTACAGGAGGAGACTGTACAACGACGACATTTGATTGATCAGTTAACTGATATTGCTAAGACATGAGTCATTTTGATGCAAATCAATGGGAACTTGTTATCTGAAGAGAGACCAATTTAGATTTAACCCGATGGCTGATTCGGTGCATAGGATGCTTGCCAGTTGGCTAGCTACATACTCTCCTTCCCATCCAGATGGCGCATTAGATCTTAGAAAGGGGAACGAAAAAACTCAGTGATAAGTAGAGTTAAAGTGAAAATGTAACGTTAACAATGAAAAGACTAAGTATTCCCTCAATTCAAATAGTTGAAATGTAGAATAGATTAAGCAGACATTAAATGTAAATTAATAATATTTATATGGTATCATTAACTTCCAGTGGTCTCTAATTCGAAATAATGATATTGAATATGTCCACATGGAATTACAAATTTATTAAAATTGCATTGTGGGTCTTGTCCACTAGTTTCCGTTGAGGACAATTTCACTGCTATTTCTAGCCATGTTTAAAGTAATTCACCAATCACACCATATCACACCAGGTGAGATTGTAGGGTAAATAATGACACAAAAATCGACATGCATTCACTCCAATAATTTCATTTACTCATGCTCACAAAAACTCAATAATTACATTTCTGTCTCACAAATTGATTGAAAGTGGAGTCCACTTGAAATGTCACACAATTCTATTGGCGATTATGCAATTTACCTGGCTGTATGGCCACACATTGTGTGAAATCTTGAGCGCTACAATGTGGCATGCTATTGGAGTGCCTCAGTCAGGAGCACGTGTCATCTTCTTCGCCACTGTCTGCGCCCACTCTGTGTGGTGAATTTCAAGACTTTACGTAAAATTAATGGAGTATATTGAGTGAGGTATTCTCCACCACTTACTGCACACCTTAAAGAGGAGGTTTATCAGCAGAAAATCGACTGTATTTACCTTCACTCTTACCACTGTTAGTCCTTGAATATTAGTTTACTATTTGCCTGATGATAATTTATTAGTGCTACTGAGTGGGTCCTATACTTTGTAGAAATTCAAGCAGGCTTTTGAAGTTTGCTCAATCTCATGCTATCAGAAAGATCTGGATTTTGGAGAATCACCCTCCACCTCATCTCAATTATTTCGCTCACCACTATTTGTATCCCATTAGTTAGATGAGGTTTAGTGATGTGACGCCTTGAGTATATCGAGTGAAGTGTGCACCACCACTTATTCCACACTAGTTAGAAGAGCCTTATTGACGTGACACCAATGAGACAGACAAGTCTACCTCTCCTCTTTCGAGTTGAGCTACCTGCCAAACATCTGAAATAGTAGACCATGTGGAAGTTGAGGTCATAGTTTATATTTGGTCCAAATGGAATCAAGGTCACTAATGCGGAACTATTTATTGTGGAAATTAGGTTAAATAGGCAGGTAAGACAAGACACAGCTTTCTGGTTAACTTGATTCAGGTTAGGAAAATGAGATCTCTCTGTTTGCTGAACACGCGTCTCGGTAAACTGATTAATATGGCTGATTTGATAACTTGTTCAATTTAAATGAAGTTCGACAGGTGAGAGATGGATGGAAGTGATGTAGTTAAATGGAAGAGGAAAGAGTACACAGAAGGCATGAAACCTATTGGCCAACAAGTGGAACTCCTTGAAATGCCCGCTTAAACTTACTGCCATTCTTTTTTCCATCTCAGAGCACCATCTTCCATTCAACAGTCTTTCCTACCCTCTTTCTCGCACACTCTCTCCCTCTCTCTCTCTCTCTCTCTCCCTCTCTAAAATGAGGCCTTTAAACGACTCGTCACTTAGTCCTTAATGAGTAACGATATGATCTGAATGTATTAGAAAGTCTTAAATTGATACAATCTAATCTAAATTTCTCTCAATCTCTACTTCACTGATTCATATTCTTCATTTCAAGTTACAGAAATAATTTTTCAAGGGGGTATATTCAACTGCACAATTTCATCATTACGGATGAACGCGTAAATACAAACCAGAGATTATTCTCAAGTTGTCAATTTCCTCCAATTTGCGTAGGTTGATTTACGTAACACAAGATGGCTTTCGAAATCTTTTGAAGTTTGCAAGCTTCATACCTTCTTTGTTGAAGTAGTATATATTGCAGATAAGCTTCTTAGTGTGCAACTAAATTATACTAACATCTGAGGTACATTTTCCAGAGGTGGTGGTGAATATACCTCATGCCGATTAGTGCTGAAAATAGTGTTTCACGTAAAGTGTGAGTTGTTTGTTCAACTGTGCACGTTTGGATTATTCTTCACGCACACACATATTGAAAATAGTGTTAGAATCTGGAAATAATTGAGACTCAACAAAATCAACCAATTCTATCGAGAATTACCCCAACCCCACCCCACAAAGGCTCAATTAGCAAGAGTGATTCGCCGAAATGTGTTTCACCATTGATAAATACCAAAATTGCTCAGGCAGTTATTTGTACCTAGGGTGTGAAGTGTGATATCGACAATCGATTAGTGCGTTGACCACTGTAGAGAAAGCGTCTGATAATCGCATTAAACTCACTCGCGTCTCGATTGGCCGACGTTTACTTGGAGTTGGCTTTCCACAGTTGAAAACTAATCAATTAGATGAGGATGTGGTAATAACATTTTAAGCACAAAATATTCGTTTGAAATTCTTCTTATTTTAACTCAAAATGAGGATAGAAGATAAAAATCCGGTTTGCATTTTTGACAGGTTTTGTTTGATGCCGAACAAAATTTGGAAGTATGAACCTACCTTCAAATAAAATAAATCCTGAGGATCTAGTCAACTCTATTTGCTCTTTTATTTAACACATACATAAGGTGGACTTGTTATGTTCCAGGTAAATTTAAGTCAAATGCACCCTGCAACTCAATCTCCAGTAGCGTATTGCAGCGTACGTTGAGTTGTGGTCAGACATTAGACACAGAGGAGTTATTAGTTTCTTAACGATCGCCTCTTCACTGTTAATCAAATATGGATCACTAAGTCTCTGAATGTTCACCCGTTCACCAATCAGGCATTTTCCCTGCTCGTTGTTCTGCAGATTAGGAATTGTCTCTCGATTACCTACACAGTGTCAAATTTTCCATTCAGTTGTCATTGCTTAATCACTGAAGTAGCAGAGAATCACTTTTGAATCCAAACTGCCCTTTAAATTGTTATTTCGGAGAAGCAAACGAAAGCATGCGTGGGTGGAATGATTGAAATTAGATAAAACTCTAATGAAAATTTGAAATTGTTTTTGGATCTTCACTTTACGTCATTCAGCTTTGTGGTGATCGCTACGCTACAAATTCTTATCAGACTGGCTTTCTTTAGCATAAGCAATGCTGGTGCTCTGTGCTTGAATTTTCAAATGCGTATGCATGCAATATGCACAAGTACGCAGTTCTAACAGATAATACAATTACGAATAGCTGCTCTTGGGGGAAAACTCACCGTTTTCTTTACTTCGATTCATTTACACAATGAGCATTGTACAAAAGGGCATAATTTGGGATTTTTCGTTTTTTGAAACGAATGTTAAAGTTAATTTTAAGAGAAACGGAAAATTAAATCAAATATTTAAAGGTCAAACCATTTCAAACAATCGTGAAGTTCAAATCAATTTGCTAACACTTTTCCAATATAAATAAATTTTCAAATTGATTTAATGAATGACGTTTATTAGTCGAACAACATTCATAGTGTTTGCAAACATTCAAACATCGATGTTATACTTAAGATGTCCTTTCAAAGAGTTTCTCAGTTTAGACTAGCTCAAATTTCTGCAGAGTGGAAGAACAGCTCAGTAAAACATCCGAACTGCTTGTTTATGGAAATCAATAAATAATCGACAAGC
The DNA here is from genome assembly GCA_000469805.3 of Hymenolepis microstoma. NCBI lineage: Eukaryota > Metazoa > Platyhelminthes > Cestoda > Cyclophyllidea > Hymenolepididae > Hymenolepis > Hymenolepis microstoma. Next base: position 30,407,182 of record LR215989.1, read on the forward strand.
AAATGTTTAACTAATATTCAAAGATTAACAGTGGTAAGAGTAAATGTAAAGACGGCCGATTTTCATCTGATAAACCTCCTCTTACTAGTGTACAATTAATGGTGTAGCACATTTAACTGGATACACCCCATTTATTTTTAGAGAAGCCATGAAATACACCAAACACAGCGGAAGAAGACTGTGTAGGAAAAGACGGCACGTGCTCCTGACTGAGATATACCAATAGTATACCATATTGAAGCACTCACAATTTCACAAGAAGTGTGACATTACAGATCAATGGACCCAACTTTCACTCAAGTAGCGAGACAGTTAATTGAGCAATCAAATGTCGTCGTTGTACAGTCTCCTCCTGTAAAATCTAAGCTCTCTCTAGTGAATTAAAGTTGCACCTGGTTTTAGTAAATCCCCATGATTCCGCACCACTCCGCCTGAATAATAAATGGAAATCAGCATTTTCGACATGATTTGAGAGAGTCAATTTGGTCTTTTGACACTTGGCAATAAATAAATCTGCACAGTTTGTTTCACACTTGAGTGGAGGAGTTTCCCATATTTTTCTTCAATGAAATAAAGTGCCTAATGCATAGAAGTCATTTCAGAAATAAATATACTCTAGTTATGATAAGTACCACCTGATACACATGTGAGCCTGATCATTAGCCAATTATTCAATTAGAGTTCAATTAGAGTCAAAATATGAAAAAGGTCAAATGCCTACTATGTACACCATTTCTTGCCAACTTTAAATTTCACTTGAAAATTCCTCGAGGACATTGCCTTGGGTAAGATTAAGGCGAATGTTTATTGGAAGCTTACACTTGTAGTCAGTGCTATAGAGGTGAATATGGGAAATTAATTCCTCTTCCACCCACTGGGAACTGTTCAAAACATTCTAATGTTTATTAGACATTTCCATGACTCTCAATCTAGATTAATTAATTGAAGTTTGTTCAACACCAGCTGATTGCATTGTGCCATTAAAGGAGGAAAATGAAGTCCGCGCAAGAAGATACATATCACGTTGTTTAAAAAATAAGAAAAATTAAAAGAAATTGACATTGGGAATTTAATGAAGTGAATTGAAAATGACAACTGTATTGCCTTAAACAGAAGCAAATATCGTGAAAACATAGGGAGAAAACTAGATTCTGAAAGCCAGAGAAATATGGAAGGAAACAGCGGAAAGAGCGAAATAAGGAGTAATGGTAGTGGAAGCTGAAGTGGTTGTTTCAGTTGCAACGTTCCCATTGCCACCGCTTCCTCCACTGCCACCTGTGCTGCTCGAGTTGCTTCCACCTGGGCCTCATTCATTTAATTCACCACCTGTGCTACTATTTCCATTGTCCTGTGGCCCTGATGCCATTGCTATCAAGATGAAACAAAATACCAATACAGAAATGAGGCTCTGATTTCTCATTGTGTTTGCTTATTTGCAACCATGGGTTCTAAAGTGCCTCTCTTTTTATATCTTACAATCGTGTGGGCTACATCTTTGATGTGGGTTTCGAATTAATGATTGGCTTTGATAATTTAACCTTATTTCCCCTTCTCCATGAAAGTGTATACGATTTGTGAAGCCACATTTTCAGTTATCTTACACCAATTATCCTGCAAACCTACTCTTTTTACGAATTGAATCAACGTATCGCCAAGTGCCTTTTTCACCAAAATAGACCTAACTATGCTAACTCTGTCATTAATTGGGAAATAAAATGAAACGAAATGACTGAAGACACGGAGATGTTGGTAATGCTAATTTAACTGCTTCTTTGGTAGTAAATCGAGCAAAAATCGTACTGATGGATTAAACGAAGGCCCCACTTGACAGGTATCATTCTCTGTTAACAGAGATTAATGTGTGTCCGAATGTTCACCCTTTTACTACTCAGCCATTTTTCACCACCATTTGGGTATCAATTAACCGCTTCTATTATCGTAATTCTAGAGGAGGTTGAGGGAATAGGGAGGAAAGTGGAAAGTGAGAGTTTGAAGAGACAATGTGGGACACTCCGGAAGAATTAACTCTCTGTTGTTAATGCCTCCTCATTTCATGGCGCCTGACGGTGGCATTCTACAGCCTGACCCGACATGGCTCTGTGAGAGTGTAATATTAATATCAACATTCACGAGGAATTAAAGAGTACGTTATACCCATCGATATCACACGCCCTTAATACTATTGTGGAAGGTCCATGAAGCAGTCTTAGTTTCGAGAACACATCAATGAACCCCGTTGTACGTTTGCTGGTAATTGTGATCTATTTGAAATGAGTCGAAGCCTTAATAGCTATTGTTACTACTGTTGTTTTTGAAGAAAGGAAGTCGCGGTTATTGCGATGGCAGATAATCTTTGTTCGTCGAGGCCTCTAACACGATCTTGTCGCATTTGTGGAATGTCTCATATGTTGGTCATTTGGAAACGATGCGAAGAACGAAGAATCATTGTTTAAAAGTGTTAAATTTCGAGTCCATGTTTAGAACTCCAGCTTATCTTATTATGCTATAAATGAGCAAATTGATGTCCCCGTAACTGGATAAAAATAACCTTAGTGAAAAATTTCGACGTAAAATACAGAATTGACCATTATGAAAGCAAGAATCAAATTTAAAATTACAAGTGTATTACATTAAAGAGAGGGTAAAGTTTTGAAAAATTTGGGAGAAAACTAAAATTACAAAAACACGGAAATTAGGAAGAAGCAGCCGAAACAGCGAAATAAGGAGCAATGACAGGGTATGACGAAGTAGTCGCTACAGGTTGTGGCTCCTTGTCGACCTCAGGAGGTGGAACTATTTCCGATTGATCGTCATCCTCAAGAGGCAAATTTACCCCTCCTTTTTTGTCATTAGTTTCGCCCTGTTCTTCATTCCTTGCTCCTCAGTGGTGCTGCCGATGCCATCACTATTACGGCAGTACAACATAGCAATGCAGATATGAAGTTGTGAGTTCCCATCTCGTTTGCTCATGCGTCCTCTTTTATGTCTAACAATCGTGCAGGATGCAAATTCGCCGTGAGTTTTGAATGAATGATTGGCTTTGATGACTTAACGCAATTACCTCTGTGTTATAAATGGTATTCGATTTGTGAAACGAATTTCTCAGTCATCAATGGATTTCTGAATTGATGTACGAACAAGATGACAATTTTGACGTCTCTGACATTTACGTAAGCATTTTACTTTCAAGTAATTCAACGGTTCTTAATGAATCGACTCAACGTTATGCATTGTTTTTGCACTCCAAAACTGATTCCGATACCACCGGTCTTGTTAAAATCGATATTTGCTAATGACACTCCTTTTGCAAATATGCATTCATTACTTCAATTTTGTTATTAATATTTCTGGAATGAGGTGAGCTCATTTGGTTAACTAGAGGGCATTGAAAAAGCACTCAGCTATATTGAGTTAACGACTTTGAAACACTTTGCATTAAACACAAAACGGCTCCCCTTTCATGTTCTCTAGTAATTATCATTCCTGCAAACTACCAACTCACTTGTAGTTTGGACAATGTAAATTTGTATTGCAATCAGTTCACTTCGTGGAAATAGGTATGCCGACTTGAAATGTCATTGACTTCTTTTTCCGTCTTCTAGTTCCTACATCATATATATTGTCTTTAATTGGTGTTTTGTAGAACTAATTAATCAATTGTCTCAGTTTCATACACTTCCTACTATTTTTGAGATTCTACCTATTTACCATGAATATTGTAATTGTTTTGTGAAATTTAGTCACATCTCCCAGGCTTCGTTTCTCATCGTCTTGAATCAGTTGTGGCCTGCACATTGTGATACCTCCTACCAGTATTACACATATCCAATTAATGTAGACATTTTGCGTGTACATCCGGTCGATGTTACGTGCCTTTTTTCGTCCTCTTTGTGTGTTAGTGCCTTAGCTTTGATCGTTTTGGAGAGTAAGGGCTACTAATTCCACGCTACTCATTTCCACTGTGTTGCCCATCGCTCCCAAATTTCATTGCGAATAAAAGCCCACATAGGAGCCGAAATTACCACATCAATATTTGGTCGCTGATTCAAACAAATACAATTACTGTCTCACTGAAAATGTCTAGAGCGAGAGCATAGAGAAGTGCTTATAATTCACTCCTCGAGTAGGTCGCTTTCCAAAGGGATTGAAGGCTCGACTTTTAGATGATAATCAAGGTTGGAAGATGAATTAACTGCATTAGCATTGAAAACGTGATTGCACCGTTCCCAACCCCAAACGCCGACTTCAGTAGACTGAAGAAGTCAAAGTGGATAAAATCCTACCTGGGTGGAATAGTTATTGCAGTTTCACAACTAGTCCTTGTAGTGTGAAATAAACAATTCGGTGCTCCTCGTCAAATTCACGACCTTTGCCCAAGCTCAAGAGGTAGTTAGAATTCACTGGTCAGACTAATTTAACTGGTTAAAAGTCGTTGATGCTATTTCCTGATTTCACATTGACATTTCTTCAGATTAAGCTCATATCTCACTTCAATGAATACAAGATTTTGATTGAGTTGACAAGATGGAAATTATCGTCTTTCTCCATGAGCTCTATTTCAGTCGCACTCACTATCTTCCATCTAACATTATGTCCTATTCTCGCTATCATGGAACTTATAAATCGACTGGTCGCCTAGCTATGACCTAAAGGATAAAGAAAGCGTGCACTTATTGAGACGACCCTTGTGTTCTTATTTTCTAAGGTTCACTCAATCACTATTTTACAAGCTCGCATTCCACAGTTCCTGAATTACTGAACAGTTGAGTTCCACTGATACCATTTGCCTGTAATCGTATTTTGCCTTTAAAGTCACTGGCCACATGGATCACATCTCTACATCCTCCATAAAGCTAAATAGTAAGCTAGACGGTCGCTGTCCTGACTACTGATTAGTGTACCAATTCTAATGCTGAATGATCTAGGGTAATAAACAAAGAATTTAGAAATATAGCAGACCCTTTCCAAATTTTGAAAAATTATGACCACGTATTTGCTTCCGTGCACGATTAGAAATTTATTTTTGGAAAGCCTACCTACTTATCTTTATAAGTAATTAGTCTAGTTTTGGTCTAGTTATTTTCTATCTGATTAGAGTAGCGTTTCTATTATTTGTGCTCGTATTTTTGTCTTGAATGGTAAAGCTCTCTTAATCCTCATGGACGCTGAAGGTTCCATAATTATTAAAATAATTTTGCACTTTATACGTTACATAATTTGTTCACTTGTTTCCTTTTTGGATACAGGCTACTATAGCCCCAAGAGGGCAGGACACCAAGCATAGCTCAAGCAACGGTCATGTTTGGCTCAAGAGCATGTCGTACACGTTAAACCGTGCGTTTTTAATTTTGTGTCCTCCGTTTGCAACTAAATTTGGACTGCCACTCATTCAAACATTGTAAGCAGTCCATATTCCACATAAAACGTTTTTCCTATGCAGGTAGTTTGATTTGTGAGGAACACAACGCTTGCATAGCCAAAGCAAAGAATTCCTGTCGAGTTCGAGCATTCTGGAAAGTGCGGCCGTGTTGCTAGTCGCATTAGGGAACAAATGAGGTCAAAACCGCAAAGGTCTACCAGCCAATCAGCGATCAATAGTCATGGCATGGTCAATGCAGCCGAAATTGTAATTAATGACTAATCTCCCTGTCATTCAAACAGCCTAAATAAAAGTATTTTACGCCAAACGTCTTTTTTCCTCTATAACTTTGCAGTAGCTTAGTTAGTCCTGGGAACCATTCCAGGCTATTAGAACTTGTTATTTAGATTGCTGAGCATAAATCAAGTCTTGCTAGTGTAGCAATCTGCTTCAGAGTTCAAGTCAACTCACTCTTTAGAGTCGTGCTATTTCCCAGCCTTCTTTACTTTTCGTCATGCCATTAAACATTCGTACGAAGCAAGTAGATTTGTATAATTTACTCTAAAGTACTATTTAATAGTCCTCTTATCTCTCAATTTCCAAATTTTATAAACCGGTTAATGGAGAAGCCATGCCTGAGAATGGAATAAATTTCCGATGTCAAAGTAATAGAACACACGGTAGAATGCAGTTCTTAATGGCAACCCTTTTGGACACTTTATGAATGAAAAACTGAAGTTTTATGCATATTCTCATTGGATTGGACTATTATAAATTTTAAGCCTACTACCTTGTTTGTTAATAAAAATCCCTTTCCACTTATGTACAAATTGTTCGTGCCACGTGTTATGACGAGGCCACATCTAGAAAATTCAATCACGTGATAGTTAAAGGTAGAAATTTGGCAATGATCTGATTGGTTGCCTTCATTGTAAAGATGTAGCATTAACTAAGTCACTTGTCATTGCCGTTAAATGTCGCAGAAAGAGGAGTTAAGCAGCTTAGCTATATTCTGCGAGCCAGGAACTTTTCATTACTCAAAAGACAATAAAACTTCCCTCTATACTGGTTGGTACCGTGCCTATCCTAAACTGCCCTACGACTGTCCTTCTGTTCACGTTAGACTTCGAGTTTCTTCCCAAACCAGAACCCTCCATCCATTCGACAAGCCACAATTTATACGCTTAAATAACGGCTTTTGTAAATACTTCTCAGTTGGATATTTTCCTCCCGTTTTGGTCCGCTTTACCCTACCTGCGGAATACCCTCATAATGCTACGCCGACATTTTCTCTCGAATGCACCTGGATACTTTCAGATCGTCTTGAGGAGATTGTCAAACAGTTGAATGGGTATCTGGACACCAAGGAGAGGGGAGAACCCTGTTTGTGGGAATGTTTTGACTTTCTCGAATGGCAGCTGATTCCAGTACTTCTTGGCCTTCCTAAAGATGACGACGGAAGCTACCTCTACGATTTAGAAGAGTGTGTTCCAACTAGAATAATGCGAGAATATGCCTTGACGGTGTTGGTTGAACATGATTTTGACGAGAAGCGGAAGCGTTTTATGGATGAGAAAGTGGAATGCCCTATCTGTGCAGATGATAAAGTTGGCCGTGAATGTGTGCGGTTGGTTGGCTGTGGGCATATTGCCTGCCATGAATGTATGAAAACTGCATTGGAAGCACATATGAATGAAGGTATCATGGCTGGTGTATTCCGTTGTATGCACTGCGATGACGTGGTCGATCTGCAAGAGGTTTGTTAACCACTTATAGCAATTCCACTTAATTCTACTTCGGTTAAAAATACGAAGTCATGCAGCCATCCCTTGATTTGAATTTTCAAAATTTTCTGAATAGAATGCTATGCCTTTTAAAATTATATGAGTTAAAGATTCACGTTCACAGTATCTGTTTCAAATAGAGAGAGAGAGAGAGAGGGAGTTGGCACAACAGGTCTCTGGTCCCATCGAGTATTGAAGTTAGTCGCTAGCAATCTGATCAACTTCATTGTATGGGTGCAAAAAATTGGTGTGAAAGCGTTAAAATATTGCACAATCTACTGTAATCTACCTTGCGTATATTTTTCACCACGGTTTTCTTTGACTTTCCAAATAATTACTCGTTGGTTAAGGTGTTTTTGTGAGTAAAAATAAACCTTCCGATTAAAATCAAAGATCGGTGCTGCAAGGGATTGAGGTTGTGCAAATTTCAAATTTTCGTTTATCACTGTTTCACCGAGCGCACATAGTGCTTTACTTACTGCCAATAACGTTAATTCATCCTGTTGCGTTTATCTATGTGATTTGTGGCTTAAATTACTTTAATTCAATTTCAGGTAAAGGAATTTACCACTCCAGAAAAGTTGCAGGCTTATGACAACTTTCTTCTTCAACGAAGCCTTGCCCTAATGAACGATGTAGTTCGTTGTCCACGTAGGAAATGCGACAGCATTTGCCTTATCGACAATGAAAATTTAGCCCGCTGTCCAGTCTGTCAGTATACCTTCTGTCCACGATGTCTGCGGCTGAGTCACCTTGGTCAATCCTGTGCTCCAGCCCCTGAAATCCCAGAGGCTGATGAACCACCTTATCGTAAAAGTGAAAATAATGGAGAGGAAGAGGAGGGTAGTAATGAGAATAAAAATGCGGAGGCTGAAGTACCCACCTTTATCCGTTATGAGGATAAACCTCTTCCAAATTTTGGTAAGAAAGGACAACTTCTTCTGGAATATGCTATTCTTATTTTATGCGTGTGGGGAAGAAAATAGTTGATTTAAAGTTACTTAGATGGGAAAATATTACTCAGTGCAACACGTAACGAGCAAATAAATCAATATACTTGTTCGTTCATGATGTGAACAGGGAAAAGAAGGATGCATTCTTAGATCGCAATTTTCTTTATCTCTCAAAAAAAGTAGCAATTTTTTATTTTATCTATCATGGATGCTGAAAATAGTAAGCCCTAACGTTCCAAAAATGAATGGTTTATCTTAAAATGGTTTGATTTATTGTTTAAATGAAATACTTTACTTTTATCAGTTCGATGAAATATTCGCGATTTCTGAACAGGTTAAATAGCTTAATAATCATCCAGTAAAGGGTGAAATTGGGATTGAATAGGCGTAAATTAAAAGGTCGATATTTTGAGTTGTAGTGACTGGTGACAAAAAGCCTCATTCACTTCCATTTTTATTAAACTTACAGAAAACAACGAAATGCTAATCTGGAGATTGGCTCATGAATGTGATAGACTCCAGAGGCGGGCATTGATAGAAAAGATAGCAAAACAAATTGGCACCATCTCTGATGCAATGGTCTCCCGTAAATTCAAGGAAATGAATTTCAACAGGTGTCCTACCTGCGGTCTCTTTGTAAATGTAAGTACTCCTTCGAAAACACTACAATTAGACTAAATTAGATGAAGGTTACAGAAGTGAAAGTAATTTCGATTACTTCTAGAATAAAAATACTATTGGAAACTATTGTTTGCAAAAGAGTTGATTCTCCAGTTGGAACAGATGCACTTTTGATATTTACTCCAGACGCCATGGAACCAGTCTGACACTAAGAATTAGCAATTCAAGAGCAAGAACAAGAGTCGACTGATTTTAAATATAAAGTGGAAAGTCCACTAAAAATTGAACCATTTGGGGATGATAGAGGATGGGCATAATCCAAGTATATCTCTTGGGGTCACGAATTAGTAGGCTCAGTAGTAAATGCGTACATTTTGAAAATGAGAGATCAGAAGATCAATGCTTGTAGGTGGACATCCAGTTGTGCGAGTGACCAATGGTTCTTGTTAATATTGGACATCAGGAGAGGTAGCGTAATATTAGTTTTTCGAAAGAGATGCTTCAGCATACCTGCTCTCTGACTAAGTCAAATGTTTTGAACGCTTCTCAGCGGGATGAATTTGAATGAATAAGCATATTTCGCTAAGATCACAAAAATATGGCAATGATTTGGCGCAAAGACCGTCTGAGCTTATTTAGCAGGTCAGGAAAGTTCGGAAAGCTATATACATGATCTTCGCTTATTCTATAGACAACCCCTTTCCTGCTAATTTAAGGTTGAGAAAGATGAGTCAGAACAATAAGATAGGGCTATAAAACGCTATATCTTATTCTATCAGATCAATCTATTAGGCACATAGCAGAGAGCATAAGCAAAAGGCTACTCATCACTAGTTTATTTACGTGGAATAATTGAAATGATCACCATTTCGTTTATACTTATCACAACATCATCATCGACATTACTCTTATCATTATTTTAATTGAAGCTGTATTTATGATTGCTAAATATGCTTTTTCTTTTTGTAGAAATTCACTGGATGCAACCATGTTTGGTGTCCAGTCTGCAATAAGGACTTCATTTTCGGAAGTTAATTAAAATTACTTCCATTCTTGCGTATTGACCAATACTTAAATTTGTGATATTTGGAAAAATAATTGGAAAAAATTAACAGAAAGCAACCACTTTCTGGCCTCTTAGTTTGGTTGGAATCGAATATTTGTTGACGGGCTTAAAATGCAGTTCATTTGCAAATTAAATATAGGCTAAAAAATAATAATTAAATTGAAGGTAATGTTAACAAATACAATGCAGAAAATGAGCCATCTTTGGTGTAGTGAATACGTTCAATGAAGAGTGCGACACAAATAAGCCTTGATTAAACCACAGCAATCTCTATGGCAAAACTCCCTAATATGAAATCGCTCGCGAAATCAGCCAGGCTACCTCAACAATATCGAGGTAACAGAGCGTATGGCGTTGATTCTGTGAAACGAGTTGGCTAATGTAGTCTGTGGTTTATCTAACGTCGTTTTCGCTTGAGATGGAGATGTCTTGATTAGTGTATTACTGACTAAAGCATAATCAGAGTTGGGACGGAAGTGAATTTCCTTAGTAAACATGAGAGGAAATAATCTGATTTCGTCCTCTGGATCTGGACAGATCTCCAAAACTAAGACAGTCACAAGCATTAACAAGCTTAAAGTTATTATTAAAGATAAAAAGAAACTATCTATAACCAGTGATGGGTTTGTTGTGTTGTGCCATCAACCGATTCTTCCGAGACTTTAACTCTCCAGAGTATACCACTAGAATTGATAAAAATTATCTCATCGGCGTGATGGGATGAAAATGAAAATGGTAATGAAATATTGTAGCAAGCGATTATTTGCGTTTATGTTGGCATCGGCCACATTATTTCATTTGATAATGGCATTTCAAGACTTTGGCCTTCGTGAAAACATAATCACGATCTTTTATCAGTCAAACTTTGTAAATGCCTCTATTAAACCTTTGAAATACTTAAAGAAGTGTAAACAGCTGTCTTAATTACAATTTACGTTGAAATGTTTAGCAAAATTAGAACGGACACAAATAAATAGTAGAAAGAAAGCAAAATCAAATAAATAGCTTAACGAAAATGACTTCAAGATGATTTCGGTTTTCTCATCATATTTTTAAATTCTTCAAAGGAGATTAAGCCATTTCCATCAAGATCTGCTTCTTTAATCATTTCATCCACTTCGTTGTCCGACAGCTTTAAGTGAAGAGTTTTCAGAACATGTTTCAATTCATCAGTCGAGATGCTTTCATCACCATTCTTGTCAAAGAATTTAAAGGCCACTCGATGGTAGGCATCAGCACCAGTGCCCTCTTCTGATAGCAGTGGTTGCATCATTGCCACAAACTCATGGAAATCTATTTTCCCATCATGATTGGTGTCCAAATGCCCCAGTATCTCCTTTGCCTCATCGTTTGTGCAGGCTCGATTGAATTGTTTCATCATTGATTTGAGCTCGGATAGGGAGACGTACCCATTGTGGTCACGGTCGAAGATTGCAAAAACTTCTCGAAGCTCATCCATTATTTCTTCGCTTGGGGAACTTGACATATCTTGATTCACGGACATGATTCAGGGTGCAAGACCTGCCAAGTGGTGACCATGTCATGGAATTGATTAGGGTTGCTTCATCACGTGAAGTTCATTCACTTAGCTCCTACCAACCATTAAGCATGCAAAGGTTGACCCGACATTTCGTCGATTGTAAGATGGTTACATAAAGAGAAGTAAGCACGAAAATTATTACTCTATACCCTTGCGTTACTATCGCTTGCATTTGCCTCCATAAAAGACAAAATAATTATCGTTTTACATAGCGTTACATCGAAAGTATGATTTGAAGTGGCCAAGCATTATGTCTAATTTTAATTATATGTTATATTATAATTAATTTCACGAATAAATGTATTAATATATTTTCAAATGAGGTAATGAAGTTAAAAGAAATGAGGGAATCAAACACTAGTACACTCTTGGTGAATTTTGTTGTTTGTTCGACAGATTAACAAGGAATGCAAGACCATTGAGGAGGCACTAACTATATAGTGGTTCATTATAAAAATGAATTTTCTACACAGGTCAAAGTAGCATAAATGAAACAAAGCTCTCCAAGGGTGAGAAAGGTGGACCAATCAACATCAAAGTGCAAGGAAACAATGAGCTTGCCACAACTGCTGCTAACTACTATATGGGATATTGACTACGCATATATCAGACCCCTATTTTCTTATTGTTTCGCTCCGTGTCCACATTAATTCGTTGTTATCATGGTCTCGCACTGATTTGGAGCTGCTAGCTTAGCCTACTCTCAATTCCTCAGCGACTTAGCCGAATCTTTCCCAGCAAGCCTCACTGTTTATCAAACCACCAACTCTTTCAACACAGCCTCACTTCCCACTCTTCTATCTCCCTATTTCTTTGCCTAATCCTCCCACCTCATTTATTTGCTATTTTCCAATACACCCATGTCCCAGCTCCCCGTTTTCTGATTTTGGAAAAAGCCAAAGTACGTTGCTGGCCCTCAAAAAGACCATTTGTCTTCCAAGGGGTCATCTCTAACCCTAACTCAGTAGGGTTCTTAGTACACTCAGTGGAGAGATTTACGCCTCATTAAAGTTCAAATCATCCACGATTTCACCTATAAACACATTACACTTGTTTCTCAAAAGTCTTCAACTTACAACCTCCTTTTTACACACATATCCATTCAGAGCCCCTTTCGTCGATAAGCAGTAAAGTCAACCCAATTTAAGGATATCTATTTTGAGCATAGGACTTAATTATCAAAAAAAAAACATGAAAACAAAAACCGATCATCTTTGCTCCGCTTCACGAATTGCCATGAAGAATGGATGCGTATCATGGAGATAGATGGGAATCGTTCTCTCAGCATAATACTCACTCTTCAACCCAATATTAAAAATCACATCTTCTGCAAGATACGCCTTTCCAACTTGAGTTCCACCATCTGCTGAACCCTCAACATGAACAAAATGCATATGAAGACGATAAAAGGTAGGTGGATAGTGGAAATAAGCTATTATTTGATCTTCCCTCAAACATTCCCCTCTCCCCTCTTCATCGCGGTACTTTTCGACAAGCTTCTTCCTTCCGTCGGCAAGCATCTTCTTCAACATTGGGAGATGACAGGCTCGCAAATCCCTCAAACACATCAACCCAGGATCTCTAGCAAGGGCCAAGGCATGAAGTTCATTAAGATGTTTTCCATCCCAACGATAATCCAAAACAAGAGTAAAACCAAGGCTCGCATCCTCATCCGTGAATAAAACTCGCTCAACTTCAGCTGTGCCATTGAGGATGTTTTCAACCCAACACAGGTCCTTTGGGTTGGATTCGAGGAAAGGGAGAATAACACTCTGATAGACCTTCGGGGTCTCGTGCACGATTTGACGCTTTGATGAAGAGTACTTGGCAAAATGCTGTGGTGCAGCTGGATGAATTACAGTCATGGAGACTTTATTCACACTCTCTAAGCCAGCCATTACGGAGGAACGATGATAGACATCATTATTTACTACTTCTTCTACTTTCCATTCAGGAAAATCAACCTGATTTCCAGTCACCATTTCGGGTTTCCTTTCATCATAAGAAGTACCGATTTTCGCCGCACAAAGAGCTGAAACTTCACTAGGAAATGAGGACTTTTGTAGTATTATAATACCATCTTCGTCCAAGGAGTCTTTGAACTTGACGTGAAGGCAAATCATTTTGTTACGAGTATCGTTACGAAGTACTCGCAAAATCTGGGTATTCGAAGGAGAGTACGTAGCTAAATCGACTTTAGGAGAGCTCGATTCAGAAGTACGATGCCTTTTGAGTGGTGGGGGAGCAGATATCGATGTAGTTAAAATGGAAGAATTATTCATTTGTTCTTGGGATAAATCCGATGAACTCATTTGGTGTGAAATTAGAGGTTAGAAAGGTCAATTTCAAGAGCAATCACGTCCGTTTCACGAACTCGAGTTTTGGGAATAATTCCAATTGGGGTGGTGAGGTTTTTGCAGCAAAGCACACCTTCGGGATAAGAACAATTAGCGATAAGAGGAGCCCAAGCTTCTAATTCACAGGACAAGAAATTTTCTAAACTGTGGAGATGCAATTGAGCAAGAACGTCACGATTAGTAATGGCAGAAATGAGAGAAAGAAAACGTAAGTGAGCCTCCTCACGATCGTAAAGTTGCATAAAGAGAATTAGAGACCGTCGTGAATGTAAGATAAAGGAGGATTGTAGTAGAGATGAGTCAAATTTGAGTGATCAGCTGGATGCAGATTCTAAGATAAAAGGAAGCATGTGTAATTAAACACTTCGAAAGATTAAAAAAAACCTTGTAAACTTACGTTTGTTACTAGCAAAATAAGATCTACTAAGTACCATAGGCCAAGGCCTCCAATTGACCACATTTTAAGCGATCCTAGACAAAGCATAGACACGAAAGATACACAAACCCAAAGCAATGTAACCAAGATAGAATCTGTCCAGCCCCAAAAGGCCTCCGAATATAGAAAGAAGTAAAGCTATCTCATGATTGTACCCATTACTAAAGGAGAAGAGTGACAAATAACCATATGCTACGTACGTCCATAAACAGGTAACATTCTTAGAGAAGTACTCCACACCATCTGCTTCTATCAAATCGGCACATGAAATGCCAGGAGCTGGATAGCATTTAACTGAAAAATTGCTTTATTAATTAAAATAGTTTACTTCTAGTGATGCCAGATGGATCAGAACAAAAAACGGGTTCTTGAGTCAAATTAAATATATGTGGTTCATCACATTTATACTGTCCAGGAAGGAGATCTGAACACCTAAGACCCGAATCATAGCTCCCAAAAGCCACAATACAAAAACAGAGGAGAACGAATATGACACGCATCAAAATGAAGTAACGAAAAAACACACCAAAAAATAGGATGTACTCGAATCAAGAGCCCTAATCTAAACAAAGAAGGAACTTGAATAGAGTCAATAAATAAACCAACTATATCTATGCCCATATCCAGCAAACCTAAGATTTATAATTAATTGCCTTCATGACAAAGCCAAATAAAAAATTTTATTTTAGTATTTTCGGTGTCTTACCAACGTAAATACCAATCTTTTCATAAAAATTTTCATATTTACCACGTGTATTTAAGCTCGGATAGACGATATATATTTGAGCTTTAACAAATAGAACAAGAAGTTTTGTTTGTGGATTCGCCACTTTATACTGACCCACATGAAGGAAAACTCACAAAGGTATCTAACATTTCACTTAATTATGGTCTGTTTTATCAACATTTTAAAATCAGACGTCACGACATAAGTTCAATTTCTTGAATCTAGCTGTATAAAGAACAAGAAGAATGTCTTGCTAAAACGCTCTTTCAGTAATAAAGGCGACCAAATTCAATAAGTATAATATTGTTCATATGCATAATGTTGTTTTTATCGCCACTGCAAACAGTGTGAAACTCCATTAGCAAAGTTCGATGTCCCGTAAAGATACTGCTAAAACTAGCTTTAATAGGAACAATGTTACTTCTATTGTGTTTATACGTAAGAGATAAATGCAGGAAATATAAAATGCATTAAAAAATTTTTTATGGAACATGAAACATTATCTGCAGTGAGGTATGGTAGGGGTTATAACCACTTCAGAAGCTCTTTGTAAACCTGATCAAACATCTTAGTTCTGCCCTTGAGTAAGAGCAATAATAGATTATATAAATTCAAGTATATCAAAGATAGGGTTATGAATAGAATGTTATAGATAAAAGCAAGAATTTGAAGATTTCTTTTTAGAAATGTCAGATGCATCAGGTAAAATAGTTTTATTGCATTTTCATTGTTGAGATCTTGCCTAAAATTAAAATGTGGGGTTATAAAATTTCAAATTGATACAAAATGCAAAAAGAACAAAGATTCTAATAGCTTACTACAATAAAATGTAAATTTTTAAATTAATAACCGCAATAAATTAATTGCAATTGTTTTTTATTGCTGCATTTTGTTCAAGCATTTTTGTTTAAGCTAGTTAAATCCTTTTAATCGGCGGAACACGGTTTCATTTTCATTACTAGCTTGAATGGCTTCGGAGGTCTACTTTAGGTTTAAGGCTAGCATCAAGCAAGATACGATTCAGTTTGATGGCTCTGCAATTTCTGTTAAGGATTTGAAAAATGCTATAAAAACAAAGTGCTGTCTGCGTGCTTCAGATTTTGATTTGAAATTGGAGGATGGCTCCGGAAAGGAATATATTAAAGAGAACGAACTTATTCCCAAGTATACCAGTATAATTGTCAGGCGTGTTCCCAAGGCTAATGGTGAATCTCAGAGAAAAAAGCCACTTCAAGTTACAGTTAGTCGAGAAAAGAATGTAAGCGAAGTTTTTTAGTTCTTTTAGGTGTTAATGTTTTTCTCACATCTTTCTTTCTTTTCAGTTTGGGAATTCCTCTCTTACTCACTCAAACGTAAGTTATTTACTTCATTGTCATCTTTTTAGTCAGCAACAAATCTGGCAGAATCAAATCTTTCCGAAGACGACAAAATCAAAATCATGTTTGATAGAACGGCGGAAGGTCTTTCATCAAAATAGTATGTTTTACTAATTTAATAACATAGCTTTAGTTATACGGTTAAACCAAAGGCTTATGGTGTTCCTCCGCCACATTATATTTGCCACAAGTGCAATCAAGAGGGACATTGGATACACGAATGCCCTGGAATTAAGGATTCTCGAGGAAACCTCTTGGATTCAAAAACTGTTAAGCGTCCAACTGGTATTCCTCAGGATTTCTTGGTGCGAGTTGAGCCTGGCACTCCTGGTGCATATTTGGACAAAAATGGACGATATATGGTCCCAATTAAGGATGCGTAAGTAGCGAGTTTCAATAAACTATTCCAATTGACTAGTGAGGCTTATTTGCAAAGTAAAAAGGAAAAGCGCCCTTTTTCTATCGAAGAAAATCCGCCCTATGTTCCACCTGAAAAACCCATTCCTTCTGAGGGGCTTTTGTGTCCACTGTGCAAGAATATTTGCAAATCCGCTGTTCTTGTGACTTGTTGTGGTACCTCTTACTGTAGTGAGTGCATAACCAATTACTGCTTTGTTGATGGTCATCACAAGTGCCCGAATTGTGGTGCACCAAAGGAAAAGTTGGAGTCCTCAATAGTTGAGAATGCTTCCTTGCGACGTGCTATCGAAGATTTCCTGCTTGTTGATATTAAGCCAGAAATTTCAAATATTCCTTCTCCTCCAAAACCAACTCCTGAAGTCAAGGAGAGTGAGATTGTTAAATCTGAGGTTAGTTCGCCTTCCTCTCAATTTTGCTTATTTTCTAGATTGTTCGCCGAGTGTTAAAACCAAAACAGCAAATCGCGACAACCTCGGTTCCAAGCGCTGAAGAGAATCCAGAAGATAAACCTGAAGAAGTTGTTCAAGAAAAACAGGAAGAGGGCGTGAAGGAGATCAAGGAAGATGATAGCCCAAAAGAAACTGTTGCTGAATCTAATTCACCGAAACCCTCCCAACCATCCTCATCACCACCATCCGTTACAGTTAAATCTGATTCATCTGTTAATAAACCCTCTGACTCCGTTGCTTCTGTTATTTCTAATACAAATAGCTTAGCCAATATGCCTTGTGGAAATAATTCACTTGGTACAGAGAGTGTAATTGCGAATTTATCAAATGTTGCCTCTGTTTATAATGGGGCTCCTCTAGTATTCCCCAGTGAGAATGCTGCCTCTGCTGTATCTCTTGCTAGCTTGGCAGCATTATCTTCTGTAGGTCAGTCCCAACCTCCCCTTAATTCCGTTTTTCCCACAAATCAACTTTTGCCCTGGGCTCCGATAGATCAACTCTCTCTACTTGGGTGCATTAACCCCAATGGATTCTCAAATCCTTCACTTAATCCACTATTGGACGCTCGCGGAAAAGTCCTATCAAAGGAGGAATTCTACGGCATTCAAAGGAAGTACGCGGAAGAGTCGGAACGAAGGTGAGTAATTCGAATCCTTCAAGGTGTCGTTATGGTTGAGATTGCATTTATTTCTTGTGATTTCAGAAGACGACGCTGTAGAGATACATCACCTCGTCACAGGCGTGATGTTTCAGACGATTACTACAGCAGACATCGTGATGATCGAAGAGTTCGTAGAAGATCTCCCATTGTAACATCAAGACGCCACCGTTCACGCAGCGGTTCGGATCGTCGTCATAGAAACAGAGAAAGGAAACGCGATGATTATGAGACATGGCTTCGGAAAAAGCGAGAGGCCATTGCCTTAAAAAATCATCATCGACCTTCACCATATAGGCCACGTAGGAGTGATTCTCCAATTTTATCGACTGCGGTTTCCGTTCCTAGACGCGATTACTCCCGTGAAATTTCTCCTGTGGAGCGTACTCGCAGATCTGAGAATAACGTGGATAAATCGCGTTTAAGAAGGTGAAGTTTTCTTTTTAAACATGAATTGATCTGCTTAAGGATGTTTAAAATTCATGACTAGGAGTTATTGCTAGATCAATTCATTTTTTTTCTATTGACCTGATACGAAAGCAGGTTATTCTCCCTTATCTATTCCGTGTTGATCATTTAAAACGAGCCCAACTTGGATTAAGATCATATTTGTTAATTAAAGTTTGAGTCGAAGTAATAATTTTATAGGTAAATGTATTTATGTAAATTGCAGAGAGTCAAATTTAGCTTCCGTCA
This sequence comes from Hymenolepis microstoma, assembly GCA_000469805.3. NCBI lineage: Eukaryota > Metazoa > Platyhelminthes > Cestoda > Cyclophyllidea > Hymenolepididae > Hymenolepis > Hymenolepis microstoma. The sequence goes on from LR215989.1 coordinate 30,425,624, forward strand.
AAAGGTTTATCTTGGGTTGGAGTAGTGATCGTTTTAGTTTTTGTGGAGCATCTCATCGAGTTTATCTTTAGTTTGGCTTGACTACGGTTTAGATTCACATTTATTTTATGCTTGGAAATTCAGATAGGTTATTTTCATAAGCTGAAATTTGCATTTCTACCTTTTTTTCTCTTAGTTTTGTTGTAACAGGTGGTAGTCAGTAGCAACTCATATCTGATGAAGGTGAATAAAGAAGTTTGAGGGTTGATGCGATAGGATTGTGTTCTTGTCTTATGTCGTTCAGTTTTAGTCGATTATCTAGTAATTTGTTTAATAAGGAGCGCGGGAATTTATTTCTTATTGCCAACTTGTTTTTTTTATATGTCAAGGAATTGGAGTGGTGCAGTCAGTTCAGCTGTGCGTTTTCTGCTGTTAATCGAATGTGAATTATATAGGAAACACGGTACTAAGATATTGAAATAAATGCTTCTCTTCTTATAAGCTAACATCGGTTTAAATTTTCATTTTCTTTACTCGGGAACCAAACTTTAACCGGAATTTCGATTATTTGAAACATTGGCGTATCAAGTGCAAGTGTAAAGAGGCCTTAATCGCAATAGTGTAATGTGGTACTCTTAGTTTCATGATCGAAATCCCCTGCTTTGCTTTCTCCATTTATATTATTTTGACTTATTTTTTAAAGGTCATAAACTTAGAACTGCATAGTTTTAAACACTTGTTTTATTTCCTACAGTCCATTCCACGATGGATCACCATCAAGACGTTCTCTGGAGGATGTGTCTCCTGTCCACGATGATAGCTCTCGTGCCGAAAATCGCAGTAATATTGAACCTGACACTACTCCTGTTCGTTCTTCCCGTAGAAGTTCCGCTTCACGCGAAGACTCTGTTTCATTCTGTGCCTCCATCTCTCAGTTATCAAATCCTGAGGTTGAGTTAGATGAAAAGACCATTAAAAAAATCCGTAAAGAGCAGAAGAAGAAAGCCAAACGGGAGCGAAAGCTGTAAACGTCTCTTTATATCCTTTTCTGGTTAACAATTTGTTGTGTTGAATTCATTTCTAATTCTCTTCTTATTACAGGGCTAGAAAAGCTGCTCGAGCAGCTAAGAAAGCAACATTAACAGCGGGGGAAGGCGATAATTTTAATTCTCCGTTACCGCTCAGTCCGTCAAGTTCGAAATCGAAGAAGAAAAGGAGACGAAGACACAGACACGAATACAGTGAATCTGATGATGGAGAGAGTGGGTCGAAGTCAAGTCGAAGGAAAAGAAGTAGGTCTAAAAGGTCTGCTGGCTCAGATTTGGATGAAGAGGACGCTTCATAAGCTCCACCTGTTTTCCTCAGCCTATATTTAGTTGTGTACAGTTATATTTTGATTAATATATCGTAGTAATCAATTTGTGATGGTTGACCTGAATCTATTTTTGTTTTGGTTAAATTGCTGTTTGACTGGGCTCGTAGAAGGTTAAAGGTACCTGCCTTGAAGGGTTAAAAACAACATTTAGTTGTCTGGATTTGCTCACGGGGTTAGTTATAGAACCGAATTTTGCCTAATATAGTAATCGAGTGAATCTCAGTCAGGGGTACATAAAGACGGAAGAGTTCGAGAATAAGCCTTTAAAATGTAGACGCGTCCTTCAGTTGTTTTTAGTCGTGCTTTGGTTAATATGAAAGTCATAAATATGTTAAGAAGTTTTTGGAGGCTTTAAATTATATTCGTTGATATATAACGTCTAATTTCTGGGTAGGCGGGTTGGAAAGAGTAGGGGCAATTTAATTCATGGAACTCTAGAAGCTTACCTTCAGTCGGTCCAGTGCTTCCTCAAAAGGTCTACTGAAGTTACTCAAACTTAATTTAGTGTAAAGGTTAAGGGCAGCATTCTGATATGCGTTGTTACAACTGAGATACCGGAATGGGGCATCAGAAGTCTTCATTGATCATCGCGCAGAAGATTACTAATCCCATCCATTATACAATGGCATTACCTTCTTTTCAGCAAGCTTAGGCATACATTTGGTATCTTAGTATTACTTTCATAACAATCGCTCCGGTCTTTGATTGATTTAACCTTCTAGACTTCCGGAATTAAGAATCACATTATTTCAAATTGGTTTTTGTAAAAGAATGTCACTAAATAAAAAAGGTGGCCCTCCCCTCCCCCCCACTACCGAATAGGTACGTTGTCTTATGAATTCGCTTCAAATAGGGCGAATTTTGCAATTCAGATTACTGATGAATTGGAAATGGAGATTGTAGTTATTGAAACTTCATTAAAAAGCAATTAAGAGCAGATATTTGGTGAATTTGCTGGTTTATTTATCTTTCGAACTGCAATCGCCTGAACCAATTAAAACGGTGAATTTTATATTGCGAATCCCCATCTGTTCAGTGGATTTTTTAAAGATAGTTTGAAGCAGGTGATTCACAATGGATAAATGTGAGACCTGATGTATTATGTGCAAGTTAATAATAACATTAAATGAGTGAAAATAATGAAAAAACAAGTGTAGAAAAACAGTGCAATAGAGATGGGGAGGGTATGGGTGATTGAGTGCGAATATGGAATAAAGGTTTTAATTTTTGCAGAAAATTAGAAACACGTTGAGTAATAAATAGAGTTCGTTATTTCATATATTAGTGTTTCAGGGTTAGAATTACATAAGTTATCCTCAATTTCCTGAGTGACTTTACATGTACCTTCCGACATCTTGATTAAACTCGTGAGGTTATTATTTTAATCTAATATATTTTAGTTTTTTTTCACATAATAATCAAGAGCAATCAGCAAGAACTATGCAAGATTTGACAAGTAATTTGAGTAGAATATAGTATGCATATTTTTTAACAAAATGTTAAATGCGCATAATGCCCTCGAAGATCTACTCTAAAATGTCCTTATAAAGTACAGTGATCTGCGTAGATAAAGCATATCTTGATAGTTCTAATGTGCGTTTTAGTGGGGTTATTTTGTGGAGTGCGCAACGCTACTAAAGGAATCCCATGCGCGTTAGAACAGTCTGGCAGGCGCTTATCAAGCAAGTGCGTCTTGAGTTCAAAGACCTCTCAGCCAATCAGTAATCGATGGTGCAATATAGTGTAGCACTACTGTAGGTTAATAACTAAGCTCGTAACAGTTGGTTATATTTATGGTAAGTGCTATTCACTCCAAACGTTCTGTCTCCTCGTTACTGTTAATGTAACTTTGCTAATTCTAAGCGCATTTATATAACAGGATTCTTAAAGTCAAGTCTTATTTGTGTGCATCCACGACAATTACATAAATTCAATTGTAATGAATTGAATGCCTTATGTAATTACGGTTTCGCTTATGAAAATAATTTACAAAACGGATAAACATGCATGGATGATAAGTGAATGATAGTTACATTTATTTAGGTTACTAAACATCTAAATTAACTCAAGGATATGTAGCGGATTAGCTACCTAACTAAGCCTGAATGTTCTCAGAAACCTCAGTGGCAGATTCTCCTAGTCCGTAAGACCCCCAGAATTAGCTAAGCTAGTTGCAAAGCTAAGAAGAGACAGAGGTATCCAGAGAACGCGTTTATCCTAGACATGCATGGCGTGGAGTGTGTTAAGGGAGTAAGCTTAGTCATTCAACATGGCTTATTAAGTAAAACGAGCGGAGGCTTTTGATTGGCCATTGGCTGTGTGTCCTCACACTCAATCCATACACGAAGTTGAACGGCCGCACTTTCAAGTCACGCTGCGCGCTCATACGATGACGTGTCCCACAGATAGGAAACTTGGGTTGGAGAGAAATTTTCAAACCATAAGTATATCAGGGGAGCAGAATTTGATTCAGGACAAACAGTTACTAACGTAATGCAAGAGTTATATAATTCCTATTTTGTAAATCATTAAACTATTAAGACAATCACAACGTCAGCATGGGTATAACTGCGAGCTCAAAACGCATTGGGAGACATTGGAAGCTTTCCTTAGAGATCTAATTGGCTACTAATAAAAGTCACTTAACTCCAGAAACTTACAAGCACTGAAGTGTGTATTTTTAATTGCCACTATATTTTAGGATTGAACTGGCATGCATAAAATATATATATGTATATATTTTAAATCTTTAAATGACAAAGTTATTTACACAATAAATGGACGACAGAGTCTTCAACATGCGACGAAATAAACAGTTTATGATGAAGAAAGTGATTAATGGGACTATTTACTCAGGTGATAAATGAAATACCATGTGACCTAAGTTTAGCTTTGTGACTTAAATCAGCTGTGTTTGTCGAAAAAAAACAGATTGAAAGCTATATCAGATGAACATTGATTCCTATATAAAACGATCAGATCAAATATGTGATTCGGTCAGAGGGTTGGAAATTTCCGTGCACGGTTTCTGAATGGTAATTAAAGTAAAATGTCCTTCTTGTACTCTTTTTATATTCCTTGTCATGGGAGGAAGAGAGAGAGGAAGTATGTGAGAGACTTTTGAGCCCGATATTGGTTTTTCAATGGGAGTGTTGTGTGTTTGTTCAAATTCCAAATTTCATCTGCCAATGAAAGAAAAAAATGGCCAAACTTTGATAGTGGAGATATTCTCACCCTTAGGGTTACAGAGCTATCAGTTAAATTTGCTATAATATATAGTTTTATTATTAAATAAATATTACCTTAAATGAGGTAACGTAGCATATTTAGTGCGGAATAAATACTGGATCTATAAGAATGGAAGACGATCTTTATGCATCTTGGTACTAACAGTTAGTAGATAATCAAGACCCCGACGTGTGCACAACAGTAAGTTTGCGTCCGTTGGGAAATATTAATTGTTCAAAAGTATGACTTTTTAGAATTAACTAAGCGGTAAGGTGTTATAGACAAAAGTAAAAATAGTCGGAGAAGTACTAAAAAGTGTTCAGAAGGAAATTTGGGGGGAAAGTACGATGAATTGAAAATTGAATTGTCAGGCATTGGAGGAACAGCATAAGACCTTGACAGTTAATAGCTATTCCTGGTCAATTACTGACGATTTAATGTGAAATTAGTTTTAATTTAAAAGCATTGCAATAATACTCTCCAGCGTGAAAATCTGTCAAGCCATGTTTGTGGAATTGAGTGTCATTAGTACAAAGCTGGTACTAAGTTTACTAACTGGTCAACAATTGCCAAGAAACGGTGCCGTGATGTGACTTCTCGAACTACTTGCTCATGAGCCTTGTGCGACCAACATGAAACGTCTCTATGCACAGTTTACGAATTTCACATGGAGCCAATCCTCTATTACAGTGTTTCCATTGCAATGCTACTGGCGTCTGGTAACAGCAAACTTATGGCTCTCCTAAGCACCATAAGAGCGTATTTCCTTGGGCTGCAGTAAATTAGTCGAGACATCAAGAAAGCTTTCAGTTAGAAGTGCGTGTCATATTCAAAACAGCCACTTCTATAATCAAATGACCGTACTTTAACAAAATTGGGTCAATCACAATAAAGTACTGGGTGGGTAAGTTAAAAAGACCTGGCATGATTGCAGAAAAGTAAATTAAAATATTACTGTATTAAATTCAAAATAGTACGAATAACAGCATATTGAAGATTCAATAGTACACCGCCAGTATTAAAAGTGCTGACCGTGAACTTCGACACACAACTCAGCATGTTTCAACATGTTTTGGAAAAGTTTTGCCATTTCATTTAGTGGAATTTCTGCACTAGCATTGCAAATATTCATTCTCAACTCTTTGCATCACCCTTTGTATGCTTGCACTCGTAACTGATTCAACATGTTCTAGCATGATCTTCGTTCAGTGCTCAGTAGGGAGGAAAGACGTCTGGTTGATTCCCGTGGACTTCTTAGCGGAGTCTCGTGAACGCGTTGTATATATTCAGATGAACGAACCGTAGGTACGCTTTGAAGTTTTGCGTTAGCAATAGAATCTGAGGCTCCGCATTTAGCAATATTTTTCTTTACACAAATTTTAGCAGGAAAAACTGTCCATTAAAGTATTTTGGGGCGAATCTTTCATTTAGCATTAGAAACAATGTACTTCCTAGATAGGTCTTAACAACAATCACTCTTCATTCGATTAAGGTGGCATTCTGCAGAACTTTATTCTCAACCAGTGTTGAGTACTGACAACACAACACTGAGCACTAACACCAAATGGTCGCTAAACATCACAGCGCAAGCGCTCACTATCACCTTCAGCATGATAAAGGTCACGAGGTCTCTTTTATTTTGGCCACACTACATAATGTTTGTGTGAAAAGCAATGCTTTTACAAGGTCAACGGGATAGCTGATCTTATTGCACCAAGGGCTTCCAGTTGTCTCAAGTGTTTTAAAAATGCTTGAAGTGTCACATCTCAAAATTAAATGTCCAACGTTGGTAATAGATTAAATATGAGTCACTTCAAGCCCATATTCGTCCAAGCTCAGTAATGTCGAAGTAGAAATCCAAATCCAAAGACGGAGTCTTCGCCTCTTAATAATGGAACAGACATATCAATATCGATAGACGTACAAATATGCATTAGGCTTCTTGCCAATACTTAGTATTATTAATATTCTAATTTGAGAATATTTGCTCCAACATTAGTGTGCCATTAAGTTTTAATTGAATTGACATCCGTCAAGTTAAAAAGATGGCAAAAATATTAATTAACTCTAAATGCATCCAATTCAGCAAAACCAATGACTTCAGATTAACTTAACTTGGAGCTCAATTTAATTAACTAAATCAGAGTTTGTGGCATACGTGCAAGTGTGATGTATTTCTGGATATCATTTCAAGCCATTTATTTCATTTATTGGTTTCCTTTCTATGCTTGAATAGTAATAAACGCATCCCCCAGTTACTTAGTTTTCCTAAAATAACTATTTTGTTGGGACTAGATTAAAAGATTTGTGGTTTATATATCAGGTCCCGTGGATGATCGCATTCATTTAAGATAGTAAATGAATTCTGTGCGCTGGAACTCAAAATTTTCAATAAATTTTTATGGAGAGTAAAACTCCTACAGCGTTTTTAATAACGATGTGAACACGCTACTGTTAGCTAAATAAGTAGCAAAGGTTAAATATTTTCTGCGTTTTTTATTTTTCTGTTCATCAAATTGATAGTAAACGCTACCAATGATTCAGTAAAAATGTGATTCCTTTATGATAAATCTTTCCTTTTATTAATAGGGAAGTGGATTTATTAAAGGGATCCGTAGGAAAATAGTATCAGAAGGACGGTATAGGCGACTTAAAGTAGGATATACAAGATAGTTATAAAAAATGACCCTTGAACTCACACGAAATCTAATAATTACATTCGTGTCGAGTCTCATATTCGCATTCAAAATTCTCCAAAACAGGCAGCAACAAAAGAAGAATAACTTAAAATAATATTAATAAGTGTTTGTTAGAGACCTGGGTCATGTCAAGATGGATGCAATATCAAGGAATTAAATCATTCTGAGTCTGAATATCGTGATCACGAGCTCTCTCAAATAGCTGGAAATCAAATGATAAGGGTCGAATATTATGATATCACAAGGTGAATTCTTCGCCCTATGAGAATAGGGAAAACTTCTGGTTAAAACAGATTTTACTGTCTGTATTCCTCCCCTCCCCCCCCTCCCCCTTCCCCCCCTCCCCCCTCCGGTATCCATTTCATAACTTATTAGACACGACTGCTATTCCTCTTACTCTGACCCTTAAAATATGCAAATGATTTTATTCTCTGTGCCACGATAAATAGATGCTAAGTAGGACAGCACCGTTCTGTCGGGTTTAGAAATGACAATAGCGCATTATGAGGGATGTTTGAGTTAAGAAAGCCAGAGAATTTGCGATGCATGGATTTGTGTTTGCTATTTTTATCGCATTTATTTAGGCAGACAGGCAAAAGCATCATTTACGTTTGCTCGGACATCCACTTGCAATTCGATTAGGGAAACCGAAGAACGAAGAGGGTGCAGGCAATAGCACGATTACACAGTTTAGCATGTAATGGTAATAACTTTCCTTATTCTAATGATCAATAGATTGGCAATAATTTTTAATCATTAATCAAGAATAGGTGCGCTTGGTTAGCATTTAAGAAAGCTGCTTATCCATTTTCTAAATGATTGGTACTCACTATCCTATTATTATTATTATTATTATTATATCAAATGGCAGGCTTTATAATAGTTATCATTAGCCATTAGTTAACTTCTGGCTTCCCAGTATCTCTGGATTTTTGTCGCTGTCTGTAGGGCTGGACACCGTATAAAATGAGCCTTCTCCATTTCCTCCTGTAGGTCACATAGGGGCATGTTGATTGGACAGATATTCCTATTTTGTGAAGATGTTTCGTCAGGCAATCGTGTTCGGTACGCATTCTAAGTTCTGCAACAGCTTCAAGTTTGGGCCAGTCGGCTATGTTGGAGAGTGCCGCTGTCCACTGCTTCCCCTTTGTTCGGGCTTTAAGTTCGTTGCTTCTTGAAGTCTCGAATTCTTTCCTGATTAATTTCTCCATTGTGTAGAAAGATGTTGGCCGGTCCATACCTTGCAAAATTATGGTTCCCTTCTCAGCAAGCGTGTCAGCGCGCTCGTTGCCTATAGTGCCTCAGTGTCCAGGGATCCTAATATTGTTTTTCACAAAACAGACGAGCTTGAGTCAAATATAAATAAATCAATTGAAATTAAACTAGACATTCCGCATCATCTTTGAATTATTCTTCAGTGAAATAGCAGTTTTACCTACCTGGAGGGGGCAGTGTTATGCGTGACATCAAGAATATAATGATTTAATACAAAATGTCAGCAAAGTGGCAGTATTTTTAATCCTTCAGAGTACTCGAATCGAAGGATTTGCTCGATTTTTTCATAGTCTCCAAGCCAATTGCTCAAAATTCCACCAGTAAAGAATATGCCTCCTATTATGATAGCGTCATTGTAAAAGCAGTATACGACGAAACGAGATATGAAATGGTTATAAAGAAAGACTGACCGTCGCTTTAAATGGCGTTGAGTAATTTTCATGCAGTCCTGACAATATAAGCAATTTTGAGAAAATATGTCACGCTTTCGAGCTAAAAATAAATATGTAGAATTCACACCTACATGCACATACGTACACAATATCAAAATATTAGAAAATCACAAGAATGTCACTGATCATATGAATGAATGTAAGTGTGAATTACTGGGACTTTGATTGTCAATAGACTGTAGTTCACTGTATGAGGAAATGAAATCGAGAGAGAGAGAGAGAGAGAGAGAGCGCGTATGAGTCAAGACGCACAACGATGACGCACATTTGAGTCAGGAAGGTATGCGAATGGCGCTAAGCGTAAGATTAAGTAAGAGTTTAAAAAGAGCCCCACGAAGAACAAAAGTGAGAAAATAGATAGTACAATCGTAGTTGCTCGACATAGAGCGGAAGTAAGGCATAATTTAAACGGTGTTTTATTGATATGCCCCCTTGAAGCAAATATGTATGTTACAGCAGCATGTTATTGCATTGAAAACAAGTTTTAAGTCTTATGTAAAATTTCATACATGACATTAACTTTTTGAAGTAGAATCAAATAAACCTCAGTAAATTAAAAATCTTATAACGAGAACTGTACAGGGCCGTTGACCACTCTTCTCTAAGCCGTTGACGAAGCAGATAACGCCAGGTTATACAAGGTTACGATTTGATTGTCAACGAGAAAACCTTCCAACTGTACTAGTTAAGTCATAAGTTAGGGTACCAGTGATTGAATTTTTCACCTGAAACGCTAAGTGATTCCACCACTCTACCCAAACTGGGCTTTGAAAATATGGCTAACCCAAAAGGATCTGTTACTTGCATCATATTGGACTTATTCTATACCAGGTGTGCCTTGTCACGTTGGTATTGATGGTACAAACCAGTAGAGCTAAACAGAGAAAGTAACTTAAGTTGAAACAGGCATAATTTAAATATGCTAGGGGAATTAACTCACGAATCATTACTCACTTGAAAGTTTTTTTACACTAAGGTAAGATAGCAAGAACGACCATGATTATTGAAAAAGCGGCAAATCACCACTGAAAATCGTGGACAGACATCTGTGACAATTCTGTGAATAAATAATTGAATTTGAAATATCGCACAATCTGATAGCAATAATATAATGCATTAAGACTTCTCCGAATATTTTTGCGCTTTTGAGTCCCTGTGCTCCCAAGGTGTTAACGAAAGTCAAATGCCAAATGAATGGTTATATGGTTATAAGTTGTGAAATTTAATCCACTCACACTATTGGATGAGTACTTGCCAGTTTGGAGTGAGTTTAGTTCATTTTGTTAGTAAAGATGATGTAAGTCCCTTTAATGACAAAATCAGCTATTTTTCCTTATTGCCTTTTAGTAAATACCTTTAATTTTAATAGGGATTGCGAGAACAATGACATGTCCAACGTTGTATCAGGTAGTGAAATTTTTGCGTCTTTCGGATTCAAAGATAAACTTCGCTGATTCCCATTACTGCCTCCCTTCCAGGGGTTTGTATATCAGACAGGGATTTTAGGCAGATACTTTCTTGACTGTGCTGCACAGTGCAAAGTTTATGACTATTATTTAACTGGTTGAAAATCGCAATATTTTCATTAACTATCTGGGTATTTCTGCTGTGGAACATTAATTAACTTATATTATGTTTTAGAAACATCTAACCGAAGGAATATGCACGATGTTACGTATTTGATTGAAGCGTCCTCAAGGAATCGTATGTGCCAATTGATTTTGCGTCATGTGACTAGAGATAGCTTGGAATACATTAATGGTATTCTTAATACTAATCCAATTATTGGAGGCCTTTTGCGGGGACAGAAATACGAGCACTTTCGGGGCACTCTGATTACCTACTCTTACAAAGAAATCGAGGAGGTTATTGCGTGGGTGGTCTTCTGGTGCGATTTTATCGGTACACTGCTGGAAGATTACGATACCAATATCCAAGAAACAATAAATTGCTTCGTCTCAGGAATGTCTTTTGAAGCCTACTGTGTCGAGTTGGGTAGATTTGAAACAGAAATCGAAGCAATGACGGATGCCTGCTCTCTGCAAGACATGAAAGAATTCGCTACAGCGTGTTTTGATACGATAGAATAATAATTTTATTATTTAAAATGGATGATATTTAAATAATTGTAAATGTTCAAACCAATTAAATGAGTTTCATTGTGCAACTGCTGGCGTATGTTAAGAGGAGGTGATGTAATGAAATAGTCCCAGGTCAAGGGTGAAATAAGATTTTGTAAAATTATTCACATTCATTCGTCCAATTCGTTATTATTCCCTAATTTGGACCTGAAACACTCTAAATGCTGACTAAGAAGCTACATAGGGTTGATATTTAACCTTCTTCTTGACCTGTGGTACATGTCGATATAAACGTGCATTCACACTTTCACACACTTCTCCGCCTTCTCATTTAAAAACAAGTTCAGGGCAAATTATCGAAATTTCTGCACCTATTTCTCTTTCAACGTCTTTTAATTGCGTTCTTAAATTACCACTTTTTGGCCACATTCTTGTTCTCTAACAACTGTGCTGTATGATAAAAATCACCTGAATGTGGTTCAGGAGTAATACGGTACACCTCTTTACGACTAAACTACTTCTTCGTTCTTGCATCATTTTGAAGTTTGCCTTTAAATTTTGATTGACCCTAACATCTGCTTGTCCCAACTTTCCACTTGATGAAAAATGTTAAAATTAGTAATTTACAAGGTTCACTGTTCTTTAGAACCGATGTTTATATGTGAGCTTGTTGGTAAACTAGAGATTAATTGATAACGGTGGTTATTAAAAGCAAAAACCGGGCTTCCTCTCAAGTTTCCACTTAGTATTGTGGAGTGCCCAACGTTATCATAGCTGAACTAAGAAATCTCATACGCACTCAGACAGACTAGAAGGTGGGCCGTGCCATTTTGCGTAGCAAGCATGTATGGTTTTGAGCGCGGAAACCTCTCAACCAGCCACCAATCAATGGTCGCTGCATTGTTTAGCAAACACTTTATTGTAATATAATGACGAAGCTCCCTACCAGTGATAGCCCAACTAAATGTATTCCACCCCATACATTTGTTTCCTCTATAGCTTTGAGTGGCTTGGCTAATCTTGGAAGCCTTTACGACTAGGAGATCTTGTCGTAGAGATTAATGAGCATAAGTCATGACTTATTGGTGCAGCAGTCCGCTACAGGCATTGAACAATAAGGTGATTTTTACACAAAGTTCCCATAAAACGGTATTAGGATTGAAGATTTCTGCCCGTAAGCAGCTTGGCGATTTCCATCTCAATCGTGTTTCGAGATGCCCTGTGAAACTATTATTGTTTTAATAAAGACACTCGGCCAGCAGGTGTTCCTTTACAATTTGCCATCAATATTAAATGTTATTATGAAAGTTTAGAACATACAGTAGGACAGAAATAAAAATTTTGCCACATGGTAATGCCAATAAAATCTTCAAATAAAGAGTTCAGTTAGCGACAATTGGGATCGGATTGAAAAGGGAGTGAGTAATTTCCTATTGATATTATAAATTTAATCTAACTATTTGCCCATAAATTATTGTAAGTGAGTTGAAATGAAGTAAATTAATGAGCATATTTTTGTGCGATTTTCAAACAAATTCGTCTTTAATTTTAATGAGTGTACTTTTTTGCATAAGGTAAATCAAGATCTACGAAATATAACAATGCTTATTTGACATTTGTGGCCGCTAAGGATATGTTTCAATTTGTTCAACTTAATGCCAAAAACCATCCTATAATTGAACCAAGAACACGATTAAATCGATGAATTGTGCAGTCGAGCTAATAATCCAGTGGCCAGCAAGTGCAGTCGTGCGTTAGGAAGCATGAGCGGCGTGAGAGTAGGTAGCTTTCGTCCAAGCGACAGTAAATAGTCGCACTATGGTCAGCGCAGATAAAATTCCATTTAATGACTAAGCTCCGTTACAGTGACCGTGGAACACATTTATTTAGTATGGCGTGCTGGCGTGCAAGCGTGCCGTATATCATGCGTGTAGTGACGTGGACCTTAATCCTCATAATGACCTTGGCCATTAATCGGTCGGGTAATCGCGTTCTGGCGCTGACCATTGATTCATCAGGTAACTACATAGTGGGTTTTGACCGTTGATTGGTAGTCCTGGCTTTGGTCATTAAGTGGTCGAGAGGCTTCTGCATTTGTTATGCTAAAGTTGTGCTCTCTACAGACGTATTCCATGTCTCACGTTCTGTTTCCTCTATACCGTTGAGGTAGCTTAGTTAATTTCGGGAGGCTGGGATTCGTTTAGAGATTACAGAGGATAAGTCAAGGTTTATTCGTGTGGTAGCTGCATTATTATTGCAATTATTGAAAAGATATGACAGTTATGAGCATTGAAACAGAGCAAACATTTTTTTTGTAAATAAATACGAACACTTCAATTTAGATAAAGATGTGTATGCAGGTACTCATTATAAGGGAAATATTTAATATAACAGCTTTGAAATGCACTAACATTTTTCAAATTGGCATTAAATCCATCCATCTTACGATTTGAACCATTAACGCAGCGATTGTTTTGACTGAAAGATTTTCAACGAGAATTTTCATTAAATTCAACTTCCAGAAGGTAGAGTGTTAACGCTCTTTTATTGCTATGCCAAGATTGTACACTCACACCTCTGTTCGTGAAATTTCTCCATTGTGCAACGAAGTTGTGTTCAAAGTAATGCTCATGACTTTAAAAGAAAGCCGTACTTTTGGGTGTGCTATCGTACCAATGATAGCCAAACGCTACAACTATTTCAACTTTAGGATCGTTATGAAATAGGTAAATTAAAACGGAAATAATCAAGAAATCACATTAATGAAAGGTCTTTAGATTTCATAGGCATGAATTTGCTTAGAAATAAAGCCTTTGCGCCAAAGATTTATCCTCAAATTTTAATCTATAGCTCCTTATTTTCTCCTAACGACCTTGAAGCAACTTAAAGTCGTGAAAAACTTGTGTTGAGGAGGTGAAAATACCCCACTTGATTAAAGTTAACATTCTGTTTAAGAAAGGCACTGAATCAAAACTAACTTGGCAATTTGACTATTAACTGTAAAACGTTATCACATGCAACGTATGAGCAAAATTAAATCAGTTTTAAAATTTTGAATAAACAATTTTGGCTTAAAAATTGTAAGACCACTAGAGGTGAGTTCGCATAACAACACAACTTAGGCAGTATAAAGCCAATAGAAATTAACTTGATTCTTCAACTTCTTCCATTTATTAACTTAGAAAATCATGGAGGGAGCAAATGAAATTACCCCTAATGGCGTTGACATTCAAAAAGGCTTGTAACAGATGACTAAAGTGAGAAAATGCAACATTAGTTAGATTCTTCCAGTATTCGGCAATTTTAACTTCGGAATCCATAATATATCTTACAAACGCATTTGCAATTTGGAGGTGGAATTCTTAGTGTAATTTTGCTCGGTTTAGCAGGTCAATTGTAAATCGCAACAATTACTGTGGTACGGCCAATATCCCAATCCATCTCCTATCATGGAAAATAGTTGACGGATAGTTAATCCACCTCAAGAAATGAAACAGTTGGTTAGACAATCCTGAGGCGTTTTAATAATTTAACAAGTTATGGTTAAAGGTCAATCCGCTGGCTAGAATGATAGGGATTTAACCTAGACTTACCCTCCAGGCGATCAGAGCAATGCGTACTCCAACATTTTAACCCGGACCATAGCAGATCATTGCAGAGACCGCGTTCTTGAGACGTTGTAGAAGCCCCTCTTTATTAGAAAACGTTTCATATAAGGGACAGTGTAAAAGAACATAACGTTTGCTAAATACAAGAAAGATAGTAATAAGGATAGAGGATTATATCTTCCGACCTTCCAGTTGGCCTCTGTTCTCCCCTGAATGCAATTGCATTCGTGCAGAAGGGGATGATAGTCAACTTAACCTAGTTCCAACGAGGTTGGTGCCACATGCCCACTTTGTTAACACTTTTTGAGTTATTTCTATGCATCCTCAAATAGGTGATTTACCGTCTACCCATATTCTTTGAGTCGTTCCAACCAGGAAGTGATATATATATATATATATATCTTCTTGATTTTCGTCAAAATCGACATCCCAACTTTCTATGTCAACTTTTATTTAAAAATTTTAGATGCGGTGGCGTCAAGACCTCTGCTTTTCCGAGTTGAATTATTTACTATATTGATAATTTCTACCATCTACTTTTATGACAAAATGAAGTTTTACTTGTAATGTTTTACTTTTTGTTTCAATCCTGATCCAATAAACCGCGTAATTTTGGATTTAACCGAGTTTATTACATTTTGAGGTCTTCCTTAGCCCCGCTATTATTACCACAACGATGGCACTCTGAGCATATTTACGATAATAAGTTTAGCTTGTAAAAAGCGTTCTTTTTTGTGAAAGTCTAATCGAAATGTGCCTGTGATTTTAGACGACAGAAATCTGGACGGTCGTGATTAAATCACAAGACTTGAATTTCCGAATACGTTGCGATGAATTCTCGAAATTTTATCCACTTGTAAGGATCTGTGGTTATATAAAAGTTAGACAACGCTACTATAAATAGGTTCAAGATTTTAGTTTCTGGTGGAGGTCAGCGTGGATTATTCGAGGTTTTTAATTGGACCATCTGTTTGCTTATACTTCGGGAAAATTTGAGAGTTTGTTGAGATCAAGTGAATCAATAATTTTACCGCAAATCACTTACAATTTTTAGATATTTGTTAAAATGCACTATAATTGTAGGTTCTTGCTTGACGGAATTCAGTACGTCCTTCTTGTTGTTGAGTTCGAAACTGACCTCTAAAGATATTTGGGGGGGGGGGGGGGGGGGAGGGGGGACGAACATGTATCATTTATCTCCTCAGACGGTTTCTAAGGTATAAAATTTTGAAAATCTTCGGTTTCTCAACATCCACTGGACTATTCAATGGTTTAAAAATTGGATGAGATTTCATTCGAGGAAATAATTGATCATTCTGGAAACATTGAGGCTAAATACTCTATGTTTATATCATGCCCACAACTATTAATTGTATACTTCAATTAAAATCTTTTACAAACACTAATTTTTTAAAGCTTCTTTATTCGCCAACTCTTGTTCGAACATTCCGCGAAATCTACCAAGCCTAATGTTGTTTTAGAACGACCTATCTCCATGTCTATCGTGCCGAAAAACAACCATTTCCAAAAACCTGTTTGCTTGATAACCAGACATAGATGTCCCCATGGCCTTAGTGCCCTTTCTGCACTTACTGAAACACTGTTCCCTTAGCATACCTTTGTGTAAAGTGTGTTGCCTAAAGGCACATACAGAAAGTTGTTGAATTCTTGTCTCCTCATGAACAAGTCTCCAAAATATCCCCGTCAGACCGAGCTCATTTGAGCAAAACCAAATGCTCGTTGGACAACCCAAGCGTTTGACACAGCTGAATCGATGGTTTGGCCGACATCATAAATGCCTTTTCTTGCTTATTACCAGATAAAACACTAAAATCCAAGAAAAGTTTCGATTTATTTTTATTCTTTGGTTTCCGACTTTAGCAAAAAGGGAAGAATTGCTCAATTTTACTCACTTAATTCAACAACATCCACGAATCCCATCTGCCAAATTATACTGGCAAGATTAAATGAATTTCATATTGGCAAGTTAAATAACATCTTGACCTTCAGTCTCATTTTAAAAAGCTTTCTTATCAACGTAGAGTGCGAAAATCATGCCATAAGTTACGCTCCCTTTATGACTTCCATCAAATGTCCATTGCTACTTGGATAGCCTTCTGGTGCGATAAGGTGTCCTTTCTTGGAAGAGACCAGGGCTCGGATTCAGAAGAGCAAATATTGAATTTTAACATCTCCATTTTGAGATTCGATGCCTTCTGTGAGCTACAGGAAGGATACTTCAATATAATTAAGGTTCAGGAAAAAGCTAATGCGGATTATTTTAGGAGAATCTATTATGCAAAATTTCAACGCATGCTTAAATAAAGGAAATGAGCACTATTTCAAAATAAAATTGTGAACCCACCCTTTTATTTAACTTCCGATTAAAATGTGCAATATGAAATTGAATTTTTCAGTAATCAAGTGGACATTTTTTATATGACTGGAATTAGCCCGGATAAACAAAGTAGGCTGATAGACAGATAGGCAAATAGAAGAATTGACTTTTTAGTTTAATGCTGAAAATAGGTATTCACAGTACCGGTTTGAAATGAACAAACTTCTGGCAATAGAAGAATAGTTCAGCAGCAGAGGTGAATAAATGAGTGAATAAGTGCCTTGGTGAAAAGGAGAGGCAGAAGGTTTAAAAGAAACCAGGTAAGTCAAGTTAAAACTTATTTCGAGCTATATGACACTTAGAAAGAAAACACTCAAGTAGTTTTGGTTTACTAATAGGCAAAATAAACTAACAGTAATGCCAACAATCTTGAATCGCATTTTTAGATTCTTATCTCAAAGGATTTTTTTCTGAAACTAGTGGAGCTTGAATCTGCCAACTGTGTACGATTATCCACAACCATTAAACAATGCTGTAAACTACCGATGGGAACATTGTTTAGCACACGCAATTAATAAGGGCTTCTTGTGTCAGTGTCTAATTTGATTTAAGTCATAGGAAATAAAAAGATATTTAAAACGCCGTCGTCCTCAACAATTGTTTTAACTTTAATAAAGACCATTTTACAAAGGATTTCCTTATAAAATGACAATGTACTTTCTTTCGAATTAAATAGAGGGATAGTGAAATTCCCGTTTCTCATGTGCCAAATGTATTTACTCTTTTCTTAATTTTACCTTCTCCATCGTACGGTCACATAAAATTATTTCAAAAAAACTTTTTAAAAAAATGGAATTTTCTAAATTTAAAAATAATATAAATGTGGGTGTATTTAACTTCGGAATCATTTTTCTGCAAAGGTATTCAATAGATATTCAGTTACCTTAATATTCCTTATTGCCATTATTACCCAACTATGTGAATATTTGGTTAATTAAGCAGCTATTCATAAGTGACGTGATCATTTATGGTAAATGATTTTTGAGTAGTTAACCGAAAGCTGTCCTGGAGTAAGCTATTCCAAGTGCAGAACAAAATTAATAAATTCGATAAAGTATAAACTAAAATTAAAGAAAAAGTGATCCAAGGAAGGCTGAGCAAATGATAGGATAGCCTCA
The DNA here is from genome assembly GCA_000469805.3 of Hymenolepis microstoma. Classification (NCBI taxonomy): domain Eukaryota; kingdom Metazoa; phylum Platyhelminthes; class Cestoda; order Cyclophyllidea; family Hymenolepididae; genus Hymenolepis; species Hymenolepis microstoma. The sequence goes on from LR215989.1 coordinate 30,443,837, forward strand.
ATCATCAAAAAATAGAGCACAGAGTATTTAAATGCTAAGATTCTATTCAAAGTTCTACTTTGTTGCGAAAAACGAGCATAAGGCCGTTAGTAGGTCCATTAATGTAAATGGTAACCAGAGGTTAATTCCAATACTTCAGTTAATCAGTTTCGATTGAATGTGGAGTGAATTAATTTCTCGGGAATCTAAATCAATCCAATTCTTGATAATTAATCGCAATTCATGTTATTCTGTTATAAGTTTGCATGGTGGAGCATGTGAAGTATATAATCCTAACACGATTAAACTAAGCAATTTCATAACTGTTTGAACACTTGAGGGTGCGATCGTGTGTGCAAAGGCCTTCTCAGATAATCAGTTATTGATATTCATTCAAGTTATGTTAAATGCATTCAAGTGTTAAACGTGTTTGTCGTGAACATGATTTTGATAAACGCCGTATTCGCTATACGTCTGTTTCCTCTACATCGCCGAGGTAGATCAACAAATTCCAGTGGGGTTTCCAAACTGGGGTATTTTGTTATAGAAATCACTGACAATAAGTCAAAGGATAATCGTGTAGCAGCCCACTACAAGTATGTCAAGAATTAGCGCAAACGAATAGTATCAATGTTTAGCGTACTTTCTCGAAATTTTATTTTTTTAATTAGAACATGCATGGGTCTTAACGTACGACCTAAATGTCGAAAGTACAGTTGAAAGAGCTGTGTGAGTAGCTTCTATAAATAACTGCGATCAAAATACGGGGTAGCAAAGGAAATCAAATTTATAACAAGTGCTTATACTTTTCCAGGTTTAACTAAAAGAATTTTGAAAAATTTTGAAAATGAAAATTCGTACGAATTCTACAGACTCCTAGGATATAAATAATCTTAACGAGTTCGCTACAGTCATATCTCACTTAAATCGCTTGTGATAAACAAATAAATTAAAGTATGGTAAATCTTAAACTCGAATTCGTTCGACAATTATATTCACTTACAATTTATATGACCCTGCTAGATCTAAAGAGGAAAAGTTTGGAGAAGCCATTATATTTACTTTGAATTAGGATTTCAAAATTGAAGCACGCTTCATGAGTGTAATTTTATTAAAGAATCGGATTCTGCTAATTATACAGGATTTAAATATTAAATTCAAATTTACCGAGCAGAAATGTTAATTGTTGAGTATTGCAAGAATAAGTAAAAATTTAATTATCATTCAAAAAACTAAATAATTTCTAAGTCTAAAAATTTTTTTAAGTTTAAATATATAATGTATTAGATATATTTTCGTCTGCGTTATAATGTTTCAAATTGAGTTTGCAATTAAGGCAAATATTTGAAATAGTTATTTGTTACTGTATTAGGTAAACAATTTATATTTTTTCAGATTTTTTTCACTGAATTTCATTTTTAAATATAAGCTAATTCAAGTGTGCTAAGATATTTTTTCATATGACTTAATTATTGTCTATGACGCAACCATTTTGTGAATTGAAAATAATATATATTGTATTATTTCTTGATAAGAAATGTCTGCCATAGCATCCGAATTTTCTTACACTCATTTTTATAAATCGTTAAACAACTATTTCCTATAAAAGTTTAATTATTTATTTTTAGCGCTGGTTGAAATTTCAACCTGTTATTTTTTTATTAAAAGATTAAATAAATGGCAACGTTAAGAATGAGACTTTCAAAAAATTTAGTTAATAATTATGTTAGGCATACAATGATTATTTATTAAGTCATATTCGTTTAGCATTTCTTATCTACTCTCATTTGCCTGTTATTTGCCTTAAGTAATTGAATATTTTTTCTTAATGCTGTAGATAAAAATAATGAGTGAATGGCAGTACGCTCGTAAAGCCTTGGAAGAGGTTATTCGATTAGCTGACGAAAAGACATTGAATACGGGTGAACTCTTACTTAAAAAAGAAGATGACTTTAATGAATTCATTCGTTCGTGCGATGACACAATCAATGACCTTGACCAATACTTTCGCACTATTACAGGGCAGTTGGAGAAATGGAAACAAAATTTTATCCAGGTAAAATTTCTATACTTCCTTTTAAACAGAATTACTTTTAAGGAACTTCAATCAAGTACTTCTACCACTGCTTCTGATTTCCAAAATCAATGTTCCCAAATAAATGATCAGATCGGTCGGTTGAAGGAACTACGTGATACCTCTGCGCATATACTGGCTACTGAACAATTTAAAAACACAGATTTAGTATTTGATGTTCACGCCTGCATATTCAGTATTAACCAAGCAATTGAGCATTTGAATGAATTCATGGTTGATTGTGTACCACTTAAGTTTGTCGGAAAACTTAATTTTGAATCCTTCCCCAAGGCGAATATTGGATCTCTAGAGCGATTGGCTGACAGTAACTATGCAGAAATTCTACCAAGCATGCTTCCTAAAATTAAACTCGGTCAGCTATTTAATTTAGATTTTCGCATCTCTAAGAAATACTGTGAAGCAGTAAAGCGATTTATTACTTACTCTGTGACAAAGGATGATAGTCAATTCCAGAAAGTTTGCGCTTACATACATGATAAAAAGGACGGCACCTATATTCTAAGTTTTCCCATCACCGCTATTGTTCCCCACACAGTTAATATTCTCTATTTGGGAGAACACATTCGAAATAGTCCCTACACAATTGTCTTTAAAGTAGGACAGAACCAAGGAGGGTCGACTTTTGGAATGGGTGGACATACGTCGGCCGCTAGTTTGATGAGCTCATCGAAAGAACTAATGGGAGATGCAATGAATAATTCATTCAGACCGACTGAGAAATCGAATGAAGTTCACCGTAAAGCACGTCGAAGTCCCAGTTCAACTGACAGTTCTCAAAATAGCAACCATCGAAATAGAGCTACTGGTAATCCGCCTTCCAAATCATTACCTTAACTATAATATCAGTCTCTAGTATGATTCTTTCCTTTAATAACTTTTGAAATATTTCTCACCTTCCCTACTGAGCTTGATGATTGAACAAGTCCAATTTAATAAACATACCTTTTCACGTGATTTCTAACGTCCATAGATACGGCATTGTAAAAGTTGATAAGAAGTTATGGTAAAACCAAAACCAATATTTTAAACTCTAAGATGGGGAAGGAGGTTAAACTAAAAGGGAGAAGTTTTTACTATAACCTTAGCTTAATAAAAACAATATGTTAAGACAGGATGCTGCTAAACTGGTTTAATTTGAGTGAATATAGGTGACGCATAGGTTATGCATTCACTTATTACAATAAATAACATGGCTTTGGTGGCACTTCATAGATTTAAGCGGCTATTCCTGCCAAAGAGAAATGCCTAAAAAGCCATTTTGCAATGAGAGAACCTCCATGTTCCTTTGCACAAGAGGGCTGTTGAAAAAGGTTTCGAAATAACTCTTGCAAACTCATATCTAGCTACCTTAGGAATTGAAATAGTCTTAGAATGGACGATTATTGTTAAAAGCAAATGTTTTATGAAAAAATATTAAAAATTTGTGTCCAGATTAAAATGACAAAACTGTGAACCGTCAATCATAAAAAGAGCGCAACACCACGGAGGCATTCGGAAAGATTACGGGTTAAGAAGGTGAGCATCATAGAGCCAAACAAACAAGATCATTCAGGGCAATTACTTCACCAAATTCGCAAAATCTGGAATCGTGGGCCACAATGACTTTAGCACAAACACCGGTCCAATAAAGGTATCGCCTCTGCATTCTCAAAACAGATGACGGAATGGGTTCAAAACGGGTCCTTGAAGCCCGCAGAAGTTGAACTGCATCGTCATAGGTTTCCCAAATTCCTGAAATGGATGTATGACATATAGGTTTCTAGATGTTACAAAAACGAATATGAATGATCGTCTAATGAAAACGTGTAAGTAGCAATGAACTAACCTGCTCCAACACCAGCAGCAATAGCGGCACCCAGGCAGCATGTTTCAGAGGTTGAAGATCGCTCCACGGGTAGGTTTAGAGTGTCAGCTAAACGCTGCATTAGCCAGTCAGATCGGGTGAGATTACCATTGACGCGTAAGACCTTTATCTCCGAGGTGAGTTCTAAAGATGATGAAATGGAGTAAGTTTCGCTTGAATAGGGAAACAAAAAAAAATTTTTTGTAAGTTACAATTTAGATTTAGAATGTTCTTTTCTGTAAAAATACAAGAATTTCGCATAAATATAAATATCTTTGCCCCGAAATCATAAATTTGGCGACAATTGTACGAGAGAAAATCACAGAAGTGGGTAATGAAATGGAACTACATATGGGGAACACTAAGATGGCAATGTGGTCAACTGTGCATACGCTAAATTAGAGACTACTATATCAACAATCATTGGCGTGCATCAAGTGCCTTGGATGGCCAATAGCAGTGAATGATTTTGGTTAACTAGGGGGATGGAGAATGCGATTTTCTCCGTAAGAGCAGATCTGCAGGATACCTTTCCTTTAGTCAAGTTAATTTATGCGAAAAATTCCATCAATGGGCTTACAAATTTCTAATAACTTAATTTTTTAGCTATCTTATCCCTTCTGCTACTAAATTGCAAGAGTTAAATTTTACACAAAGCCATTTTGCTCTCTAAACCTTTAGAAGAAATAATGCACTGAAGAGGAAACACCGATATTTATTGGTTAAGCAGACGATCAATAAGCACAAAATATTTTAGATAGGCATCTACTGCAAACAAGAGAAGGAATCATGAAATTTAGATTTCAGGTGAACAACCCATCACAATCCGAATAAAAAATTTCATGAAGTTGGACCGTTTGATACCTTGGGGTTGGTCTCAACATCCATTTGATCTCTCTCCCCCTCCCCCCCCCCATTTCTTCGACTCGCCGTTAATCGATTCTAGTTGCTTATAGTGATTACGCAGTCAATGAATAGTAATTTATTAACATCAATAATTCTTCTCAATCCGCAGACGGTGTCTTATGGCTCAAGGGAAATGTTTGCTTCATTAAAAATAAGTTCGATTAATCGGGAAAGAAAGAAAACCTGACTCCATCCAAGATATCTGAATTGGGCATTTAGGTCTGAAGCTCATTGATGAAATCTATTGATTGAAATGGCATCTAAATTAATAAGAATTTAGATATTTAGACATTTTCTATCTTTCTAAGGCATACACCAAGAAGGGCTCAAATTTGATTAAAATTAATCATGGTGTTGATTCAGCTAAATATAAAAATTTCAATGAGGAATCAGGCCACTATAAATTAGCACAGACTCATAAATACATCCATAAAAGATAGATGTGTGGGGGATTGAAAAACACATTAAACACGATAATTAGTTTATGAGCACCCACTCTACACAGAAAGCCACTGAGGCGTAACCAATACAAATTGTATGACCTAAGAGTTTAGCGTAGGGACTGCGAATATTAACGGTAACAACACCTGCTACATTCAGCTTATCAAAGGAAAGAACTCACGAAATGGGCATGACGGGGTAATCGAAGCACGCCGATACCACCCTATTAGAATGTGCCACAGTTTTTCGAAATTAAAAATAAACGCAAACAATATTCAAATTTTCCACTCCATCAATAATCATGTGCAGTAGGGTATTCTTATTTTTTGAAGTCATGCAATTTACATCGCTAAGGTTTAAGTCACTTAACAACCACGCATTCATGTAAATTATAAAAATGGCATATAAAACTGTTAACCTGTGTCATAAAAAAGATCCACGTTTCGAAAAACATAATGAGACTGAATATTCCTTTCAAATCTCATTGCACTAGTCTTATTTTTGAGGAAAATAAGACATTGCTTTGATTAATTTTGCATGCAAGTTGTGAAATGACCAAACGTCTGCAAACTCGGAATTCGAGAGTTCGGGACTCATCGGTGTACATCAAATGAAAGATGCAATCAGCGGAGCTTATTACTAGTCGAAATAGGACTATTTGTCCTCAGTGCTGAGGTTTTGAAGACTATTACGATCTACTGTTCGAAAATCCACCGAAGAAGAAAAGTTATTACAGCTTAGTTGGAACTATGAACAGAACGATAAGAATCCAACAAAGCGAAATTTATAAATCTCCCGCCATGAGACTTGACTATTCTCCTCCGTTTGATGACAATTAACAGTGATACTTACCCTTGTTGACACCCTTGACAAATAGGAGACGCGCAGCCATGACAAGTGAGTCCATGAGAGCAAAGAGCGCTGCTCGCTTCAATGACTCTGTTAAACACATCTGTCCTTTTTCTTTTAACGGCAATCCCACAAATATGCCCCCATCAATAAGAGAGGTGTTGGTATTGACAAAACTGAGTGCCTTCTCGAAATTTTCCATTCGAAGTAGGAACTTAGTTGAGGATGATCTGAGACCTAGAGACGACGGAATGAAGTAGGAGGAACCATCCAATGTAGCGTCAAATGAGGCTGGAAGGGTAGATGAAAAACTGAAAATAGCATTGAGAAATATAGCGTTATATATAACAAGGTACTAAATAGATATAATAACTGTTTCTATCAAAAGTTCATCAATGAAGTGTGGCGGCTAAAATCAATACTTATTATGGTGCTTGAAAATAATGCATACAATTTTGGTGCACTTCAGTTGGCAAAATGAAAGATTAGAACGCCTAATATTCTTAAAATAAATCATACAGCAATGTGCAATTCTCCATCTCGGCTATCTATGCTTACTCGAAATGTGCAAAAGTCAATGTTTGTGGTTATTTACACGCTAAGGCACAAAAATCCCAATCTTTAATCAGAATGTGAAAATTGATAAATTTATGCAAAGGATATTATTTTCTATACTTTGCAGATTCGGATTTCACCCTTATTACGCAAAAGAATACTCCGCACGGCTTCGATACCCATTTACCAGTTGAGTACATTGAGCTTTTGTTACGAAAATATTGACAGCTGATATTGACTTTAACACAGCACAGCCTATTTCATATGATATGCATAAACGTCAGTGGGAGTATACTCCGGAAAACCAAAGTGGAAGTGAATTTATTTCTCGACCTCTTTCTATTTGGATATTTAAATTCAATATTTTTCAATAGTGGAACGTTACTCCAATTGTGGTTTCTAAGACGCTTCACACTCGTTAACCAGTTTGCTGATTTTTAATTTGTTTTTCCCTGCTGTTCAAATTCAAGCATTTCCGCATGCAAAAGCATGGTAATTTTGAGGTTTCTAACACCAGAAAAAACGCTCGAAGCTGCTTTTTCTGTCAACTTTTTATTTAAAATTATTTATTTGCCTTCAATCAATCATTTTTAATACGTATCAATTTCCACATCTTCAAGATTTAAATGCCCCTTAAAATGCCATGCATCTTAATAAGAAGAGCAGGTTCTTCAACACACTGCAATATTTTGAATAAAAAGCAATTTTAAGATAAAATACGCAAGAAACAATAATAGTAGATGTTAATTGTACTTAACAGAGGAAAATTTGTTCAAATCGCAGAATACTGATTCCTTCCACACAATAATCACAAGTTCACAAGCAATTTGAACTATGTTTCATCAATATTAAGGAGTCTGGGGTGTGCGATAGACTTACCTCCACGTGGTGCACCCCGGGAAACGTATAATTATACGGCAAAAAAGTCTATAAACCGGCAGTTCACTTCAAACTATCATGATCCGACTGTGTGTCATATTCGACCAATTCCACAGTACTCACATTATCTTTTATTCTCCACCTTTGTGTCTGTCTCTTTTACATCTATGACTTGACTTTTTGTGACTGACGCTTCTCTCCTCTGTGGAGCCCGAAATCAAATAAAGGGCTAATGATAAAAATCATAAAGCCTGCCATTTGATATAAATAAATATTAGGGAGTCTCACTTATTTAATGTATGGGCAAAATATGCTTGATTGACTGAAAATTGAGGTTGACTTCACTTATTCCCATCTCGACAGTTAGAATTGTTGTCTAAGGTTCAAATAAATTAATAAAACATATTTTGAATTATACTAAATTGATGAAAACTGTATTCATTTTATTCCAAGAGTGAAGTTTGGCATAGAATAAGCATATCAGCATATCTGGTAGATCGGTTTCCCGAGAATGAAACTGAGTCCAAGTAAAGTCTAGACGCAGTGTCCCATGGCAATAATTATCATTTCTACTGGGGATTGTGCTCGATATAAACCAGAATCTTGTGATCTTCAGTTGATCTTCATAATTTAAAGTTCGTGTATACGAAACAGATAATAGGATCAAAAACACTATCGGTTTTAAGTCTAATAGGCAAACGATTGATAAGCAAGGGGATACGTTTTTTTCAATAAGATCCAACCCCGCTGAAGGCAAGTGTACTTCAACTCTGGTATTAAATAAAGGAGTAGTATTCTCAAGGTTCCTGAAATCAAAACTCAAATTGTACAATTTTAACCAGCTATGCATTTGATTCTCATCGCTGAAGTTTGGCGTTGAAGACAAAGGCCAAGGCTTCCAGAAATATATTCTTTGAAGAAAATATTTCGTTCGTAAATACCTCGAAAAATTTGAGGGTAATATGAGCTTCGTTTTCATTTAGAAAACAGTTGAACTAAAATAAGTAAGTTTTATAATGCTTATAATCTATTAAATTTTGCGTTTCTTTATTTGTTTATAATTACATATTTTGCAAAAAAATCCTAATTCGTTTACTAACCAATTGAAGCATTCATTGATCAAACAGAATCACATTAAGAAAATGTCAAAACATTTGCGTTGTAGGAGAAACGTGAAAAAGAATATTCATACCACATATTTCATTTAAAATGGCATGAATAAGTATATATATATATATGCAAAATATTCAAAATAATATTGTAAAAATGAACGCTAAATCATTCCTCTCAAATACAACCCAATGGCATTTTCTCTGATTTAATGAGTTCATGTGTACTTAAAATGTGGTCTGTCAGGGGAAACATATTTGTAGAATGGTAGAAAATAATTGCACACTGACACCACCAAGTTACCACATGACGCCATTTAAAAACACGACATTTCCTTTTTTAACAGCACTACTTTAAGCAATCGCTCTTTAATTATGAGAAAATTATTTACTGAATCCAAATATGCCTAATGATAAGGTAGAGCAAGTGAGATTTTCCGCACTCGTGTTTGCGATGCGAATCAAATGAAGAAGGAAAATACTAGAAAATAAGTCTTCAAGGTGACCATGGCAATTTGGGAAGAAAACGCAAAAAGAATTGAAAATTGGTAAGAAATATTGACTCACCTGTAATTGACTTTAGTGTATCTTCTAATTCCGAGTAGGAGTCGAAAAATCCTGAAAGGAAGACATTTTACAAGAAGTTAGTATTTATAACATGCATTGGTATTCTAATGATCGGCACTAGACAACGGGAAACAAATTCATTTTGTGCTAAGTTGAATCAGCTATCAGGAGGAATTCAATTTTACCTATATATTGAGCAATTAGTCACCCATATTCAATTTCAGAATATTCATAAAACAACTTCATTGTAATGACGCCCATCTCGCAATCAAACCATCAAACTACTTCTTCCTTTAATGGCTGAAGGTTTGATTGAAACAGTAGAATTTCTAGATCATAAGGTATTATTAATAAAGCTACAATGACAAACCAAACCGGGAGGAAGATGAAAAGGAAGGATTGCTGTATCCTCAAGACAATGCATTACTTTAATGATAGGTCTGGCTAAAACGTTGAGTCATTCGTACTATCGAATAGATGATGATGTCTTGCTCAATCAATAATAGACCACCTATTTATGTCATAATAGTTTCTATTTATGATGAAGATGAATAAGAGTACCACCAACAGAATATCATTGTCCACTCCGTAACAAAAACATGTACAATTTGCGTTGTGTCATCTTGTTCGATTTTTTAGCCATACTACGCTTCGTATAGCATAACAAATGCAAGTATCTATGCAATATTAATATCATGTTTCCGACCGAAGTCATATTGTTATCGCATAGCGGATAAAGGTATCGCGTTCCACCACAATAGCGAGATTTCTTAACCAGCTCCTGGGGAACAAACACACAGATGGCGCTAAAAAAGTCTGTTCACTCGTCTCTGGTAGGAAACTGTACAGTGTTTGCTTTTTATAAAACTGATGTTATGAAGAGAGAAAGGAGATATTAATTAAATTTCCATCGCCTGGAGGCTGAAGAATACACTAATAAGTATGAGGATCAAATACAATCAAATGGATAATTAATAAAGCAACGATTTAGTCGTCTTGGTACTGAGGACTCATTACAACGTTACAATACTATTGTTGAAAAAGCTACAGGCTTTAACAGGCAAGTGGTACAGTCAATTCTATGTTATTGCTGGGGGAAGCGCGATAGACTTACCTCCACGTGGTGCACCCTGGGCAACGTATAATCATACGACAAAAAAGTCTATAAACCGGCAGTTCACTTCAAACTATCATGATCCGACTGTGAATCATATTCGACCACTTCCACAGTAATCATCTTACCTTTTTTCTCCACCTTTGTGTCTGTCTCTTTTACATCTGTGAATCACTCTTCTGTTCTCCCTCTCGACATTATGTGACTTTGATGTTCCTCCCCTCTGTGGATGATAACTATCATGAAGCCTGCCATTTGATATAAATGTTATTGCTGGTGTCAATTAAATTTGTTCCATTAAAGAATTTACATTCGTAACTAATGGTTTATGGCTTACATTACGCTCTGGATTTACTTCCATACGTTGAAGTAAGCATTTGCTTGTATCTAACTACAAACTGAATGAATTAAAGCGTAATTCTAGTTTAGTGCAGTTTATCTTCAAGTATATTCAACTATAATGCTAACCAAGTGCACTTTGATATAGAAAATGATAGAATAGTATTTGATAAACCTACCAACTTCTTTGAGTTTAACAAGAGAATTGCCAGCGTCGGAGTTAAATCCTTCCAGTAGGAAAGTAACGTCTTCTAGTTTGATATCTGGTACATCTTCGCAGCTCAATGATTCGTCGGTTAGGGTAGATTTTGACCATCCAACAACTGGATAGAAACCTGAAGAAATGGCAAAGTATAAAACCAGTTAATGGATTCAACGAGAGCCAGTCTTTTAGAATGCCATGACTACATGGGGGCAATTGAGAGGCCAATCTGGAGTTTCTTTTCGCCCTAAAGAAACACAAAGTGTTTAACACTCCCAAAATACTAAGCAATTGTAGAAAAAAATAAGTGATATTGATAATTTCTTTCAATTCGCACTCTTTGTAATCGAATACCTCGCTTTTAAGGACTTAACATCATTTGCTTTGAAATTTTCTCCTATTCATGAAATAACTCCGATGACTGTGTCCTTTATTCCCAGGTGATTGCTTCTGGATAAGTACTTTGTCTTCCGCAAAAAAAAAAAAAAACAATAGGGCCACATTTTTCAGGTCCTAAACGAAGTCTACTTTTAGATTAAACACGAAATGCAAAATTACTTAATACAACTGCCTCTTCCACATTAGCCATCAGTACTATCATCGTGCCCAAAAATTGGTTAGTTTGCACACGAAGACGTTTAAAGGATTAGTTTTGCAAAGTGAAGAACAGCCTAAGTAGGGGAGGAATCGCATCTTCCTATTGAGAGAAATTACAACCCAAGTTCAATAATAATGGGCTCAAATCTCGAATGAAATTAATGAAAAAGATCAGTAGACTAAAATGCAATGCATGGTACAATAAATTGTGTTCATTGAAGTACTGCAGTTCTGATAGATTCATTCTAGTTGAATGCAATTAATAACAACCTATCAAGTTTTAGATTAACCTCCTAAACTTATCCACTCATTAAGAGAGTTGATAGCGTCTACCTCTATTGCTGATTCTTATACACTGTATTGTCTTTCAGTTTTCCCACTTTGAAAACACAAAAAGCACTGCTGGTATCGTAAACGTAGCCGCTAGATCATCAATGGCTGACAAAAATTAAAGAACATTTCTTGCTGAAGCATGTGTGAACCGATTAGAACAAAGTTGTAAAGCAAAAATTGAGGGCGAGGGAACAAATCTAAAAAAGACTTTAAAACGATGACCGACAAATAAATTATTAGGAAAACAATATAAAACAATACAAAACATCCTGGGTAACAAGATATGTAGTCATTTCCCGTTTTCATCAAAGTAGGCATTCATAGTACAGTGCAATAGCCGTATTATCGCAATCTTTCACCAGACTTCAAATTCTTACTATTTTGGCGGGATAAATAATTGATAGTCCAATTTTATAAAGGATCAAAATTTGCAGGCATCTATCAAATTTTAAAAAAAATTAACTCAAACCACAGTTCGTAGTAAGAGAATAAAGCCACATTTGAGTTTCCCTACTAATATCATTGGGCAGGAAGACGCGTGTCCTTAATATCCGACAGCGACAATCGAAATGGGAGATTAATGGACGTTATTTAGATCAGTAGAGCAGAAGGCCAAGAAACACGCGTATAAACGAAACCATCTAAGGTGTGTTGACATCATTGTAGGCAACAGTAAAAGATGGTTGTAGATAGGAAGTAACAGACACACGAAGGTTAAAAGATTGGCGAATTTACTTAACTGCTCACATTTAAATTCTCCAATCATTTAGTTAAGAACCGAAACAAAGTCCAAATTCATTTTTATACTAATAAATCACATCTAAAGAGATTATTCGTTTTTGTGAAGCTTAATTGCGTCATAGAATAACGTGTAAATTGAGATTCGTAAATCACATATTGAATGAGATTGCGTAGTCGAATGTCTGGGCTTTTGGCACGAGGTAGCAATGCAGAGGTTAATTACAGATATTAACACCTCTTCTTAGGCCGCACTTGAGGAGTTGTTAATTTCGAGTAATTAAAAAGGAAATGGTATTATTCATACAAAAAATTGATTTTTTGTATAATCAATGATTTTGTGCTCCAAAATCACCATTTTTTCTATTGCATTTAATTTATAAGCACTGATATAGATAGATGAAATATTCGGAGTGATTCCAGTTAATCAAATCACTCTTCACAATCGATTCAATACCAATTTTTACTCTAAAGGTATATTAGATTCTTTTATGCCACAGTAAATAACCGATATGAAGACGATAATTAATGAAATAAATAAATCCTCTTAATAAAACTATGGCGAAATCTTTCTCATTGTAAACGCGAAGGTGCCCGGAATTTATAAAATATTTTTACTGTCTTAAAGTTAAGTAGTTGTATTCGGTGACTGTCATATCTACTGCCTTCGGGTACAACAGTGATAGTCATTTAGTAGGATCGGGCAGGGTACATTAGAGATGAGCAAACTTCACTAGTTGTCTAAAATCTTAATCCTGAAATGCCTGCTCAGGTAGGAATTTGTAAAGTAAGAAAATATGTGAATGCTGCAAAGACAAGACGCTGTAATTTTGAGGTAGACACCATATTTAAAAGCATGAATATATATAAATATAGAATAAGCATAGTCAATACGTAGATTAGGTCCTTTTGAGAGATTGTGGTACTTCACTTCCCTCTTGATATTCTAATTTTCCCTCGTAAAATATTATTTTTCTACGGCAACTAAAAGATCAAAACTTCGTATTTGTTATGTCCCAAGAAACACGTTAGATATTTTCAGCCATCCACATATTCTGTCCGCTTCATATTCATTCAACGGGTTTACTTCATAATATACCATTGAAAGCATTCCCGTATCGAAGAAGAAAATACTTGTGCAGTTCAGGAGGCACATCCATTTCTATTTTAAATGATTTAAAACTGGCCTGGCTACGCAAACACAAACGAACACTCGCCTTTATTCCTTAAAGCCAGTATCAAGTACAATTCCTCACAATATAGAGAAGTCATAGCTTTCCCCTTAGTAACTCAAGCCAATAAAATATCAATTAGTGTAAATACTTTGACCGTTGCATTTTCAGTTAAGCATTTTGAGGCCCTGAATTTAGCTCCAATACAGCAATTATGAAACCTGTTGCTCCTGCACTGAATAGAGGAATCGGTATGAACATGTTCTGGGGTCAACTTGAAAATTAAGTGTAGAAGAGAATGGAAGCATTGAGAAGGAGAATGACCAGATTTGGAGATGCTTTTAAAGTTAAGTGACAGACCTCTTATCAAGTAAATGTCATTTATCACTTTTAAAACGCAGCCAAAAGTTAATTTCATCTTTTTTAGGAGACTAAAACCTTTGTTATCGTCTGACAGCTATGTACTTAATGAGTACATACACATCGCAGTATAATGATAACATTATATGAGAAGACCATTACTTTACAAAATATCCTAAACATTTCGTGGGCTGTGCATAAGATAGAGTCATTCCCTCTAGGCAAACTATATCACATTTTTGCATTCACACACATTGGCAATCGATACTTAAAACTAGGAAAAAAACGAGATGAAACTACTCACCGGTGTTAGGCGGCACTAACGCGGATCCAATGTTGACACAAAGAAAAGATCCTGTTCCAAGAGTGAGTTTGGCGTCACCAACATTCAAGCAGCCCTCGCCAAGCATTCCGGCTTGCGAATCGCCAATCAAAGCTGTCACTCGAACTCTACGAGGACTTGATTTGCTGGGATAATTTCCAATGTCTGCTAGAGGTCCACAGCGTACCTCACCAAAGAATGTGCTTTAAATTATCATTAAAATAAAGAATTAATAGACCTAAAACGGACAATTAGTAATACTAAAATGATGTCATATCCAATTAACGTTAGTAAACTAATTTATTAGACAGTATTTGTAAAGAGTTTCAAGATATTAATATAACTTTCAACTTAAAACAGACAAAATGACTGACTAATGCTATGTACTTATCGTTTAGGCTGGTTCGCACAACGTCACTGAAATAGCAAAGTTAATTATTTTATAGCTTTAATTTGTCTCCCTTTATTATCAGTCAAGCGTTATTTTACCTGTGCCGAAACATTTTAACTAAACATTTAGGAGACCACGTCGAGGTTATTCGCCGAAGTTGAGTCGATACGGCTTCCGTCTTCGAAATTCGGATAAATAAATAATCAATAAAGGCTGAGACTAATATGACAAAAATCAAACGTAGGAATACACTTACAACAATACTAAAGTGTTTAATAAAATGAAATAAGTAAACTATAATATTAATTGACCAATTTAAATGGTGGCCTTTGTTACGGAATTTTTATGCATAGATTTATCTGATTGGAAGTAATTCTTCCTACAATTAACTGCCACAGGTTTCGACTATCATGAAAGATTGGACTGTGAATTGGCAGATCTTCACTAAAACGACATGGCCGACTATTCATCACAGTTGTATTTTTGCCTTGGCGACAAGTACACTTTCTTTTCATATGTGAAGTGGGTCTTCACCAGTAGGCGATACAGTTCCATACCTCGAAGTTCGCATAAAAAATTGGTAATCCGTCATGGTTATCTAAATTGCTTCTCCAAAGTTAAAGTCATATTAGCTCTTATCATCTTAGTAGTATCTTGAAAATTGGAAGGGAGATATACCGAAAGTGGTTGGCCGAATGAATTGGTCAATAGGCTCCAGACGCCGTAAGCACGGATTCTCAAAGGAAGGACTGAAATTGGAAGCACTAAGAACTTCTTTCGATTTCCTTTAATTATATCCCATTATATTGCTTTATTGCACATGTTGTTTTTGGCGGCTGCCATTGGGATGGAGCAAAAATCAGCCAAATAAATCTTACATAGGCAAATAGGCCTTTATTGTTAATGAGGGGATAAATAAAAAGGATAGGACCACATTTGTATGGCCAGTGACGCATGCATAGGTAAATTTTAACGCAACTTGGCTCCGGATACGAAATCTATATTAACTTAAATGATCCATTAGCTATTAAGACAAATGAGGCAAGACGCAAATAACAAAGTGATGAATTTGGTTCAAATGGGTGAAGTTTGTAGGTTTCATCTCAAGTGCGTTGATTATGCAGCCAATAAGTTCAGTTTATCACAATTCTATAAAAGCTTACATAGTAAAACTAAGTGGAACAGTCTTGTGTTCCAGGAATCTTCCCTATTCTTTCCTTCAGATCTGGGCAACGATAGATCAGTGTAGACCTTATTTTACTAGTCTAAACAGTCATATATACCAATGCTATTAACTTTGATTACTTTATTGATGTTCGACTTGCTCAAGAATTGAGTGACACCTTCGTATTGTCGGTGGTAATACTAGAGAACATTTCTGTAGTCAAAACAAAACGCTTAAAGCATAGAATGTCAGTTAGTGGTGATAGACAATTTCTCACTTTATAAAGACAGATGGAAATAAGTCCTATTGAGAAGTGAAATAAACCAATGTTGTAAGAAACATGTGCGTAAATCAACTCAATAAACAGATTAAATGTCTGAAGTTTGACGCACTTCATGAATAATGAAATAAACAAATCTGCATAAAAAATATATTAACAAAAAAAAGATCTACCTTGGGCGAAAAATATTTATTTGAAAGTCTGGTGCAACAGAAGGAGATACTCACCAAGTTGGGCAAATCGGCGGAAATATTTTGGGAGAAATTTTAAGGAAGTTTAGCACCACTGGGCTTAGACCAAGCTGAAATGTGAATTAAAATTGCAGTTTACTAGTTAATGGTGCACTTATTCCATGGGTGTGAGTTCGAAACACACTAATACATAGATACGCATTGGAAAAAGAAACAAGAACAATCATTCCAAATTTTTTAAATTATACTTCGACTGAAAGACTTAGAGGATAAACATACTTCCTAATATGGGAGGTTGTAAGGGTAGTTTCTTTAAAAAATGCTCTTAAATACTAGTATTCTACTCAAAAGAGGAATCAGTAACATAGTTTAACTTACAATCGACGGATCAAAGGCACCGGAAGCGCTAGTACAACTGGCATCAGTACACCAGGCTTGACCTCCTGTTAATCGCCATAGTAACCAAGTTTCTAAGCAGCCATAAACAAGCTCACCATTTCTACACTTCTCATAAAGCTGAAGAAAAAAAAACATGCAAATAAAAATGATATGAATAACGCAGGTTATTGCTGTCAGCCAAATAAATTATTATTCTTGTAAAGCGCTTTATTTCTTAATTGTACTAAGATATATTCACGTTAGTCAGGATATATCAGAGGCAAAATTAATCGAAATTACAAAAAAAACATTCCACTAATCAGGATCGAATTCTTTACAACTCATTTATTCATAAACCTAGCAA
The DNA here is from genome assembly GCA_000469805.3 of Hymenolepis microstoma. NCBI lineage: Eukaryota > Metazoa > Platyhelminthes > Cestoda > Cyclophyllidea > Hymenolepididae > Hymenolepis > Hymenolepis microstoma. The sequence continues at coordinate 30,461,006 of LR215989.1, forward strand.
CTTAAATACGAGAAGGTACAAAACCTCTAACTAGTATGAAAAATAATACTTAGAGCAAATCGACTAAATTAAAACAGATATACACAAAAAAACAAAACATACTGTTGGATCTTCTTGAAACATATGTGCAAGTCGAGTAACAGAGAATATACAGGTCAGCTGATAATGGGAGATCATCTTAAATTTTGCAATAGGAGCAATTTTGTACAATAGCCTTCCACTTTTATTCAAAACCTAGAATACATGGAATGTGAACATTAAATAAGAGCATTTAATAAAACTTGCTTTAACAAAGTGAGATCTATTTCGACTGGAGGCGTATGATGAAGCATTAGTTTCCTGCCATGTACAAAGTCGAGTAACAGGACGTGATGTTTCTCTATAAAAAGGCACGTTTTTCGAGAAGATGAAGTTTCCTACCTATTCCAAAGGAGGAAAGTGTTCCTCTGAACGGAAATACCGAGGCAATTCAAGTCAATAGGGCGAACACGAGCACCTAATATTACATGGTGACTTCGATAGGGGGATTACGTTTTAAAACAGCTTCTATGAGATTGTTCATTACAGTCCAACAGACCTCTGGATCGGTGGTTTTACTTGATATTACTGATTCTGCAAGCTAAAAAAGAAGAATGACATTGAATTATACGTTTACACTTTCACATTTTTCGTTATAAATACGGGCGAAAGCGTGTGTACTGCCGAAATCGATTGCCAAAATAAAATTTCCTGGAGAACTGTTTTTATCAGTTTGCATGTTCTAAAATTAAGCAAATGCGTATTTCGGTGATATGAGACACAAACTTAATAATGTCCATATTTTTAAACAATTATTATATGATTTAAGAGAATAAAGGCGCGATCTGAGGCAAAGTTAATCCGTGAAAAAGGTTCTGTTTGCAAAAAATTAATGATATAACGATGAAATATCTCGATAAGATGATACTAAATATAATTGAGGTACGTAATAAGGACTCGTTTATTCACTCCATAGACGCAGAAGAACCAAAACTATCAAGCGCACGTAAATAGTCAAAACGGTTTTTTGGAAACGAAGCTAAATAACAAGGACGTTTGTATAATTGTGTTTCACTTAAATTAACACTCATATCTAAACGTATTTAAAGCAATATTTTAAATTGTAATGATAAGTTGATTGAGTTTCTATATATGTTAGATGGTGCAAACTATAATATTTATTTTAATCTGGATTAATTATAGCTAGATCAAGATAGAACTCATTGATAACTAAACAACTTCAAACTTTTTAAATATTTATGTTTCCTAAAAATAAAATTTTAAAAGCATTTTGGGACAGAAACTATATATAGTAATGGGTTCTTTTGGGAGTATGTCTGCAGTAAATCTATTTATTAGAATTAATTAAAAGGACATCGCGATTATTTCCCTACTTTAAACGCATAAAATGGCTTATAACATGCTCAATTTATGAAAGATTTAAAGCAATCTAGCGAAATCGAAATAAGCTTTAATTCACATTTATACTTTGAATAACTAACAATAATGGCTGAGTAAATTACACCATCAAATGGGTGGAATGACTAGATCCATCCAGCTCAATAAGAAATGAAGTAACCATAGAGACTAATATCTATAGATTTAACCTCAAAATGACTGAAGTCTAAGTAATCATTCAATAATTTTATCACAAGATGAGAAGAAGGCGGACTCGTAGAGAACAACATTCACTGTGTTAACACAAAGAAAGGCAGAGCCAGTCCTGGAAATTAGATCAGAACTATCTTTAAAGACGAACTAGTGAAATTGAGAATTACTAGGATGTTTGTGCAGAAGGCGAAGGTATAAAACATAAAAATAAGATTTTCCTGGGTTAATAATCGGGCTGTAATCACCTCTTATGTTATGGTGGTCTACAGAAAACATAGGACGCTGCCGGTGTTATAATTTTGATAATTACAGATGACTTTGAACACCCTTGTTGTCATACTTGTCGTGATCGCCTGCGGATAAGATACCAAGGAATGCAGATCTTCAGTTAAGTTTTGCACATTTGCAATGAACCAATCGGTCATTAATCTTCCACAGACTCAAATTTCACCGAATGCACACTTCCACCTAATGGACTGAACTAGAAAGTCATACAAATCTGGAAACATAACAATCAGTAACTGTAGCCTCATTGTTTGCTTTCAATAGAGTGCTTGCTAAAGACTTATCATATCTTTATTTTGCTTTATGTTGATGATGATTAATATGATTACATGGGTAACAAATTGACAAATTAATGGATTTAAAATAAGATAATTAATGTGGATCTTCTTTTCTTCAACAAGTGTTTGCAATATCCAGGCCATTTACTTGTCTAGTTCAAGGACGTTTAATTTAACAATTAAAGCGTAATTCTATTTTCCATATCTATTTGCACATTTAACATGGATTCTACTCAGTCCATTTGATTCAATATATACTAAACCATAAATAAAAAATCTTCACAGATAAAAATTTTTATTTTGCCGTCTTAAATCGAAGTTAATAATCTCCTAATTGTTAATTAAGAAGTTAAAATCTTTAGTAAATACTTCCTTCGTCTGGTCAATCGAAAATTGTGTTGCTCTGTAACAATTTCCATTTCAAATTTGAGCACCTTTATGTTGTAAGCTGTATAACCCATATCTGAAACAGTAAAGATAGACATTTTCTTATTATTGAAATCAAAAGTCAATACAATTGCAGATAAGAATCGTTATAAATAATATTGAAGGGAAATCTTTATCTTTAATTTATCAAAATTTCAAATCTTAGGATAAAAGTCAGAACTTTTACCATTCTTTGATATCTTGAAATAGTATATGCACGTCAGACTAATGCCAACTAACTGTCCTCTGACTCAAAGGACGATAGATTTGTCGAATGTACAACACTATCTAGACTGAACCGAGGAATCTCATGTACGCTTGAAAAGTGAATGCAGAAACCTCTCAGTCAACCACCAATCAATAAGAGCTACAGTGTTAGCGTATCCTCAAATGCATTTTAATGGCTAAGCTTTGTATCAATGTCACAGACCTATTATTTCTGGAAAAGAATTAGCCATATCGAATTCCCTCTCTTTTTATTTAATGGTTCCAACATCGTTATTCGGCAATAACAACAGCAAGAACTTATCAATGTCTTGTAGGCAAAAATTTTTGAAAAGTGTTGTATTAATTGAATGAAAATTGTTTGCACAAACCGCCATCAAATTAAGAGGAAGAGAAAGTACCATTTCTCGTCTCGCTTCAAACTCTGTTCGACCAAATGGCGAAGTGAAGGCACCAAAACCTCACAGGTAAAACTGCATTGCTGCAACCTGACAAAAATGGGTCCACAATTTCACCTAAGATTGAAGATGCCGTGGGAAATGTGTGTAGACTGCTTTCGATTGGTTAATGGTATTTGAAGTGTAGTATGCAAGTTATGTCATGAAGAGTACATTCGAGGTTGTTCATTGATTCGTTGACTGACCAATCGTTTTTGAGACGTATCATGTGAAGTTCAAAGCTATAGCCGATAGGCTCAATCGACTATGGTCAACCAAAACCTTATATGGGCTGCAAATTCTATCAAAATCGAGTTAGTTAACTAGTCTGTTAAAATCCTTCTTTCCTCTAGGATGGGGGCGGGGGGGGGGGCTTGTCATATGCCATGACGAAATATCAATATAATGAATACTTGGGGAGCTAATCAATGCCTCATATCTTTCCATATTTCACTTTAACATAATTATTTCTGAACTGTATTTTAAAAATCTTTCATACTCATTTTGTAGCACTTTGTTCTTCTATGTTTGCAAGAGGTCACAATTATTTGTTTCTCTATTATTAACATTTTTTAAAACAATTTTCTTTACTATTATCGCAATCCAGAATTTAAAAAGTCTGCCGTATTGTGACAATAGCGTGAAGTATACTTAAAATTTGCCATATTCTATATTAATAATAATGCCACTAGAAAATGAAGGAGGTTCGAACTCAGTTAAGATCTTATTTTTATCTAGGTATAAATGTTATAGGCAATATTGAATATAACTCAAATAGTTCTATTTCATTTTGATACTTGTACACGCACTTGTGGGACACGTCATCGAGTGAGCGCACAGCGTGACTTGAAGGTGCGGCCGTTCAACTTCGCGTACGGATTGAGTGTGAGGCACACAGCCAATGGCCAATCAAAAGCTCTCGCTTGTTCCACTTAATCCGCCATGTTGAATGCCTAAGCTTCCTCCCTTGTAACACTCCACGCCATGCATGTCTAGAATAAACGCGTGCCCCGGATACCTCTGTCTCTTCTTAGCTTTCCACTAGCTTATCTGATTCTGGAGGGGAGGGGGGCTCTTACGTACTAGGAGAATCTGCCACTGAAGTGTCTGAGTACATTCAGGCTTAGTTAGGTAGCTAATTCCGCTACACTACGTATGCTCTAAACCTCGAATTTCAGAATTTTTCCGATCGAATTCACATTACTGATGTTCAGAGCTTACTGACTAGTTTATTGTTTCTGGCTAATGGTCATTTCATCTCTATTCTTTTATAAAATCGATAATCGTCATCATGAATTTAACATAGCAGGGCTCATTTTAGTAGTTGAAGTAGAATAAATAAACCGGCAAAATTGAAAATCAAATTATTGGTATTATCTGATTTATTAAAATGCCAAAAAATTAACCATCTATCAAATTTTTTCAGAATCGGTATTTTAAACAAAAAGATAGATGTTCAAGCCAGTTAAGGTAATGAATAATTATTGCAGTTCAATCCAAATTCACTGTTTACATTTCACAAGTGTTAATAAATTAACATCATGTCAGATTTGTTAAAGACCATTAAATGTGAGTTTGTTTATAGGATTACTTCGGTTCTCCAACGCATTTTATCATAAATATTTTTTGGGAATTCAGAGAACTGTGAATTTTATAAATCAGAATTCCATTGTGTTTTCAAAACTTAAAAGAATATTATTTCTTTAAATATGTTATTTCAGTGATAATATCCCTATATATAGAAACAAAACATCGACTGTCTAAAGTAACAGTTCAGAGAGGAGTATTAGACAGTTTCAAGAATTAAAATAACAAATGGCCATAACCGTTTCAGTCTAGAATTAAAAAGCGGATAGTTTTTGCATATAAGTGATTGAATTTTCTTCATTAAACCTTGCTTTAAAAAGTCAGTATGATGTGATAACCAAGAAAATATCCTGTAGCGGATTACTACACTAATAAGTCTTGACGTATGCATAGTGATTTCTATGGCAAGGTCTCATGGTTTTTAAAGGCTCCCACTACTATCTAAGCTATTTTCGATTTGTGTTACAGACAGGACATGCAAGGACTAAGTGGTCTCCACTCTCACGACCTACGCGAAGTAGCACGGCTGCATCTTTGAGCCTGTCTGAGTGTGCATGAGACTCCTTTGTTCGGAGATGACAGCGTTTTGGGCTCCGCATTGTCAATGGAAAACAGTACCGATAAACCAATAATGATTGTGATAATGTTGTGGAAGGAAACACTATTCAGAAATTCGCGTAAGTAGGGTGAAATTTAGGTATACAAAAATTTTACCTCGATGAATTTAAACTATGCTTTTTGATAAGTTTTCAAGATAAGTTTAACTTCGTACCTCTGTGGAGTACACAATCCTAGCACGATTAAACAAAGCAATCTCATTTCCACTTGAACATTCTGGAGGATGCGGTCGTGCTTGAATTGGGCTTCTCAGTTAATTAGTCATTAATGTTCATTCAAGCTATGCTGAGTGCATTCAGTTATTAAACATGTTTACTATGAGCATAATTTCAATAAACGTTGTACTCGCTATACGTCTGCTTCTTCTATGTAGTTGAGTTAGATTAGCAAATTCCGGGAGCCTATCCATACTAGGTTATCTGTCACAGAGATTACTGAGAATAAGACCAGACTAGTTCAGGTAACAATCTGCTACACCTCTAATGTTTCCTAAGCTCAATAAATATGGCAAAAATGAGCAGAGTTATCGAAAACGCCTCTTCTGTCAGTTGGGAGAGAGAGAGAGAGAGTGGCACAGAAATATATTCATGAAAGTAAAGTTGGCTTCTTTTATCTTGCAATAATCCATTCGAAACCCAAGAATCATTTAGATTTATTTTAATTAATTCTCAGCCTGTACGTTTCGTACGGACGCAACTACTTTAGCATTAAAAAGGGTACTTTAATCAGAAAAATATAATAAAGGGAATGCCTATTGAAAACCGTCATTAGTTTTATCTATGTTTTATTTTTTTGTAATTTTTATCCCTACTCACCAAGTACTGCATTAACTAAAGCTATGGAAGAATAGAGTAAGTGATAGTTATGATTGTGTTTAATGCAAAGACGAAAATCCAATAACCAAAAAATTGTCGACCTCTCCGATTTTGTTTATTTTCGTCACTTTTGATTAACTGCAGAGCTGCAGGGCAAATCTAAATTGTCCAATTTGAAAGTTATGCATTTCTGAAAACTTTTTTGTCAACAGAATATTCATTTATGAAGTAACATTTAACATTGACTTATTAATTCATGCAAAGTTACAGAGTTAACTATTTTGACGATTTAAGCAGATCATTTCACTTGCATGTTTATCTTTCAAATGTTTTGACATTCAAGTAAGTAGGAAATAGATTCATTTGCAGATTTTAGTAAACCTATTCTATCTGATTTCTTATTTATTATACGTATTTAAAAATTTCTTCACTGTCATATCCCCATGTTATGAGGATCTGAGCTGAGTTATTAAGCAACCGAAGTTCTGTATTTTTTTATTTCAACGGGGTGACTATTTTGCTAAAATATCGTAATTGGTAGAAAAATATGATAATTTTATAATGCAGAGCATTTGATTTACCTAAATTAATGATTCAAGTCGTAATTCATAAATAATGATGAGAATTTTTTAAGATGTAAAGTTTGAGAGTGTGAATTCAGCTATAACGGCAATAATTTCAAGATCGAAATTGAATTCTTCATTTGCCTATGTTGGGATAAATGGCAATATTGAACAATGTCCTGTGGGACACGTCATCGTGTGAGTGCACAGCGTGACTTGAAGGTGCGGCCGTTCAACTTCGCGTACGGATTGAGTGTGAGGGCACACAGCCAATGGCCAATCAAAAGCCTCCGCTCGTTTTACTTAATCCCCCATGTTGAATGACTAAGCTCCTCCCTTGTAACACTCCACGCCATGCATGTCTAGAATAAACGCGTGCTCTGGATACGTCTGTTTCTTTTATAGCTTTGCAGTAGCTTAGCTACTTCAGTGGGACGTACTAACTAGGAGAATTTGCCAGTGAGTTTGTGAGTACATTCAGGCTTAGTTTGGTAGCTAATCCGCTACAGTCCGTACTAACGGACTAACAGCTTTAAAAAATTGGGATTTTCGGAAAATTACTGAATAATCGGCCCGTGGATTCGGACTACTTGCATCTCCTCTTGTATCAAAGAGGATAAAAAGCTGCCTTTACAGACGATCTTTTGGATTAATCGCACTGAATGTGGTGAATGTGGAAAGTGGAGGCTCATTTTGATTAATGCGCTCTATGACATTTGCAGAATCAACACTTTATTAATGTGCTTTTTCAAATGAGATGACTTTGATTACTTCGGTGTACTGGTTTGGTATGGCAATGATAAAGAATTGTCATTAGTGAAAAGAGTATATATTTTCCTTTTGACATTAGTGAAATATTATATCGTCTAAAGGCTATGGAGACAAGTCAATGTTTTGAGTTAAAAGACACTGCTTATGTCCTTATAAAACAGTATAAGTGAAATTGATATTCTTAGTAACTTTTCTCCTAAATTATTAATAAATGTACCTATGAGCACACGTCATAGCCTTTTAATCTAGTTATATTTTAAAAATTTTAAAAGAAGGGGGGTTGTGGATTTACAGCAGCCAATCTTATGAGTAACTCACATTTATTAACCCCACACAGCAGTAACCACATTATTGGTTGTTAATCGATAAATAACTATCTTTTTACAGATAATTTGATAGACCCACTACTATCAGCCATTGAAAATTTAGCTTCTTCTCTCACGGCTTCAAATCAAATATTCCTGAATGCCTCGATATAGCAAAAGCATGTTATTTACTGTGCTGTTGGCTGGAAACTTTAAATGTGCAGTTGGAGACGGGGCAGAAAACAAAAGAAACTTGTTTTAGACGTGTGTCCGACAAGCGAACTTTTGAACTAGGCTGGCAAATGCCAAAATTATGGTGAAAAAAATTGATTGAATTGACCTCTCCACGCTTATCATCGCTTTGACGTAGTTATCTCTACTTTAACGCCGTTGTTATGAATCGGCTGTGGAAAGAGAAAGCGTTGATTCCGTAACCTTAAGCGCCATTTTAGAGCTTCTTCAAATTGTTTTTATTTAAGTGATTACCTATTCAACTGGGACTCTTGCAACTATTGCCAAGTTTCAATTACCAACAAGAATTTCTTAATTCGTACAGAACTTCATTCTGACAAAACTATGAATACTCCCAGTACATAATTTCGCTACCAACACCTCTACTATAAACACGTGCTCTCATCTCTTATGGTGCTTTACCTACTCTCAAACAATGCCACTCACCATTGTCTTGTCTTCCCCACCTAAATCCTGCTATTGTAGTGAAAATTGATAGAAACTAGATTTTACAATATGTAGAATGGCTGGGCTGAAAATTTTCGTTTCCTATCCACTAACTCGCATTCTCGAAACTAATTAAAATAACGTGACGCCCCATTCTGGGGAAAAAATAGGTTTCTTAAATTCAAAACAACCGACTAACCTAGTTTATTTCAAGTTAAACAAATCTTTAAGGTAATATAGAGGTCATATAATCCCATGAAGAGAGTACTTATTTATTTGGCTTTAAACGAGGATAAAAAGGCGGAAATGAGATGCGGTTTTTATTTCTCCGGGTAAAGAAGTAGCAATGCTTCATTCTTCAATCTCTCCACTATAGAGCTTCCCATCAGCAGTTCAATCTCCATATCGAATTTATCAAACTCCTTACAGTATGTTTCATAAGACATACCTGAGATATAGAAATTCAGCATTTCACTGTTATCAGAATCGAAATCTTCCACCAATTTAGGAATGATCTCACACCAAAATGTTGACCACATTGCAGTGGTCACAAGTACTAAATGCTCGTATTCTCCTAGGGTTCCCTTAAAGTGCTCGTATGTCAGTCCTTCAGAAACACCTTTTACAAGAGGGTTCTCATTAAAAATGCTATTCAACAGGTTCAGTCCTGGCTTCGTCAGGTGACGCTGAACCAACTGACATATACGATTTGAGGAAGTCGCCTGAATTGAATGTGTAAAATCGGGCTCGTATCCTTGAGATGTACTGGCTGAAAATAAAACACGACAATAAGTGAACTTTGAAACGGAGTTTAATAAAAATCAGATTTAAAAGTTGAAAATTGGATATTAATTCATTGTATGAATTAAGATATTAACTGAAGCCTGCAGCGAATAGTTTCTATCTCCGGCTCTAAAGAAAGGCGTTATCTCAGTGAAAGCTCAGTCAATTCGCGACAAGCACTTTGAACCCTAATGTGTAAGAACAAATGATTGCAAAATCTTGATTAGGAAAAAAGATCCTTAACTCAACTCTCCTTTAAGTGCACTCAAAGCTGTGTTCCAATCAAACAAAGAAGATTACGAATTTGACATGATTTCTGAACTGAAATATTTCTGTTTCGATTAATGCTTAATGCAGTTGCATCACTAACCTCTATCTTATTCAAAGATGCAATGAATGAAAAGGGTTAAATTCCTACTGAAAAATTTTTCAATTACAAATTTAAAAGAATTAAAAAAGAAAACTTTATAAATAAATGTCATCACTGCATTGTTGCGGAAGTATACAATGTTAAAACAAGAATATCTCCTTTTTTCAACTTTCTCCGACAACTTACTGGATGCTGTTATAAAAAAAAGGAAGCCTTCGTGTTTATATTGAGTAAAATGCAAAGTTGGATTACCTTCAGCGTTCCCCAAGTTCAGAGCTCTTCGCAGTCTCCTTTTAATCTCTTTCTCCCTATTAATAATTAGAAAAATAATTTTTTGGGGGTTTTAAAGAGGTAAAATCCATTTTAATATCTTCAAAATGCTTACATGATTTTTAATAGTTTTTAAATGAACAAAGCTTACTCAAACTCGATAAGTACGCATTGCCAATATTGAGGAATTCAAATCGAAAATACCTTAATAGCCTACATAATTTTTTATATTTACGTGAAAAATGATCACTATTAAATGATTTAAACACCTTTCTAATAATTTAGCTCATCTATTCACCAGAATATTTCTTGAGTTAAAAGGTTAAATAGTTAAATAGTTTTTTTACTTTTTTGAGGAAAAAACTTACTTGAGATTTGCTGCAACAATTTACTAGTTTTCAGTCACATATCAGGTTATTTCCTGCTAAAATATATCCATTTTAACCCAATTGAATTCACTTTGAGATTGCTTTTTTTAGTTTTGTCAAGTCAACCTAATCGAATTTTGCTCATTTATCACCAAAATAACTTTAAAGTAGGTTAAATTCGAATGTTTTACTTTTAATGGAACTCGTTTTCTATCTGCCGTATGATTACCTTTAATTCGGTAACCTTTCCTCTTATTAATTTAAATGTATAATTGGAAATTTTATATTCCAAAAACTCCACATTTCCATTATGAATAAATGGGTTACTTATTTTAGCGTAAGCAACTAGATAAAATCTTGTGGAATGCACTACGCTACTAAGGTTGGTCAGAAGAATCTGATTCGCCACTGAACATTCCATAATGCGTTGCCGTGCTCGCAGAAACCTCTCGGCCAATCAGCAGTCGATTTCAAGCGACGTAGAATAACACTTTTCATTTAATGGCTAAACGTGTGAACACATTTAGCAACATATACCGTGATTAACGTCATTCACTCCATGTGCTCTGTTTCCTCGGTAAGGTTGAGACTACTTAGATCATTTCAGGAGAAATTTTATTCGAGAGAGATTTTAACATAGGGAATTTTAGGTTTCCTCAAGGCTTACTGGTGCAGCATCCGATACAATCTTTTTTAAACCGAAAAAAATGGGATCAAAAATAATCAATGCAAATTAAAATAGTAATATTAATAAAAAATATTATATATATATATATATATATATATATATATATATATATTGAAAACATCTCTTTCATACCGGTTAAAGCACAAAATGTGATGGTATAAAAATACCTAGTAAAATGGTTAATAAAACTTATTTAAGAATGATACGTTTCACTTTAAGCCGACTCGTAAAACCTATTTAGAGCCATGGAATTCGCGGTCATCAAGGCTGGCAAAATGAACCTCTTGCGCTCAGGAATGTGAGGAAAATGCTGGTGCACCTTCGATTGCGTGACGGGAAGTGTGGTCCATCTCGCAGAAGCCTTCTCACCTAATCAATAATTAATGATCATTCAAATTTGCGCATTTAATCACTGATCATCCTTTGCATTTCACAATATATTTCCAATAAACATGCTTCGCTCGATACTTTCAGTGTTAGTAATACTATTGACTCAGTTTTAGCTGACTTTGAGGTTAGATTATGCCTGCCGACCCTGCTTTATGCTAGTTGTAGCGTGCGAAGAATAATTAGACTTCCCCGAGGGTGGCTGGTGTTTAGACAAGGGATTACTTGTGTACTATCTACGATACACCTAACACCTTTGGGATGTTAACCTATTAAATATATTTTATCTGCCTGTTCAAGCACTAACTGATGACTCCCCATATCCATGAGTCTATTGGATTTCCGACTGGGGATAAGCCACTATTTTGGACATAATTTGTTGTCTGAAGGTGGAGCTGAAGTTCTGATGCCTGGAGAGTAAATCTAATCGAAATGCTAGAAATTGCAAATACCTACTTTTAAGATTGCACTCATTTAGTATTTTCTCCCAATTTTGCACTATTTTCTATAAAGGAAGAGTTAAATCACTACTTCCACCAGGTCGAAAAATTGAGACAGCTAATTTCGGAAAGCCAGGAGTGAGTCCGACAGACTGATTTTATTGGCTAATTCCATTTTCCATTTTGGGTGTTTTGCATTTCTTTCAGAAGTAGTGCGTCACTTGCAATTTTAAGAATGATTGCAATTTGTGCAATCATTATATGGTCGTTATGAGCATAGGCATAAGATTCATTAACACATAATGACACGCATATGGGATGAAGAAGTTTCGAAAAAAAGGAAAGCCCAAATATCACAAAGAAATTTGTTAGAAATTTACAAGATTCGATGTTGAAATTTTTGAGAAGAATCTTCCAGAATTACATGCTCATATTAGACTCTTCTATAGTAATGATTTATAATTTCTCACACAAAACGAACGTGGAATAATGACAGTCGACAAAGCGTTTGAGCCAACATGTTGCAGTATTAATTAAAGTTGCTGACACCTTTTATACGTAATGGGCGGTGGACATGCATTAAATGCATAATTTTGAAGGCTTTAATGAGATATGGGTGTCTGATCTTCGTAGCGGTACTTTCATTGCATGCTCATGAAAAACTTTCAGGTTCGAATGTGGGTCATTTTAAAGCGACAGAGTAACGAATTTTACTGAGTAATGTTTTATTTTATTATTAATTTATTTAAATATTATGAAAGCAAAACGAATATTTTGAAATCGGATATGGGCACTTTAATAGTCACGGTTTTCTAAACCCTGAATTTAATTTTTAGTCAGTGATACAATAATAAATCCGGATTATCATTATATCACAAATACTTTTGGTGAATGACTCCATAGTATTTCAATCATGTTGGAAGTGGTTAAATGAATATTAAGAAAAATAGTTCATATTTTCGTTTAAAGTCGAAATACATATGCGGGGAACACAACTTTAGCATGAAAAATGCAGAGGCCTCTTGACCAATCAATGACCAAAGCCAGGACGACCAGTCAACGGTCAAAGTCAGTACGTGGTTATGCCAGAAAGTGTATATATGGATTAAGTTCCACGTCACTGAACGCCCAGTACGCTAGCACGCGGCATGCCATCAAGCCATACTAAATAAACGCGTTTTATGACAAACGTCTGTTTCCTCTTTAGCTTTGCAATAGTTTAGCTAATTTTGGGAGTCCTTCCAAACTAGGAGAATCTGACATAGAGATTACTGAGTATAGTCAAGGCTTATTAGTGTAGCAATCCGCTACAACTACGTGATCTGCTATGCCTAACTTTATCTGCTCAGCCGAGACGCAACCTCTCAATGGCGCTGCGATTGCTCTTCCTATCACACAACTCACTTGGTGATCCTCTTTCTCCTCGAACAGTCACAATTTACTCGACTCTTCCCTTTCGTTCTCTCCTGCTCCCTCAGAATGTCTTCGGAAACAGATCTCAGTGTGAACGTACTGGGTGCCCATCCTTGCTATCCCACTTTCGATTCAGAATGTCCTGACACCTGGTTCTTACAGCTACAAACCATGTTCGAACTACGAGGTATTGCCAAACGGGGCACGTGATTTCAGCGTGCCACCGTCGTCCTAACAGACAACGTCGTAAAACAGTTTGAAGACATCACCTCAAAGCCGCCGGACAACAACTCCTAGGACTGACTCAAGAAAGCGGTTATCAGTCGTCTATCTGTTTCCCAAGAGAAACGGCTGCATCACCTCTTTTCACAATTCGAACTCGGAGATCGTAATCCTTCTCAACTTTTACACTACATGCACTTCTTAGCCAGTGGTTATGGGTTGCATGACGAAATTCTCAGAGAATTATGGGTGAACTACTTCCCAGTAAACATGGTACCGTTTTTAATCACCAGCCCTTGTCAAGACGACCTCGACAAATTAGCTGAAGTGGCCTTCACTATAGGTCAGGCATCAATGCAGTAAAACCTCCCCCTCCCCGCTGTCACCGCTGAGCTTCTAAAGAAACTAGAACAGTTCATACTAGCCATCTCCCCCTATCACGATAAACGACGCCCTACGCCTTCAAAGAGAGCCCGTAGTCCATCAAAACACCATAGTAAAATCTGTTACTATCACAGAACATACAGAGACAGTGCCAAAATATATCAACCAAGCTTCAATTACTAAAAGGTAGACAATGTTATCTCGAAATTGAATTCCTCTGGTCCTGAAGTCAGCATTATCCTACGTGCGAAAAGCAACCGTTTTACAAACTATTATACGTTTTCCTCTTCTGTTAATACCATCAAACGCCAGAATTTGGACATGTTCGAATCTATTGAGCCTAACTGCCAAAAATCCTCAACGATTTTCAATCCAATGAAGGAATTCGATACTAAGATGTTCCAAACTGATATAGGAGAACTCTCTAATGAACTTCTAGATCTTGCTGACGTTTCCAGCCCTATACATGGAGATATTCATAAGCTTCTGGCAGATAATTAGTGTGTCAGCTAATTCAATACACGGTAATAAAAATTATATAAAGTAATGTATTTTTTTAATCTTAGTTTTTCAATAAAGCGTTTTATTTTGTGCTTGAGAACTTTTACCTAGAGACAATAAGTAACATATGTATAATTACATTTTGAAATCCATTTAAGTTAACGCTGAAAGTAAAGACACACCAATCAAAGTTTCAAAAAAAAAACATATTATGAAATATCATGTTCTCGTAAAATTAAATTATTGGAAAACATGAGGACGCATTATGAATCCACAAGTCATGGTGTGGATGTACTTAATTGCAATAAGGTTGGCAATGAATGATTGATGCTCAAAGTGATTTTATATGCTGGTGATCGCGTAAGGGAGCATGTATGATTGTGGCCTCAAAGCCAATCAACAATCATAATCGCTTCACTGTTTAACAAACCCCTAATTATATTATAATGACTAAGCTCAGTGTCAGTGGCACGATCAGAATAAATGCCATTCACTAAATACGTCCCATTTCCTCGACAGTGGTGAGGTGGTTTAGCTAATTTCGGAAGCAATTTCATGTCGGGGAATTTAGTCATAGAGATTGATGAGATCTAGTCAGGGCTTATTTGTGGATCATTGTGCTACAAGGTTAAAATTTCCATAACACTTAACCAAACCACCTTATCACTTAGCCAGCTATTGTTCAACTTGCTCCTTATAAGTGTTAATAAATCAATGAGAGATGAATATATTTGTTATGAGTGTCAGGTAAGTTTTAGAAAATTTTTTTCTTTTTTTTTCACACTGTTCCATCATAAAGGATAAAAAGGAAATTCACAGAAAGGCGAAATTTGAGTTGAAGGAAGAATTATAGTTCACATGACTGAGGTAGACAATTCTTATCCTGTTTTAAAATTCATTATAAAAATGATACCCAGCATTAACATTATATCACAACAATTATCAAAGGGAATTGTTTTAAATTTAAAATTCACCTCCAATTCGCCTAAAATACGAACTCTATTCCCATTGGTGTATTTAAGGCTATCCCAACACGATTCAACTAAACAGTCCCATGTGCACCCGAGTATTCTGGAACCTGGGCAGTGGTTGTGATCGCGTTAGGGAGGAAATGAGGTCACGAGTTCGGAGACCTCTCAACTGATCAATAAACAATGGCCATTACAGCGTCAGTGTACCCAAAAGCATAATTAATGGAAAAGCACTGTGCCAGTTTCTCTTATGAGAGGACATGCCTGGGAAAACACAATCCCAATAAATGTATTTCACGTCATAATTTCTTTTTATTCTCTATCACTGAGGTGGGATAGTTTAATACGGTAACTTTTACATGCTGGTGAATTTTGTCAGTTAGAGTACTGAGAATAAGTCAAGGTCTATTCGTGCGCCTGTCAGCTACCCATAAAATATCATATTTTGCTGATACTATTAAAATTACCCACAATCCAATACGAGAAAAATTTATTCGAAATTAGACATTTTAAGTTATTACATACAATATTTCCTCCCATCTATGGCAGTTAAGTTTAATTACCCAAAGTATTTTGCACTGTCAAACTTGAGGCTCTTGTAACCTCGGAACTAAATTTGTAAAAACGGTTTTTAAGATCTTAATAATATGAGTTTGTTTAAGCTACCAACTCCTCATCTTAATACAATTTTTGCATATAAAGTGATGAAAGGAGAAAGACTTATGTTTAAACATTATTTTTACTTGAAAGAAACTGAGCTAATGAGAAGAAACTGGATGGTTGAGTGTTAACTTTTGTCTGGACCTATGGGATTGAGGAAATAATGTAAGCGTTAATAAATCGCCAGTAACTACAAGTCAAAGGGAATGCGACACATGGGACATATCATGCCTTAAGATTTTATTTTCAAATAAGCCAATATCTACAGAAGTACAGAAGTATTAAACCTACGCCTGAGGGGATCATAGGGGCTAGTGAACTCAGTTGATCTTTTGACACCTTAAGTCGTGCCACAAAATCCTTCTTGCGGAAATGGCTAACATCCGTTCTCCTACTATCATGGAAACGCTAATATCATGACATACCCAGTGTCATTTATATATTGACATTTAATAGAAAACTCTGCGCCATGAAAATTCTGGTAGAGTTTGTAGCAGTTTGCTACACGAATAATCCTTGACTTATCTGCAGTAAGCTCTATTTGCGAAATACCGTAGTATGTAAAGGCTCCCGAAATTAGTTAAACTACCTCACCGTAGACGTACAGTGGATGATGCTCAGAGCCAACATGTTTAGTAATTGAATGCATCTAGCATAACTTGAATGAATACTAATGGCTGATTAACTGAGAAGTCCTCTGCACACACGACCGCACACCCTCCAAGATGTTCGAGTGCGCATGAAATTGTTTAGTTTAATCGTGTTAGGACTGGGCACTCCATAAGTTATAATTTTATTTTGACCTTATTATAACCTCTTGATCAAGTGAATTGATCTTTTACATTTGTTACTTTTACCGAAATTCTTTATTATCTCGGTAGAGTAATTATTCCGAGTACTTTGAACAATTTCTCATAATTGGATTGTCATTATGACTCTCCTTAGCACATTCCAGCCTCTCATTCAACACATATTTCGAAAACAACCCGCGCAAATAATTCGTTGAAGTCGCCTGAATCAAATGCGCACCATCGCGTCTATTTTCTGATAAAAATATAATGTGATGCAACAATTATAGCATTATCGAAATTTCCTAGGCTTCAGATGGACATTAAATGTACATGCAACTATACATATCTTCGAAATTAGCACGTTTTCTGGATTTATTATTTTGTTAGCACTAAAGGAGATATTTGTTAGACGTAAATTTGATCTTATCACAACCAACATTCCTCTGACTCTAAAGGGGAGAGTTGGGCCACCAGAAAGTCATATATGCTTAATTGATTTTGCATTAAAACTGAATTATACTATCAGAAGAATGTATGC
Source organism: Hymenolepis microstoma (assembly GCA_000469805.3). Classification (NCBI taxonomy): domain Eukaryota; kingdom Metazoa; phylum Platyhelminthes; class Cestoda; order Cyclophyllidea; family Hymenolepididae; genus Hymenolepis; species Hymenolepis microstoma. Next base: position 30,478,409 of record LR215989.1, read on the forward strand.
TAGATTTTAAAAAGTGAGACTAAGAAAACAAACATGATTGCAGAATTTTGAATTTGCCTCAGGGTTTTCAAAGCTACCCTGTACCCGAACGAACGCTCACAGAAAGATTCTATTCATGAGTACGTTTTGAGGCTGTAGTGAAAGCACTGCAAAAATAACCCTTAACTAGTGTTCAAGTAACCTCTGAATTGGATGTTTCCGAGGTCCAAGCTAATCAAAATGTCAAGAAATGTGGCTAAGAATTTCCCTGTTAAAATCCCCGAAATAATTTATCGGTTAATAAGTACTTGCATGGGGCAGGCTATTTCTAGTGTGACTATATCAGAATGTGAAATGATGATCTGTTCTTGAAGATACCGAACATTGATTGTTTGAAGGAGTTTGCCAGCAAGTCTGTGATTGATCGAAGTTCGAGTGATTGTATGGTGATGAACTTGGTTAATTTTTTTGGTATTCAAGTGTACGATTTGTGACCAAGGTCTAGTTTTCAAGTTTATTCCTTTTGAAAAGCTTGAAGAGCACTATAAACTGCACAAAATATCCACATTTCAATTTTCGCTTCATCCTAGGGAGTAATGCATCGGCCTGTTCAGATATTATAATTAATGTGTTTTTTCTTGTCAAAAGGCGGTATATTAAATCGAACATTAAATTATTTAGGTAATAAATACTAGACTGCACCAAATTTAGATTGGATAAACATTACCCTCTCTCTCTATTTTAATACTTGACGCATCCTTTATTCTCCTTGCCTGGCCTATTAACACAATCCTGCTGTGTATTATGTGCTTATATGTCCTTGGAAAGAAAGAGAGCAATGGTTATGGAAATTATCTTTAGGCAAACAATTCGTGTTTGTTTTTACTGATTTCGAATTATTTTGCATGAAAATAGCGTCATTACCTAGCGTTTACTACCCCTGTGCTGAACTTTATTTGTCCTTTTCTATGCTCCTAAATGCTATTTCTAATTTTATTATCAATATTTTTATTACTAATTGTAAACCGTAATTAATCTTTTTACCTATCAGACGTAACTGAAAGTAATTAACACAATCCAAAAATTAATGACATGGAGGGGAGTAAAAGGATACTGGAAGCGAAGTCAACAATTTCAAAGATTCATTCTTTGTTTGACTTTGGAATTCGGATTTGCAAAATATCTGCAAAATGAACAGTTCAATTTCCAATATCCAAAATTTCATGGTTTATCACTTTCATCGCAGCAAATTCTTGCGCCTTCCAGCACTTTTAAAAAATGATACATAGTCTTGCTACTCCCCATGATTACAGGCTGGTTTTACCTGAAATTCAACTTCTAACAATGTTAGATATGCAGATGTTAATTCAAAGCAGTCATTAGATATCTCTCTGGAGAACTGAATGAAATTGCACATTCAAGCGATTGAGAAACTATGACGTGAAATACATTTATTGGGATTGTGTTTTCCCAGGCATGTCCTCTCATAAGAGAAACTGGCACAGTGCTTTTCCATTAATTATGCTTTTGGGTACACTGACGCTGTAATGGCCATTGTTTATTGATCAGTTGAGAGGTCTCCGAACTCGTGACCTCATTTCCTCCCTAACTCGATCACAACCACTGCCCAGGTTCCAGAATACTCGGATGCACATGGGACTGTTTAGTTGAATCGTGTTGGGATAGCCTTAAATACACCAATGGGAATAGAGTTCGTATTTTAGGCGAATTGGAGGTGAATTTTAAATTTAAAACAATTCCCTTTGATAATTGTTGTGATATAATGTTAATGCTGGGTATCATTTTTATAATGAATTTTAAAACAGGATAAGAATTGTCTACCTCAGTCATGTGAACTATAATTCTTCCTTCAACTCAAATTTCGCCTTTCTGTGAATTTCCTTTTTATCCTTTATGATGGAACAGTGTGAAAAAAAAAGAAAAAAATTTTCTAAAACTTACCTGACACTCATAACAAATATATTCATCTCTCATTGATTTATTAACACTTATAAGGAGCAAGTTGAACAATAGCTGGCTAAGTGATAAGGTGGTTTGGTTAAGTGTTATGGAAATTTTAACCTTGTAGCACAATGATCCACAAATAAGCCCTGACTAGATCTCATCAATCTCTATGACTAAATTCCCCGACATGAAATTGCTTCCGAAATTAGCTAAACCACCTCACCACTGTCGAGGAAATGGGACGTATTTAGTGAATGGCATTTATTCTGATCGTGCCACTGACACTGAGCTTAGTCATTATAATATAATTAGGGGTTTGTTAAACAGTGAAGCGATTATGATTGTTGATTGGCTGTGAGGTCACAACCACACATGCCCCATTACGCGATCAGCAGTACGGCCGCAATTGATGACTACAGGATCAGTACTACGCCACCCGTTCCACAATGTTTGAGCGAACATGAGATTCCTTCGTTCAGTCATGTCTCCACAACCTCGTACATCAAAATCTTTCATTTATATTTTAAGTCTTACCCCTATCATCTTAACGCAAATATTAGCATGCTTTGATCAATATTTGTATCTTTTTCAATAATTCTAATCAACATTTTCTTTGCTTATTTAATCGATTCTTCTGTTGCTAGGTCATGACAGTTAGCTTCTTCGTATATTGTCCAAGGTACGAATCCAAAATTAGCACGAACAAATGACGCTTTTAAAATCGGGCTTTTTATCGCCCTTGCTTTGCGTAGAGAGCGTAAAGGAATCACTCTCGATGGAAAGCAGAGGGAATCAAAATAGAAGAAGGTATAAATTGGTCATCGACAATCTTGATCGCAAGTAAAAGAGCGAAATGAAACCGAATCCGTTTGAATGCCTGTTTGTGTGAGGGAGAGAGCGTGAAGTACCCGAAACATTCAGACTAAGTGAATAATGTTGTTTTCGCAATGAGAGAATTCAGTTTATTTTGGTCCGAGATGTAGGTAATTGCCAATTTACCTGTACTTTCAGTCATCACATTTTAGATCTTGTCGCCACGCCGTTTGATGACTTTAGCAGTTGGTCCAGTTTTAATTAGAGCGACAGAACAGTTAGGGATAAAAGTTGCACTGCCTAGGTAAAATCGTCATTTTTTCATCAATGATGTCGGGGATATGCTATGATTGTTATTTCATTTCTGTATAAATGGCGTCTCAAAATTTGAGTATATGTGGTTTTTAGTCGGAGCTCCCTGTCTGTAAAACGTAGTGACTTTTTAACCAGTGAGGAAAAATCAAGCTCGAACCTTCTCAATTAAATAGTCACCCTCAATTAACAAAGGAAAATACAGGCTTTCATTGACTGCCATCCAGAGGACGCATCAAGAAATTTGAATTTTTCAACGTGAGACATCGACTCAAGAAACATTACGCAGATAAATTAAAATACCTTTAATAACCTTGACGTGGCTCTCAGTATCTTTACCATTTAATGATTTGTTGTACCTCCCACAGTAAAAATGTGAAATTTTTGTGTAAGGTTGTGAGTAATGTTAAAAATAATAAAGTAAAAACCCAATTAAAGCTTTTTGACGCCAGTACTATTATATTACATCTATGTTGCTGGCCTTTTATTATTCTAGCCTCGAAAATTAACTACTATAAGATAATTAATAAGACAATGTGATTTAATGGACAAAAAATAAGACTTTTAGAAATTGACTCAGACCGACAGTGTAGGTGCGAGGACCAGAACTATCAGAATGAGATTTAATTTACCAGATCTACTCTCATAGATGGTCGCAATTGTCACTCCAATTTACTAAGAGTACGGATAACAATCTTTATTTTCACCATAAAAGCATGCTAAATCATTCAAAAATCTAAGGGCTGCATTCATCTTACTTCTATCAACCAATCCCTCAAACTTTGAAGATTGGTGTTGTGATAATCCCGATAGAGGGAATATCCTTGTGGAGGTTTCTCGCGTCTTTTTCGAACCACTTTTCGATAGAAAATTTTGTAGCCAATGTTATTTCTATATTAAATTTCTCATTATTATTTTTATTATTATTATGTTCACCCTGAGTATAACCGTAAAATTTAGATTATCCCATTTACTCACTCACGACTTGTGTCGATTCAACGAATTTCCGTGTCATCGCTTATCAGCCGATTTTAAGTCACTGCACCACCGCTTGTTTCTCACCCCCCCCCCCACCCCACCCCCACCCCCACCTTGTTCTTTGTTCTCTTTTTCGCTCTACCGCCTTATCTAAGTTTCGTCCCCTCACCAAGCTATGCTCCACTCTCTCTCACTCTCTCCCTCTCACACACACTCCTATTACGGTCGGTGGCACGCACTGAAACTTTGTCCACACATTACTCTTGGGATTTCGATAGAGGAACTGCCTTGTCTGGCGTTGACCACTCGCTCTAGCATTAGCCTCGACAAACTCTTTTACTGAGTCCGTTCATTCAAACCTGCATACCAGAATTGGAGTTGGATACGAGATTAGTCAAATGTAACCAAGTTCAAAAGGAGCTCCCATTCTCAAACACACAGAGCCGAGATTCGTAACAAGAAATGTATGTGCCAATTATAACTCATGCCTATAGAAATTCATACTTGACTAGCTATATAACTGACACGAATTAACTAATTTCAATAAAAATGTTCTCGCTCAATTAATAATGTTGCTTCTAGAACTCATCAGAGATGGCAACATTCTTTTTCGTTCGATATTTTATCGTGTTTTGTCGGTAAGTGAACTTCCTTGTTAGGTGCGCATTCTATCAAAAAATTAACAATTGTGCATACTTGTGGACAATTTATTGCAGATTACCAACAACATGTAAGACATTTTGTAATGTTCTTGAAATGGTTTCATCGTCTCCGAATTTCGGGATATTTGTGGATCAGTTCGGAAGAAATTAATTTAAATTTATCCATTGTTGCCTAGTCTTTCATTCTCAAATTTGGTTCCCTCAGTGGTCATTGTACCTTTCTTTTATAAAAGGCTCTGTACGTACCAAAGTCCATTGAAGGTTTAAGTTACCGTTTCTTTTCTACCTGAGTGAACGTAGTTCTGTCATTTTAACTAGCTCATGCCTGAAATGCCCCCAATTTGAGACAATGTTTCCGTGATCTTAGTTTCTGCTTGAAATGTCACTATTCTAAACAATCACCCATCATCAATGTGTACAACTGAAATTGCACTGATCACCGTGGATCACGGCTTCGGCATTCTTCCTTGAATCGACGCAAATTATTTTCAGAGTTGAAACACAACTGTCGAACACCGTGCTATTTGTAGCGTCCATGAGACAAAGAAAAAAAAACACTTTTAATCACACCGACCACTTTTTAACTGTATTATTATCAAAGTGACCGAGTATCCACTATGCTTTAAATATCGTGGCCATAAATATGTCCGAGGAAGAGGGGTTAAAGAGTTGACGAAGTGAGGAGGTGGACAAATTAATCCATAAGTGTAGAATTTGTCCTCCCTCCAAATTACTCTCCAATCCTACTCCTTTTTCATATCATATTTCATTACTTTTCAGTTTTATTTATTTGACTGCTATGTTGTCATTAGAACTTGCAAGAATATTGACAGGGTTAAAAGGTTAAATAAAAGTTGTCGTGCTCTCTGGCCTATATGCTTTACCGACTTGGCACAAATCACTGTATACTGCATAATTTACATTTGCAGATTTTGCTTTTATGAAAGGAGATGATATCGGTTATCAGTAAGTTGATAAACTAATTTGGAGTAGAGATCCAAAAGATAGCGAGAGAGAGAGAGAGAGAGAGAGAGAGAGAGAGAGTGAAGTCAAGGTCTCGAAGATTCTTAATTCAATTGATTTTGGGCTTTTGTTTGAACGCTATTTACCACGTGGGGAGCTCACGTTCCAAACTTCTAACTTCATGATAACAGCAAATACTTGCCGGCAGTGATTAGTGCTTACCGATCGACTTCTGTGCAATCAAGAATGTTCAATTGCGTTTTTCTTCACTAGTTAAGAAAAACGTGTTCTTGCATACAGTTCATCAACTTCTATTTTAACATTAGAAAAGAGACGGCTAAACATGTATGTATGTTAGCAGAGTTCCGTTAGGCTGCATCAACTCAAGGTGAACAAGTCAAAATCAATCTGTATCAATATTAACCCTTTAACTCTAAGTGGCTGCAAAATTTTACTCGCCTATCACATTACTGGACATTCAAAATTGACAATCAAACATAAGGTTAAAAGAGAAAATATTGTTGAATTTGAAAAAGATTCTTTGCCAAAGTTCTAGAAGAGGTACTTCGAGGGTGCCTATGTGGGAGGAACTGTCTTCTTTGCTTGATGGTAATTTTTTGAGCAAAATGACAATAACTATTGACATTTTACCCTAACAAGCCACATTAGAGTTCATTGAAGTTGAACTCTTCCAGTCATAATCAAAAATAATTTCCTAATTCTTAATAGTATGAATATTTACTCCTACTAAAACTAATATTTACATGATTCTACGTTTGTTTTTACGAAAGCAGTGGTGCTATAAGTCCACATTTCCCTAAAATAGAATTTCACCTTCACCTTCATCTTTGTGATGCAGCCTCCGATACTAAACCATTGCGGCCAATTAACATGATTCCACCTGAAATGTACTAACCAGTGCAAAAGCAGCTAAGTAAATAATATTCGTTGGATGGAAAGACTTAAGATCTACTTGTTAATAATACTTTACAATATTAACATTATGTAAACATTTTATCATAAATAAAATCATTTATTGAAAAGGAGAAAAATAAAAATCTTTTTGCTTTGTGGAGTAGATAATCATAACACGATTAACCCAAGCAGTCTCATGCGCACTCGAACATTTTGGAACCTGGGACAGTGGTGCGAATCGAGTTAGGGAGCAAATGAGGTCACGAGTTCAGAGATCTCTTAACTAATCAATAACCACTGGCCACTACAGGGTCAGTTTACCCAAAATCATAATTAATGACATAGCTCTGTGCCATTTTCCCAAGTGGAGAGACATACCTCAGAGCAGACAACCCTAATAAAACCTATTTCCTACTTACGTTTTACTCTGTCGATTAACTGGGCTTTAGTAGTAAATGGAAGGCAATTAGTGTCTTTCTTAAAATAATAATCATTCGGGTTAAGATCTGAAGAGGGGAGTCCTAATGCAAAAATTGGGACTGGTGTAGTCATAAAAATTGACGGGCAGCCATTTCCGCGCATGCCTGAATCTTGGCAGGGGTCTGATTCCTACTGCCACCACGCACGCGATCTACCATTGGCTATCCACTTCGTAATCCAATTTTTAAGGACTTTTAACTTAGTAAAGTCGAGCTTTCTTACATGGTAATATTTCCGAAACAGACTTCACTCTTTGGTGAGAGACCGAATATGTCTGTTTTTACGATATTATAGTAATTAATTGTGTTAATTTGGAACATATATTTGTCTTAGGTCTTAGAAGGGCCACCGTTAACCGCATCAGACTGCAGATTATTGAAAGAACAATTTACATCTTTAAAGACTGGCCTGAAATAAATATGTGACAGACCCTAGCGTTTCAAATCGGTTAGTAATTATTGAAATGCACCTTTTGGAATCATTCTAAAGGTTTCTAAGCCGTCCAAGCAAAATAGGAAAATGCCAGCCACACCTATGGGAACCTCGCATTCAAAATCCCTTTTTTCGAACAAAATTGCCCAGTAAAGTTGGCCACTAACATCGTTCGATGTGCTCTGATGGGCTTTAATCTCGTGATATTTGATTTGAAAAGTATGATTTCCATCAAAGCACGACAGAATTGAACCTCACTGGTCGGCCGAGATCCGACGTTTTTAAGGTCGTTAAGGTCACCTACTCTATTCATATTTAATTGTGATTTAAAAGGATTGAAAATAGACTTTGATCTCAGATTGTAAAATCGGAGTTTCTTCGTCGAGCATATTTTAACTGCCATCTAGTTTAATAGAGAATAGAAAAGTACAAACCAGTACCCTTTCTTTCGTTTAAATTCTGTAATTCAATTTTGCGCTGAATGCCCATATTCCACTTACAAAGTCAAGTAAAGCAATGGCATACACTTCTAACGGCCAATCACAGCCTTCATAGAATATCATCCTGAAAATTTCTAGAAGCAAAACCCGCGTCACCACAGCATGCTATATTAGCCCAAGTTAACCCAATTTCGGGTTGCGCGCGTTCAATAGGCGCCCGTATAGGGGCCAAATCAAGTTAAACTAGTCCCTTAAAGAAAAGAAATTCCTCTATTAAATACCAAAAAGTCGTTTTATTCAACCATATACACCCCTAGAAGGATAAATATCTAACAGACACACACTTTTAATTCAAGATCCTATTGACGTCGTTTCCACATACGAGAACTCAGAGAGAGAACAGTGATGGGTATAAAGGCCATAAGGAGCACAAATGCAAAACAGACTATATTGGCAATCCTGACATCTGCCATCAAAAGAGCATATTGAATGCAAGAAAAAGCTCCAGCAAGGGTTCCACTAATACCATAGAGCGTGCCAAACTGCTCAATCGGGAAGGCAGTCATGATGAATGAACTGATAGTACTGAAGAGGAAGCCGCGCATAATGACCAAGAAGCAGTAGTTGACATAATAGACCTGGACAAAGGGCAGGAAGACTAGACAACTGAGAACGGTAGCTGCAAAAGTGACAACAAGCATGGCGATAGCGTGGGGACAAAGTCTTAACCAGAAGACCGCCTTGTTGGCACCAACTGAGAGAGATTTATTCAGCATAGGGTTGAACCGAGCACGAAGAAAGTCGACAGTAGCACCGCAAGCCATGCCAGCAATAACTCCACCGGCCAGAGCGAAAGAAATCACTTGGGCAAGGTGTGCTCTAATTGATGGCTCAGTGGGGAAGTGGTACTCCGTGAGGAAACCGAACTGAGCGAGGAAGAACGTAAAACGAAGCATGGCAAATGAGAAGAAACAGGTGATCATAAAGAACGGGAAGGAGCGGAGAGAGGAAAGTGCTGTCGGATAGCAGCCGCGTATTATGTTTGCAATTTCATCTTCGGAGCTTTCGGATTTAGCCAAGGATGAGTTCTTCTCCTCATCATCCCCGGTATTAGTCTAAAATCGAAGTAATAATAAAGTATAGATAATAGTCGCCAGTCATGTAGTGCCTGAGTGTCTGCTTCATTGGAAATTCGGCAAAATGTGACGAACACACTTATATAGATTTTCAGGATACAAAATACGGATTTAGACATTCGAGAACCACCATTCATTATAAAATGGGTTAAAACTTGTTATTCCGAGCCTCAATTATTAGCAGTGAGATGGCAATGTTAAAATTAATCTAGCATAGCCGCTTTCTTTCATCCATTCCAGATACCGATCAGCGATTTCATATTTGCTTAGAACTTCTAAAAGTTACCACTATTATTCAGTCAGGTGCCTTAACTTAACCTCAACAAGTTTACCGAAACACCTACTAAAAGTCCTGGAATTTGACCTTATAACTATGTTCTAACCAGTAAATCAAAAGTTCTAATTTCAAATAAATAATAGAATTATTGTACCTAAAGAAGCACTGATTGAACTAAAACAATTTAAAAGTTGGTCCGACAAAATTGATTAGATTATAAAAAAGTGACACTTGTGTAATAGGCAAAACTGACCACGTCCACACACGGGTTTAAAGGTTACCTTACCACTTCCTCTTTCCCCTATCTGTCCCTTACTAATCCCTCTTCCCTTATCCATTTTATCCGTTGATTAGTCAGAGGGCTACTGGTGTCTCGCCCCTCTCACTTCTCTGACTCAATCCTGTCGCCCAATTTGTTGTTTTGGGGCTCGTAAAAATTTAAAAAGACAACAGCTTAGAACGTTTTGAGTAGTTTCTGCAACGGTTAGGACTCGTAGAATTATTTTTAACAGACTATACACATAACTATTAAAGTGGAGGAAGATCGGGTTGGGATTTACAGCTATAATTTGTCCCGATCCAAAATTCTGCATTATATCATTTACAGTTGGCAAGTAACAAAATGATCTTAAAGAGATAAGACAGTGAAATTCTTAAAAGAACAAATTCACTTAGTGGTTCGGAAGCTAAGCTTTTTTGAAAAATAAATACCAAAAAATAAACTCTAACGATCAGAAGGGCAAGTATTTAGGAAAGAAAATGCCCCAAATTTAAATAGTCATAAAATCAAACTGTAGCCATAGATTTTAGAAGTTACCATACTGTGTGACTGCAACAGAAGTTCAATATACATCAGAGAACGCCACCAGTGAAAATTATCAACGATTCTCAAATAACAATAGAAATTTGAGATATTTTCTAACACATACCATTGTTAAGTTTTTTTCTTCATTAGAGTGGAACATAGACATGTCGGAAAGTTTGTAAGTGGCGATAAAAAGACTGCTGAAAGTGTTCATTGCAAGACCAATTGCAGCAATAAGGATGAATGTCAACTGATAGGAGAAACCGGCATTGTATGCAAGGGTAATAAATGCAAACACAGATGAAGATGCGTCATAAGACCCAGTGATAAGAGCGAGAACAAAGACGGAGGATTTAGTAAAGAGTTTAGAGAAGGCGAAGTTGCAGATGAGACCAGCCATACCACCGACACAGATAAACGAGCCAGCGGGGAAAATTAGCCATGAGTTGGTGGTATTAATTACAGCGAACAGAACTGATCCGATTGAAAAGAGTAGAGAGGAGCCGAATTTAACAATACGAAGACCAACATGGTCAACGAGAAAGCCGACAATAAACAGCATGACCATTTGAACGACCATATAGGTGGTAAAAGCGTAGCCGTACATAGCAGTCTGTTCACTGCAGCCAGAGGTGGATGAATTGGTTCCATTACAGAGATGACCGTAGATTCCTTCAGTTTGCATGACGGGAGTGAGAGCATTGAAGCCAAAAATGATACCACCGAAGAAAAACATTTCGACGATACCAAATACGATAGCCAAAAATTGGCGCGTGCGCAGAGGCAAGGCGTGATCAAGTTTGGTGCCTAGATTACGCACAAATAAGGTTATTATCGTTTAAAACTAAAGGGTTTAGTAGTAGTTTAGCAGCCATGAAGTCGGATTCAAAAGAAGCTGAAAATATTTGTGATTGAACGCTCAGCACACTGACTTAATAGATAAGATAACAACAAACCCTTAAACGTCATATCCTTACATTAAGTTAAGTTTCGAATTAAAAAGGAAACTCTGGGTTAATCTAAATTATACAGATATTCAGAAAACAGCATAAAATGTGTAACATACAAAATCCCATGTGCGACTCTAGTTAAAGCGCAGACCACTGAATTAGGAACAGTGCTAATAACCTTCAATAGGCTCTTTATGTGATAAAGTTAAACATGTGATGTTTAAAAAATATTTACCATATCATCATAATCGCATTAAATTCTTTTATTTTTTACCTTATTTCTTTGTTTTAAGTATATCATGTTTCTCCGTGCCTAGATTCGTGGAAGCATTCTAAATTTTAATATTGAATCGGTAATAGAATGCATCTGATGGGTACCGCAATTTTCTCCTTTAAAAGACATTCTAATCATTCTTATCTTCATGCTCAAGCTAAAAGCGCTTGTATGTACCTTGACTCTCAATCTAAACATTTCAAATTCATTTTTATTTCTCATGAGCTGTATAATATTAGCATTGGACCAATGTACGTAGGAAATTTGAAACATCCAATTTCATAATAGGATATTTTATTGCTAAAGCTATATATAATGGTCAAATTATCACCAAAAATATTATCAGATATTTTAATGCTCTTACTCAGAATGACAACAAGTGAGTTGGTTTTGTAGATAACAAATGCGCGAGTTTCACATTTATCCTAAAATTCCATAAAATCATTTCAGTTGCAACAGCTAAAGTTAGATTCTTTTAACACTTTTGCACGCCCTATGAGCTGAAGAATATCGCCAAAAGGCCGAATTTAATTCTAAATACCCATCAGCTTTCAATGCCGCTAGCCTGCCATATATCAGATCTCTACATCACAAAACACGAAAAAAACGACCGCTAATCATTAATTCTATATTTTATCGCAAAAATGTGACGTGAAATTCGGAGTGTTTGATGATGAAAACACCGACCACTATCACATCGTCGGACGAATACCCAGGGGGATAAGTAACTGCACAGTGATAATGCACAAAAAAATTGCATCAGGTTAAACAAAAGTTAAGTGGTGTAGATATTTTTTAAGAAAACAAGAGATGGAGGAACATAGGAAGAAGTTGGAAATTGAGGGAGAGAGCAGAAGAAAGGAAGAAAAAGCTCTAAACATTCACCAAGGCATATTTACTATATAACAGGTATTAAAGAAGCAGTCTCAGAGCCTTTTTTCGTTGATTCAGCATCCTTCGATGGTTTGTCATCTTTCCATTGCTTTTGAGATGTACTTATCTGCAAAAAACATCGACTGTTAATAAATCTGGAAAATAGTAAAAGTGCATTTGAATATGGAAAAGATACCTTGTCCCCCATGGTAACAGCCATGCCTTGAGTCTTGGCGCGAATACGAACGTGGCCAGAGACAGGAGCATCATCGGAGGATTTTTCAAGACAAAGATTGCCCAATACGTGTTCACCAAAGATGGAACAAGCGTAAAGAGTAGCACAGAGGTAAGAGCAATCGCCCCGCAGGGCTTCCGGAGGTGTTTGACACTTGAAATTGGTGATTTTTGTCACGTTGTCTAAGTAAATTCGCAGATCAGTCACTTGGGTACTGACGGTAACCTATATCAGCGAGGAATAAAAGGAATACTTTGTTAGGATGGACTATTATTGAACCAGTTCGTTTGCTCAATGATAGCACCATCTACTGCAAAAGATATTACCAATAACAAAATTTCTAAATTTGTAGCTCATTTTAGAGAAATAATGTCAATCACGAAGAAAATGATAGCATAAACTATTAAAGACGTTTCCCTGGTGATATTAACACTGATAATGTTAATATCTGTTTTTCTACCGAAAATTGCGCACAAACATATTTTTACCCGAACCAAAGAATGGCATCTTCAAACGACATTTCTTTGAAGCAACTGAAAACCCTTATTTTTTAAGTTTGTATTCTCTTTCCTTTCTACTACTAGCTTGTGGACAATTTAGCATTTTTAGCTGAAACTGCAATAACATTGCATTTCACTTTCTTTCCCGGCTTGGTTAAGAGTGCTGTGATTCCTAACCCTTTGAGTTTATAATACTTCAGCTAACAAAGAGATTATGATAAAGCACTGTAAACACATAATAAAATTTATGTCATGACCAAAGATTTCGAAGCTAAAAATAGATGATAATTTCATTTACCTGGCCTTAGACGTGACAAGATTCGAGTAAATCGAGATGTGAAAACTGTGTGCATGACCTCATCCAAGAGTCCGAGTCAATTCGTGAAGATTTAACATTACGATTTCACACTAAACCATACACCTCAAGAGAAGTCCTTTCCTAAATCAAATAAATTAAGATCCCTGATGCCCTGACTGCTTTACCTACTACAAGTTGTTGCCTCTTATCCCCATATGGAATATGACCAATAAGTTTTGTAGACAGTGCAATGGGTAATAGAATATATTTGGGACTCACCTTATTCTCCCAATCAAAGTCAGACCACATTGTGCGGAAATCTTGATCCGAACAGGTTGCCGGTTGTATGTACTCCAGGATGTCAATTCGAATGTCCGACAGAACAATCCAATTCGACTCACCAGCCGAGCCTCGAGTATCATAGACAATATTTCCAAAAATTATACCATTCTCAGTTGAGGAAACCTATAAGAGACAAGTAACAATATTCAACTTAGTAGTCGCGCGCAAAAGTAATGAGCCTTGTGTACATCATCATCTACTCTTATCGAAATCAAGGACCCTGTAATCATGCGACTATGAACGGGCATCAAATTAAATGTGAAATTTCAACTCAGCGTTCTCTAAAATGCATCTATGGGAAACGTGCAACATGTTTTACGTTTTTGCTTGAAGATGAGATGGAGTAGATCTAGATAAAAACAGATGTTAGAAAAGAACAAAACAAGGCATGGATTCCACTTGACTTTACCTTGATCTTAGCGCAGACATTGGCAAAGTCCTGAGCAGCCAAGGTGATGGGTCGAGGTTTTTCGAGAAGTTTGTGGTCCCCCAGGGTTGAGAGTTCAAGGGTGAGGTTTTGAAGAGTATCATTGGTTTGATTGACCAATAGGACATCCATGGAAATGTCAAATTGATTTACACTGACAAATGCCTCAGCATATACCGGATCGGAAAAGCCTGTCAGCTGATGTACCTAGAAATATATATATAAAACACTATCTTTTTACATGAATCAAAAGAAAATGTGTTTATACGACCATAATAAAATCTAGTTTCACAATTACATTTGCATATTCAATCGACTATCGGAATAAATGAATGAAGACTGTTGTACATAATTATCAATTTGAAGTTAGGAGAGAAGGAGTGGGTGTAAGGATGAAGAAAGAGAGATCAGATCAAATAACCTTCGGCCGCATTTGAATCCAGAAACTGAAGTGTTGCAAATTTTCTCCTACATGATAAGAAAATGCTCTAGCGAATAAAAACTACAAAGGTAGAGAAGCAAATAACACTGATTCCAATATAGAAATGATGCGAATTCTCGAAAACTACTATGCCACAAAAGACAGAATAAATTAAAGTGTAGACTGATAGTACCTGGCCAATTCAGTTCAACCAATTTCGATTCATATTATAAAGCTACAGAAGAGAACAGAGAAATCGATGTCTAACCTCTCAGTTAGACTTTCAATACAATAGGAAACAAGAAATCATTAGAAATGAATATTTCTTCATATTAGTAATGAGAGCAGTTTGTTCAAAAGGTGTTAAATATTAACCTTTTTGAGCTTTGAAGTTGCATAGGCATCACCTGTCTTTATCGTTCCCTTGATGGCTTGGTTGAGATTAAATGTGAATTGATCCACCTGTTCATTCTGGTCTCCATCGGATGATGCCAAAAGACCAAAATCAATAGGAGCATCAACAGCATTCATCTCCGCCTTATTTGCGTCGACATCACTTCCCCAAACAGCCAGTCGTTTCTTGGCCTCCAATTTCGCCTCAGCGTCTTGAATATTCAACATTTGCTTCAGGACTTCACGTCCTGCTTTGGTAAACGCAGTAGTCACATCATTTCGAGCGTCCGAAATAGCCTAAAGGCAAAAATTATCTGTATCATGCACACCTACTTAAAACTATTTTAGTAGAATTTCTTTTGAGGATGACTTACCACAAGGCAGGTCCACATACGATCGGTGATATTGGAGTTTACGAGTTTGGCAACAAGACCACTGCGAGCAAGGTGAATCATACTGGAAATAATGAGCATACAGTCGGCACCAAAACGATTCCTATCCGCAGGGTCAGATGAACCCACGAGATCGGCATATCGACAGAAGAGTTTAACCAAACATGAGGAGAGAACAGCTCCAATTATGAAGTGGTTGGCGAAAAGAGCGGCTTGAATTACAGGTCGTCTGAGATTTTCAGCAGTATTTGATTCTGCGCCTGTAGAAAAAATTGTGAGATAAAGTTACGTGTCGACAATAAGGTGGGAATTTGTTGTATCAGTGAACATACGAATGGTGAAAGCTGATTGTGTTGCATAAGCCCCATCAGCTGTAACCTTTTTAAATGTAGTTTCTGTCGACGTCTCTTTAGCTTCTTCCCCCTCGATTTCTTCTCCCACGGAACCATTTTCTGCTCTAATTCTAGCCATTTCTCGCTGAACTAATGGAAGTGGACCTACACACTATAAAATAATATGAGCAATCTGTTAGTATATTAATTAAAGACCCACAAATTTGGCTTTAAAATAACCGTTTCAATTTACCTGATGAATAACCTGCATACACTCGGTGATTTCAGACTTACAAGTGCAGAATTCACCGCAAAGCCAAATGATGTGTCGTAGAACATCAATACCAGCAATGGAGGGAAGAACTTGGAAAACCTTTTCTAAAATAAGACCCTTGTGATGAGGATGACGAAAGACGGCATCTCGCAGAAATCGACAAACTTCCACTGCGGCTGCAGAGTCCTGCAACTCTGTGTAGGTTAAGACCTAAAAAAATCATAAGACCTTAAGAAGGCTCAAAGTAACGGTAAAGCTGTACGATAAGAGAACGTACATCACCGAGGCTAGGGAGAATAGCCGTTAAGGAAGCTGGGAATTTCATGCAAATTGAGCGGATAGCTCGAATGAGAGAATGTCTGTAGATATCCTCATCATTTACACCAGTTTTAGCACCACTTTCAGCAACTGGTTGAGCAGAAGATCCGCCTGTAATAGCCTTCATTAACTCCTTTCGTAGGAAAGCAATTAAATCATCAACTGTTCTTGTAGTCACCAAATCAACAATCAGTTCAAGTGCTTTGTTCCTCAACTCCACATCAGAAGCATCTAAAAATGTAGACTGTTAAGTATCTTATAATAGATAAGGAAAAGTGGTAAGAAAACTCACTCAAAATTCTAACAATATCCATGACTAATTCTTGAAGAATCTTTTCATACTTGCCACGGAGGCCCATCAAGCTATTGAGGATAACGAGCTTTGCATTGTTGTCAGATTCTTTCAGAATGAGATCGATATAACAATTGGCAGATGCTCGAATAGCAGGAGCTGCACCACTAAGGGTGATGAGGGTCGAAGCAGCTTCATATCTGACTGATGAACTGGTTGAGTTAAGAAGAGAGAAAACGCATCGAATAAATTTGACTTTCTCCGCAGGATGAGATTGAAATACTTTGTGAATGAGTTCCACCACAACTAACTGCATAGTCTCACTGAAGGTATCAACAGCATCAATACAACGTGAAAGATACTGAACAGCAGTGTCTTGGCTGACGTGTAGAAGCATTAAGAAAGCATTTCGTTTACAAGATGGGTCTTGTTCCTCTTCCAAATAGGTCAACATACGCTCTGGAGCATCGGGAATCAGATTCTCGAAATTTTTGTAGATAGTAAAAATAGCGAGTACAGCGTTACGTCGCACATAAGCATGACGATGTTCAAGACATTGGAGGATAGATGGCATAAGGGGTTCTAGTAATTCTGGTTCCTTCAATTTACAGAGGAATCGAAGAGTGCAACCACGAATGTACTCATTAGGATGCTGCAAATCACGACGATAGGCATCGCAGACAAGAATCATCTCATTCAAAAGTTTTCCTTCAGGAGAATACTTGGGAGCAACTTCCCAAAAAAGATGAAGGAGCTTCTTGATAGTATGATCATTGGAAGGCATGACAAAGCGAATGACTATCATAAGCAAGTCCCGATACTTTTCGCCACTGACCGAATTTCTAATAAGCTCCTTAAGAGCCTCACGTTTGATAGCTACATTGTCATTTTGGAGGTCTTCGCGCAGCTTCTGTTCTGTATATAGCTTGCTCTCGTTTGTGACCGATATAAGAGTATAACAAGGCGATTCTTTGGATCCGGAGGACATTTCCCTAAAAATAAACTATTGCAAATAGCTTATAACACATATGGGAATTCAAAGTGATCTGTTATCTATGTTTACAAAACCTAGGCACTTTAGAGACTTAGAAGTAGTTTGACTAACACAACAGATAAATAGATGTTTATCATATTAAATGACATTATAAGGAAATTGCAAACATACAATGGAGGGAAATAGCCAAACAGCAACTAATGACACGTCGAAAGGTTATACCTCACACAACGAACGAAGCGCCGATTACAAAAGTCGTTCTAAACAAATGTTGACTCTTTGGTCATTTATCCCAATAATGCAAATCTATTCGATAGCTTACAAATAGTATAAAACTATCAAGAAATTCTAGAAATTCAGCTTAAGTGGCCCGTTATTTTTAGCTGATTTCGCCCTACTTCCACTAATAGGTATTCAATAGATTTTTCTATTTTTGAATAACATATTCCATGAGAATTTGGTACATCCATCAACATTTTCTCACTATTAAATTTAGGGTATTACAAGTTTTATAATCAAATGTTGGTTTATCCTTTGTTTTCTGTAACCCAGAAAACAAGCCTTTCTCTATAAAATACAATATTTTAACCCAGTATGGCAAAATTTAGACTAGATTTTTCTCCGTTATTAATTAAGTAAAAGTTGACAAAATTATAAAATGCAGGCTCTGAAATAAAAAGAACCAAATTTATAACAATATAGCTTTGCTCAATTACTCTCTAATGCTCGGTTATTAAACCATTGGAGTGGTTATCTATCATAAGAGGTAATTAGTTATCTACGTACAACAGCAAATAGATAAATATGCACATGGGAATACATCAGACAGAATAACGACATAGGAAGAGCACTCAAAATATAGCAATAAAAAATAAGAATAGAAATGTACGTTCGTCCACGAAAATGATTATTTCAGTTCTCATTGTTTTTTGCAAACCACCATGAAACTAACAATAAATCAATCAAAGTCAATACTTCTGAACAAACCAGGCTCCCTTGCTGCTCCCTAGGTTGGATATATATATATATATATATACTACAATTTGCATTGCCAAACACAACATTTATGCTCCCTGAAATTGAATTAATGCATAATTTTGACCATTTGTCGAAGTGACTCCCTTGTGCAAACTCTCTATACCAATGGAGAAATTGATATCGTCAATCAAGTTATTGGAAAGCCCAAACAATAGTTGAATTCATGAACACAGAGTTCACCCTGTGGAAGGAACGCGTTAATTCGCTGTGGCACTATGGCGTGTTATGAGTACAGTCAGACTTAGTTGGGTAGATAAATCCACTACAACCCAATCAGGCAAATTTCTCTCCTCGGCATTTCTAGTATCTGCGCATACTGGCCCACAGCTCAGGTCAGCATCTTGGTATAAGTTACAGCGTTTGATCAGAGGATCCGAACGATTTCGATTCGTAAAAACCATGCACATAGTGAAAATCCTTGATATGTAAACATTTAAATGTGGGTTAAGTCCATCCACATTAGTTGTGGCAATGTGAGTAGTAATCTAATAGTGGGCTCCAGGTAGATTAAACAGTGAAGCGATCCGGCACCTAGAAAACCACCAAAATATCCTAACGAAAACATATTCAAGACAAGACGATGATTAGCCCAGAACCAACCGCAACCACCTTTAACAAACTAAAAACGAACCAGGTCGAGTCACTCGATGCCTAATCAGCATCCTACCCAAACCTTCAAGCTGAATAAGGAAAGTGCATTACTAGAGGCAATTAACTGACTACATCATATCTTATTTTTTAAATCAACAGCCTAATTTCCCGAAACATTGAAATAAAAGCAGCATATTCCAAAAAGTAACTGGCTACTGCATTCGTAAAAATAGCCTAGTACAGACGGTGAGATGGACCCATAGTCGACTTTATGTACACAGCACGAACATTTTGCCAGTTCTTCTTTAAGAGAGAAACCAAGAAGTTAATTGCCAGAGTAATGTTCTGTTGAAGCTCCTCCCTGGTCATCTTGACGTTTCCAACAGCGACACCGAGGCAGAGAACCTTCTTCATTTGGAACTTGATTGTGGCACGGATGTCCTCAACCTTTTGTACAAGAGGTTCCTGATGGGAGACGGCAGTCGGGAACTTGCCAGCTTTGTTTAGGCCCGGTCCCAGAATCCTAGGAATTTGACGAATAACGCTTTCGCTAGCGAGGAAAGCACCATACTTCTTGCCTAAACGACATTAGAAATGAACATTCAACTTACTAAGGTTCTTGACGAGCTTCTTGTCCTTGTTTAATTTCTTAAGCTCCTCAACATCCATGCATGGGATACCGTTAGCCTTAGCCTCGTCGCAATGTTGTTGGTCACCCAAGACGCAGACCGAGAATTTCGGGCGAGGGATGTGCTTAAGCCTAAATGAAACAAAATTAGTCGGCGTCAAGCCTTCCCAATGTATTTAAGACCCTGGGTGGGGGTCCGCCAGTGAAGCACTGACTACCACCATTCGGTGGTACTCACTTGATGGTGCCGGCGAAACGTCGGTCTCTTGCAGGGTCGAGGTTTTTAAGTGCAACCTGAAGCTCAACAGTCTCCAAGAACTTGCGCTTGTGCTCCTTCAGGCTGTAATCTAGGATATCATCAATTTTCTTCAGCAACACATCCTTGGCAATCTTGCTCCTGTTAAAGAAAATAACTCATTATACAGAATTAAAGGTCAGCACTTCTTAGAGGACAACAATCATTAATCAACAGAAAGAAATTTCATCAAGCGAAACTCACGACATGGCGATGGACACAACACAGTAGTGAAACTGCTAGCTCACTTGAAGAACAGCGCGCACTCGAGTGTGGCGAATTTAAACGTAAACGACCTGCATGTTTAGCAAGTATTTTATCAATATTTCAAAAACTTTTATTCGACTTGTTACCATTTTATTAGTCTCGAAATTAAATCACAGGCCCTACATTCTATATCTTACGATGACGATATGTATGAACAGTAGATGGATATGGATGAACAAAAAGTCATAATTTTGCATGTAAGTTGAGTTCTTTTAACTGATAGCAATGTCGAAACTGCTGGGATGCTTTACTCCCTTTGACAAAGCTTTATTAACTGCATTATTAGGAAATTAATCCAAATTTATCACATTTAGGCAGGACATAGTCCCGAATCCTTTGTAAATTTAGTCGATATAATAAATAAAACCTTAATCTGATCCAACCTCAACTCAAAGTTCTTTCTTTGAGTAGTCTAGTCGAACGAAATTTTTATATACGTAAATTGTAATTCAGATAGCGAAATAACAATCTTTAATAACAAAAGATATGAAAGAAATAAGTATGTTGAAATGTTGATTTTTAACACGTAAATAAGCTTTAATTAATGGAATTAATTTACTAATTCTAGCCAAAAGTAAAATGAATCAGACCTCTACAATTTTAATTTTGAGCACTAACAAATGGTATTACACTTTTATACAATACAAGCCTGATTATAGTTTCAAATTGGTAATTAGACTTATGAACTTTCCTATTTAGTCTGTTATTACGTTGTGATCTACCGTCTTCAATAATTGCTTAATATGTTAAAGCATGGATTTGTGAAATTAACATAATTTTTAAACTCTGTTTTGATCAGCTATGTTAATAAGATGCAAATTTCCAGAGAATTCCTTACATAAAAATTGTGCACTTCTTCATTTTTAAAAGGCTTGAATGGAATTCCTTTCTATTCAACTCTCTGATGGATTGGAAAGTTAAAATTTTAACCAAGTATAGCTGATGAAGTCATAATGCATATGGTATTTATCTATACTTATTACGATATTCAAGAGGACATATATAATTGATCACGACTCTTTTAATATTTACTTCATAAACAACACAAAACCTACTCAAACTTATTGAACTTATTGAACTTAGATAAGATCTCATCTGCTATATTTGTGGCTTATTATTTAAATGCAATGAGAGTTTCAAACTTTATTTGGTGCAATTAGTTCAATATATATATCTTTACCTTGATGCGTGTATGGCATTACCTTTTAGAGGACAGATAGTTTAGATGCTTAATCGAAAAGTACATAAATTAAACTAAACTAGTCTTTTCATTTGTAGGACCCAAAATCTAAATACTCCATCAAAATAAAATTCAGGTCCAAGATCGACGTTAAATTATCAGTCATTAACATGATGCATGGTAATTTCAAGGAGACTTTGATGCTTATAAGAGTAGTAAACCTTTCTACAGAACGAAATCCTATTTTTGCCTAATACATTCTGTAAAGAATTTTAAATCTAGATAACTGAATTCCAACGCCTCGTTCTCAATTGACTACGCCCGGTCCAAGCCATTTCAGCTTGGTGTGCCAATTTCAACTGGCTAGGCGAGTTGCGTATGAGAGTAAGGCAAATAAGTTGCACCGAAATCGAGATGTTTATCATATATTCTAAATCTGATAGTCCGTTGCAAAAGAAATATATTACTTTGAATGGAAAGGCAGAAAAAAGGCGGAAATCGAAACACTACAACCTCCTTTAAGATCCTGACTTACAAAGTGGTTCTTAAATAACACCATGTTTTAAGCGCCATGTTCTATGGATAAGAATTTCTTAAGATAAAAGCAATTTTGACCTTTGGAAGTGTCCCCATGAAACTTGCTGAAATATTAATCCTTAGGATTTCCTGGGTTTAACTGTTTTCTTGATATGGCTATCCACAAATATCTAAACTAATAACGCGTCTTCGAATGATGAGTCGTCAAAAGTAATCTGATAGAGTACAGGTGTAGGAAAAAATAGTAATTAATAATAATAATGATTAATAGAAACCATTTGTTGTAACCTGGCCAGCAGTTCAGAAGAAAATGACTCTATATTTTTTGCAATGAGAACCTATGTCACCAATATAGGAATTAAGACTAACACTCAGAGACTACCGATAAACAACCACAACCTTGAGTCAAACAGGAGGAGAGCAATGTCGGGCAAACCGTCTTGATCAAACCACAACGAGAAAGTAGGCTAGAGGAAAGGGAAAAAGGAGATGAATGGATGTAGGAGGAGTCAGTATATGACATACATATTTGCGTCTATAACACGGAGCTGTGTATAATTTCATGGAGTAAGATTAGCATATACAGGTAGAAGGATTGTAAATATCGCTGAAAGGGAAGTGGAATCCTTGTATTGCTAATTCACTCAAAAGTTTTCCTTCAGGAGAATACTTGGGAGCAACTTCCCAAAAAAGATGAAGGAGCTTCTTGACAGTAGGATTAATCAAAGTCAATACTTCTGAACAAACCAGGCTCCCTTGCTGCTCCCTAGGTTGGGATATATATATATATATATACTACAATTTGCATTACCAAACACAACATTTATGCTCCCTGAAATTGAATTAATGCATAATTTTGACCATTTGTCGAAGTGACTCCCTTGTGCAAACTCTCTATACCAATGGAGAAATTGATATCGTCAATCAAGTTATTGGAAAGCCCAAACAATAGTTGAATTCATGAACACAGAGTTCACCCTGTGGAAGGAACGCGTTAATTCGCTGTGGCACTATGGCGTGTTATGAGTACAGTCAGACTTAGTTGGGTAGATAAATCCACTACAACCCAATCAGGCAAATTTCTCTCCTCGGCATTTCTAGTATCTGCGCATACTGGCCCACAGCTCAGGTCAGCATCTTGGTATAAGTTACAGCGTTTGATCAGAGGATCCGAACGATTTCGATTCGTAAAAACCATGCACATAGTGAAAATCCTTGATATGTAAACATTTAAATGTGGGTTAAGTCCATCCACATTAGTTGTGGCAATGTGAGAATCTTGCCACAAAAGAGTAGTAATCTAATAGTGGGCTCCAGGTAGATTAAACAGTGAAGCGATCCGGCACCTAGAAAACCACCAAAATATCCTAACGAAAACATATTCAAGACAAGACGATGATTAGCCCAGAACCAACCGCAACCACCTTTAACAAACTAAAAACGAACCAGGTCGAGTCACTCGATGCCTAATCAGCATCCTACCCAAACCTTCAAGCTGAATAAGGAAAGTGCATTACTAGAGGCAATTAACTGACTACATCATATCTTATTTTTTAAATCAACAGCCTAATTTCCCGAAACATTGAAATAAAAGCAGCATATTCCAAAAAGTAACTGGCTACTGCATTCGTAAAAATAGCCTAGTACAGACGGTGAGATGGACCCATAGTCGACTTTATGTACACAGCACGAACATTTTGCCAGTTCTTCTTTAAGAGAGAAACCAAGAAGTTAATTGCCAGAGTAATGTTCTGTTGAAGCTCCTCCCTGGTCATCTTGACGTTTCCAACAGCGACACCGAGGCAGAGAACCTTCTTCATTTGGAACTTGATTGTGGCACGGATGTCCTCAACCTTTTGTACAAGAGGTTCCTGATGGGAGACGGCAGTCGGGAACTTGCCAGCTTTGTTTAGGCCCGGTCCCAGAATCCTAGGAATTTGACGAATAACGCTTTCGCTAGCGAGGAAAGCACCATACTTCTTGCCTAAACGACATTAGAAATGAACATTCAACTTACTAAGGTTCTTGACGAGCTTCTTGTCCTTGTTTAATTTCTTAAGCTCCTCAACATCCATGCATGGGATACCGTTAGCCTTAGCCTCGTCGCAATGTTGTTGGTCACCCAAGACGCAGACCGAGAATTTCGGGCGAGGGATGTGCTTAAGCCTAAATGAAACAAAATTAGTCGGCGTCAAGCCTTCCCAATGTATTTAAGACCCTGGGTGGGGGTCCGCCAGTGAAGCACTGACTACCACCATTCGGTGGTACTCACTTGATGGTGCCGGCGAAACGTCGGTCTCTTGCAGGGTCGAGGTTTTTAAGTGCAACCTGAAGCTCAACAGTCTCCAAGAACTTGCGCTTGTGCTCCTTCAGGCTGTAATCTAGGATATCATCAATTTTCTTCAGCAACACATCCTTGGCAATCTTGCTCCTGTTAAAGAAAATAACTCATTATACAGAATTAAAGGTCAGCACTTCTTAGAGGACAACAATCATTAATCAACAGAAAGAAATTTCATCAAGCGAAACTCACGACATGGCGATGGACACAACACAGTAGTGAAACTGCTAGCTCACTTGAAGAACAGCGCGCACTCGAGTGTGGCGAATTTAAACGTAAACGACCTGCATGTTTAGCAAGTATTTTATCAATATTTCAAAAACTTTTATTCGACTTGTTACCATTTTATTAGTCTCGAAATTAAATCACAGGCCCTACATTCTATATCTTACGATGACGATATGTATGAACAGTAGATGGATATGGATGAACAAAAAGTCATAATTTTGCATGTAAGTTGAGTTCTTTTAACTGATAGCAATGTCGAAACTGCTGGGATGCTTTACTCCCTTTGACAAAGCTTTATTAACTGCATTATTAGGAAATTAATCCAAATTTATCACATTTAGGCAGGACATAGTCCCGAATCCTTTGTAAATTTAGTCGATATAATAAATAAAACCTTAATCTGATCCAACCTCAACTCAAAGTTCTTTCTTTGAGTAGTCTAGTCGAACGAAATTTTTATATACGTAAATTGTAATTCAGATAGCGAAATAACAATCTTTAATAACAAAAGATATGAAAGAAATAAGTATGTTGAAATGTTGATTTTTAACACGTAAATAAGCTTTAATTAATGGAATTAATTTACTAATTCTAGCCAAAAGTAAAATGAATCAGACCTCTACAATTTTAATTTTGAGCACTAACAAATGGTATTACACTTTTATACAATACAAGCCTGATTATAGTTTCAAATTGGTAATTAGACTTATGAACTTTCCTATTTAGTCTGTTATTACGTTGTGATCTACCGTCTTCAATAATTGCTTAATATGTTAAAGCATGGATTTGTGAAATTAACATAATTTTTAAACTCTGTTTTGATCAGCTATGTTAATAAGATGCAAATTTCCAGAGAATTCCTTACATAAAAATTGTGCACTTCTTCATTTTTAAAAGGCTTGAATGGAATTCCTTTCTATTCAACTCTCTGATGGATTGGAAAGTTAAAATTTTAACCAAGTATAGCTGATGAAGTCATAATGCATATGGTATTTATCTATACTTATTACGATATTCAAGAGGACATATATAATTGATCACGACTCTTTTAATATTTACTTCATAAACAACACAAAACCTACTCAAACTTATTGAACTTATTGAACTTAGATAAGATCTCATCTGCTATATTTGTGGCTTATTATTTAAATGCAATGAGAGTTTCAAACTTTATTTGGTGCAATTAGTTCAATATATATATCTTTACCTTGATGCGTGTATGGCATTACCTTTTAGAGGACAGATAGTTTAGATGCTTAATCGAAAAGTACATAAATTAAACTAAACTAGTCTTTTCATTTGTAGGACCCAAAATCTAAATACTCCATCAAAATAAAATTCAGGTCCAAGATCGACGTTAAATTATCAGTCATTAACATGATGCATGGTAATTTCAAGGAGACTTTGATGCTTATAAGAGTAGTAAACCTTTCTACAGAACGAAATCCTATTTTTGCCTAATACATTCTGTAAAGAATTTTAAATCTAGATAACTGAATTCCAACGCCTCGTTCTCAATTGACTACGCCCGGTCCAAGCCATTTCAGCTTGGTGTGCCAATTTCAACTGGCTAGGCGAGTTGCGTATGAGAGTAAGGCAAATAAGTTGCACCGAAATCGAGATGTTTATCATATATTCTAAATCTGATAGTCCGTTGCAAAAGAAATATATTACTTTGAATGGAAAGGCAGAAAAAAGGCGGAAATCGAAACACTACAACCTCCTTTAAGATCCTGACTTACAAAGTGGTTCTTAAATAACACCATGTTTTAAGCGCCATGTTCTATGGATAAGAATTTCTTAAGATAAAAGCAATTTTGACCTTTGGAAGTGTCCCCATGAAACTTGCTGAAATATTAATCCTTAGGATTTCCTGGGTTTAACTGTTTTCTTGATATGGCTATCCACAAATATCTAAACTAATAACGCGTCTTCGAATGATGAGTCGTCAAAAGTAATCTGATAGAGTACAGGTGTAGGAAAAAATAGTAATTAATAATAATAATGATTAATAGAAACCATTTGTTGTAACCTGGCCAGCAGTTCAGAAGAAAATGACTCTATATTTTTTGCAATGAGAACCTATGTCACCAATATAGGAATTAAGACTAACACTCAGAGACTACCGATAAACAACCACAACCTTGAGTCAAACAGGAGGAGAGCAATGTCGGGCAAACCGTCTTGATCAAACCACAACGAGAAAGTAGGCTAGAGGAAAGGGGAAAAGGAGATGAATGGATGTAGGAGGAGTCAGTATATGACATACATATTTGCGTCTATAACACGGAGCTGTGTATAATTTCATGGAGTAAGATTAGCATATACAGGTAGAAGGATTGTAAATATCGCTGAAAGGGAAGTGGAATCCTTGTATTGCTAATTCACTCAAAAGTTTTCCTTCAGGAGAATACTTGGGAGCAACTTCCCAAAAAAGATGAAGGAGCTTCTTGACAGTAGGATTAATCAAAGTCAATACTTCTGAACAAACCAGGCTCCCTTGCTGCTCCCTAGGTTGGGATATATATATATATATATACTACAATTTGCATTACCAAACACAACATTTATGCTCCCTGAAATTGAATTAATGCATAATTTTGACCATTTGTCGAAGTGACTCCCTTGTGCAAACTCTCTATACCAATGGAGAAATTGATATCGTCAATCAAGTTATTGGAAAGCCCAAACAATAGTTGAATTCATGAACACAGAGTTCACCCTGTGGAAGGAACGCGTTAATTCGCTGTGGCACTATGGCGTGTTATGAGTACAGTCAGACTTAGTTGGGTAGATAAATCCACTACAACCCAATCAGGCAAATTTCTCTCCTCGGCATTTCTAGTATCTGCGCATACTGGCCCACAGCTCAGGTCAGCATCTTGGTATAAGTTACAGCGTTTGATCAGAGGATCCGAACGATTTCGATTCGTAAAAACCATGCACATAGTGAAAATCCTTGATATGTAAACATTTAAATGTGGGTTAAGTCCATCCACATTAGTTGTGGCAATGTGAGAATCTTGCCACAAAAGAGTAGTAATCTAATAGTGGGCTCCAGGTAGATTAAACAGTGAAGCGATCCGGCACCTAGAAAACCACCAAAATATCCTAACGAAAACATATTCAAGACAAGACGATGATTAGCCCAGAACCAACCGCAACCACCTTTAACAAACTAAAAACGAACCAGGTCGAGTCACTCGATGCCTAATCAGCATCCTACCCAAACCTTCAAGCTGAATAAGGAAAGTGCATTACTAGAGGCAATTAACTGACTACATCATATCTTATTTTTTAAATCAACAGCCTAATTTCCCGAAACATTGAAATAAAAGCAGCATATTCCAAAAAGTAACTGGCTACTGCATTCGTAAAAATAGCCTAGTACAGACGGTGAGATGGACCCATAGTCGACTTTATGTACACAGCACGAACATTTTGCCAGTTCTTCTTTAAGAGAGAAACCAAGAAGTTAATTGCCAGAGTAATGTTCTGTTGAAGCTCCTCCCTGGTCATCTTGACGTTTCCAACAGCGACACCGAGGCAGAGAACCTTCTTCATTTGGAACTTGATTGTGGCACGGATGTCCTCAACCTTTTGTACAAGAGGTTCCTGATGGGAGACGGCAGTCGGGAACTTGCCAGCTTTGTTTAGGCCCGGTCCCAGAATCCTAGGAATTTGACGAATAACGCTTTCGCTAGCGAGGAAAGCACCATACTTCTTGCCTAAACGACATTAGAAATGAACATTCAACTTACTAAGGTTCTTGACGAGCTTCTTGTCCTTGTTTAATTTCTTAAGCTCCTCAACATCCATGCATGGGATACCGTTAGCCTTAGCCTCGTCGCAATGTTGTTGGTCACCCAAGACGCAGACCGAGAATTTCGGGCGAGGGATGTGCTTAAGCCTAAATGAAACAAAATTAGTCGGCGTCAAGCCTTCCCAATGTATTTAAGACCCTGGGTGGGGGTCCGCCAGTGAAGCACTGACTACCACCATTCGGTGGTACTCACTTGATGGTGCCGGCGAAACGTCGGTCTCTTGCAGGGTCGAGGTTTTTAAGTGCAACCTGAAGCTCAACAGTCTCCAAGAACTTGCGCTTGTGCTCCTTCAGGCTGTAATCTAGGATATCATCAATTTTCTTCAGCAACACATCCTTGGCAATCTTGCTCCTGTTAAAGAAAATAACTCATTATACAGAATTAAAGGTCAGCACTTCTTAGAGGACAACAATCATTAATCAACAGAAAGAAATTTCATCAAGCGAAACTCACGACATGGCGATGGACACAACACAGTAGTGAAACTGCTAGCTCACTTGAAGAACAGCGCGCACTCGAGTGTGGCGAATTTAAACGTAAACGACCTGCATGTTTAGCAAGTATTTTATCAATATTTCAAAAACTTTTATTCGACTTGTTACCATTTTATTAGTCTCGAAATTAAATCACAGGCCCTACATTCTATATCTTACGATGACGATATGTATGAACAGTAGATGGATATGGATGAACAAAAAGTCATAATTTTGCATGTAAGTTGAGTTCTTTTAACTGATAGCAATGTCGAAACTGCTGGGATGCTTTACTCCCTTTGACAAAGCTTTATTAACTGCATTATTAGGAAATTAATCCAAATTTATCACATTTAGGCAGGACATAGTCCCGAATCCTTTGTAAATTTAGTCGATATAATAAATAAAACCTTAATCTGATCCAACCTCAACTCAAAGTTCTTTCTTTGAGTAGTCTAGTCGAACGAAATTTTTATATACGTAAATTGTAATTCAGATAGCGAAATAACAATCTTTAATAACAAAAGATATGAAAGAAATAAGTATGTTGAAATGTTGATTTTTAACACGTAAATAAGCTTTAATTAATGGAATTAATTTACTAATTCTAGCCAAAAGTAAAATGAATCAGACCTCTACAATTTTAATTTTGAGCACTAACAAATGGTATTACACTTTTATACAATACAAGCCTGATTATAGTTTCAAATTGGTAATTAGACTTATGAACTTTCCTATTTAGTCTGTTATTACGTTGTGATCTACCGTCTTCAATAATTGCTTAATATGTTAAAGCATGGATTTGTGAAATTAACATAATTTTTAAACTCTGTTTTGATCAGCTATGTTAATAAGATGCAAATTTCCAGAGAATTCCTTACATAAAAATTGTGCACTTCTTCATTTTTAAAAGGCTTGAATGGAATTCCTTTCTATTCAACTCTCTGATGGATTGGAAAGTTAAAATTTTAACCAAGTATAGCTGATGAAGTCATAATGCATATGGTATTTATCTATACTTATTACGATATTCAAGAGGACATATATAATTGATCACGACTCTTTTAATATTTACTTCATAAACAACACAAAACCTACTCAAACTTATTGAACTTATTGAACTTAGATAAGATCTCATCTGCTATATTTGTGGCTTATTATTTAAATGCAATGAGAGTTTCAAACTTTATTTGGTGCAATTAGTTCAATATATATATCTTTACCTTGATGCGTGTATGGCATTACCTTTTAGAGGACAGATAGTTTAGATGCTTAATCGAAAAGTACATAAATTAAACTAAACTAGTCTTTTCATTTGTAGGACCCAAAATCTAAATACTCCATCAAAATAAAATTCAGGTCCAAGATCGACGTTAAATTATCAGTCATTAACATGATGCATGGTAATTTCAAGGAGACTTTGATGCTTATAAGAGTAGTAAACCTTTCTACAGAACGAAATCCTATTTTTGCCTAATACATTCTGTAAAGAATTTTAAATCTAGATAACTGAATTCCAACGCCTCGTTCTCAATTGACTACGCCCGGTCCAAGCCATTTCAGCTTGGTGTGCCAATTTCAACTGGCTAGGCGAGTTGCGTATGAGAGTAAGGCAAATAAGTTGCACCGAAATCGAGATGTTTATCATATATTCTAAATCTGATAGTCCGTTGCAAAAGAAATATATTACTTTGAATGGAAAGGCAGAAAAAAGGCGGAAATCGAAACACTACAACCTCCTTTAAGATCCTGACTTACAAAGTGGTTCTTAAATAACACCATGTTTTAAGCGCCATGTTCTATGGATAAGAATTTCTTAAGATAAAAGCAATTTTGACCTTTGGAAGTGTCCCCATGAAACTTGCTGAAATATTAATCCTTAGGATTTCCTGGGTTTAACTGTTTTCTTGATATGGCTATCCACAAATATCTAAACTAATAACGCGTCTTCGAATGATGAGTCGTCAAAAGTAATCTGATAGAGTACAGGTGTAGGAAAAAATAGTAATTAATAATAATAATGATTAATAGAAACCATTTGTTGTAACCTGGCCAGCAGTTCAGAAGAAAATGACTCTATATTTTTTGCAATGAGAACCTATGTCACCAATATAGGAATTAAGACTAACACTCAGAGACTACCGATAAACAACCACAACCTTGAGTCAAACAGGAGGAGAGCAATGTCGGGCAAACCGTCTTGATCAAACCACAACGAGAAAGTAGGCTAGAGGAAAGGGAAAAAGGAGATGAATGGATGTAGGAGGAGTCAGTATATGACATACATATTTGCGTCTATAACACGGAGCTGTGTATAATTTCATGGAGTAAGATTAGCATATACAGGTAGAAGGATTGTAAATATCGCTGAAAGGGAGGTGGAATCCTTGTATTGCTAATTCACTCAAAAGTTTTCCTTCAGGAGAATACTTGGGAGCAACTTCCCAAAAAAGATGAAGGAGCTTCTTGACAGTAGGATTAATCAAAGTCAATACTTCTGAACAAACCAGGCTCCCTTGCTGCTCCCTAGGTTGGGATATATATATATATATATATACTACAATTTGCATTACCAAACACAACATTTATGCTCCCTGAAATTGAATTAATGCATAATTTTGACCATTTGTCGAAGTGACTCCCTTGTGCAAACTCTCTATACCAATGGAGAAATTGATATCGTCAATCAAGTTATTGGAAAGCCCAAACAATAGTTGAATTCATGAACACAGAGTTCACCCTGTGGAAGGAACGCGTTAATTCGCTGTGGCACTATGGCGTGTTATGAGTACAGTCAGACTTAGTTGGGTAGATAAATCCACTACAACCCAATCAGGCAAATTTCTCTCCTCGGCATTTCTAGTATCTGCGCATACTGGCCCACAGCTCAGGTCAGCATCTTGGTATAAGTTACAGCGTTTGATCAGAGGATCCGAACGATTTCGATTCGTAAAAACCATGCACATAGTGAAAATCCTTGATATGTAAACATTTAAATGTGGGTTAAGTCCATCCACATTAGTTGTGGCAATGTGAGAATCTTGCCACAAAAGAGTAGTAATCTAATAGTGGGCTCCAGGTAGATTAAACAGTGAAGCGATCCGGCACCTAGAAAACCACCAAAATATCCTAACGAAAACATATTCAAGACAAGACGATGATTAGCCCAGAACCAACCGCAACCACCTTTAACAAACTAAAAACGAACCAGGTCGAGTCACTCGATGCCTAATCAGCATCCTACCCAAACCTTCAAGCTGAATAAGGAAAGTGCATTACTAGAGGCAATTAACTGACTACATCATATCTTATTTTTTAAATCAACAGCCTAATTTCCCGAAACATTGAAATAAAAGCAGCATATTCCAAAAAGTAACTGGCTACTGCATTCGTAAAAATAGCCTAGTACAGACGGTGAGATGGACCCATAGTCGACTTTATGTACACAGCACGAACATTTTGCCAGTTCTTCTTTAAGAGAGAAACCAAGAAGTTAATTGCCAGAGTAATGTTCTGTTGAAGCTCCTCCCTGGTCATCTTGACGTTTCCAACAGCGACACCGAGGCAGAGAACCTTCTTCATTTGGAACTTGATTGTGGCACGGATGTCCTCAACCTTTTGTACAAGAGGTTCCTGATGGGAGACGGCAGTCGGGAACTTGCCAGCTTTGTTTAGGCCCGGTCCCAGAATCCTAGGAATTTGACGAATAACGCTTTCGCTAGCGAGGAAAGCACCATACTTCTTGCCTAAACGACATTAGAAATGAACATTCAACTTACTAAGGTTCTTGACGAGCTTCTTGTCCTTGTTTAATTTCTTAAGCTCCTCAACATCCATGCATGGGATACCGTTAGCCTTAGCCTCGTCGCAATGTTGTTGGTCACCCAAGACGCAGACCGAGAATTTCGGGCGAGGGATGTGCTTAAGCCTAAATGAAACAAAATTAGTCGGCGTCAAGCCTTCCCAATGTATTTAAGACCCTGGGTGGGGGTCCGCCAGTGAAGCACTGACTACCACCATTCGGTGGTACTCACTTGATGGTGCCGGCGAAACGTCGGTCTCTTGCAGGGTCGAGGTTTTTAAGTGCAACCTGAAGCTCAACAGTCTCCAAGAACTTGCGCTTGTGCTCCTTCAGGCTGTAATCTAGGATATCATCAATTTTCTTCAGCAACACATCCTTGGCAATCTTGCTCCTGTTAAAGAAAATAACTCATTATACAGAATTAAAGGTCAGCACTTCTTAGAGGACAACAATCATTAATCAACAGAAAGAAATTTCATCAAGCGAAACTCACGACATGGCGATGGACACAACACAGTAGTGAAACTGCTAGCTCACTTGAAGAACAGCGCGCACTCGAGTGTGGCGAATTTAAACGTAAACGACCTGCATGTTTAGCAAGTATTTTATCAATATTTCAAAAACTTTTATTCGACTTGTTACCATTTTATTAGTCTCGAAATTAAATCACAGGCCCTACATTCTATATCTTACGATGACGATATGTATGAACAGTAGATGGATATGGATGAACAAAAAGTCATAATTTTGCATGTAAGTTGAGTTCTTTTAACTGATAGCAATGTCGAAACTGCTGGGATGCTTTACTCCCTTTGACAAAGCTTTATTAACTGCATTATTAGGAAATTAATCCAAATTTATCACATTTAGGCAGGACATAGTCCCGAATCCTTTGTAAATTTAGTCGATATAATAAATAAAACCTTAATCTGATCCAACCTCAACTCAAAGTTCTTTCTTTGAGTAGTCTAGTCGAACGAAATTTTTATATACGTAAATTGTAATTCAGATAGCGAAATAACAATCTTTAATAACAAAAGATATGAAAGAAATAAGTATGTTGAAATGTTGATTTTTAACACGTAAATAAGCTTTAATTAATGGAATTAATTTACTAATTCTAGCCAAAAGTAAAATGAATCAGACCTCTACAATTTTAATTTTGAGCACTAACAAATGGTATTACACTTTTATACAATACAAGCCTGATTATAGTTTCAAATTGGTAATTAGACTTATGAACTTTCCTATTTAGTCTGTTATTACGTTGTGATCTACCGTCTTCAATAATTGCTTAATATGTTAAAGCATGGATTTGTGAAATTAACATAATTTTTAAACTCTGTTTTGATCAGCTATGTTAATAAGATGCAAATTTCCAGAGAATTCCTTACATAAAAATTGTGCACTTCTTCATTTTTAAAAGGCTTGAATGGAATTCCTTTCTATTCAACTCTCTGATGGATTGGAAAGTTAAAATTTTAACCAAGTATAGCTGATGAAGTCATAATGCATATGGTATTTATCTATACTTATTACGATATTCAAGAGGACATATATAATTGATCACGACTCTTTTAATATTTACTTCATAAACAACACAAAACCTACTCAAACTTATTGAACTTATTGAACTTAGATAAGATCTCATCTGCTATATTTGTGGCTTATTATTTAAATGCAATGAGAGTTTCAAACTTTATTTGGTGCAATTAGTTCAATATATATATCTTTACCTTGATGCGTGTATGGCATTACCTTTTAGAGGACAGATAGTTTAGATGCTTAATCGAAAAGTACATAAATTAAACTAAACTAGTCTTTTCATTTGTAGGACCCAAAATCTAAATACTCCATCAAAATAAAATTCAGGTCCAAGATCGACGTTAAATTATCAGTCATTAACATGATGCATGGTAATTTCAAGGAGACTTTGATGCTTATAAGAGTAGTAAACCTTTCTACAGAACGAAATCCTATTTTTGCCTAATACATTCTGTAAAGAATTTTAAATCTAGATAACTGAATTCCAACGCCTCGTTCTCAATTGACTACGCCCGGTCCAAGCCATTTCAGCTTGGTGTGCCAATTTCAACTGGCTAGGCGAGTTGCGTATGAGAGTAAGGCAAATAAGTTGCACCGAAATCGAGATGTTTATCATATATTCTAAATCTGATAGTCCGTTGCAAAAGAAATATATTACTTTGAATGGAAAGGCAGAAAAAAGGCGGAAATCGAAACACTACAACCTCCTTTAAGATCCTGACTTACAAAGTGGTTCTTAAATAACACCATGTTTTAAGCGCCATGTTCTATGGATAAGAATTTCTTAAGATAAAAGCAATTTTGACCTTTGGAAGTGTCCCCATGAAACTTGCTGAAATATTAATCCTTAGGATTTCCTGGGTTTAACTGTTTTCTTGATATGGCTATCCACAAATATCTAAACTAATAACGCGTCTTCGAATGATGAGTCGTCAAAAGTAATCTGATAGAGTACAGGTGTAGGAAAAAATAGTAATTAATAATAATAATGATTAATAGAAACCATTTGTTGTAACCTGGCCAGCAGTTCAGAAGAAAATGACTCTATATTTTTTGCAATGAGAACCTATGTCACCAATATAGGAATTAAGACTAACACTCAGAGACTACCGATAAACAACCACAACCTTGAGTCAAACAGGAGGAGAGCAATGTCGGGCAAACCGTCTTGATCAAACCACAACGAGAAAGTAGGCTAGAGGAAAGGGAAAAAGGAGATGAATGGATGTAGGAGGAGTCAGTATATGACATACATATTTGCGTCTATAACACGGAGCTGTGTATAATTTCATGGAGTAAGATTAGCATATACAGGTAGAAGGATTGTAAATATCACTGAAAGGGAAATGGAATCCTTGTATTGCCAATTCTAGAACTTACTAAATGGATTATTCCGCTCAATTAGCTTAACCACTTGTGGTTCTCAACAGGTAACTTGGTTGCAATGCGGTTATTAGAGCATTGTCTTATAGACCAAACTTCGCCATGAGTTCATGATAATTAGATGACGGAGATTAGTGTTGATCCTGATAAGTATTTTGGAAACACATCGAAAGTCCTCCTTCTTAAATTTCATATAATTGTGTAAATAAAATTTGAAGACTTTTCAGATGTCTATCTGTCGAAATTTCGAGGTGATTATTTAGTATTAATAAAGGATATAATATATTAAATTTGAAAAATATTATAGTTATTGGTGTATTTACAGCTAAAAGTCGCAAATTATTCTCCAAAAAATTTCTGTCGAGACGACCATAGGAAGGCTACTTTAAAGTTAATGAATGTTATTCGGTTAGTCGCAGAACTTTCTTCTATGCACAAGGTAATTTAATTGGTCCGTCTAATGTTAACTCAACGTTATTGGCAATAGTAAAAGAGGAGAAAACATCAAATAATAATTTGTTTACTTACATTTCCTTCTTGAAATCATACACTAAGTCTTTATCTATATTACTCCAAGAACTCAATTATAATAGGATTCACAATTCTGTAAATCAGTAGCGTAAGAATATCTGTGCGTTATTATTGCCATATTGAATTGTAAAAATAAATTACTAAAGTATTATAGGACTAGCACCATGTACTGATTGGATAAGTCTTAATTATAAATCCTTTAATAAGATTTATTTCAATAAGCGTATAAACTTGTACCCATGTAGAATGGATAAAGAGCTGACGCACTTGTAATGGCCTGTGAAGAGTTCGTGGGGAACACAAAGTTTGAATGGCTGATGTAAAGAAGCGCTTGCACGTCCAAATATTATGGAACATTACTTACGTCATTACAATCACGATATGAGGTTACGAGTTCAGAGACCTCTCGACCAATTAATAAACAAAGTTATTAGGTGGTTATCCTACCCCAAAGTGACTAAGCTCTCTTCAGTCAAAACACCATACAAACACGTACAACACACCACGCACATCTACAACGCAACACAATGCATAGTATCACCCTAATAAACATATTCCACGGCATGTGTGTTTCCTTTTTAACTGTGTGGCAGCTTAGCTAATCTTGGGAACCTTGCCATAGAGGTTACTGAGTATAAATCAAGGCTTGTTAATAGAGGAATCCGCTACAAGTTTCATGGAAAGACCTGGACTGAGTTAAGGCTTGATTAAATTGCGACCTTCGTTGATTCATTTTTCAAATCCTATTTTACTTCGTCGTTTCCTATACTCAAGTACTGAGAACTATTAACTTTGAAGAAAATCCGGAGGCTTATATTGTTTAGTCTAATCAAAATGTAATGCTAAATAAAATGTCATTAAAAAGAAAAAACAAAATGTGATTTAATGAAGCACAGTTACAACCCGAGAGCATATTAACAAGGTTAAACATGTTTAGTTAAGCAAGTCAGCTACAATTTGTCGGGCAACGCGTATAATTGAGGGCTTTGTTTATGAAGAAGTTGAAAAACACGATCATCTCCGATGGAATGAAGATAAATAGGGAGAGGAAGAATGAGATGGATAGGACGAGTATTACACCGACTGCAACACTACCTGTTAAGGAATTTAGTAAAATATGCAAAAATTAACAAAAAGCATTACTTTAAAATTCCTTGCTAGCTAAA
This sequence comes from Hymenolepis microstoma, assembly GCA_000469805.3. NCBI lineage: Eukaryota > Metazoa > Platyhelminthes > Cestoda > Cyclophyllidea > Hymenolepididae > Hymenolepis > Hymenolepis microstoma. The sequence continues at coordinate 30,515,710 of LR215989.1, forward strand.
TATTATTCGACTATAAACAGGTGAATTACGATATTAATCAAACAGGTTGAGGGATATGAAATGTAAGTATTTTTTGCTGCTTAATTAAAACAAATCTTCCTACTTTTAGGAGAATTAATCTTTGTTAATAAAAAAACTAAATCTTGATAAGTTCTTTTGTCCTAGCAGCTAAAAGGATACAAGCAATCTGCCTCTCCCAGGGTTCGCAGGCAAAAAGGCCTGTGGCATAAAGTATTCGTTTTCGATATTGGTAGATTACGCCACGGATTCCCGTAGTAGGACCAGGGGGAAATGGTTCTAAAATAGATTCAATAGTTGTTAAAATACGTTGTGTGTTTATCAGGCATTTTCCAACGCCCAAAAATACTTATTGTCATAAAACTGCAATTTGATTTCAGGTTACTTGCCCTTAAACATGAATACTAGTCAGTAATTAGATTTTCCAAGTCATCATTCATGTTAATTAATGTCTTTAATTAAAGTGGTATAATAAACTGAAGTAAACCAAATATGACATTTTTGATTAATTAATTTAAAACATAATATGATCGAGCAAAGTACAATCAATTAAATCACATATTAGCTACGAATGCATGCAATATAGGGAGGGGTTGGGGAAGGGATAACTTTCTTCAAGCTAAAATGTAAACACCTGTCTTGACGATAGAGTCGTAGAAAATTACTTCCATTTAGTTTGTCAGTTTCAATCTGCGCAATTATTACATTCTTGCCTTCGATCTTCATTTGCGTAGATGGTCCGTCAATGACAAATGTTTCTTAAATTTTTTAATAAAGTTAGATAAAAAATGCAAGTGTTAACATTCTCTTAACTACGGAGAATGTAGCTTCACTGTTTGCAGAAGTAGAATCCAGTACTCAACTTTCGGTGCTCTAATCTTCACAAAAATAATGGTCTAAGGAGTAAAACAATCATGAAGCTGTCCATTTTATTTGCAAATTGAGAAGAGTAAAAATCACTTCTCTGGCAATGTGGTAGCACTCTTTCACGCTACATATGAGAAACTCGCATTCCCTAAGTAATATATTGACTAATAGTGTCATTAGTAATAATAACATTCATAAGGTGGGTACCAAATCAGAAAGCACTGACTTTGAAGGATGAATTGCTCTAGTAATGCGAATGTCAAGATAATGGTAGAAATGGTTGACAAAGGAGGAACTAAGTAGTTTTTTTCAAAACTAAATTCCCCAAAGCACCTTACATTGACCCAAGGCAAAATTTAGAAAATGGATTTATTAAATAGCCTTTGGTAGTATTTTAATGACAAGTGTTTAAAATATGATATCACTTTAGAATAAATGAGATACTAGTCGTTAAGTAAAGAACGGAAAAGTTACAGGGACTTATCTGCTTGAAAAATACACGATTCGAATTACGCTCACTCACTTATGATAATGGTGGGACCAATCAGTTAGTGACAATAAAAAACAATTCATATGCGTCCCTGCATCACAGAGTTGGTGCGCCACGTATGGTCTCTCCTTGTACCCGCATTGGACTTAGAGACTAGCTTTTTACTACTCATAGGAGTGGCTCATTATTGTAGGTATGAAAGAAATTTGATGTTCGACCTATTTAATAATGTAATAATGATATTCAGATAATTTTGTGTGTCTAATTTTCTAACTGACGTGATAGTGACAGCAAATCTTTAACAAAAAGGAAAAGATCTAGCGAAAACATAAAAAAATCTATTCCAGCTTCCATCAGTTGCCCGATTTCCAAGAAGCTACATTTAGGGGAAGATCCTAATGGATGATTTATGAATGGCGAAAATTGTTTTGGTCTATTTCTATTTCAAAAAAATTTAAATCGATAAAGAATCTCAAATATAGTGATTTCGGAATCTTCAATTTAGAATAGTAAGTTCTCATACAATTAAGTTATGTTTGGTCCCATTTGTAATGAAGATTATTCAGGGCTCCAAAATTTGGCTAATTTTTCACATCTCAAAATAGATTGATAAGCTTGATTAAATACAATTTTTCTTGTTACAAATCATTGGAAATTTCCGAGAAATCTTATCACATATGTTCATTTTTTTCGTAGCAACTTCCCCCTCTAAGTTAGCTTTAGCGCATAAAAATCACAGAATGAAATTCGCGAACAGAATAGAGAGTCAATAAAAATGAAAAATCCTCAACTTCAATGGGCGAAAGAGAGCTCCAAAGCCTATCTTAGACGGTGGAGGAGCATCGCAAAGCCGCTCTCTGAGGAGAAACTCTATTGATCGGTATTAGCTAGAACGCTTGACCATAATATATACTGGAAGCTCACGTTAAATGGTACCGAAATACTGGGATCAGGGGTAAATTATCAAATGGGATGTTGTTAGCTACTAATATTATTATTCATGTTAAAAGTTAAACTTTTGTATGTCAAATTTTGACAGGAATTAATATTCCATTATTGTACTCTCAACCATGTTTGACCAGCAGTGTTACCTGCCAATCGAGCACTGATGGGGATCTCATTTACTAACTAAAGTAAAATAGTTTACATAAATCAAGAAGAAATTCTACGTTTACAGTGCCTTAATTTCAAATATATATATTTGTTTAAAATTTTGCTGCCATTCATTTCAATAATAATCTCCATTCCAATAGTCCTGTCGGGGTTGATAAGTGCCTCTTCTAAATTAAATGCAAGAATGTGATACGCATTGGTGCAGGGCGTTTTGCCTAGTAATTAACTTCTCTTAGGAAAAATATATGACAATGCACCAATTAATAAAAAGTGAACACAGTCACCGCACATCAAGAATTCAATGGACGAACGTATTTTTATCTATTTTCCGTGACTTTCATCATAAGGAGTAGGGGGTAATATATTTTCCAAAAATAGTAAACTTGCATTGGATGAAGATAAAGACAGTAATAAAGTAAATCTTGGGGGGAGGGGAAGGGGGAGAGGAGGGCAATAAATTCTAAAGAATGTATTATTAGAAGTTAAACAAAAGGTGTTCAATGTCGAATACTCAAGGAGTTGAAAGCACGATAAGTTAAGATTAAGGCATTAGGAGAAATAAAAGGTCAGATTGGTTTAGCTACTTTGCTCCTCCTTTTGTTGAAAAGTTATCTTTATTACTTTGTTCTGTAGATTATGGCTGCTTTCCTCGCTTTTATGATGGTTTGAGACAAAGGAGGCTGACTAAACGTGGATTGAGATGATTACTAATTATAACTTTGATTCGACTACGGACACATGGTCGTAATGATCACACCAATGATAATCACGTGAAATAATAATAATCAGTAAGTGAATTAATATAATACTTACTTAGGAGATTCGTCTATTATTTGGCAAGGAATTAATGTGTCTAGAGAGATCAATCAAAGACAAAAACGCACTTTCATTTTAAAAAGTGTAAACTACTAATTACACATTAGAAAAATGAGTACAATAAGTACAGTAAAAGGGAGAGGGATGAGGAGGTGGAGAGTAAATAAGTTATAGGGCAAACCTGCCAATTATTCTAGTCTAGATGATATAAAAACATGATCATTTCGAAGCAACTTAGACTTTTTTACTACATCAGTGTAAAAATCTAAGAAAGAATTTAGTGGAACAATCATCTATTCTATTTGCCGACTTTGGTAAGCCAGCCTTAGTATTTTGGAATTAAATGTTGTAATCAAATGCTTTTTAAGAATAATGGGCAATTATCCTGTTAAATAAATGCAATTTTCTTCATTCACATAAAAAATTGTTCACTTTCATTCGATATCAATGCCCCAAAAATAATCGAAGATAATCTTAATGAGTCCTAGAAAATCGAATTCCTAATAATCCACATTAGGAGGGTGTGATACATTATTTTATGCAAGAATTTTGAAGAAAGAGGAGATGAAGCGTTATGGAAGAGATTATAATACTACAGGGTTAATGAAAAATAACTTCAAATACCCTATTCCCTGATGCCTCAAATCCCAAGCCGCTTGATAACGTTTTCATTATTCAAAGTGTTATCCATGACCTTAATAATATTAGACTTTTTAAATCTATCCTTGAGACAAGGGTATTCAAATGCTAATCTCTATAGATATTAATCAATGATAAATAAATTCCAACATAAGCTCGCCATTTTTATCTGAGTAGTGAATAAAAGTAAAAGTCATAAGCAAAATCCCTCTTCTCTAAATTCAGTAACATTCATGATTAATTAATGGGCAAAGAGATAATTACAATCTTTGGAGTAAGTAAGAAATTGCAATTAATTATAATATTACAAAAATATTAGTTTCACTAAATTAAGTAGGTAAAAGTGCAATAAAATGAAAAAATTTTACCTTGCGGAACTTTCATTTTTTCGACTGTTCGGTGGAGAGCGTCCCTAAATGAAAAATGGGTCCCCACTGTCAGAAGGGTTGTTATTTATATGGTGAGTACACAGAGCCGAATATCAGCGAACTTTCATGTGACTGTTTGTCAGAAGTGACGTGGATACACTTTTCAAAATATGTGACAACACAATTTCAACAAATAGTCCAAATTCTTACAGAGTTGTGGGGGTGGGGGGGGGGCGAAGAGAGAGAGGGGGTGGGGGTTGAAATACTTTTAAACTATTTATTTATATCAAATGACAGGCTTTATGATGATTATCATTAGCCATTTAGCTGACTTCGGGCTTCACATAGGGGAGGAACATCAAAGTCACAAAAGTCGAGAGGGAGGGGGAACAGAAGAGTGACTCACAGATGTAAAGGAGACAGACGCAAAGGTAGAGAAAAAGGGTAAGGTGATTACTGTGGAAGTGATCGAATATGATGCACAGACGGATCATGATAGTTTGAAGTGAACTGCCGGTTTATAGACTTTTTGCCGTATGAGTGTACGTTGCCCGGGGTGGACCATGTAGAGTTGAGTCTACCGCGCACCCCCGCTTATGGCATTAAATCTCCACAAACTCAACGCTAATAAATTGACTGATGCGTGGTATTTGTCTCTGAAAATTATTAATCCCCGACCTATAATTCAAATCATGCATTTTTATATTATTTTCGAATGCCAGTTAAGATTTGTCACAGTTACTTTCTTATAGAATGCTCTAATACTGCAAGGGGAGATTGAATTTGAATTTCAGCAACAATAGGTATGGATCAAGTAGAATTAGTCGGTAAAAATCTTGTATCCAAGAGACATGCTGCTCATGCTGAGGGTCCATTCATTTGACAACTTCTCAAAGTTCGAATTACTGGCTGCTTAGCTATAGTATTGCCAATTGCGACAGTGAAGTTGCTGATGCGTAATTACTCGAAGACAAGATTGACAGGAGGGCATGAAATTGGCCACTAGGACATCTCTTTTCGATTCTGGAACAAGGCATGTACCCTGCAGCAGTAAATTTGTTTTTCCTCACAAAAGTATCTGAATGAAATGTATTCTGTGAAAAATACTAAAAACAGTCAAATGACTCTTCAAGCAGTCAAGAGTTGTCAATCACACTTGACCAGTTTCAATCTCTCCTTCAAAAACATCGTGACAATTTTAAGACGGCTCAAGCAAATCAAATAAAAACACCGGGGGGGGGGGGAGGGAAGAAGTTTTCCATTTTTCCTGCCAGACCTCATTATTTCCGACCCAATTAATGGTGGTTAGCCTCTCCTAGAAAATTCGTGATTTCCACCAGGATAGGGAAGATGATTCCTGAAAATGAGGACTTTTTCCGAACAGAAATGCAAAATATCCTTAATGATAAAATGTTCAATTCTTTTTGTGAAAACTGGGTATAAAAGATCATGGGAGATTTACCATCACAATCGTACCCAAAAAAGCCAATTCAATTAAAGTCAGATGAAGACTTTGATTTATTGACAAACTTCTTTGGAGATCCGATGCCACTTTTCAATCCCAGGTAAATATGTCTTCCCACCTAATTTGGAGCAGAAGAAAAAAGAAGAATCTTCTTATTCATATAAACAGGGAAACTGAAAGAAATGACCCCCAGAACATTCCAGTAACTAACTGAAATGCATAGTTTCGAATCCTCAGAAGATAGTGACGTTTGGTGCAATCTTCTAAGAAGCATCTAAAGATAATCAAACATCACACTCTCAAATGTCGCTACCGTGTGTAACCGGACCGAGCATCTGAAGTAGGTCAGAGCTTTAATTTCAAAAGGCCTGCAGTCAAACTGAAAATATCATAATGAATTTGCCAGTTTAGTCACTCGAATTCTCCCAAACTGCAAATTTATCCTCCTACTGCTTGTTAATCTTGCAATGAATGGCATTTCACTCAGTTCTGTCCAATCAAGAATCGTGCATGTCAACACTGTGGTAAAAGGGTTTTTTAATGAATAATATTTCAGTGTTAGAAGTATCCATTACACAGACAAATTCCGTTTAAACTAAAGGCATCAAAAGGGAGGTTGAATAACAGCAAAAATCAGGACGGATTCTTCTGCATGAGGTTCTGTTCAAATGGTCGAGAATCTCCAGTTGTTAAAGTTCAATCAAGAAAATGGCGAAGTTTATCTCTTACCCAAAACAGTATTATTACCTTGCAATCCAGCTCATAACTCATATTATTGAGAAAGAATTAGCCTATTCTTCTAAAAGAACTTCAATTTTGCGACTGACTATAGGTACAGAGCAGGATGTACGAGGTCCTGTGAACTCTCTAGGGAATCTGAATTATATAAGTAACTGTGAATATAAGCGGATACTTGTATAAAGATCAAAACTAATTAGCTAAAAATTTGTACGAAAAACTAAATTTTTGAAAATAATTTTGCGGTTTGGATAACACAAGGATACAGGTAAAGAGGGTAGTGGCACTAATAAGCCTTGACTTAGGCCCAGTAATATCTATGGCTGGATCTCCTAGTTTGGAGTGGTTCCTAGGATTAGTGAGGCTACTGTAAAGTTTTAGAGAAAACAGACTTATGACACGGAAGGGGCTGTGTGTACGTTGGGTTGCTTGTATATTGGGTTATGTGTTGATGACATTGTAGCGGATTAGCTACCTAACCAAGCCGACTGTACTCAGAAACCTCAGTGGCAATTTCTCCTGGTCCGTAAGACCCCCAGAATTAGCTAAGCTAGTTGCCAAGCTAAGAAGAGACAGAGGTACCCAGAGAACACGTTTATTCTAGACATGCATGGCGTGGAATGTAACAACAAGGGAGGGAGCTTAGTCATTCAACATGGGGGATTAAGTAAAACGAGCGGAGGCTTTTGATTGGCCATTGGCTGTCCCCACACTCAATCCGTACGCGAAGTTGAACGGCCGCACCTTCAAGTCACGCTGTGCGCTCATGCGATGACGTGTCCCACAACATGGAGCGAAATCATTAAATACAGTTTGGATACGATAGCAGTGTAATGACTATTGATTATTAATGGGTCGAGAAGTCTCTGCACGCATGACCTCATTTGTGTCCTAGTTTGAATGACATCACGTCCAAAACGCTTCAGAATGCTTGAGTACGCAAGCGCTTCTTTGCTTCAGCCATGGTAGCGTTGTATTTCCCACAAGGGGGTACAAAATCAAAGAACATTTTTATGGAAATTATTATTTAAAATGATCCGATTATGGAAATATTTACCAAACAATATCGACATCGGCTATAATTTTGAATTTGTTTTAATCAAGTCTTGATAAATAATGTGGAGTACATAAGGCTAAAATGGCCGATCAAAGGAATCTCCTATAACCTCGAAAGGTCAGGTAATTGAGGCTGTGCTACTGATTGCGGGGACTTCTCAGCCAACCAGCAATCAATAGTTACCGTAATTAATCTTAACGCTAATCATATTTTAATGACTTAGCTTTGTAGTAATGGGCCATAAGATACATTAAATACGGTATGTTTTCCCCTTAGTTTGAACGTAGATTAGCTAATTTCGGGAGCAGTTCTATATCAGGATTCGAGAGGAATTCAATACGTCAACTTGTCAGTTATTCTAGCCTAAATGGTATAAAAAAGAAAATCATATCTAAAAATTAGACTTTTTACTGTATCAATGTGAAATTCTAATTAAGATAAATAAATGGAACAATCTTTTATATGAATCTAGACCGGATTCTTTAGGTTTAGTCAAGGCAAGCATATACTGAATCAATTACGCTAATTTATCTGATGATCCTGGCCTTTAACTAGTTCTAATAGATAAAATGATAGAACATTCGAGCCCACATTTGTCCAAGACACGAATTACATGATCTGATAAAATATTTTTTCATCCAAGTTGCTCAAACCAAATAAAGCAAAATGGCATCAAAGTATGTGAGTTTATTCCCATATCGCCGATGATGCCAAAACCATTTCACTTTATTTTCGAAGTTCGAATCTGATCCACATTAATTTGATTTATCAGTTAATTACGTGGAGGTTAATTCTAACAAGAGAGTTAGGGAATTAACATTTTAAAAGATTATTAAGCAAATAAAATACAGTTGAGTTCGAAATTCCATCATTGATAACAAAAAATACTGTTTACAACTCGATATTTAAAGTTAGTGGTTAATAAAATTATCATAAACGGTATTAACCGAATATCAATAACATCTAATAAATGAATGACAACATTTATTTAAGTCAGATTAATATATAGATGCGGCACATGTTTTAATGCACAAGGTAAAACATGCGTAATTCATCGTATTGCGGTTCTGCCGTAATCTGTATTTACAAACAGATCTTTCTCTGCATTTAGATAACTTCAAACCAGCCTTATCAAGGTATTCATATCTTCTATCAAAATATTTTTAATATCCGACTGATTTTCAAAGTACTTAATTTCACATTATTTATTTAAAGTATTTTATTATTCATAGCACTATTTAACGAATGCTTTCATTTTCCCAGTGTTTAATTTATTCTTCTATAAATGAATACTAAATTGAATTAACCTTTTGAGTCTAATCTGTTGCGTTGTTTGGTGTCTATTTTCTTAGAAATGGGGACTGTCAAAGAGACAGATATTGTAATCGCAAAATTTGATTACAAAGCCACAGACAGTCAGGAGCTTGACATTCAAAAGGGTGAAAAGCTAACCCTTATGGATGATACCCAACACTGGTGGAAAGTTATGAATTCTTTTGGAAATGTGGGTTACGTCCCCAGTAATTATGTCAAGAGATCGAAGCACGGGTTGTTTTCGAGTCTACGCAATACTTTAGGTCGTCGAAAGAGTAGGACTGATCTTTCAATTCCGGCTGCAGGAACTTCAACTGGTGGTCGTCCGCCAGCACCTACTCCGTCATCGATTCGTAATGGTAGTAGTAATACAGGTTCCCGATCAGGTGTGAAAGCGAGTGCTGAATCTCTTGATTATGTTGCTCCTTCACTACCCTCATCAGGTTCTGGTCAGTCACCTTCTAGAGGAACCGCTACTTCAATAGGTTATCAGCCAGTGTCATCCACTTTTCCAACTAATGGAACTACCACTACTCCTAATAATCCTCGATCTTCTTCCGCTCTTCTGCCTTCTAGTCGTCAACTTCCACCCGTATGTTTCCTGGCTAATACCCTTGCTATTTTTCTTTTCCTAAGGTATCAAGAGTTATTCATTCCTTTTTTATCTGTCTGTCGATGGATACTGCATCTTTTTGCTTGGTTGTTTAGGGAGCTTGAGTTGATTTATCGGCGCTTTCATTTTCTTAGCAGATTGAGTGTTTTGTTAATTTTTAAAGTAAGGCTTTGTTTAAATGCAAGTCTTCGGCATCGCTCGTATTTTTCGGCCTCCATGTCATATCACCTGGTTTGTGGACAGCTTGGATTTACATTTCTGTTACTGATTTTACTTTCTAGCTAACTAGAGACATTCTTAATGAAGGTCTCTTACTCTTTTACCAGTTCAATAACAGTATTATTATTCAGTCATGAGCATTTAGTACAAAATAGATGGTTCTCCGAATTTATAGTTGCTTGAAGTGTTGAAATCTTTTTCTGTGATTGCACGTTATTTCATTTAATGTTGTTTTTTGGGTTAGTCGTAAGAACTTGAAAATGAGCCACCACCTTTTTTCTAGCTTTATTTTCGAGCTCTTAATAGCTTAATTTCCTTCCGTTCAACACTTTTTCCATTGTAGAAGATTTTCGTTTGCTTGTTGATAGTTCTGGAATATAGTTATTCTAACGTTTTGAAGCGTTACAGCAATTACCGGTACTATGACTTACAATTTGTGACATGCCTTGGTATGAAAGGAATCTACTATCCCTCTATAAGCTTTCTTCCTAAATTTAAGTTTTATTTATTTGAAGAGATCAATATAGGAAGCCCGCTTCAAGGGGACAGTTATGGAAAAAAGCAAATTTGAGTAAATATCCATGTAAATAAACTCCCTGGATCTGATGGCTTAAACCCTTTTATTATAAAGAGGGTTTTAAATTACTCCCGAAATCCATATCCTTCAGGCTATTAATTTGGCCAGTTGGTAGAATGCAGGGTCTCATTTAGTGTGCTTCATCTTTGTCAAGTCTCACAGCACTGTCTCTGCCTATTGAAATTAACAGTAAATTATCGTGGGGAATAGACTCCTGTACTTCTGGTCAATTTCCTTGCATAAATGACTAAATTTTGCTCCAATCGGAAAAGGCTGATATGATATGATTAAGTAGTTCTTTGCGATCGATTATCTTTTACACCTATTGCATCTATTTTCCTTGTACTGGATTTCGTAACTATCTCTGTGGCATTCATTAATGTCCATCCATTTTTAAGATGTAAATATCTCCAATTTCTGCATGAGATAACCGACAGCACGTACTTTTCATCTTTGGTTTCTGCTTACTTTTGTTTCCTCTTCAATCTGCGTTTGTAGTTTTAAAATTTGCTTAGTTTGTTTCCTATTTGGTGTCGTCGTTTGCTCTGAATAATTGGACTGAATCCCACTAGCAGCTATTAGGACAGAAGCAGTACTGGAGCTAATTTTTTTGAACTGTTTCAATTCAGAATGTCATTAAACGTATTGGAATTGATTTATGAGAGAAATGGTTGCGAAAATGTAAGGGAATCCAAATTTGCAACCTTAAAACCTGTCATTTTTGAAGCTCTTTTCACCTATTACTGCTGTGGCCCGATATAATCAAATACATCCCTTCTCTCTCAGTTTTAAATCTAATTTTAAGAACTAGGCAAATATCTTCCCAAATCGTTTTTTTGAATACGCATTGTTTCTGACTAAGTGGACTTAGTTGTTAATAAATGACTATTCCCTAATTTTGGTCTTGGTATTTACATGCCTTATTGAACCCGAGTAGTACAGAAATGTAGTGTACCCTTTGTTCTCACGAGCTGATAATTGATGCATTGGAGTTTGCAGCAAGTTTTCGGATTTATAACAAACTAATGACGCTTTTTACTCACACTATGCTGATTACACGTTACCAATAACAATGCAATGCAATTTTATGACTTGAATAAAAAGCACAATTTTTATAGCCTCTAGCATTCCTCCATAAACGGTGTCCATTTTTCCTTTAACTGTCCTTTAACGCGCATTGTGTTCCTCCAAACATGTTACAATTGTACAATTGACACTAGAATAAGCTAGCTATCTTCTCAATGCGGAAGTATACTGAATTTGAATTAATGAGAAAGCCGGAATTCCGAAATATGCTTTTCTTCAATAGTGGTGGTCATTGAGAAAACGTGGTCGCTTCCTCCTTTTTATGCTACTTGATCCACCTTTTCATCTACCATATATATTTTATTGATTTTATGCCCTATATATTTATAATAGAGATACCTGATCAAAAATTATTTTATACCAAGCTTCCTACAGTATGTAGAAAAGTACGTATTTATTTTAAAGCAGTGAATGGGATCAATTTCACCAATTGTCACCAACCTCAGTGACCGGGCTATTACAAGCGACTGGAAATGAGGAAGTCAGATTCAATAGTTCATTTTTGGCTTATCAGAGAGCTTTAACTCTATCTTCGCCCACTTAACATTTACAATGAATGGAAAAGCCAACTCAGTTCATGCTTAAGAGTTTGAGATTTCTTCCATGTTATAGGGACTGAAAATCTTTCTGTTTAAGAATATCTTGTCTTTTGGTGATTTGATTGTTCAAAACTTAGGAGATAAGAATATTACTAGGTGAATATCTTAGTTTGTATAAGCCAATCACTCCTTATTTCTAGAAAAGTAGAGGAGCCCTGTTGGTTTCAGATATACCATTTACTTAAGCCTAAAATGTACACCGGTGCCACAGCGACTAATTCGTTAGTTTGCAAAGTCGGCGGTCTCGGGTTCGATGTCGAAGTTGGCACTTTTTGCGAGCGGAATGACCAAACATATTAGTGAACTCTGGCTAATATGAGTATTGGAGAACGCTTTCCTAAATTTTTTTAGATTACTTAATCCTCAGATTAATTAAAACTGGCTTACTAAATGCTAACAAATTTCCTTCAAAAGGGCTCTGCTGGAACCGAATAATTTCAAGTTTTTTTCCAGATTATAAAGGTTTTATCGACAAATTCCTCTTATGGGAATCGAGATCCTCATGTTTAATAATTTTTTTCAATCATTCTGCAAGCTATACATTGATTTATCCAGTCGTTCAAATCGGCGATATAAATCACGCTATCTAAGTAAGACTGCTAACGTTTTCTGATTAATCTCTATTGGTGTTTCACATTGTTCTTACCAAACTATTCTGCGATATTATCTTTATTTGTCTAGTGTTGGCTAGTGTTTATGTATATACATACATATATATATTTTTTAACTCAATTTTTGTCACGTTCTTTTTGCTTTACTGACAACGATAACCGATTATTCCCAAACGCATTCGGTAAAATGCCATTTTTGCTTTAAAATTGTTCTTTTTTTGTTTCACCTCCCATTCCCACCCAAATGTCTTCTCAGCAATAGCAGGATAGTCTCTCTTTTAATCTTTGCATTAAATTTTTCTTCCTTAGGTCAACTTATTGGTCTCTCTCATTGTAGTGTTTCTGCTATCTTATACGCGATAACACGCGAGGAAAATATCTGCCGTCCTTCGCTTCCTTTGGACTTTTTCCTTCTGCGCTTTCCGCATAATTTTTTTCCCATCCGTTCAGATTAGCCACCGTCTAGTTAACTCATACGTAGCCTCTATAAGATCTGCTTCGTTTTTTTGGATTCTGAGCAAATTGTCAAGAAAAAGCGGAGTGGTATTAGGTTTTGAGTCTACTTCTCTAACCCCAAGTGTCGAAAACGCTTGAATTGGGCATCCTGGTGGGCATAAACTGAAACTTTTCCCTCCTGCTTGTTTGTCCCCTGTTTTCACCTATCCAAATCACCGAATGCGCACCGATGAGCATCGATCTCATATCGCATGCGTTGACCAATTCTAATTTAGCAATTACCGCTTATAAGGCAAGAGGTATTAAAGGGTATTAAAAGGAGGGAGATGCGATACTTGTCATAATATCGAATGATTTCATATTTTACTGACATTTTCACGGTGTCTACTAACTACGATTTTCCTGTTTTCCTACTAAACTTGATATTGTGTAGAGTTCTAATATCCCCCCTTCTCTTTCTCTCTATAGCGCTAGTTTTCATTCCGTCTTTTTTTTGCTCTAATTCATTTTTTTGGCAACTTTGCTTTTGCTCATCAGTTTAAATCCATCCTTTTGCAACCTCAGAATGATCCCTCCAACTGGGAAAATATTTAATACAGTTGTTTCTCGGTTTTAAATCCCTTCGAAGTCAGTTACAATTGTTGCGTTTTTGTAGTCCTAATGATGCTTTAGCGTTAAATTCTCAAATATTACAATATGCTATTATTACTTTTTATATATTATATTTGCCTTAAGCTTTATGTATCTCTGGGAAGCATTTTGATTTGACTGATTATAATGCTTTAGCTTATCAGTTGGTCAGACACTATATTTGAATGGCATTTGTTGGGTTGCGCTCTCCTATTTGATTTTTTTCGCCATTGGCTTTGTGTGTATGTGCATATGTGTGAATGGAAGCGACAAGGATTTATCATCTTTCTCTCCCTTGCCACATCTTTGTTGATGCTTTTTTCGTTTCTGCCTTGTGCAAACAAGTATATTTTAGTCATCTGGTCAATGTGTTCTAACTAATTTCCATGCGGTCTTTCCAATATCTAGCTTCCACCGCTCCATTTTTATGCTTTTCGAAGAGGAAGAAGAGAGTAGAGAATTAATGCATCTTACGAATCGCTTTTGAACCTCCTGACTTATTAATTATTATCAAATTATCGGGTGCAGTTTGAATCTGAGATGGAAGTTGGTGATGTAGTGCTTTCGATCCTGCATATTCATTTGCGAGAAGGAAGAGTGAAATTTTAGGTTTCCTGCCTTGAATAGTGAAGATATCGAGTGGTGCTCGATGCTTTTTTGTCCTTCTTAAGGCCTTCTTGTATGGGGGTATTTGGGGGGGGGGGGGGGGGGGGGGTGTTAAAATTCCGAGGAAGCTTTACTCACACGAATCAGAGACGAATCTAGAGACGATCAAATTGAATACTTGGAATTTATATTATCTTTGGTCCACTCTTCACAAACGCGCACATCCACCTCTTGTCCACTAAACGCTATCAATTTTTCCGTTAAGTAGATCTTGTCTTTCCTTATAAACAAATTCACTAATTTTGAGGTCAAGCAATCACCCTCCATTTCCTACTTTCAGTCTAGTCTAATTCAGTTATAATTCGAGACCTTCACATCTCTGCCGATTTGCATCTATGTCGACTTCCTCAGTTGAAAGTTAAACCGGAATCATGGTAGCATAAAGTAGGCAATTGCCTTAAAGTCATTGCATTGTTTCTTTTTTGTTTATATAGAGATGTCAAATCCAAAATTGAGGATAATACTAAGGATATATGCAAAAGGGAACTTGAAATTCACTAATAGATGTGTTTGGTTTTAGATGCACTTGTAATCAAATGGCTGTCTTTATTTCACCTGGTTGTAGTAGTAATACCTGAACCCATTTAAAAGCTTTTTCCATCGTTAATCTTGAGCAGAGAGTGGCATCATGAAGCCTTCCTGGTGAGAGACTCGGATTCTGCCACCAGACTTAATTGGTAGATTAGCCATTCAACGCACTGGGCGTGGACCGATGGGCATTAAATCCGTGACCTCTAATGTCGCAGACGGATACTGCCACATTTCGAATGGCTACTGATTGTTCAGTTGGCTCCAAAATTTCTTCCCTAATAATGGTTGTAAGATTTCAGTTCTCCATAACTCATGATAACCTTAGTTGGATAAAGAAGAATTCAAGCCTTAACTGATTGTCTTTAAACGCGATAATTTAATCCTTTAACACCCTTAGGTCTGTACGGTCCTCTTTCAAAATAAGCTCCATTGGTACTAGACTCGTAACAGAAGGCGCCATTGCCGTTTGAAACGTGTTCAATACGTGTTTATAGCCTTCGCCTGATGCCAGCAAAACTCATCACGTAGGCGACATCAGTCTGCTGTGAGACGCGTGAGTGCGTTTGGGTGCATTTTTCAATAAATAATTCGGGTGTTAAGGGGTTAAGTAAATTATACTGAACTATATAATAGTACTCACCGCAAGATTTGTTGATGATTGGCAGAAGATTATATAAATTTCTCCTAAGTCTTCCATTCTATTTTGCTCTGCCTGGTTATTACTTTTTGGTGTTTCGTTTATTCTAGCTGCTAGAAAAGTATCTTATATTGGAATCAACAGTTTCACTTTAGAGAAGCTTGGTGTATTCATTAATCCCAATATACAACACATGGAATAACGGCGTGTCTTTTTGCGTCTTGCCTCAATGGTGATTTTTTTTGATCACTTGTCATATCAACCATTCACCTTCACATAACTTTTTGTTCTTAATTTTTTAGGAGGTTTGCACTTAAAATGAATCTTTGCGCTAAAATTGCCTGGTTAATCTTTTTTGAACGATTTGATATTTCTTGGCCTGTTGTGCTTGTAAATGACTTTTGACAGAATTATCTTCAAAGCTCTGTCATTAGACTCTAACTTGATCAGAAATTTACAATTTTCTCTTTTGACGCTGATTGTGGCTTTTTGAAATCGGAATATCTGTTATGCTTTCGGAAGTTTTTTGTTCCCCTATTCAGAAAATTATGCTGTCAGTACACAACAGCTTGCATTCCATTGGTTTATTTGATTTTCCTCTTAATGGATTGCGCCTTATGTGTGCAACTCGATTGTGATGGTTATGTAAAGGTTGTTCTTATATGTGTATGTGTTGGATGCCGTCATTGGCGGCATCCATATGTGTTTAGATCACAAAAGACCTCCTTTTATATGATAAAATAGCTACAGTATTTGACTTTGGTTGAGCGTCGGTTTTTGTTTCAATACTGGTAAGCACTGTACTCTTTCGATTTTATCTGCGAAATATGTAATCAATTCTATTCATTTTGTTAAGCCATTCACGCTAAAGTGTTTAGCTTTTTATCGACTTTGTCATTGGTAAGTTCACGAAAGCTGCTTAAAATCATGCAGCAATATTCCGCTTTCTCAACCTTATCAAGAACAATGGATCTGAAATGGCAAAATTGATATTCATTTTTAAACTGCTTTGAATATTATGGACACGAATTAGCTCGATAACCCAGATGAAGAATCATAGAGTTTGAGATTGTGGAATGTGAACTCTCTATTAACTAAATCTGTGAGACCCCGATTCGAAGCTTAACTGAAATATGACTCATCCTTACTCTGTGGCTTGTCATTTTCGTGCTTAGGGTTCGCCCTTGGGTCGCGGTACTTACCGCCTTCAATGAGTGGACAAACTTAGTGAATTATATTGTTATTCAGTCCCCACCTTTTCCATTAATTAAATTTCAATGCGCTTGACAAAGATTAACGATGGCGATTGGTGGTGAATGAGTAGTACTTATTAATACTTATCATTCTTTGAACCGTGTTTAGTGCCATTTCAAATAAAACGAAAATAGTTCATTTTTTCAAGTATCGAGTTAAATCTGAAACCCATATTTAATCCTCTTTGTAGACTCAATCTGGAATGCGCGATACATCTCCCCCAAAATTCCCTGCTGCTGCTGACAATCCCACGAAAAATGGTCCTTCTGGCAGCAATACCAGTTGGTTTCCAGCCTCTTCTCCCCAGGGTATCTCTGACTCATCCGCTGAAATTCAACAGTTTTCCTCCGTACGAAATACCAGCGGTAGTACTGGTGGAAGTATCTCCTCTCGTCAGATTTGTGTTGCACGTTTTACTTACAAGGCCTCCCAATTAGATGAATTGACCATCAAACCAGGTGATCGGATCTGTGTTCTAGAGAAGAGCTCGGATGGATGGTGGCATGGAATTCTGCTTCCACCTGATGGCAGTGCTTCAATAGACCCTTCTGGACAAAAATCGGAAACTATTGGTTGGTTTCCCTCCAATTATGTTGTTATGGAGCAACCGCAAAACAGGTGAGCTTCTTTTTCATAAGTTTTTATTATGAGAAAGATTTAAAATGTGGTTGACACTAGAATTGTGATTTAACGAATTAGGGGAGCCCTACTTCACTTAAGCTCAGGTTTCTTTCTTAACTTGGAGTTCATTCATACTTTCCTCTGTTATTATTTTATAATTTGTAACCTCTTTCAATCATCTTTGGCTTATCGATATCTGGCGAAGTTCATTCAGTGAAATTTCGCGTTTTGTGTTGTTGCTTGGTATCGGGGGGAGGGGGGGAGGGGGATCTTTTCGGGTGTTTTTCATTTTCTTCCTTCGAAAACGTTGTAGTCTACTTTCCTACGTTCATTGGTAGAAAATTCCACTATTCCTATCAGAATATCTTTGTGGTATTTTCCATTTTGTCTATTCTAGAATTTCATATTTGTTTTAACCTACACACTAGGTACCAATTTTTGATCAATGTTCATTTGCATTAAAGAAAATTTTGTTGCTATAATTACTTTCCAAATGTAGGTGATTAAACTAGACTGTTTCTATTTCTCCAAAATAAGATGTTAATTTTTGATGGTATATTCCGACAATTATTTGTTATGTTATTTAAGGATTGGATTAATAATCAGGCTAAAAATGAGAATCTATTATTCTCTGCAGTTTTGAAGTGAATTGAATGTTTTGGTCTCTATTATTCCTTTTTGTCAATATTTTCGATGGACTGTATTCCTACTTTCACCCTGTATGTAGTTTTACTCTTCTAATCTATTCAATCGCTGCCATTTGGCCTGTTTTGTTAGTTTCTATGTTTAACTGGGTAGATAAAGATGTTAACATCATAATTGGTGATTTTCCATTATTATGCTGGCAAACAACCTAATAATTTCATAAGCTAGTCGCCTGTGAAATGACTTCCGTGGAGAGAAATTATTTTGAGTAACTCAAACCACCTGCCCTCGTTTCAACTAGTTTCAGCCAGTGTGGTTGGCCGTTCAAATGAATCTGGTTATCCCTGGTTCTATTTCTATAAGCTGCACAGTTCTCAGTGAATAAATAACGTAGAAATCATGACAGTTTGAGTATACGTGTTGAGGTTGAGTTCAACTTGAGTGAGCACAGCTCACGAAGTTCCGCTAACTTGAAATTATTATCTTTCTGCTACGCCAAAGCTGTAAGCTGTGGAATATTGTATATATTCATTTGTCTTTTCAACCATCAAAAGATGAAAGTCAGTTTGAGTCGCAAGACAGATACTTATGATTAAATTACTTGTCAAAAGCGCTTGTTGCAATCCAGGGGACGTTTCGTGCTGTTTGAATTTGAGTCCATAGATCGAACAAAGTTGAAATGTTTGGTACTTTGACTCGCAATGATAGATGCTAACATTTTTGACCTTTTTATTTTCTTTTAATCTAATTTATCTTCTGAAAGTGAGCACCAATTCAGGCCAATATGGCTCATTACGCAAATTGAAAAGTTTGTTTGATTTTCTGTGCCTGCAGATAAATCTCAAATACTATTTTCTCATGAGGTTTCGATCGGAAAGAAACTGCCACGCACTTAAAGCAGAGGTATACCAGGTTGATATCAGTTGCATAGTATAACCAGGGTGATTCAATTTCATTATTTCGATCATGGATAAAAGTGAAGAGGTTAACGGTAAAGGGGTGTGAGGTATTATAAGCTTTTGTTTATGTAAAACTTATTAATGGCAGATTAGAGACTATTTTTTTTCACTTATAGTATCAATCCGCCGTCACTTTATTGCTAGAAGAATAAAATTTAAATTTTTGTTACCTACTATACAACCCCCCAATCTGGCCATTCTGTTGCGTCTGTGTGTGTCTAATGTGCTCCATTACTAAACATTTTTTTGATGAATTTAACGCCAAGTCTGTTCCATAGCGCCACCTTCTTTTGCTAAAATTTACGTTGAAAATGTTTAATGGTTATATTTACATTTATTGTGCGACTTCATGCTTCAGGTAATAAGTTATTCAGGTATAACCATCTACTCTTCCCATTTAATCCTATTGATCGTTTATGTTCTCCAATTCAACGCTCGTTTTTCCTCTTCGAAACATCGCTGATACTAAAAGTGCTAGTTCATTGTATTTGTACTTATTTGGGTCATCTTGTTGATTGATATGGGTGGTTTCATTTGGTTTTCCAATCAAAACTGCACCGATTGAGAAAGAATGAAATTGCTTCGGGGATCTGTCCAATAAAATTGAAACAAGCCAAATCAGTTGAGAAGTCATTTCTACTTAGTTAAAGCTGTGAGACGCAGTTTTATGAAGTGTTTTCTACCATGTTTTACTAGTCGTTTCTCTCGAAACTTAGCCGCTTGAGGTTGGTATTCTTTAAACGTTTCCATATTTTACCTTTTAGGGTTTAATTCCGTTGACTGTGGTATAAGTGTCAAAAACTTAATTCTCTTAACGAAAAACGAGCCTAGATGAAGCAGAATATTTTCAACTTCCCGTTTTAAAATTCGCTTTCTTTTTGGCTAATAATCTCCTCATTAATCTATTCCTATATCCGGCCATCTATGTGAATAATTAATCTCTTGTATTAATTTTCACTATCGTCTAATTTCCTTTTTAATAAGCTAATTCGCTTCTGGTTTCGGAATAGATTTTCTTATTTTATTCATTTCTTTGCAATAGTCCACCTTCCCACACTTTCTCCTGGGAAATTGGAATCGGCTTAACTGGTATCCCTACGCTCTTGCGCCTTTCTGGCATCAAATCTACCTTAGTCTAATTCTCAGTAAAATCACGCCCCTTTCTAAAGTTCGCTTTATTTTTTAAGCAAAGAAAACCGACGAAGCAGCTCTTTGGTTTTTATCCTTTTTCTATTAATGTTCGATCCACCCTTTAGATCCTTGCTACCTTTTATTTTCCATTGTTCACTTATTTCTATAAATGCATGTTTTGCATAAGCGAATCAATCTGGTCATATTATACGATTATAATATGATATTATATATTATAATACGAATCTATGTTTTTATCATAGAAGACTTAAGGTGGAGTTGGGATATTTTTAGCCCATTTATAGTTCAGCATTAATCTCAGTGATCGGTTTTTCGATTACTTGGATATGTAGCTTCCCTTGTTATGTTTTGAACAGTAGACATAAATTTGAGTCAGATTTTTTAGGTGGTGCTAAATATTCCTCCTGTGGAGAATGAGCCATCTAAAATTTTTAGTAAAATTACCACAGGCAAGCCAAGCCATACCTTATATCACACACACACACACCTTCATTTGAACAAAGAATAATTTCGTGGCGAAAGGCCAATAGAAATTTAGACTGGGGAAGTGGTCGGACAACACCCCTGCTACTTCTGTTACAGCAGGCTATTCTGTTGTGTGCCCAGTCTCTCTTAAGGTAAGATTATTTAGTTCGCCTCCTTATAACTTTCCTATTTCTATCATAGATTAAAGTTACCAATGAAACTTCCTCTACCAGACCCCCCGTCTTCTCTTTTTTATAAAATCCCTATATGGGTTTTGTACACAACAAAAGCTAGAAGTACCCTCGTCCTTTCTTATTTCTTTTCTTTCCTATCTCCTACGGGATTTGCAGTTTCTTTTGTCAAACGTTGACGGCTTTCTAGCTTAGTACATACTACCATGTCAATAGTTAATTGTTAATCCTTCCTTTCTCATCTACTGAAGAAGGGCTCTAGTTTTGATTCCCCCCCCTCCCCCCACCCCCGCTTGTTATTTAGATCTCTTTGTTTAGGGCATGCATATATAAATGCGCGTAGACATTCACCTCCGCTCGCCTTTATGATAAGTTGTACCCCCAATAATTTTTCTCACATATATTCCTATGTGTGGTATTTAGGCTTTAGCTGGCGCAAATATATTAATGTCTATTTTCTGAGAGCATTCATCTCTTCGTCTAGATGGTGCATTTGGCAAATTGTTTCCAATCAGTACGTCTATTGTTAGTAACCTTGAAAATAAATAAGTTAATCTTCAAACCAAATGGGTGAAACTCGCAATCTCAAGGCCCGTTTATGCGAAGCTTTATCCAATACATCTTGAGTATATCAGACACCTTCGCTAGCCAGACGCCGTTGTTGTTGTTGTGCGCCAAATGGGTTTCGTCCTTGTGATCTCCGACTTGATAGACAACCACGTTGATTAATACGCTACTTCGTGTTGAAGTAAATGGTTACCTAACTTTCGTCTTAACCAGAGGATTTTTCTAATAAGAAATTCACATTCAACCATTCCTTTCTTGATCAAGCTGGTCATGAATCTGCATTCATCTGCGCTAATGACTATCGATTTTGTGGTGAGGCGTGTTTGTCAGTCTGCAATTGTTCAAATTGTTTTTCTTTTTCTTCCCGTCTTTAATGCATTTGTTAAATTTCGACAAGAGGCGACACCTTCACCTGTGTGTACAAATTCAGTGGATTTCATTCCTTCTCCCCCTCCCCTTAGTTCTGTTAGATTTGGCATTTTGCCTTATATGGCCTTTGGTTTTTTTTTTTTTGTGAATGCATATTGGCCAAACAGTTAGGTTTCCCTCTCCCTTGGCGCGCACACACACACACACATACACACTTCCCTCTTCTTTCAGTCTTTTATCCTTTTCTCTCTCTCACCTATTCTTTCCCTCTTGAGCTTCTACTGGTCCCCTATAGTGAGAGCAACGCAAGTTGGAGCGAGCAGTCTCCTCGCATTCGATCACGCCGCACATTTTGCGTATACGCGCATTCGAATACGTTTACCAAATTTGAATTTTGTACGCGTGGTGGTGTGAGTTTTTGTATTCGATGGCTGTTGCTTGGGCTCTGTTATTGTGCCTTGTGTTGGTACTAGAAAAAAATCACCACACCACACCACTCGGACTAGGCGAGATGTTTGTCGTTTGATAGCGTTTTTTTTGTGTCATTTTTCGATCGGATAACTTACAGCCTCTAGTGGTTTACCTCTTCTCCTTTTTGAACATAGTTCTCGTACGTTATCTTGTCTCTTGAAATCATACTTTTTGTGATTTCTTCTTATGGCGAGTCATGGGTATTTTGTGCAATTAAAATGCCAAAGAATTTCCGTATTCGCGTACGGTCAGTTCGCCAACTATGGAATTTCATTTCATGCATTTCCCAGGTGTGTATGTGAAGTTCATGGGAGAATTGAAAATACTTTGCCTTATTTCGAATTTACTGAGCTTTAATCTATGGCAATATTATTACTTTTTAGCTTCCTTTATTGCAGCTTTTGTACATAGTTGGGATTCGAACTCGTGTTTTCTTATCAATTGAATTACTACCGCATAGGAATTCGGATAATGTAGGGCTCCTACATCATGTCAAAATAATCGTTAATCAATAAGCCAACGTCTTTTGGTCACTGCATTGCCAAAAAAGTAGTTGTGGCTTTCTATTAAGTTTTGGATAGTTAACATGCTGAAATGATTTCGATTAAATTATTACCAAACCGTCGGATAGCCCTATTTGTCTTAAATATTTCGTGCATGTTTGATCCTCGGGCATTAAACATGTGAAATACTGGATGAATGGGACTTTAGATATTTCAAGGTTAATATTTCAAACGCGATTCACCGTCCCCAAAGCTAGCCTTGAATTTTACCTAGTCCTGTTCTTATGCCTAGGGTGTCGGCTCCCTCTCAGTTTCGGGGTTTCACTAAATATATGAAATTTTTAGATAGGGTAAAAGTTATCTTTTGAATCTTCGTGATTTGTTATGGCATATGCAGTCGGATTTCGGTGTTTTATTCTGTTGATGTGTTGTTAAATGCCTGGTTAATCTTCCTACCACTTTCCGACATTTTCCCAAACCTACCAAACGTTAATGGCCATCATTTACACAATAATGAAAATCTACGCGCACGTGTGCACAAATTTAGGCAAGCAGGAGGAGTATTGCAATGGTAACAGGCGGTAGCACTAGTAATTGTGTGCAGATTCTGGGAAAATATTCGAGCCATTTCTGGCCTCCTTGATGAGTCACAAGCATCTAAAATAAAAACTAAACAGGCTCTCTTTCCTCTCTCTCTCTCTCTTCTACCTGGCCAGTAAACTAGCTATTGGTGGCACTGTTATAAAGGCACTAACTATGGATACAGGCAAACAAGGAAAGCAAGAAATAAATGTATCGTAGTTTTTTTATGAATTCTGGTATCTCTTATAAAAGTGTGTAGTACTTCTACTACTTTCGGATTCGCCTCCACAGTTTACTCTGTCCCTTGCTCTCTAATATGCAAATTTGTCCTATGCATATGTAATAGGGATACAAGTAGGAGTGTAGGCAATGCATTTTGGATGTGAAGGTTTTTCGAATAAACTGGGCGTTTGTTGTTTAACTTTTTTCCCACTTTCAGACATCTTTTTTTCCGTCAGTTGTCCGTCTATCAGCTTCGATATCAACTTGATCTGTTAAAAGGATACGTAGAATCTTATAATTTATCTGTAAACCAGTCAGTCGGTTTAGCGTCTTAATAGAAGTTATCTTGAGGTCTTATGCTTTGAAGAAATGCCTGATTTTCCACGATTTTTATGTTCCGTCGGACGTGCGGACGTTATTCTGGTAGCTTGCCCTGGGTTCAATATCCATAATGATCATCCTCTCACTAGATGTTCTCTTCTGAGGTTTGACCAACTTGTTTTCCCTCAGGCTAGAATTGGTAGACACGGTTTGAAACATAACGGATACTCTTTCCTCGTATATGGGCGTCTCTACTAAAGCGAAGGTTGGGAGTTTGGTTATTATCGTTGAGTCGATACTCCTTCTCTTTACTGCGAAATATAATTAAATTTTTAGGGTAATATTTGTCTACTCCGTCAACTGCTTGGTCTACTTTTTAAGATTTTGACTACCCTTATAGGAACCGGTTTTAATATTTTTTCCCCCATTTTGTACTTAATTTAATGATGATCTTTGATTAGTCGTATGGTTGTGAGATATTGCGCAAACTGAAGTATAGGAAATGTGAATTTACAGGATTGAAATGAGTAAGGCTAATGTTTAGAATACAATCTCTATCGTTGTACAAAAAAATTTGTGGACACTGAATATTTGATTAGTCACACTTGCATTAGCGTAGATACAAAGGCCTCGGTACCAATTAGGCTTGTAATTGGCTGACTGACTGGTGACATGGGAATCATATGGAGTGTTTGTTTAACTAGCTAGGCTATGATGAAATCGCTATTCACTGGGTGATGGAATCCGGGTGCTTTGATGATGCCACTCTCCAACTAAAATAAGCTTTGCTTATAAGCTTCTTTATTCATAGGGCAAAGTGTCATTTCTTACATAGGATTAAAATAACCCCTCTTGTTTCCGCCACCTTGCACTTGTCTCTAATCTCCTCAAATGCCACATTGCATATTTTGCCCTGGATTCATGTTATTTTCCGTGAAAGATTTGTTAAAAATTGCGCCACGATCTCTTGTTCTATATTTTTTTGATTGTGTGCTTTCTATGCAGATAGTACTATTTTTGAATGTTACCCAAATTGACGTAAATATCACTTCTCTATGCTTTAATCGGTTAAACTTTAATTCTAGGCTTAATTTAAGCCGTCACGAAGGTCGATTTATTCAAACCTCTTGATTCATTTTAAGAGCTCAGGAAAGTGCTTTCCAATATTCACCCGTGGTTGAGCGGTAACATCATGAAGGTTGACTGGCGAGAACCTGGCATTTGGCCATTCGTGTAGTTACCAGGTTTGCCCTGTACTCTTGGCTATTTCTTTCATTCCATGTACTGGTGGCCATGAAATCTGTGATCTCAGACTTCATAGACGAGGAGATTGATTGCTGTAATTGTACTTAAGTTTTTAGAATATGCTAATGAGTCTACAAAAGCTACTTGATCCCTAAGCAGAAGCATTTAGGTGTGGTTTTAGCTCTATTTATACCACTTTTTGGATACCAAGCAACTTTTTTTAATTTCATACACCTGCACAATTTCATTAAATGAAACGATATTAAAAATGTTAGTAAATCGTTGAATGGCTGATCATATTGATTTGAAAAATCCGAAGTGTTTTGGATGTGACCTGCGACTCTATGATATTCTTGAATTGATCTCAATATGTATGCAATAATATCCTCTGCCATATGACAACTCGTCTTTTCTTTTCAGAATTCTTTTTTAATAATCACCTCCCTTTCTTCATTGCAGACATCAAATTCCCACAAATTTCAATCCGACGTCGCCATCACCTTTTTCTTCATCGTCTCAGATGCCACCCACAGCAATGGGCGCCAAGACAAGCGCTCCAATACAATCGCCCAACAACTTAGCCACTTCAGCTTCCAGCCAACGCGTCTCCTTTCAACAGTCTCAGGAGCCGACTGTTGCCGCCCAACAACCACCAACATCTTTCGCCTCCTACTCTGCGGTTCCTTTTACAGCCCCCACACCTTCTAGTAGCAATGCATTTGTCCCATCGCTTCCACAGCAATATCCCCAGCCGGTTATGATGCAAACGCAACAGTATAATCAACAGCATCAACAGATGGCTCCTCCTCTTTCAGGTCCTTTCTACCCGACCACTATGGCTTCTGGTGCGAGTCCAATGAGCTTCGTTGATAATAGCAATGGTAGCATGCAAGTGTCGCCGAACGAGAGGTTTCAAGCATCACCGCAACCGCCACAATTGGAGATGGTGCTTACCCTGTATCCATTCACTAAAAATCAGGTGAGTATGCGGATAATTATTATCTAGAGAGATGTGCTTATATTTCCCAAGTGCTTTCAATAACTCACCTTGATCAAAGGCGAAGCCTGTCTATACTGAAAATCGGAAAATTCATAAAATCGCATTATTATTCTTCCTACTTCTATAATATTTTAAATCTTTTTCAGGTTGAAGAGCTCTCTTTCAATGCGGATGAAGTTCTTGAAGTTCTGGAAAAACCCGTTGACGATCCGAACTGGTGGCGATGCCGCAACTCAGCAGGGAATGTCGGTCTGGTCCCAAAGAACTACATTCGTGTAATTCGCAATACTGCTCCTCCCATATCCCACCATCATGCTTCTCCTCAATTAGCGTCATCGGCGTCGGTTCAATCCGTGCCAATGCCACCTTTTCAGACGATGCCAATGATCGATCCGCGTGCTGAGGAGGTTCGAAGGAACTTTCTGAGGGGCTCTCCAAATGCTTTCCGATTTGCCAATCAACCCTGGTACTGGGGCACGATCTCCCGCTCTGAATGTGAATCTCTTCTCTCAAACTTGGGTTCTGATGGCGAATTCTTTGTCAGGGATAGTGAGACTCATGTAAGCCCAAACATTAATGCTGTATAAATTGACTGAATGAATCTGGCTGATGATAAAATTGATGCCACTAGTAATAATAATAGTAGTAATTGGTAACTGAAAAGGATTTGAAGTTTTTTGGCAGGTACTAGATTTCTGGGTGGAGATTTGAAATAGCAAATACATGCTTGCTTATTTTATTATTAGATATAGGAGTCATTAGCGTCCGTTTAGCTATACCATCTTATCTATTGTTCGGCTTATTACAGTAAAGACTTCTACTTTAATCTTGTAACAAACATACATTCTATTACTATTATAATCCACCAATCAATTCTAATGTCACGAAGGTATGCTGCTCTTGCTCAGACCCTTAAAAAATTGAGAGAACGCTGAGGTTGGTCAGACAGGACTGGAGGAGGGGGAGTGTTAACGTATAATGGTAAATGCGAATATCGGATTTTGATGCTATAAAGTTGAAAACGGTTTTTAATAAAATGTTGGCCTCTTCGTCACTAAAAGAAAAACGCTTCTGATGCTGTTGCCCAACCATCTGGGGTGTGAAAATCGGACGATGAAGCAGTGAAGTACTAAGAGTAAAACCTGGAGGTGGAGTAGGATCATATTTTGAGAAATATTGGTACATTAGGTAGAAAAAAAGGTAAGAATCTGGGAATCAGGTTAACCCGAACTCCATCTTACCCCAGAATTATCAGGTCAATTGTTGTTCCAATTTGGTATTCTTTGAACTCCCTCTCTCTTCATCATCTTACTCTATGGAAGAAAAATATTGGCGACGTGTTTTCATGAAATTTTAGAACCATTCTTTTTACATAAATCCTGTAGCACTCATCTGCTGAACCAAGAAGTCTACCGGTTTGTGGTGATCGATCCGCCAATACCTTCTCTCCTTAATTTCGTTTTCAATAATTTGATAACACCGTGAATATACACAACGTCTTTTGCGTACCCCCTTCGGTCATTGTCGATTCTCAAAAATGCGAGAATGCGATACTGTTTTTTATATTTCTTTTGGAGTATATTCTTGTTGACAAATAGTATGCATCTTAATTTGTCTAATTGAAATGTATGGTAAGTTAATTTCGTTTCATTTTCCTCGTAGGTTGGTAATAGTAGGGGTCAGTCAGTTAAGTCAATAAATTTAGAGAAAATTCTCGTTATACCGGAAAACCATAAGAAAAGTTAACTCTAGTGTTTTTTTGCTTTGAATTGAGGTAGAAAGGTTTTAGCAAATCGGATCGCGACGATACAATGCAAACCTTCCCTTTCGGGTTGAGAGAAAAAGAATGCTTCCCCTTTCTTGAACCACGTTTCAGTCTGTTTTTTTTTTATTTTTTATTTTGTGGCTTTTGCTTCAGTGTCTTTACTATTTCTCAGCCGTGTTTTTACGATTTTATAAGGGTTTAAATTGCTTTAAATGAATTGCCAAGTCGTCGTATGAGACAGATTTTCTATTTATTCACTCCATAAAAGATAATTTTAACGTACTGGTTGGAAGCAGAGTTTGCAATTCTGAAAAGTAGCAATTTCGAGTACCAGTAAGAAATTGCAAATTTTGCATAAAGAGTTCAGTTTGTGTCCAGACACGGTGAGGCGAACAACTCAAAATGTTTTTCCTACTAGACGGATTGTTCAGCTCATTTTTATGAGCAATAAAAATTTCATTGTGTATTGCTAGGACTAAAAATATATATATATACTCAACCTCAAAGAAGATTGAGGAAAATCGTCAAAAATTGCATGTTCTTCGATCGGCCTACTAAAGTCACTTTTGCAATTTATGGCGAAGTGATTACAGTCTGCGGATGTAAATTTTGATTTTAACTATTTAAATCGGATAATAGGAATTTATTTCATTCACCTGGTCAGGCCGACCTACATACTTCGATGATAATGTATTCAAAGTCATTGTTGGGTAATTATCCCAAGAATTTGCATGTCTATTTTCAACTATGCAATTGTCCCTGAATTGCCGTTAGTAAATGGAATGTGATATGAAGTAAACTCCCTCAAAGGTAACAAAGGTAAGCGAAGTTACGGGCTTTTGAGGTCCATAGAGCATACTCTATGGTATCTTATAAATAAAAATGTTTGTTTCGGTGCCTCTAATATTTATCCGAAGCCTGAGATTTGTATACCATACCAATATCTTGATGTTAAGTTGGGTTACTTATTCATTTGGGCCGTCCAACTCGCATCTTTTATACAGCATGCGAGTTACTACAGAATTCTCGGCAAAAGACCAGATTTGCATGCATTTTGTACTAGCCAATATTATCTCGGTGAGAGTATTTATTTTTCCTGAAAAGGAGTAAACGAAAATGTACCTCCCTTTTCGCGCACTTTTTAAATTTGTTCTGTGTTCTCTCGATTCTGTAAATTTTACACTTATCTTCCAATTCGAATCAGTTCACTCATTCTATTCACATTTACGAGGGTGAGTCAAAATTTTCTCAGACAAATTCCATAATTTATTTATTTAACAGATGATTACATTCATTTTTCTACATTGGCTCCATTGTTGTCACTACAATTTTGTAATGTATATTTCTCCCTGTGAATTCTCCCATGGGGGAATTGCATACTTTTTCGCTTCACCTAAAGACGTATGTCGGATGCCGTTAAGGAGTTCTTTCAGTTTTGGAAATACAGAAGGATTTGGAAGTGTCTCTTATCGAAATTAGCTCAACAAGGTCCTGACAGCTCTTGAAGAAAGTGCAGAGGCATTGTCACGATAGAACAAAATTTGGCTGTTCAGTTTCCCGCGCCGTTTTATGGCGAGGCATGTCTTCAAATTCTTCAAAATGCCTTCATAATAACTTGAGATGACCGTTTTCCGTCCTTATAGAAGGCTTATCGATATCATTCCTTTTGAATATCAAAATTAGTGACCATGGCATTATTAATGCACATTTCAGTTTTGAACTTGACAGGCCCAGATTTTCCCTTTGGATCCCACTCTTTTGATTGAATTGTTTTTTCTGGATCAACTTGGCAGAGCCAGGTTTCATCTCCCGTAACACAGCGCTTAAAAATTATTCTCAATTGCTTCCACCTTTGCCAAATTTGCTAAGGAAAGTTCAGGTCTTTGGATCGATTGTTGTTTCTGCAACCCTTTTGGTACCCACCGTTCCCACCAAGGTCAAGATTTTTAGTGAGAATTGAAAATGCTGATTCATGTGCCTTCCTTACTTCATTAGCAATTTCCTCAATAGTAACTCGTCCATCTTGTTCCACACAAGAGAGGTATTTTCTTGATTTATTGCTGTGGTGGGTCTCCTTCCTCTTCTTTGTTTAAAGCGTTTAATCAAATCATAAATGACTGCTCTACATATCGCAGAGTCCCCATAAACCTGCTGTGAAATTCTATGATCTGAAAAAGGTTTCCAGTTTCGTTTAGTTACAAATTTTATATCAGCTCTGATCTCAAAATTTGCCATTTGAAGGGTTATAAATTGCCGGCCATTTTGGGATGCAACCTGTCTTGATCATGACTTTACATAGACTGATCAGACAGTTTTATGTTATTAAGAAAGCTCTAAAGATATGCTTGAACTTGTAAATCTTTGCTCTATTTAAAGCTATAGCAGTTGTCTGAGAAATTCTTGACTCATCCTCTTTTTGAGGAGGTGAAATGTCTTATTTAGGAAAGCCCAAGTTAGTAATGTACACGATATTCCGGTCTTCTTCTAGAGGCTCTTCTTAGTCTATCAATACCTAAGCGCCTGTTTTTAGTATTGGGGAACTTACGATAGGAGGAAGAAGAAAGCTAAGTTGGTGTCCTCTTAAAAAAAGGAGGAGTGAGACCGTGCTTGTGACAGTAATTTGTTGGTGTGGAACTGGAGGATACACTAATCTTAAAAGCATTCGACTGAGGTAATTCAATGGGGATTAGTGCTTATAACACACAGTTGTTAGGTTTTACGGAGTGGGTATTGAATTTTATGAAGATTGTACTACAGTAATTGAAAACTTAGAAATGGGATAAAATCACTACATTTTTGTTGTTGAGATTATGTGGCTGTAGTAAGAGAACAGGAATTGTGCTCTTTGTATGCTCTTGGCGGCATCTAAAATCGTATAACACGGTCAGGAACTGTTTTTGTACAAATTGAACTTTTGTTGGAAAATGTCTGCTTATGACTGGTTCAGTTGCCCCTTTTATTGAGCAAAATTTGCTCGACCTCTTGGGAAGAACAAGGAAGAATTTCTGTTCAAGCAACTACTCACCTTTGGGAAAATAAATGTCCTTCTTTGGAATTGTACATGCGATTAATGATTGCCTGACTGGTTGACCCGTTGGCACCGATTAATTTTTCACTTTTGGTTTCACTTATCCAAGTCTGTGAGGAGAAGTGCCTAAATTGATAAGACAGTATGTTAAGGACGAACTCACTAGTACATTATAAGTTTGCTCGTTCAAATATGCTCAAAACATTCGATTTGGCCTCCTAATGCCTCTCAATTCTAATACGATCCCTTCGAAAAACTTGTTATTGTGCGAATTACTCTTGGCAACGCAGCCCAACTAGCCGATTCTGTATGCACGCGGTTGGTTTCTTTTCTTTTACTAGGTTCTCTTTTTCCTGCTTTTGATTTCAGTTATTGTTGGTGACCTTTCAGTGCATGCTCCGAATGAGCTATGTTGTGAGAGAAAAATTCTCTAAATTTGAATGGATTTTGCTATCTTTTCCCACCGATTTTTCGATCGTTCCATGGAGGTAATAAACTCTTGCTAGTGAATGTGTTGTTTGTTAGATAACATTAAGCTTTTTATTTGATTAGAATTTGGGACTACTATTTGACTATTTTTAACCACGGGATCTCATCATTAATAGTCTGTGAGTATTGTTTGAGTTCATCGTGAGTGGACTCTAGTGAATTCTGTTCTGTTTCAACAACCTCATTTGCCTGTTCATGGTTTTGAAGAGTTACAAGTGGGTTAAATTTGCACAAAGAAACATTAAGTTAAATTAACAGATTAACAGGTTCTGGTAATTGGGAGGTTTGGTGTTGGCTTAGTTGTCTAACCAATGCTCTAGAATCAACCAATTCGCAATTGCTCAGACGGAAGTTCTTGAATTGCCTTAGTAATGTCATAAAATGCTCAAAATGAAGTTCGTAGCTTGTGGCATAGTCCATTCTGTGCTAATTTGTCAAGAATGGACTGTTGATAGAGTTGTTTTCTTTTAAAAGATTCCACTTTCCTCAGAAATCACTTACGTATCATTATTGAGGTCAAGCCGACTTTTTCATTCAATTCATTTATGATCGCTACGAGGTAGTTGGTTTCACTTTACGTTTCCGTGTCCCAACACTAGATTAAGCTAATCGATACTTCTCCCCCTCCCCTCCCCTCCCCACGGTTACGTCGACTCGTATTTCAGTCTGGAAATCCAGACGCTAGATGCACTTTGCGTTCATGTCCACCCCGTCTTTGACTGCTAGATATGAATGTTTATTTCCTTTTGTCATTAATCATCTAAACGTGCATAATTGCCTCTTACTTGGAAGTCATACCTACCTTTTTTTTTCATTTACTTTTAAAGTATGCTGTTTTTTTCGTGAGAGTATGCACTTCCTTATGTTAATTAACCGAACTGTTTTCTCTCTGTACTACTCTTCGCAACTAACACTGATCTCCCATTTGTATTCTTGTCTGTAACAAGATATTTTGCTGGTTTATTGATGACCAAGCCATGAATGTACTTTTTGGAGGTTCAAATGGATTTGTAGATCTTCTAGCATTCGTCTGATTCATGGATGAGCTATATACAACTAGTTAAATTCGTCTTGCATTTCTTTAGGATTCCAATCGAACGCCCTCAGTGAAGTCATTGGATGATATTTTAAGAATAAGGTAACCCCAACTGCAACTGAAGCTATGTGGAAATCCGGATTTCAAAACTAAATTATTTTAACTTAAGCGTTCTCTCCCCTCCAAATTTTACTCAAATTCCTTGTTCCTGGTTTAAATAGACTAAAGTTGTTTATTAACATCTGATATTGAATGGGTCAGAAATTTGTATGTCTGCAAGACGTGGACGCATCCCGACTCTTCACTATAAGTGGGGTCATTTCGCTTATTGGTCAAATTTCTAAGATTTCTAAGGTAATGAGCCGTTTAAGCACATGTTTAGACACATGCCCTACGTTTGTGCACTGGTACAAATCTCTTTATTTTGAGGTCACATTCTTAGAATGGAATCAACAATTCAAGTTATTAAATCTGGTAAAGTTAAAGATGAGAGAATGCGAGTTTTTCATAAGCACAGCACCTTAGTATTACCATTTTGACTGAAGAGAGCACCTTCAGGAGGCTGGGGAATTATATACGCGTGTGTGTGTAAGCGTGTATTTTAATGAGATACGTGAATGTCACGATATTGCGTTGAATAAGATACAAAAAATACTCCTGGCCTTGTGCCAAGGATCACATTCAAACTCCTGTCATTCGCAGTTTGCGTTGGTTTACCAAAGAGTTGACAGAGAATTCAAATTAAACTACAATAACATAAAGACTTTGTTTCTGACCACATCTGCTACGGTCGTGTTATTTGCTTTTTTATTTATCACAATGCCCTTTTTATGATTTCACAAGAAGTATCGCTTACACTCTGCTACCTTTATTCGGTCGTGTGAATGCAAGCTAGCATTAATGCCATTTTTAAGGTGCTGCTATCTGCCTAATATGCCCATACTGTTTTGGCCACTGGCCAAATTTCCCATAACGATTAAATTTATTCCCCCCCTCCCTCCTCTCTCTCTCTCTTGTTCGGCATTCCCTTTTTCTTGTAGGCGCTTCTTTTAGGGGCATGAATTCCCGAAAAAGAATACGCTGTTAATCAATACGATTGATCTCCAAAACACCAGACAAAACTAAGTGAAACTTTTCTAATTCCTACGGGCTTAATCACAACTGTGTTAGCAGGAAGACAAGGACTATGAGCGATGTATTTAATAGGGACTGGGGTTACTTGTATTAGTCTTGCTAATAGTTATCCGGAAAAAGGAGGATAGGGGAGGATAGGGAGAAGTTTAACATGCAGAGGACAGTTTATGGTGTAAGATTAATATAGGGCCTTTAAATTTTTCATCGAAATTCACCATGAAAAAGATGGAGAAGTGACTTGACTAGTCAAAAATAGGTCGATTTCAGTCCCGTAGACAGTTATTCATGAAGGGTTTGAATCTAACAGTTCTCATTGTCTTACGGCCTATGTCGTCAGCTTGTGCTAAATTTTAAATAGTTGGATAAATATCTTATATCCAAAAATTTTGTCACATTGTTACCTTTATCAATCGAAACGAAGTATACTAAGTGTGAGAATTCTTTTCTCTTGAGAGATTATTTTAATGGATTTTGTGCTCGGGCATTTGAATTATATCCCCTGATTATATTTTTATGTCTGTCAGAGAGGAAGGTGCTGTTTTTAAGCGATATCCAGCTCATATATATATTAGTCCACTGTGCTCTCCTGCTAACATGGTATTTTTTCTTCCCAATTCTCTTAATTTGTGGTATGGTGCTTCACTTTAGCGAAGCTAACGTGGTATTGTTTGTTAAGAACTAGAGGTTATCTTGGAATCTCCATACAAGAATGTGATAGGGTTTCGTATTTTGATGACAAGATGGATTAGCAAATATCTTCTTTTATCTAACTTAAGCTCCAAATGCACTGGTTCTCCCCCTCCCCTTGATTTTTGAAATGCTTCCCGTCCTGGGAGCAGCCAAAGCGGAATTAACATACTAGTATTTATTTTACCTTGTTTGCCTTTTTATAATTAGCCATTTTTGTACCGGAAGAAATTGCGTTTTTGCTGACCCTTTACACCAGTTTTTTTCTTGGCAAGTTGATATTTGATTTCTGTTAACTTCATATTTGCCTTCTTTGTGTTATGCGGATGTGCTGTAATCACTTTTCCTAACTTAGATTGCTCTATCCAATTAAGAAACGGTATTCCATAACTTATTATGTCCTAATACGTGACCGTTTAGGTCCTTACCTCGTTTATTTTACGATCTGACCTTACTTCTAGCTTTAGTGATTGTGACCTTGGGTTAAGTGTCGAGTGTTATCGTCGAACGCCAGTTTCCACCTCGTTTAAATTTTATTCATATCGTGTTACCGTGCTAACTGCAGATAGCATGTATTAATGCTTTATACTGGTTGTTTGTCTGAACTGGTCATTAGTTTTTAAAATCACTTATGCGTATCAAGTGGTAAATAAAACGTTCATTCTCTCCGATTGATTGTTTTAAGGGAAAACTTTTAAGTGGAAAAAAAATAATAACATGCCTGACCATTCGAGAAAGTGTTTACAACCCATTTGATTGATTTGAGAAGAGACAGGTAGGGGGTATCCTGAATTTTCTCTTGTGGTAAACAGGCTTTCGCTTTTCTTTTACTGATAGCCGTTGATTTGGAATTCTAATTTGGCTGACGATTTTATTTTTATACCACCTATGAATACGAATTGACATAAAGTTGCCGATTTTCAAAAGTTCTGGCTTACTTTAATCAGTCCAGAGTATAAAGACTATTAATAATGATAATATTACAAAATGCCATTTTTGCACTTTTCAAGCCCGGTGACTTGACTATAACAATGAACGCAGGCTCAAAAAATCGAAATTTCAAGGTGCATATGAAGGATGGCGAATTCTACATTGGATTGAAGGTCTTCACGAGTCTGGAGGCTTTGATAGAGAACTACCGAAGACATCCGATTTTCAAGAATGAACACGAGAAACACTTCCTCACCCAACCCTTTCAACATCCTGAATGTGGTGCTTTCCTCTCTACTGCAGTCGACAAACTATTGCACTCATGATAAATTCCTCTTTTCTTTCTCCCTCCTCTTTTGAGATTATACTATCAGCCTAATGTTTCCTTGTCCCTCTTACTTCACACTCTCCCTCCCATCTAATTACCGGTTTCAATTATTGAATCAATCTTGTACCTTCCACTTTATTCCTCTTCACTGTTCCCTCTACTGATCTAATGCCATCACTAGTTCGCTTATATCAGTCAAAGTGTACCCATTCGAGCATATACAAATATATTCAAGCATGTATCTTTGTACATTCAAGTGGGAACTTGATTGATACTTGTTATATTTGCTTTAATCAGGGTAATTATGTCAAAGGAGGGGAATATAAACGCAGGATCAAGGAGTGTTTTCATCACTGGGAGGGCTATTAAAACCGTTTCGAGTCGTTCAAAGTCAGATGAATAGGTTCAATTGGTGGAAAATAGACGTCAAGGTGAAAATAACACTTATGAGCCCAGTTAGATAATTTCCGACAGAGCTAATGATTCCTAAATGGAACGACCAAGTAGTGTTGTGTGGTATTGAGCAAAACAAATTGGAAGAAGAGAGAAAAAGTGCTAGAATACATAAGGAGTGAGGATGGGGCTATGACAAAGAAATCAAATTAAACTAAGCTAAAGGAAACTATCTGTATTGCTTTATTTGTTCGTCCAACGGGATATAAATGAAATTGAAGACATCTCAGAAGCAAAGGTTAGAGTATGTAATCGAAAGGATGCTTTCAAAAGTATCCTTGACCCTCTCGAATGAGAAACACCCACTCTTGGTAGATTTTAATTCGTATAATTGATTATATGATGTACTGAAAGAGAGCCGTTTTGTAGGCCTTCATATAAGGAATATATCCAATATACACCTCAAGTTAAATGGTTTATAGTGATATGGTGTATTTAGTAACCATAAGTCGCTGAGGTCAATGTGTGCACTCTGCATGAAATCTACTGAAACTCATAAAAATGCAATTTACCTAAGTATTAATAATAAAATATTTAATGTTTCAATCGTAAACTGAAGGAAGTTGGAAAGATAGGAATCAAAGTGTTTATTTCTCTTAAAGGTAAACGATTCGATTCGAATTACTTGAAGTTATGACTATTTTAATTTATAATTGATCGTGATGAATGGTACCTTACAATGTAGCGGTTTCATTACGCGTTTATTGAAAAACTACACATAAGCCACAAATTTGATAACCGTTTAGTTTCTACTATTAGTTAAAGGAAAATGTTAAATTCCCAGGTACCTTTTCTCTTAATGCCGAATTAAACCTATGAAATAAGTCTTATTTTCGCAACTATGCATTTATATACATTGACACAGAACCGATTATGAAAACGAACTTCAAACACATGTAATCTACGAAATATGAAACATTTCAAACGTGAAATTTATAACTCGGAAGGCTTTTAATTAGTTTCCGTAGTATTGACCATTTTGTAATGTTTATGATTAACACGTTACAATGCGCCTTGAATTTCAACAAGTCTTAAATAAAAACTTAGCATCAAAATCATTTTTTACTGAAATAAAGCGCTGAAGTAAGAAAAGTACTTACTTTGAAACGATTTGAGTTCTATGAAGACAGAACCGCTTTTTGCTTGCTTAGGAATTTAAGGTAGTACTTAATTTTCATAAGGATGAGCTAAAAATTATTAGTAAACTTAAAACATGAACAAACATATATTTTTATTGAAATTGGACACCACTTTTGTTATAATGCTTCGGTTATGCATCGCAGTTACGGGGACGCCTAGTTATACGTCCTTTGAAGCATGTCCGCTTCTGATGTTCTCACCGGCTGCTCGGGGATGTCTTACTCACAACGGACTTCTCTTTTAATAAAATTTATTCACTTTTTCCTTTACAATTCAGAACAATTTCCGGATTATAAGTTACTTTCAACCAAAGATATAGGCAAAACGCCCATTGCATCGTCAGACGTGTCAATTAAGAAAATGCAGTCTAGTCTTGATTCACTACTTCTCCTGGAAAATGAACTTAAATGTCTTTCTTCTAGCCCAGTAGAGCAATTTCTTTTAATTTTGGGTCAGAATATTCATAAACCTTCGAGGATGGTACTACTGAATTTCAGCAATTTTTGTGATAATCATATCTCATCTGAAGATAATGAATTAACGGAGGAAGACTGCACAGATTTTTTCAGGAATCTCGTACAGAATCCCCACTTTGATAAAATATTCTCTTCTTCTCCTCCCTCGCGTTTGCATGTATTTTTTAGAACAAGTGTAGCCATTAATTTCGGAGACTTCATCCCAAAACCTGATTTCAACCCTCTAACTCGTAATTGTCCTATTCATTTACTGAATGTGATTTCTAAAGAAGATACAATGGAAATTTCTCTTGAAGAAACCTGTTCCGATGGGAGTAATGGTCTTTCTGATAATTTAGAGAAATTATTGGCATCAGGTGACGGGATGACTTGGTATTCTTGTTCCAAAGTCGTAACTGGATGCTAGTAATTTCTTCATTGTCTTTCAATCGTATGATTTTATTTATCTATTTATATATATATTTATTTCGTCCATTATTAATTGATGTTTCACATTTATTTTACCATTAACGTGTTTTTTTTGTTTGTTAATTGCATAAACAAGTTTGCCTCGGTTGGAAATAACATTAGCTAGGAAATTTTCCTCTAGGATTGCTTTGATTCCATTTAGTCGGATGATTAGTGATCCCCACTGCCTGACCATTATGGTCTGCGTTTTCCCTTTAATGCTCTCCTGAAGTTAGACATCGGGCTGTCAAGTACTTGTGAACGATCCAAATCTCACGACATTAGCGATGGTTGGACTGGGATTATGTTAATAATAATGTATTCTTCTGCTAAGAGCACGATTATTGTATTTTATTCTAGCTGTCGTGCTCGAGAGTATGTCTATTTGGTAGCTTTCATCTTTCCTTATGAAATTCGTTGGTGGGTAGGTATATGGGGAGAACAATTTGTAAATAAATTTTGACCAATTCTAACTGCAGTTGTGTGTGTGAAAGAGAGATCTGATATTCTCTGATTTGATTTCTGCTTCTCTTTATCTCTCGTTTTGGTATTCCACGAACGTGCAGGCTGCTTTATCAAATGGCATATTGTCTGCTCAATAATGAAGAACACTGTGGAAAGTTACCTAGTAGGCTACTTGCAAGAGTGGGGAGTAAAACACTGGTTTTTAAGCTACACCTAGAGACCGCGAATTAGGGTCTCTGGGATAACTCTTTTCAAAAGAAGCTAGTGGCTTCTTTTTAATTTTGTGGGAACTTTCGCAGATTAGATGTTCACAAATGCATTATAAGAAGACTGAACATTCTACCAGGCCTTTCTTGAGCACAAGCAAGTCATAACGAGTGCAAAACTGATATAAGTAGCTGCGTTGTAGAATATCGATAAAAACTGAGATATTTGAAGATGTGTTGGTTTGAGCGAAAGAAATATATGGAATTGAGACTGAAAGGTCTTAGACCACTGAGGCGGAATAAGTAGAGAAATTGAGATTCAAGGAAAGTGTTGCATTGGAGTTTTTCCGAGGCCCCAGTTCTTACAGATGAGACATTTGATTATAATGTTATCCATAGTAGTGATTATTTGGACGAGAGAATATGTTCTTTGCTTTTCTAACGAAAAATGAAACGAATGCGACCAATACTGTAAGTATCAGATCCAGCGTTTGGCAATAAAATGCCTTGAAATTTACACCACTGTTTATAATAAGTACTTAATGGAAGAGAGTGTAATTGGATGAAAAGGTCTAGGTGTTTTAGTTATCAAAACATATTTCATGCTTCATGTAATTGGTAACAATTACTTACACTACTATAAGTTTAAATAGTAGTATTATTGACGAATGTTAAGTTAATGATGTTTTAGTGATTAAGAGTATATGGATCATGATTTCGTTAAGATAACTGTAATCGATGGAGGATACAAACTTAACCTACTAATGACATGACCTCAAATGATTTTTTACTAGGTCAGGATATGTAAATTTCTTTCTTACAAGTAGGTGCACAAACCTTGAAGGCAGCTTTACATTTTTAACTGAATCTAGATTGTTGAAATAATATTCGGATACCACCTTTGAAGTAATTTTGTGAGCCGGGTTGATATAATGCGTTGAAAGTCATATGAAATCGCTGAAGATGGATTTAATGACTTCTCAACTCCAATTTTGATGCATCAGTTTCTTCCTAATAACGATTTTGGAAGAAAACAGGATAAATTAAAAAGACTTTAAACTAACACTCGCGCACGTCACGAAAGTTAAAAAACTTTAAGAAGTTGACTTCGAATAGTGGTTAGTCATAAGATCAGAGGACTAAGATTCTTTATTGGGCTATTACCTTATCAGAGTGTATTAAATGCCATGTCACTGAAATGCATGGGTATATCGATTTATTGTTAGAATCCATGTCAAAAAAAATTTAATAGTTTTAATTATGGGGTGGATCAATGGAAGTGAATGGCAGAAGCTACTTAAAGATTATCAGAAGGGTTTATCAATAAGTCAAGAGTCAAAGCAAAACCGTATATGTTCACGGAAATTGGCAAGTGGCCAGCAGAATTGAAGTTTCGTTTCATAGAGTATTCTTAATATCAAGATAGCGAAATTTCGGCAATATAATTTACTGTACTTTCGTAGCCACACTTTTCTATATAAATCTTCAAACTGCCCTCCATAAAGGATACAAGTCTCTGGGTTTGCAGACTGTCCGCGTCATTATTATGGTCTACGCTTTCTGTCTTCTACAACTACATTGGTTAGACTGTGACATTATAGTTTCTAGAGAAGCAGATGCTCACTTCACTAGAATGCTTAAATAAAGGAAACGAATGCTTCTGTTACAACTAAGAGACAAAATTGGGATAGAAATCGTTAAATTCAAGAAAATGGGAAAGTGATTTAAATGAGTGGTAACATTGAATGTCTTCTAATCGGGGGCTGTGTGAATTTGGGGGAAGAACAACCATGTCACAGCCGATCTGTCAAATATTTAAATGTTTCCATCAGCTTAATGCGGAAAAAGTGCAGATATATCAATTGCAGTTCGTCAGTAAACTCTGATCAAGTCAGAACTTCGGTCAATGGCATTGCACCATAATACTCATCAATAACAGTGCATATGATTAGAGTGGCAATTAACACTCAATACCAATTGGACTATACCATTTCCAAAACTGCCGTCATGAGATCCTTTTCCTCCTGCTCGCGAAGCAAGATGCAATTTGCTAATATGTTTTGGTTGAGCATGTTTGAGGAAACAATGATGGTACTGAACCGATTGGACCAACCAAACTGCCATTCATCCTACTCCCTTCAATGGCATTGTACTTCATTTTGTTTTTAAGTTATAAGCCAAGTGAAGATTGTTAAAAGCAGACACCAACGGAAAATTAGAGCACTCATTTTCCAAACGCTTCCAAATTTATTTCGCTCAGAAATGCAAAACAATGAGTGGAGCTCATTGAAAGAAGGTGATAACGTCCATCTTGTTTCCGAATGCAAATTTTGAATTCACTGAAGTGGGATATATGAGTTCAATCTGAAGAAATGCCAATGTGAAACAGAGAAATGACATCAACGGCTTTTAACCAATTAAATTAGTCTGACCAGTGAATTCAAACTACTCCATGCGTTTGGGCAGAAGGCGTGAAGCTTATGTGGAAGCTATGGGAAAGGCTTTGGGTGATTATTTTGTACACGTTCACATTTCGATTGGGAGAATTTATTGTGATGGGGCTTTCCACGGGTGAAAGTAAATGAAAACGGATCAATGTGCACATAATATTCATTTGAAATTCATCGTCTTTCAAATTAAAATGGCAATAGCTGAAATAAATTCCATGTCAATTGCACTCAATAACTCAATCATCGGTAGTACACAGCAGCAACATGGTCAGTTGCGATAAGACTTGAGACATGGAAAAGCTACTAATATGAATATAATCGCCTCTTTCACGATTCTACAGCAGGCATTCTACAGCCTGACCCGACATGACTCTGTGGAAGCGTAATTTTAATATCAACATTCACGAAGAATTAAAAGGTGCCTTATACCCGTCGATTTCACACACCCTTGCTACTACTGAGGCATCGCCATAATGCTATATTGGTTTCGCGACCACTTCAATGAGCCTCACTTTACTTTTGCTGATAATTGTGCGCAGTTCGAAGTGAGTCGAAGCTTCGCAAGCTCTTGTTGTTGAAGAAGGACAGTTAATTTTATTACGAAAGATTATCCATCTTTGTCCGTCAAGGCCTCTAACACCGGTCCTGTCGCCTTTGTAGAATGTCTCATATGTTGTTCTTGTGGAAATGATGCTATAGACGAAGTATCGGTGTATAACATTGTTAAATATCGAGTCTATGATAATTGCCACAAATGATAAATGTCATGTGTTGTAAGCTACTCATTCGATTAATCGAAAACACAACTTGAAAAAGAACTTGGAAATAACTCATTGAGCAAGATAAGGAGAAAATATCTATTAGAAACCTGCATTTAATTCCATCTCCATGGAAGTAAGTAAAAATAAATAAGCTTATTTCCTACCAATGTGTCCTGCCAGGGTCATCATAAAGTACATTAAACACTGCACTGACTCACCAAATAGGTAGATAGATTAGTTGAAGTGTTTAGACCTCCAGTTGATCTCATTATGGTATTAAAAGAGCAAATTGATGTCCCCGTAACTGGACATAAATGACCTTAATGACAAACTTCGATGTAGAATACTGAATTGGCAATAATGAAAGCAAAATCAAATTTAAAATCATAAATGTATTATATTAAAAGGAGGGAAAATTAGCGAAAGATGTGCTACGAAACTAGTATTTCAGAAACAATGATAATATGAGGGAGGCAGCCGAGACAGCGAAATAAGGAGCAACGACAGAGGATGAGGAAGTTGTCGTAACAGTCGTATCTGGGTTTGGTGGCGGATCTTTGTTTTCATCATCAGGTTTTGGTGGTGCAGCTTCTGTGTTTTCTCCAGGTTGAGGTGGTTTCGTTTGATCTCCCACTTCCTCTTTATCCTTTTCAGCCATCACTAGTACGGCAATACAAAATATAAATACAATTAAGAAACGATGGGTTCTCATTTCTTTCGCAGATACGTGTTTATGAGTTGTGAAAGGCCTCTCCAATACTCGTGTGGGCTGCACCTTTGCCTTGAGTTTTGAATGAATGATTGGCTTTGATGAGTTTACCAATTATCTCTGTGATGATGAATTCTTATACGAACAAGAAAGCAATTTTGACCTTTTCCTCTCGTCAT
Source organism: Hymenolepis microstoma (assembly GCA_000469805.3). Taxonomy (NCBI): domain Eukaryota; kingdom Metazoa; phylum Platyhelminthes; class Cestoda; order Cyclophyllidea; family Hymenolepididae; genus Hymenolepis; species Hymenolepis microstoma. The sequence goes on from LR215989.1 coordinate 30,558,470, forward strand.
TCTATAATGAGATCACCTGGAATTCTAAAGTAGAAAATATATGAAACTTGTTTATATCAAATGGCAGGCTTTATGATTGTTATCAATAGCCCTTTAGTTGACTTCGGGCTTCACAGAGTGGAGGGAAGGTACACCAAAGTCACCAAAAGCCGACAGGGGAACAGAAGAGCCATTCACAGATGTAAAAGAGACCGATACAAAGGTAGAGAAAAAGGCAAGTCAAGTAAAGTTCTGTTGAAGTGGTGGAATATGACGTATAGTGGGGTAATGGTAGTTTGAAGTCAGAAGTCAACTACCGGTTTATAGGCTTTTTATGCCGTGTGAATATACGTCACCCGTGGTGTACCACATGGAGGGAAGTCTATCGCACACCCCATATATAAAACTAAGACAAATGATTAATTAGCTCTCCACAACATCAATTAAAGGCGATATATATGATGTAGGAACTAGAGGAGGGAACATGACGTCAATAACATTTCAGGTCATCATACCTATTTCCACGAAGTGAACTGATTGAAATGGAAATTTACACTGTCCAAACTACAAATGAGTTGGTAGTATGCATTAATGATGATGATTGAAGGACGTTAAAAGGGGAATGTATTTGTGTCTAATGAAAAGTGTATGAAATTGAAAAGTGTTCGAAGGTCGTCATGTTCGTAGGCAAATTCAGCAATCCATCGATGACTGAAAAATTCGTTTCACAAACCGAATACCTTTTATAGCACAGAGGAAATTGGGCAGTCACAAAATCCAATCAGCCATTCAAAAGAAATGAGAACCCATACACTTATAATTACATAATTCGGCATAGTTTAACGTTTGCACGAATCCTACGCACTTGTTGAATTAGACGTCATTGAAGAAAACCTTTGTGGACTGCAATCAATTTGCAAAATATACCGGAAATATATTTTGTCTCCATCAAGTGGCGAACACATCACACATCCATTAACCTTGAAAATAATCTTTCAGATGAGGAGTGTGTTGTTCGTTGCACCTTGGGGTGTGATTACACTTCAGGCACTCGAGTTGTGAGACCTGCGTGGGAAGTCTGAAGTAGTTGAAACTTAATGAAGCGACACGAAATGAACTTTACGGTTAGTTGATTCCAACATTGCTTAGACAATTGCTTGTTTCTATACACTAATTTCTGTAGAGAACTAGGTTCACTTCAACTGCCTTCATTCAATGTAGTTCCATACCAGATTTTTTGGCTTTATAGTGTGATAGAAATCAAAGGTGTGCCGTTCGTTTTGCATTGAATTATAAATGCTCAAAAAGTGAAATGCATGACTGCATGGATATCCCATTTTGTATTCAAGGAGCAATTAATAATTTAAACGATGCGCAAGTCTAATAAGTGTGAAACACGTATTGTGTTTAGGTATAGTTGAAATGGATATTGGCTTTCATTGATGGTAGATAGCATTTATGGTGTGATGATTGACTGGGCATCTGAAACCCTTCTCTAAGGAAGCTTTTTCACTAACTTCCATCATTCTCTTTCTATTTGACTCTCGTATTGAGATTCCACGAACAGGAAAGTTACTTTGTGCATCAAATAGCATATCGTTTGGTCAATCTTGAAGGTGGAAATGCGTTGAATTGGTAGTACTAAAAATCAGAGTGAAGCAACTGGCCAATAAACACTGGATATTTTGGAAAAATAATCAATAAGTGATCTAGACGAAGAAGTGTGAGTTTAAACCGTAGAACGTGAATGAACGCGAACAGCGTACCACTATTTTCGAGCCTGTCCTTGTTACATTTACCGGTCTCTCTGCAAATGCGATGTAATTGTGATGTCAACAGTCATCATTGCAATAGTAGTTTAGAGGGAGAATTACCAGTTTCATGGTGGAGCACTTCGGTTTAACTGCAGTAAATTCTTCGAGCCACCTATGGCACCTATGAAGCACCACTGTGGTTTATTTCCTCTTGAAGTAGATTAAGCATTGCAACCCAATTTTGAAAATCTATATTTCTTAGAGGATAACTTAAGAGCATTAAGCGTGATGGATAAGAGGTGTTTTAATACAATGTGGTAAGGTAAACATTATACTCGACATTGAGAGTGATATTGGTTGAATATTTGATGCTAGGTGGTGGGGTGGCCTAAGACGTGGAAGGTGAATGTTTAAAAGTGGTTTCCTATAGAGCAATTAGAACTACTCTTATTTGAATACCCTGTCTAACAGCTTTATTATGATTACTTTCAATTTTTCGTGACAATGATAAGGAAAGGGTGTTAGTCTTATTTGGCGCAAAGCAGCCTAAATGACCATAAAAATATTCTCAGCAATATTATGTTAATATTGGAGTATTAATTGCCTACATAGTGTTGGGTTCCACAAACACACAGTGTTTGACACTTTGAGATGACTTCCTTACATTTTCACATAACCATATAACCAGCATTTCAATGATAGGGACATAACTTTGGCAAAATGAGTAGGTTAGTCAGTGGATAAATGTGGAAAATATGCTGTTAGTTTTGGAAGTGTGTGAAATGATAGTGTAAATAATTAAAGAAATTAGCTAATAATTCTAGCACCTCTACTTTACTACTGAACGAGGGACAATTGTAAAATGCATGCAGTTGGTTTCAACACCTTTCCTGGAAGCACCTCATTGACAATAATCCGAGGCGAGAATTGAGGGCAACTTCTGCTTAATTGTTGGATTTACATGTGCCAATGATGCAATGGTGTTAGCTTATCTGCACGATGTTTTCTTGATTTGTAGCAGTCAGGCTTCATTTGGAATACCAGAAGAAGTATGGACAAAGTGGAAATAGTGAAATTCAATATTCATGAGAGTAACTTGTGTCAGAAACCAATACTTTTTATCCCGAAATTCGAGCACATATTCTTTCTTATAAGCGTTAAGTAGAGCGACTAACGTACATCGATCGAAAAGTGACTTGATTTTCACTCTCATTTACTATAATATGAGGCAGTTCAGCTGTTGAATTTGGAAAATGTCCGCTTTCACTTCCCAGGACTGCCACGACATCAACAGACTTTACAGTCACAGTTGAAATGTGAGCAATTTATTGGTACGTACGAACATCACCACACTACTTATTGCTTATTTACCAATAGAGATTGAAATAAGTGTTGGCGCAAAATCTACCTAACTTGGTTGGTGCATAGGCTCTGGTCATCTCGAGTGATGTAAGCGTGAGAATGGCAAGGTACGTGGGAGATGGCTTCAGAATAAAGCGAAATGCAAGTTAGGAATTTACGAGGAATGTGCCGAAAAGTCATCACTTTCAATAAGAAGCTAATTTTGAGAGAGAATTACAAGAAAATCTCAAACGAGCTCATGACTTAGACCAACAGATGAAGACACCAATGAGGACTTGCATTTGACCGAACTCTCGTGACTAAAATAGTCAACGACACTAATAGCTGTCTACAATGGCGTAATTTCCCTTAAGAAGTGTATTCGGATGTTTGCCGGAAAGAAAGTTATGCTTTTGCGCCATCGAAAGAGTCACTGTAGCTCTGGCACAATGCCCAACAAGGGATTCCTATGTCCAGTGTCTAGTTGTTTCATATCGTATAATTCGTCGTAAGGGTTGAAGCAACACTGATCTGAAGTTCATCATCAATGTTGATATCGACTGAAGAGATGGACTGAAATTGAAGAGGCACCTTCATCTGATGGGTTATAAACAGTTGGGTATATTGAGATTCTATGTGAATATGTGAGCGAGAGACAGAGAGGAAGAGCCAGAGGGAGATAAACAAAGGTGGAATAACCTCAGTTATTAGATCTACAATTTTGCTCCCGCATAGCAAGTACTTTCATCTTTGCTAATTGTCTAAAGTTCTTCATTTGTTCAAAGTTTTAAGAGCCTCTGGTTATCTCCACATTTGCAGATTTCATTGTTATTAATAGCAGAAGAATATGACTTGTAATGAGAAATACTACAAATGAAGACGATTTCAAACTCAGCAAGACATTCTAGTAATAACGACAATGTCGTATGTCATATTTATGGCAAAGACAATCAAACAAAACGGATTGAAGGCCAAAATGATGTCACAACAAATGGGACATGAAGTTCCCAAGTGGTTCATGCTGGTACAGTGCCTATCAGTGCCCAGTCAACTTTAGTCAATAAACTTGACAAAAACTTCAGAAATACTGACGGAATTTAGAAATTCGTTCAATTCATCTCAGATGAAACCTCGGAAAACGCTTATTCAACTTGTCGTATATCTCAAGGTGCTCGTCTATCATGGTGACGTCGGGGGTTAAACAACTGAAAATTTCTCTTTAATAAATAATTAATAAATTTCTCTTGCAAGATTAACTCAAGAATATCTTGCCGTAATCAAGTCGAATTGTGCTACCCTTGACTGAGTGAACACTCAAGTGCATCTAAAAGGCTAACGTTGATCACAATTAACGTTTGTTCAATCACCTGTTTTGTGCTGTGAATATTCTGTCTCAGTCAACTCACCAAAAGACGAAGGACACATTTGAATTACGCGTTAATAATCAGATCCAACTTTAAGAAGCATCGAATTAATCTACTCATCATCTTGATGGGCAAGACATTACAACGATTTTTGGAGAGTAATGTGATGTGTAACATGGCCCCAGTTCTGCAAATGTAAAGGGTCAAAAGTGATGAAATAAAGATGCATTCTTAAACTTTTAAATCATTTTTGCTTCTTCACTTGAACTATGCCATTATTCGACTCAACGAGACGTTCCAATAATGCCACCAATATCGTAAGTCGTATTTCTAGAAAAGACAATCAAACAAAACCGATTGAAAGCCAAAAAGAGGATGACAAGTGGACAACAATCGCAGATGGTGTTGCGACTGGAAGTGAACGATAGTCAAACGCCTCTCCTACTACCTTTAAATTCTGAATGATCAGTATTAAAAGCCTCTGAGAATGAGTAACGAGGTAGTGAAATGAAGAGTTCAATTAACTTTGTTCCATCCAAATAACCGTCCAAACAAATGTCACAAGATACCAAATACTGGTAGCCAACATTCATGACTTTGAAGTGTGCGAGAAAAGAGCCTCTCGAGTACTAGCAACCGATTCCTCCAGATATAACTCTTCATTCTTTCTCAATACTCCTTCCCAACTTTGAATTACAGTATTTCTGCAGTTCTGAAGTTGGCATTAGGATGACTCTCCCTTTTCACTCCGTTTAACTGCCTTGAATAGGGCAAGAAAATACGCTTTCAGTAAGTGCATGCCCAATTACTGCACTTCATGCGCCTATCCTATGAGTATTTCCACCTAAAATTTCGATTTCTGTGCATACTGCTGTGACATTTCATCTACATAAATTGCTGACTTACACGAAGGTCAACTTACTCGTTTCTTTTTCAACAACCTCTACAATTGAATGCATTAGAGCAGCAATGGAGCATTGCATTGACTGTGACTTAAGTTCTCAGAAGATTCACGCTCTCTTTATTGGACCATGTTTTGACGCAAAACATTTATTTTTCGAGAGGTTCGAGTAGACGACAAATTGGGTGAAAGTATTTAGTTGCTTAAGAGCAGTGTTTCTGATTGCAAAAGTCCACACAGAGGAGTGGAATGCACTGAAGTAAACTTTGGGAATGGTATTTTAAATAGGTGGTGACTAGTGCTAATCAAGTGGACTCTACATGACAGGCACACATGTGAAAATGTATGACAACCCATGGTCACAGCAAGTAAAACCTATGACAACTAAGATTGCAAGTAAAAAGAAAGGCTTGGAGAGACAACAAGAAGAAATGGGAGTTTGGAGAAGGTGAATGCCTTATGTCGGAGTGAGATAGATAGAGAGACAACAACATTTATTGAAATGATGTCATGTAAAGGGGAAAAAACTTGAATATCTGAGTGTCTGAGGAACCAATTGCCAACTTCACTTGAATTGCGTTAAAAAGAATGATCTATCCATTAAACTGGTTACATTTTCTCAACTCACTTAAGAATTGCCTACAACATTTCCAGTTTGGTTTCAAGTCACATAGAACGAACATTCAGTAAAGTGTGTGGTGTCAGTTGTTTTATCAATAGAAAATACTAGAAAATGGAGGGTGTACCACTGCTGTACTTAATCGTTCGAACTTTGAAATTAGTACTTTATGAAGAGATCCCAAGATGATATTTTCACAAGTACTACCCAAGTACTTGGTAAGTTCTTTGTCTGCGAATATCCAGAAGGTGGAACATGAGGACTTGATTGTCTCCCTCCTCTCTCCTCCTTGGGTCTCTTTATACTTACACCATAGTAAAGTCAAACAATGCGCTTACTTTACAAATTATGAGTATTTCCAAGATTTTACTCAAATAAGTATCAAATAGAAATTGGGGTGGATTTCGCACCAATAATTGTGACTGCACCAACAATGCCAATCTCGATTGATTAAGATTGAACAACAACAAGCAAATTGGACCCATGTGAGTTTCTTATCACGCTATCTTGTCTGAGTTAAAACAATCATGATTTCTGCTTGTTCCAACTTTCAAACAGCAAAGTTCGACTCACTGATTCATCTACCCTTATCATTTGAGCCCTAACTAGTCAATCAGCCTCTTCCAAAGCCCATGTTCTTTGTGTGGCTTTTTAAATTTGACCATTTTCAGTGCTCAATAAGATTGACATGAATTGTGTTGAATTTAATCGAAGCAAACCGATGAAGCAGGCTTATGTGGCGATTCTGCATTTTGCTGATGGAGAACTGCCGAAGAATGCACAGTGGACACGGAAAATTAACTCGTCCGGTTGCAGCATTTCAACCTGCATCAATATTCCAACTTTGTTCGGATGCTTCTTGCTGAAGTTACAAGAATCGTAAATCAGTCAAGTACATGGTTGTATCATCTGTTGTATTAACACTCGGAAGAGCATGTAACAGGTGTAAATGGAGTAATTTGGATTTCTAGTAGCATTCTGTGTGCATTTCTTCACTCTTTGTCGCCATCGTAATTTACTAGCCAGTGGGACATTGAATTTGAGTTGCGATCTCTGAATATATCAGAAGTGCAATGCTTCAACCTTGGAAGCCAAAAACCAACGCGGATATACCAAATTATATATCCAATATAGTAACACTGTCTATACCAACTATGTCATGGATCTGTTTGCAGAGTGAGAAGGACTCTGTTATGAGTTATTAGTGGAAACAGTTATTAGGAGTTACTTAAGGTGTAGGAAGTCTTTCAAGTCCATAGTCTAGAATGCAGATGACCTTCACCTTGGACGTGAATGAGCGGGGTTGGTGGGCCGAGAGGAGGGGAGAGGAGGGGGGAGGGGGATTGAAAGTGGGCAGTGGTTAGGTTCCTTTCAGTCGATCATATGAGAAACAGCTTTGAACCACCCCCATGCCTCCTGTGATCGACATCAAGCGATGTGCTCTATTTACCCGAGGTGATATCTTACTTGACATATTGAAATACTAAGGAAGGAGTTGAGATGTTGCCATTTAAATAAGTTTAATTAAGACATGCACAAGCCGATGCTGTTTAAAGAATGAGAAAGCTTTGAGCAACTTTGAAGATGGACAAACTGATTCATGGCAACAAGTGTGTTAAGACGGCTGTTATCCCAGCATTTATTCATCGATATTTCTCTTCCGAATCCAGAAAGAGATCTACCTACCTCATTACTTAAACAAGGCTATATTTAACTGGACGTGCATTGGCAAGTTAGCAAAATTCAGAATTGGGTAAAAGGACAAAGAATTGCTAGTGAAATATCAGTAGGTTGGTGAAAAATAGGTGCCAAATTGCAGTCATAAATTTCGAAAATAGAACAACTCAGATCAGCCATGTTATACATTAACATCAGGTTGAAAGGCGTTTCCACTTATCCGTCGGACATTTAACCAACGAAAATTTATTGGAAGTGCACACATTCGAATAAGATCCACAAAATGCTACAAGGAGATATATTTCGGCCGGTGCCACAATGGCTACATTTTGTGACTTTATCAGCACTTGGAGAAATCATCACAGCCACCGTACTATATTTGTTTGCAAGAATTCTCCCGAGAGAAATTGGAATTTGTCTTTGGTTTTTGTGAAGACATTGAAATGGAGATTGTACACTGGATATCATTTTATTGCATTGACGCATTTATTGGCATTTTATCAATCGGAGAAATGTTCAAGTGACAAACAGGTGATGGTAATTTGAATGAAGGCATTTATGCATAGAGAAGAATTTTTGTTAGTTAAAAGGAGGATTTTGTCACTGCAATTCCATTGAAGTGGGTGGAGGTCGAGAAACGAAGCCGTAGCGAGAACATTATTATCTCTATTGTGGCAAGAGGTATTTAGGCTGCTGATGCCCAAGTGTCGTGAAATATGCCTTTTTGAGACGAGATTAGTGGGTGTTGAGATCCTAAACAGAGGAAGGCCATTGGGAGCAATGCATTCCAATCTGCAACACTCAAAGCAGGAGGTCAGTGTGGTTTCAATATGTGCCTCAATAAATGCCTCTTCCACTGGCGTAACTTCGCAGATGCCTATTCCACTTTTCACTTCCTCGGTAGCCTGACGTCCTTGAATACGGTGTCAATGACTTGCTAAAAACCAAGTGAAGTAACATGGACCATGGTTTGAGGAAAATGGAAGGAAGTGAGATTTAGAGGTGTTGCAAAACATATCCACAACTTTTCCATATTGTCTGCCGAATCTGCTAATTGATGTCAAACTGACCTTTCGGTACACTCACGATTCTTATAATTTCCCATTAAGAAGTTAATCTATCAATTCGTATGATTTCCAACCCACCCACGAGTTTCCGGGATGACCAAATTTCGAATCACTGTCTTCATATTTGCACTAGATTAATGTGGAGAATAATTTCCTGAAACGGATAGAGCTGTTCATTTGGTTAAATCGTAAGATGTATCACACAGTTTAATAACCCGATTTACAATTCAATAACCCAATGATACCATTTATTGCATTGACGATAATTTATTCACTAATATAATAATTAAACACCAGATTTTCATATAGTTATCATTAAGCCATTGAAGGTTTTATTGATTACATTGGTCCAAAATAACATGCCGATTATTTAAATCACTCTCCGTATAATATTGGAGAGTGGTGCTCACGTGGCCTTGAGTGAACACAAACTAATTATTGCTTCTGGGCTCGAATCAGCCTGATCCGACTCGGTTCAAACTACTCTTTGCAGCACGTCTTCGAGATCATATCGGAGTCTAATGGGTAGGTGAACGAGAAACACTACTACTTCTTTACATATATTAGGTTCTCAATGCAGTTGGACAAAGGAGGACCGAATCAATGTCAGTCCGCTTCACCCATTAAGGCCATCTCCATGCAGTCAGATTTACGTGTATCGGAAACGTTTTGCTGACCCACAGTGACTTCAACTCTGAATTTGGTGTAAGTCCAGACAAAGCCTACTAAATTGGTATGCCACATTTACGAAATGACTGTTGAGACACACGCTTAAACCGATTTTGACTGCCAAGCATGGCCCATTGAGAATGACCAAGAGACGAAATAAAAAATACTCGTTTAGTATCACAACACCTGCAGAATGACTTCAGTTTGTCTTGTCTTGGTCATTTTTTTCACTCCACTTCTCTGAATCTATTTGATAGCTTTATTCAATCGTGTTCATTCGTTGAAAGTTGATTTCCAATCTGTAAGAACTTTGTTAGGCTTGCTTAGCAAGAAATATTTTAAGCACGTCACATATCGAATAGGTAACCTCGTTCTTCTCCAAACCACTTCCTTTTACCTCAACACTAGTACATGTGACATAGTTTGTACTCAGTTCAACCGAGAGTGAGGTGATTGGTTCTGACCTACGTTTCCCCAAGTCAACACGATTTTGTATTTCTGAGTGCAAGGTTGCAGTCAGCCTCTCATTACCTACTAAAACAACCCGTTACAGACACCTCTTCCCAGATCTTGAGGTCCATGGTTCTGAAAACGTTCTATGCCACTTTTACCTGGTCCACTGACACCGCACTGTAATGGTCACCTCCTAGACTCAAGTCCATTTCTTCATTATGCTTGAAAAGCTGTTTAAATGGAATCTCATATTTTGTCATTCTAGTAATAGATGGACGTTTGACTGCTTGGTATTAATAGTTAATGCTAGGTTTCAAGTGTAGATTTGTCTGATATTGACTGATGTGAAGATATGCTTACGTCTGATGATAGTGGCATGGAAGAATTAGTGGAGATTTACTAGAACTGTCCAGTGGGATGATTCCTCGCTGCAAACTACCTGGTCTTAAGTCGATGGCGAACATGCTTACAGTCTAATGACGCAACGCATGCTACACACGTGAACTGAGTGCTCTGCTTAAGACCATATTCACCACTAATAGGCAGAGGCTTGTTTGATAATTTCTCCGTGTGCCAAATTTTATTTGACTTTGGAAGCTGCACTAGGAGTTGTTGTGATTTCGAAAACCGTTGTTCAAACGATGTCTCTACTGGCACACCAAAAATTAGAAATCAAGCTGTCTTACATGAATTTCCTATTGTTCAATTGTTTCAAATGAATTTGTGGTGAAACATATCGCTTTCTGCGTCATTCACTGCAATTTGACGAATCAGCTCAATTTCATCCTCTATTTGAGAGTGCTGGCAAGTTTTCTCTTGAAGGCCGTTTGTACAACACTAACTCGATTTCACTTCAAGTTTCAAATGTCTTGATTTGTCACCTGTATTTCTGAGATAAACACCACCATTCCACCATTTATTGACTGGTGTGTTAGTTTCACTTTGATTATCTTCCTGGAGTTTGAAAAGGGGCATGATCCTGCAAGACATTAGGCAGCTTCAATCATCTCAACACTACAGAGATGAGATGTGTGGTATGCGTATCAGTTAAGAATAGTATAGCTAAGAGTGTGACAAGTGACTACTAAAACTTACAACTTTTGAAATCAACTCGAATCACGTTAGACTCTATACAATTTTGCTCTTCCATTTTACCCTGTCTATGAAGGTGCCATGCATGTCGATAAGAACTGTTTTAATCCATCAAAGAGCTATTTCTCACACCGCCATTTCCCGACCCTTCTAGAATTCAACGTAGCATGAGATTTTCACAATTGGATATGCTCGTTTAAAACTCGAGTGGACATTTTAAACAAATGTGCAAGCCTGTGAATTTGTGTGATACACTTCTTACTCATCCAGGACTTGATGATTGAAGTGGGGCCAAATGAATTTATTCTGTGGATGTAGATCTGTCTACGGGGAGTGGAGTTTATATAACCTGGGAAGTGGCGTAATTTGCCGTTACAGTAAATTCTGCAGCTTAAAGTAATTTGCTATATAAGCTTCAATGTGACAGTTTAGAATTCTCCACTCATAGTTGCTTTCCGCCTTTGGAAAACACCGTCAGTCCAGTTGGCATACAATCGCTTTGACGACTGTTTTACTGTATTCACATCCCAACACTGAGCTCTAATAACCGCGGATACATATTCCAGGGCTATTGGTGACTTGAATGTTGTAGAATAGGCAGACATGACTGTGGGTTAGGAAGTATTTAAAGCTAACTCTTTGGTGATCACGTGTTTCGAATATTACTGAAGAAGATGTTTTGTGCATTTATATGAAACATGGTTTAAATTTGTGGAAATGTAGGAGAATGACTAACTTCATTGCAGGCATTAAATCTGTGAATCTGTCTATGGTCGGCTGAGTAACAGTAATACTAGATCAAAAGTACCAGTTTGACATGTATTGAATTGCAATTTATTGAAACATTCTGTAAAAGAATTGCAATTAAAGAACTGAGTGAATTGATGAATCTACAGTGAAAACGGGATTATACCAAGAAGTGTGCATTCAGAAAGAACTTGGTGAGAAGTAGACGGAGTGGGGAATTTGGAGGATTGAAGGATGGCAGTAGGTGAGTGACTTAGAAAGTGCTTATTACTTGAATTTCGAGGAATTCATCGCAGGAGGAGATAAGATGTGGATTGAGCGAAGGCAGAATGAGGAAGGGAAACATGGTGAAATCTTGATTACTTGTGCCGATTGAAGTGAGAAGGGATTAGAAGAGTGGAGTAGAAATGGATTCAAGGAATTATAAGATCAACAGTGTTCTGACACCTCAGTTGTGCTCAGTGCTGCTTGAATAGTATTGTATTGGCATCAGAACACTCAGAGCAAAATCGGCAATGTTGTCAATACAAGTCTGCCAAAATTCAGCCCAGAAGATGAGTGGATACGTAACTGCTAAATGCATTTTGATAGTTTGCCTACTAAATCTGTTTTAAGACCAGATTAGGGGAACTATGGTTTGTAAGAGGAGGCATTGAACAAAGTGAATACAGACGAAAATAGAACAAAGTCTCTAGCAAGGAAAATGTGGAAATCGTGGAGTGAGAGGAGAGTAGGGGAGGTGAGTTGAGGCTGACAATTTTTAAGGGATGACGACTTTGTAGTCTTCGCCTCTTCAGACTTGAGATTACCAGTTGATGAGTAGGGAAGTTTCCCTATCAAGTCTAGCTGTTAAGCTCAGTACTTTGTGACAATTATTAGAGAAGGTGGACTTTGGCAGTAGCATTGGATAGAACAAAGACTGGCAAACGAGAAAGCAGACGGTCATTTACAGTTGGCGCGTGCATTTCTTCAAACGTTAAGGCGTGGGACTAACCACCAGAATAAGATGTTGAGTATTGGACTCAGCGGTATGCCGATTCGTTGGGAATTTTAGGCTGAAGTAGAAAAAAGGGCATGTTATTAGGTATCAGACTTACTGAAAGATGCAGTGTAGTCTCCAGTTGAGGAGAAAGCTAAAGTGATTGAACTTGGGAGAGTTTGCAAATGAAATCCATAAACTCATTGGGGAGTACAGATATTTTGGGAAGATTGTAAATAAAGCACCGACCACAATTAAACGGAAGATGGGTGTATTGAAATAGTGAAATGGGGTGTCTTTTGGATGATACGAATAGGGGTTAGGACTGGAACACACACACACGCACAAATTGACCTGAAACACGTCAGTTGGGGAGAGAGGTTGGAGAGGGTGTTAAAATGCCAATAGTAGAATGGTCATACATTGCACTCTCGTGAGAATGGTCGACGGCAATGTCGGTGGACTACTGCTGAGAGCGTGAGAGATCTTTGATAAGTCCCCACGAGGAGTTATATTGGGCTGCTCTTGGTTCACCAGACGCAACTGACCGACTGGTTGACGATGCGGCAGTAGCTCGAATACAAAAATTATCGATAGTGTTTTAAAGTTTGAATTAATTCCTACTTGAAACGCAACATTACTCGTGTTTGTCGAGGAAGACTGTCCAGAAGAATACGCATTACAAGCTATTTTTGGTCGAGGGATTCGGGGAGGGAGGGAGGGAGGGGGAGGTTTTGGGACGCTTGAAGATTTCCTGGTTGGCTGGAAGGTTTTGAATGGATGGCACTTTAGCCCTTGGAATATGAGAAAGAAGATCCTCTGATTGAGTTGAAGACTTTTGAGCGTTTGATGGCGAAAAATCACACAGTGCTCCTTGGAAATATCGGTTGAATATGCAGGGGCTCTGCAGATGTTTGTCTTCTGACATAGGTGCCAGTTGAATTTTCGCCCGTGACAATTTCAGTGATAGGGCTTCACTGGTGGAATATTTCGCCACCCATTGCTTCACTCGTTCTTTAGTCCGTGTACGACCACGATTTGTGCATTTTGATATATCTACTTGGTGCTTTAGGTAAGTGGGATCATATCAATTTCACAATAACTTAAACAGTTCATCATAGTTTATACAAATTGAAATGTACATACGCAATTTGCTATCCGAGGGGGCTTTATTATTGCGGACTAAGAGTGAAGCCTAAAGTCAACTTACATTACCTCTCAAGTTAAAGGAACTTACAGTTTGCCGTCTTCCCGTTTCAGCAGTGGTTCGAGATGCAGGTACGGGAACGTCCGTCTCTTCGTCAAGTAGTGATTCCAATATTGCAAATGACTGAGAGACGAGAGCGGGTGGTTTGTGGGCAGGAGGAAAGGGCCATGCACTTCTGCCAAAGTTTGGCACACCAATCGATGGAATTAAGATCGGCAAAATGCGCTCAAAAAAAATTGGTCAACGGCACGATCCATCGCAGTTACACCAACGTGAAGAATTCAACCCCATCCTGCTTATATTGTATTTACAATAACCAATCAGTACTTTGCATACTCCTCCAAGTTAACTACCTTTAACGCTTAATAAATGAGTCTTTTTATAAAAATATGAGGGTTCTTGTCCTGTTCAAGACCTATAAACTAGAGGGTGAATCTTCCCATATCATTACTAAATAGATATTTCAGCTGGAGCGTTTCTTCGGAGTTGAAATTCACCAAGTCATTACCGACTCTTGTTAAGTTAAAATGTTACTTCAAAAATGAGATGACCTCAGGGATACAAGGTGGTATGCAGTGTGTACTGAGCAAACGGGAGTTAATGGAGGCATTTCATTGGGTCTAATTTCCGATTTATTTGTTTATGACTCAAATTATGATTGACGCTGGATTGTGCACAACGCTTTCGTGGGTGGTGCTCTTGAGAGGGTTGTGGCTAGGTATGGTTCAGATTAAGGTGATTTCAGTGTGGACAAATCTATGCAAATGTGTCTCCTTAATTATACTTAATCTGGTGTCGTTGATATAAAACACCGGCGTCCAATGTAACGATGGAGGCATGTGCACCTCAAGCACCACTTCTTACCTCTTATCAACAGCGTTAAGAGTGGAGGAATATGAGCGTATCACCATTGCAGATCGAAACTACCTCCTCTATACACTCCTCAATAATGCTGAACTATTGCTCTACTGGACATGGCGATGGAGACTATTAAATCATATTAATATTAGCAATTATTTATTACGAAGAGCCTGATTGGCGGATGCCTCGTAGGTGTCTTCTTTCTGATTTATTGATCGAGTCCTATACTCCCGATCAGATACATTGGGGTCTAATTGTCTTAGTGTATCTCTGTGGAATCAGAAAAGTGGAAGTTTAACGGACATTTTTTCCATTAAGGGGTTTCTCTTAAGTTTGGTGACATTGAGATTCAATTTGGACTCCACGAAGACAACAATCCGAAATAAATAACAAATTTGAACTCCCGACAGCATTGTTATCCTTGTTTCATATGTATTGTCACAAGGACACTACAGTAGTTGAATCGATGTATCCTTTGAAGATCTTGATGGTGAATTTAGTGAGGATCTTAAGACGATTAGACGTTGAGTGTGCATAAAATGTGCATAGATTTTGGAAAAATTTGAAAAGCTTCACAGAGATTGCAGGCTTTAAAAGAGATAAATTCACTATTTAGGGCTCTAATTATTAGGTTAGAATTAGCAGTAGGCCGAATTTCGCTGTTCGAAAGTAGTCATGATTGTTTTGACTCAAACGTGGTAGGGTGACAAGCAACCCCCACGGGTCCAATTGCCGTGTTGTTGTTCATTCTCAGTCAATCGAAATTGGTATGTTGGTACAGTCATAATCATCTGAGATGAATTAAACGAATTTCTAAATTCCGTCAGTGTATCTGAAGTTTTGGCAAGTTTATTGACTAAAGTCGACTGGGCACTGATAGGCACTGTACCAGCATGAACCACTTGGGAACTTCATGTCTCATTTGTTGCGACAGTAACGAAATACCATCCTTTGTCATCAACCAACATTTAAGTGAACATTCGTCAGTATTAAAATAAGCTTTCCAGATTACATACTTTACCACTTAAGATGAAGGTGCCTCTTCAATTTCAGTCCATCTCTTTACTCGATGTCAACACTGAGGATGGACTTCAGACCAGTGTTGCTCCAACCCTTGCGATGAATTATACGATATGGGGCAATTAGACACTGGACATAGGAATTCCTTGTTGGATATTGTGCCAGAGCTACAGTGACTCTTTCGATGGCGCAAAGGCATAACTTTCTTTCCGGCAAACATCCGAATACACTTCACGAGAGTTCGGTCAAATACAAGTCCTCATTGGTTTCTTGATCTGTTGGTCTAAGTCATGAGCTCGTTTGAGATTTTCTTGTAATTCTCTCTCAAAATTAGCGTAGATTAACTACTACAAAATCAAACTAAATTAACTGTGCTTTATAGTTCTGAATGAATTTTACTCTGCATCCCTTTGTAAGGATAAGGACACTTTTTAATCTCTCAAATGAATTTATTAAGTTTGTAGCGGATTAGCTACCTAACTAAGCCTCACTGTACTCAGAAACCTCAGTGGCAATTTCTCCTAGCCCGTAAGACCCCCAGAATTAGCTAAGCTAGTTGCAAAGCTAAGAAGAGACAGAGGTATCCAGAGAACACGTTTATTCTAGACATGCATGGCGTGGAGTGTAACAAAGGAGGAAGCGTAGTCATTCAAAATGGCGGATTAAGTAAAACGAGCAGAGGCTTTTGATTGGACATTGGCTGTGTTACCTCACACTCAATCTGCACGCGAAATTGAACGGTTGCACCTTCAAGTCACGCTGTGCACTCATGCGATGACGTGTCCCACACATTTAATCCCATTAGTCTTGGATATCTCTATGCCGTTAATCAAAAATTAAATTTGAAACAAATAAATGAACTTATTTCGTACTAATGTGAACAATCTAAAATAGTAAACGGTTTATTGAACACTAAGATGACTCTCGAAATAGCCAGAATAATTGAAGTTCATTGAAATCCAGATGATCCCTCTTTATTATAATGTGAGGTATTTTACGGGAAAAATAAGCTATCACATTAAACAGGAGAAATACTATGGAGAGACAGGATTGGCAGCATTAGCAGCACACCATCCAATGGGCAGGAAGTATGGTGGACAACAATTAGCTGGAACACAGATGAACCATGACTGCGAACTGTCGAAACTGAGCTAAGATTTTCAGTTTGGAAAAAAATTGTTCGCTTAAAAGAGTGAATTCAGTGATTATCACAACTGGTGTGTGTTTGGCATGAGCCGGAGTTAACGTTATTTTAAATAAACCGGAAATTGTCGATTTTCTACTATTTCTATTATTAACTGAGTGCTACTTCAATTGTAGTGGAATACTATGCTAATAAGAATTGACGAAATCTCAACTATCTCGATGGTATGAAATTGCTGCTGAAATCAGCTAAGCTTTCTCAACAGTTTGGAAGAAGCAAAGTCTAAAGTGCGAATGGCGTTCATTGTGCTATTGTGACATTGGTACCAAGCTTAGTCATTACAAGGCATCTAAGGCTGTGTAAAACAATGCAGACACTACTGGTTGGTTGTTGGCTGAGAAGTCTTCTCACTCACAATCTCACACGCCTCCTCCGGCTTCTTGAAATTACATTGTTAAGTCAGAGAAATCAAATTCAATTGACACTCGTCAATATAGAAGAAGGAATGCTTAACTGCTCTAACATTTCCTTTTCACCTTCATCGATATGCATATATGTGCAAGCAATTGTCTAAACAGTGGTGAAATCAACTAAGCGTAAAACCCATTTCGTGTTGCTTGAGTAATTGGTGGAGTTTATTTTGGGATTGATGGATTTCATTGAGTTTCAACTACTTTGGCCTTCCTACTCAAGTCTCAATACGCGTGTGCTTGAAGTGTAATTTCACACCCCTAAGGTGCAACGAACAGCTCACTCCTCATCTGAAAGAGTATTTTCAAGGCTAATCGGTTTAGTGTGCTCTCACCACTTGTTGGAGACAAAAATATCTCAGATGTTATGCAAATCGATTGCATTCCACGCAGCTTTCTTCAATCACTGGTAATTCAACAAGATCGTATGAGACAAACAAACGATGACAGATGGCGAAAACTACACTTTGCCACATTAATTCAAAACTAATGCACACTACTTCGTAACAAGTATTTCGCGTTTACCTTAGATCCTTCGGCTTTAGACAAGATTAGTAGACTACTCAGTAGTCAGGTCAGCGTCCGTCTACCTTACCATATAATTTTAAGGAAGGTATAGAGATGTGATCCGTGGGGCCGGTGACTCTAAATGTAAGATGTGATTTCAGGCAATTGATGTCAGTGGAACTCAACTGTTCAGTAATTCAGGAACTCTGGAATGCAAGCTTGTGAAATGATGATCAAGTGAACTCTGAAAGAGAAGAGCACCAAGGTCTTTTCAATAAGTGCACAATTTCTTTATTCTTCAGATCATATCTTTACTCACTAACGACTAGACGACAATTCCATTTATAAGTCTCATGGTAGGGAGAATAGGACATAATGTTGGATGGAAGATGGTGAGTGCGACTGAAATGAAGCTCGTAATAAAAGGCGAAAACTTCTATCTTGCCTTCCCAATTCAAACTGAAGTGAGGTAGAAGCCTAATGTGAATCACGTCTGGACACCTTCCCTAAAACTACATAATAAGCTAGACGGCCGCTGTCTTGACAATTTAGTAGTTTGAATGCTATAGAAATGCGAGGAAGTTGTTACAATGTAGTGTGAGGTAATTTAGAATTTTCGAAACACAGTATGGTAATCGGCGTCTCTTACTGTTTGCATTTATCCTACGCACTTGTTGAATCTTCAGTCATTGAAGAAAAGAATAAGGAAAAAATTGATAATTTGATCAAGTTAGAGTTTTTACAATTCAAACCCACGGAGACTCATCAAATCTTAAATTCATTTGTAAACCCCCTGCCAGTGCCCTATTTTCAGTTTTTACTGCGATCATTGCGTACTTCGCATACTCCAATGCTTCCCCTGTATTGGCAGAGCTTTTGTGTAAAATAACCAAACACGGTATTTGAAATCCTTATGCTTACATGCAGCTTCTTATTGATCCGGGACTGAATATTCAAGTGTGCTAAGAAAATAGTGTTGGAGTGGAAAAATTCCTCCCACCATAATTCTTTGCTTGTGTCAATACCCTCCAAAATGTCAGTGAGTGCGTCAGGTAGTGAATTGTCCGCAAAGTAGACCAAAGTATGACCAATCTACTCCTGTATTTCATTAATATCCACCTGAACTGTGAAAGTTGAGGAGAGAAGGTCAACCACAGATTAAAGACCAGATAGTCTCTCTTGCAGATATTCTGACTGTTTGAAAAGGTGAACCTGCATTTCAGCCATTCCCTCCCTCTGTAAAGCTACTTTTTCCCGCACATTGGATTTCAGCTCATGTACAAGGTATAAATCTTGAAGATAATGAAATTCAAATTCTTCATGAATGCGCTTGATAATGATGTTACGCCGAATTCTCTTGAGAAGGTAATCAATTTTGTCTTCGGTGATTGTTTCCAAACTTTTCTTCTTTATCTTTTCAAATGTCATTTTTTAAATTTGCAAATTTTTATTGATTGATAATTTAATTTAATGATAAATAGATATATTATACAAATATACGCGTTTTTCTTACCTCGATTTGACAAATCGCTTCCCTTCTCTTCTGTTTTTCTTTTTCGCGCCATTGGTTTAACTTTTTGGAAATAATATGCATATCTTTAAAGGTGCTAAGTTCTTCATGGAAACGCAGGTTACTTTTCATCCAGTTGCGCAGATTATAAACATCCCTAACGTAAGCCGTCATGTGCCTTCCTGCTGAAACAGCCCTGTTGAGCACAACACCTAGTCGATTGGACGACCTTTTAAAGTTCCGATTTTCATTAAGCCAATGGTACCAAGTAGCCACCACAGCGATTATGCATCTCTCATCATTGCCACAAGCAATAAAATCGGTTGCACTGACTACTTCGGGCATGTGAAAGACCTTCTCGACCATGTTAAAGGCCTCTGATAGACGATTAATAGGAGATACGTTTGGAGAAGAAAGTTTTGTGAAATCCAGCAATTCGGGGCAGTGTCGATGGATCAGGGCACACATCGCCAAACCGTCACTCCAACTGGTTTTAAAGTTGGTGATTTCAATCTTAAGAGTGCGAAGAAACATAAGATCATAATCTATCTAATGACTATGTGATGTTAATATCAGCCCGTCTTTAACAGCCAAGAGTCAACTATAAACTGTCTGAAGCGTCACTGTGTAGTTCAGACTTAAAATTAAATGTCTCAGAGAGAAATATACGAATTGGGCTACATATATAATATTTCAAAATAAATCTCATGAGAGTTACTTACACGAGCCACGGAATGCAAGCCTGAAGCATACTTGGCAGTTAATTGCCTTCTCAGCTATGAGAAGATTAAGAAAATCAAATTTTCTTTTAAAAGCAATAAATATAATTGTAAGGATAAAAGGGCAAATTATGGATTAAGTAAAACTATAGTTGGGCTCTTTTTGAGTCTGTTAGGAAGACTAACCAAAATTATGAATAGTGGAATCAGTATCTGAAAGAAAGATATTTTTGGAAGGACATATTAGATGATATAAATGTATAGTATCTGAGGATCCAAAAAAGGTCAACTTAGTAATTATCAGAACAGAACAAAAATTCCAGTACTTTTCTTCAATTGGGAATTTTGCATTGCGCTGTTCAAAATCCAAGGAATAGATCCATTCCCATAAATTTTAAAGCGCCTTGCCAGTTTTTCTTTCCACCACTCCATTGCAAAATAGTTTCATAAAAATTATGAGAGGTGGACCACCTCTTCCCTAACAAGGTGCTATCTACACATATGAAAATGATATCTACTGCACCTCGTCCTCTATTTTGCATTGATTGACATTCCCCCGCTCAGTTCCGCGAGGGATTGTTTACTTTCACTCCTGAATTCGAAAGGAGAGAAATAAGCGTGGAGAGAGAGAGAGAGCACGAGAGAGAGCGGGAGAGAGAAGGCCAAGGTTACATTAGAAAGGCGACTTCCTCTAGATGTGATTTTTTTATTTTAGCTGAGGTAATGGAACTACTTTCAGGAATAGGAGTTAAGAAAAAAAGAAAAGGAAGACAGTTTCCCCCGCCTTTCACGTACCTAGGGAATTTTTACTTCGAGGAAAAAAATAGGTGGTCTCGATTGCTAATTAACCCCCGTCCGCATGAGGGAGAAAGAGGAACGCGTTTCCGGGTTGAGAAAGAAGAGAATGCAATTTGGCTCATTAAGAGAGATTAGCTCGTGGTGTGCTTAATGTGAATTAAAACATGTCTTCGTCCTTGAAAAAAGACAATGACGCACAAATGCAATTTTAGGGAATTTTTTACAGCCCTTTACTTTAACTTGAAAATGTAATAGGGAAGAAGTGACAGCAGGGGAAAGTTTGAAACGAATAGTTTTATTTTTAATTTTTCTCAGCTCACTTCATTTATCATATGATTCTATTTTTGAGTTAAATTAATACCTTAATCTAATTTTGCCTGAATTCTATTTCATCATTTGTATATGAAGTCATAGTTTTCGGCAGGGAGCTACATTCGTAATATTAGCAAAATTTTTGCGTTTAGATCATGATCAAAAATGGAGATAAGGAAACTCCAAAATCACCTTGCTACAACTTACAGGATGACTGAAAGTACTCATGGAAATTGGTCATTCGAGCGCAATCAGATCAGATGGATCATCACAGAAGTGTCAACTTTGATCGATAGAAAAAATGCCCAGAACTGTCATGTAAAACTTAATTCTACTGATTCTATGATTCAGTCAAACTGTGGATTAGCCAACTATTGAAGTACGCAGTTGTTAATGCGCTCGATTGTGGAATCAAGGGTAGTGGTTTCGGTGGGCATTTGCCCAAACTCCATGAATGGAATAGACCTCCTGGATAATAGTCTAGCTTTGAAAACTCTGCGAAGCTACCCTCTTCCCCAGAAAAGTGTTGGAAAATTCATTCCTCCATGAACTTAGCATTTAGGCCTGATACTAATTTATTGTTCTTAAATAAGCCCTCTATCATGTTCTTTTATTAACGTGCTATTTTTACAGCATTTCTCTAAACTGAAAGTAAGTATCCAAAAGTACATTTGTAATTAAGAGTGGAACTGAACGAATACCTTTGGTCACGGTTTGGTTAAATTTCCTGCTTGTTCCAACGATTTTTCTTTACGTGACGATATTACCAACTAACAGTTCTCTCACATCACTATGCATGACAGAAAATTATTTGTCAAAATCGCCGCCTTTTGGAGAGAGAGACCTATTCCTTGATACAAATTTGAATTGACTGGTTCTCATCTTTTTGATCACAATTCCCAATGATAACGGTAATAAAAAGACTCTCAAAATGAATATCGATGAAGGAAAGAGGGGGAAGGAAAGGAAAGGAAATTTCAGATTAGGGCATTGTCTTGTTAGAAAAGCAAACAAGTTTCAATTGAAATTCACATTCCCAAATGTGGTAGGCCATGGAGGTATTAAAGAAAAATGAAGGTTTATTAAAATACATTGCTTTCCTTTTATACGACCTTATGACCCAGTTCTCTCTTTCTCTCTCCCTCTCTTTCTTGTTCAAATCACTTGATTGATTCTCCTTTTTCGATAACTATTCCTTCTCACCAAAAAGTACACCTTCACCCTTACTGTCATACGCGCCATTGCCTATGTGACTCGTATTAACTGTCTATGCATTTCCATTCACATGACCACACTCTTGTCGTTGATTCACTCTCCTCTCCTCCTCATCTCTCTATCTCAACCTCTCTATTCCCATAGCGATTTAATTAGTACATTGTGGCCGTCAGAACTTTTTGTGTTCTTTGTTTTCTGTTGTGAAATGTTTGCCTGCTGTTGCTACCTACTATCTTGAGCATTAGCTCCTTGCTTCCTGCCATAGAAGGCATCATTTGCAGTCCGAGTTAGATAGAAATTTTTAGTTTCTTGACCGAAAACCGTCCCTCCCACCCTCCCCCCACCTCCAACCTTGCTCTCGCTTTCACTCGGTAAAGTATTTCAAACTGACAAAATAAAATAATGCAGTGAAAGAAATTGAAGCCAATTGTGTGAACACTGAATATTACCCGCTCCCCCCCCCCCCCCCCCCCCCAATGTTTCCATTTAAATACCTAGCTTAAAAGATCAGCCTCTGGGAGAAATAGGAGACCTTTAATGGGCTTAGCAATGTGACTCGAGATTTTGGGCCAGTATGCGAAACTTACGTGAGGCCATTTTTTAAACTCTGTGCTCCACGCCCGACCGGCTGACAACTGACACAGCCAACACACACACACACCTCCAACTTCATCATAAGGAAGTGTCGAGAATTTACCAAATTTTAAATTCGAGCGTATATAACCAGTCTCCCGGCCTTATTTTGCTTACCTGTGATCTAATCATATTAGAACCTAGCCGGAATAACAGAGTACAAACAGTCCAATAAATTTTTTTACTGACAAAAATGTAAATGTATACATTCTTTATGCTGCAAGCTCTGCACTCACTGAATTATTAAAACACCCGTCGTTTATTACACTACTGCACTACAATGGCAAAATTTGTCAGAATTTTGGGCAACAATGGTAGTTGCATTTCGAGGAATTGGAGGAACTTTTTGTCTTCAAAAAGCAGTGAAAAGTATTTTATTTCCCTCAAGGACAAACCTGTGGATAGACGGCAGTTTTCAGTTGACACCAACGAAGAAGTGCGTTTTTCATCTCCAAGGGCGACTCTGAGTCGAATTGACGAATGAAGGGCAGTCGTGCCAACTGCAAAGGTAGTAAAAAAATATACATATTTCGTGCAAGACTTCAACAATGTGGTCATGCATATTCATAAAATCCCAAAGGGAAAATTTTATTATTCAAAAATTCAACTGAGTAGACTTTTAATTATATTTAATTTTATTAAATATTGTTGAACTGACTAAAATTAATTTAAGCTCTCAAGTCTTCATGATTTGAAAATAAAAAGTTGTTTGATCTCTTCTGTCATTTGCCATTGGCAGTCACATCTATGTCCTCATAGTGATCAACGCACCCTGATCATAGGACGGTGGAACTCATCCTTGGAATGCGGGATCAAGTAATGAAACGTGCGTTTATGAACATTTGAACTTTAGATCCCTCGAGAAATTCGACTACTCAACTCTAACATCAAGATAGTGCACTACGCATGACATTAAAATTCAATTCACAATGCACATAACACCCCCAAAACATCAGTTTGTTGAAAATGCTCCGACAAGCAGATAAGTTGGCATCTGAAATATTTCCTTCAAGTGCCCCGAGAACGAATCGCTATTCCATGGCATTCAGTTCGCCAACTGATATGATTGCCCATTAAAACAACTAATCACAATAATTAATGTGGTGAATAAATTCGAGGAAATGCTTAAGAAGGAGAGTTGTGAGGTGTTTTCTTTCAACCAACGAAAAGAAAATTTGCACTTTTGATATAGGAAGAAAGTGCTTATTCCAGCAAATGTGTCTTCAATATTTTCTTCTAAATTATAGCATTTTACTTAGTCTTACTTAGTCATAGAGATTAAATCCAGAACCCGATGGCTTTCCCTCGGTTTTTCCTTTTGTCAGATTAACTTTCAGTGATCAGAGGTAAGATGACAAATGTTCTTGGGTACCGAAAGAAAATTAAAATCCTCCTTGGCAACTTGTTACTACCCCATTGACCTCTCCAAATAGCGGCTGATCCCAGGACTCAATAATCGCACGGAATTAAGGCGATGGGAGGCTTAAATCGAAGATTGCAGAAGACAACGACTTTGCCATTTAGTATATCCTGTTGAATGCGCAAGTTTTAAGAGAAGTTGACAAAAAGTTGCTAGCCTCCTTTTTTCTGGATAAAAATCTTAAAATCTCATGTTACTACCTAATCATTTGCATTTTACTGGTTCCGAGTAGTAGGAATCAACAATTGCGATTGCTACTTCGGTGCTACCGAGTTAGGTATATCTCAACGCGCATCTTATATGTGGAATGAGTGACAAACCTATTGATAAATTCAGTTTCACAAACAGACTGGCTCGGTGGGTGTTGCTCGTTTAAAGCACTTCAATTTCGAAGACTGGGTTTATTGCTGATATGTAATATAGCTGCTATATAATTTAATTTTTAATATTGTCCTACACTGCTCAAGGAATCTTTCTCATTCCAACCAACGACAAGTTTTGGACACTTTGATTCTTTGTGTGTCAAAAAAAACAAACTACTGAAAGTGGACAGTTCATAACTGCAAAATTATTTGAGCATGTATTTACAGGAAGACGCCCATGTTAACAAATGATAGAGAAAAACTGAAATAGTGTACTTTTAGTTCAATAATTAATAAGAATCAATTTTCCAATTTAGCAGAATGCTCATTAAATGTCCAGTTCTTACATTCAAATTTCATACTTCACCTCTTCTAATTACTGATCAACTCTTATCCAAAATCTCCCTTTTTTAATTGATCGGCATTAAATTTAAATCGCCAGTATTGCCACTTCGAGTAATTCCCTCTTTCAGAGGGATCAAAATGGGTGCATCCTAAATCCTAAGCAATTTATATTAATCTTGACATTACAGAGTTTACTCTAATCGAGTGTAAGTAAAAGGTCAATATATACTTTAAATTTGATTAAATTTAGATCCGTCTAAAATGTTATTTACCATCTTGATCCTATGTGCTCATTTTTAATCATCTCAAATTTTTCGTAATCTTTTTCCCTCAGTAGAATCTCACTAAAATTGTGGCAATGAAATCTACTTGTATTTCTGTCTTTTAAAATTTAATTTCTAATATTACGAATAAATTTAGCAAAATGGTGAGATAAATTGTTCCAATTCATTAAAAGTTCTATTATGAAGAAGTCCTGACGCTTTTGACAACTATCAAGCCCATTGTATTCAAAATATGCCCGTAAAAGGAAATATTAACACTTAAAAAGGATGGAAGATTGGTATTGTGGACAACTCTTATGAGAATTTTGTATTCTGTAAACTCCCTTTTTGACCAGAAATGTTCCTTGACTGTACCTTTAATTACATAATCGATTTGCGCGAAATGTTCCACAGCGATTGTCTTGGAGAAGAGAGTAACATAATGGTGCCTATCTACTAGAAATTCTGACACCAACCTCTTCGTTAATTAAATGGAACTTCAGTGGATGACAGTTTTACCCACTAGTTGTTCACCAATCGAGATCGAAACCGCGACCTCCTAATTCGCAGTCCTGCATGTCAAAAATTGTGTTTCTATTTCAAATACACGCCAATAAATGGGGAACTCGATTGAGCATTGTATCAGAATTTTTCCCATCTTTAATAAATATATGAGTAATAAATAAAAATTTCCTACATATTTTGCCCTTTTATGGGGTATCGATGTAGTTTCAGTTGCACTCGGATGGGAAGGAACGTATTTTAAATCCAAATTTCGAAGCAAAATTATCAGGGCGCTTGAGACAACTGAGGTTTAAGACATTTCTCCTCATTTCATACAATTTTCCCTCATGGGAGCGTACCCCAAAAAATCCTTTTAATTGAAATGCAGGAATAATTAATTATTCACTTCGCGTGTTCCAACTTGCCATTGCATGACCATTGGACATATAACTTTAAATTTTGTAAAATTTCAATAAATGCAACGCTGTATTTTATTTAATAAATTGAAATAATAAAGCAAATGAGATATGTTATTAATTGTTTTTAGCTTTGAAAAATCCATTCATTCAAATCCAACTTGCTGGCATTGAAATTCGCCGCTGCTGCAACAGACGAGAGAAACAAATCCTACCCATTTAAACCCTTTTGACTCGAAAGATGTGCAGAAAGAATGCTTTGCACCTCCATTTGAATGTATCCCCAGATGTGTTGCTCGGAGAGTGCATCCAGAAACTGAAAGCTGACACTAGGGGTGCTCTCCCAGATTTTCTTGATGGTATTCAGTACTAGCATAAAAGCATTGAAGTGCATGCAGAATGCGGGAAAGAGTAATTGAAGGAGTTCCACAAGACAGGTTGGATCCGCTAAAGTCGAAGCGGGTGATGTTTAACCTTGAGCTGCTAATCTGTAATTAAAACAGGGTAGGGATCGTAAAACTCGTTTACGTCATAAGAGGTAAATATCGCATGAGTCTTACATTCGTTCTACCTCAGCAATGGCGGGTAGGGTGATAGAGTTTTGTATTTCTGTAATCAACCCTCCTCCTGGGGAGAAAATCTCATTGACGTTCCGGGAGGATTTTGAAGCCGCGCCTACACCGTTAACCTCAACATTCTGTACCTTCATTTGCCAGGTGTAGAAAGCCTAGAGGAGAACATATGATTAACAATCTCGAAAAGGATTACAGAGTTTCTTCGGGCTGTAAACCGCTAGAGATACACCAGCACGAAGATAAATTATCACTATTCACCAATAAAGTACGCAGAATGAGAAGGGCGCATAAGAGGTTACATAGGTGACAGTGCATGTGTTCTACATAGAAATTAACTCACCAAAAATGGATCTACATTTCCGCTCTGTAAATATTGTGCATGCATAGATAAAAGAAAAAATAACACTGGAGCTGGGAAAAGATAAAAGAATAATGTGTCAAGGATTGCCAGTATTAAACCAGGCCATCCCGGCACTTATACACAATCATTATTTTATTATTTCAAAAAGCTTTATTTCACGTCAGCGTAATAACAATAACCGTGACACGTCAATCTACATAAACCTAGGATGATAGTATCCTGAGGACAAGCAACTATCCTTCTTATTAGGGATGAATACTGTCAATTTATAGACATCGCATCAAAAAAAACTGAACAAAACTGTGGTCTGTGCTTTATCTCAATATGCGAGGACACAATAACCGGATTAGCTTGATCACTGGTCGACACAAAAGAACGCAATTTTCCACTTTTCTCCCACGGCCTCTCTGGGTTTGAGTTAACAGTAGCCAAAGTCATAAGAGCGGCACCAACATTACAAAATGAACATTCCTTAAAATTCATGTCAGTAGCAAAAAAAGCTTCTAAAGAAAGTAACCTTTTTCTTGTGGAAAATATTACCATTCAATGGTCTAGGAAACTAGGAAACGTTCTTAATAAGAGTGAGGTGTTTTAAGGCTGTATTTAAGCATTTAAGTGCAGAAAATGTAAGAATTAGTACAAGATGAATAAGCTTAGTGTATAAAGGAAGCCTTACGAAAATAACGAAATAATATAAAAAATAAGGATTTCTAATACGACGGAGATACTGATTTTGGTAGTATGAACGTACCTGAGAGAGTTTCTGAAGTCGGTGTAGACAGTGTGTTAGAGCAACAATAGATTCTGTCCATTGTTTCTTATCAGTAATCATAAAATCACCACTCCGGTCGCCTCTACCGTGAAATCGACTACTTCTTGAGTCTCTAGTAGACCCACCTCCTGAAATCATTTGTCGTTTAGCTGAAACGTATGTGGCAAAAGCCTGTGGATCCTTAAACAGGCTGGAATCAACTTCAGGAGCATCAGAAGACAACGAGCGCCAATCTGAAAGTGGTAGACTACCGAAGACGGAATCATCGTTGAATGAGGAATAATGGAGATTTGGAAGATAAAAATCCGAGAGCTGATCAGCTATATCCGGTGTAAAACTGCTGACAATACAGAATCTCCAATATTAAATATAAATTACCAATTATGCTTCTCACTGATAGTCAAAGCAATCGGTTGTTTGAATACCAAATAGAAAAGATTCGTCCTCATTCCATCAATTAGTAGCTGTAACAAAATATGACAAAATAAAAGAAGCCACCTTTTTCTTAGCTGCCAATTCAGACTTCGTAGCATCCAAAGCTGGCACATGGTCAACTTCTTTGGTCATTATTTCAGTGATTTTAATTAGGTATTCGGTTGCCTCTGGCCAAGCTTTAGCAGCAGCAAGAGTTTTTTAAAATATCTGGAGCAGATTTGACTCGATCAATAACTTCAATAAGTTCCAAGGAGCGTCGCTGCTCAACTAATTCCAACCAAAGACGGCGTAATTCATCTCGATTAAAGCTGAGTAAATGCTTGCACTGACCAATATCTCGCTTCATTTTCTGCACAGCTTTGCTATTTTCTAAAAATATTGGTCAAAGAAATGAAATCCAGCGCTTACTTTCAAGATTTTGAGATACGTTTCGATAAACATTTAGAATTTGTGCAAATCCACCATACTTTTCTTTAAAAGTTAGTAATAAAAGCACAAATCGGAGATACCATTTAAATAAACGTTAAGAACTTCCTCAGTTTCAGTATAATCACGTTCCAAAAGACGCCGTTTCCGTCCGCGAACTTCTTTGCTGCTACTACAAAAATAACTCAATTAAACTGCTAACTTTTCAAGAAGTCCATGGATAAAGGACATCGAATAAGATGATTGGGTGTAAAAAGAATGCATTTTATGCTCGTAATAAATACCATGATCTTAAAGACGGTGCAGAAATCGAATAGCTGACCCTGTATGAGGGTCTCTACAAAGAAATCAAATACGAGTATATGATTTCGGATAATTTTTGACCTCATCAACTCTTTGTCGCAAATACGTCCCAGTGAAGTATGACATGAGATAAAGCGTTGATTTAAATATTTGTAAAATAACTATGTAATATTTCATAACATTATTTACAAAACCTGATTGCAATACTGCAGTACATTTACCCTAAGGACACATAGACAACTACCCGCTGATTGATCTCCTAGATTAAACGCGCTTTGATAAATTCTGAATAGCGCAATTTCTGATTCATGAATTTAAATAAATATTCAAGGTTTCTTTTAAATTATCTGAACTGGCAATCGATGAAAACTTCAAACAGATTTACCAGTTTAAAAAACTGAGTTCTCATTTTCACTTAGGTTGATTAAACCGATATTCATCAAATTTGAACTATTAGGGTATCCATATGATTTGGTAAACTCATTCAGAAGGCGCGTACACGATTTCTTCATAAGAATAACCTGGATTCTGTGTATGGAGCAAATTTTCAACTTGCCATTCAAATTATTACGAAAAAGGTTTGAAGCTCAACAGGTTGCTTAATCGCCATTTTAAATATAATGGCCTTATGTTCTGAGGGATAATTAGTAACAATTGGAGTGGGAATATCATTTGCTAGATGATACATAACTGCATGTCTAACTTACAATTGCTCCGTAAAGTTGTGAACATTGGAGCATATTCAGGCAGGATGTGATCATAGCAAGGGGCTGTGGACGTACTTTCTCTATTAACCTCACGTTTATTAAAAGCAGAATAACTATGATATCAAAAATAGGATGATATTCGGTTTTGTTAACGCTTTGATAGTCTCAAATTCATCATCGTAGTTATCATTTAGTCAATTTTTATTCAATGAAGCATTTTATTTTATTTCACATAGGTTAAGTGCCATTCCTCCCCCTTGCAGAGTGGAAATATTAGTATTAAAAATATTGTCTGGCATTAGCTTTAAATAAATATAAAATAGTCACGTCTTTCCAATGAAGGTTAGACTAAATTAGGCTTTGCACACATACATATATCCTCACACAAGACTAATTGGAGAGCAACGATTTTTCCTTATTCAAAAGAAAGCTATTTGAGTCTCACTATAACAGTATTTATTAACGCCGTTGAGCACCAGGTAGAAATTAAAGTTCCATAAGAGGTTATTATATTTTATGCATTTTCAATTTGAATTTCTAGAAGTTCAATGTTTTCATGGATGGTTGTTGCTAATTTAGGATAAATTTCAAATAGTCCGAGTAATTTCGAAAATTGTTTTGTTAGCATGCAACTTAATAAATAATAAACCATTCACTGGTTGTTATGGCTGAATTCGACATAATAAATTGTAATCTGTATAGTATCACACTATTTCAAAGAGATTGAGAAAGTTATTGAACTATTTTAATGAATTATGGGAAAAAGATTGAATAAAAAAGTACTTCAAGTTCAAATTCATTAAAATACTGGATGAGGCGAGATTTCGAAGTCAAAAATGGTTATCAAATGTCCATGTTATAATATTTAATTTTGCTTCTGCTGCGTATCATTAAAACTACGTGTTTCACTGAACATTGAAACCATATAACAAAGTTACTACATTTTCAGAAGTTGAATATTTTGCTTCGTTTCCAAACTCAATCAAATTTCTCTTTTGTACGAACCAATCGCAATTGACGAGTTGACTCAGCCAATAATCAGTCTAAACCAATTAAAAGAGTCCTCTTATTGATTACATCAAGGTGGACGCGCAATTTGAGCAAATCAACAATTTGTTTCCAAAAGAAGTTTGATCCATTTCCTTGTGAAACAATTTCATTTTGTTTTTATTTCATTTTAATTCTCTAACATTTTTTATCTTATTGCTTTCGGTGAACTCACAATCATTTTGTATTTGCAGGAATGGTAGGGGTTATTTTGGAAACACTTAATGCTAAGAAGCTAATTGCTTTCGGAGTTTTTATACTGATTGCTCAGACATCATTCTTCTTGATTGGTGGTCTTATATCTCCGGTTCCAAACACTTATGAGCAAATTCTTCTATCCAAGTGCGTTGATCGCGATACTGTAAGAGAAAATCGTAACAATAAGTGGTTTTTTCTCAGACCTCAATCGTCTAATCAGACTTGCCATGAGATTCTTGATGATGGCCTATTTGAAGAAATTGGTGTATCAAAGAACATCACTGCAGACAATATCGTATTTGTTGCTCAATTTCCTCACCCAAGGTCTGGTTTCGATCTCAAAATGACACGGTGGTTTCAACAAATAATCGCCGTTCTAAACCTTGATATTAAGCAGAAGTACAACCTAGAGGCATGTATTCATTAAACTGACATTTTTACCATTCTCGTACTGGTGCTGATATTTGCTTTATAAAACTAACCACACATTTTAGAAAACGTTTATTGTTTGGGATATTTCTAATCAAAATTGATCATGATATTTATCGAACGTAAGAATATTATATTCAATCTTTTAATAAAATCATCATTCACGACGACGTAAAGACCAAAAAAATAATTTGGTACCTCCAATACATTACGATGTCGATTACTCCGAGATCTTTTCAAAAAACTGTGACCACTCAAAGCGAAGATCATTTATTACAAAGATATGCAAAAGTTTTTTTAATCTATTTGATACTCAACAAATGTTTGTCATGGTCTCCCTGTTTGTCCAAACTTTGGACCATTTCTGTACCATTTTTTATTATAATCTTGGACATTTAAAGTGTTCATCCTTCTAAATAAGGCTTTTTTTTAATTCTCCGCCTTAATGTGCCACCAACTGCTCTGCTAAAAAATATTTATTGTGACGGCTTCTTCTATTTCTAAATGATGCCAAGTTGACAAATTTATGCCCTTCTTTAGGTTAAGAAGGATGCCTGGTTAACACTTGATGTCAGATTAGGCTATCGAAATGATGGGGATCCGCCTGGGGAATGGAAGGAGATTGCTCATTCCACAGAAGTACGTCCTCTTTCCTGCAAGTTAGACGAACAATTGCATTTTAAAATCGGCTCTGCTGATGAATTCAGATTCTACGACTGTGAAGTGCTCCCTCTCTTCACACTTGGCAGTTGCCATCATGAAAATTACCTTGTCAATATTCGTATCCCAATGGATATAGATAACAAGGTCAATCATGAAATCGGTCTTCTTCAGGATGTGTGGATGGTAGAAATCCACCAAAATGGTGGTTTTACTATGGTGAGTTTTAATGCATCAAAGCGTTAGGCAAATTTTTTATTTAAATATCTACAATCTCTTACAATTATCAAATGAACCTTCAGAGGAATTCGAATCCGCGCCGATAGCTGCATTGCTACTACTGTGTCACAAGTTTTGTTAGTTAAGAGCTACTGTGAAAGAGTGGTAAATTTTCAGTTGAACAAAAGAATTCCCACAGTCACAGTCATAAAATGCGATACTTTCGTTATTCAGTACCTTCAGTTTACGCCTGTCAACCCCATGCGTTGTGTGCATTGATATCTTTATTAGAAATTTATGTAGTTCGTCAATGAGATGTCACATCATTGCTGTCTTTTAGTTTTTCCTTGGCGAATTGTGGAGAGTAATTGCAATTGCAATTCAGGTCATAAAAAGTGCAGCTTTGGCTTCAACCCCTACTCTTTATGTGCACTTCTTCGATTATATATCATTTATGGTGTGAATACTTGAAAGCGCACTGAGATCCCTTTCCTACTTATATCCTCCATCTGCATATTCGCAGGCCCATTATTAAATCCCCCTGTAACTCATCAAATGCTTGGCTCTGGCGACTCTATAGTTATCAATGCAACGTTTATTGAATTATTTTTATGATTATTTTTTTATTCAAACTCCTTTTGGTGTTTGAAAAAGTTATTTTTATTAGGAAATTTGCAATCATAAATCATAAATCGCATGAGTTTGTAAGAATAAGTTTACGTTAAATCTAGCTATTCGTTTTAACTGAAATTTTTAGATTAAACATTAATAACGTATTAAATCTAATGAAAGAGGATTCAAGAATTTACGATAAACCCTACTGATCTATCGATATCCTTCTAGTGTACAGACTCAATTCGCTAATTCTAGTATCGTTTGTAGCATTTGGCAATAGGTGTCCAGAGGTATGAAACGCATAAAAGAATCGTTTGAGTGTTCCTACCTTAAACAGATGGTTTTATTCATTTTATTTAATTATCCAGTAAATTTCATTTATTTCGATAATAGACTAGCAATTACTACAAGGTGAAACCTAATTTAAACAAAACAGTACTCTCATGCTTACTTTTTTGGGTTAGAGAGATGATATTCTGTTGTTCTGAATGATTTTAGGGAGAACCCTAATGGATCATCGTCATTTCACTGTCTCATATTGTGTTATTCGTAGTTGGACTCGAGGTGATAAACACTTCAGTTTAGATACTAACACCTAGACGCTCATTTGTACCCACCTGTATTGGTGAAGGGTGAGATTCTCATCAGAGTCAAGGATAACTGTTAGAAAGCGAATTTTCTACCATGGGCTTGGAAAGTTTCCGCAATATTGGTACGGCAATATGCTGTTCTGATATTTACATCTAAGCATCAGCCTGGTATATCAGTTAAAAATCGCTTTAGCCGCGCAGGTGTAATCCAGTTACCGCACGCGCATGCGTATTCCCTTATGGCTACTTTTCCAATTAACACGTGTTGTGTGTCTGTGCCTTCTGTGTGTGTTCGAAATTCCAAACGCTGTCTCTCGTGTTTCGCCGCGCGAGTGTGCACAGGGTGAAATCCTTCCCTTTGCATATTTCGAGCGCCTGTTCGCACATGTTCTGGTTGAATGAGTCATTGAAATGCAGCAACAGTGCTGTTTGCACATTCCAAACTGCCAATCTTCAATTCAAGTGACCTTAACATTCATAAGTCAGCGGTTAGCCTCCTCTTTTCTCTCACGCAAGATCTTTGATCTCTATTTTATAATTGGCAAATGTCACCTTACTTTTTATGATCTCTTTTGCAGGTATGGTTTGCACTAAAAACCTTCCTCTTCCCAATTGGCTTGGCTACTGTGATATTCTTCTGGCGGCGTGTCTCAGAATTGGATCGTCCACCAACTATAATGGAGAGCACAATATTTGCACTCGGATTAGTTCTATGCATTTTCAACTGTCCGGTTGAATGGCTTTCTCTCAAGTTAGCGTCTACTTATTTTGTAGTTAGTAGCTGGTCAGCATGCTTAAATTGTTTAAATTGTATTTCCTGCAGATTCAATGTCTCATTTCGGATCTACGTCAAGGAACATTTTATGCCACGTTGGCCTGTTTCTGGTTGGTTTTTACGGGTGAACATTTAATGGATTCACCTCATGGAGATCGAAAGCAAACAAGATTCGGTGTTTCTGTATATTACTGGCCAAAATTACTCCTGGTTGGTGGGTGCTGCTCTGCTATGAGTATCTTCGAATTGGCCGAACGCGGTGTACAATTGCACAATCCATTCTATAGGCAAGTCTATTTACAGCATTAGGCATTCTTTAGGGAATCAAAATAGGCATCAAATTTGTTTGAGTTAAATGGGGGAGGGGAGGGGAGGGGGGTATAAATTACATTAAAACTCATTATTCGGGGGGGGGAGGGGGGGTGTTGAAAGAAGGTAGACAGTGAGAGTACTGTGTGTAAAGAATCTCAGTAATAGAAAAAAGCTATATTTTGACCTTTCTTACGAAATAATTATTGGAGTTCATTAAACATCTGAAGCAATACTTGTTAGCTAATAGGGTTTATCTTGTCACCCTTCTTCTGTCCTTTCACAATAACCAAGTGGATAGGGCTCTTTTGGTAAATAATGCTTTTTGGAATTCGGAAGTGTACATATTGACAAAACCTACGACAATCAAGTAATACAAACTGCATGATGGGATTTGTGAAACTAATTTCTATGACAAAAAGGAATTAAACTCGAACTTCATTCATTTTTTCTTATTTTTATTTATAACATGGTTTTTATAATGCTCGAAAATTACTTCTCTTTCTAAACACTTTCATATCGTTGGACAGTTGATATCGGATGAGGTTAAATCATGCTTACACCCTTGTCTATTGCCTTTGAGATTTATTCAAATATTTTTTAATAAAACATCCCTTCTATTATGGAAGTATCAACAGTCACGAATGATAGCATTTTCATCTTATAACTTTGAGTTAGGATAAGCGGATGGTGAAATTTGGTTTTTCATCATCTCACTTACTCCGTTAACACTGGTTCGCACTTCTATGAACGTGTTTGGACGTGATTCGCCCTTCTGCTCCCTATTGCTCGAGCCCGATCACAGACCAACTTAACTAACGATTTGAACATTAGAAGTCGAAAGACAGACTGGGTGCACCTTTTTAGGTAGATGCATGTGTGGGGTAAGCATAGACGAATGACAACTTAACAATTTTCTTGGTTCAGAAAACTTTTCACCAAATAATTCAGAGAAAGTGAAGACAGTTTAGGCTTAATTACGATTCGCAATTTTCATGAGCTTTTACTCTTCGGCCGTTCCTAATCTACCTAGCAACAATCGCCTGGAGTATTAGCGAGGTCCTTTCGGAATGTGTCCTCATGCGTTTCAAACCTGTTGGCAGAAGCTTGATCCGCTTCTGTGTCATAGTGGCTTAGAGGGAAGAGAATTTAAAACAAAATAACAATTTCGTCGAAGGACAAAATTAGATAACTATGCATTATTATATTTCCGCCTTCACAATACATTCACCTTGAAAGATTATTTGGCATAAATTTAAATTTGCAAATGGCAGAACATGGCTCGTGATATTATTTCAGGAGAGTTGCCTCTCTCTTGTTGTTTCAGTATCTGGTCACATCCCCTGGCAGCGAAATTGGGTTACGCCAGTGTCATTTTGGGAGGACTTTGTGCAGCTGCCTACTTCCTCTACCTCTCAGTGATGGTCGGTCGAGCGCTGTGGCAGATCTTCGCCAAACGCCGACTTCTTCCCGCCCTCCAACCCGACCAACGTGTCTACTACTCCGGCCTCATCTATCGCTTCACTGCTCTTCTCCTCTACACCATTCTCTGTGCAGCGCTCACTGTCATATTCTTCATTTTCAGCCAGGTTAGTTTGTCAATCGCTGAAAGTGGTGGTAACTCATGACTATCTAGCTATAGCACAGTGATCACCCTTCGTTTTTTGTAACCCGTCCGGATTCAGAAGGTAGATCCGTTTTGATTGTTGATGCTTTCAGAGGAGTTGCAGCCATTAAACGTGCACTTTTCACGATGTAACCGAATGGATTTAAGTATTTTAATTAATTGTGTATGATTATCCTAATACAGTGAGTATAATTCTATTGAAAAATACCCACTACTTCTAGGTTAATATTCAGGTGCTTTAATGCCAAGTCCTATCGTAGTAAGTTATCTATTTTAAATCGAATTATTTGTGTTATTACTGCTAGTGAATTAGATGTTTTTGGTTGGTAATACTGAGATGTTCTCTCGACTAGACTGAAGAATGTTAATGAGAATGAAAGACGAGGTTAAGTGGATAATAAATTGGAAACGCACTAGATGGTTTCATTTGCCAAGGTCAAGTGAAACAGCGGTCGTGCAGAATGAGAGATTAATATTTTGACTGTTTTTTTTCTTGTCGTCTTTAAAGTCTAGACAGGTGACCTCCCTTATCACAAACACTTGGTTATCCTCGTAAAGATTGACTTTAGTGGAAGACTATTTTTTCCATTGCTTCCGGAGCCACAAAACATCTCAATTTTTCTTCATTCAACTCGATTAATGGGAATTATGTAACGGAATGTACATACTGACAGGCTGTCAACACTACAATTCCACAATTGATTCCGTAAAATACTTGTTTTAACCTAACTTTGCGAACGCGGGCGTCTGTATACATGCCTAAAATAGTCAGCTTACTTGGGCTGGATCACACACGTACACAGAGGAGAGGGACATCAAAGTCACAAAAAGACCAGAGAGAAGAACGGAAATGTGATTCAAAGATGTAAAAGAGATAGACACAAAGGTGGAGAGAAAAGGGTAAAGTGAGTATTGTGGAAGTGGTCGAACATGAAATACAGTTGGGTCATGGTAGTTTGAAGTCAAATGACAGTTTATAGACTTTTTTGCCCTATGAGTATACGTTGCCCAGGGTGCACCACGTGGAGGTGAGTCTATCGCGCACCCCACGTTCATACTATTAATTGAATTATCTTGATAGCGTTTTTAAAGTCGTTCTCCTCTATTTTAAATAAACTTGCGAACGGTGTATTGGACTTTGAATCTTTTTCCCAAGGTTTCAATAGAATGCAATTTGCCGTTTAAGTGACCGACGTGTACTATTGAACTTTTTTCTTTAGGCTAATGAAGAAAAATGGAAGTGGGGAAGCCATTGTATTGAATACTCTTCAGCGTTTATAACCGGTGTCTATGGAATGTGGAATGCCTACGTAGTTAACATTCTCTGCCTCTACGCCCCGTCACACAAGTTACGATCACCTCGTGGAAATCAGATGTTAGAAAACCTTTTAGTAAACAGTGAGACATCTGGAGAACCATGTCCAACAGACGCGGGAGTCATGTACATATTTTGTTTCACAAACGAAAAAACCGTTAATAAAAACAAAAATGCTAATGCATATTTGTTCCAATTTTATTTATTTTATTATCTTACGTCAACCTTGTCATTTGTTTGTCGCCCCTCATAGATCAATCAAATTCTAGGTCAATTTCTCAAAGTATACTTTATGGGCAATTCTCGAGTATGTATCCTAAATTAATTAATCTTTTAAATTTTGAAAATACCGAATTCTCTTCTTCACAATATGTATTAACCAGTCCGAGATCTCTGCGTGCGTGTTAGGATTTAGAAATTCAAGTAAAATTTACTGATAACTTTCTATTGTTTTAGCTGATTCACCTTCCACTTAGCTATTTTGTAACTAAATATTGTCACCTAAGTCAGTCAAAGCGCTATGAATTATTTATAAAATATGAAAACCAGAGACAAAGTAATATTCTGATAAACTTTTTAATTAATCAGAAGCCATCAGATTGTGTATTGAAGAAAGAAATCGGATAATTGATCTGGAGGAAAAGAAAAAATCCATTTCAAATGACTTATTTCTTTGTGGAACTTCTATTTCCAAAATGTGAGTTTTTTTAGCCCCTTATATCTAATGTTTGACTGGTCATGCCATTCTTTTTAACAGATTTTATTTGTAATTTCAATTTTTTATTTTTAAAAGCTCTGTAAGAAATACAACAAATAATCATCAAATTTCTTCCTCCAACTCGAATGATGTAATTTGTCATTACTTTTATCGAACTATTTCAGCTCAGCTCTCCTATTTTATCAACTGAAGCAATAATTAATGGATATCAAAATAATAAAGTACGCAGTTGGAGATTATTTTGCAACTTTCTCCATTTTATTCCTTTGACTAATGCTTTTATTTAGACTAAGTTTTATGGAAAGGAACTAATTGAAGAAAGCAACACACGAGTTCTTAAACAAGAGATTCTCAAACAGAAGCAGTAGGCACCTATCCCTTAATTTATTATCTTTATAATGTCAATATTAGAACCCAAAAGGAGGAGCGTTGTCGTTATTCTGGAGGAAGAGCGAGATCGGCTTCCCAAACGAGGTAGTAGTGAAATCGGCATAATATTGAAATTGTCGAGAATTAGTAATAAGTTTGGCGGTCGCTGTCTTGACTACAGTGTAATTGACTAGTTCGAATGCTAAGGAATCGAAGGCAAAACGCGATTGTGTAATTGTCTCAAAGTAGTGTACAGCAATTTATAATTTCGTAACACAGTATGGTTTTCGGCATCTTTTAACGTTTGCACGTATCCTACGCACTTGTTGAATTGGATGTCATTGAAGAAAACTTGTATGGAATGCAATAAATTTGCATAATATCTGAAATATTTGTGTCTCCATGAAGTGGCGAATACATCACACATCGATTAATTTTTAAAGAGGTATTTCAGATGAGGTGTGGGTTGTTCGTTGCACCGTGGAGTGCGAATTAAACTTCAGGCACTCAAATAGTGAGACTTGCATAGGAAGTCAGAAGTCGTTGAAACTTAATGAAGCAACACGAAACGAATTTTACGGTTAGTTGATTCCAACATTGTTGAGTCATTTACTTGTTTCTATACACAAATTTCTGGGAAGAACTAGTTTCATTTCAATTACCTTCGTTCAATGCGGTTCCATACCAGATTTCCTGGCTTTAAAGTATGATTGAAAACAAAGGGGTGCCATTCGTTTTACATTGAATAACAAATGCTAGAACGGTAAAATGTATGACAGCAATGGGATCTCCTTTGACAAGACTTTAGTTTCCCTGTAATTAAAAGGAAATTTTAGAACAGTTAAGCATTTTGCCTTCTCTATATTGACGAGTGTCAATTGAATTTGATTACCCGGACTTAACAAAGTAATTTCAAGAAGCCGGAGGAAGCATGTGAGATTGTGAGTGAGGAGACTTCTCAGCCAACAACCAACCAGTAGTGTCTGCATTGTTTTACAAAGCCTTAGATGCCTTGTAATGACTAAGCTTGGCACCAATTTCACAATAGCTCAATGGACGCCAGTCGCACTTTAGACTCTGCTTCCTCCACACTGTTGAGAAAGCTTAGCTAATTTCAGCAGCAATTTCATATCAACTGCTTCTGCCCTCGCGATTGATGAGATTCCGTCAATTTTTATTGGCATAGCATTCCACTACATCTGAGTCACCGTCACTCAAATGCCCAGTGGTCATTGTCTCGCTTTCTATCTTCTACAACTACATTGGTTAGACTGTGACATTATATTTTCTAGAGAAGCAGATGCTCACTTCACTAGAATGCCCAAATAAAAGAAACGAATGCTTCTGTTACAACTAAGAGACGAAATTGGGATAGAAATCGTTAAATTCAAGGGAATGGGAAAGTGATTAGTAACATTGAATGTCCACTAGTTGGGGTTGGGTGGATTTGGGGGAAGAACAACCATGTCACAGCCGATCTGTTGAATATTTAGATGTTCCCATCAGCTTAATGCGGAAAAAGTGCAGATATATCAATTGCATTTCGTCAGTAAACTCTGATCAAGTCAGAACTTCGGTCAATGGCATTGCACCATAATACTCATCAATAACAGTGCATATGATTAGAGTGGCAAATTAACACTCAATACCAAGTGGACTATTCCATTTCCAAAACCGACGTCTTCACATCTCCCTCCTCCTGCTCGCGAAGCAAGATGAAATTTGCCAATATGTTTCAGTTGAGCATGTTTGAGGAAACGATGGTGGCACTGAACCGATTGAACCAACCAAACTCCCATTCATCCTACTCCCTTCAACGGCATTGTACTCCATTTTGTTTTGAGTTTATAAGCCAAGTGAGGATTGTCAAAATCAGACACCAACAGAAAATGAGAGTACATTTTTTCAAACGCTTTCAGATTTGTTTCTCTTAGAAATGCCAAGCAATGAGTGCAACTGAAATGGAGCCCATTAAAAGAAGGAAATCTCAGACACCCATACTAATACAGTAATGCAACCATATTACTGATTATTGTGAACATTCCGAAATGAATCGAAGCTTTACTGGCTGCTGCTATTGTTGGGATTGTTGAAGAAGGGCAGATGTTTTTATTGCGAAAGAAGGGAAATTTTGTCCGTCAAGGCCTCTAACACCGTCCCTGTCGCCTTTGTAAAATGTCTAATATGTTGGTCTTGTGGAAATGATGCTATGGACGAAGTATCGGTGTATAACATTGTTAAACATCTATGATAATTGTAATAGATGCTAACTGTCATATGCTGTAAGCTACTCATTCGACTAAACGATAACGCCACTTGAAAAAGAACTTAGAAATGCCTCATTGTGCAAGATAAGGAGAAAATATCTATTAGAAGCCTTCATTTAATCCCATCATCTTGGGTGTAAGTAAAAATAAATAAGCTTATTTCCTACCAAAGTGTCCTGCCAGGACCATCATAAAGTACACTAAGCACTGCACTGACTCACCAAATAGATAGATTAGTTGAAGTGTTTAGACCTCCAGCTGATCTGATTATGATATTAAAAGAGCAAATTGATGTTCTCGTAACTGGATACAAATGACCCTAATGACAAATTTTGATGTTAAATACTAAATTGACCATGACGAAAGCAAGAATCAAATTTCAAATTATAAATTTATTATATTAAAAAGAGAAAAATTTGTGAAAGATTTGTTACGAAACTAGAATTTCAGAAGCAAAGATAATAGGATGGAGGCGAAAGAGACAGCGAAATAAGGAGCAACGTCGGAGGATGAGGAAGTGGTCGTTAGAGGTTCCGGTTCCTGGTCACTGCCGCCAGGCGGTTTTGGTTGATTTTCAGTGTCGTTGTCTACAGGAGGTTTTGGTTGATTTTCTGTATCGTTGTCTACAGGAGGTTTTGGTTGATTTTCAGTGTCGTTGTCTACAGGAGGTTTTGGTTGATTTTCTGTATCGTTGTCTACAGGAGGTTTTGGTTGATTTTCAGTGTCGTTGTCTACAGGAGGTTTTGGTTGATTTTCTGTATCGTTGTCTACAGGAGGTTTTGGTTGATTTTCAGTGTCGTTGTCTACAGGAGGTTTTGGTTGATTTTCTGTGTCGTTGTCTACAGGAGATTTTGGTTGATTTTCTGTATCGTTGTCTACAGGAGGTTTTGGTTGATTTTCAGTGTCGTTGTCTACAGGAGGTTTTGGTTGATTTTCTGTATCGTTGTCTACAG
This sequence comes from Hymenolepis microstoma, assembly GCA_000469805.3. Lineage (NCBI taxonomy): Eukaryota > Metazoa > Platyhelminthes > Cestoda > Cyclophyllidea > Hymenolepididae > Hymenolepis > Hymenolepis microstoma. The sequence continues at coordinate 30,600,488 of LR215989.1, forward strand.
GAGGTTTTGGTTGATTTTCAGTGTCGTTGTCTACAGGAGGTTTTGGTTGATTTTCTGTATCGTTGTCTACAGGAGGTTTTGGTTGATTTTCTGTATCGTTGTCTACAGGAGGTTTTGGTTGATTTTCTGTATCGTTGTCTACAGGAGGTTTTGGTTGATTTTCTGTGTCGTTGTCTACAGGAGGTTTTGGTTGATTTTCAGTGTCGTTGTCAACAGGAGGTTTGGGTTGGTCTTCCTTGTCGTTGACTACAGGCTGTGTGGCTGAATCCGTCACTAGTATTGCAACACAAACTACAAGTGCAAGTATGTGAATGTATGTTCTCATTTTCTTGCCATATGCGTGTTAATGAGTTTTAAAAGACCTATCCTTTTATATCCAACACTTGTGTGGGCTTCTCCTTCGCCTGCTTCCTGAATGAATGATTGGTTTTAATGACTTAACCCAATTATCTGTGTACTATAAATGGTATTCGATTTGTGAAACGAATTTCCCATTCATCATTGGATTGATGAAGTGGCATGCGAACATAATGACAATTTCGTCTTTTATGACATTTACATAGACATTTTACTTTCAAGTAATTCATTGGTTCTTAATAAATCGACCCAACGTTATGCCTTGTTTTGTATTCCAAAATAGATTCCGATGTCACTGGTCTTTTTAAAATATATCTTCGTTACTTCAATTTGTTATGAATATTCCTGGAATGGTTAACTAAAGGGCATTGCAAAACCACTAAGCTCTTTTGATTTTTCGACCTTCAAACACATTGCGTTAAACACAATTATATATTATAATTATCATTCGTGCAAACCATCAACTCACTTGTAGTTTGGACAATTTAAATTTGCATTGCAGTCAGTTCACTTCGTGAAAATAGGTATGCCGACTTGAAATACACTGACGTCTTGTTCCGTCTTCTAGTTCCTACATCATATATATTGCCTTTAATTGGTGTTTTGTAGAAATAATTTATCTATTGTTTCAATTTCATATATTTTCCAATTTTCTGACATTCTACCTATTTGCCATTAATAATTTATTTGTTTTATGAAATTTAGTCACTCCTCCTAGACTTCGTTTTTCATCCTCTTGGATCAGTTGTAACCCGCACATTTTGATGCCTCCTACCAGTATTACACATACCGAATTAATGTAGACATTTTTCGTACACTTCGAGCTAATGCTACCTCCATCCACTGATATGCATGCACTGTCCCCGTTCCGTCCCATTTGTGTGTTAGTATATAAGCTGTGTCCTCATTTCCACTGCCTGATCATTGTTCTCGCCATTCATTTTGAATGAAAGACCACATGGGAGGCGAAACAATCACAGCAATATTAGGTCACTAATTCAAACAAATATAATTATTGTGCTACTGAAAAGGTCTAGAGTGAGAGCACAGAGAAAGGCTTAAATACCACACCTCGAGTAGGACGTTTTCAAAAATGATTGAAGGCTTGAATTTTAGATGATAATCAAGGTTGGAAAACGTGATTGCCCAGTTCCCAAACCCAAAAGACGACTGCGGTAGACTGAAGAAGTCAATGCGGATAAAATCTTACATAGGTGGCAAATATATTGAAGTTTCACAGCTAGTCCTTACAGTATAAAATTACCAATTTGGAACTCCTAGTCAAATTCGCAGCCACTGCCCAAACTCGAGGGATAGTTGAAATTCACTGGTCAGACAAATTTAACTGTTTAAAAGCCGCTGATTCGACATCCCGATTTCACAATGGCATTTCTTCAGATTGAGTTCGTATGCCACTTCAGTGAATTTAACGTTTGATATGGGAATTGAAATGAGCATCCGCTATTCTAGAGAATATAATTTTACTGACAAACCAATGTAGTTGTAGAAGACAGAAGGCGAGACAATGACCACTGGGCATTTGAGTGACGGTGACTCAGATGTAGTGGAATGCTATGCCAATAAAAATTGACGGAATCTCATCAATCGCCATTGCAAAAGTAGTTGGTGTGAAAGTGCTGCTGAAATTAGCAAGCTTCCTCAACAGTTTGGAGGAAACAGAGCCTAAGGTGCGAATGGCGTTCATTGTGCTATTGTGACATTGGTACAAAGCTTGGTCATTACAAGGCAACTAAGGCTGTGTAAAACAATGCAGACACTACTGGTTGGTTGTTGGCTGAGAAGTCTTCTCACTCACAATCTCACACGCCTCCTCCGGCTTCTTGAAATTACATTGTTAAGTCAGAGAAATCAAATTCAATTGACACTCGTCAATATAGAAGAAGGAATGCTTAACTGCTCTAACATTTCCTTTTCACCTTCATCGATATGCATATATGTGCAAGCAATTGTCTAAACAGTGATGAAATCAACTAAGCGTAAAACCCATTTCGTGTTGCTTGAGTAATTGGTGGAGTTTATTTTGGGATTGATGGATTTCATTGTGTTTCAACTACTTTGGCCTTCCTACTCAAGTCTCAATACGCGTGTGCTTGAAGTGTAATTCACACCCCTAAGGTGCAACGAACAGCTCACTCCTCATCTGAAAGAGTATTTTCAAGGCTAATCGGTTTAGTGTGCTCTCACCACTTGTTGGAGACAAAAATATCTCAGATGTTATGCAAATCGATTGCATTCCACGCAGCTTTCTTCAATCACTGGTAGTAATAATGTTTTAAAGAAATTCGAGCACACGTTCTTACTTATTCGGGTTAAGTAGAGCAACTAACGTGCATCGATCGAAAAGTGACTTGATTTTCACTCTCATTTACTATAATATGAGGCAGTTCAGCTGTTGAATTTGGAAAATGTCCGCTTTCACTTCCCAGGACTGCCACGACATCAACAGACTTTACAGTCACAGTTGAAATGTGAGCAATTTATTGGTACGTACGAACATCACCACACTACTTATTGCTTATTTACCAATAGAGATTGAAATAAGTGTTGGCGCAAAATCTACCTAACTTGGTTGGTGCATAGGCTCTGGTCATCTCGAGTGATGTAAGCGTGAGAATGGCAAGGTACGTGGGAGATGGCTTCAGAATAAAGCGAAATGCAAGTTAGGAATTTACGAGGAATGTGCCGAAAAGTCATCACTTTCAATAAGAAGCTAATTTTGAGAGAGAATTACAAGAAAATCTCAAACGAGCTCATGACTTAGACCAACAGATGAAGACACCAATGAGGACTTGCATTTGACCGAACTCTCGTGACTAAAATAGTCAACGACACTAATAGCTGTCTACAATGGCGTAATTTCCCTTAAGAAGTGTATTCGGATGTTTGCCGGAAAGAAAGTTATGCTTTTGCGCCATCGAAAGAGTCACTGTAGCTCTGGCACAATGCCCAACAAGGGATTCCTATGTCCAGTGTCTAGTTGTTTCATATCGTATAATTCGTCGTAAGGGTTGAAGCAACACTGATCTGAAGTTCATCATCAATGTTGATATCGACTGAAGAGATGGACTGAAATTGAAGAGGCACCTTCATCTTAAGTGGTAAAGTATGTAATCTGGAAAGCTTATTTTAATACTGACGAATGTTCACTTAAATGTTGGTTGATGACAAAGGATGGTATTTCGTTACTGTCGCAACAAATGAGACATGAAGTTCCCAAGTGGTTCATGCTGGTACAGTGCCTATCAGTGCCCAGTCGACTTTAGTCAATAAACTTGCCAAAACTTCAGATACACTGACGGAATTTAGAAATTCGTTTAATTCATCTCAGATGATTATGACTGTACCAACATACCAATTTCGATTGACTGAGAATGAACAACAACACGGCAATTGGACCCGTGGGGGTTGCTTGTCACCCTACCACGTTTGAGTCAAAACAATCATGACTACTTTCGAACAGCGAAATTCGGCCTACTGCTAATTCTAACCTAATAATTAGAGCCCTAAATAGTGAATTTATCTCTTTTAAAGCCTGCAATCTCTGTGAAGCTTTTCAAATTTTTCCAAAATCTATGCACATTTTATGCACACTCAACGTCTAATCGTCTTAAGATCCTCACTAAATTCACCATCAAGATCTTCAAAGGATACATCGATTCAACTACTGTAGTGTCCTTGTGACAATACATATGAAACAAGGATAACAATGCTGTCGGGAGTTCAAATTTGTTATTTATTTCGGATTGTTGTCTTCGTGGAGTCCAAATTGAATCTCAATGTCACCAAACTTAAGAGAAACCCCTTAATGGAAAAAATGTCCGTTAAACTTCCGCTTTTCTGATTCCACAGAGATACACTAAGACAATTAGACCCCAATGTATCTGATCGGGAGTATAGGACTCGATCAATAAATCAGAAAGAAGACACCTACGAGGCATCCGCCAATCAGGCTCTTCGTAATAAATAATTGCTAATATTAATATGATTTAATAGTCTCCATCGCCATGTCCAGTAGAGCAATAGTTCAGCATTATTGAGGAGTGTATAGAGGAGGTAGTTTCAATCTGCAATGGTGATACGCTCATATTCCTCCACTCTTAACGCTGTTGATAAGAGGTAAGAAGTGGTGCTTGAGGTGCACATGCCTCCATCGTTACATTGGATGCCGGTGTTTTATATCAACGACACCAGATTAAGTATAATTAAGGAGACACATTTGCATAGATTTGTCCACACTGAAATCACCTTAATCTGAACCATACCTAGCCACAACCCTCTCAAGAGCACCACCCACGAAAGCGTTGTGCACAATCCAGCGTCAATCATAATTTGAGTCATAAACAAATAAATCGGAAATTAGACCCAATGAAATGCCTCCATTAACTCCCGTTTGCTCAGTACACACTGCATACCACCTTGTATCCCTGAGGTCATCTCATTTTTGAAGTAACATTTTAACTTAACAAGAGTCGGTAATGACTTGGTGAATTTCAACTCCGAAGAAACGCTCCAGCTGAAATATCTATTTAGTAATGATATGGGAAGATTCACCCTCTAGTTTATAGGTCTTGAACAGGACAAGAACCCTCATATTTTTATAAAAAGACTCATTTATTAAGCGTTAAAGGTAGTTAACTTGGAGGAGTATGCAAAGTACTGATTGGTTATTGTAAATACAATATAAGCAGAATGGGGTTGAATTCTTCACGTTGGTGTAACTGCGATGGATCGTGCCGTTGACCAATTTTTTTTGAGCGCATTTTGCCGATCTTAATTCCATCGATTGGTGTGCCAAACTTTGGCAGAAGTGCATGGCCCTTTCCTCCTGCCCACAAACCACCCGCTCTCGTCTCTCAGTCATTTGCAATATTGGAATCACTACTTGACGAAGAGACGGACGTTCCCGTACCTGCATCTCGAACCACTGCTGAAACGGGAAGACGGCAAACTGTAAGTTCCTTTAACTTGAGAGGTAATGTAAGTTGACTTTAGGCTTCACTCTTAGTCCGCAATAATAAAGCCCCCTCGGATAGCAAATTGCGTATGTACATTTCAATTTGTATAAACTATGATGAATTGTTTAAGTTATTGTGAAATTGATATGATCCCACTTACCTAAAGCACCAAGTAGATATATCAAAATGCACAAATCGTGGTCGTACACGGACTAAAGAACGAGTGAAGCAATGGGTGGCGAAATATTCCACCAGTGAAGCCCTATCACTGAAATTGTCACGGGCGAAAATTCAACTGGCACCTATGTCAGAAGACAAACATCTGCAGAGCCCCTGCATATTCAACCGATATTTCCAAGGAGCACTGTGTGATTTTTCGCCATCAAACGCTCAAAAGTCTTCAACTCAATCAGAGGATCTTCTTTCTCATATTCCAAGGGCTAAAGTGGCATCCATTCAAAACCTTCCAGCCAACCAGGAAATCTTCAAGCGTCCCAAAACCTCCCCCTCCCTCCCTCCCTCCCCGAATCCCTCGACCAAAAATAGCTTGTAATGCGTATTCTTCTGGACAGTCTTCCTCGACAAACACGAGTAATGTTGCGTTTCAAGTAGGAATTAATTCAAACTTTAAAACACTATCGATAATTTTTGTATTCGAGCTACTGCCGCATCGTCAACCAGTCGGTCAGTTGCGTCTGGTGAACCAAGAGCAGCCCAATATAACTCCTCGTGGGGACTTATCAAAGATCTCTCACGCTCTCAGCAGTAGTCCACCGACATTGCCGTCGACCATTCTCACGAGAGTGCAATGTATGACCATTCTACTATTGGCATTTTAACACCCTCTCCAACCTCTCTCCCCAACTGACGTGTTTCAGGTCAATTTGTGCGTGTGTGTGTGTTCCAGTCCTAACCCCTATTCGTATCATCCAAAAGACACCCCATTTCACTATTTCAATACACCCATCTTCCGTTTAATTGTGGTCGGTGCTTTATTTACAATCTTCCCAAAATATCTGTACTCCCCAATGAGTTTATGGATTTCATTTGCAAACTCTCCCAAGTTCAATCACTTTAGCTTTCTCCTCAGCTGGAGACTACACTGCATCTTTCAGTAAGTCTGATACCTAATAACATGCCCTTTTTTCTACTTCAGCCTAAAATTCCCAACGAATCGGCATACCGCTGAGTCCAATACTCAACATCTTATTCTGGTGGTTAGTCCCACGCCTTAACGTTTGAAGAAATGCACGCGCCAACTGTAAATGACCGTCTGCTTTCTCGTTTGCCAGTCTTTGTTCTATCCAATGCTACTGCCAAAGTCCACCTTCTCTAATAATTGTCACAAAGTACTGAGCTTAACAGCTAGACTTGATAGGGAAACTTCCCTACTCATCAACTGGTAATCTCAAGTCTGAAGAGGCGAAGACTACAAAGTCGTCATCCCTTAAAAATTGTCAGCCTCAACTCACCTCCCCTACTCTCCTCTCACTCCACGATTTCCACATTTTCCTTGCTAGAGACTTTGTTCTATTTTCGTCTGTATTCACTTTGTTCAATGCCTCCTCTTACAAACCATAGTTCCCCTAATCTGGTCTTAAAACAGATTTAGTAGGCAAACTATCAAAATGCATTTAGCAGTTACGTATCCACTCATCTTCTGGGCTGAATTTTGGCAGACTTGTATTGACAACATTGCCGATTTTGCTCTGAGTGTTCTGATGCCAATACAATACTATTCAAGCAGCACTGAGCACAACTGAGGTGTCAGAACACTGTTGATCTTATAATTCCTTGAATCCATTTCTACTCCACTCTTCTAATCCCTTCTCACTTCAATCGGCACAAGTAATCAAGATTTCACCATGTTTCCCTTCCTCATTCTGCCTTCGCTCAATCCACATCTTATCTCCTCCTGCGATGAATTCCTCGAAATTCAAGTAATAAGCACTTTCTAAGTCACTCACCTACTGGCATCCTTCAATCCTCCAAATTCCCCACTCCGTCTACTTCTCACCAAGTTCTCTCTGAATGCACACTTCTTGGTATAATCCCGTTTTCACTGTAGATTCATCAATTCACTCAGTTCTTTAATTGCAATTCTTTTACAGAATGTTTCAATAAATTGCAATTCAATACATGTCAAACTGGTACTTTTGATCTAGTATTACTGTTACTCAGCCGACCATAGACAGATTCACAGATTTAATGCCTGCAATGAAGTTAGTCATTCTCCTACATTTCCACAAATTTAAACCATGTTTCATATAAATGCACAAAACATCTTCTTCAGTAATATTCGAAACACGTGATCACCAAAGAGTTAGCTTTAAATACTTCCTAACCCACAGTCATGTCTGCCTATTCTACAACATTCAAGTCACCAATAGCCCTGGAATATGTATCCGCGGTTATTAGAGCTCAGTGTTGGGATGTGAATACAGTAAAACAGTCGTCAAAGCGATTGTATGCCAACTGGACTGACGGTGTTTTCCAAAGGCGGAAAGCAACTATGAGTGGAGAATTCTAAACTGTCACATTGAAGCTTATATAGCAAATTACTTTAAGCTGTAGAATTTACTGTAACGGCAAATTACGCCACTTCCCAGGTTATATAAACTCCACTCCCCGTAGACAGATCTACATCCACAGAATAAATTCATTTGGCCCCACTTCAATCATCAAGTCCTGGATGAGTAAGAAGTGTATCACACAAATTCACAGGCTTGCACATTTGTTTAAAATGTCCACTCGAGTTTTAAACGAGCATATCCAATTGTGAAAATCTCATGCTACGTTGAATTCTAGAAGGGTCGGGAAATGGCGGTGTGAGAAATAGCTCTTTGATGGATTAAAACAGTTCTTATCGACATGCATGGCACCTTCATAGACAGGGTAAAATGGAAGAGCAAAATTGTATAGAGTCTAACGTGATTCGAGTTGATTTCAAAAGTTGTAAGTTTTAGTAGTCACTTGTCACACTCTTAGCTATACTATTCTTAACTGATACGCATACCACACATCTCATCTCTGTAGTGTTGAGATGATTGAAGCTGCCTAATGTCTTGCAGGATCATGCCCCTTTTCAAACTCCAGGAAGATAATCAAAGTGAAACTAACACACCAGTCAATAAATGGTGGAATGGTGGTGTTTATCTCAGAAATACAGGTGACAAATCAAGACATTTGAAACTTGAAGTGAAATCGAGTTAGTGTTGTACAAACGGCCTTCAAGAGAAAACTTGCCAGCACTCTCAAATAGAGGATGAAATTGAGCTGATTCGTCAAATTGCAGTGAATGACGCAGAAAGCGATATGTTTCACCACAAATTCATTTGAAACAATTGAACAATAGGAAATTCATGTAAGACAGCTTGATTTCTAATTTTTGGTGTGCCAGTAGAGACATCGTTTGAACAACGGTTTTCGAAATCACAACAACTCCTAGTGCAGCTTCCAAAGTCAAATAAAATTTGGCACACGGAGAAATTATCAAACAAGCCTCTGCCTATTAGTGGTGAATATGGTCTTAAGCAGAGCACTCAGTTCACGTGTGTAGCATGCGTTGCGTCATTAGACTGTAAGCATGTTCGCCATCGACTTAAGACCAGGTAGTTTGCAGCGAGGAATCATCCCACTGGACAGTTCTAGTAAATCTCCACTAATTCTTCCATGCCACTATCATCAGACGTAAGCATATCTTCACATCAGTCAATATCAGACAAATCTACACTTGAAACCTAGCATTAACTATTAATACCAAGCAGTCAAACGTCCATCTATTACTAGAATGACAAAATATGAGATTCCATTTAAACAGCTTTTCAAGCATAATGAAGAAATGGACTTGAGTCTAGGAGGTGACCATTACAGTGCGGTGTCAGTGGACCAGGTAAAAGTGGCATAGAACGTTTTCAGAACCATGGACCTCAAGATCTGGGAAGAGGTGTCTGTAACGGGTTGTTTTAGTAGGTAATGAGAGGCTGACTGCAACCTTGCACTCAGAAATACAAAATCGTGTTGACTTGGGGAAACGTAGGTCAGAACCAATCACCTCACTCTCGGTTGAACTGAGTACAAACTATGTCACATGTACTAGTGTTGAGGTAAAAGGAAGTGGTTTGGAGAAGAACGAGGTTACCTATTCGATATGTGACGTGCTTAAAATATTTCTTGCTAAGCAAGCCTAACAAAGTTCTTACAGATTGGAAATCAACTTTCAACGAATGAACACGATTGAATAAAGCTATCAAATAGATTCAGAGAAGTGGAGTGAAAAAAATGACCAAGACAAGACAAACTGAAGTCATTCTGCAGGTGTTGTGATACTAAACGAGTATTTTTTATTTCGTCTCTTGGTCATTCTCAATGGGCCATGCTTGGCAGTCAAAATCGGTTTAAGCGTGTGTCTCAACAGTCATTTCGTAAATGTGGCATACCAATTTAGTAGGCTTTGTCTGGACTTACACCAAATTCAGAGTTGAAGTCACTGTGGGTCAGCAAAACGTTTCCGATACACGTAAATCTGACTGCATGGAGATGGCCTTAATGGGTGAAGCGGACTGACATTGATTCGGTCCTCCTTTGTCCAACTGCATTGAGAACCTAATATATGTAAAGAAGTAGTAGTGTTTCTCGTTCACCTACCCATTAGACTCCGATATGATCTCGAAGACGTGCTGCAAAGAGTAGTTTGAACCGAGTCGGATCAGGCTGATTCGAGCCCAGAAGCAATAATTAGTTTGTGTTCACTCAAGGCCACGTGAGCACCACTCTCCAATATTATACGGAGAGTGATTTAAATAATCGGCATGTTATTTTGGACCAATGTAATCAATAAAACCTTCAATGGCTTAATGATAACTATATGAAAATCTGGTGTTTAATTATTATATTAGTGAATAAATTATCGTCAATGCAATAAATGGTATCATTGGGTTATTGAATTGTAAATCGGGTTATTAAACTGTGTGATACATCTTACGATTTAACCAAATGAACAGCTCTATCCGTTTCAGGAAATTATTCTCCACATTAATCTAGTGCAAATATGAAGACAGTGATTCGAAATTTGGTCATCCCGGAAACTCGTGGGTGGGTTGGAAATCATACGAATTGATAGATTAACTTCTTAATGGGAAATTATAAGAATCGTGAGTGTACCGAAAGGTCAGTTTGACATCAATTAGCAGATTCGGCAGACAATATGGAAAAGTTGTGGATATGTTTTGCAACACCTCTAAATCTCACTTCCTTCCATTTTCCTCAAACCATGGTCCATGTTACTTCACTTGGTTTTTAGCAAGTCATTGACACCGTATTCAAGGACGTCAGGCTACCGAGGAAGTGAAAAGTGGAATAGGCATCTGCGAAGTTACGCCAGTGGAAGAGGCATTTATTGAGGCACATATTGAAACCACACTGACCTCCTGCTTTGAGTGTTGCAGATTGGAATGCATTGCTCCCAATGGCCTTCCTCTGTTTAGGATCTCAACACCCACTAATCTCGTCTCAAAAAGGCATATTTCACGACACTTGGGCATCAGCAGCCTAAATACCTCTTGCCACAATAGAGATAATAATGTTCTCGCTACGGCTTCGTTTCTCGACCTCCACCCACTTCAATGGAATTGCAGTGACAAAATCCTCCTTTTAACTAACAAAAATTCTTCTCTATGCATAAATGCCTTCATTCAAATTACCATCACCTGTTTGTCACTTGAACATTTCTCCGATTGATAAAATGCCAATAAATGCGTCAATGCAATAAAATGATATCCAGTGTACAATCTCCATTTCAATGTCTTCACAAAAACCAAAGACAAATTCCAATTTCTCTCGGGAGAATTCTTGCAAACAAATATAGTACGGTGGCTGTGATGATTTCTCCAAGTGCTGATAAAGTCACAAAATGTAGCCATTGTGGCACCGGCCGAAATATATCTCCTTGTAGCATTTTGTGGATCTTATTCGAATGTGTGCACTTCCAATAAATTTTCGTTGGTTAAATGTCCGACGGATAAGTGGAAACGCCTTTCAACCTGATGTTAATGTATAACATGGCTGATCTGAGTTGTTCTATTTTCGAAATTTATGACTGCAATTTGGCACCTATTTTTCACCAACCTACTGATATTTCACTAGCAATTCTTTGTCCTTTTACCCAATTCTGAATTTTGCTAACTTGCCAATGCACGTCCAGTTAAATATAGCCTTGTTTAAGTAATGAGGTAGGTAGATCTCTTTCTGGATTCGGAAGAGAAATATCGATGAATAAATGCTGGGATAACAGCCGTCTTAACACACTTGTTGCCATGAATCAGTTTGTCCATCTTCAAAGTTGCTCAAAGCTTTCTCATTCTTTAAACAGCATCGGCTTGTGCATGTCTTAATTAAACTTATTTAAATGGCAACATCTCAACTCCTTCCTTAGTATTTCAATATGTCAAGTAAGATATCACCTCGGGTAAATAGAGCACATCGCTTGATGTCGATCACGGGAGGCATGGGGGTGGTTCAAAGCTGTTTCTCATATGATCGACTGAAAGGAACCTAACCACTGCCCACTTTCAATCCCCCTCCCCCCTCCTCTCCCCTCCTCTCGGCCCACCAACCCCGCTCATTCACGTCCAAGGTGAAGGTCATCTGCATTCTAGACTATGGACTTGAAAGACTTCCTACACCTTAAGTAACTCCTAATAACTGTTTCCACTAATAACTCATAACAGAGTCCTTCTCACTCTGCAAACAGATCCATGACATAGTTGGTATAGACAGTGTTACTATATTGGATATATAATTTGGTATATCCGCGTTGGTTTTTGGCTTCCAAGGTTGAAGCATTGCACTTCTGATATATTCAGAGATCGCAACTCAAATTCAATGTCCCACTGGCTAGTAAATTACGATGGTGACAAAGAGTGAAGAAATGCACACAGAATGCTACTAGAAATCCAAATTACTCCATTTACACCTGTTACATGCTCTTCCGAGTGTTAATACAACAGATGATACAACCATGTACTTGACTGATTTACGATTCTTGTAACTTCAGCAAGAAGCATCCGAACAAAGTTGGAATATTGATGCAGGTTGAAATGCTGCAACCGGACGAGTTAATTTTCCGTGTCCACTGTGCATTCTTCGGCAGTTCTCCATCAGCAAAATGCAGAATCGCCACATAAGCCTGCTTCATCGGTTTGCTTCAATTAAATTCAACACAATTCATGTCAATCTTATTGAGCACTGAAAATGGTCAAATTTAAAAAGCCACACAAAGAACATGGGCTTTGGAAGAGGCTGATTGACTAGTTAGGGCTCAAATGATAAGGGTAGATGAATCAGTGAGTCGAACTTTGCTGTTTGAAAGTTGGAACAAGCAGAAATCATGATTGTTTTAACTCAGACAAGATAGCGTGATAAGAAACTCACATGGGTCCAATTTGCTTGTTGTTGTTCAATCTTAATCAATCGAGATTGGCATTGTTGGTGCAGTCACAATTATTGGTGCGAAATCCACCCCAATTTCTATTTGATACTTATTTGAGTAAAATCTTGGAAATACTCATAATTTGTAAAGTAAGCGCATTGTTTGACTTTACTATGGTGTAAGTATAAAGAGACCCAAGGAGGAGAGAGGAGGGAGACAATCAAGTCCTCATGTTCCACCTTCTGGATATTCGCAGACAAAGAACTTACCAAGTACTTGGGTAGTACTTGTGAAAATATCATCTTGGAATCTCTTCATAAAGTACTAATTTCAAAGTTCGAACGATTAAGTACAGCAGTGGTACACCCTCCATTTTCTAGTATTTTCTATTGATAAAACAACTGACACCACACACTTTACTGAATGTTCGTTCTATGTGACTTGAAACCAAACTGGAAATGTTGTAGGCAATTCTTAAGTGAGTTGAGAAAATGTAACCAGTTTAATGGATAGATCATTCTTTTTAACGCAATTCAAGTGAAGTTGGCAATTGGTTCCTCAGACACTCAGATATTCAAGTTTTTTCCCCTTTACATGACATCATTTCAATAAATGTTGTTGTCTCTCTATCTATCTCACTCCGACATAAGGCATTCACCTTCTCCAAACTCCCATTTCTTCTTGTTGTCTCTCCAAGCCTTTCTTTTTACTTGCAATCTTAGTTGTCATAGGTTTTACTTGCTGTGACCATGGGTTGTCATACATTTTCACATGTGTGCCTGTCATGTAGAGTCCACTTGATTAGCACTAGTCACCACCTATTTAAAATACCATTCCCAAAGTTTACTTCAGTGCATTCCACTCCTCTGTGTGGACTTTTGCAATCAGAAACACTGCTCTTAAGCAACTAAATACTTTCACCCAATTTGTCGTCTACTCGAACCTCTCGAAAAATAAATGTTTTGCGTCAAAACATGGTCCAATAAAGAGAGCGTGAGTCTTCTGAGAACTTAAGTCACAGTCAATGCAATGCTCCATTGCTGCTCTAATGCATTCAATTGTAGAGGTTGTTGAAAAAGAAACGAGTAAGTTGACCTTCGTGTAAGTCAGCAATTTATGTAGATGAAATGTCACAGCAGTATGCACAGAAATCGAAATTTTAGGTGGAAATACTCATAGGATAGGCGCATGAAGTGCAGTAATTGGGCATGCACTCACTGAAAGCCTATTTTCATGCCTGAATCAAGGCAGTTAAACGGAGTGAAAAGGGAGAGTCATCCTAATGCCAACTTCAGAACTGCAGAAATACTGTAATTCAAAGTTGGGAAGGAGTATTGAGAAAGAATGAAGAGTTATATCTGGAGGAATCGGTTGCTAGTACTCGAGAGGCTCTTTTCTCGCACGCTTCAAAGTCTTGAATGTTGGCTATCAGTATTTGGTATCTTGTGATATTTGTTTGGGCGGTTATTTGGATGGAACAAAGTTAATTGAACTCTTCACTTCACTACCTCGTTAATTATTCTCAGAGGCTTTCAATGCCGATCATTCAGACTTGTGAGTAATCAAAAGGTAGTAAGAGTGGTGTTTGACTATCGTTCACTTCCAGTCGCAACACCATCTGCGATTGTTGTCCACTTGTCATCTTCTTTTTGGCTTCAATCGGTTTTGTTTGATTGTCTTTACGATATTGGCGATATTACTGGAATTTCTCATTGAGTCGAATAATGGCATTGTTCAAGTGAAGAAGCAAAAATGATTTAAAAGTTTAAGAATGCATCTTTATTTCATCACTTTTGACCCTTTACATTTGCAGAACTGGGGCCATGTTACACATCACATTACTCTCCAAAAATCGTTGTAATGTCTTGCCCATCAAGATGATGAGTAGATTAATTCGATGCTTCTTAAAGTTGGATCTGATTATTAACGCGTAATTCAAATGTGTCCTTCGTCTTTTGGTGAGTTGACTGAGACAGAATATTCACAGCACAAAACAGGTGATTGAACAAACGTTAATTGTGATCAACGTTAGCCTTTTAGATGCACTTGAGTGTTCACTCAGTCAAGGGTAGCACAATTCGACTTGATTGCGGCAAGATATTCTTGAGTTAATCTTGCAAGAGAAATTTATTAATTATTTATTAAAGAGAAATTTTCAGTTGTTTAACCCCCGACGTCACCATGATAGACGAGCACCTTGAGATATACGACAAGTTGAATAAGCGTTTTCCGAGGTTTCATCTGAGATGAATTGAACGAATTTCTAAATTCCGTCAGTATTTCTGAAGTTTTTGTCAAGTTTATTGACTAAAGTTGACTGGGCACTGATAGGCACTGTACCAGCATGAACCACTTGGGAACTTCATGTCTCATTTGTTGTGACAGTAACGAAATACCATCCTTTGTCATCAACCAACATTTAAGAGAACATTCGTCAGTCCTAAAGTAAGCTTTCCAGACCACATACTCTACCACTAAAGCATAAATTTATACGAATTCAAACTATGTCATAAAATTCTGCGAAATTGTGCCTCTGTGAACTTGTTTCTCACAGAAATGATGAATTCGACTCCATTACCACTATTTCCTAGGGCAAGGTATGTTTTGTGGCTATAAATAATAACGCATCCCGCAAAAGTGGAGACAAAATAGGGACTCTAAGCAGTGAACAAATGGAGAACTTTAGACAATTCTCGATAGCGAAAGTGCTTGTTAGATCTGTTGATGTAGTTTTGCTCAACAATTGAGTTCATATCAATAATGCCCTAAGTTAAATTCAAATATTTTGCTCCCAACGGAGTATGTTCCTTCGAGTGGTCACGAATCGGGAGGTAGAATGTTAGTATTTTTCCGTGGTGAGTGTAGGTTTTCTGGTAACCAACGTGCAGATAGGAGAAACCAGATTAGATTCTCCGTCTTTTACACAAATGAGACCAGTTCGAGATGTTACTGAGTAAGGAATTTCTTTCTCTAATCATCCACATTGCATATAGTCAATTTATTTCTATTACTTTCCAGAATTCCGGTGCCGATTCCCATTGAGTTAATTCAACTTGAAATAATAAGTTACTGTCTCCCGATTCCCTAAATATTGACATGACAAATTTCCTATTGTTCACAATAGCAAATATACTTAGTTCGTTGTATGTGGCAGGTTAACTGAGGTAGTTTCGCCTTTGCGGTTCACTCTCCCTACCCCTCCTCTCTCCCTCTCTCCCTCTCGCTCACTCATTTACATAGAATCCCCATGTACCCAACTGGAATATCTATGGGAGGCTGCTTATAACCCATCAGATGAAGGTGCCTCTTCAATTTCAGTCCATCTCTTCACTCGATATCAACACTGAGGATGGACTTCAGACCAGTGTTGCCTCAACCCTTACGATGAATTATACGATATGAGGCAATTAGACACTGGACATAGGAATTCCTTGTTGGATATTGTGCCAGAGCTTCAGTGACTCTTTTGATGGCCCAAAGGCATAACTTTCTTTCCGGCAAACATCCGAATACACTTCTTAAGGGAAATTACGCCATTGTAGACAGCTATTAGTGTCGTTGACTATTTTAGTCACGAGAGTTCGGTCAAATGCAAGTCCTCATTGGTGTCTTCATCTATTGGTCTAAGTCATGAGGTCGTTTGAGATTTTCTTGTAATTCTCTCTCGAAATTAGCTTCTTATTGAGAGCGTTGACTTTTCGGCACATTCCTCGTAAATTCCTAACTTACATTTCGCTTTATTCTTAAGCCATCTCCCATGTACCGTGCTATTCTCACGCTTACATCACTCGAGATGACCAGAGCCTATGCACCAACCAAGTTAGTTAGATTTTGCGCCAACAGTTATTTCCATCTCTATTGGTAAATAAGCAATAAGTAGTGTGGTGATGTTCGTACATACCAATAAATTGCTCACATTTCAACTGTGAGAGTAAAGTCTGTTGTTGTCGTGGCAGTCCTGGAAAGTGAAAGCAGATATTTTCCAAATTCAACAGCTGAACTGCCTCATATTATAGTAATTGAGAGCGAAAATTAAGTCACTTTTCGATTGATACACGTAAGTAGCTCTACTTAACGCTTATAAGTAAGAATTTGTGCGCGAATTTTGGGAAAAAAATTATTGGTTTCTGACACAAGTTACTCTCATGAATATTGAATTTCACTATTTCCACTTTGTCCATACTTCTTCTGGTATCCCAAATGAAGCCTGCCTGCAACAAAACAGGAAAACATCGTATAGATAAGCTAACACCATCGCATCATTGGCACATGTAAATCCAACAATTAAGCAGAAGTTGCCCTCAATTCTCGCCTCGGATTATTGCCAATGAGGTGCTTCCAGGAAAGGTGCTGAAACCAACTGCATGCATTTTACAATTGTCCCTCGTTCAGTAGTAAAGTAGAGGTGCTAGAATTATTAGCCAATTTCTTTAATTATTTACACTATCATTTCGCACACTTCCAAAACTAACAGCATATTTGCCACATCTATTCACTGACTAACCTACTCATTTTGCCAAAGTTATGTCCCTATCATTGAAATGCTGGTTAGATGGTTATGTGAAAATGTAAGGAAGTCATCTCAAAGTGTCAAACACTCTGTGTGTTTGTGGAACCCAACACTATGTAGGCAATTAATACTCCAATATTAACATATATTGTTGAAAATATTTTTATGGTTTGGGGTTGGCATCAACTCCAAACTTTACACATTACTTGTAATTTCATATTTCTATCCTCTTTGGTTGTCAATTTCAGTGAATAGTATTCGGTAAATTTGAACAAGAGTACTCTATTAGTCTGGGAGCTTCTAAAGCACAAGTAAATTAATGGTGAGAGTGAACTCTAAAGCGTAGGTTATTATTGAAGTCATCAAATCTGGTATCAGAAACCGTTGGAATGTTTGATCAATCTCTCAATTCGATCAGCTGATCAATTCCTTATAACGTAAATATACAAGTCGACAATCTAGGGAGTGAAAACTACGACTGGTATCGTTAAATTTGAAGGAATTGGCTAAGGTCAATAAATGAAAGTGGACAGAGAAAAGTTAGAGTTGGCGGGATCATAACACCAGCTTATTTGAACAAAAGAATCTCTTGTGCGTTTTGACATCGTGAAGCGTTCAGTCGTGATGTTGATTGCGTTAATTGGCCATTACTGTCACGAATGTAAGGATCTATCTACATGTCAATAGTCTGGAGTCAGTATAGAGTCAGCATACCCAAATAGACACTTTATTAATGTGTTCTCTGCCAATGTCCCAAATATATAGGTGAGACATACAACAGAGAAACAGCCTCAAAATCAACGTATTCCACAGCATGCCTCAAGATCCATTCCATTCAAGGGAATTTTACCATTGTAATAAAAGAGGATAAATTAAGGCCTATTCGTGTTTCAAACTGACGTATTCTATCGTGTGTAGTCTATTTATGAAAGTCCACTACACAGCTGGCACTCGGATCCACTGGTTACTTACTTAATGGACAATTATTTGTTAGACGGAACACCTACGCTACTGTTAGCACATAGTAATAAAGCTTACTTGTTAGGTTGACCAAAGAATTAGTTATGAATCGCCTATGCTACTGTTAACAGTTAGATTTATATTTCATCAGTGGAATAAACTGTGCTACTGAATTGGATTAAGTAAATCGACGTTTTTATTAAAAGTCATTTAGGCTGCTTTGCGCCAAATAAGACTAACACCCTTTCCTTATCATTGTCACTAAAAATTGAAAGTAACCATAATAAAGCTGTTAGACAGGGTATTCAAATAAGAGTAGTTCTAATTTCTCTATAGGAAACCACTTTTAAACATTCACCTTCCACGTCTTAGGCCACCTCACCACCTAGCATCAAATATTCAACCAATATCACTCTCAATGTCGAGTATAATGTTTACCTTACCACATTGTATTAAAACACCTCTTATCCATCACGCTTAATGCTTTTAAGTTACTCTTTAAGGAGTATAGATTTTCAAAATTGGGTTGCAATGCTAAATCCACTTCAAGAGGAAATAAACCACAGTGGTGGTTCATTGGTACCATAGGTGGCTCGAAGAATTTACTGCAGTTAAACCAAAGTGCTCCACCATGAAACTGGTAATTCTCCCTCTAAACTACTATTGCAATGATGACTGTTGACATCACAATTACATCGCATTTGCAAAAAGACTAGTAAATGTAACAAGGACAGGCTCGAAAATAGTGGTACGCTGTTCGCGTTCATTCACGTTCTACGGTTTAAACTCACACTTCTTCGTCTAGATCACCTATTGATTATTTTTCCAAAATATCCAGTGCTTATTGGCCAGTTGCTTCACTCTGATTTTCAGTCCTACCATTTCAACGCATTTCCAAAGTTTGACCAAACGATATTCTATTTGATACACTAAGTAACTTTCCTGATCATGGAATCTCAAAACGAGAGTCAAATAGAAAGAGAATGATGGAAGTTAGTGAAAAAGCTTCCTTAGAGAAGGGTTTCAGATGCCCAGTCAATCATCACACCATAAATGCTATCTACCATCAATGAAAGCAAATATCCATTTCAACTATACCTAAACACAATATGTGTTTCACACTTATTAGACTTGCGCATCGTTTAAATTATTAATTGCTCCTTGAATACAAAATGGGATATCCATGCAGTCATGCATTTCACTTTTTGAGCATTTATAATTCAATGCAAAACGAACGGCACACCTTTGATTTCAATCACACTATAAAGCCAAGAAATCTGGTATGGAACTACATTGAACGAAGGCAGTTGAAGTGAACCTAGTTCTCTACAGAAATTAGTGTATAGAAACAAGCAATTGCCTAAGCAATGTTGGAATCAACTAACCGTAAAATTCATTTCGTGTCGCTTCATTAAGTTTCAACTACTTCAGACTTCCCACGCAGGTCTCACAACTCGAGTGCCTGAAGTGTAATCACACCCCAAGGTGCAACGAACAACACACTCCTCATCTGAAAGATTATTTTCAAAGTTAATGGATGTGTGATGCGTTCTCCACTTGATGGAGAAGAAAAAATATATTTCCGGTATATTTTGCAAATTGATTGCAGTCCACAAAGTATTTTCTTCAATGACGTCTAATTCAACAAGTGCATAGGATTCGTGCAAACGTTAAACTATGCCGAATTATGTAATTATAAGTGTATGGGTTCTCATTTCTTTTGAATGGATGATTGGCTTTTGTGACTGCCCAATTTCCTCTGTGCTATAAAAGGTATTCGGTTTGTGAAACGAATTTTTCAGTCATCGATTTATTGCTGAATTTGCATACGAACATGACGACCTTCAAACACCTTTTCGATTTCAAACACTTTCCATTAGACACAAATATATTCCCCTTATAACCTCCTTCTATCATCATCATTAGTGCATACTACCAACTCATTCGGAGTTTGGACAGTGTAAATTTCCATTGCAATCAGTTCGCTTCGTGTTAATAGGTGTGATGACCTGAAATATTATTGACGTCATGTTCCCTCTTCTAGTTCCTACATCATATATATCGCCTTTAATTGATGTTGTGGTGAACTAGGTAATCATTTGTCTTAGTTTCATATATGAGGCGTGCGATAGACTTCCCTCCATGTGGTACACCACGGGTAACGTATATTTACACGGCATAAAAAGCTTATAGACCGGTAGTTGACTTCTGACTTCAAACTACCATTACCCCACTATACGTCATATTCCACCACTTCAACAGAACTTTACTTGACTTGCCTTTTTCTCTACCTTTGTATCGGTCTCTTTTACGTCTGTGAATGGTTCTTCTGTTTCCCTGTCGGCTTTTGGTAACTTTGGTGTCCCTCCCCTCCCCTCTGTGAAGAACCGAAGTCAACTTAAGGGTCAATTATAACAATCATTAAGCCTGCCATTTGATATAAACAAGTTTCATATATTTTCTACTTTAGAATTACAAGAGGAAAAGGTCAAAATTAATTTATTGTTCGTATAACAATTCAATAAACCAAATGACGAGTGAAAAATTCCTTCCACAAATCGAATACCATTTATCCCACAGAGATAATTGGGTAAACTCATCAAAGCCAATTATTAATTCAAAACTCAAGGCAAAGGTGCAGCCCACACGAGTATTGGATATGAAAGGAGAGGCCTTTCACAACTCATGAACACGCATATGCGAAAGAAATGAGAATCCAAAGTTTCTTAATAGTATTTGTATTTTGTATTGATGTACTAGTGAAGACATCGGCGGCCAAAACCGATAAAGAGGGAGGAGGAGATCAAACGGTACCAGATCAACCTGGAGGAAGCCCAGAAAACCCACCTCCGGTTAAACCGCCAAACACAGAACAAAAACCTGATGATGGAAACAAAGATCCGCAACCAAATCCACCATATCCAGATAAGCCTGAAACGGACAATAAACCAAATACCGACGAGGATGGCAAGAATCCGGACCAAAGTCCACCGAATCCAAAACCGCCTAGTGATGATAACCAGCAGCAGGAACCTGTGACGACTACTTCCTCATCATCTCTACTTGCTCCTTATTTCCCTTTCTCGGCTGTCTCCCTCCTATTATCATTGTTTCTGAAATACTAGTTCCGTAACACATCTTTCGCTAATTTTCCCTCTTTTAATATAATACATTTATGATTGCACATTTGATTTTTGGCTTCATAATTGCCAATTCAGTATTCTACATCGAAATTTGTCATTGAGGTCATTTGTGTCCAGTTACGGGGACATCAATTTGCTCTTTTAATACCATTATGAGATCAGTTGGAGGTCTAAACACTTCAATTAATCTATCTATCTATTTGGTGAGACAGTGCAGTGTTTAATGTACTTTATGATGACCCTGGCAGGACACATTGGTAGGAAATAAGCTTATTTATTTTTACTTACTTCCATGGTGATGGAATTAAATGCAGGTTTCTAATAGACATTTTCTCCTTATCTTGCACAATGAGTTATTTCCAAGTTCTTTTTCAAGTGTCGTTTTCGTTTAATCAAATGAGTAGCTTACATCATTTATCACCTATAGCAACTATGATAGACTCGATATTTAACAATGTTATACACCGATTCTTCGTCCATACCAACATTTCCACAAGAACAACATATGAGACATTCTACAAAGGCGAAAGGACCGGTGTTAGAGGCCTTGACGCACAAAGATTCACTGCTTTCACAATAAAAATAACTGCCCTCCTTAAACAATACGAGCTTGCAATGCTTCGACTCACTTCGAACTGCTCACAATTATCAGCAAAATTAAAGTGAGGCTCATTGAAGTAGTCGGGAAACCAATATAGATTTATGGCGATGCCCCAGTGGTCGTAGTAGTGGTGTGTGAGATCGACGGGTATAAGGCACCTTTTAATTCTTCGTGAATGTTGATATTAAAATTACGCTTCCACAGAGTCATGTCGGGTCAGGCTGTAGAATGCCTGCTGTAGAATCGTGAAAGAGGCGATTATATTCATATTAGTAGCTTTTCCATGTCTCAAGTCTTATCGCAACTGACCATGTTGCTGCTGTGTACTACCGATGATTGAGTTATTGAGTGCAATTGGCATGGAATTTATTTCAGCTATTGTCATTTTAATTTGAAAGAAGATGAATTTCAAATGAATATTATGTGCGCATTCATCCGTTTTCATTTACTTTCACCCGTGGAAAGCCACATCACGATAAATTCTCCCAATCGAAATGTGAGCGTGTTTAAAATAATTACTCGAAGCCTTTCCCATAGCTTCCACATAAGCTTCACGTCTTCTGCCCAAACGCAAGGATTAGTTGGAATTCACTGGTCAGACTAATTTAACTGGTTAAAAGCCATTGATGTCATTTCTCCGTTTCACATTGGCATTTTTTCTTCGGATTGGACTCATATATATCACTTCAGTGAATTCAAGGTTTGCATTCGTTTTATTTTAATGAGCTCCATTTCAGTCGCACTCATTGTTTTGCATTTCTAAGGGAAACAAATCTGAAAGCATTTGGAATGTGTGTGTTGGTGTCTGGTTTTGACAATCCTCACTTGGCTTATAAATTCAGAACAAAATGGAGTAAAATGCCGCTGAAGGGGGTAGGATGAATGGCAGTTTGGTTGGTTTCATCGATTCGGTGGCATCATCGTTTCCTCAAACATGCTCAACCAAAACATATTAGCAAATTTCATCTTGCTTCGCGAGCAGGAGGAAAGGATCTCATGATGTCAGTTTTGGAAATGGAATAGTCCACTTGGTATTGAATATTAATTTGCCACTCTAATCATATGCACTGTTATTGATGAGTGTTATGGTGCAATGCCATTGACCGAAGTTCTGATTTGATCAGAGTTTACTGACAAATGCAATAGATACATCTGCATTTTCACCGCATTAAGCTGATGGAAACATTTAAATATTTAACAGATCGGCTGGGGCATGGTTGTTCTTCCCCCAAATTCACACAATCCCCGATAAGTGGACATTCAATATTACCACTCACTTAAATCACTTTCACATTCCCTACATTTAATGATTCCTATACCAATTTCGTCTCTTAGTTGTACCAAAAGCATTCGCTTCCTTTGTTTGGACATTCTAGTGAAGTGAGCATCTGCTCCTCTCTCATATTTGAATACCCTGTCTCACAGGTCATCACACCTATTAACACGAAGCGAACTGATTGCAATGGAAATTTACACTGTCCAAACTCCGAATGAGTTGGTAGTATGCACTAATGATGATGATAGAAGGAGGTTATAAGGGGAATATATTTGTGTCTAATGGAAAGTGTTTGAAATCGAAAAGGTGTTTGAAGGTCGTCATGTTCGTATGCAAATTCAGCAATAAATCGATGACTGAAAAATTCGTTTCACAAACCGAATACCTTTTATAGCACAGAGGAAATTGGGCAGTCACAAAAGCCAATCATCCATTCAAAAGAAATGAGAACCCATACACTTATAATTACATAATTCGGCATAGTTTAACGTTTGCACGAATCCTATGCACTTGTTGAATTAGACGTCATTGAAGAAAATACTTTGTGGACTGCAATCAATTTGCAAAATATACCGGAAATATATTTTTTCTTCTCCATCAAGTGGAGAACGCATCACACATCCATTAACTTTGAAAATAATCTTTCAGATGAGGAGTGTGTTGTTCGTTGCACCTTGGGGTGTGATTACACTTCAGGCACTCGAGTTGTGAGACCTGCGTGGGAAGTCTGAAGTAGTTGAAACTTAATGAAGCGACACGAAATGAATTTTACGGTTAGTTGATTCCAACATTGCTTAGGCAATTGCTTGTTTCTATACACTAATTTCTGTAGAGAACTAGGTTCACTTCAACTGCCTTCGTTCAATGTAGTTCCATACCAGATTTCTTGGCTTTATAGTGTGATTGAAATCAAAGGTGTGCCGTTCGTTTTGCATTGAATTATAAATGCTCAAAAAGTGAAATGCATGACTGCATGGATATCCCATTTTGTATTCAAGGAGCAATTAATAATTTAAACGATGCGCAAGTCTAATAAGTGTGAAACACATATTGTGTTTAGGTATAGTTGAAATGGATATTTGCTTTCATTGATGGTAGATAGCATTTATGGTGTGATGATTGACTGGGCATCTGAAACCCTTCTCTAAGGAAGCTTTTTCACTAACTTCCATCATTCTCTTTCTATTTGACTCTCGTTTTGAGATTCCATGATCAGGAAAGTTACTTAGTGTATCAAATAGAATATCGTTTGGTCAAACTTTGGAAATGCGTTGAAATGGTAGGACTGAAAATCAGAGTGAAGCAACTGGCCAATAAGCACTGGATATTTTGGAAAAATAATCAATAGGTGATCTAGACGAAGAAGTGTGAGTTTAAACCGTAGAACGTGAATGAACGCGAACAGCGTACCACTATTTTCGAGCCTGTCCTTGTTACATTTACTAGTCTTTTTGCAAATGCGATGTAATTGTGATGTCAACAGTCATCATTGCAATAGTAGTTTAGAGGGAGAATTACCAGTTTCATGGTGGAGCACTTTGGTTTAACTGCAGTAAATTCTTCGAGCCACCTATGGTACCAATGAACCACCACTGTGGTTTATTTCCTCTTGAAGTGGATTTAGCATTGCAACCCAATTTTGAAAATCTATACTCCTTAAAGAGTAACTTAAAAGCATTAAGCGTGATGGATAAGAGGTGTTTTAATACAATGTGGTAAGGTAAACATTATACTCGACATTGAGAGTGATATTGGTTGAATATTTGATGCTAGGTGGTGAGGTGGCCTAAGACGTGGAAGGTGAATGTTTAAAAGTGGTTTCCTATAGAGAAATTAGAACTACTCTTATTTGAATACCCTGTCTAACAGCTTTATTATGGTTACTTTCAATTTTTAGTGACAATGATAAGGAAAGGGTGTTAGTCTTATTTGGCGCAAAGCAGCCTAAATGACTTTTAATAAAAACGTCGATTTACTTAATCCAATTCAGTAGCACAGTTTATTCCACTGATGAAATATAAATCTAACTGTTAACAGTAGCATAGGCGATTCATAACTAATTCTTTGGTCAACCTAACAAGTAAGCTTTATTACTATGTGCTAACAGTAGCGTAGGTGTTCCGTCTAACAAATAATTGTCCATTAAGTAAGTAACCAGTGGATCCGAGTGCCAGCTGTGTAGTGGACTTTCATAAATAGACTACACACGATAGAATACGTCAGTTTGAAACACGAATAGGCCTTAATTTATCCTCTTTTATTACAATGGTAAAATTCCCTTGAATGGAATGGATCTTGAGGCATGCTGTGGAATACGTTGATTTTGAGGCTGTTTCTCTGTTGTATGTCTCACCTATATATTTGGGACATTGGCAGAGAACACATTAATAAAGTGTCTATTTGGGTATGCTGACTCTATACTGACTCCAGACTATTGACATGTAGATAGATCCTTACATTCGTGACAGTAATGGCCAATTAACGCAATCAACATCACGACTGAACGCTTCACGATGTCAAAACGCACAAGAGATTCTTTTGTTCAAATAAGCTGGTGTTATGATCCCGCCAACTCTAACTTTTCTCTGTCCACTTTCATTTATTGACCTTAGCCAATTCCTTCAAATTTAACGATACCAGTCGTAGTTTTCACTCCCTAGATTGTCGACTTGTATATTTACGTTATAAGGAATTGATCAGCTGATCGAATTGAGAGATTGATCAAACATTCCAACGGTTTCTGATACCAGATTTGATGACTTCAATAATAACCTACGCTTTAGAGTTCACTCTCACCATTAATTTACTTGTGCTTTAGAAGCTCCCAGACTAATAGAGTACTCTTGTTCAAATTTACCGAATACTATTCACTGAAATTGACAACCAAAGAGGATAGAAATATGAAATTACAAGTAATGTGTAAAGTTTGGAGTTGATGCCAACCCCAAACCATAAAAATATTTTCAACAATATATGTTAATATTGGAGTATTAATTGCCTACATAGTGTTGGGTTCCACAAACACACAGAGTGTTTGACACTTTGAGATGACTTCCTTACATTTTCACATAACCATCTAACCAGCATTTCAATGATAGGGACATAACTTTGGCAAAATGAGTAGGTTAGTCAGTGAATAGATGTGGCAAATATGCTGTTAGTTTTGGAAGTGTGCGAAATGATAGTGTAAATAATTAAAGAAATTGGCTAATAATTCTAGCACCTCTACTTTACTACTGAACGAGGGACAATTGTAAAATGCATGCAGTTGGTTTCAGCACCTTTCCTGGAAGCACCTCATTGGCAATAATCCGAGGCGAGAATTGAGGGCAACTTCTGCTTAATTGTTGGATTTACATGTGCCAATGATGCGATGGTGTTAGCTTATCTATACGATGTTTTCCTGTTTTGTTGCAGGCAGGCTTCATTTGGGATACCAGAAGAAGTATGGACAAAGTGGAAATAGTGAAATTCAATATTCATGAGAGTAACTTGTGTCAGAGGCCAATACTTTTTATCCTGAAATTCGCGCACATATTCTCACTGCTTCTTCCAACTTTCTAACAGCAAAGTTCGACTCACTGATTCATCTACCCTTATCATTTGAGCCCTAACTAGTCAATCAGCCTCTTCCAAAGCCCATGTTCTTTGTGTGGCTTTTCAAATTTGACCATTTTCAGTGCTCAATAAGACTGACATGAATTGTGTTGAATTTAATTGAAGCAAACCGATGAAGCAGGCTTATGTGGCGATTCTGCATTTTGCTGATGGAGAACTGCCGAAGAATGCACAGTGGACACGGAAAATTAACTCGTCCGGTTGCAGCATTTCAACCTGCATCAATATTCCAACTTTGTTCGGATGCTTCTTGCTGAAGTTACAAGAATCGTAAATCAGTCAAGTACATGGTTGTATCATCTGTTGTATTAACACTCGGAAGAGCATGTAACAGGTGTAAATGGAGTAATTTGGATTTCTAGTAGCATTCTGTGTGCATTTCTTCACTCTTTGTCACCATCGTAATTTACTAGCCAGTGGGACATTGAATTTGAGTTGCGATCTCTGAATATATCAGAAGTGCAATACTTCAACCTTGGAAGCCAAAAACCAACGCGGATATACTAAATTATATAGCCAATATAGTAACACTGTCTGTACCAACTATGTCATGGATCTGTTTGCAGAGTGAGAAGGACTCTGTTATGAGTTATTAGTGGAAACAGTTATTAGGAGTTACTTAAGGTGTAGGAAGTCTTTCAAGTCCATAGTCTAGAATGCAGGTGACCTTCACCTTGGACGTGAATGAGCGGGGTTGGTGGGCCGAGAGGAGGGGAGAGGAGGGTAGGGGGAGATTGAAAGTGGGCAGCGGTTAGGTTCCTTCCAGTCGATCTTATGAGAAATAGCTCTGAACCATCTCCATGCCTCCCGTGATCGACATCAAGCGATGTGCTCTATTAACCCGAGGTGATATCTTACTTGGCATATTGAAATACTAAGGAAGGAGTTGAGATGTTGCCATTTAAATAAGTTTAATTAAGACATGCACAAGCCGATGCTGTTTAAAGAATGAGAAAGCTTTGAGCAACTTTGAAGATGGACAAACTGATTCATGGCAACAAGTGTGTTAAGACGGCTGTTATCCCAGCATTTATTCATCGATATTTCTCTTCCAAATCCAGACAGAGATCTACCTACCTCATTACTTAAACAAGGCTATATTTAACTGGACGTGCATTGGCAAGTTAGCAAAATTCAGAATTGGGTAAAAGGACAAAGAATTGCTAGTGAAATATCAGTAGGTTGGTGAAAAATAGGTGCCAAATTGCAGTCATAAATTTCGAAAATAGAACAACTCAGATCAGCCATGTTATACATTAACATCAGGTTGAAAGGCGTTTCCACTTATCCGTCGGACATTTAACCAACGAAAATTTATTGGAAGTGCACACATTCGAATAAGATCCACAAAATGCTACAAGGAGATATATTTCGGCCGGTGCCACAATGGCTACATTTTGTGACTTTATCAGCACTTGGAGAAATCATCACAGCCACCGTACTATATTTGTTTGCAAGAATTCTCCCGAGAGAAATTGGAATTTGTCTTTGGTTTTTGTGAAGACATTGAAATGGAGATTGTACACTGGATATCATTTTATTGCATTGACGCATTTATTGGCATTTTATCAATCGGAGAAATGTTCAAGTGACAAACAGGTGATGGTAATTTGAATGAAGGCATTTATGCATAGAGGAGAATTGCTGTTAGTTAAAAGGAGGACTTCGTCACTGCAATTCCGTTAAAGTGGATGGAGGTCGAGAAACGAAGCCGCAATATGTCATGAGGGAGAGAGGGAGAGAGGAGGGGGAGGGAGAGTGAACCGCAAAGGCGAAACTACCTCAGTTAACCTGCCACATACAACGAACTAAGTATATTTGCTATTGTGAACAATAGGAAATTTGTCATGTCAATATTTAGGGAATCGGGAGACAGTAACTTATTATTTCAAGTTGAATTAACTCAATGGGAATCGGCACCGGAATTCTGGAAAGTAATAGAAATAAATTGACTATATGCAATGTGGATGATTAGAGAAAGAAATTCCTTACTCAGTAACATCTCGAATTGGTCTCATTTGCGTAAAAGACGGAGAATCTAATCTGATATCTCCAACCTGCACGTTGGTTACCAGAAAACCTACATTCACCACGGAAAAATACTAACATTCTACCTCCCGATTCTCTTACAAAAGTCGTGAACTCCGTTGGGAGCAAAATATTTGAATTTAACTTAGGGCATTATTAATATGAACTCAATTGTTAAGCTAAACGACATTAACAGATCTAACAAGCACTTTCGCTATCGAGAATTGTCTAAAGTTCTCCTTTTTTTCACTACTTAGAGTCACTATTTTGTCTCCTTTTTTGCCGGCTGCGTTATTATTTATAGCCACAAAACATGCCTCGTCATAGAAAATAGTGATAATGGAGACGACCTCACCATTTCTGTGAGAAACAAGTTCACAGAGGCACATTTTCGCAGATTATTATGACAGTTTAAATTCGTATAAATTTATGCTTTAGTAGTAGAGTATGTGGTCTGGAAAGCTTACTTTAGGACTGACGAATGTTCTCTTAAATGTTGGTTGATGACAAAGGATGGTATTTCGTTACTGTCACAACAAATGAGTCATGAAGTTCCCAAGTGGTTCATGCTGGTACAGTGCCTATCAGTGCCCAGTCAACTTTAGTCAATAAACTTGACAAAAACTTCAGAAATACTGACGGAATTTAGAAATTCGTTCAATTCATCTCAGATGAAACCTCGGAAAACGCTTATTCAACTTGTCGTATATCTCAAGGTGCTCGTCTATCATGGTGACGTCGGGGGTTAAACAACTGAAAATTTCTCTTTAATAAATAATTAATAAATTTCTCTTGCAAGATTAACTCAAGAATATCTTGCCGTAATCAAGTCGAATTGTGCTACCCTTGACTGAGTGAACACTCAAGTGCATCTAAAAGGCTAACGTTGATCACAATTAACGTTTGTTCAATCACCTGTTTTGTGCTGTGAATATTCTGTCTCAGTCAACTCACCAAAAGACGAAGGACACATTTGAATTACGCGTTAATAATCAGATCCAACTTTAAGAAGCATCGAATTAATCTACTCATCATCTTGATGGGCAAGACATTACAACGATTTTTGGAGAGTAATGTGATGTGTAACATGGCCCCAGTTCTGCAAATGTAAAGGGTCAAAAGTGATGAAATGAAGTGGATTTGGGGCCAATAATGGGAATAATGACAAATGCACATTTTGAGAATGGTAGTTCAAGCGGTTGGCGACTAGAGTTAATCAAGTGGACTCCACATGACAGGTACACATGTGAGAGTGTATGACAACCCATGGTCACAGCAAGTAAAACCTATGACAACTAAGGTTGCAAGTAATAGGAAAGACTTTGAGAGACAACACGAAGAAATGTGAGGTTGGAGAAGGTGAATGTCTTATGCCGGTGTGAGATAGATAGAGAGATAACAACATTCATTGAAAGAAAGTCATGTAAAGGGAAACAACTTGAATATCTGAGTGTATGAGGGACTAATTGCCAACTTCACTTGAATTTCGTTAGAATGAATGATTTATCCATTAAACTGGTTAGATTTTCTCAACCCTCTCAAGTATGATCAGAATCCATTGCAGAATTTTCTCAAACAGAATGTACAATAGTGGGATTGGGAATATCTCGAAGTAGCTAAATGGAATGAGATAAGGTGGAAAATTCTCGACAATTTAAATATTATGATTTTAATGAAGTTGAAACTACAGGCAGTTGGGATAATTGCGGCATTGAAATATTCATATTTGTGAGTCAAATTACTTTAATGCTACTTCCAGGATTCAAGAGGAATTTGCTGCGCATTTTAAATTGAGTTCAATGTTGTCAAAGTTATTTGTTCTCACTTTCTCCGGGGTAGAATATTTGGCCACTCAATCGACTGGTCCATATTTTGTGCAGCTATGACTCGAAGGCAATAGAAGGTATTTACTTATTAAGAAGACCTTGAAGCTCTTCTCTTCTAAGGTTCACTCAATCACTATTTCACAGGCTCAAATTCCACGGATCAATGTTCAAGAATTGTTTCTGAATCACTCAACAATTGTGTTCAACTGACATTCTTGCTCATAATTACAATTTGCATTTTAGTCACTTGCCACATGTACCACATCTCTACACCTTCCTAAAAACTAAATAATAAGCTTGACGGTCGCGGTGCTATTGACTATTTCGAATGCTTAGGAATCGAAGGTAAAACGCGACATAATTGTCTCAAAGTTGTGTATAGCAATTTAGAATTTTCGTAGCACAGTGTGTTTTCGGCATCTTTTAACGTTTGCACGAATCCTACGCACTCGTTGAATTAGACGTCATTGAAGAAAACTTTTGTTGACTGCAATCAATTTGCAAAATATACCGGAAATATATTTTTTCTTCTCCATCAAGTGGAGAACGCATCACACATCCATTACCATGAAAATAATCTTTCAGATGAGATGTGGGTTGTTCGACGCACCGTGGGATGTGAATTATAAAGCAAGTGCTCCAGTAGTGAGACTTGCGTAGAAAGTCAAAAGTGGTTGAAACATAAAGAAGCAACACGAAATGAATTTCACGGTTAGTTAATTCCAACATTGCTTAGACAATTGCTTGTTCCTATACACTAATTTCTGTAGAGAACTAGGTTCACTTCAATTGCCTTCGTTCAATGTAGTTCCATTACAGATTTCTTGGCTTTAGAGTGTGGTTGAAAACAAAGTGGTGCCATTCGTTTTGGATTGAATAACACATGCTCACAAAGTGAAATGTACTTCAGTAACTGAAGTGGAGGTCATTAAAAGAAGGCGATAACTTCTATTCTGCTTCCGAATGCAAACCTTGAATTGACTGAAGTGGGATATATGAGTTCAATCGGAAGAAATACCAATGTGAAACGGAGAAATGACATCAACGGCTTTTAACCAGTGAAATTAGTCTGACCAGTGAATTCCAACTACTCCTTGCGTTTAGGCAGAAGGTGTGAAGCTTATGTGGAAGCTGTGGGAAAGGCTTCGAGTAATTATTTTAAACACGCTCACATTTCGATTGGGAGAATTTATTGTGAAGAGGCTTTCCACGGGTGAAAGTAAATGAAAACGGATGAATGCGCACATAATATTCGTTTGAAATTCATCTTCTTTCAAATTAAAATGGCAATAGCTGAAATAAATTCCATGTCAATTGCACTCAATAACTCAATCATCGGTAGTACACAGCAGCAACATGGTCAGTTGCGATAAGACTTGAGACATGGAAAAGCTACTAATATGAATATAATCGCCTCTTTCACGATTCTACAGCAGGCATTCTACAGCCTGACCCGACATGACTCTGTGGAAGCGTAATTTTAATATCAACATTCACGAAGAACTAAAATGTGCCTTTTACCTGTCGATCTCACACACACTTACTACGATCACTGAGGCAAGACCATAATGCTATATTGGCTTCGCCACCACTTCAATGAGCCTCACTTTACTTTTGCTGATAGTTGTGAGCAGTTCGAAGTGAGTCGAAGCTTTGCAAGCTCTTATTGTTGAAGAAGTACAGTTAATTTTCTTACGAAAGAGTATCCATCTTTGTCCGTCAAGGCCTCTAACACCGGTCCTGTCGTCTTTGTAGAATGTCTCATATGTTGGTTTTGTGAAAATGATGGTATGGACGAAGAATCCGTGTATAACATTATTAAGTATCGAGTCTATGATAATTGTCAAAGATACTAACCATCATGTGTTGTAAGCTACTCAATCGATTAAACGAAAACGTCTCCCGAAAAAAGGACTTGGAAATACCTCATTGTGCAAGAGAAGGAGAAAATGTCTATTAGAAACCTGCATTTAATTCCATCACCATGGAAGTAAGTAAAAATAAATAAGCTTATTTCCTACCAATGTGTCCTGCCAGGGTCATCATAAAGTACATTAAACACTGCAATGACTCACCAAATAGATAGATAGATTATTTGAAGTGTTTAGACCTCCAGTTGATCTCAAAATGGTATTAAAAGAGCAAATTGATGTCACCATAACTGGACACAAATGACCTTAATGACAGCGTAACTTGAAGGTGCGGCCGTTCAACTTGGCGTATTGATTTAGTGCGAGAATACACAGCTAATGGGCAATCGAAAGCCTCCGACCGTTGTACTTAATGCGCTATTTTGAATGAATACGATTCCTCCTTGTTTCACTCCACGCCATTCGTGTCTGCAATGGTCGCTTAACCTAGATACTTCTGTCTTTTCTTATCTCTGCAATGGCTTAGCTAATTCTGGGGGTCTTGCGACCTAGGGAAATCTGCCACTGAGGTTTCTGAGTACCGACAATGTTAGTTAGGTAGCTAATCCGCTACAAATGCTAGGGATATTATAATGTTTATTAAAAACTGCAATGACTCGCAAAATAGATAAATTTATTGAAGTGGTTAGAACTCCAGCTGAAATTATTATGGAGGAAAAGATCAAAATTGCTAAAGCGTTCGTATGCTAATTAATTAGTTCAATAATGAATGAAAATTCGCTTCACAAATCGAAAACCATTATTAGCACAGAGATAATTGGTAAACTCATCAAGGCCCATCATTCATTCGAAGCTCAAGGCAAAGGTGCAGCCCACACGAGTGTTGGATATAAAAGGAGAGGCCTTTTACAACTCATGAACACTCATATGCGAAAGAAATGAGAACCCGTAGTCTCTTAATTGTATTTATACTTTGTGTTGCCGTACTAGTGATGAACTCGGCGACACAAACTGTAAACAACGGCACAGTCGATCAACCACAAACTCCTGCTAACAACGGCACAGTCGATCAACCACAACCTCCTGCTAACAACGGCACGGAACAAAATCCAAATCCCCCTGTCGACAATGACCAAAAACCGCAGAACGTGACGACTACGTCCTCATCCTCTCTCGTTGCTCCTTATGTTCCTGTCTCGGCTGCATCCATCCTCTTATCGATACTTCTGAAATTCTAGTTTCGTCCCAAATCTTTTACAATTTTCTCGCTTTTAATTATAATAAATTTATAATTTTAAATTTGATTCTTGCATTCGTTATGGTCAAAACAGTACTTTAAATCAAAATTTGTCATTATGGTCACTTGTGTCCAGTTACGGGGACATCAATTTGCTCTTTTAATACCATTATGAGATCAGCTGGAGATCTAAACACTTCAACTTATCTATCTATCTATTTTGTGGGTCATTGCAGTGTTTAATGTACTTTATGATGACCCTGGCAGGACACATTGGTAGGAAATAAGCTTATTTATTTTTACTTACTTCCATGGTGACGGAATTAAATGCAGGTTTCTAATAGACATTTTCTCCTTCTCTTGCACAATGAGGCATTTCCAAGTTCTTTTGCAGGAGGCGTTTTCGTTTAATCGAATGAGTAGCTTACTACTCACTTAAATCACTTTCCCATTCCCTTAAATTTAACGATTTCTATCCCAATTTCGTCTTTTAGTTGCACCAAATGCATTGGCTTACTTTGTTTGGGCATTCAAGTGAAGTGGGCATCCGCTTCTCTAGAAAAAAATATAATGTTACTGTCTAAACAATGCAGTTGCAGAAGACAGAAAGCGAGACAATGACCTTTGGGCATTTGAGTAACTGTGACTCTTGCAATTTTTCTTTCGATAGTTTCAACATGTGGTATCTTCTACTCGATGTCAAGAATTTAGCCTCCTCTTTTGACACAGACCAATAGACAAAGCTTGAGAGTTCGTTGGCAGTATTCACATGTTCTAACTCACGTGTTCTAGTCATTATTATGAGTTATCATCTTTATCCATTGCAGAATTGTCTCGAAGAGAATGTACACTAGTGGGATTGGGAATATCTCGAAGTAGCTAAAGGGAATGAGATAAGGTGGAAAATTCTCGACCATTTAAATATTATGATTTTAATGAAGTTGAAACTACAGGCAGTTGGGATAAATGCGCCACTGAAATATTGACATTTGTGAGTCAAATTACTTTAATGTTACTTCCAGGAGTCATGAGGAATTTGCTGCGCATTTTAAATTGAGTTCAATGTTGTCATAGCGATAAGTTCTCCACTTCTCCTGCACGGATGATTTGGCAATTCAATCGACTGGTGAAAATATAGTGTGTATGTATGACCCGAAGTCTATAGAAAGTACTAACTTATTAAGAATACCTTGACGCTCTTCTCTTCTAAGATTCACTCAATCACTATTTCACAGGCTCAAATTCCACGGATCAATGTTCAAGAATTGTTTCTGAATCACTCAACAATTGTGTTCAACTGACATTCTTGCTCATAATTACAATTTGCATTTTAGTCACTTGCCACATGAACCACATCTCTACACCTTCCTTAAAACTAAATAATGAGTTTAACGGTTGCTGTCTTGACTACTGTGTAATTGACTATTTCGAATGCTAAGGAATCGAAGGTAAACGCGACATAATTGTCTCAAAGTTGTGCATAGCAACTTAGAATTTTCGTAACACAGTATATTTTTCGGCGTCTTTTAACGTTTTCACGAATCCTACACACTTGTTGAATTAGTTGTCATTGAAGAAAACCTGTGTGGACTGCAATTAATTTGCATAACATCTGAATTATTTTTTTCTCCATCAAGTGGCGAACACATCACACATCCAATAACCTTGAAAATAATCTTTCAGAGGAGGTGTGTGTTGAGAGTTGCACCGTGGGATGTGAAGTACACTTCAGGCGTCGAGTAGTGAGACTTGCGTAGGAAGTCAGAAGTAGTTGAAACTTAATGAAGCACACGAAATAAATTTTACGGTTAGTTGATTCCAACATTGCTTAGACAATTGCTTGTTTCTATACACTAATTTCTGTAGAGAACCAGCATCACTTCAACTGCTTGTTCAATGTAGTTCCATACCAGATTTCTTGGCTTGAAAGTGTGATTGAAATCAGAAGTGTGCCATTCGTTTCGCGTTGAATTATAAATGCTCAAATGATGAAGTGTATGACAGCACTGCTTTTGGTATCGCGAATTTTAGTGCCATCGAAACTACCTCAAGAATGCTCGTCCCTGTTGCGGCTCCTTTTCACGGTTTCCTAGTTGTTGGTGATGAAATGATTTCCTACCATTCTCCCAACCAACCTCACATAACTACATGTATTCCTCAAAAGACGGTTAGTATTATATGAACTTGCAACATGGCTCTAATTTCTTTCCCTGCTCACCTCTTTCTTGTTTTTGCTTCCCTCGCATTATAGCTCTCCAAAGTAGTTGCATACGCTCAGGTTGATAATAAGAGATATCTCATGGGCAACTTATGTGGAGAGCTTTTTATGGTTCATCTTGTAGGATCTGAAGTCGATGCTTCAGCTCCGTTGTCTACAGTTTTAGAGCGTCTGCGCATAGAACGTCTTGGTAAATGAATTCAATGTCTTTCGTATATTTTGTTATGTCTTGTTTTATTTATTCACCAATCGTTTCTAGGTATAACCTCAGTCCCCGAGTCAATTGTTTATCTGGATAAGGGGGTAGTCTTTATTGGTTCCTTCTTTGGTGACTCGCAGCTAATCCACCTTCGCTCTGATGTGGATCCTGATACGAAGTGCTACTTCGATGTCTGCGAAGAATATCCGAATCTCGGTCCAATCGCTGATATGATCTTTGTTGAAAATGAGGGACAAAATCAGCTCATAACCTGTTCTGGTTACTCTAGAGATGGTTCTCTTCGAATCATTCGAAATGGCATTGGAATTCAAGAGATTGCCACTGTTGATCAAGAGCATATGAATGGTATACGCGTATTAATGATATTTGTTCATTTGGACTTTGTTTCTATTTCTAATTTGTATTTTCAGGAGTCTGGTGTATCCCTTGCAATTCAGAAGTTTATGATGATGCAATGATTTGTTCAATGAAAAGAAGAAGCAGGTAATTTCATTCTCTCATAGATGCCTAATAGCTGTATAACTACAGCTACGTCGTTTAGGGGCCTATAACAAATGTGTTACAGGGCGATTTTTAATTATATTTAATTGTATACACTGAAGCGCAACGTAACATTAGAACATGGTGGTCCTAACACTAAAACATCCGATTTGTTCCAAAGATCTTTTGGGCTAGTGTTGTTAGATGTGATTTTGCTGTGAACAAATGTGTACTTTCTGGCGATTTCTCTTACACAGGGGTTAAGATTCTCATCTTAGACATTGGATGTAATGGGTTCAATACCAATTGCCCACGGCGAATGGAATGGTAAGCCTAATGGTTAGGTCTGACAATTATTGGGATTTAAGTTGTAAGAATTCATCACTCTACTCCTCTGCGTTAAATTACATTTAAAGTTACTGCAATGAAAGCCTTGGGAGTCGCCTTTTATATTATGCCTTGGACTACAGAACTTTATTAGTTTGTATAGAGATGTCTTACTTCTCTTCATCATTAAAATGTGATCGATTGATACCAAATAAGACGCGCTTTTAGTATAGGATTTTTAAATTACTGTTTTATTTTTTAGGATTGTGCGCGTAATAGGAGATGATTTGGCACCGTTGAAGTTGGAGGGTTTTGTGAGAGATGATCGAACGCTTTACTGTGCTGCAGTGTGTCCCCAAGGTCACAAGAATTCTCCTAGACCCCTCCTTCTTCAAGCTACAAATGATACTATATGGCTCATTGGCATCCAAGAGCTTTATGGCAAGGGCTGCTTGGCTACATGGAAATCGCCAACTGGAATGAGTCTCTCTTCATTGACTTCCAGGGGAGATCTTGTGGTTGTGGCTTCGGGTAATCGCATTTTCGCATTACGCATCACGGGTACTCCAGACAAACCCGTTTTCACTCAAATGGGGTAAATCTAAACATCTTTCTCCTTTATTTGTAAAAATCGTGGCGTAATAAAGTACCGGTCATGCTTATTGAGTTAGTTTCAATTATAGTCGTCATTTAATTTAAGCTACAATGTTATTGCTTTTAGAAGTATCACAATGTCACCAATTATTAACCTAAAAGAAGCAAGTGGTGAATTTTTAGTTTCTGCTGTCTTAATAACCCATCTATTAAATATCACGCATATGAGTTTGACTGTTTCTCCATGGCAGAAAGTTGTCAAACCTTATGGCACACTCAGTGAAAATGAATAAATGCCTCGTATCAAATGTGTAAGTTGTATTCAAGAAAAATTACGTCAACAAATTGTTGTTGATAATTCGTAAAGTGGACGTTTTTGTTAGAATGTATTGATTGATTGATTTTACACCTAATTTCATGTCATTAGATATTTTGAGGTGCTAATTATATTAACAGTATGTTTGAGCAATTATCAGTACTTCTCCAAGACATTGCCATATGACGTTTTTATGCTTGGACTACCCCTTCAGTGCAAACTATAATTGATTCCTGGACTTCTACCTGGGTTAGATGTCCATAGTTCCTGTGACAATTAAAACTGGATGAAAAGCGCCATACCGTATAATTTGACTTATATCGCTTTATTTAGACTAGGCGTCTGAATGCCCTTTTATTGTTGCTTATTAAACAAGGATCTGAATAGCATTAAGCATTGTGAATACATTAGGAGTTATTGCAGCAGAAATAAACTGTCTCCTTTAAATCGTTAGTTAAGTGAGAACCGGACTTAAAACTATGATATCAAATGAATTAGGCCTGTAAGAAATTAGAATTCATCAACGGTACATATCCGTTGGTTGGAATGACTGAGTATTATAAGTTTGGCCGAATTGGTTTTTGTGAATTTAATTGAAATTTCTAGGAGGGCAATTTCCTTAGGGACAATGTTGCCTAATCGTTATCAAGTCATATTAATAAGGAAAGTCAAAACCATTAATAAAGTCCTACTCATGAGCGAGAATGGTTGGGATGTAGCTATCTGTAATATTAAATCATAGTATTCGAACAATTATCTTCCAAGCATTATGGTGCCCGATATTCCATTACTTTGTCTAGGAGCTAAGTGCCTCGCTATTTTTTATGGGAAGTTATTTATCAATCACTTTGCAACTTTCCAGTGCTTGAGACAGTTATTTTCATTAGTTAATCATCATATGTATATCTTCGATGTATACAAGGATATATTAGCATTGCTTCATGATAAACTTTGGAGTATGGATTTAATTATCTACTAATTGTTCCAGTAATGCTGATGGCTTGGATTGCACACTTTGTGATTCTTATTCCCATTGAATTCGTGTTTGCATAGTGAATTCGCAATGATTTTTTTTGGTCATTTTAGGCAAAATGATCTTGCCTGCGAGATTGCCTGCATCGACATCACACCCTTCAATAAATCAAAATCTGCTGACAGTTCTATCGCTGCTGGAGACACCCTAGATGAAGTGGAGCTTGAATATGCCGCCGTGGGTCTTTGGTTAGGTCACGGCGTTTGCCTTCTGAAGCTTCCTTCACTGGAACAGGTCTTCAATGACCCTCTTCCGAAGGAAATTCGCTCCACGGGTGCTGTAATCCTCCCACGTTCTATTGCTATTTCTCAATTCGATGAACTGCTCTATGTATTCTGTGTATCGGGAGATGGCACTCTATTCTACTACAATGTGGATTACTCCAATAGTTAGTCTAAGAAGATCTTTTATAAATGCTCTACTTTGTTAACATTTGTTTTCCCTTAAAATTCCCTCACTTAAAGCCAAATACCTCCTACCATGACAAGGATTTGATCGAATAAGAGGAGAATGCGTACTTTCTTAATCGAATAGTAAAAGAGGCAGGAAGACATGTCCAAATTGAAAAGAAATCAAATTGTCATTGTTATCTTAGTAGGATCCTTAAAGAAAATATACATCTGGGTTGCCTATCCAGTGATGGGAACGACCAATGACACTGGTTTAGTTTGACTAATAAACAGGATGATAGAATTTGATTTTCTCATCATGTAGGTCTCTCGATAAAGTGTTGACAAGTTTACGTAGACTATTTCCACATTAGTGGAGGTAACCTTAGTTTATTGAGGAAAAGCGTTTTCTAACACTTATGTTGATATCACCTTTGAATCTCCCTGATGAATAACCCCGATTTCATCTCTTATTTTTAATCAGATTTAACCAGTTCTGTTCACATGCCCATACGTCGTGGGGCCTTGAATCCGTGACAACTGACTTTCCAGAAGAACATTCTAAACGTAATGAAACTTTTGTGATCGACACTTGCTATGGTTCTGCCTTAGTTAAATGCAGCAATTGGGAATAAGTGAATACCAAACGTTCATTCTTCGTAAAGGTTATACATTCAGACGGTCATGAAATCAGCAGCTCTTCTCCAACGGTGACTCAAAATGAAGATTATGCATGAATATTCGAGCTTGAAGAATGTCTATTCGTACACATATTCCCTTAATTCTTTTTATTAGATTGAAATCACTTTTCAAACACCTTCATGCTTTTTCAAATAATATAAGACCAGTTCACACTCTTGGTGTTGTGTCAATGATTTTCTTGCATACATATTCACTCGGGATTTCTCCCGTTGTAGGTAAAATTTGCCTTCGTGATCGCAAAAGCATGAAGATCGGCTCAACTTGTCAGGTGCGTTTAGTTCAATGGAATTCGCGCGGCAAGCGCTACGTGTTCTTATGCTCCAATCGACCCTACATTATCTATGAAAATCGCCATAAGCTCGTCTTTGCCAATGTGAATATTAAGGATATCTCCTACATGGCTCCACTCAACAGTAGTCAGTTTGATGAAACGTTAGTTCTCTTTTCATTTTCATGAAACAGTTGATTGGAGACCCATCAGGTCTTAGATTTTACTACTATAGGAATTAATCCCTGTTATAGGAACACTAGAGGATGGGGTCCTGTAATCTCTGGATCACGGTGAGTGACTATGTTCTCTTTTTACTCATAACTTTTATTAATAATTACTGGTTAATTGAGCTTAAAATGCATAGTAATAATAATATTAGTAAAGTACTGCGTGCACTGTAAGTGAGAACGTCTAACTCTAATATAAGGAGGTGATTTCAAAAATCGATACACGTATCTTGATGCGATTAATCGAAGTCTTTGCCCTCCAGATCACTTCCATACCTGAAATTAGAGTTAGTGTTTGTATTTGCCACATTCGTTAAATAATAGCCCACTTTTCTGCAACTTAAATTTTCCCCAAAGGGAGTAGCCTAGCGGAGTAGTAAAGACCTACTTTGTCCAATTTTTTTCTATTGGTATTATGAATCATACGATTAACGTTTCTGGGATGTCTGGACTATTAAGCTTTGTTAACCAAGTGCTCTAATTGGAAGTGTACGTTAGATGAAAGAATCTCATAGCGGCTGACAAGAGTAGGGATTATCTGAAACGAATAGTACTCCGAAAAGGAGATGGCCTACTGGCGTGGTTATATATGATTTGTTTTTTTTCTCGCCTTACAGAATCTGTATGATAACACCGAAAGGTGTTACCATAGGTTCCGTTGATTGTTTGCAGAAATTACACGTACGCAAAATCCCCATTTATGAGACACCTCGTCGCATAGTATTGCAAGAGGATACATTTTCTATTGGTGTGCTCACAATGCGCCAGGAGGTGGTGTCCGGTGAAGGACATATCATGTCACTCCTACCTTCCGCATCCTCAGATAAATCGGGAAGGATACCCCAAACTAACTGCGTGCTGCCCAAAATGGGTTGTGAGTGTTGGTTTTTTTCTCCCTCTTTGCTTATTTCTTCATTGAATAATATGTGGCCTCCTCTTCTATCATGTAGATACGAAGAAGAAGTTTACTCATTTGGACTTATATAGTCTCCTGATATTCTGCCAAGCCACTTGGGAATTAAAGCACATTTATCGGCTCGCTTACAGTCCGGAGTGCTATGAAGCGGGAATGTCTCTGTTTTCAAGTGGTCTGGGTCAAAATAGTGGCTCCCTTTATGTTCTGGGTACGGCTTTTGTGATACTAGATGAACTTGAATCGAAGAAGGGCCGCATTCATATTCTTCGCTGGGATCCTAAGGTGGATGAGTTGCAGCAAATAGGCATCTTCGAAGTTCTCGGCTCTCCTAATGTAATTCGTGACTTCAATGGTCGTCTAGTTGCTGGTATTGGGAGCTCTGTAAGTTCGGAGAATTTCGAACCATTATAACTGGATGCATGAACATTACTAGCTCACTTGTTGTTTTGCCGTCCTAGGTGCGAATTTATAATTTTTCTGAGAATAAATTGAATCAAGAGTCGGTCAATAACGAGAATATTGTGACTCTGTATGTGCGTACACACAAAGACTATATTTTGGTGGGCGATATAATGCGATCTTGCACCCTACTAAAATTCAAAGCGGAGAAAAGCTCGCTAGAAGTGGTAAGTGTGTTTCTTTATCATAATGCTCTGCGTACCACTAGATTGCCCGTCACAATTGTCCTCGCTATATCTCCGCACTGGAAATGTTCGATGAGGATCACTTTATCACTGCGGACATGGAGGGCAATGTACAACTCATGGGTCGCTATCAGACCGTCAGTTTGGAAGAGCCTGTTGTACCCACAATACGCACTGTGTTGCCTGTACTCCAGAAACCTTCTTCTCCCCCGCGTTCTCCTTCTGAAACTACTGCTGGTAATAACACTGCCTCCGTTCCTCGCTCTCAAACTCGTGCTTCACTTTTTGAGCCAGATGTTGAACAATTACCTCTCCCTAACTCGCTGGACCTCACTACAAGATGCATGACGTTTACTGAAAAGTCTCTGGTGGATCATGCCTTCATGAATACTGGCCAGGCAATAAACATTTTTGTTAAGGGTAGGTGGAAGTGTTTAATTTCTTATATCTAAGTGTCGCACTGGTCAGTGTGCTAAGTCACGGGATCTATGATCTCTGGCGGTCAATCCCACTGCTTAATTCTGGTTAGTAGTGGTGTTGGTCTTAAAAGAGCGGCCCGAGGATACGTTCCTTCTTCTCGGGTTAGGCGTTGGTAGTGCTTTTCCTAGTGGGCTCTGGAAGCTGTAATCTGCATTCCTAAGTAAAACTCTTATTTGAATGCAAAAAACGGATTTCTTATAGACTAAGAATGACTAGGAAATCAATTGAATGCCATGTTAATAATTATCAGG
This sequence comes from Hymenolepis microstoma, assembly GCA_000469805.3. Taxonomy (NCBI): domain Eukaryota; kingdom Metazoa; phylum Platyhelminthes; class Cestoda; order Cyclophyllidea; family Hymenolepididae; genus Hymenolepis; species Hymenolepis microstoma. Next base: position 30,643,388 of record LR215989.1, read on the forward strand.
TTCAGGAGAATTCGAAAGCTTCTGTGTCGAAGTTAAACTTGCTGATGTATCTTCTGACCTCAAATTTCACAAATTATTTTGGAAGACAGGGAAGACTAAAACGTCTATGAGCATGAGGATGAGTCACGGATAGAGATAGTGTCTTATTGTATGAAAAGAATTAATTCTAAGACTGCTATGTAATTGGCAAATAGGTGTTTTAGCTCTTATAGCATGCTATTTTAGGCAACATGACCACGCTATCTGCAGAGCACTGGAATTCTATTGGCACAACCCACACTCTCTACGCCTCAACTACCGGTTGCTTGGGCATGATGGTGAATATATCGCCAATTCTCTTTGTTTTCCTCAAAGAAGTAGAGGAAAGGATGAAGAGTCTTATTCGGCCCTTTGGTGGACTTAGTCAGGAGGTATATCGAGCTTGCAGAGACTGTCTTTCAAACTTCGTAACTTCTAAGAACATCATTGATGGTGAACTGATTGAAACCTTCCTTGAGCTGAGTAAAGAAGACAAGGAGAAGGTTGTTAAGGGACTGCAAATTCCCGTAAGTGTTCATTACTTCTGCCTGACAGTACTATTTCCTCGCAAATGATTATTTTTACTCATGACAAGGCAATTCAATTCTGGTAATGCATTTGATCAGGTGAAAACTTAAAAAAATCAAATTAGACAAGGCTCTTGTTAGAAGTAAATAATAAAACTAGAGTTTTAGACTCATCTGATTGTACAGAGTGTCGTATCTTAAATTCAAATGTGGGTAATTGACTCCTAGATTTCCGAATAAGTCTATGTCTGCAATATTCCGAACTTATTGAATAGGTCACTCAATTAAGTTGTTGATTATGTCACCGCGACAAACTTGTTTCTGCCAATGGCCAAAAGGAATTCAGTTTTTTTCCGGTTCAAATATCCTTTCATAACACGTGTTTTGCTGTTCTTAAATCTGCAGGTAACTGTGGATGCTTTCGGTAGGTTTGACGATACCTCCTACAATAAAATGGTCCCAACAAAGGATTGTACTGTTGGTGATCTAACTCGAGTCGTTGAGGAGTTGGCTGGATTGCATTAAATAACTTCACTCCCTCGTTTTTCCTTCTTTCCCGAAAATATTCATAGTTATTGATAATGTCATGATGTAATTGCCTCTTTGTACGTTTTGGATTTATAAAGCTATTTTACTACCAATTTGAATGTGATGAGAGTTGATGGTTGGTTTCGGGTCGAATGTAAAAGCTCTCTTTAAGAGTTACGTCAGAGTTATACTCTTACAAATCTTACGACCAGTAAACTAAGAGTTGATTTGGAATAATAATTTTTGAAAAAGACCAGAGTAATAGGAAGAGAGTGAGAGAGGGAGTTGGAAATGGGAGAGCCGATGTGTGCTAATAGGATGATCTGTGGAGCACTTTGTACATATGGGCAACTACAAACTACACTCCGAGAAACCCTTAAAGATCGGGTAACACAGATTTCAACTGAATTGTATATTTTCTCCCTGAAAATGATTACTTATTTCTTGGGCAAAATTAGTATATCGATCGGACAAGACGGTTCGAAAGTTCCGATTACTGATTCCTTCATCCATTTATATATATATATATACTAAGTTGTGACGGATAAGAGGTGTGTTAATACAATGTGAAGGTGTAAACATTATACTCGAAATTGAGAGTGATGATTGGTTGAATATTTGATGCTAGGTGGTGGAGTGGCCTAAGAATCTTGCCATTTTATGGCTATCAAGAATAAAGTGTGCTCACTCTTAGCCATTGAGGCTGCAAGAACACTGGTGAAATAAAACAACTCTCGGATTTCACGAATTCATATAGAAATCGACTGCATTCTTTCAGTAGAGAGTGTTTTACTCCAAGTCTGTAAAGTTAGGCTTGGTTTTGAAAATGAATTGGGAGGTTGCGTTTGTTCCTACCATTGCAGTACATTATTATTATTATTATTATCAAGTGGCTATATAAGACGTATTCCATGATTGGCACAGATGAGATTGCAGAATAAGATAAACGAGTCGATTGGTCAATTAAGAGTCATTTGAAATGACTGAACTTAGATAAATAAAATTAAAAAGTTACTTTTATAAAAGAGTAGTGCCTTAAGATAAACGACTGACTTTGAGACAAGGCAACTTCCATCGAAGTCGACTGCTTTATTTTCTTATTTGGTAAATACAGACGAAATGACCATAAATGAAAAATTCATTTTACTTAATCTAAATCAGTAGTGTAATTATACAATTAATGAAATGAGCCTGTAGCTCATGGATATGATAAAAAAATACTTGTTCAAAACAATAAAATCCACCAATCTCAAAGTAAAGTACACCATTTCCTCAGGCAGAACGAAATGAATTTTACGGTTAGTTGAGTCCAACAATTGAGACAATTGCTTGTTTCTTTACACTAATTTCTGAAGAAAAATAGTTTCACTCCAACTGCCTTCATTCCATGTAGTTCCATACCAGATTTCCTGGCTTTATAGTGTGATTGAAAACAAAGGGGCGCCATTCGTTTTGCGTTGAATTATAAATGCTCTTAAAGTGAAATGTACGACAGCATTGAGATCTGATTTTACAAGGCCTTAATTGCCTTGTAATGACTAAGCTTGGTACCAATGTCACAATAACACAATGAACGCCAGTCCCACCTTAGGCTCTGTTTCCTCCAAACTGTTGAGGAAGCTTGCTAATTTCAGCAGCACTTTCACACCAACTGCTTTTGCCATCGCGATTGATACGATTTCGTCAATCCTTATTAGCATAGCATTCCACTACAATTGAAGTAGCACTCATGTCTAACACACCAGTTGTGACAAACGCTGAATTTATTCTTTTAAGCGAACAACTATTGTTTCCAAACTGAAAATCCTAATCCATTTTGGGAAGTCCGCAATCATGGTTCATCCGTGGAAACCGCGGAAAGGAGCCGCAACAGGGACGAGCATTCTTGAGGTAGTTTCGATGGCACTAAAATTCGCGATACCAAAAGCAGTGCTGTCATACACTTCATCATTTGAGCATTTATAATTCAACGCAAAACGAATGGCACACTTCTGATTTCAATCACACTTTCAAGCCAAGAAATCTGGTATGGAACTACATTGAACAAGCAGTTGAAGTGATGCTGGTTCTCTACAGAAATTAGTGTATAGAAACAAGCAATTGTCTAAGCAATGTTGGAATCAACTAACCGTAAAATTTATTTCGTGTGCTTCATTAAGTTTCAACTACTTCTGACTTCCTACGCAAGTCTCACTACTCGACGCCTGAAGTGTACTTCACATCCCACGGTGCAACTCTCAACACACACCTCCTCTGAAAGATTATTTTCAAGGTTATTGGATGTGTGATGTGTTCGCCACTTGATGGAGAAAAAAATAATTCAGATGTTATGCAAATTAATTGCAGTCCACACAGGTTTTCTTCAATGACAACTAATTCAACAAGTGTGTAGGATTCGTGAAAACGTTAAAAGACGCCGAAAAATATACTGTGTTACGAAAATTCTAAGTTGCTATGCACAACTTTGAGACAATTATGTCGCGTTTACCTTCGATTCCTTAGCATTCGAAATAGTCAATTACACAGTAGTCAAGACAGCAACCGTTAAACTCATTATTTAGTTTTAAGGAAGGTGTAGAGATGTGGTTCATGTGGCAAGTGACTAAAATGCAAATTGTAATTATGAGCAAGAATGTCAGTTGAACACAATTGTTGAGTGATTCAGAAACAATTCTTGAACATTGATCCGTGGAATTTGAGCCTGTGAAATAGTGATTGAGTGAATCTTAGAAGAGAAGAGCGTCAAGGTATTCTTAATAAGTTAGTACTTTCTATAGACTTCGGGTCATACATACACACTATATTTTCACCAGTCGATTGAATTGCCAAATCATCCGTGCAGGAGAAGTGGAGAACTTATCGCTATGACAACATTGAACTCAATTTAAAATGCGCAGCAAATTCCTCATGACTCCTGGAAGTAACATTAAAGTAATTTGACTCACAAATGTCAATATTTCAGTGGCGCATTTATCCCAACTGCCTGTAGTTTCAACTTCATTAAAATCATAATATTTAAATGGTCGAGAATTTTCCACATTATCTCATTCCCTTTAGCTACTTCGAGATATTCCCAATCCCACTAGTGTACATTCTCTTCGAGACAATTCTGCAATGGATAAAGATGATAACTCATAATAATGACTAGAACACGTGAGTTAGAACATGTGAATACTGCCAACGAACTCTCAAGCTTTGTCTATTGGTCTGTGTCAAAAGAGGAGGCTAAATTCTTGACATCGAGTAGAAGATACCACATGTTGAAACTATCGAAAGAAAAATTGCAAGAGTCACAGTTACTCAAATGCCCAAAGGTCATTGTCTCGCTTTCTGTCTACTACATCCATATTGGTTAGACAGTAAAATTATATATTTTTTTTCTAGAGAAGCACTCATGTCACAAACACAAGTTGTGGCAAACACTGAATTTATTCTTTTAAGCGAACAACTATTGTTTCCAAACTGGAAATCAGCGTTGAAATAACAGTGGTAGCATGTTTGAATCCGACACACTAGCAATATTTGTAATAATTGCGCAGGAAATTGCATTCATGTTGCTATTTGTATTCACTTTTTGATTGATGGTGTATATCATGGATGGGCTGATGTGATTAATGACAGGGGTACTGAACTTCTTATCCAAAGAGGCATTTCCACTAACTTCTAGCTTTCTGCATCTCTTTGGCTCTCGCATTGACATTCTACGACAGTATCATTACTTTTGGAAACGCATTGGAATGTTGCATTTAATCCTATTAGTATTGGATATTTCTACGCAGTTAATCGAAAGTTACATTTGAAACAAATAAATTAACTTATTTCGTACTAATGTGAACAGCCTAAAATAGTAAACGGTTTATTGAACACTAAGATGACTCTCGAAATAGCCAGATTAATTGAAGTTCAATGAAATCCAGGTGATCCCTCTTTATTATAATGCGAGGCATTTTACGGAAAAAATAAGCTATCACATTAAACAGGAGAAAATATGGTGAAAGATTAAGAAGAAATCTAGATGTTCAAAGTCCAAGAAATTAGAAATGTGAATAGTGAATAGTGAAACAAGGAGCGGTAAGAGTGGAAGATGAAGTTGTTGTTTCAGATGTACGTGGTGGAGGCTTCACACCTTCACCCCAGGTTTCAAGAGGATTCTCAGCATTGTCGTGATTTTCGGGAGGGTTCACACCACCTTCAATTTAAGGAATTTTCACAACAGCCCTCATAATATCAGTCACTCCAACCCCTCATGCTGGTTACCTTTTAACTCTTCCTTTTTATCCGTTTGATCATTTCTCTTCAGTGGTGTCGCCGATGCCATTGCTAATATGGCAATGCAAAACACCAGTCACAAGTCTCGGAAGTCAATTGAAGCACAACTCATTAACTAATTAACTCTCTAACTCATTAACACCATCGGCCATAGCAGCATCAAAAATTCCACCCTGAGAGGCAATCCCTAACAAGTAACACAGAGGGCACATTTTGAGCCTTGCATTTGTATCAGCAGTGGGCGATCACTCAATATCTCCATGAATTGCGAAATAAATGAGCATCAAATTCCCCTTGACTCCTGGAAGTAGCATTAAAGTAATTTGACTCACAAATGTCAATATTTCAATGGCGCATTTATCACAACTGCCTGTAGTTTCGACTTCATTAAAATCATAATATTTAAATTGTCGAGAATTTTCCACATTATCTCATTCCCTTTAGCTACTTCGAGATATTCCCAATCCCACTAGTGTACATTCTCTTCGAGACAATTCTGCAATGGATAAAGATGATAACTCATAATAATGACTAGAACACGTGAGTTAGAACATGTGAATACTGCCAACGAACTCTCAAGCTTTGTCTATTGGTCTGTGTCAAACGAGAAGGCTAAATTCTTGACATCGAGTAGAAGATACCACATGTTGAAACTATCGAAAGAAAAATTGCAAGAGTCACAGTTACTCAAATGCCCAAAGGTCATTGTCTCGCTTTCTGTCTTCTGCAACTGCATTGTTTAGACAGTAACATTATATTTTTTTCTAGAGAAGCGGATGCCCACTTCACTTGAATGCCCAAACAAAGTAAGCCAATGCATTTGGTGCAACTAAAAGACGAAATTGGGATAGAAATCGTTAAATTTAAGGGAATGGGAAAGTGATTTGAGTGAGTGGTAATATTGATTGTCCAATAATGGGGGATTGTGTGAATTTGGGAAAGAACAACCATGCCCCAGCCGATGTGTTAAATATTTAAATGTTTCCATCAGCTGAATGCGGAAAAAATGCAGATATATCTATTGCATTTCGTCAGTAAACTCTGATCAAATCAGAACTTCGGTCAATGGCATTGCACCATAATATTCATCCATAACAGTGCATATGAGTGGAGTGGCAAATTAACACTCAATACCAAGTGGACTATTCCATTTCCAAAGCTGACGTTATGAGATTCACTTCCTCCTACTCGCGAAGCAAGATGCAATTTGCCAATATGTTTTGGTTGAGCACGTTTGAGAAAACGATGATGAGAAACCGATTAAACCAACCAAACTGCCATTCATCCTACTCCCTTCAACGGCATTGTATTCCATTTTGTTTTGAGGTTACAAGCCAAGTGAGGACTGTCAAAACCAGACACCAACAGGAAATGAGAGCAAACATTTTCCAAACGCTTTCAGATTTGTTTCACTCAGAAATGCAAAACAATGAGTGCGACTGAAATGGAGCTCATTAAAAGAAAACGAATGCAAACATTGAATTCACTGAAGTGGGATATTTGAGCTCAATCTGAAGAAATGCCAATGTAAAACGGAGAAATGACATCAACGGCTTTTAACCAGTGAAATTAGTCTGACCAGTGAATTCCAACTACTCCTTGCGTTTAGGCAGAAGGTGTGAAGCTTATGTGGAAGCTGTGGGAAAGGCTTCGGATAATTATTTTAAACAAGCTCACATTTCGATTGGGAGAATTTATTGTGAAGAGGCTTTCCACGGGTGAAGGTAAATGAAAACGGATGAATGCGCACATAATATTCGTTTGAAATTCATCTTCTTTCAAATTAAAATGGCAATAGCTGAAATAAATTCCATGTCAATTGCACTCAATAACTCAATCATCGGTAGTACACAGCAGCAACATGGTCAGTTGCGATAAGACTTGAGACATGGAAAAGCTACTAATATGAATATAATCGCCTCTTTCACGATTCTACAGCAGGCATTCTACAGCCTGACCCGACATGACTCTGTGGAAGCGTAATTTTAATATCAACATTCACGAAGAACTAAAATGTGCCTTTTACCTGTCGATCTCACACACACTTACTACGATCACTGAGGCAAGACCATAATGCTATATTGGCTTCGCCACCACTTCAATGAGCCTCACTTTACTTTTGCTGATAGTTGTGAGCAGTTCGAAGTGAGTCGAAGCTTTGCAAGCTCTTATTGTTGAAGAAGTACAGTTAATTTTCTTACGAAAGAGTATCCATCTTTGTCCGTCAAGGCCTCTAACACCGGTCCTGTCGTCTTTGTAGAATGTCTCATATGTTGGTTTTGTGAAAATGATGGTATGGACGAAGAATCCGTGTATAACATTATTAAGTATCGAGTCTATGATAATTGTCAAAGATACTAACCATCATGTGTTGTAAGCTACTCAATCGATTAAACGAAAACGTCTCCCGAAAAAAGGACTTGGAAATACCTCATTGTGCAAGAGAAGGAGAAAATGTCTATTAGAAACCTGCATTTAATTCCATCACCATGGAAGTAAGTAAAAATAAATAAGCTTATTTCCTACCAATGTGTCCTGCCAGGGTCATCATAAAGTACATTAAACACTGCAATGACTCACCAAATAGATAGATAGATTAGTTGAAGTGTTTAGACCTCCAGTTGATCTCAAAATGGTATTAAAAGAGCAAATTGATGTCACCATAACTGGACACAAATGACCTTAATGACAGCGTAACTTGAAGGTGCGGCCGTTCAACTTGGCGTATTGATTTAGTGCGAGAATACACAGCCAATGGGCAATCGAAAGCCTCCGACCGTTGTACTTAATGCGCTATTTTGAATGAATACGATTCCTCCTTGTTTCACTCCACGCCATTCGTGTCTGCAATGGTCGCTTAACCTAGATACTTCTGTCTTTTCTTATCTCTGCAATGGCTTAGCTAATTCTGGGGGTCTTGCGACCTAGGGAAATCTGCCACTGAGGTTTCTGAGTACCGACAATGTTAGTTAGGTAGCTAATCCGCTACAAATGCTAGGGATATTATAATGTTTATTAAAAACTGCAATGACTCGCAAAATAGATAAATTTATTGAAGTGGTTAGAACTCCAGCTGAAATTATTATGGAGGAAAAGATCAAAATTGCTAAAGCGTTCGTATGCTAATTAATTAGTTCAATAATGAATGAAAATTCGCTTCACAAATCGAAAACCATTATTAGCACAGAGATAATTGGTAAACTCATCAAGGCCCATCATTCATTCGAAGCTCAAGGCAAAGGTGCAGCCCACACGAGTGTTGGATATAAAAGGAGAGGCCTTTTACAACTCATGAACACTCATATGCGAAAGAAATGAGAACCCGTAGTCTCTTAATTGTATTTATACTTTGTGTTGCCGTACTAGTGATGAACTCGGTGACACAAACTGTAAACAACGGCACAGTCGATCAACCACAACCTCCTGCTAACAACGGCACAGTCGATAAACCACAACCTCCTGCTAACAACGGCACAGTCGATAAACCACAACCTCCTGCTAACAACGGCACAGTCGATCAACCACAAACTCCTGCTAACAACGGCACAGTCGATAAACCACAAACTCCTGCTAACAACGGCACAGTCGATCAACCACAAACTCCTGCTAACAACGGCACAGTCGATAAACCACAACCTCCTGCTAACAACGGCACAGTCGATAAACCACAACCTCCTGCTAACAACGGCACAGTCGATAAACCACAACCTCCTGCTAACAACGGCACAGTCGATAAACCACAACCTCCTGCTAACAACGGCACAGTCGATCAACCACAAACTCCTGCTAACAACGGCACAGTCGATAAACCACAAACTCCTGCTAACAACGGCACAGTCGATAAACCACAACCTCCTGCTAACAACGGCACAGTCGATCAACCACAAACTCCTGCTAACAACGGCACAGTCGATCAACCACAAACTCCTGCTAACAACGGCACAGTCGATAAACCACAACCTCCTGCTAACAACGGCACAGTCGATCAACCACAAACTCCTGCTAACAACGGCACAGTCGATCAACCACAAACTCCTGCTAACAACGGCACAGTCGATAAACCACAAACTCCTGCTAACAACGGCACAGTCGATAAACCACAACCTCCTGCTAACAACGGCACAGTCGATAAACCACAAACTCCTGCTAACAACGGCACAGTCGATAAACCACAACCTCCTGCTAACAACGGCACAGTCGATAAACCACAAACTCCTGCTAACAACGGCACAGTCGATAAACCACAACCTCCTGCTAACAACGGCACAGTCGATAAACCACAACCTCCTGCTAACAACGGCACAGTCGATAATCCACAACCTCCTGCTAACAACGGCACAGACGATAAACCACAAACTCCTGCTAACAACGGCACAGTCGATAAACCACAACCTCCTGCTAACAACGGCACAGTCGATAAACCACAACCTCCTGCTAACAACGGCACAGTCGATCAACCACAAACTCCTGCTAACAACGGCACAGTCGATCAACCACAAACTCCTGCTAACAACGGCACAGTCGATAAACCACAACCTCCTGCTAACAACGGCACAGTCGATCAACCACAAACTCCTGCTAACAACGGCACAGTCGATCAACCACAAACTCCTGCTAACAACGGCACAGTCGATAAACCACAAACTCCTGCTAACAACGGCACACTCGATAAACCACAACCTCCTGCTAACAACGGCACGGAACAAAATCCAAATTCCCCTGTCGACAATGACCAAAAACCGCAGAACGTGACGACTACGTCCTCATCCTCTCTCGTTGCTCCTTATGTTCCTGTCTCGGCTGCATCCATCCTCTTATCAATACTTCTGAAATTCTAGTTTCGTCCCAAATCTTTTACAATTTTCTCGCTTTTAATTATAATAAATTTATAATTTTAAATTTGATTCTTGCATTCGTTATGGTCAAAACAGTACTTTAAATCAAAATTTGTCATTATGGTCACTTGTGTCCAGTTACGGGGACATCAATTTGCTCTTTTAATACCATTATGAGATCAGCTGGAGATCTAAACACTTCAACTTATCTATCTATCTATTTTGTGGGTCATTGCAGTGTTTAATGTACTTTATGATGACCCTGGCAGGACACATTGGTAGGAAATAAGCTTATTTATTTTTACTTACTTCCATGGTGACGGAATTAAATGCAGTTTTCTGATAGACATTTTCTACTTATCTTGCTCAATGAGGCATTTCCAAGTTCTTTTGCAGGAGGCGTTTTCGTTTAATCGAATGAGTAGCTTACTACTCACTTAAATCACTTTCCCATTCCCTTAAATTTAACGATTTCTATCCCAATTTCGTCTTTTAGTTGCACCAAATGCATTGGCTTACTTTGTTTGGGCATTCAAGTGAAGTGGGCATCCGCTTCTCTAGAAAAAAATATAATGTTACTGTCTAAACAATGCAGTTGCAGAAGACAGAAAGCGAGACAATGACCTTTGGGCATTTGAGTAACTGTGACTCTTGCAATTTTTCTTTCGATAGTTTCAACATGTGGTATCTTCTACTCGATGTCAAGAATTTAGCCTTCTCGTTTGACACAGACCAATAGACAAAGCTTGAGAGTTCGTTGGCAGTATTCACATGTTCTAACTCACGTGTTCTAGTCATTATTATGAGTTATCATCTTTATCCATTGCAGAATTGTCTCGAAGAGAATGTACACTAGTGGGATTGGGAATATCTCGAAGTAGCTAAAGGGAATGAGATAATGTGGAAAATTCTCGACAATTTAAATATTATGATTTTAATGAAGTCGAAACTACAGGCAGTTGTGATAAATGCGCCATTGAAATATTGACATTTGTGAGTCAAATTACTTTAATGCTACTTCCAGGAGTCAAGGGGAATTTGATGCTCATTTATTTCGCAATTCATGGAGATATTGAGTGATCGCCCACTGCTGATACAAATGCAAGGCTCAAAATGTGCCCTCTGTGTTACTTGTTAGGGATTGCCTCTCAGGGTGGAATTTTTGATGCTGCTATGGCCGATGGTGTTAATGAGTTAGAGAGTTAATTAGTTAATGAGTTGTGCTTCAATTGACTTCCGAGACTTGTGACTGGTGTTTTGCATTGCCATATTAGCAATGGCATCGGCGACACCACTGAAGAGAAATGATCAAACGGATAAAAAGGAAGAGTTAAAAGGTAACCAGCATGAGGGGTTGGAGTGACTGATATTATGAGGGCTGTTGTGAAAATTCCTTAAATTGAAGGTGGTGTGAACCCTCCCGAAAATCACGACAATGCTGAGAATCCTCTTGAAACCTGGGGTGAAGGTGTGAAGCCTCCACCACGTACATCTGAAACAACAACTTCATCTTCCACTCTTACCGCTCCTTGTTTCACTATTCACTATTCACATTTCTAATTTCTTGGACTTTGAACATCTAGATTTCTTCTTAATCTTTCACCATATTTTCTCCTGTTTAATGTGATAGCTTATTTTTTCCGTAAAATGCCTCGCATTATAATAAAGAGGGATCACCTGGATTTCATTGAACTTCAATTAATCTGGCTATTTCGAGAGTCATCTTAGTGTTCAATAAACCGTTTACTGTTTTAGGCTGTTCACATTAGTACGAAATAAGTTAATTTATTTGTTTCAAATGTAACTTTCGATTAACTGCGTAGAAATATCCAATACTAATAGGATTAAATGCAACATTCCAATGCGTTTCCAAAAGTAATGATACTGTCGTAGAATGTCAATGCGAGAGCCAAAGAGATGCAGAAAGCTAGAAGTTAGTGGAAATGCCTCTTTGGATAAGAAGTTCAGTACCCCTGTCATTAATCACATCAGCCCATCCATGATATACACCATCAATCAAAAAGTGAATACAAATAGCAACATGAATGCAATTTCCTGCGCAATTATTACAAATATTGCTAGTGTGTCGGATTCAAACATGCTACCACTGTTATTTCAACGCTGATTTCCAGTTTGGAAACAATAGTTGTTCGCTTAAAAGAATAAATTCAGTGTTTGCCACAACTTGTGTTTGTGACATGAGTGCTTCTCTAGAAAAAAAATATATAATTTTACTGTCTAACCAATATGGATGTAGTAGACAGAAAGCGAGACAATGACCTTTGGGCATTTGAGTAACTGTGACTCTTGCAATTTTTCTTTCGATAGTTTCAACATGTGGTATCTTCTACTCGATGTCAAGAATTTAGCCTCCTCTTTTGACACAGACCAATAGATAAAGCTTGAGAGTTCGTTGGCAGTATTCACATGTTCTAACTCACGTGTTCTAGTCATTATTATGAGTTATCATCTTTATCCATTGCAGAATTGTCTCGAAGAGAATGTACACTAGTGGGATTGGGAATATCTCGAAGTAGCTAAAGGGAATGAGATAATGTGGAAAATTCTCGACCATTTAAATATTATGATTTTAATGAAGTTGAAACTACAGGCAGTTGGGATAAATGCGCCACTGAAATATTGACATTTGTGAGTCAAATTACTTTAATGTTACTTCCAGGAGTCATGAGGAATTTGCTGCGCATTTTAAATTGAGTTCAATGTTGTCATAGCGATAAGTTCTCCACTTCTCCTGCACGGATGATTTGGCAATTCAATCGACTGGTGAAAATATAGTGTGAATGTATGACCCGAAGTCTATAGAAAGTACTAACTTATTAAGAATACCTTGACGCTCTTCTCTTCTAAGATTCACTCAATCACTATTTCACAGGCTCAAATTCCACGGATCAATGTTCAAGAATTGTTTCTGAATCACTCAACAATTGTGTTCAACTGACATTCTTGCTCATAATTACAATTTGCATTTTAGTCACTTGCCACATGAACCACATCTCTACACCTTCCTTAAAACTAAATAATGAGTTTAACGGTTGCTGTCTTGACTACTGTGTAATTGACTATTTCGAATGCTAAGGAATCGAAGGTAAACGCGACATAATTGTCTCAAAGTTGTGCATAGCAATTTAGAATTTTCGTAACACAGTATATTTTTCGGCGTCTTTTAACGTTTTCACGAATCCTACACACTTGTTGAATTAGTTGTCATTGAAGAAAACCTGTGTGGACTGCAATTAATTTGCATAACATCTGAATTATTTTTTTCTCCATCAAGTGGCGAACACATCACACATCCAATAACCTTGAAAATAATCTTTCAGAGGAGGTGTGTGTTGAGAGTTGCACCGTGGGATGTGAAGTACACTTCAGGCATCGAGTAGTGAGACTTGCGTAGGAAGTCAGAAGTAGTTGAAACTTAATGAAGCACACGAAATAAATTTTACGGTTAGTTGATTCCAACATTGCTTAGACAATTGCTTGTTTCTATACACTAATTTCTGTAGAGAACCAGCATCACTTCAACTGCTTGTTCAATGTAGTTCCATACCAGATTTCTTGGCTTTAAAGTGTGATTGAAATCAGAAGTGTGCCATTCGTTTTGCGTTGAATTATAAATGCTCAAATGATGAAGTGTATGACAGCACTGCTTTTGGCATCGCGAATTTTAGTGCCATCGAAACTACCTCAAGAATGCTCGTCCCTGTTGCGGCTCCTTTCCGCAGTTTCCACGGATGAACCATGATTGCGGACTTCCCAAAATGGATTAGGATTTTCAGTTTGGAAACAATAGTTGTTCGCTTAAAAGAATAAATTCAGCGTTTGTCACAACTGGTGTGTTAGACATGAGTGCTACTTCAATTGTAGTGGAATGCTATGCTAATAAGAATTGACGAAATCGTATCAATCGCGATGGCAAAAGCAGTTGGTGTGAAAGTGCTGCTGAAATTAGCAAGCTTCCTCAACAGTTTGGAGGAAACAGAGCCTAAGGTGGGACTGGCGTTCATTGTGTTATTGTGACATTGGTACCAAGCTTAGTCATTACAAGGCAATTAAGGCCTTGTAAAATCAGATCTCAATGCTGTCGTACATTTCACTTTAAGAGCATTTATAATTCAACGCAAAACGAATGGCGCCCCTTTGTTTTCAGTCACACTATAAAGCCAGGAAATCTGGTATGGAACTACATGGAATGAAGGCAGTTGGAGTGAAACTATTTTTCTTCAGAAATTAGTGTAAAGAAACAAGCAATTGTCTCAATTGTTGGACTCAACTAACCGTAAAATTCATTTCGTTCTGCCTGAGGAAATGGTGTACTTTACTTTGAGATTGGTGGATTTTATTGTTTTGAACAAGTATTTTTTTATCATATCCATGAGCTACAGGCTCATTTCATTAATTGTATAATTACACTACTGATTTAGATTAAGTAAAATGAATTTTTCATTTATGGTCATTTCGTCTGTATTTACCAAATAAGAAAATAAAGCAGTCGACTTCGATGGAAGTTGCCTTGTCTCAAAGTCAGTCGTTTATCTTAAGGCACTACTCTTTTATAAAAGTAACTTTTTAATTTTATTTATCTAAGTTCAGTCATTTCAAATGACTCTTAATTGACCAATCGACTCGTTTATCTTATTCTGCAATCTCATCTGTGCCAATCATGGAATACGTCTTATATAGTCACTTGATAATAATAATAATAATAATGTACTGCAATGGTAGGAACAAACGCAACCTCCCAATTCATTTTCAAAACCAAGCCTAACTTTACAGACTTGGAGTAAAACACTCTCTACTGAAAGAATGCAGTCGATTTCTATATGAATTCGTGAAATCCGAGAGTTGTTTTATTTCACCAGTGTTCTTGCAGCCTCAATGGCTAAGAGTGAGCACACTTTATTCTTGATAGCCATAAAATGGCAAGATTCTTAGGCCACTCCACCACCTAGCATCAAATATTCAACCAATCATCACTCTCAATTTCGAGTATAATGTTTACACCTTCACATTGTATTAACACACCTCTTATCCGTCACAACTTAGTATATATATATATATATATAAATGGATGAAGGAATCAGTAATCGGAACTTTCGAACCGTCTTGTCCGATCGATATACTAATTTTGCCCAAGAAATAAGTAATCATTTTCAGGGAGAAAATATACAATTCAGTTGAAATCTGTGTTACCCGATCTTTAAGGGTTTCTCGGAGTGTAGTTTGTAGTTGCCCATATGTACAAAGTGCTCCACAGATCATCCTATTAGCACACATCGGCTCTCCCATTTCCAACTCCCTCTCTCACTCTCTTCCTATTACTCTGGTCTTTTTCAAAAATTATTATTCCAAATCAACTCTTAGTTTACTGGTCGTAAGATTTGTAAGAGTATAACTCTGACGTAACTCTTAAAGAGAGCTTTTACATTCGACCCGAAACCAACCATCAACTCTCATCACATTCAAATTGGTAGTAAAATAGCTTTATAAATCCAAAACGTACAAAGAGGCAATTACATCATGACATTATCAATAACTATGAATATTTTCGGGAAAGAAGGAAAAACGAGGGAGTGAAGTTATTTAATGCAATCCAGCCAACTCCTCAACGACTCGAGTTAGATCACCAACAGTACAATCCTTTGTTGGGACCATTTTATTGTAGGAGGTATCGTCAAACCTACCGAAAGCATCCACAGTTACCTGCAGATTTAAGAACAGCAAAACACGTGTTATGAAAGGATATTTGAACCGGAAAAAAACTGAATTCCTTTTGGCCATTGGCAGAAACAAGTTTGTCGCGGTGACATAATCAACAACTTAATTGAGTGACCTATTCAATAAGTTCGGAATATTGCAGACATAGACTTATTCGGAAATCTAGGAGTCAATTACCCACATTTGAATTTAAGATACGACACTCTGTACAATCAGATGAGTCTAAAACTCTAGTTTTATTATTTACTTCTAACAAGAGCCTTGTCTAATTTGATTTTTTTAAGTTTTCACCTGATCAAATGCATTACCAGAATTGAATTGCCTTGTCATGAGTAAAAATAATCATTTGCGAGGAAATAGTACTGTCAGGCAGAAGTAATGAACACTTACGGGAATTTGCAGTCCCTTAACAACCTTCTCCTTGTCTTCTTTACTCAGCTCAAGGAAGGTTTCAATCAGTTCACCATCAATGATGTTCTTAGAAGTTACGAAGTTTGAAAGACAGTCTCTGCAAGCTCGATATACCTCCTGACTAAGTCCACCAAAGGGCCGAATAAGACTCTTCATCCTTTCCTCTACTTCTTTGAGGAAAACAAAGAGAATTGGCGATATATTCACCATCATGCCCAAGCAACCGGTAGTTGAGGCGTAGAGAGTGTGGGTTGTGCCAATAGAATTCCAGTGCTCTGCAGATAGCGTGGTCATGTTGCCTAAAATAGCATGCTATAAGAGCTAAAACACCTATTTGCCAATTACATAGCAGTCTTAGAATTAATTCTTTTCATACAATAAGACACTATCTCTATCCGTGACTCATCCTTATGCTCATAGACGTTTTAGTCTTCCCTGTCTTCCAAAATAATTTGTGAAATTTGAGGTCAGAAGATACATCAGCAAGTTTAACTTCGACACAGAAGCTTTCGAATTCTCCTGAACCTGATAATTATTAACATGGCATTCAATTGATTTCCTAGTCATTCTTAGTCTATAAGAAATCCGTTTTTTGCATTCAAATAAGAGTTTTACTTAGGAATGCAGATTACAGCTTCCAGAGCCCACTAGGAAAAGCACTACCAACGCCTAACCCGAGAAGAAGGAACGTATCCTCGGGCCGCTCTTTTAAGACCAACACCACTACTAACCAGAATTAAGCAGTGGGATTGACCGCCAGAGATCATAGATCCCGTGACTTAGCACACTGACCAGTGCGACACTTAGATATAAGAAATTAAACACTTCCACCTACCCTTAACAAAAATGTTTATTGCCTGGCCAGTATTCATGAAGGCATGATCCACCAGAGACTTTTCAGTAAACGTCATGCATCTTGTAGTGAGGTCCAGCGAGTTAGGGAGAGGTAATTGTTCAACATCTGGCTCAAAAAGTGAAGCACGAGTTTGAGAGCGAGGAACGGAGGCAGTGTTATTACCAGCAGTAGTTTCAGAAGGAGAACGCGGGGGAGAAGAAGGTTTCTGGAGTACAGGCAACACAGTGCGTATTGTGGGTACAACAGGCTCTTCCAAACTGACGGTCTGATAGCGACCCATGAGTTGTACATTGCCCTCCATGTCCGCAGTGATAAAGTGATCCTCATCGAACATTTCCAGTGCGGAGATATAGCGAGGACAATTGTGACGGGCAATCTAGTGGTACGCAGAGCATTATGATAAAGAAACACACTTACCACTTCTAGCGAGCTTTTCTCCGCTTTGAATTTTAGTAGGGTGCAAGATCGCATTATATCGCCCACCAAAATATAGTCTTTGTGTGTACGCACATACAGAGTCACAATATTCTCGTTATTGACCGACTCTTGATTCAATTTATTCTCAGAAAAATTATAAATTCGCACCTAGGACGGCAAAACAACAAGTGAGCTAGTAATGTTCATGCATCCAGTTATAATGGTTCGAAATTCTCCGAACTTACAGAGCTCCCAATACCAGCAACTAGACGACCATTGAAGTCACGAATTACATTAGGAGAGCCGAGAACTTCGAAGATGCCTATTTGCTGCAACTCATCCACCTTAGGATCCCAGCGAAGAATATGAATGCGGCCCTTCTTCGATTCAAGTTCATCTAGTATCACAAAAGCCGTACCCAGAACATAAAGGGAGCCATTATTTTGACCCAGACCACTTGAACACAGAGACATTCCCGCTTCATAGCACTCCGGACTGTAAGCGAGCCGATAAATGTGCTTTAATTCCCAAGTGGCTTGGCAGAATATCAGGAGACTATATAAGTCCAAATGAGTAAACTTCTTCTTCGTATCTACATGATAGAAGAGGAGGCCACATATTATTCAATGAAGAAATAAGCAAAGAGGGAGAAAAAAACCAACACTCACAACCCATTTTGGGCAGCACGCAGTTAGTTTGGGGTATCCTTCCCGATTTATCTGAGGATGCGGAAGGTAGGAGTGACATGATATGTCCTTCACCGGACACCACCTCCTGGCGCATTGTGAGCACACCAATAGAAAATGTATCCTCTTGCAATACTATGCGACGAGGTGTCTCATAAATGGGGATTTTGCGTACGTGTAATTTCTGCAAACAATCAACGGAACCTATGGTAACACCTTTCGGTGTTATCATACAGATTCTGTAAGGCGAGAAAAAAAACAAATCATATATAACCACGTCAGTAGGCCATCTCCTTTTCGGAGTACTATTCGTTTCAGATAATCCCTACTCTTGTCAGCCGCTATGAGATTCTTTCATCTAACGTACACTTCCAATTAGAGCACTTGGTTAACAAAGCTTAATAGTCCAGACATCCCAGAAACGTTAATCGTATGATTCATAATACCAATAGAAAAAAATTGGACAAAGTAGGTCTTTACTACTCCGCTAGGCTACTCCCTTTGGGGAAAATTTAAGTTGCAGAAAAGTGGGCTATTATTTAACGAATGTGGCAAATACAAACACTAACTCTAATTTCAGGTATGGAAGTGATCTGGAGGGCAAAGACTTCGATTAATCGCATCAAGATACGTGTATCGATTTTTGAAATCACCTCCTTATATTAGAGTTAGACGTTCTCACTTACAGTGCACGCAGTACTTTACTAATATTATTATTACTATGCATTTTAAGCTCAATTAACCAGTAATTATTAATAAAAGTTATGAGTAAAAAGAGAACATAGTCACTCACCGTGATCCAGAGATTACAGGACCCCATCCTCTAGTGTTCCTATAACAGGGATTAATTCCTATAGTAGTAAAATCTAAGACCTGATGGGTCTCCAATCAACTGTTTCATGAAAATGAAAAGAGAACTAACGTTTCATCAAACTGACTACTGTTGAGTGGAGCCATGTAGGAGATATCCTTAATATTCACATTGGCAAAGACGAGCTTATGGCGATTTTCATAGATAATGTAGGGTCGATTGGAGCATAAGAACACGTAGCGCTTGCCGCGCGAATTCCATTGAACTAAACGCACCTGACAAGTTGAGCCGATCTTCATGCTTTTGCGATCACGAAGGCAAATTTTACCTACAACGGGAGAAATCCCGAGTGAATATGTATGCAAGAAAATCATTGACACAACACCAAGAGTGTGAACTGGTCTTATATTATTTGAAAAAGCATGAAGGTGTTTGAAAAGTGATTTCAATCTAATAAAAAGAATTAAGGGAATATGTGTACGAATAGACATTCTTCAAGCTCGAATATTCATGCATAATCTTCATTTTGAGTCACCGTTGGAGAAGAGCTGCTGATTTCATGACCGTCTGAATGTATAACCTTTACGAAGAATGAACGTTTGGTATTCACTTATTCCCAATTGCTGCATTTAACTAAGGCAGAACCATAGCAAGTGTCGATCACAAAAGTTTCATTACGTTTAGAATGTTCTTCTGGAAAGTCAGTTGTCACGGATTCAAGGCCCCACGACGTATGGGCATGTGAACAGAACTGGTTAAATCTGATTAAAAATAAGAGACGAAATCGGGGTTATTCATCAGGGAGATTCAAAGGTGATATCAACATAAGTGTTAGAAAACGCTTTTCCTCAATAAACTAAGGTTACCTCCACTAATGTGGAAATAGTCTACGTAAACTTGTCAACACTTTATCGAGAGACCTACATGATGAGAAAATCAAATTCTATCATCCTGTTTATTAGTCAAACTAAACCAGTGTCATTGGTCGTTCCCATCACTGGATAGGCAACCCAGATGTATATTTTCTTTAAGGATCCTACTAAGATAACAATGACAATTTGATTTCTTTTCAATTTGGACATGTCTTCCTGCCTCTTTTACTATTCGATTAAGAAAGTACGCATTCTCCTCTTATTCGATCAAATCCTTGTCATGGTAGGAGGTATTTGGCTTTAAGTGAGGGAATTTTAAGGGAAAACAAATGTTAACAAAGTAGAGCATTTATAAAAGATCTTCTTAGACTAACTATTGGAGTAATCCACATTGTAGTAGAATAGAGTGCCATCTCCCGATACACAGAATACATAGAGCAGTTCATCGAATTGAGAAATAGCAATAGAACGTGGGAGGATTACAGCACCCGTGGAGCGAATTTCCTTCGGAAGAGGGTCATTGAAGACCTGTTCCAGTGAAGGAAGCTTCAGAAGGCAAACGCCGTGACCTAACCAAAGACCCACGGCGGCATATTCAGGCTCCACTTCATCTAGGGTGTCTCCAGCAGCGATAGAACTGTCAGCAGATTTTGATTTATTGAAGGGTGTGATGTCGATGCAGGCAATCTCGCAGGCAAGATCATTTTGCCTAAAATGACCAAAAAAAATCATTGCGAATTCACTATGCAAACACGAATTCAATGGGAATAAGAATCACAAAGTGTGCAATCCAAGCCATCAGCATTACTGGAACAATTAGTAGATAATTAAATCCATACTCCAAAGTTTATCATGAAGCAATGCTAAATATATCCTTGTATACATCGAAGATATACATATGATGATTAACTAATGAAAATAACTGTCTCAAGCACTGGAAAGTTGCAAAGTGATTGATAAATAACTTCCCATAAAAAATAGCGAGGCACTTAGCTCCTAGACAAAGTAATGGAATATCGGGCACCATAATGCTTGGAAGATAATTGTTCGAATACTATGATTTAATATTACAGATAGCTACATCCCAACCATTCTCGCTCATGAGTAGGACTTTATTAATGGTTTTGACTTTCCTTATTAATATGACTTGATAACGATTAGGCAACATTGTCCCTAAGGAAATTGCCCTCCTAGAAATTTCAATTAAATTCACAAAAACCAATTCGGCTAAACTTATAATACTCAGTCATTCCAACCAACGGATATGTACCGTTGATGAATTCTAATTTCTTACAGGCCTAATTCATTTGATATCATAGTTTTAAGTCCGGTTCTCACTTAACTAACGATTTAAAGGAGACAGTTTATTTCTGCTGCAATAACTCCTAATGTATTCACAATGCTTAATGCTATTCAGATCCTTGTTTAATAAGCAACAATAAAAGGGCATTCAGACGCCTAGTCTAAATAAAGCGATATAAGTCAAATTATACGGTATGGCGCTTTTCATCCAGTTTTAATTGTCACAGGAACTATGGACATCTAACCCAGGTAGAAGTCCAGGAATCAATTATAGTTTGCACTGAAGGGGTAGTCCAAGCATAAAAACGTCATATGGCAATGTCTTGGAGAAGTACTGATAATTGCTCAAACATACTGTTAATATAATTAGCACCTCAAAATATCTAATGACATGAAATTAGGTGTAAAATCAATCAATCAATACATTCTAACAAAAACGTCCACTTTACGAATTATCAACAACAATTTGTTGACGTAATTTTTCTTGAATACAACTTACACATTTGATACGAGGCATTTATTCATTTTCACTGAGTGTGCCATAAGGTTTGACAACTTTCTGCCATGGAGAAACAGTCAAACTCATATGCGTGATATTTAATAGATGGGTTATTAGGACAGCAGAAACTAAAAATTCACCACTTGCTTCTTTTAGGTTAATAATTGGTGACATTGTGATACTTCTAAAAGCAATAACATTGTAGCTTAAATTAAATGACGACTATAATTGAAACTAACTCAATAAGCATGACCGGTACTTTATTACGCCACGATTTTTACAAATAAAGGAGAAAGATGTTTAGATTTACCCCATTTGAGTGAAAACGGGTTTGTCTGGAGTACCCGTGATGCGTAATGCGAAAATGCGATTACCCGAAGCCACAACCACAAGATCTCCCCTGGAAGTCAATGAAGAGAGACTCATTCCAGTTGGCGATTTCCATGTAGCCAAGCAGCCCTTGCCATAAAGCTCTTGGATGCCAATGAGCCATATAGTATCATTTGTAGCTTGAAGAAGGAGGGGTCTAGGAGAATTCTTGTGACCTTGGGGACACACTGCAGCACAGTAAAGCGTTCGATCATCTCTCACAAAACCCTCCAACTTCAACGGTGCCAAATCATCTCCTATTACGCGCACAATCCTAAAAAATAAAACAGTAATTTAAAAATCCTATACTAAAAGCGCGTCTTATTTGGTATCAATCGATCACATTTTAATGATGAAGAGAAGTAAGACATCTCTATACAAACTAATAAAGTTCTGTAGTCCAAGGCATAATATAAAAGGCGACTCCCAAGGCTTTCATTGCAGTAACTTTAAATGTAATTTAACGCAGAGGAGTAGAGTGATGAATTCTTACAACTTAAATCCCAATAATTGTCAGACCTAACCATTAGGCTTACCATTCCATTCGCCGTGGGCAATTGGTATTGAACCCATTACATCCAATGTCTAAGATGAGAATCTTAACCCCTGTGTAAGAGACATCGCCAGAAAGTACACATTTGTTCACAGCAAAATCACATCTAACAACACTAGCCCAAAAGATCTTTGGAACAAATCGGATGTTTTAGTGTTAGGACCACCATGTTCTAATGTTACGTTGCGCTTCAGTGTATACAATTAAAAATAATTAAAAATCGCCCTGTAACACATTTGTTATAGGCCCCTAAACGACGTAGCTGTAGTTATACAGCTATTAGGCATCTATGAGAGAATGAAATTACCTGCTTCTTCTTTTCATTGAACAAATCATTGCATCATCATAAACTTCTGAATTGCAAGGGATACACCAGACTCCTGAAAATACAAATTAGAAATAGAAACAAAGTCCAAATGAACAAATATCATTAATACGCGTATACCATTCATATGCTCTTGATCAACAGTGGCAATCTCTTGAATTCCAATGCCATTTCGAATGATTCGAAGAGAACCATCTCTAGAGTAACCAGAACAGGTTATGAGCTGATTTTGTCCCTCATTTTCAACAAAGATCATATCAGCGATTGGACCGAGATTCGGATATTCTTCGCAGACATCGAAGTAGCACTTCGTATCAGGATCCACATCAGAGCGAAGGTGGATTAGCTGCGAGTCACCAAAGAAGGAACCAATAAAGACTACCCCCTTATCCAGATAAACAATTGACTCGGGGACTGAGGTTATACCTAGAAACGATTGGTGAATAAATAAAACAAGACATAACAAAATATACGAAAGACATTGAATTCATTTACCAAGACGTTCTATGCGCAGACGCTCTAAAACTGTAGACAACGGAGCTGAAGCATCGACTTCAGATCCTACAAGATGAACCATAAAAAGCTCTCCACATAAGTTGCCCATGAGATATCTCTTATTATCAACCTGAGCGTATGCAACTACTTTGGAGAGCTATAATGCGAGGGAAGCAAAAACAAGAAAGAGGTGAGCAGGGAAAGAAATTAGAGCCATGTTGCAAGTTCATATAATACTAACCGTCTTTTGAGGAATACATGTAGTTATGTGAGGTTGGTTGGGAGAATGGTAGGAAATCATTTCATCACCAACAACTAGGAAACCGTGAAAAGGAGCCGCAACAGGGACGAGCATTCTTGAGGTAGTTTCGATGGCACTAAAATTTGCAGGCAGTGGAACTAAAACGTGATCCTTGGGATTGAGTTCATACATTCTTAAATGAGCGGCCCCTTGGTCTTCACAGATCATCGCAAATGTTGGGTATCCATAGCCATTTATAAATGTTAAATCAATTACGTTTCCCTCGTCCAACCTAATCTCACTAATATGCGAATAAGAACATACTTTACAGCATGGATTTTCGACTCTTCGATCTTAACTCCTGGTCGATCCGGAATATGATTTATCTCGACTAATTTCATTAAATTATGGAACAATCGAATGGCAATGAAAGTTGAAGTTGGATCCACCATTGCAGTAACGCCATGGTGTAATACGTGGTGACCCCTGGACTAAAATTAAAGAAATGAAAATGAAATCCAACAACATACATCAATACTTTTACGAAAAACTGTCACGAAATCGATGGAATCTTTAGAACGAATGCACTCCAATACGATCAGATCAGCCCTCAAAGTAACAATGCATAAAGAATCTTGGTTTCGATTCCTCCGGCGAAAAAGCCGAGCTGTCAAAATTGTACCATTTAGGGGTATATCTCGAACCACTCGTAAGCCTTCGCTAGTAATATCGTAAACTTCAATGTACGAATTCTTGATGAGAACAAGATTCAGACTACTCGGGTCAGTGAAGTTACCTGTAAAAAATTATCGGAATTATATTGCATCGATAGTAAAAAAGACAATATATTTAATACGACTGCTTATTCAAGATTACCAGTGAGAGCTATGTTAACCGCCGTAGATCGCTGCGCAGCTGTGTGATAATACTGAGACATGTTCGGTAAATGCAAAACAAAACCTCCCGCCAATTGTATGATATTAGTTGAATACAGAATTAAGGTCAAGTGTAATTTATGTCATTAATACAGATTTAATAGATAAACAGAAAGAAGTCCTTGACAGTAGGAATTTTATTTATTTGGATAATCTGTTGGGCAACAAATATGTTCCCATGATTTACTTGAGCGGTAAGATAATTGGACAAAAACAATTTTAAAGTTAAATCATCTAATACAATTAAATTCGAATAAATATATTTGCTTAAGGATGTTTTCCGGCATTAAATTTATTAATATATTCTATTTTTGAATTTTCCTAATAATCAAAAGTTCAGATTTAAAACGAACTATGAAGCCGCTTTTAATACATAAATAAATACAAATTCCTATTTCGGTTTATAAACTAAAAAATTCGCATCAATCTTCAATTGAAATTTTATTAACGAAAGAAGTTACTGAAAATTATATTCGTAATTTCTTAGTTACTGTGTTGTTATATCGTTTTTCAAAGTTTATTTGCAACTCTTCGCGAAAAAGCGCTTGCACGCTTTTAATCTACATCGTAGTTGCCACACGCAAACACCCAGAAAGACTTTTCTTGATAAGATTTTGTTGGATTTAGGGCAGAAGTGTCGAAAACCAGGGAACGAAGGAACTCAAGTTCCATTTGCTTGTGAATTATCGTTTAAACTATAATATCGATAATATTACCAACCAAAATTATCTTGGTTATCCGTCAAGAATTTTATATCATAAAACATGAAATAATTATAATTTTAGCAGTTTCAAGTATTTTGGTTTTGCCTACACTATCTTTAACTTTATCTTTGCTGATCAATGGTATTTACGTTGCGATATGATCTGGTATCTAGATTCAAAGCCAACGGACCATCAAAGGGAAAGTTTACAAGTGCTCTCAACCGCCATTGTTCGGGAGTAAAATTTTAGTGTGATGCCTCTGTTATTAGTGATTACACTATAATCAACTTGCTGATAAGATTATTTTAAATGACACTAAAGTGGAATGCTTAAACTATATATAGTGAACCATTTTAAGTACTCGATTATTCTTCCCTCTAAATAATTTCTGATATTTTAGTTCATTAATTTTGAAAAAAAGCTTGAATATACTTTATCGAAATTCGACTATTACAACAAAATAAGGATTTTATTATTAAATGCATAAATCTATGATCCCATGATTAAGAGTCTTCTTTAGATATACTAAAAAAAGCTCACTAATTTATTGCTTTCTGTTAATTTTAGGTGCCCTGTATTTGGACCACTTGAAGTTTTAGGACTATTTCATTTGGTTGATTAAGCATATACTGATTGTAACTTAAACCAACACAATGGTGAAGGCAAAGCGTTAATTCCATTTTTTCTGCGAAAAGGAGAGCTGACCTTTAGTAAATTAGGTTAGAATTTTTCTCTCCCTCAAGTCAAGGAGATTGAAATCACATTTAGTTCTAGTTCATGGGAAGAATGTAATAGGGGATTCAAAGTTCCCCCACTCTAGTGAACTTTATCAAGTTATGCCCAAATATAAGCTCTTAAGAATTAATAACCTCTCTTAGCATAAAAGGAAACCACAGCACCTTCCAAAATCCAAAAGACGAGAGTTGAATTCGACTTGGGGTGTATTAAGCAATCGCAAAGAAACGGAAAAAAATTCCAAGAAATACTATCTAATTAATTAATTAGACCGAAAATTAGATCGAATAAATAAAATATTCCATGCCATTCACTTATTGGTAAACACCTACTGTCCATTGCAAGGACGAAGGGAAAAAGTGAGAGATGAGTTGTCTGGAGGACCTGATCGTATGATGATGGCTGTCTCTGTATTTCCAAGCATTTTTCTTTAATAGATTTTTCCGTGACAATACTTTAGCTTTTTATTCAAATATTTGAAATGGCACCTAAATTTCTCTTTAGCACAAATCCTTAGTCGACAAGTTTAGATGAATCTGTAATTGTTAGTTTTATTTGAAATTGTATCTTCGCACATAACCTTGTCTAATTGAAACAATTAAACTGCCTTTGTGTTCTCCATGCACGTGCCCTATTACACTTATCTCTCTTTCCTTCGTTATTTTTCTCTACCTCTCACATCCTCATAGCATTTCAGTTAATGCACTTTAATACACGCAAAAAATGTCTTATTGCCTCTTCACATTCGTTGCTTTTGACTTATTCGACCTAATTTTCCTCTATAATTCCTATAATTTGATCACTTCGGTGACTTTGGCTGCTTTCATTAGAATAGATTGGCTGAAAGGGGTTCAAGAGGAGAGGATATAAAGATTGTTTAAGCCCCAATTCTTTTTAAAGGAGTTGGTAGACAACCGATAACAGTAGACAGGGGAGAGATGAACACGTGAAATTTTAATTAACCAAAAAAGAGTTAGCATTAGTTATGGTCAACTGGGTTTTATACAGGTCTTGAAAACGAAACAGAATTATTAACCCAGGAGGCAAAATCAGAAAACTATAAATAGGTGATTGTGTATAAAACAATGAAAGACGCCGTAATTAACCATTAATACTCACTGTCCTCAGTGACATAGTTGACCAAATTCTACCTAATCTTATCTTTACCTTAGTCTTTGTCAACGGTATGAAGTTGTGTGGCAATTAAAAAGAAGTAATTACAGCACACTAATTTCTTCAAATTTCATTTAGATCAGAAACAAAAATAAACCATATTAAATCAAATGAAAATATTCAAAACTAATCTCAAAACTGTTACTGATTTCAATTAATTCTATCCATTATTAACTTACGCAGTTGAAAAAATTATTTAAATTGAAAGCCAAATAAATTGAACAATAACGATTTTTCATTGAACAAAAAATCGCAAATATCAAAGGATAAAATACAATTGAATTAAAATAATATTACTCAAATCTTTAAATATTTATTTATAAACAGTAAAGAAATACGTAGTTTGAATGAATAAATACTTAAATCTGATTGGTGCGCTTTTATGAAAATAACCGGTCGAAGCTGAATTCTGTAAATTTTCTTTAAGGCGTGTTGATGCATTAAGGTAAAATTGGCAAATTACTCTGTAAAATATCTCGCTATTTTTGCGGTTAGTAGTTGCCATATTTAAATTTGCTATATTTTGTCGTATCTTTTTTATTTGCGGACTAATTAAACTTGTGTATTAATTGTTTTTTCTCGTTTATTTAATCTTCCAATTTTTATTTTTTTAATTACATTTAAAACATTCCCACTATTTTCAGGAGTTGACTGGGTTTATAGGAATGTCCAACACACCAATTCCATCGGAAATTTATGAAACCAACCAAGAACAGCTGCATAATTCTGGTCCAACTCCATCCATTCAATCAAGTACTCATCTTATTATTAATTCAAATCTTCGTAAAGTCTTCTATTCCTTTAATTTGTTCTTAATTGAAAATATTTCTCCATTCGAACCTTTTAACTTGTATACGTAGTAACGTGACTATCCTTTCTTTGACGCATCACGTAATTATTATCTGCGGTTCATCTATTTGGGGAAACCTTACATTTTTTATAAAATATTCGTCGATCAAAGTTAATCTATTGTTTACCGTCTTTAGCTATTGTAGCCTTATCAAGGACAACTTCATAAAAGCTGTACTTTGAGTAGAAATTATTAAGATGCCTCAATTTTTTTTTTAAATTATTTCAATTTCAATGTATTTGCCTAAAAAACTTATTTTTATTTTCTTTCAGCCATTAGTGAAGATCGGATGTCAGGGAGCAGCAAAATCCGTCGAATTGAACTGCTCAATTCTCCCTCAACAAATTCGCCAAAAGAAATTAAAAACGGTGACGGGGGTGTCCCACCGGAAAATCAAATTGTTGGTGAAGGTTTTCCTAGTGGATCCCAATCTCCACTCGGAGATTCTACAAGTCAAGATGCTTCCTCTCAGAAGTTGTACTGGAATTCCGTCAACTCAACTACTGTCAGCGGTCTTGAGTAAGTTGTAAATCTTCCTCTTCTTTAATGTTCCGCAATTTGTACGGAGGTGGTTGGGCGCGCTAGTTCACGCTGGTGCGTGCGTATCGTCCAGGTTGCACTTCACACCTTGCGTTGCTTTCTTCTTTCTTCTGCTTACTCTGTGTGTGCGGGAGTGCTTACTGTTATTGCCAATCAAATTGTACTCTGGGTGGCGGTTGCGAAACGTCTGATTCTTTATCAATCGGGGATTGGTGTGTGCTTGGGTTAACCAATTACCATCCACTATGTGCGATGGTGGTGGTGGTGGTGATGCGGTATTTGTTATTGTGGCTGAGTGACATATTATTAGTATTTTTTGTGATATGTTGTCAGTACCTGTGCCACTGCAGCCCATTTCCTGCTGCAAAAACCATGTTATCCTTTACAACTGCTGTTGACCCCATTGCTGATATGCCGTTTCCTCTTAATCTTGGAGGGTAAGGGTGTTTTTCAAATATTATAAATAACTTTAATATCATGATTAATACTGTTACCCATGGTGGGCTATTTTTATATATTTCGACCAAGTTGGAGGCTACAAAATCCTTATCTATTGGAATTACCAGAACGAGTAGTGAAATTCGGGTTTTTCAATTACTGCAGAGACAATGGTAACTTTCTTTTGCTAATGATTGATTTAAAACAATGATTTCCTTTAATGTGCTGGTGGTCATTATTAGTTCCACAGTCTTATTAAATTGTTATAAAGTGAATATTCGGAAATGCCTTTTTTCATTGTCCTTAAGAGTTATTATTATGACTCTGTGCCAAGGAACAAAGTGTTTTACGATTTTTAATGATGTGGGAACATTAGACACAGTCGTATGGGTGTTGAAAACAAAAAAGAAATAGGTTAGAATCAGAAAACTCAATTTCTGTCAAACCATGGGTTCTTCAGACTTCCTGTTTTCTTCCATGGGCATCTCATATTTCATCTGTTTTTACATGCGAAAGGTTTACTTTGTAAATATTTTATTATTCTCTACTAATTCCATTTTTACAAATTCTATGGGATGAGAGGATCCGCTGTGGTTGACGTTTATTCAAGTTTTTTTGCTGAATCCGTCTTTTCCCACTCATTTACACCTTTTCTTTTTACGCTCCTTATCTTCACTGTGGTCAAAATGGTCACCTGTTGGAATGGTTCATCATCTAAGACTTGTGCGTAGTTTAACTTTGCCAAGGTTTATAGTAGAAATTTAATTTATTTTCTGAGGGGACTTCGCTTCAATATTCATTTAACAAGATTTAGTAATATTTTTATCTCAATTTCCCTAATTTCTAGTATTACCAGTCGGGAAGATTTGACTTATTTTGTTATACTTTCACTTGTCTCACAAGTTAAAACATATAGATGCTTCAAATACCTGGTCACGAGTTTTACCGTTGATGCATTTGATCTCCCAATCAGTATTACTTCGACCATCTGCTTCAAGGACTTTAGAAATTCGATGGAAAACAAGAAACCCTGTGTTAAACAACCTTGCCAGCCTCCACCGCCATGGAAAATTTTGGTATGACCAAGTATGTATTCGTCTTGTCGAAGGAGTGTTGTTTCACAAATCATCTGAGTATTCATCAAGCCACAGCGCTCATCCTTTACTAGCAGCACTCAAATTTTTCCTTTCAAATTGTCACGGATTTCGCAAACTTCATTTTGCTATTAGTAATGTGTTGGCAAAACGGTGATTCTTCATGGATCTCATAAGAGATCTTTTAGTTTTTAAGTAATTCACAAATCCATTACATTGCTCCTGCTACTTCATATCTACTTTAGTACTCCAGTCAACCCTCAAAGCAGTATGGTTAAGGCAGAGAGTTGGATAACTCCAACTTCTGGATCCTCTACAGCCGGTTCCTCCTCTGTGAATCCAGCATCGAACGGTCCGCCAGCATTACGGCCCTATATGTCCTCAGCAGCAGGAACGCCTAATTCTGGAAGTCATCACGCAACTTACACCCCGTGTTCTTCAAACTCCTCCGGAATGTATGAAGGTGCCACTCTGACTCTACCGAAAAGAGAAATGGTTCCTCTCGCTTCTTCAACCTCAAATGATAATGGAGGCGCTTATCTCGCTCCCACTTCTGGCCCTGAAGTAAGTATCGAATTAGTACTGCTCTAAAATCTTTAATTTCGCTCAAATGTGGGCTTTGTTCCGAAGTCACTAATAAGTGTTTTCCTAAACCTGACACCTCGTTTTACTCTTTATGAAGCCGTTAAAATAAAATTTGAAAAAAATTATTGAAGCCTCCCTTGAAAAGAAATTTGCTTTTAGTCATAATATCATTGTCGTTTCAATCTATTCATTTATTTTTCTCACTGTTCGTTTTTCACTTTGAGAACACGTGAGATGATTGGACCTTGGTGTGTTGATTTGCAAATTTCGATTGTACCAGTAAAAAGGCACCTTGAGGTATTAACTCCCTGCTACGTAGAAGGCAGGATTTGGTCATTTGCGGTCTATGTTGTGCTTTTTGAGTCAGCACCAGCTAGTGTTACCGTAAAATTATTCTTTATGAATCTTACCATCCCCAACCTCTCTGTCTTTTCTTTCATTTAGGCTTGTCGGATTTCATAGATTTAAAAAGTATGCTTTTTCACTCAGCTCAAAATTTTTGCTTTAACTTTTCAATTAAAACCTTAACGCAATTTTCTGTTTTGCCGTATGCCTTAGAGTAGGCGAAACAGCTGATACATTGCTTTGAGGTCTAATGAATTCGATCATTGTGGTTTAGAAGTATATCCTGGGCACTCAAATTCAAGGACACTTATTAGGTGTAAATTCTTCAATTTTCGTTGAATTAAATTTTACTCACAAGTCTTTAGAAATATTCTAGTTCTCAGTCACCATAATTTAAATAAAATTTAAAGTACTCATAATTGACCAGCGTAATCTGTTATGTTTGCAGTAATAAAGTCTATGCTAAATTTTTTTGCTTTTAAATCAATACCAACTGGTGCTTTAAGAAGGGAGTGTTTTCATACCGCATATTTCTCTTTGTCTTTTGAATTTTGAGAAGCCCGTTTACTTCAGAGTACTGCTCCAACTTCTGGATGCTTAGCTCTCCCCTTTTTAAGGGAGGGTAAGTTTCCTTATTACTATTACTATTGTTGTCGTCAACGTAATGTCATAGTAATTAAACTGCTCGTAAATTTATAACTCATATAAAATCTGCTTTTGATAATTCATTACCGTAAGGAGGGGGGGGGGGGGGGGGGGGTTGGAGAATTAAGAAGCTTAGAGAGTATACAGAGGGATCAAGAAATAACTCCGCAGGAAATGTTAGCAAATGTTTAAATAATCAAGAACGTGTGAAGTTATCTCATCATTTTATGAACTAATGACTAATGTTAACCTTTTGTCATCTCCTTCCCTTTTTTGTTGGCGGACTAAAATAGTTCTCTCATCCCAATCACAATTAACAACTTTCAAGAAAACATATGCTTAGTTTTAAGGCAGAACTTCATGCGCCATTTTGATTGACTAGAAACTAAGTCAACTGAATTAATTTCAGTCTTGCATGCGAGCATTTCTTTCATCATTAGGTAGTTCTAAAGGTAAATGCTTTTCAATGAAGAAATTCCTTCATAAACTTAATGATAGTTTTTTTTGTGTGATATTTAGTATGCCTATCCGCAGCCAAATACCTCCGATTCAAGCATCGATTCCCAAGCTGTACCAATGTGGTCTGGCCAAGCGGCTTCCTCTTCTCGACCTCAAGCTGCTGAATACTACTCTTCCTCCCAGAACTCAATGAAGGGGGGTGGTGGTAGTGTACGATTTGATAATCGAATGAATGCTACAGGATATCCACTCCCTCAGGAAAACCTCCCCCCTGTAGAAGAGAGTAAAGAGGAGCTGATTGAGGAAGTTCTTGAACTCGAAGGCTTTTCTGATGGTGGGGATGATGAATCCGTGGACTATGTTGACTTTGGCAATAACATTAAAGTTCCCACGGTCAGCAACTCTTTTGAGGGCATCAATTTCCTCCAACTATTCGCCGCTTCCAATGATCATTCGGAAAAGATCATTGATTTAGCCAGGCAGTTCTACTGCGTAAGTTTTAGTCAATTCAAGCCCTCCTTTGAGTGAAGAGTAATTAACTGTGTGACTATGTATCTATTTACTTTTTCAAATAGAAATTTGGAGAACTTCTAGAGGAAGGTGGACGAGTAGGTGGAGAACAACACGGTAACGGTTATTCGGGCTTCAATTTGGACAATATGGACAGTGTGCTGGGTATACTTACGAGTATGCTCGAGGAGTGTCTTTTCCATATGGTGGATTGGGTCAATCGAACAGAAATCTTCCGCATTATTCGAGTAAGTGCCTGCGTTGTGTGTGTGTAGGTGTGTATGTGATGCACTTTCTTTATGGAGGGAAATAAAATTTCCTCTCCCCCTACGGGCGGTATAGCCACTAAATTTCTCCTTCCCCTTCTTTTCTCCTACGCTTGTGCAGTCTTATAACCATAAAACAACCACATACCATCGACTCCTTAGTGTATGTACATTCTAGAAGTTTGAGTTATTATGTGTTCCGGGCTGGTTCCTTGTTCTCTCTCTCTCTCTCTCTCTCTGTATTTGAATGGACCTGGGCGTGGTTTCCTTTGGCTTGAAAGTACTGAAAAGAGAGTGAGAGTGTAGTCCCTATCTTATGGAGCTTTTATTGTCCTATTTCACTTCACAGTAAGTGAATTAGAAGACAGCCAGTGGAAAGAGGCTAATAAGGAAAGCAGTTAAGTGTCCTCCACTTTATACCTCTGCTCTTATTAGGCCTTGTGAATGTATGAAAGCCACTTGGAGTTCGTCTTCGCCATATCTCTCTTTTCGAAACGTTTCTTTGACACTGATCGTGTGCTTGGTTATCGGCTAAAAAATTAAGGAATGAGATGGTTTGAAATCGAAATTGAGAGGAAATAATAGCAGAATAGGCCACGCAATTTGTCTTGGGTCCTAGAGAAGTGTGTGTGTGTGTGAGTATGTTCTGTATAAAATATACTCCTAACATTTTGAAATCACGCATTATATTATTATTATAGCATATACGCGTGCGGTACAACAAAGGTTAATATGTACCCAAAGCCATATGCGTTTTTTTCGATTTTACGTCAGTTTTCGCTCTCTCACTTCGTCAAAGTAACGTGATACACTGCCATTCGCTCCTTTTCATCTGCTGTATTGGTTTTATTTGGTAACTAAAGGGTATATTGTAAACTTCTGACTAATTTGGAGCATAGGGGAGTAGCCGAGAAACTCACATTTCGTTCCCCCTTTCTCTTTTTTGCGTTTGGTCGTGCCGTTTTAGTTTGTGATTTTGTTCTTGGATTTCGGGGTTTAGAATTTATTGGCCATTAAGGCTTAAAAGGCTGGGAAGTCGTGTCATCGTCTTTCGTAACTTTTTGTGAATTGTTAAAATTGTCCATTAGAACTTCCTATACCATTGGTAGGATATGTCGCTGCTAAGCTCTTGAGAGTTTCGCATCACTTTTATAGTCAATTCTTCAAGATTAAGGAATTGCGTTTGGTATCTCAATCGTATTCCTATTTTATAAAACTGTACTTATGTTTCAAGATCCATGCTTAGTTTTGTTATTCTCTTAGTGTAATTTTATTTCCTATTTTAACACCTAGATTCGATTAGTTCAATAACTCTTTCCGCAATTTATTTGGTCGGGTTGTTTAATTATGGTACCTAGAATGGTGTATAAAGTCGTACTAATCCTGACAGTGGAGCTACTTTAAGAATCCAACCAAGTTGGGTTTTTACCTACCTTCTCTCAAAGCTCCATGATCTTTTTTAAATACTAACAGAATTACACAGCCTTTCTTAATTCCGAAGATCAAAAATTGAGTTGGACAACGTGTATTAATCATCCGTACTTGAATGAGGGAGGAAGAACGGAATTAGGGAGGGGAAACGCGTTTGTCATGGCCGACCGGGACCCATGTTGTGATTACGAGAGACCACTGAAGAAATTGAAAGGCTTCACCTGGTTTCAAAGTTGTAAACCTCGAGTTTACCAGCTAAGTCCTCTTTGGAAAGGTAGATAAGAGTGGCGTAACCCCTAGTTCTTTAAAATTTGCATGATTTCAGATGTTAGCTTTCTCTTGATTCGAACGTGCTTGTAAGAGTGTGGCAATGAAACTTCAAGAGAATTCAACTTTTTGTTGATAAAATCAGTTCAGTTGAGCCTCTATTTTATGGATGACTCGTCTTTGAATAGCCGTAAGGTAAAAAAGGGTGGAAACTACAACTGTTCAACAAATTAGCCTTTAATCTTTCATTTTTTATTTGGAAATATTACATCCATACAACTAAATATTCATTGTAGTATTAACATTAACTGAAAACTGCTGATCAAATGATCTGAGGCACCTTAAGAAAGTGTATGGATTTCGTATTTCTTGTTCGGTGATGAGCGAAGTGCAATCAAGCAATTGATTATTAAGGTGCTCAGGCGTATGGTTCATTGTGTGCAATTTGAGTTCTTTGGAATTAAGTGGACAAAGTTCCTTGTTGAAACTTGACTGTTGCACTTTTCTAAGCAATCCCTTTGGGCGAACTCTTGGCAAATCATGGCTCTGTGATTGCGTTGTCCTTATTTGAAATTTATTATTATATCTGTTGAATCTCCATTTTATAAAATACAGATTTGAGATTGCCAACTCTTCGTTATTTATCGCTGTTTAAAATTCGAAGAGACCCCAACTTAATACTTCTGTCTTCTCTGCTAGCTATGCGTCCCACCACCCTCCCTGCTCTCTATTTCATTTGCAATTCAAATTGCGTACACGCATGTATTTCTCTATGTGAATTGTTGAAAAGCCGTCACCCACTATTCTATTTCTTTCACTCTCTCTCTCCCCACACAGGTTGAGGATAAAATGCAACTCCTTAATAGCAGTTGGAGTGAGGTGATTATTATTGAGCTCCTCCAGTGTCTAATTATCAATCTTCAGGAGAAAACACGGGTGAATTGCTTTGATGCTCTATATACATATATATATACTGATTATTTTAAATTTGGGCATTAATCAGTTTTGTTGTTTATTAAGATCGGAACAGTTATTCCCACAGAACCCTCAAATATGGAGTTGTATCACCTTGTGATTACCCTAATGAGCTACCTCCTGCCTGGAGATGACAATCAACGAATGATGGGCCTAGTAAAACGTTTTCTCGAACTCAGTCCCTCTAGCCATGAGTTCACTTGTCTCAAATTTCTTGCTATCTTCAATTGCCTCAAACATGGTGAGTCACTGTCCCCTTTGAGATTTGATGCAATTTTCTATGCGTTAATGGTTTTTACGTCTCATTTTTTTCTACTTTTTATTATGTGTGGTCGCAAGCAGTTGGTCGTTGGGGTGAAGGGGGTAATGTGGGGAAGGGGAGTTTTTATGTGTTTGATGAAATATGTAACGTCTTCAGCTTTATTTACGTCATTGTATATACTAGTTTTCTTCCATAATATTTCACAACATGTGTAATCAAATTAATGATGGCTGATCCTTTGATGTCCATCTGGTTTCGCTCTAATTCATAATCTGGGAGGACATGATTTCGTATGGAAGCGATATTTTAGGTGTTTAATTTCGTGGGTCGAGCTCGTGCATTACTGTTGTGTTCTTTTGGGTCTATTTAAACAAAAGTTCGTATCAAATACTGGCTCTGAATAGGAGCTGCACAGTTTTAGAAATTATGTACCTGAAAAGGAGAAGAGCAAATTGAGGGACTTCAATATTAAAAAGATGATTTCCATATAAATCCCCCCAAATTCTTAAAGCTCCATTGCTTGCTATGGGTTGTTTTGGCTTTCAAATCAAGTGCGTGAGAGTTGTAGTAGATGGGAGTCTATTTCGAAGGCAAGGGAATTTAGAGGTAGGAAAGTTGCAAATATTGGGTGGCAGTGCTGCGAATTTTTCGTTTGGGTTGAAATTTTATTACCCACGAGAACGAGCATCTGATCGCTGGAAACAGCCAACTAGTTTTGGTAAATAATAAAATTATGGGGAAGGAGTTTAAGTGAATGTGCTTCGTGAAGTTGGGCATCAAGTGTCTTTCTCTATTTGCACTCTGGACCTATTTGATTTTGCGCTTGTTTCTATAATTCAGTATGTTCCCAAATTGCTAAATTTCTTTATGTCTTTATTTTGGCGGTGTTCTGTGCTTATCCGATGATCTGAGTTCATTAGGTGGTTGGGCATATTCCATCTACAATTTCGCTACCTTCAGTTGTAGAAGTCACCGCATTTGTTTTTCCCTCTTGAATGATTGCCATTTTGTTGACACGTCGTTAAGGAAACATGGAGTTGTCTCCAACCGAAGTTTCATTCTGCCTTAACTATATCGAAGGCCTAAGAAAGGTGTCCTAAAATCCCGAGATTTTCTAAAACTTCGAAATTCGTGGATTATAAATTGTGAATGGAACTAAATTTTGGTAGATTTTGTATAAGTGAATGTAAGTGGATTTACTGATTGTAATTCAAGCCATTTATTTCGTTTGTTATGTTTGAAGAAGTATTACTGCCGTCACTGGACTTTCTTCCATCTATTTTCTGTGTCGACTTCCTAGTTGTTGGACATGCGTGATCTTGTCAGTCATCAAATTTACGCCCGATGTTTTCAGCACACAATTCGATCTTTTCTTCATTTCGTGTCCGTAAACCAGTGGCTTTCCTATCTATCTCGCCCATTGACGCCAAATCTGAAGTGTTTTTGGAGTATACCGATCTGTTTCTCCCTTATCGCAATGGTCAAAGTCGTCAATTGTTGCTGTGTTGTGACATATGTGGGTGCACAGGTATGCCCCAGCTAAGGCATACCTGCCTCTCCTGCCTCCATTCTCCTCTTTTATTTATTTTTCCATCCTCCCTCTCTCCTAACACGCACCTGGTAACCAATGATGTCTGCCTGCTTCTTCTATCTGTTGACACAAAAAGGCAAAGAAGTTAACAGTCCGAAAACTTCGTTATCGAATTCATGATACTACTTTTTCCCCATTGCCATATTATACATGGAAGCAATAAGAAGGCTGTAATATGTATGTATCTCAAAAATGTCTTTTAAGATGTCTGAATTTAGTTCAAAAAGAGAGTTGGTCTTCTTCCGTTTCGTAATTCTATTTTTTTATCTTTTATCCATACCAAGTTGTCAGATTAGGATTATCTAGGATGGATATTTGTTCTCATTTTTTTCAAATATCTTAAGGCATTTGGAATTTATTTTCTGCTAATCTGCCGTGATTAAGTTGGTTTTTTACCCAAAATTGCCAACGTAACGTATTCAAATAAGTAATGCGTCAAAGTGCCCAATGTGCATGTCTATCAAGCCAGAGGTCATGAGAGGAATGTTCGCTAGTGCGCACCCATTAAAGTCGATAGTCAAACGGCCTGGTTAATTCTGGTTTCTAGAAGCATCATTTAAAGGTGATTCGAATAAGGACAGTTACAAAATATCTTCGTTCTCTCCCAAGTTATGTATTGTGAATATTTACCTTAATGGGATTGAAAGGCCATTGAAGGATGGTGTTTTCTAGTGCCTATCATATGTAGGGTTTCAAGAAGCCGTCTCCATGAGAAACGTACTTTCTAATATCTCTTGCCTGATTTTCGTTGACCTCCATGGCTAAGTATCGAATCTATGGTCTCTGAACCTATAAATGTCCACGTTGATCGCTGCGCACCACATTTCTATTTTTTAGTCATACGCTTTTGAATTTAGCAGATGTACAAACATTATTTTCGGTGAACTTCCGCTTAAATTGCACAAGACTATGTCTTAATGGCGTGTCGTCTTAGTTCCCTCGTATCTGCCAAGATTGAGTTGTCACAACCTTTGTTGACTCCTCATTGACGCTCACCAGCTTGAATGAAATTGTATACTTTAAGACAGCTGGACGGATGTTTCATAGCCACTTAAGAATGCGAGGTTTTCTCCTATTGTAGGTCCGTCATACTGTAGTTTGATCATTGTATTCAAGGGAACTTTAAATCCGATACAATTAAGTATTGTGGAAGTACATTTCCAAAGGATGTTCAGTGATCTTCATGGTTCACAATGCTCTATTAAGGATCTTATGAATATTTTGCCTCTGGCATTTCACTGGACCTACAAAAATTCTTTTACTGTATTGAATCGACCAACCATGGTGGCTATAAGGTAGTGATATTCAATCGGCATTTGAGTTTCTCCATCTGTAACTACTTTGTAATAATTCCCTGTCTGTCAGGACGCAAGAAATAGCGTAGTCCATCCAGAACTACTGCAAATAAATTCCTTGATTAGAACCTTCTTATTTTTCCACAAATCCCTTGCCACCTGGTTCTTCCTACATAATAAATTGAGTGGTAGTTTTCTCATTCACCTTTCATTTACTGGTCATAACGAAGTACGCCGTGTGATCTACCATTAAAGATGTAATTGGTGACTGATTAGTAGATATAAGATTTAGATAGAGGCAAATAGGCAATGTATATCAATTCAAAGGTTCTGTTACTCTTTAAAACTTAATCCGACTATATTTGCTGCGGCATTTAAGTTGATCTAAGCCAATAGCCAACGTGGACGCCAGCCAAGACAGAGGCCAAGAGATTGACATGGACTGTGACAATTTTAGTGCTAGGAGTGGTTACCGAGACACTACCAGTTTCACAACAGCGACTCCAGAATACCTTTCCTCTGCTCAAATTAAGTACTATCAGCACTTCCCCCACTGAGCTCCAGAGGCTTAAGTCATTCTAATCATAGTTTTGAGTTTGGTATTTATCTGATCTTACACTATTCAGATTGCTTTTCAGACACTCGTGCTTTTGTGGCGTTCAAGCTTCAAGGTCACATTGCCTATTACCTTGAGTTAGCCTTTTGGATAGTTCCCATTTGTCTAGTCACGCGAGATTGTGGCTTGTCCAACAATAGGGTTCTTGTGTCTAGCCCTATAGCTATCCAGAGCCCGAGAAGCGAACAAGCTATCGAATAACGAAGCTGTGACGAGAATGGGGTAGGCTGCCGTCTGTCTGTGTCCACTTGTGTATTATTGCTACACATTTAACAGTCGCGCTCTCTGCACACGTGACTGGCCTGGTTTCATGTACCCACCCACCACTCACTCGTATTTCACACATCAGTCGTCTGACTTCTTGGCTCGTTCTAAATTTTCACGTGTGCAGCGCACAATATTTGGTCAGTACTGGAGAGGAGCTTAGTCACACCGTCACACGGTGCACGCAGACACGCACAGATAAAAATTGATGTGCATATTCGATCCTCTGTTCACTCTAAGCATATTTACTGGTCTGTTTTGATTTTTTTCTCTCCTTCATAGCAAGATGGAAAGTACCTTGTTGTTGGACACAAGAGAGGAAAAGTGTAATAAACTACGCGGAATAGGGGGGGGGAGGGGGGAGGGAGAGAAATAAACTCCACCTGAGGAATACATGTTGCTGAGTGATCTGCCTCTCTGTGAATCTAGATAGAGTAAGGGTGGTGAAATTCGCATTTACATGCCCAAAATGCGCCCTTCTTACCTAATATATCGTCTGTATTATGTTTGAGTTAAGTTATGAATAAAAGAATACCCTAGGTTTGGCTGATGGATTTTCAACCATTTTGTTCCAAATTAAGAATCTTACCATCTGATATCAGTTTGAATTACTAAGTTAATACACGTTTTTAGCCTCATAAGTTATCGATTTGCCGTTATTGACAGCTGAAGGTATCATTGAAAGCTCGGGATTAAAAGCAATCCTCAACTATTTCATTGAGGGACGAACGAGGTTTATCGGTAAGTCTAAAAGAAAATGAAATGATTGATGAGAATGATTTTTAGCAATTCCTGTTCACTTTTCTTCCAAATTATTATACATTCACGACAGCTATGCACCTCTTCTTGCGCTCGTTTCTCGCTAAATAAATGAACCGCTTGGTAGTAGTGTTAAATTTGCTGAAATTTTTCATTTTTCATAAATCTGCCGAATAGGTTTCCGTTGGACATGGATGCATCCATGCTTATCTTGATTCCCTTAATCTGATCGATACATTTCTTCGTTTTTTAACTATTATCCTTTATGCAACACATTCAAAATTCACATAATTTTTTTAAATTCTATTCACTGCTATGTCAATTTCTTGGTAAATTGTTCCCTAAATGCCATTTGTGGCGGTTCATTTTACGTCTCGATTCAAATTCGTAATCACCAACTATCATTAACAAGTCAACCTCATTTTACTCATAAGTGGAATGTGCTTACAATTTTCGTAATAACAAGACTGTTTAATGATCTGACTCTCGATTGTGTTCAGTTAGTTCTCTATCGCCGAGTGTTAAAATATCCTCATCGCTTTGCAGAATTTTGAGCTAACTGATTAACTTTACTTCATCATGTGTTGTTGTTGTTGTTGTTGATTTCTGGCTTTTGTAGGCTTCTTTAGGAGTTACCTAGGTTATGACAGGTTTGTATATATTTGCATTTTTTTAGTGTATTGTTCCTACCCCCACCCTCCCAACTCATCTGCCAAAGTGATTTAAGGTTCGTCCGCTTGTCACTCCTTTAACGGCGCATCCTACACGATGCACTCCAGTGTATGTATGTAAATATTTCTCTTGGTTGTGACGTAAAGGGACTTAGATGGTAGCATATTCTTGCGTGCACACGTGCATAGTTTCTGCTACAGAGAGTCTACAGTTCCGTAGCAAAAATCATTTGCGCGCTTGTGTGTATATGTATATGCACGTCCGTCCTCTCGTGTGCCTTGACCTCCTCGGGTCACACGTTTCTCTGTGCTGTGGTGTGGTGCGTGTGTCGCTATGGTGTCGCAATTCCATTGCGTTCGTGCAGATTCACACGTCCGTAAGGCTTGTGTGTGTTCTACTTCGCTTCTCGTCATCCTTAAAATAAAATACACACAAATACACACTGCTATAGCTCAAGTCGACTGAACTTTTATCGATTAGAAAGTTCTATTTATTGATAATTATGGAGTTTGGTTTAGAGATCTTATCTATTTTTCATGGGAACGAGTACTGAGGTAGGGACTTTTCAGCATTCATGATGTACTATTGCTGAAGCAGAGGATTGTAGATTTCAGAATGATTTGTATTTTAAATGGATTAAGTTGGCTGAGCCTGATCTTCTTTTCAGCTCTAATTGATTGGGCAGTATTCATTTTTTGCTCCTAATTTCAGCCTATTCGCAGACGGAAGATTGCTATCCTAAAAGGTATATGATTTTTTAATGATCAATGGTGGCACTTGATTCATCTTTACCCATATGATATTGAAAGGACACTCATTTCGGTCGGATCGTAGGTTTAAGGCAATTGAGACAAATACTGCATTGCATTTGTTTTCTGCATTGTGTTCAGTTGTAAAGTTGTTGATGTAATAAAACGTTTATGCTACAGTGTTTCAAAACTATTTTAAAATTTTCAGGTTCTAGTCAATTGAAGAGAGGGAGAGAGCTCTTCAAGGCTATAAAGTCGCCTGTTCGGCAATTTAAATTTATT
This sequence comes from Hymenolepis microstoma, assembly GCA_000469805.3. Lineage (NCBI taxonomy): Eukaryota > Metazoa > Platyhelminthes > Cestoda > Cyclophyllidea > Hymenolepididae > Hymenolepis > Hymenolepis microstoma. The sequence goes on from LR215989.1 coordinate 30,685,580, forward strand.
GTTTCTGTATTGACTTGTAAAATTTGATTCTCAAAGTCTATATTGATTGAAGTGGTAATAGACAAGACAGAGAAAACAAGATGAATGATCTCTTATTCAGTTTCTTCATTGCACTCTTTTACATCTAACGGGACTCAAATACTTTCGAGTTGTAATCAGTCTTCTTTTAATTATTTTGCCGCAAATCGTTCTTTTCAGTTGGAGCAATTTGCTGGTGTTTGTTACACTATAAATTTCAGCCCCCTCTGAAAATTTCATTGCTCTCTTTTATTTTAGACGTGCAACTAACGCAACCAAGCGTCCGCTACGTGCAGCAGGTCCAAGGTGAGCTTTGCCACTTTCTTCTTCGTGCCGCACGACGAACATTTCGAAGGGGTGGTCATATTCCACATTTTCCGGATTACCTCAATTTTGCAAACCTAGCCACTCCCGCAATGCTGGCGACAATCGCAGCCTCTGAGCGTCTCAGCCTCCTTCTAAGTCGACTCACCGAAGTAAAACACGTAGCCTTTCAGCTAGAGAGCTTTCTGGTTGGACGTTACTATGCCTTCTGCATTCCAAATGAAAGTCTTCTCACCGAGATGCTCCTCACAAAACGCGGGGCACGGAATCGTGTCCCCTCGATGCCACAGCAACCTCCTTCTGCGCCTCCCGCTCCCATAGGAGGCTTCGATTATAACTATTCTACCCCACCTCCTAATCAGACGGTACCCATAAAACGCGATCCGAATGTATATACGTCCTCTGTGACTACTTCCGATTGGCGACCTCAAAGTGCTGGTGGTGGCGGTGGCGGTGGCAGTAGTGGCGGTGATGGTTACCAGGCTGGTACCTCTGCACAATACTACCCCTGCGCTACATCCCATCCAGCCGCAGCTCCATCCTCCTCCGCCGACTTCTCCAATTCACAGGCTCCACCTCAGCCACCGAACCAGGCCCAAGACCAAAGCTTTTTTATGCCGCCCCAAAATGTGGTTACCTCACAATCCACAACGCAACAACAGCAATAACTGCAGCAGCATTCTGTTTTTTTTGTAGATTTTGCCTCCTTGCTCTACCCGTTCTCCTTCTGTCTTCTTGTTCCCTATGTGCCAGCTTTCTTGATCTGTCTCAGGAATATTTAATCTACTCTATCTCCTTGAAAAAATCACCCTGAAAACACCTCTGTGTGGGGCATTTATTTTCTAGCTATCCCTCCTCATTCCCCCCCCCCCCTCCCTCTCTCCCTCATCCCTTTGTGTAAACAAATGCTGAACACTATGAACAGTCTTCCTACCTCCTTAACAAACCCGATCTTCGCTATTTTGTTTCCACCCCGAAAAATTTTCTGTGAGTGTGTATTCTATCCTTGTGGCCAAGTTTTCTCGACTCTTGCCTCTGAATTTCCGGCTCCCCCGTATATCTTTCTCTGCTTTCTTAATGCTACTACTACTACTACTACTACAAATGACGATAGGGTTAATAATGTGTCCAAATTTGAAATTGGTGATAAAATTGCTAAAAAGATAATAAAATATGTAATATTTTTACAAATAGTGAAATTGTTTCGTTTTGTTTTTGCTGTTGCTATTTACGTTCGATCGGGGCTGGTCTAATGTTCAATTGTGTCCTTTGTGGGTTAGTTGTTTGCTGTGAAGTTCAAAGGCCAATATAATGACTCCGATTAATAAAGTAAACTATGAGGAAATGCATTATTTGAAGTTTTGGAAACCAATTCCTAGTAATATTAAGGCAAGTTCGTAAATAAACGATTATATGGAAGTTGCTCCCTTTATGTTAAACTTGAGTGTGCCCGTAGGTGTATCGATTTCCCTTTAATTAATTTTCATTAGCCGTCTGCAGCTCATTGTAGTTAATTTCTGTCTTCGTTCATTTTCATTTAATTGATATTTATTCCCTGTTTAATTCAGCATCGCTTAGATAAAATGCATTTTTCTTTCCTATTTGTATGAACTGTTCGGCTGTAATGTAGGGCGAATCGGAGGGTGAGGGACTCAAATCCAACCTCTTTAAGCTGATTCGAAAGGGGCGTTTGGAGCGATTACAAAGACTGGTGAACCGATCATTCATTTCTGGAGATGAATTTACTACGGTTTCAAGCAGTACTGCCACCATTTATCTTCTTGCTTCTATGGTGGATTCTCGTGGGAAGCGCCTTCTTCACGTGGCCTGTGAACATGGACATTTGAAGATGGTCAGGTAGGATGAGATTGCTTCAGGCTCTTTTTTTAAAGATAATTTACAATAACCTATGTATGCCATAAGCTTGAAAATTCAGAGTAGATCTGTACAATTTTAAGTTTATTACTTCACCAGTAATTGATTGCATTTTTGTTAAAATTCTTTATTTTCAGCAAATAGCTACTTTTGTTGTCGCCAATATTCCTTTTAGACTTGGCTTTGAAGCACGTGAGAACTGATTGGAATTTTTCAGCCTAGTAAGTCTGTTCTATCGAAGACTTTCTACTTGTCCCGACCATAGCTATACTTATCGCCTCTACAAGGATCCTTGCCAGATCTTTAAGTGGTTATCATAACTTTATTAGGTGGGCGTCATAAAATATTTTCTTCACTTCTTGTTTAATTCCTGCTAACTATGGCATTATAGTTATTAACATTCGGGATACATAGAAGCAAAATTGGAAGGAAAACTAGAATAGATATTTCACATGTACTTGAAGGGAAAGTCCCTTTTGATGAAGCTTGGTTGCAGAAGTTTGCCAGAACAGTCAACTGTGTAAGATTTTCACAAGTCAAGACCTTTGGTTTTACCATTCGCATTGTTCAAGAGGGCTTTTGTTCTACTTTTATTTTTAGCACTATTGGAGGAAGTGCATAGTAGTGGACTGACTCTAGGAATAGCGAGTCATCTGATTTTTAGATAAGTTGTACTTTTTAAACTTTTTGTTAATTCCTGGTCTATTTAAGACCTATTCCTAATTGCTAAAGTAACTATTTCTAGTGTAACAGAATGGGAAATCATTTTTCTACCTAATTTAACCTAAATTGACCGTTTTAGTTCAGGTCCATACATGAATGATTTACCGCAGGTCAAGTTTGCCCCTTGCCAATGTTTAATTAAGTAAAAAAAGAAGAAATTCCACAACTCCAGATTTGAATCTGCTCAGAATCGCTGTTGTGCGTCATTTGATTATTTGGGATAGTTAAAATAGCAGTTTACAAAAATTCGCTAGCTCGCGAAAACAAGGAAATGATAAGAACCACAACATCTGTTTTCCCTAACTGGATTGTTTAAATTTTGTATTAATATTATAAATATACACTTCTTAAGAAGCTTAATTATGAAAAAATAAATACTCTAGTACCTTGCCTTAATTTTATTGTAACTTGATAGAAAGCTATAATTTCCTCATTTTTTCATGCGTATTAGAGTGTATAGTGTTTTGCATATATGCGTTTGGTTATCTCTTGCCTTCAAATTAACTCAAAAGTGTCCGAAAATCATCTTCGTTACCAGCGTGTCTGACATGAGATTTGGTAAATTGGAAGGCAAAGTAGAAAAGAAAGCAGTTGATATCAGCTCCCTGACCGGAAACACTGATTTTGTGGAGGAAATGCGGATTTAGATTAGGCGGATCCAAGACTTAGTTGGATTAACAGTTTTTTTTTCAAATTAATCCATAAAGGCCAATTACTGATGACGCAGTGGTCAATATGCTTATTGGCTTAGACAAGGATCTTGTGCTTCATGCTTATCGATACACTCCAGTGAACCGAATGACCAACTCTACTGCGTAGTAAAACTTGGGTTTCTTAATCGGATAATTTTATCTATTTTTCTGCTCTATATATGTGTGTGTTATGAAATAGATTTTTATTTGATATTTTTTAAGTAGAAATATTACATAATTTAAAGTTTCTTTCTTTTTCAGGTATTTGGTAGATCTCGGGTTGCCTATTGAGATTTGTGACCGAAAGGGAAATACTCCAGTTCACTCCTGCATAAAATACGGTTTAAAACGCAAGCGATTTGAGAAATGTGAGTTGTTCGCATTTCCGATGGATTATTGCTATGTTCAATGACGCAAATAGTGCCCCATAATCATAACTCTCAGTCATATGGTTAGTGTGTATGTGTGTGTAGCGCAGTTAAAAGTACAAGTCGTTAAGAGGAACGCTTGCGCGAGGGTTCATCTATGCACTTTTCTCTCGTAGGTGTAGCTCCACTCTCATTTAAAGTGCATTGTGAGCGCGCAACCAGTTATCATAAATTCGAATTCCCATAGTTTCAAGACCCAACTATGTGAATAAAAAATCACCAAATTTGCTTTTATCCCAAAATTTTTACGTAAAGAAATCTGTAGCTGAAAGAAATAAAACGATTTTCTCTTTGAATTAGGCTGCAAACTTTTGGTCTGTTTACTTGAATCAAATCTGGAACTTCTTTATGTTCGAAACAACGAAGGAACATCACCGTCCTATCTTCTCGAACAATTATGGCAAGAATCAACACCAGAGGAACGCAATAAAGGAGACGCAGTAAGTCGGCTCCCACACTTTTATCTAATTTCACTTCTGCTCTCTTCACCCATAATCTTGAAATTGATTTCAGGGATCTAATTTCCGAGTTAGCAAAAGCCCACAAAAAAAAAGACTATCTAACCATGTTTCAACCCATTTGATGCATTATCGATGTAGGAAGTGGATTAAAATTTGTGAAGATTTGGGGAAAAAAAGTATGGACCGCTTATGTTCTCTGGCCCCTCTATCTTCTCTCATCTGTCCCCTAAAATCCCCTCATAATTATTTGCTTGTGATATATATGCGTCTTGTGGTCTCACCGCGTAATCTATTTTGGTCGAAATAGTAGAAGATAGGGGAGGCTATGACGATTTTGCTACTTTTGCACCCTCGTGATAGTTAAGACTTGTGGTTATAGCAAACGTAGTAATCCGTTAGTTATTGGAGCATGTAGCTGGTGGGACTCTTGTCTAATGCTGGATGAGATTTTGCTTACCATAAAGTAGCATTTGTAAGGTTATTGGCTCGTCTATAAAGTAAAAATGTGCTGTAGTCAATTCCAAATGAATCTAATTAATTAAAAAAATTTATTATGACCCGTGGTTTGCTTTTATTAGATAGACAAAAACTATAGGTTCTGATATTGTGTTTGCTGGGGAAAGAGTATGTGGAATTTGAACATATCGGCACTAATTTTTCACAGCCAGAGACCTTTAAGGCTGTTATAGCTTCATTCATCTTCCGAATTAGCTTAAAAGCCCAGATCACATTTGAACACACTTAAATGCTCAAAAAATGATCTTTTTAATGCTTTTGCTTTTTAATGGATCTAAAAACAATATGCAAATTTTATAAATAATTAGCAATAAACTCGTAATTTATTTATTTTTTCTTGGATAAACATAGTTCATTTAATCCAACGAAAGCGCATTAATTTCCAATTTGCTCAATAAAACTCTCCCCAACCCCCACCCCTCCCATTTGACTCGGTCAGCGCAAACGTATCCCCCGCCTTTACTGATGTGAAGCTCATACTCTCTCATTAATGTGTAAGTCCACCTTAATACTCCCAAAAATCACAAAAAAGCCGCTGAGAGACAATATAAGACCAGTTTAGAGATGTCAATTACTTCAGATAAATTTGGGGATTTAAAAGACACTTCATCTTTCGGATGAACAATTTAATCAGTGGATGTTACATTTTATATAAAAAGAAGGGAATCACAAAACGCAGCGTTCATTTTGGCTAGGAAAATTCGTCTGAAATGTTCTTGGGTTTCGCCGGTGCTTTTTTGTGCATCGTATCTGCTGTTCTAGAGTTCTTTCTCGGGCTTTATCGAATTTGCTTGTTGAAAGTTGGAGTGTCCAACAGGAAGATAATGTGTAATTGAGGCTTGTGTTGATTTGGAAGCCGTAGTATGTGGTCGCAATTGGTTGTATATCTTGATCCACATAGTATCATTTACCTGGATTTTATAAGTGACCTTTTTCCGTTCAGACGTTCATTAGTGACAGATCACGAGCAAACAGGAGATAACCGATAGTGAACACACCTCCATGACATTCTTTGGTATTTTCGCATGGTTGATGGATCGATTTGTTCTTATCACTAATAATTCTGCAGGCGTTTTATCTTCCAGAGCAGATAGGTTTTCTAGGCGTTCGGTAGGAACTTTCGACTAACTTCTTAGTAAACCATTCGTCATGATGGCGTTGATTGTGGATTTATCATTTGTTGTCAGCATTAGTATCACTCCCGCTCACTTGAAGCGTGGGTCACCAATTCCTAGTATGCAATGCCATTGACAGAAACAGTAGAATCAACACGCACTCTACCCCATGGTGTTTGCAATGGTGGCCAAGGCATTAGTTTTTCATTTGGAGGACTTTTAACAGCCTTTCAACACTTGAGACAGCCTTGGTAAGCGGTTCTATATCTATGTCCATTCCCACCCAGTATCTGTATCCTCTGGCTAACGCTAGATCTTTAGACTAAGATTGTCGAACAACGCTTTGCTCGAGTGCAGTCGATATGACAACTCTCTCACTAATAGTGAGCAGGAGTCGACAATACATAATACTTTTCGACAGTGTAATTGATCCAGCAGACTCCCTCTTATACAAGCCCCGATGTATGCTGATAGTCAGATATTCTGGTTCGACCTTGACTTATAGATCCAACTTCTCAAAATGAATGCCTTTATTGCGGTTACAAATATAATATCTTCAGCAACAGGAAGAGAGTGGTGGTTATCTTTACTAGTCCCATTCAAACATGTGCGAAAATCAGTACATAAACGAACACTTTTATTCTGTTTCCCTACAATCACACATTGCGCGGATCATTTAGGGTAGTACGGCAATTCCTTTCAGGTCTGACTGCTCTCCGTCGAGGAACTATATAGCAGAGAAGAGTATTGGGCATATCAGACGGTAAACTGGTTTCGAATTTATTTCAGGTACAAATTTGATATCTTTTTTTTGGGGGGGGGGGGGGGGGTATTGATTTAGGCTGCTTATGAAAACTGAAGATCGTTTGATCATGTCCTGTTCATTTTCACTTTTCGAATATCGTATTCTCTTTTTGCGGCTGTTTTATTCCACTTTCTGGCCTGTTTCATGTTGATCTCCGATTTCGCCACCTGATTGACAGATGATTTTTCAATAAATAAGTGTGTGATCTGTTTCACTAACTTAAGTTCATCCAACCACTTGATATTCAGAAGATTAAAATCAGGTTAACCTGTTACGAAGCATTTGGGGGTAATTGACCGATGACCATAACAAACTCTATAGTCAAGTTCACCTTCCACTTTTAAGGTGTCATCAGAAGCATTTCGGACGCTGCGATTTGTCGGTTTCAGCACTGGATAATCCTAATTTCATCGTGTTTTTCTTGAGACCATTAATCGTCAAGGTCGCATACTGTCGTCCAATTGAATCTTCTGCCTTCATGGGTTCAAAGATCCAGTGGATTTTTCAGAAATCCTTTTCATTAAATTACCCTTCGTATTTCTTCGACATTTTTCTTTTCCATGTCCTTTTTTTCATAGACACTACAAATGAGATTTCTGTAATCACAATCTCTGTAATAGGGCATTGTGTGGCATAACAGGCAAGGAGGTCGGGTTTATTGTTTAGAGTAGTTTCTTGCCTGTTTTTCTTCTTAAACTGTTTGTGCAATACTTTTTACATTGTTATTTCACCAGTATTCTACCAGATCATAGTTGTGTCATCCAGGACAATGTACAATCCCGTAAGATGATATCAAATTTCTCAGTTATATTAACGAATCTCACACGGTCATTCAATCCTCATCAGGCCCCCCAGTAAATGCCAGGCATTTGAAGAATGTGGGAAATTCCGATGATTTTTCGCCTAACAGTTCGCTGAAGATGAGTACTGCTTCTTCTAATTTGAGATCAACCAGTTCCTTTCGATGAGTGCATCTTTTCTCCCAGGAGCTGCTATCCAGGTCTTTTCTGATCACATTCTTGTGATTATCAAACCAATAAGATTCACTTCACGATCGTGGTGTAATTCACTTATCTGTAAAAATAGTTGTCAATGCGCAATTCATGGGTTCAATTTTCTCCTTTTTCGTGACTCAGGTTCAGGTGATTCGTAAACTCTTCCATTAGTCACGAGAAGTTTTCCTATTGTTGATGCCTAATCTGTTTCTTTAAAATTTTTTGCAGCTTTTCCGAGGTTCGCTCAAGTTTATCTACAGCACATTCGTCAAAATAATATAATTCCATCTAATAAGCACAAAATATTCACAAAAATATTAGTACAGGGGTAATAGAATACAAATTTCAACATTTCAAATTTGATACAGCGGTATCTAGTTTCCTTGAACAAGTTAAGCACTCCATGGTTAAAGACGAAGCACTTCTTTCAACATAGAATAAAAGTTTGGCACCACCAAGTGAAAGAATATTTTTTCAATCTGTACCTAAATTCATCGATTTAGTGACCTCATACTCTGTAGATATATACACCGTCCAATAGGAAATAAGTAAGTACATTATCAACTAATCCAAATAGAATGGGACTTACCGTAATGTAGAAGGCACAAATTTCCCCCCTGTCATAAAAGGTATATAGATTTTTACCCTTGTAGCTCAGCTCAGTCAAGTGAGAAATTGGACGAGCCAATCACTTATAGTAAAAGTGCTTAAACTAACTGAAAGTAAAACTTGCTTGAAACTGCATCTTGTTAAAGGCTTGAATAAGTAGCGTGTATCTCCTATCTTTTATTCAATTTATTGTGCATTTGGAAAAGTCACCTCGAAAGAACAGAGCTCTGGCTACTTGAATTTTTTACCTATCTCTCATCATTGCTACGCTAAAGCTGTAAACTGAGGCATGCATCTTATGAGATCATTTGCCTTCTCAACTATTGGATGAAAAACAATGTGTAGGAGTTGCGCAAGGCAGAGACACTTATGATTAAATTACTAGCTAAAAGTACTGGTTATCCGTAGCCAGGCGTTCGTTGCAATCCAAGGAACCGACCATATATTTTGAATTGGGAACGTGAGCTGTCTAATTTGGGAATACTGTACAGTCCGACTGCAAAAGTTAAGCGAAGTAAGATTTTTTGACAATTTGTTCTATTCATCTTTTTGATCCCCAATTCTCTATCATTTGTTGGACTATGCAGAGTTCCATGCCAATTTTGCGGTTATCAGAGTGTGAACCTAATACCTGGTAATGGAGGTGCATAAATCTTTGAAGAGCGTTTGCAATACGCACTTAATGTCTCAGCTACTCTTTCCTTATAGGATAAATTAAGTAATGCTTTGTTTGCTTTCTAACTGAAGAAGCTTCTTGAATTGGTCTCGATATCTACAGACTAAGGGATAAGCTAATTGGAGATAAAATTGCTCCACTTTTGACCTCTTCACTACTTCTTCTTTTATTAAAGGATCATAACCTGTTAATTGTTAGCTAGTTCCTTTTCCATTAATTCAAAATAGTCCTGTTTAAAATAGACTCATCTGAAATGGCAAATCAAAATTCCGTTAATACTTCTAATACTATTGTTTATACACAATTATGTCTCCAAATCCATCTGCCGCGTATTCTCCGAGTAAATTCTTGCCAGCATTCAAGCACCAATGGCTATAAAGTGTCATTTCCAATATATTTCTGGGGATGTCTGGCTGTATGCATTGTCGTCACTACTGCCAACATAAGCAAGCCCACATAAAATATGGAATTGAACTAGGGACCTGCCGTATGCCAATTAAAGCATCCTGTTACTAGGCTTTCTTTCAAATTCACGCTGCTTCGCGTTGCGCTGCGCTTCAGAATTTCTGTCGAAACCAAATTTAATATGCGATTTTCAAGAGAATTCTTATTGTAATTTATAACTACGGCCTATTAAGTCCTTCGCTGAAAGTGCGAGGACTTAACGACAATATACACAGTATGACACAACTTATTCTCTTCAAGTCAGCGATTGCTGTACTTTGGCTCTCAGGGTTGATTCTGTGTCGCTAAAACAACGTAGCTTAGAAGGAAAGATAAACGGTACAATCGTTTGTATTTTGATTCAGGAATTTGTAATTTCAGAGTCCCAAACAGCATAATTGAAGTTCAAAATCTTATTCCTGACTTGGGCTAATGGAACTAATCATTTGGTCGGGGAAATTGGGGTTCACGCATTCTCTTACTAGAGTAAAATTATTCTCAGGGACATTTCATTCGCGCGATGTTATGATTAGCACCCTTTATCCTTATGCGTATGAAAGTAGGTCTACACAGACACCTATATGACACCGTTTGGTAACGCGAAATAGGGTTGATGCTAATCCAGTTCAGATGTAATCTTTCTAGGGGTTTAAGATATTCATTCTAGTTTGTTCAATAAGTGGCACACAGTTTGCAATGTATGTCCGCGTGTCAAGTCGGAGGTCATCCTCGTTGACGCTTGATGTTCAATAGCACTGGCCAGGTCTGACCAACGTGGGGAGACGGTAGAATGCGTGTTTCTCATAAAAGTGATTCCGTGATACCTACAGAATTCTGGCGTTGGTAGAGCTTTCTTTTAAGGAGTTTGGGAATTGTAGGTCTTTGCAATGTCTAGGTTTCTTTGGTTTGATAGGATTTTTGAGACTCTTCAAGCATTTAAGCTATTTGATACTGAATCCTAATTTGATTTCTAAAAAGCTATAATTACCCAGATCCAACAAAGAAGAGTGGAAAAGACTTTGAGTTCAAACATTTCTCATTTATCTGAATATATTGAATTTCCCCTCCCCCCCCCCTCTCCACAAGCATTGGTAAGAATTATGATACACTGCACGGACTTTCGTGAATGTCTTGAATTCACTTCATCTCCATGTATGTACTTCTCTAATGGTTTAAAATGAAGAGGAAACTACGGAAATTTGGTCCTTTTCGATCGATTTCATTTTGGGGTAATGGTGAGCCACGCTTGTATCCTAACCACAGCGTCTTGAATGCTAAGGATGCTCAAATTTGGCTGTTGCCATTTACTTAGTCGGAATACGCAGTTAGAGCTTTATAATACTTACTGAGATATTAATTGGATTAGACCACTGACTGTAAAGCCTAGAATGGCTAAGACTTCATCCCATAGCGCTCAATTGCCACATTCTATACACCCAAAGTTAGAAATCGGCGAAGGAAATGATGATTAGTTTTATGGGAAGTTCATAGACAAAATGAGAAAACATGTAAAACATATGCTCTGTGAGGCCTGTATTATTGACGGATTCTAGGACGCCAAAATGGAAAAAGCCAATTAATTTGAGTCATTGCCACAGCTTTCATATAAATTTCCTTTCAAGCTTCTATTTCGAATCCAATGAGCACTGGTACAAGGTAGCTTTGAATTCACTTGCTACTATAAGGTGCCATGTGCTTACTAGGTCATGGAAATTCGTTAACACAAAAACACTTGTCAAATTGATTGCACGCCTTTCTCAGAATCAAAATATTTTCACTCCTAAGGTAGGGTATCCTCATTTTCATTAGCCCACACCGGGTTGCCAACTGTTGATTTACGAGTATAGATATTTATATCTGAACAGTTAGTAGCCTCTTGTATTTAAGATGATGGCACAAGTTATTTAGCTCTAGAATAATCCTCACTCTTTATGTTGTGTTTAATGGATATGTTCATAAGTAATGTTTAAATAGGCATTTAAGTGTTGCTACACGCCTGGAAACGCTACATTGTTGTTAAACCATTACAGTAAGCAGTGCTTGGCTATTTAATTTTACAATATTACTTCCTCACAACGGGTTTAATTCTTTCGCAAATGTGGAGCCAGTAAGGTAGGTCATCACTCAGTGCACGCACAATCCTAGGACAGAAGGCTGAAATTCCAATGGTCCTGTTAATGCAGTTTCTGAATGAGTTAAAGTGTTTGAGTGAGTATAAATCGTGGCAATCTATTGGAAATTGTATGCAAAAGAGCTCAGAGATGTCAAATCATAGTATTTTTTCATCTTTTGGGAATGGAAGACCGGGCTGAAAGCTTACTTTGTCCAGAAACCAGATGTTTGAGCATCACAATCGTAATCTCGTTTTAGTTTGAGTTTGTACTTCGTTGATTTCACCTTGCTCCAGTGTCTTAGTTGAGAGTCAAAAATGTTATGACTAACCATTCAAAGTATTCTGCACTCACTAAACAGCAATCCACTTAGAAACTCAGGGGAGGAGGCCTAAAATTTGAATCTTGAAACTTTGGAACATAAAGTAAAAATTTGCCTAGGGTTATAAGCTAAATCTCTACTTAAGTAATGAAACTCTTCTATATCTGAATGGCCTTTTTCCTAACTTCACAATTATAAACCACTTTTTTTCCAATCCGCCAGTCTTATCTTAATTTTATTACGTGATTTCGGAGGAAAAAATATCAATTTTACCATACTCTCTAATTATCATGGTATTAATTATACGCGATAACGATTTATTGGAAGTCTAGACCCTTAATTTTTGTGCGAAAAATTAAACAAATACCCTACTACTGAATAGCTGGAGTTTTAGCTCTATTTGAACTATTCGGCACCATTGTGTGGAAGAGAGGAATCTTATTTGGATCAGTTTTTTGTTACATCTGCGCACTCAACCAACTGTGCCTCAGATGAAAAGCGGAAATTTTAGAGCAGGTTCCGCTTGGTAAGTCAGACTTTGTCCCATTGAGAAATAGATGGCTGTTTAGTAGTCCGATTGGTAGCTTCGAAAGGTTATAGAGTTTTTTAAAGATTTCAAATAATAATGCACTTTTTTGGCAGTCCATCTAACCATGAGACCCTTTACAATTCTGAATGTAGATCAATTGAACTATATCTGGTCTATGGTGTGAGCGAGTTCGAAAATGTAACTAAATAGGAGCTCATCGTTCTCGTTAAACCACGATTCTCTAACCCAACATTCTCTTAAGCAAAGCTTCAGTCGAATCAGATACTCTTATATTCCTCTCCAAATTTGTGCATTATACTATTAGAATTATCGGATGCATGGCTTTGACTTTTTAATTTCGGAGTGATGGAAGAGAGATTTTGGATCGTGTTTTTATTTTATTCACTACCCAGCTTAGATGGAAGAGGGTATGGGTGGTGTTTGTATTCGGAAAGTTCATCCACCTGCAAAGATCCAAACTTGGTGAAATCACTTCGGAGATTCTCCTCAAAGTAGACTATCATCACATTTAATGGCTTAATTGGGGCTGTCATTCTGATATATGAACAGCGTGTTCACTTTTGCATTTTGCAAGACTTGCCTACTGTCTAGAAACGTTAATCGCTGTTTGTGAAAGTGGGCTCCCTGGGACATATGAAGGCAATGTGTTCTTTCGCACATAATTACCATCGTTCCATTTCAATATTCCTTTAAGGAAAGCTTTTTCTTCAACTTTAAGTCATAGTGGACCAACTAAACTTAAGACTTCCTTAGTATCTCGGTTGATTTTTTGCTCTATATTGATTCCTGATGACTTGAAGCACATCTACATGGAATGAACTAAGGGAATACGTAAAGCTAGTAATCGTATCCTCTAAACAATCATTAACTTGTCGCTTTATCTTATGTCATTACGTCCATTCAAAATTAAACGCTGACTGTCGATCTACATTTTGCAGAGTGAATCATTTCACCTTGTTAGTTATCTAACATTTAGTTTTGTGCAGTGTTTGTATCTTCCTCTTCTTCTTCTTCTTCTGGACTGAAAGGGGAATCATGCAATAAATTACATAAAATCCTTTCAGGTTTCCAATTAGTTTCACAATTGAGTAGTCATTTGGAATGCAAGTGGTGGAACTATTTGACTTGGAAGCATGGTTTCGGAAGCACTTACAACAGAATAACAGAAACTAATTTGAAGAGGAGGGTGGTCTGGAGTAATTTCTGTGGGCTATGGATAATCTCTTAACGGCGATACGAAGTGGACTTCATTTAGAAAGCATTAAATGCATTCAATCGCTTATCTTCATGTCAAGGAAGATTTCCAAGAAAATATCTCAAACTGATAAAGTGGGGAGTATCTAAAGTGTGCTAATGACTCTGCCCAGGAATGTATTTCCTCCTTGCATACCGCTATCTACGCACTTTCGATATCTGATTTAAGTAAATTGGAATTGCCGATTCGGTGCACATGTAATGAAAATAATAGAAATTTAAAAATGCGTCGGTGTTCTAAGACCTAAAGTTGACTCAGGAGTTTTATAACCTACTTTACCAAGTAATAGAGAAAATTCTGGTTCAACACGAGGTTACCCACAAAATGCATCGAAATTAATGACAATGTGTTCTGCATACCTGAGGCCATAGAATCGAGATTCATTAATGCAAATATAGCTAATTGCAATTATCAACCAATAAGCAGTGATTTCATAATGCCATCTGTTAAACATATGCATTAGTATATAATATCAACCATTCCGGTAATAAATGGCTTGGCTTAAGATAAGCTATTGAAGCTCTATTAAAAAATGCTTCCTCTCCCATATCCTCTAGGGGCATTGTTTCTCCATATATTGGTTCCAGAAAGGAGGCTATGTACAGTAGCTTTAAACCTCTTTTGACGCCCCACTTTATATCCTTTCTTAGGCATGAACGCATATATATGATCCTGCAAATTGCTATCACACCTCATTAGGGCTCAATTACACCAATGTCAAAATCTCAGATTCACATTGCATTAATGCAGTCGCCGGTTTTGGTTTGGAATAAGAATCACGCTACCACCATTTGATTGAAATGCTATTTTTATGGACGCATTTCGCCTTTGGGGAATCCTTATTGTGAGGCGAAAAGATGAGGGATTTGTTCACATATTGCCTCATTATTTTTTCTTCTTTTCAGAATTAACTTCACACTTAGCTCGCTCTATTTTTATTTCTGGTTGGCGTTTAATCTGGTAAGAGCATCCCAACTTCCTTTTTGGACCTCGGCTGTTCGAGAGTTTTATGAGTGCGCCATAAATCTTGTGGACGGTATCGTGTTGGCATTACAACGGTTGCATATATGCTTGATTTAGGTTAGCCACAGTTCTAATATTAAGCTGTACTGGTTGTTACCATTGTGCAAGGTCGATAAGTGGGATGAATTTGTTGAAAGCTGTCTCAATTTTCTCTGTATTGATTTCCAAATCAATTTGGTATGAAGCATCTAGAATGATCCTCTTACCTCTGATGGACTTAGACCTCGAATAATAAGACCATGCTTACTTAACATATACTTGTTGGCTTATTAATATAGACCTCTCTGAACTGAAACTTGTCAGTAGTAAGAATCGCAATCGGGCATAGAGATATTCTGTGAATGGTAGATATATGCTATCGCGTTGATTCGTATTTTTTCATCGCAATCATACTCTGTTGTAGAGATTGTAAAAATTGACATAGGTACCGACCAAAGCCTACCCGTTCAATTATTCTGTTTATTTTAAGGAACTGATTTCATACCGAACCTTCTATTACTCTCTTTTGTCCTAATGAAATGATAAAAATGGTTCCAGTTCTATCAGAAACCAATAGAAAGGCTACAACGTGTCAATGTTTTCTACTTGCTTGGGGCACACACTAAAATCTCACATTTCTTATTTCCCACACCAAAACGTATTCGTTACTTTGGAATGAAAAAGGGGAAGTCAGGAGTTACCATGTCGTTATTCTCACGATTTTCACATTTTGTCAACTTAATCTCCAAGACTATATCTTGAGCACACACTTTTGCATATTCTTCTTGCTTATGACGGTTCTTTCCTTTCTGTTGACACTACCTCTTTTTATTGTGCATTCGATAAGAGTTCGCCGTTCGGTCATTTTTTCCTCATAAAATCTAACTTTCCTACGGACCAAAGGTGAATGAATATCTTGTTCAATGAACGTGGTAGAAATCGATAAAATATGCATTATCTTCGAATCCTGTAATTCTTACTTTCTTGGAATTAACTTGGCATTCTGTGCTAGTTTGTCTTTATGCTTCGTGGCATGGTTATATCTTTTAGCTGTAATTTTACGCTCATTAACGTCAAGATTGCACAAAATTTATCGCCCTAAGGTATGGAAAAGAGAAAGACTCCGCTTCGTTGTTATTGGGCTGAAAGTATTCACGGTAGAACTGGGGCAAAACATAACTAACTCAATGCAAGTTGGGTAAAGCCTGAATTAGAACAGATAAAAGCTTAATAATGTAGTAGGTAGAAAATTGGGAAAAAATCGATAAATTTTTTAAATGAATAGTTTTAGTGGTTGCCATGCCACAAAGTTACTGCAGTCATTGTTCTTCTGTATTCTTTAGAGAGGGAGAGGGGGAGGGAGAGAGAAAGTGATGCTATATTTTAAAAGCGACAATTGTCTTCAAAGTGTTTCATGCGGAGTTAATAAAATAAAGTCGTTTGGCTTGGCCAGTTTTTGTTCCGCCAAATTTAGATTCACGTCCCTGGTATTGGCAGTTATGAAAGCTCTACGCAAATTTACACATTGTTTTTTTTTCCTAATTCAGCATTTAACACTTGTGTGTATTACTGCTACTCTTCTAGCACAACCTTCCTAATTTAACCTTTCCAAAACTGCCTTCGATATTCTAAGCGTTTTTGGCAGTATGACTGTTGTTTGTGTAACGAGCAAAAAAACAAATAAACACAAATTTTGTTTTAAAAAAAAATATCTAAATGCGAATTTTTTTCTAATAAAAGTATAAAAAGTTGACCTAAATAATCTAACCTTCATGTATTACAGCACTGCTATTATGAAAGCGTCCTTAATTTTAAGGAAGGCGACACAGTGAGATGTCATTTATCAGAAAGCATTTTCTAATTCTCCACACATGATTCTGAGTCTGTTTTACTGATGGATTAACTGAAATTTTGTCTATTAATAACGGTTTGTTTTCCATTGGGCACAAGATAATAACTTGTAGCGGATTAGCTACCTAACTACGTCTGACTGTACTCAGAAACCTCAGTGGCAGATTCTCCTAGTTCGTAAGCCCTCCAGAATTATTTAAGCTATTTGCGAAGATAAGAAGAGACAGAGGTATCCAGGGCACGCGTTTATTCTAGACATGCATGGTATGGAGTGTAACAAGGGAGGAAGCTTTTACTGAAATTCAAACTCTACCTGGAAGTAGATTTTCAAACATTTAATTTTCCTTTTTGTAATAGGTTTTAATAATTCCTCTCCACAATTTTTTAGCAGTCTCAATTCAAGTCCGTTGAATAACTTTGCTTTCATATAGTGTTCAACGTCCAATTGTGGGGTGTTGAAAAATTTCTTAGTGAATATTTGCAACATGATGGTATTGATACAGTTGAATTTTCTTGAATATGTTTCTCGTCAATCACCGTTTGTAGATTATTTGCTTCCACCGAAGAATTCATTAGCATATAGGAGTTTAGATGAGGCCTATTTTAAGAACCTCCCTAAAGATAAATTCCAAAGTTCGTATTCAAAATCCATCTCAGAGAGAAGAATAGTATACTGGTGCTCCTCTAATGAGAAACAGACGTCCTGTTATTCAACCATCATGCTTGATAATTTCCACCACTGGATATGAACCTATAAGGCTTGATCCTATCAACTCTGATTTGGCAGACGTTCAGGTTGTTCTCTAAACCATTACCACAAGGTTGATATTAGATTCCCTTAATTTGTTAAGCGTATGGCAACTTAAATTCAAATAATTATTTTGTAAAAAGAAAGATGCTTTATTGATTATTCCATTTTTACTCTTCTGTTTGGACAATGTTTTACCATTGATAATTGAATAAATATTAGATAAACCGTAACAGAAATTCAACGTCTGGATCAAGGACTGTTGCGATGATAATGAACACCATGACCTCTTTTTTTTGCATATTCGAATCTTTATCATATTTGGTCAAATTATTTGATGTAAGATTAAACAACCATTTTTCCAATGATCGGTCTACTTTTCCGAGGCATTCAGCATCTCTACACTGGAGGTTTAGTGCGAGTTTTATTAGTTGATCGTAAACTCTTATTCGTTGTTAGTTAAATGTTCGTCTCTCTTTACATATGCTTTAACGTCATTTTTGTTGAACGCTAGGTTTATTAAATATGGTTTCTATAGTGACCCATATTAATTGCAAACTTTTGAAAAGGGGGAATCGCTAACTAGTCCAACACATGATTCAACGGCAGAATCGAGCAGAAGCAACAATATATCTAACTTTATTTGATTTCCTATCTTTTACATGAAAGATAAAACTTACTGTTTCAAGCATTCTCTTTCGGTTAGTGGCCGAATTCATGCTCTTGATAAGCCTAGCTTATCAACCACTTTACGGAATTGAGGTGGGAAAGGGGGGGGGTTGTAATACCTCAATTGGTCATCCAATTTTAATTGTCTGTCTCACTCAACTTTCAGCTTCTGTGAGATTTCCGTGTCAGAATTCATGATAATTGCTCGAAAGAACGCTCTATCGATTGCATGAAGCTTTTAAGGTATCAACTTTGAATTCGAATTGTGAGCGTTTGTGGAGAGAACTACAACTTCGCAAACACGCTCACACAAAGTAGGATAGAGAGAGCCAGAGCTAGATCTAGAAGATGATGGTGGTGATTATGGGGTAGGGACTGAAGCGCACGTGCGCACGCTATGCGGCATCATAAACCCGCGGCGTCCTTTAATCTTCTCTCCCTAAGCAACGTTACGCTTGACTATGTGTGTACTAAACTCCCTTCCTCCCAACACCCACAGACGCACCACAAAGCACACACTCGTCGACCCACATCGCTCAACCAATTCTCAATCACTCGCACCCTCTATCTTCGTTCAATTTCTCGCTCTCCAAAATTACTCCTAAACCATGCACGAAACAGTTCTGCAATTAATTTGTGTACGAGAACCGACCTGACTTGGCCGAGTATTGGCTCAAGTTGGACTTGACTTTTCTTTGCATGATCGAAGAGCTTCGCATGCTGAGTTTGGCTGGGCTGAGTCGTTTTAATTAATGGCGTTTCTTCTGTGCACGAGGGCTGCTCAATATTATCACGCACAACCTGTATAACTGTTTCTGGAGATGGAGTATGGTAGAGTGCGCACCTCTCCTCTTAAATATGCCGCCAATTTAGATTAATTCGCAGTTTTGCTTGTTTTAATGTGGTGTTTTAAGGAAGATTGACGAACAGGCAATAGTTTAGCAATGCCTTTTAGTAGGAACTAAATGAAATCACGTTCCTGGTGAGCAGTAATTGACGAAAAATAATAATAGAAATGGTTTCAATGGAGGAATTAAATCAAATCTCCTCTGAATCTGACTCTTATCCCAATTCACTGGAGCGTTGGGCTTATTTAGAGTTTAGGATTCGTTAATTATAATTAAAAATCCCTTAAATGAATTTATGAATCGTTCAAAATCAATACAACTGAAAAAGCGACCTCATGTGCCAAACTTGCCTTCTTTTAGACAGTCTTTTTCTATATGTTAACAAACGATATCGGATAATTGGATTCCGATGAGGATCATAATCCGTGATCAATTATTAAGGCTTAGGTTGGGGAAATCTGGCTATTTTTACCGAATTATTAGTATTATCATTAAGTAAATGTAATAATGGAATAATAAACATGCGCGTTGTGTGTACATCTCTTATCAGTTATACAACTGAGGGGGAAAATGCAGTCAAAAGAAGTGTAATGTCCTTTATCCCTAAATTGTTTGATTTTTAATTATTTTGTCTTATTGAACATCACCGTTGAAATGAATAATCAAAAGTTCTTCCTTTATTTATTGTCATTTTTCGGATCACAAAACCAAACTTTTTTTCTATTTCCTTATTGCTTTTGCATAAATTGCGTTTTTTGCCAAGTTCGGCTTATGACACTTATCATTGTTTGCCTGATGAGCTTTCAGATGTAAGCGATCGGAAATACATTTAGCCAGATGTTTTGTTACTGTGGAGGTGGTATAAACGTGGCCATCTAATCTTATAAGCTTGTACATCTGCAGGTAAACTTTTCAAGCCTATTAGATGTTTTACAAGCTTTAAATCCATTTAGAAGTTTGTATTCTGGAGCCGCCACCTTGACGCGAGTTTGCATTCTAACATCCCTTTTGTTGACCGGAATCAATCAGTTTGATTGGCGCGTGATTGGACGTGCCCGGATGTTGATCGATCTCGTGAACTTCGACTTTGCAGACGTGCTAACTGACTGTATCAGTGACACACGTTAGAAATTTGCGAAATTTGTGGGAAAAAATTCTTCATTTATTCTAAGCCGGTACTTTACTCAACAGCGCTTTTTACCTATCTTCATCCTAGCGTACAGTTCTAAACTTCGAGAAATTATTGATTTTAATTTCGAAATATTTAAATTTTGCAGCTTTTTTTTCATTCCCCTTCATAGGTATACAGTAAGATAAAGTTAAAAACTAAAACCTCCATTTTAGTTCTTTCTCACTTTTTCTTGGCAATTATCAAAATGAGGTAAAAGATCCATGCGATGGGCGGAAAATTCTCTCCTCCTGGGCGCAATTTTTTACGTTCTTCTCTTCCTCCCTTTTTGTGCCTTTCATAATTTAAGTTTGTATTGGATCGTTATGGGTATTAATATCCCAAGATCCGACAATTGTCTTTTGGGAGCTAAAGAGAGACATCCGAGACCCGTGTTATATTTAATCACTCTTCTGAGAGGTGAAGAGGGGCTTTTCAAAGTGCTTATCGGATTTATGTTGTCGAAAAACACCCAGAAAGGTGTGGACCACTATTTACAAGTGCACTAGGAATTTCCTAGATTGACTTGGGTACTTTTGAGTGAGCCGTTCACCTAGACTCACATCAGTACAAATCTGACATTGACAACAATGCGCTTTGCCTTTTAGATTCTTATGCAGTGCAGTCTCCGAGAGGATCTGACTTTAGGTCCTACTCGGCAGGAAGGCGGAAGAAATGATGCCGCCATTTCTGAAGACGCTTGGCAACAACGGTTACTTGAAGAACTGAATGCTGATATTCCTCATAATGAGAATTACTTCGAGAGTAAGTTATCTTGAAAAGTGAAGCTATAGACATTTGGCCTTTTCTTGTTGTTGTTGCTTTCCTCCACCTGGAATTCGTCGCGATTTTAATTGATATGTTTATGAGGTTCAAATTGTTGTGGAAGAAGGCGCAGCTTGAGAATCACCACCGAAGTAGGATAAAAACCTACAAAAACCGCTTCCCTGTCAGGCTTTAACGAAATGGCTGAGTCTGTGGTTGAATACTCACATTGAGAAGCAAGCGTCTGGTCTGTAACAGGTAACGTTAAGAATAGAATTAAACTCAATAATAGGTCAATCGGCTTGAGCTAATAAGAATGGATCAAAATAAATAAAGTGAGGCGACGACTAATCGTTGATGCGGAACAAACTAATATGGCTTTAAAATAACTCTTGAGCTCTAATAAAAGACAAAAAAACAGGATATTTAATGGAGACATTTTTGAATTTACATATAAAGAAAGGGGTAGGTAAGGAGATGGGCTATTGCCAAATAGAGGCTTTGGGTGAAACGAGGTAAAAGTTACCTAGTAGTTGCGTAATATTTTGTTGTCGTGAGCAACTGACGGTGGAACCTTGAGTTTACTGTGTGCTCACTACTTTACAGTGTATTCTATTGCTAGCTATCGACGAAATAAAACAGTGTAGATTCTATTCTCTACGTTGGGAGTGCTAGTTTGCAGGCAAAATGGCATTTCATTGAAATCCAGAATAATGTAGTAATAATAGAATAAATGAAGCTAAAACAATGCAAATGGCAGATATTGAGACGTGTGACAATCAAGATATTACTGTGGTGAGGAGGCCTAAGGTGAAATAAGGCAAACAGTTGGAGATTCATCTCATGGTGAGATGAACGGTTGACCGCTCTATCTCTCCTACTCAGGTAACAGGCTAATTTCAATTCTCTTAGTACTTTGAACTGCTGCTCAGGTGACTTTGAAGTAATACTTAGCAAAATCACCATAGGAGGTAAAGAGAGAAGAAGATATCAATTGATTAGAGGATAAATAAGTGAGATTGATGAGAACAGTCGCATCAGGAATTTATGTTGAACAGTGCAATGCTGGTGATCGATGTGTGACTAGTTGTTTCCAGTTAGTCCATTGGATATCCAAATCAGATTTATTTTTATCCACAATCTTGTTAATCAGGCTCTTTGATGGAAGATGTAGTTCAACACTCATCTTGAGTAATTCTATTAAGCTATTCCGCCCTTGGCCATTTCAATCAGATTGATTGGAGGTGTCCACATTAGGATTTGCGAAACGGGGTTTTGAATATGTGACCTTCGAATTCACAGGCATGTGCGTTGACCACTACGACAATAACGCTCATGTATCCGCTAAGTCTAGGAGTCTATATCTTCGTACCGGTTTTCGCGCAAAGGGTATTGTATATTTGTTCGATGACTTGTGTGACTATTGCGCATATCACTCTGATTCATAGAGCGTTATATTAAAAGGTTATTTTATGCACAACCTTTTGAAAACACGTGTGGTCAATCAAAACTCTACACTTCATTTAAGAGACAAAGATATAAAACTTTAGAGTCTTGAATACTTACCTTATTTGGCTATTGTTCTTGCGAATGTTAAATCTCTGTTAGTAATTTCGTTTATCAATTTTTTACTTTATTACTCTCGTCATCAAATATTGAGTTGTTGGTAGTATGCACTGTTGCTGCGAAAGATTAGAGCTTTCTGCTTCTTCTAGGATGGCCGCTCTAACATTAAGCTACTAATCGTGAGCCCCGGGATGTCTGAAACTCGCCATCACAGATCGCTAAATTGCTTCCTTTATTGTCTTCCAAAGTCGGAAAACGCACTATGGTAACCGAATATGTCTAGTCAATTAAAGTGCAAAATGGCCGAGCTGGATAGGATCCGTTTTGCATAAATTTTGGGGATTCATTAAACAGAGAAGTGCTCTGGATATAACTTGTATCCTATATGAATGGAAATTTTTATCACTTCAAGATACCGCTTCAAATATGGCGAGTGAAACTTCAATACAAATTGTTGCACTTGATATGCACTCTAAGGGTTTGCTTTTTAAAGAGACACTCTCATTTCAATAGACTTCATTATCGTTATGCGTGCATTTTCTACTCCATTCGTTTACTTAATTCTCAACACACCGTTCTCAATTTAACTCTTTTCAGCCAATATTTCTAAGACGTTATTTGTGAAAGACATAGAGTGATCTATTCGATTATCTTTTTAAAACATTAAACAAACTATTTTTTGCTATTTTAAAAGCCTGTTACGTCTACGATTGTAATTTTTTATCTGTTAATAATTGTGTGAAAATAGCACGCATTGCATAATTATACACGGTCACCTTCTGGGCTTCCATTGCAGAGCCTCCAACTACAGTTCTTAGCGATCTTCGCTTTGATCTGGAGCCCTTAAAGAGGAGATTACTTTTCCATCATCGTTTCTTCAGAACTTTGTTGGGCTGTCAAATAAAGCAGGATTTGATTTCTAACTTTAGTCATCTCTCATCATTAACTGTAAAGCCGTGTAATTTATTTTGAATTTTCTATTATACGAATGACCTGCCTACTCCAATTAGTGTAATTCTCTGTTTTAAGTATTTACCTATTTCCTACTCCAACTTCGGTCTTTATTCACATAAGTTGTCTATATAAATAGTAGGAAGAACGGATAGGTAGAAAAGTCACATTCAAAGAATGGAGGAGAAGTGAAGTGAAGAGAATATTCATTTATTTATATTCTTTTGCGTTCTTGTGAGCATTGGATTTGAGTTATGTTTGTGGGGGGGGGAAGGGGTGGAGACACGTCGAGCAAGCGTTATCGATTTCTTTCCTAAAGAGGTATTTTTCGTCTTAATAATTTAATAGTTTCATACATAGTGCATTGTTCACTGATTTTACGAGATGCAATTTAAGCCATCAATCTATAGGCATTTCTGCGTAATTTGGGAAGGCTCAGCTGCGTGTAAATGTGTATACGTAGTTGCATGCGTAGTTGAAGTTGATGATTTCTCTTTCGCCTTGTATTTAACTAACAAAAATGACACGCTTAAATGTTGCGAAATTATCGTCATTAAATAAGCCCATCATCATCACCATCCGCAATCATCGTTGCAAAACCATGGCATGTGTCCCATAATACTCTATTAGCCTACATCCAATGATTTGCTTTACTGGTCACCCCGCAACGCTTCTTGCAGTCGCCTTAAAATAAGTGATTACGGTCCCATAGCACGTGTGTTAGGTGGGAGGATTGGAGGGTTATTAAGGCCATAAATTAGAATTGGGAAAACGGGAGACTTGTTTGGTTAATTAATGCTATAACTGAAACTGTTGAAGGCAAAAATTCCATCTGTTATGCTCTTTTAAATGCCTCTATATAATGCCTCCTTTGAAATCAGACATCAGCCCAAATATTCGAGGCATGAAAATAGTAGGCATTTATTTTTTGTCTGTGATCCAATTTTTGGACTCTTTTTAATGTTTATGAGAGGCTGCAAAATAACAACAGCACTCTAGCTGCGTTTTATGCTTGACTAGACAATGAAAGTAAGTGGTCTGAGTTGACAGGTGTGGAATTTATCGATTTATTTTCAAGTTTAGAGACAAACTATTCCATATGTGCGGTGATTATTCTTGCATTAAGAGGCGTCAGATGTTATTGAAACTTCCTCTGCTAATATATAGCACAATTTGATGACTTCGAGTCCGGAGAGGCGAGAATGTAAGCTATTTCAAGTCTGGACCTCGAGATCTATAAATCAAAGCTCCTGTAACTCTTGGGCATTGAAGCTATTGTGCTTCAACTTGCCCTACTGATATAAACTGTGTGTGTGTGTATGTGTGTGTCAAGTGTCTTACTTTACTTGAACTCTCGAAGCACCAGGTTCTTCGAAACTCAACATTCTTGTCCTCATTCTCTGGTTCCAGGTTGAATTCACGTTTGCAGTATTCAAAGCTTACTGATCAGATGACAGAAGCGTACTTTATTCGAATTCTGAAATCGTTGAGTTGTTTACATTTTCATAAGGAATTCAAATCAATTTGCAACGTCTAAATGATTTAAAGCTCAGGATATATAATTGTTTCATTTTTCGTATATATTTTCAAACTCTGTACTTTTTTTTTAAATTATGTAATTTCTTTGTTTGTGAAATTTGCGCAAACCTCTAGGCAATCCACATGTCAGTCAATATGAATGAAAACATTTTTTTTCAATGGCACTTCTTCAATCTTATTTTAATCTTTCAATCTTTTATTTTAATTTTAAAGTACCAAAGTCAAATTGGTGGGGGGGGGGGGGGGGGGGGGGGGAGGGAGGGTAGTCTTCTCTTTCTTGCATATTTTTTTTTCCTGCGCTGTCATGCATCTTTGAACCTACAAATACAATTTATCACAACTGCTAATGGAAATACACATCCGCCATTGGGGTTTGGGGGGAGGGAGGGGGGGGAGAGGGAGAAAAACTGTTCCCCAAATGAATAAATTATTACTTAACTGCATGATGTAACTCATTTAATAACACCTAGTGTTTTTCCCCTCTATTACTGAAAATTCTTTTGTGTACATTTTTTAGTTAATTTGACAAGAAGGTACAACCAGGATAAACCATTGAAAATGGGAACATGACTTTTAGGTTTTAAAAAGTTAGTCTGTTGAGTTTAAGAGAACGCACAGTTTGTAATATGCCATATTAAGTCAATTTGTTCACATGAGTATAGCTTTGCGTCGAATAATCCAGATCAGACTCCGTAGCTTTGGGGGCTGTGGCTCCAAAATCAGTTTTCACTCTGGTTTAAGCATTAACGTCTCCTTGTATACTGCTAATGGGTTTTTGTGACTTAACATATTACATGATGCTAATTTTAGCTAAGCTTTAATCTACTTCCTCTATCTATTTAGTTTGCTTGATCTAAAGGTTATATCAAAGTTATATATCCATCTTAAAACGAGGTCTTCTTTGCAATTAGTGCCATTTTACCTTAGATCCTCAGGGCCTGAGATATAGGATAAAGTTTTACTCCAACCCCCTCTGTCATGCCAGGTCATTCTGCCTTCTTTGTCTTTTGAAGAAAATAAAGAATTCTAACTGTAAGACTTGCCATTGTAATTAATCGGAGAGCTAATAAGCACTTGACATGGTGTAGGGAAATTTGTTGTGCGAACAGTCGAATTTTTGAACGTGGTTTGTAATTGAGCAAATTGTACAATCGGAATTCAAAAAATCTAATAAGCCTCAATCTTCTCGAGACCCTTCTCTTTACTTCTTATCGGACTTTATTCCTTTTATTCCTTCCTTGTTAGTCCAGAAAAAAAAACGTTTTTCAGGCTTCTAGAACTCTCACCACAGCTGGGAAGAACGAAATTCAGATTGTCCATCATCTTTGCCGTTAAAATGTTCTCGAAATTCCTTCACGTTGTTCATGTAACCTTACTAACGGATCAACAACCACTTTTCTATGCCTTCGAATCCTTGAAGTCTATTCCAAAGGGACTTTATTGTTGATCGGTCATCCTCATTGGCTATGGTTCCAACATTGAATATCTTACCTAAACAAACTTCGGGCAGGTCAATTGTCTTTCTCGGATCTTCTAAAGTAAGAAATATACTGAGATGGAGGCGTTAATTCTAAGTCTGGCTACGGAAAACGATAGCAAACGTTTGTTATTTAATGTTTTACACACTAGCACCCTACGCTCCTTAAGTGGGAGTGCTGAAGAGGACCATGAAATGCATTTTCCCTGGATGCCAAAATCACATCAAAAGGGCCATCTACCATAACTTTATAGACTGTGTGATAATCTATCCGTGATTACTTCAGTTCTGATGTGTCATCCTTCCTTCGGCACTCAAGCGAACCGTATTAAAACAGCTCTATAATAGCAGTACACTTGATTTATGTTGGACCTGACTATGTACCCTCATATCCCCACTTAAAGTGACCCCCAAGTTATTCTATTTAAGTCCACCACAACTACCATATTGATTGACGGTCATAATCATATTTGCAATAAGGATGCAGAAGGGTAAGAAAAGGTTATGGACAGATGGTGAGAGTAAAACTTAGGAGCCAACAAGTCACAAGCGTGCGTCTGTGTGTTTATAAAAGGGGCATTGTATGGTTTTAAAGAGAATAAATGGCATAAACAGTTGGAGTGATTCCGCATATCGCTGATAAGGAAACTGAAACCTAGTGAGGCTCATTCAAGGACCACTTAATTAGCTTGTGCAGCTAATTCAAATGCACCTTTTGAGGATACTTGAGGGTTCTCTACAGATGGCTTGAAGTCATGCCAAGATTAAGACATCACTGTGAGGCAGAGATACTTGTGTTTTAGCAATTAGTGACAAATCGGATAAAAATTTTGGAAGCAGCCGATAACGACACTCACTTCTCTTCGGCCTTCTTTCGAGATTTTTGTTGGAGTTATAATATCACCTACGTCTACTGTCCACCATATCTTCTTCAATCAAATGTCCAGACAGAGCGATGCCTTGGCACCCTGAAGTGAACGATTCAAAAGTCATATGGAAAAGGGAAAACAGAAAAGGTTTTCGAAGCGTTCCTTTTCTTTTATTGAACGATGAGGTATCCAGTGTTAAACGAAACTCTTATGAGGTGAAATTACAGGACGTTCTATAATTTCTGTCTTCTAAATGAATTAATCTTCCATAGTTCACTTGTATGCTCCAAGAAGTCTACTGTAACCGACGCAGCTGTCTACACAGGCGATCATCGGTCAAATTGTACATAGACAGAAGATATCATCTGAACTCGGCCAGGCAGCGAGCTGTTTAGAGTGGATATCGATAGCCGAGCTTGAGTGCTCGACTTGGTCTATCTCTATTCTGCAAAATCATCACATTATATTGGATTTCTTTGACCTCTCAACGCTTTAGAGTAATAGAACTCCGGAAATCTATCCCAGCAATCCATAAAACCCTTCGTAATGTTCCACGGAACCCTTAGAAGCTTCCGGTTGGATCAATAGTTAGGATGAAAAACCTTAGCCATAGAAAATAAAGAAGCCATTCTGCATGTTTATTCACTTTGTTAATTATTTACTAATTTACTCTCTTTGTAAAATAAGCCAAAATTTTAGGTCTTTCCGTGATTAAAATTGAGTTAATAGCTACCTTGCTTGATCCTCTGTCGTTATTGGAGGGTTAATTAGGTTATTGTTTCAGGTGCTTTCTCATGACAAAAAGTATAAGCATTTTTGCTTTGTCACGAGGTAAAATGACAATAATATTACTATTAGTAATAATAGTAGGACTCTCTTTTGTTGGTATTTCGTTTTTAAGGTGATTGGTTGATAACTTGGGTTTGAATTTTCTAGAGCGGTTTGTCTTTATTTCGTAATTCTACATTTTAAAAACTGGTTCATCGTAGTGGAACTCTATTTCCTATGTATATATTTTTAAATTATGGCGACTGTATCCGCATGTATAGATTGGAAACTTCTTGGGACACATGGACCTTCGGGTTTTTTGTGCACTTTAAAAAGATAATCTATCTCTCTCTCTTCCTAGCGAATTTTACTTTTACCTCTCGCACCATTTAATTGGTTGCTATTTCATTTCTGCTGCTCCTGCTGCTGCTGCTGCTGCTAAAGTAGTATATTTAATACTGACAATAATTTACTGACAACGTCGTAATGGACTGTCATAAAATGCTTCATTGAGCTTATATTCCTCCTCCTCCTCCTTGGGAGGTGACTTTTATTAATTCCCACTTCTTTCATTGGGCTGGTGTGCCATCCGATTACAAATCATCTGATTCTTTCATACTCTCCTTGGGAGCATAAATCTCAGGCTCAGTGAGAAGGCCAGAGCTTGGAAATAGCAAAGAATAGTGAAAATAAGGAGAAAGCAATGCTTATGAGGAGAGCCTCTATCCTTTAAGATACCCGAGGATGCGGGACGGGCATATGTGCGGGAGAACACAAGCGATTGTCTATCTGAAAGCCACTGAACTGAAAAAATGTGCACAGGTAGAATAATGAGAAGCTTAATATGCGGCAAATAAACCAGTGTACAACAAATCGGTAATTAACTAAGTGGAACAAGAATGTACCACAAATAGCTAGTTGTAGAGCGCAACATTTGGTAGATTGAAAAGTGGGTAAAAATCGATAAACAAATTGAGAGAGTCGCTAACAGTGAGACTGGCAATATAATAAAAATGAAAGTACGGCCACTGCACTCTTTGAAGTGCGGTAGTAGCGGTGTGATAAAGTGTAAAAATCGATTTTAACATTTTACACCTCCTGACCTTAGTGGCCGCACAGCAAGACTTGAGGAATTCACCAATGGGATGGGTGCCTTTGAAGTCAAATCCACACTAGCACTTGACCTTGTGCATCGTTCCGGGTCGATCTGTACACACTGCACCTCCTGCTGTTAACTGGAATCGATATTAGTTTATCGCATTTTATGCTTCACATATTGGCAATTTTACTCGGTACTTTAGAATGTCTCTTTTTATCCTTGACATTTCCCCATGGTAATTTTGGGTAAATTTGCAAAATTTTATACCTTTAAACAATCTCAAGTTGAGAAGGCGCTAACGCTTCAAAGTATGATTGTTGATCCAATTGATCTAATGCTCAAATATCTGTTTCCGAATTTGAGCTGTAAGTGCTCCTAACATACTATTTAAAGTTGTTTGTAGCTCGAAAAGCAATAGGTCGTCAATCACTTCCTTTTCAATTTGAGGTTCTAACTTTACTTTTTCTGTTCATTTCGTGTTAATGATCTATTTATCATACTCTGTGGGAAAATTCACAAACACTCATTAGATAACATTATTTTCTTTGCTGTAAAAGCGGCCGTCCCAAGTGCTAACTTCGTTGTAGCTTACGCCTTCCAGTACTATGCTTGATCAATTTTTTAAGCTTAATGAAACAGCACTCCTAGATCTAATTGTAGACGATAAATATTGAGAATAGTCGCAATCGTGCTTGAAGTCTCGCTATGTGGCAATCAGACAGGTTTTATGCACCTTGCGACACAAGGAAACTCTCATTAAGAGGAGCCTTTCGAAGCAGTGGTATTGCTACACGAGCTGTCTCATTTTTTGCCGACTACGTCATTTAAGGTTGTCGGGATTACTGCTTAAAAAGGGTGTTTTAGAAATTAGTGCTTGCTTAGGTGTTTTCCTCCTTAGAAAATTGTCTTCTTTTAATGGCTCTCTATGCCGAGAGTCAAACTTCAAAAGACCTCTTAGTGCTTGCTTTTTATGGGACATAAGGTAAGCTAATGTGTTCTAGCTCTACTTCTGTCAAACGAATGACTTAAATAAACTTTCTACTTATAAGTCATGAGTAAATGTGTTGTTTGTTTTAGGTTTTAGCGACCCGGGGACTTCAAGAGATTTCTTTGATGAAATTCGCAAGGAATATGAGCGAAAGTGTAGAGAGCAAACTAGGAGCAAATTGACTGAAGGAGCAGGCCGACCTTCTACTAGTGCCAGAATTAGTGCAGCAGAAGCCGCAAGAAGAGCTGATGAATTTCAACGAAAACATGCAGAAGGACTCAGGAAACGTGGGATTGCATTTTCAGTGCCTATTAATCATACAACTTCGCCATCATATGAGCATTATTCAAAACAGTGGTACACTTTCCTCCAGAGTGGGGAGAGTAGAGCGATTCCGTGGCCGCCGGTCAAAGTTGGTGACATGGATGACTTAGCACGGTTTGTTGGAAAAAATATGGTTCATTTGAGACAGCTACAAGTAGATTGGCATCCGGATAGATTTTTTGCCCGTCTTCCACCAAGTATCCAACGGACAGATGCTATGAGGGAGCGAGTGACAGCTTTATCACAGTTTTTCAATGCTGCAATTGTTGAATTTAGGGAGAAAGACAGGAAAGCCAGATTAGAATGACGAAGTCTTTTTATTTTTGATAAAAATGCATTAAAAAATCTTTATATTGCTTTATATCCGAATAAGTTTTATTAATAAAATTTATTAATTCCCGAATAGCCATATAATCATGAGAAAATGGTTTTGGTCTGATCAATAATTGTTCGACGGTCACCAAACAAAGTTCATGCTATTTAATATGAAGTAAACGTCTCTAAGAAAATTTGAAGGGCATAACTATTATATGGACGCTTAAAGTAAACTGTAGAAAATGTGTTAGGAGTCTAATGAAAGTCCTCAGAACGAAATACTCAACTAACAACTATATCAACAGAGTATTAAAATATGATTGAAAATATTTAAAGATTAAATTGATTTCTGCTCCATAACTCAACAACTAATGAAATTAGACTTTGATTTATTTCATACAAGTGGGTGATGAGCTCGCAGAATTGCCGATAGCACCATTAAGACTTTGCTCATGTAGGACACTGGGAGATAAGTTAAAGAACCAGCACTGCGTTCAAATTTCGAGAAATATAACTTTTCCTTTTCACCGAGGCTTCCAGTCCGGGAAATTTATTGCCACCATCATAAAACTAGAGTAAATAAAAAATGTCCCCTCTTACGAACTCAAATATTAATGCACCAAAATATTCAGTTTGCCAATATTTATTCTTGAAGTAGATAGACATGATAAGTTCGTAGAGTTGTTTGGAGCAATCTTTCTTCTAAATACACAAAGACGGAAATAACTTTATTGACCATTGTGAATAGCTCATTTAATATCAGTCAAAACCAAATTATATTTCATGATTAACATAATCTTTAATAATCAGTATTTTAACAAAACTGGTTTGCATTTATTATTTAAGAACATACATAATCAAAAATATGTAAGAACGTCTTTGATTTATGTCCATTTGACTTTATTTGACGATAAAATTTTATATTGTTTTTATAATTTGCAGCTTGTCTGCAGATTTGAATCGTAACTCTCTAGTCCAACCAGGTTTTCGCTTTTCATCATTAATTTTATGATGCTGACCGAATCTCTTGATGGCTGGATCGAAACGATTCGACAATGTAAGTACCTACCTGAGCCAGAACTTCGAAAATTATGCGAATATGTCAGTGATTTGCTTATGGAAGAATGCAACGTCCAACCCGTATCAACACCTGTTACTGTTTGCGGTGATATCCACGGACAATTTTACGACTTACTAAAATTGTTTAAAGTTGGGGGAGAGCTGCCCAACACAAACTATATATTTATGGGCGATTTTGTAGATCGTGGGCATTATAGCCTTGAAACGTTCACTCTTCTTATGGCACTAAAGGCCAGGTATCCTGATAAAATCACCCTTTTACGTGGAAATCACGAAAGTCGACAAATAACTCAGGTAATAGCTCTGATAATTTTTTTATTTCCACAATTTTGTATTAGGTTTATGGGTTCTATGACGAGTGCATCACTAAATATGGCAATGCTAATCCCTGGAAAAATTGTTGCAAAGTTTTTGATCTCTTAACTATCGCGGCTCTAATCGATGAAACCATCTTTTGCGTTCATGGCGGGCTTTCTCCTGAAACCAAGACTATTGATCAAATCAGAGTTATTGATCGGAATGTGGAAGTTCCTCATAGTGGACCTTTGTGCGATCTTCTCTGGTCTGATCCCGAAAATGTTTCAACTTGGACTGTTAGTCCTCGCGGGGCCGGATTTTTGTTCGGCGAGGAAGTAAGTGCCTATTTTAATGCGTCTCGTAACTTTAATCAATTACCTCTATGGGGATAGTTGATAAAGTTCCCTGTTCTTGTCTGTTGCTCAACTTTAAATCCTGAATGTTTAATCCCGGTGATTGATATGAAAACTTGGACGGGCGAATGAGTGTTGTTAAATTATTTTAAATTTGCCTTTTCTTTTTTTACTGGCTTAAAATACTTTTTTAGTAGAAT
The DNA here is from genome assembly GCA_000469805.3 of Hymenolepis microstoma. Taxonomy (NCBI): domain Eukaryota; kingdom Metazoa; phylum Platyhelminthes; class Cestoda; order Cyclophyllidea; family Hymenolepididae; genus Hymenolepis; species Hymenolepis microstoma. The sequence continues at coordinate 30,718,376 of LR215989.1, forward strand.
CAGACATTTGATATGCTCCACTTTGCAGCTTTGAACAACTTCATTTGATAATTATAACGCTTTTGCGGCAGTGTGCTGTTTCTTTTTCAATACCATTATTTATTATTGAAATAAAATTAGTTATTCTCGATACAATTGTAAACTTATCGTATGAGTTATAATTCATTGTGTGAAATTTGATCGAAAATCATGCCTGAATTTAAATTGTGTAAATTGTATTTATAGCCGTAGTTATTTATTTAGGGAAGGTCTGTACATATTCACAAATGAGATCAGTGCGCCTTTTCAGTGTTATGCATTGAGCCTAATTAAATGAGAGAATCGAATTAAATCATTCGTTCAATTACCATCTTTAATTGATATTGTTATTCCTTTTATTCAGTGACACCGTATCGCATTTTAATTGTTTTATCTAAATTAGGCTATATTCAATGCGAATATTTCAGAACATTTTTTCTTTTTCATCAATTTTGATCTAACAGTAAAGTTTTTTCACCAGCTGTTTCCTTCGGGTCATTTTGTTTCTTGAGATGTAAAGACTGTGGCTTATATGTTAACGACTATTCGAGATTTTGCCCTGCCGAGCTTCTATTAATTTCCCTATCAAAAGTGTGGAGAATACAGAATAAAGGTGTAACCTTAAACTTGGCGAAGTAGGACTGAGTAAACTTTGGTTTTGTTGAAGGTATGGGAACAAGAAAAATCGAACTGCTAATTAAGAAAAGGTTGAGTAATCCAAAACAGCGTAAATCTCCAGAGTATAAGGCAGAAAAGACGATAAAGCCTAAGAACTGTTCGAGAAAGCCCTAAGATCTATTCTAGACAGAACGAATTATTTGTGTACTTATCTTTCTAGGTGACCGAGAAATTTGTAACCCTAAATGGACTGGATTTCATCTGTCGAGCGCACCAGCTTGTAATGGAGGGACACAAATCCATGTTCGACGGCAAGCTGGTAACCGTCTGGTCAGTTCCAAATTACTGCTACCGTTGTGGAAATGTGGCCTCTATTTTGGATATCCAGACGCCCAAGGAGTTCGAATTCAAGGTTTTTGATGCTGTCCCAGATAATGAACGTGTGGTCCCACCAGCCCGTATCACCCCTTACTTCCTTTGAATTCAGTTTGCGCTCCATATTCTGTATAACATCTCCATCTTCTCAGTTGTGTATAAAAAGTGTTCAAATTTTGTGCATTGATATTTGCTGCAAAGCCCCGTCCCCTCTCCCTCCCTTTCTTTGTCCCCCCCTTCCCTCTAGTGTTTTATGTGTGAGTATTTTTTAACTTTACTGAATTCTGCTGCTGACTTGGTTTGGAATATTATTTAGTTTTGTGTATGCAAAAAATGTATGTGCTCTGTTCACAAAATAGTAATTTGATTTCCAATAAAATTTGTGTTCTGGATTTAAGTCACTGTTATGTTCCAATTAGCATTTCGGATGAAATAATAGTTGAGGGATGGGGGACTGATAATTAGGATGATGAAGGAGTGAACTCCTGTTTCCGGTGGCAATCACTTTGATTTGTATTAGTAGAACACTCATAAATGGTCACTGGGATTCCTTCGGCAATGCGCTTTTAGTTCCACCACTCAGAATTATATCTTGGGTCCCTTGGGCTTGGGTTTTGCGTTGTTCTAAGTGCATACTTTTTGCGGTACTTCACCACCATTTCAATCCAAAAAATTGTTTCGGATTTTCGTTGTGTTTTGACAACTTGGCACACTCTTGGATGCCTGCGGATTTTCTATTTCAATACTCATGCCAATGGCTGTCAAGTTATGCTTTCATCGAAGCTTAAATTTATTTAAAATGTCCAAAATTTTCGACTTTATGGAGAGCTTTACCTAGTTATAAATTAAAAATGTCGTATACCTTTGTAGGCTTTTGAATAGAAAACCGTGAAAATTTGTAGTGGATTGCTTGATTTATCCTCAGTAATTTCTCTGGCAAGATCTCCTAAACAATATAGAGAAAACAGACGCAAGGTGGAACGCGTTTATTTGGGATGTGTCACTGACACGGAGCTTAGCTATTCTAATGCAATGAAGGGTTTGTTAAAAAATACAGTCGCTATTGATTGGTGGCTGGCCAAGAGGTCTCTGCGCTCACGACTGCACTTGCTCCCTACGCGAAGTAGCACAGCTGCACCTTCGAGTCTGTTGGACTTCGCATGAGATTTCTTTGTTCAACCATGACAGCGTTGTACACTCGACAGTGCGATGCTATTAAGCTTATTGAAAGTGGTAAACTACAGTCGCTCCAACAGTGAAAATTTACTCTAGTTATGAATTTTTTAAATGAAAAATGAGTTTCATCACAAGTAAAGTGACGAACCTGCTGTTTAACCAGTTTTACAACTGCACTTCATTTAAATGTTTACTCTCGCATCTCCGTTTTGATTGACTCTATTCATACTCCACTTTTATCAAAAGAAGTCCTCCTTTGTTTAGTTATATTGGCTACGTTAACACTTACAATTCAACCACAAATGCTCCTGTAAAAGTCTGATGCATTTAGTACATAAAGATATATATCTCAAAGCCAACTAGTATGTTCCTATTCTAAATCTAATGATTTTGTTTCGTAATATCCACATAAGGCCTACATTAGCATAACCTTACTCTTAAATGGAATTTGAAAAAAAAGCAGTAGACTTGGTCATTTTGCATTTGAAACAGATGGTAATGTTATTCCACTGCATTGAATGAAAATGACACTTTTTTATCCTATAAAAAAGTCAATATGAGCTTGTAGTTAAGCATTCATAATATTCGTAATTTTGTTAAAATGTCCCAAATTAGCTTGCATACTTTTTGAGAGAAGCAGTTTCATGTTATTTTTGACGTCATGGATTTGTAGATATTTTGGAGGCGAGTAAAGTTATAGCAAACATTTTGCTAAATGCCAAGCAGAAATATGATTGGAATTATTTTGGAAATATGGGATCCCACTTTTTCCATGAAATATTGAATGTTGGAAATGATAGTGACCATACTATTCAGACGAAGTATTTTATGCTTAAGTCATTATCACATGAAGCTTTCGCTCAAATTTGGCCATTTTCCCGGCAAAACTGTACTCATACTCAGTTAAAATAAATTTACCCGAATATCCAATTTACACTGATCCTTGTTCGAATATTTAACATTTGCCCTTTATCGTATGCTCTCTTAATGCAACTACTCAAATTTTTGGAGGGAGATTTTCACCAAATTTTAGTAACTACGCGCTACATACCTTTGAGGTCGTATGATAATCGGCTAATTGGTATTAAGATAAATAAATATTTCGTGCTTGAAATTGTGATCTAAGCATGGGTTACTCGGATTCGAAATTAAACTAAAGCACGAAATTTACAAAATTTATATTATTCAATCAAAGCAGTTATTTCGCATACAGTTTTTGTATCATTATGTAATGGTTTTTTTTAATCATAAAAATCTAAGTTGGAAATATTATTTTTCGGAATTTAATTCCTGTGGAGATGGTGGGATTCTTTCTAGCCCACGCCTGGTTTTCTTCTTAGCCATTTATTAATGTTTTTAAAGTAGTTCTCTAATCCTTCCACCAAAGCTACTTTAAAAGCAGGACCGATCTTCATTTGATTAACGAATAACAGCATCCTTTAACTAGAGGGAAGACCAAACGTAATTGGGTTATTGGGAATTGAATGAGAGGTGAAAAGGGGAAAACGTAGAAGGTGCAGTTAGATGGAGAGAGAGAGATTTCAGAGATAAGGTAGTACAATCTCTTTCTTGATGATTTGTCATAATTAGGTACGATAAGGCAGTTGGCAGGATCAACAGAGTTATGAGTTAGTAGTCACGTCATTTGTAGGTGGACTTGGAGTGCGCAGTTAATCGGGTTCCATAAGTATTCATTTAGAAGAGTGAATTGAAAGTTTGCTCACACTTACCGTTAAATGAATCAAATTGCATTTTAAATTATTTATTTTACTTAATCACACATTAAGGAGATCGCTTAACTTTAATATTTTACCTATCGCATCTCTGCTATATTGACTGTATACAACTGAATACCATATGAGATCATCTACTTTTTCATTGATTAGAAGAAAATGATTGAAGTGCCAAGATCGATCCTTCTTGGTTAAAAATCGGGTTAATAAGCTAAGAACGTCACAGACAAGCTTTTGCTGCAATCCAGAGGACGATTGATAAATGGTAAATTTTGAAAATTGTGCTACCCATTGAGCCAATATTGCACAATTCAAATCCAAAAAAATTGAAAGAGGTGACTCTTTTTGATATCTTGAGTAAACCTTCAACATCTTTGAAATCCTCTCCTCTTTTTTACTATTTCTTGGACTTTCCGTCCATCCATTTCAGTTAGTTCGAAATATAATACGAAAGATAAAAACCAGTTGCATAAATTTCAATTCCAGAAAAAAAAACAAGTTTTTCATGAGCTCTGGTTGTAATTGAGTCGATTTTTCTTTTTGATCTTCTCAATTTAAAATAGTTACGGCCGTGTAGTTCTGTTGGAGCCTAATTTGATGACTATTGGACCCGGACGTGTTTGGATAAACTAGAATAATGGGCGCCAGGTAGGAAGCTAGAGAGAAGTACTTGTATGCTAGTTTTTTAATAAGCCTGATTATATGGAACTGTCAAAGTCTTCCATTTTATTCCATCATCATTAATTTGTGGGTCTGGGGATCTAATTATTGACCAATCTGGTTTGCCTTATACCGTTTTATTAGGTTTTTAAGGAGGTGGTGGATTGTAATTAATGACTTTCTGATAAAGAGGAATATTTGTCAAGACCAACCATCCAAAAAACTCAACTTAATTCGTGTTACAGTTTTGGTCACTGTTCATTTACTATTAATAATTAAGAGCTGAGTAATTTGTTTTCTTGAGTTATCATCGTGATTGTAAATTGGTTGAGTAAGTATCTATTGTGCACAAACATCACTTGAATCTTGTCAGCTGGACCAATATTTTTGTGCTAACGAAAGTGTCATCTTCCCAATTCTTTAGTAAAATAAATGAGTAATTTTGAGTAATTATAATATTTGTAATATTGTATATGAATAATGTGACCATAAAAAAGAGATACGGTGTGGTTAAAAAATTAACGCATATTAGGTAAAGCAAAATTAGGATGTGAAAGGAAAAATCCGTTTCTGACAGATTTATATCTACTAGAGTAATCACAGGTACAAGGTTGCTTAATTACTTATATGACAGAGGATCTCAACTGAAATAAGTCAGATATAAGCAGGGATGTAGAAAGCTTGTAAATAAACGAAACATTCTTCATGTATCTGTCAAAAAATGCCTGTGGAACATTAATATTGTGATAGTGCTTATGTTTCAAATACGGAATAATTTCTTATTAGACTTCTGCTCTATCTCGTGATGATCGGCATCTGAGTAGGTGCCTATGTACAGGTGCATACATATACGTGGACCACCTCTGGGTATTGCCTTCGATATCTTTTCATTTCCGTCAGTTAATAATTGATTGGCATTTATTTTCCGTATTAATAATACTCAACTTGAATATATGGGCTGGATGGTGTGGAGTGCGCATTCCTAGCACGATTAAACTGTGCACCCGAACATTCTGGGTGGTGCGGCCGTGCATGCAGAGGACTTCTCAGCTAGACAGCCATTGAGGTTCATTTAAGCTATGTTAAGTGTATGCAATTACTAATCGTGTTTTCTGCGATCATAATTTCAATAAACATTATACTCGTCATACGTCTACTTTTTTTACCCCATGGAGATAGATTAACTAATTCCGAGAGCCTATCCATAATAAGATATTTTGCCATGGAGATTATTAAGAATAAGTCAAGGCTTATTTATTGAGTAATCTGCTGCAATGGTTTCATTGCGAACTTCTAGTATTCAAAACAGTGAAACAGGATCTTAAAGAATTTTCATGAATCATGTTCAGGATTAGAAGATATTAGATTTCTATTGTTATCCTGCCATTTTAACTAAAATTCCATATTGATTATTGATTAAGTAAAACCACTACAGTCATCTGAAGAAGGCCCCCTGGATCCACAGTGAATCTAATATAATTTTTTAAAAAACTAAGGGAAGAAATGATTGTAAAGTGGCCTATATGAATTAATGAGAATCACCAAGTGATTAAATGGATAATTGTATTGAGACCTTGATTAAATTGAGAACTGTAAATTTACCAACTGCTATATAGGTGAACGTGGCGCACAACTGTTTTCTCTCGTTAAAAACCAAATATAATTAATTTTTTTCATTAACTGACCAAATAGACCATACATTCCAGTAATCTGTAAGCCGCTTGTGTGACCTCATTACATAAGTTTCTATGAGATGTAAAATTATGTTTTCTCGCGGTCTTCAATCCACCGACTAAATTCTGTTATTACACTCGAGTTAAAAAGATAGTAACTCAATACTACATTCCAAAACTGTTTATTCCGTGCGGGAAACTCATGTGATCAATAATTTTTAAAGTTACAGACTTTAAATCTGCTAAATGCAAACAACACAAATAAATTATGACAAACATATATATAACTTATATTCATTAGCCATTTCCACAAAATAGTTAGAAAATGATGTGATACTTTATCTAAGAATGTACTCCATTTTTACCATCAAATAGAATTTTTTGAGGCAAATAAAGTCTTAAAACGCAACCATACGTGCATTATCTATCTAAAATTTCTCTGATTAAACCTCAATCCATTTTTTTCATGAAATATATAATCATCTAAATTGTTATAAATCTTGGTTTATCCAATGGGCAATTACTAATATCTAAAATACGAATTAAATTATAAGTTAAGTTTTTCGGCCAATAAGTCACAATTAAGAGTGTATTTCATTGAAAATATTAAGAAACGAAGCAAATTATTTTCATACATAATTACTGCATTTTATTCATAGCCTCGTTTTATAGTATAAATAAACGGATTTTGTAGCGACCTTTTATTAACCGATTTTCAAACCCTTAAGATGTGGGAACTGTGTAAGTCGTTTTCTTGCTTTAAAACTCAAGATCCCATTGTTATTTGATTATTATTCAGTAAATATTTTATCGACGACTTATAAATTTTAATTTATATCATGAACTTTGGAATATTGCGGCTAACATTGATAAGATGTTTTGGCTATTATTCGAAGGCACTAAGTAATTTAAAAAATTATCCTTCTTCGTTGTTAAATGTATATCTTACATAAAAATTCAGCTTTCTTGTGTTTTAGGTTCCAAGTTCGATCGTGTAATATCTTTCAAATTAAGGAGAGTGCTTGGTGTGATCTTCGGTGTCTCCGAAATGCTTTTCTTTGGCGGTATATTTTATGGTATGAACGCGCTCTTCCCAGTCCTCTCAAAAGAGCTGATATATGCAGATCGTTGTCCCAGCAGCACTGATCCAAAGGGTTGTCCGGACCAAATCAATGTATACGCTAACGCTTTAACTACCTACTCAGTTTCCATGATGGTCATGCTTTTCGTTGTCGGTATCCTAATAGATTATATCGGTCTTCGATTAGTTAAATTATTATCAACTCTCATTTACTTTATTGGAATGTTGATATTTGCCTTTGTCACTCCTTCTACTTCTTTCATGATTTTCATTGGAGGCACTTTAGCGGCTGTCGGTGGTATGGGAATGTTTTTATGTAATATTTCGATTAATCAGCTCTTCAATAAAACAGCGGTACTTGTTCTTGCATTTATCACTGGCTCATACGATGCATCATCAACAATGTTTGCTATTGTTAAACTCACTTACAACGCCGGACTATCACTTAGGACATCTTTTCTTATTCTCGCCTTCTGCGGTCTAGCTATGGGTCTATTCAGTGCATGTTTCATTCTCTCTTACTGGCTACCTCAAATGGCCAAATATAAGAATGGAGACTATGACGATGCAGACGAATTTGAAGATGAAAATACCAACTCAATTAATTTTAGGACATTTGAGCCAAAAGTAAGTATTAAAAATTGATAGCAAGAATTCGGTGCCTGACTTACAAGTGATTAATCTTTGTTTTTATTCCTTTAGGAGGATATATATGAGGACACAAAGGTTGGAATTATGGATGAGGGTAATTTGGATGTAGATGCAGCTTCAGATGCAATTCTGACGGAACTTTTTCCAACCAGATCCAAGTCTCTTAAATCCCTTCCCTTCATTGTCGCTACTGTTTTCTTTTCTTTCGCTCTTCTCAGATTCACGTTCTTTTTGGCAGAACTTACTCCAGCGGCGAGTGCTCACTTCAGTGACAATACTACAGTTGATCGAATCGGTAGTATACTTTCTTACTGCCTCGCTGGAGGTATCATAGCTGGTCTACTTTGTGGTACAGTGATAGATAAACTTCGAGCCGTTTACAAACCCAAAATTGAATATCTTGTAGGCCAAATACCTTCCGATGAACGAAATAAGGCCGTCCTTTGGGTTAAATTACGTCCGATGGCTTTCTCAATGTATATAATGGCAAGCTTTTCATTGATTGTCAGCTGTCTAGTCTTTGTTCCTAAGGAGGCTGTGTACTATGTGAATTTTGTCTTTTTTGTACTCATGCGAGGTTTTCTGTTCAGTTCCTTCTCCTCATCTATCTTAGCTGCCTTCCCAATTGCGCAATTTGGAACGCTGTATGGTATTGGTGGATCTATAGCCGGCGCATTCTCTTGCTTACAATATGCCCTCCTCCTTCCAAAACCTCTGATTGGGAATATTATCGGTCTCGTTATAGCGTGCGTGTTGTTTGTCCCCCCGACCATTATTCTTATCAAGTCTATAAGTGCTATGAAGCATTTTCATTGATTTAAATAATAATCAGTGGAAACTTTTTCCCACTCGCATTATACTTCTATCCAAATTTTAAGCAAAATTTTTGTGACATATTAATCTTCAATCCGTCTTTCCTCTCTCCCTCTCTCTCTCTCTCTCTCTCTCTCTTTTAACTATGCTCTCTCGCTATCAATATTTTGTCATTTTATTTCATTTTCACATAAAGAAAATACACATTCATGGTGTGTGCACTATTCTTGAACAAAATATGTGTATTGATGAAAAGTAGTACAAATTGATCTAATTTTAATTTTACTGGTCTATACTTTATTTTTCTACAAGGAGAACATGTAGAAATAAAAAGATTTAGCAGTTTTGTACATGTTTTACTTATCTTTTAAATTGAGACTCCATACGTGATAGATTAATGGTATTATTACACAATTCGTAAAATGGTGTCTTCTTAATGTGGTAACTAATTATTAAAATGGTAGTCATCGCACTTAATTATGGGGAACAAGTTCTTGAAGACAACACTCAGAACACTCATAGCAACATTTAGGAGAAAGATAGAATTTATTTTAAAGTTCTTAATCAATATTTTGATTGATATAAACATGGGGACGTACCACTGGTGCAAAAAAAATCATTTCATTAGTGCAATCTTAGGTGATGAGGAGTGTGTGTGATTCAGAGTAAAAAAGACGAATATGGTGAAGTGGAACTTGAGGGTGCATTCAACTGGTATCCTCCAATGTACTTACTCTGAATATTCGAATTTCTTCTCAATATTGCCTTCGGTGCTTTATTATTGTTATTAGATCAAATAGATGGATACGGGGGCGGGAAACGCAGAGTTGGCTCATATAAATATGTAGAATTCGACGTCTTAGAGCATTAACTCTAATTTTCTGTCTCTTTACTGCCCTCTCTATGTGTGATTTTTCATTCGGCCTGTTGGCTGTTTATTACTTTCCTTGATGACTTTCATTTCAGCCAAAATTTCAATTTTCTACTTGGACTATCAGTGACTTCACTCTGTTCTCTCAAAATTTCTATGGGTCGTGCATCAATGCAAGAAAATGCTTATATCAGCTCATATCTATTGAAAAGTGAAATAAGGAAATCTTAGTCCTGAACCTAGCGGTTACGATCAGTTCTGGGTTATTCACGAGACCTTCGTGGTTTGAGCATTTTAGAGTATTACGTTCAGCTTAAATTCAATATAGGGGGCAGTTGTAAATGTCGGTTCTCAAGAGCAAAAATTTAACAACACCACACCCATCTTTGGATTTACAGATCTGCAAGTCTGCATAGGTTGCGTTTAAGCTAGTCGTATGTTTGTCTTTTAAAAGTCAAGAAACTCCTAACAGTTACGGTTTCATTATGGTTATTTGTAAGCCAGAGCCATTTTTTAACTATATTACACGAAGAACAGAAACAGCTTAACATCCCAAAATTATATGGGAATTGTGTAACTCGAAATCAAACAGCGCATACCCGGAGCCATGAATTTAATTTTCCCTCTTTAAAGAAAACAGTGAGTTGTCATAAATTCATATTTTAAAGCAAACAGGTGATGTTTTTTCCAACCATTTTATTGTTTTTTTATATTAATTTTTGAGCAGAGGTCGTTTTAAGGGTGCCTCTTCAAAGTGTGCGTCAATGAAATCAGTCTCTTGTAAATCGGGAGGTGTGTGCGTGTGTGTGTACATATCAATTGAAATCCGGTGCTTTTGATGAGAATAAGAGTGTGCAATCAAGACCAGAAATATTATCATTATTAAGTTTAATCTATTATTTATTTTCTTTGATAAGTCGTTCTGAATGTCCTTTTGAGTAATAATAAAATGCCATTCAAGTATTCGTTATAATTTAAAGTTATTTTGTCTTTTTTAAAAATTAAGTTTCTGTTATCAACCGTGAAAAATTATTATATTCATATTTTAAATATCATTATTAGTTATTTAAAACAAAATAAAACGCTAGTTTGATCTGAAAAAAAAACTATTTACTCGAATAAATGAGTCGAGAGAACTGAAACGGATCCAATAAATCATCAGCTTATTTCAGCTGGAAAGGTATAAGTAACCTAGCTTATCTTAAATTAACTTCGTAAGATTCAGTAAGACGATGCACAATTTTCATAGGTATTGTATGTAGATTTGATTTGTAAGGAAATTAAATAGTTGACTAACGACCTCTGAGAACGAATTAACGAACCATATTATCAAACCCCGAAATAATAACAAAAAAAACGTTAAGCATACTTTTATAACGATTCATTCCACTTAAGTAATAGTTACCACAAATGGAAAGGCGTCAGATAATGTGACGCAGCGACATAGTCCATTAGGGGTTAGGGATAGGGGGAAAAAGGCAGGGAAGAGATAGAGATTGGTGAGTAAAGTCAAGACATCTTAATTTCTTAGATTCAATCTTGTTGTCCACTTACATACAATCTTTCATGTCCTAATGTAATAAAATTCAAAATTCACGATTTGATTTCCGAGTTCCGGAATGACCTTGCTTCCACGATTTCAAGATCCTTTAAATGGGTTGATTAAATTGCGTGGCTTTTCATGATATCGCGATAAAATCATCTCATTTACTATTCAAGGACGCGTAAATTATAATGGGTAGATCACTTCATTAGCATAGCAGACCTCACCAGTGTCAATGAAACTCTATTTTACTGCTCTTGTAGTATGTTCAAGCTGCTGAGAAAAATAGGAGAGCAGAATTACTTGACAGAAATCTAACCCCAATCTTTCCACTTGTAACAGTCTGAATATGAATTCAATACACTCCCACAATGACACAAATCAGTTTGATGTATTTCACGTCATTACAATTAAAGGGGTGGTACCTTTTCCATTGGCTTACAGCATGCTTAATTGTCGAATAGATAAATTTGAGCATGTTCTAGCCCTCAGTACCACCCTTTTGAAAGCATCTTGGAAAGAGAGCAGAATGTAAATGACTGAAAATTAATGAGATGATTACTCACCATTGATTGTTTGACGATAATTTTGCATAAGGATGTCACCTTTTAAACCTGTTCCGTTCTGTGCAAATAGACTACCCGAGTTGGTAGAATAGTGCTAAGGCAATCTGGGTAGACAGTGTTTCAAGTAGCAAAATGGATGTTTTGTCTCGTGATGGGCAACTCCCATCGTTTAACTTCAAGTTGTCCGTACACGCGCATACACACTGACTCTGACACCTTGTTTTCAGGCCGATGGCATTTTGATTTCACAACCTCAATGTATGAAGACGACTTGTACTTAATGCAATTAGTCTTCACTTGGCTAATAAAGTGACTTGGAGTAATTGTAATTCAGTCTTATCTCTCTTCCCTTACCTCTCTCTCTCTCTCTCAATGACTGGGTCAGTTATACCTAAGGCATAAGGTAGGCGGGCATGATGGGTAATGCCCGTTTCTTGTCAAATGTTGTAATCTTTGTGCTCCTCGGTCTTTATTGTCTCCACATTTATTGTCACCACATTTATTTAATCACTTTCATTTCTCAGTCTACTGGGCATATTCTAGTCCACAAACAAGGCGCGATCTCTTGGATAAGACATTCAAGCTAATTTAGAGTCTGCAGTGGTCGGTGCTAAACGACAAGTATTCATTCTCAAATGTGACTCCGATTCTTACTTTAACAGGGATAATTCAATGTTCTAACTTACTATCTGAATATTTGATTTTATTTCAAAGTTCATTAATTCCTGGCCGATTTTCCAGCATTTATTCTAGAACTGCGCAATTTATTAGGCTTTTCTACTTCACTTTCAATTAGATCACAGCCAAAAGCAATTTGATCATGGATTTTGGGATTAATGTATATGACAGTACTATTTGTAGTTGAACGGGAACAGTTATCTGAACCCTACTTGCAGCTGAATTTAAACGTTTTCTTTGCGGAAATGGTTCTCTGGGTAGTGGTTTCACTTATTACTATTCTGGCTAGTGAAGAAATCTGAACATAAACTGTGTAAGGTAAGAATTTAAAACTAAGTTCAATTATACAAGACAGAGAACTATTAAGTCATTCGAGAAAGGTAGATAAATCGATACCTTATATCGGATAGAGTATCCTCGAAGCCAAATGATGAGAGATGAATCTGGTTTACCTTATTCAATTGGAAGCCAGTAGTTTTCTGGAATTTATATTTGCCACACCCCGTTCATATGCAGTGAGATGATGCAGCAACAAGTCACACACTGAATCACTAATAACCGATTGAACTGTTTTCGAGATGTCTGAATTGAGCCTTTCTTAAATATTGAATTTGGTTGGATTATAAAAGTATCCAGCAAACATCGTGAAGCTCCCCATTGTTAGGTTCCTCTCTGACCACAGGCCAACTTGGTGCGATCATAGTTTATCGATTTGTATTTTTCTGTGAATGAACTTGACTACTACTGGGCCATACATACCTATTGTTTGACAAAATTCAGGAAAAAAACTGTACGTTATAATAATGTCCACTGGAATTGTCGGTCCAACTAGGAAACCAATTGGTAATAGAAAAGAATGTGTGCTAGGTGTGATTTGGATATTGGACTAAGATGACTGTCGGGAGGAGTGTCTCATTAATGGATTCGTAAAACACCAATTAAGATATATGTCAATAATATTAAAGCATATTATTTCGCATATCACGTCTTATGCATTCTAAGGCCTTAAATCACATATCCATGTTGGTAGCAGGTAACCAATGGGATTTTCAATGACTTTGCGATAATATGGCGTAGTGTATTTTTCCCAGACCTGTTCATATTGGACTGAATGATTGCGAATACTTTCATTGACAACTGATAAAAAGGCTATTCATAAGTTCCTTTTTACTTATCAGGCTCTATTAATCCTAAGCCATAATGGTTCGTACATTGTAGATACGCTTTCTTAATCTCAAAACTTTATGTAAATGCTACTAATCTTTGTACTTTCTCATGGATGTGTCTCAAATAGCTTTAAGGAAAGAATTTTCCAATTATCACCTTGGGAAGTAATGTGGCATCCCAAGACCAAACTTATGAGAAGCTCTCATTCTACTGATTAATAACTAATTTGCACTAAATAAAATAGGGGTTTTGTCCATACTATTAATTCTGTCTTATTTAATTAATTTTTGGTGACTTTATATCAGATTTATATCTACACCAAAACTTTTAGTCGATACACCTATTTCGATTGAAAGGAGATCTTACATTTTCTGTGATAAAACTATTTATTGCTAATGATTTTTGTGCAAATTTTGAAAGTTATTGATCTCATTCAGTATAATTTTGTTGGAACAAATAATTCATATCAACACCACAGCAGAATGTTGAGGTCAAACATGCTACTATAAAATATAAGTAGGAAAATAAATTTACGTTCCTTATGATTAAAATCAAATTCAAGACAATTAATGGCAATTTGCATAGTAAATATGGAATATGCACAAACCCCTCAATCTTATGGACTGCTACTGCTGCTATTGCTGTTTTATTAAGTCTGTTTGATCAGCAAAAATGACAAGTTCAGTTGATCTGATTTCTTTTGCCGCAATTATCAATTCAATTATCAATAAAGTCTACGTCAATTAGTCAAATTCAACCCACTTCATAGAAAACCGCGTTGTTATATATATGTAATATATATTATAAATATATATATTATAATATATATTATAAATTAAGAAATATCGCTATGGACTGTCGTATTAAGCCCTGAGGGCACACAGGAGTGAGTTGAGCAATATTCACAGTGAACAGCAGGCCACATAGGAGACTTGAATTAAGTAAAGAGAGGGCTACCTTTTATTTGATGTATAGTCCATGCAACTTGTGGGGATTTGAAAGTCAGGCTGTTGAATTAGGATCATCGGTTATTGGAACGTCTTAACTTTCGATTGCCCAAACTGAGTTGTAACTTCAAAGACTTAAAACGATCTATAAAAAATTCTATATCTATTAGTGAATGTTTAATTATGGGAAAGGTTTCAAAACACCTGTCAGGGGTGGCCACTAAGATAAGATATTTGCTTTCCACACTCGCTTTCCTACTTGTCAACTAATCAGAACAATTGAATATTCACTTCGCTGGATACGTCCATCGAACTGATGATCTCTGTTTCAGCATTTATGCCCCACATGCTTAATCTAACTGGCGATAACATGAATAGACATTTACATCTTAACTGACCTAACAAGAGCTAACCCTGGCTAAATTTAGCTCCCCCCCCCCCCCCCGGTTATTTTTTTTATTTATTCATTTATTTTTCATTAGAGGGTTGAATAGTTTTGACACCATTCCTCAGGGGGGAAGAATCTAAGCACACAACAAGCGAAGGTTAGATAAATGTCCGCACGACAGGGAAGGTGAGGTAATGGTAGGTGTTGGCGTTGGTGCTGGGGTGAGGTAAGGTGAGGTGAAGTGAGGGTTGGGAGAATTAATGTTTGCAGTCTAGTTAGGTCTCCCTTACCCTTCACGCGAAAAAGGTTACGAGGTCACTATCAAATTAATTCCCACAATCCATTTTAATGGAAGGAGTATTTTAAGCCTTTGGCTATTAGGCAACTGTACTTTAAGGAAGTTAATATTTCCTTCTCTCCATCTGATTTCTTTGTTGAAAAAAAAATTACATGTATTACTAAAAACTAGATATAATTTTATATAGTAGTTTGGAATACGAATTTCAACTTTAACAGCCTTCAAACACTCCAGTGATGCCAATACCCTTTTAGGTAGTGCTAAATAAACGAGTACTTTTGCTAATTAAACCGCCGTCTACTTAGTTGTTTTTTGTACCAGTATAATTTTCGTTCACTCGAAATCAAAATTCTCAAAACTCGAGAAACTGAAAATACTTTATTCACCCTTTTGAACAGTATGTACAGTGTTTGTCGTTCCATGGAATAACACTTTTGCGAGACCATTTAGAGCATCTAGCTCCTTCCTTAAATTTGAACTAGCTTTTATGGCTCCTAGTCTCTGCGGTTTACGGTTGTAAATATGGATTTCCGTTCTATTAATTGCACATCGGCCTCCCACAGTGTGTGTGTGTGTGTGTGTGTGGTTAATCGCATATTTCATTCGTCTAAGTGATTTTCTTTAAAATGTTCAATTGTCTTATCAAATCGACAAGTTAGGTGAAATTAACTGCTCCTAGCTTTCAAAAAAAACAAGCTCGTCTTGCTCTAACTGTCCAAAACAAGTAATTTGCCCGTTGTTGGCCACCCAGTACTTTGTTTAGATGCAATTAAATATTTTTTTAGCTACGAAGCTTCCTTTTTTCACCCACAAACATGGGTGGTATAGTTACCAAAATCCAGACAATCGAAAATCTTGTCCATTTGACATCTAAACAGGTTATTTTCCTCAGCTGTAATGACAAATGAGGTAAATTTCAGATTTCAAATATCTAATGAGAATAAATAATCATTCTTATTTATACTCAGTCCAACAATAGAACGCACATATTTTATTAATCTATGGCTGAGTACATTTTTATCTTGCAATAGTCGACCTTCGCGCCTTAGCATTTAAGTCTATCTGCCACCATTTTAAGACTTAATCAGCTTGTGGTTACCTCATTAGCTGACCTAGACAGAAAGTTTAGTTAAGTCCAGAATCAATTGCAGCCCTGATATAATTTCCGTATTCACCTGAAAGTACAGCCCTTAAGGGACTAAGTTTCAATTGGGTATTTGTTTGCAAATTCGTTATTTTAAATCTTTAACCTATGCCTTGTAATATTGTACTAAGATGGGAATCAATTATTATGATTATGGTTTGTTGCTGAGACAAGGCTATTTTCAACTCTTTGCTTTTTACAATTATTAAATGATCTATTTAGATCTTCGAATAGATTTCCTATTTATTTTGTAATCGGATAAGTTTTAAAATGCTATTCTAATTCTTACTCCTTCAACATTATACAGCCAGTGTATTAAAGAATAAGATATCCATCATGGAATCACCTTGTATCAACACTCGCACTCGAAATCATTGCTGAAACAACTGACAATCTGCCATTCAATCAGCAACTCAAAGTCAACAGTCTCAATATGTGCTAGAGTGCATTCTAACTATTTTCACTAGTTACACTCCACTTAGGCCAATTTTCGCATTCAACTCTGAAAAAACACGTTATTCATTATGATAAATTTAGAAATTTTTCCCTGCATGGATTGCATCAACATGTTATAGAAAAAATACGTTAGAATATTATTTTAGAGCATCGAGCTTTTCTCTGCTCGTGTTCTGTTCACAGTAAACACCTGAGTATGTATATTGGGTAGGGATTTCCTAATTCATAACATTAACACTTCATTGCAACTTTGAAAATATGTACCAACTGCCTGAAACGATTTAAAATTTTGTTCGATCAAATTCTGTTCAGAATATTCGCCAAGTCCTTCAAATTTAAAAATTAACTAAATGTCAATCTTGACTCCTTATAATACTCATTACTCTTCATTGATCTCATTAAATAAAACTGAGATATAAATCTCGCTCAAATCATTATAAATAAGCCATCTATGGTATTTTATTACACTATTATTTTAACCGTTTCCAGTATGATTTGACCCTGCTACATGCTCACTATTCACTGTTGATCAACTTATTTCATTTTGCTACCATCTGCTTAGTGAGCTCCACTTCGTCCCGCTTATAACTCACCCCCTTCTCCCCCAGATGTATCCTCGATGGATTTACCTTGCTCCCGTATATAGTATTTCTCTCCTCGCCTAAACAAATTTTGAGATTACCTCTGGCATTATATCCGAGTATGGGTATAAGTACGTATATCTTATTCCCACGTGATGAACAACATGGAACTTTGAAACGATGATTGTAAAGAATAAGTCTTTTCTCATTTTACACTGGTAATTCCTTAGCTACACTTTTCTACTTAGCAAAAAAATGATCATTTATATCCGTTTAAGTAACACATAAGTTTTGCTTACCTAAACGTGCACGCAGTATTACCTAAAATACCATTACACGAATTCCATCTTCCTAAGATCTAAACTAGAACGCATTTTCTGACGGTCTAGACTTTATTAAAACAGCCAGTAATTCCCTCAAATTAAATGCTATAAATAAAATCCGAAATAGACCGCAATGGATGTCAGGTAATTGATAAACATAAAAATTTTTTTCGATAGCATAAACTAGGCCTAAGGCACCTTCAAATGGCAACAGATAAACTTGAAAAATAAAGCCGCAGTATCAGAAACTAATTAAAAAGATATTTTCTGTGCGATATTGTCAGTGTTTAAGAACATTATTCAAAGGTTGTATTTCGAATAAGGAGCAGTATTGTGATCAAAATATGTTGCAAATGTTTAAACAGAGAAATTATAGAAAAATTTATATTAAGAATAAATTTAATATGTCATTAGCTAAAATGCATATACATAATAATACTATTAAGTTCCAATTATATAGCAAGTATAATTACTTAAAACGCCTTCTTCTACTTGAAAGGGTACTTAAAAGGGGTGCTTTAATATAGGTAGAATTATTGACATGGTTACTTTTAGTAGACACATTGGTATTCAAATTGTTGAAGTTTATATATTTTAAAATATTAGAGCATGGATGGAAAAAGGGAATTATTCATTTTAAAGTGTTTATTTAGACTGGTAAAGAGGTGTCAATATATAATTTAATCGACGCTTGGAAGATAGAGTAGAATGGGTTGAACCAATAAGACACCAGTGCATACGATTTATGCACCTTCTTTTATGAGATAAAACCATTGGATAAATGATGTAAAGTGGAGAAAGTTTGATTTCTCTCAGGAGGAGAAAACTTTAGGAATGCAAGATTTCTCCTCTACTCTCAAGAGATTAAGATCAATCAGATTTGAAAATATAAAAATTACACTTTTGGACGTTATTAACTACTCAAATGGTATTTGCTATTGCTGTTTAAAAAATATATATATAGTGCTGAGTGCAAAAAGTTATATATGACGCTGTAGTAGAAGATTTGTGTATAAATAAGTCAGAGCTACAAATATTATGGACTCTACAGAATAGGGCTTAAAGAACTTTTTCAAGCAGGAAAAAATGTTATTCTGGCCAATAAAACGCAACCTGAAATTTAATGATTATATTCAAAATGACTTTACCTTTCAGAACGTTTGATCGAGTCGAAATGAATTTTTAAACAGATTCATTTAACTATTGAGTAAGCATTATAAACATGCTAGATTAAATGAGCCTCTGAATGATGATAATCACCTTAATTTTGTTTAAACCCTTCAAATATTGTCATCTTAATTTATGGCGATTTATGAAATTTCTAACCTTGAAAATTAGTTACTTCGTTCTTCGTTTTATCATAATCACTCAAGTCAAGTAGCCTTTTCATTAAAAACGTTATTCCGCGTGCAATTTTATCTGTAATGCACTATGTCTGCATCACTGCAACTATCAAAAGGCGATAATTTTACCGAAGAAACTAAATTAATTCCCAATGAACAAGAATGTGGAAATTTCAAGGTAGATTTGTTAGCTGGGCATTCAACAAATAAAGCCCAAGACTATGAAAGTGATTCCGAAACTTCAAGCGAGGACGACGAGGAAGAAGATACTAGTGACGATGAACGTAAACTTGCGGACAATCCTATTTTAAAGGAACGATTACGACACCTGGATAAGTATGCGTCTTCCTTTCGTTATGATGCGGAACAGCATCCAAACAATACCGGTGAGACATTTTGTTTCATTTATTTGCAATATTTAGATGTTTCTAACTATAATGAGGAAGTAGCAGTTGACTACAGACGTATTTCCTCAGTTGATGGAAGACCACACAGTCAGATGATTCATGATCCCCTTTCTATGCAAAATTCTCTCGGAACTTCAATGTCAAATTCTATTCCTTCCGAAAAGAACCCTACTTTATCATATAGTGTTCAATCCATCGGTGGCAATATCAGTGACATGCATCCAAAATTGGGTTATTCCGAATCCAACTACGAGAATCATCCCTCTGTTAACTCCAATTCTCCCGACTCCCCTAATGGTGACGCTGAGGAATACGAGTGCGAGGTTTGTGGAGCTATCTACACCAATCGTTCTTCACTTCGCAGTCACCTAAAGAAACATTCTGGACAGATTATTAAACGCCACCAGTGTACACATTGCTCTTATTCAACTCAGTATGGTAAAAATCTCTCCAAACATATTGAATCTAATCATATGGGAGCAGAGGATTGCAAGTTTCGCTGTGATTCCTGCTCTATGAGTTTTCCCAGCGAATCGGTACTAAGAAATCACGAGCAGACTCATGGAACAATGAACAACTATCAGTGTGAGGAATGTGGGCGTATGTTTAAGACGAAGCTGCGGTTGAAGTATCATGCTGATATACATAATCCACGGAAACCTTATATCTGCGATGTTGAGGGATGTGATCGGGCTTTTCGCACTCCAAAATACTTAAAAAATCATCGAGATGAATTTCACCACATGCAACCTAAACAATACTTCTGCCCAGTGGAAGGTTGTACTCTGGTTTTCCACCGAAAAACACATTTGAAGCGACATGTGGCAAATCATGATGGTACCTTGATTTTTCCTTTTATTTATTGATTGTTTACTTAACCACTGTTAGTCTGCAGATAAACCTCAGAGCTTTGATGGTCTGACCTAGTTTTCATGTCACAGGGGGGATGAATTACTAATCTGTGTCAACATTGGCACACATAGTATCCAGCTCGGGTCACTACCACAGCCTGTGATACAGTGGTATTAATCCAAACCCATAACTATGTGTCTGCCTGACTGAGGTGTTGGTTCAATCCAAATCAAAAGAAGTCCTGAATTTAATTGTTTTAATTCGTTGGTATGCCAGCCGGCAGAAGGGGAAAACTTTTAGCGAATTTTTCTTCCTCCTTAAAGCATGTAGCTACAATGTTTTATTAGTGGTCAACACTTTTGAGAGCTCATGCTTTCTTGTCTATACTAAATTATGTCATTTATCATTGTCAGTCAAAATTACTTACTCTTATCGTACAAAAGTTTCAATAGCAATCCGAATTAAACAGAAATATTAAAAGTTTTCTGAATTTCGATCTTCCAAGTTAAAAGACTTACCCCAATAATTTGTTAAAGTAATATCTTTATTTACTAATAAACAATCGGCTCATCGTCCATTACATTACGTATCGAAGTTGGTGAGTGAGTGAATATGATAAGATCTTGCTACTGGAAAGTGATGATTTCGTTTGATCTTAGTCATTAAGTCCCTAATAATTTGATCTGAGGTATTGGGAAGCTCACAGTTACAGCTTGGCATTGAATTGGCTTCATGGAGGGATTTTCAAGAACGAGGAATTAGTTTCATTTGCATTTTCTCCAGCACTTACTTTCATAGCCGAATAAAGCATAGGCTGAGCTGCATTAGATTGTTCTCTGTAGAAGTGTTGATTGATTTGAGCAAAGATTCTTAGCTGGCACATAGGGAATCTACACTCCCTTTAGTAGCGCATCCAGATTTAGCCGCATTTGATCATTAAAAACACGATGAGTCGTGGAAAGCTTTGAATACATTGAGAAGGGTTAACGGTTATTCACGGGAAGTCAAAGCTATGTTTTGTCGTTTTCAATGTGTAGAATCGATTGCATCCCAAAACTCCTAAGAGTGCACTGTATATCAGGGTCAATCTTCACGATCATCCCGTTGCATGACTAATCCCAATTTGCACCTCGTACAATCGGTAATGATTGGTTCAATTATAGCTGGCCAATCGCTAGCCCAATTAAATTGTATAAATAGTTCCCAAATTGTTTCAACAAATATTTCACACACCGCGTCAGTTTTCTTTGGTGTCTGAGTAATAGTAGCTCATAAAAGTGTGAGTTCACATTGTTCAAAGCTGTTTAAAGTACTCCGGTATGCAATCAGTCTATCTTAACGATGCTCAACTAATTAGTGTTTTTCATCATTTTTATTAGGTAGGAACTAAAAGCTAGTCTTCCCGTTTTCGTTAGCCAAATCATTTGCTCTTCATTAAACCAATTGTAGTAAATTTTATCCAAAAAGTATCATTTCACTATACGTAAATTGCTGGTACTTACAAGTTCTTATCTTTGGATATGCCTTTAGATTCAGAAAAGAAGTTCCACTGCACTTGGCCAGATTGTCAGCGCCGTTTTCGAACAAAAGAATCTTTGGACATGCACTACAGCAAACACACAGGTGAAAACCCATTCCACTGTGATCTTTGTCCCTTCAGCTGCCCGGAAAAGACCATTCTGACAGAACATTATCGTCAAAAGCACTCGAAATCCTCCTC
Organism: Hymenolepis microstoma; assembly: GCA_000469805.3. Lineage (NCBI taxonomy): Eukaryota > Metazoa > Platyhelminthes > Cestoda > Cyclophyllidea > Hymenolepididae > Hymenolepis > Hymenolepis microstoma. The sequence continues at coordinate 30,740,458 of LR215989.1, forward strand.
TTCCCTCATGTCACCCGGATCGAATTCCTACTCAGCTCTACATCGACCTCTTCCCCCACCTCCCGTCCTTCAAACCACTGCCAGTGGAGGAATTCTCCCGGCCTCTGGTTCTGATATCAACGAGATCATAGGGTCATCCCTTAACAAAGACGAATCCATGGAACTCTTTTCCCCTAACTCTCCTTCCGTCGGACAGAGTAAACCTTTTCAAATGGCCCGTACAGCCTCCTCTGTGTCTGTTCCCTCAGCTGATTCCCCAGATGGTCCCAGTGACCCCGCATTGGCCAATATACTCCCATCCCTTCTTGCTGTTCTTGAAAAATCTTCTGGTATGGACCCAAATGCTCCTGAATGGGAGAATACTCGAGAGTATGCTAAATCCTTACTTCCACCCTTTATTACCGGTGAGGACTTGACTGAACAAGTCAACCAAGCGGCTGACGAAGTAATAGCGAGTCTAGAAGACCAACCCATTCATGTTGTCCACGCTGTATTTGCCTCAAGTCGATCACTCAACTCCGATGAATTGCAGATGGTGGAGACGCTAGAGAATCAACTGGCGAACAATTCTGGTACTCCTATAGTAGCTCCACCACCGCCTAGGAAACGAGGTCGAAGACCAAAACTTCAGCAACTTCTCCAACCTTACTTAGAACGCATGTTTAATCTGGAACCGAATGCAGCGGAAGCAATGGCTGTTCATCTGGTCTCTCGACATAACCCACATTCCGGCTATGCAAGCAAGGACCCCTCAATGCGAGGCAGGGGTCGCGGAAGGGGTCGAGGTCGTGGACGTGGTCGGGGCCTTGATGGAGTACACTGGTTACCAGAAATTGACGAGAGTGGTAACTATGACAACAGCAACCTTCGTGGACAATACATAGGTGCAGTAAGGCGCGGTGGACCTGGTTCTAGAGGCGGTCGTGGACGTGGTGCTTATCGAATCCATCAGGCCATGGACTACTCCATGTCTAGACAACATGACGACCAAAATGACGAGGATGATCAAGATGAGAATCAGAGGAGAGATGATTCTGAGGATGATGGTAGACGCTATAGTGATAATGCAGATGAGACCGATCCCTCTGCCCAACTTCGCAGAACTCAAAATTATTCTAGACAGAAGATGCTCAATGATTCGGAGGAATTGGAAGATGAACAAGAATTAGATAATCTGGGAGTCGATGATGATATGCCTGGTCAGGGCCAATATGAGCATGACGTATTAGATGATCAAACTATGGATTTGAGAAAATCCACGACCTCGACACCTTACAATTCTGACAATCCAATGCGTCCACTCGGAAACCTGTACCAGATGGGTGTTCCTACAAATCACCGTTACGGTGAACGTACTTGTGATGGTTTGGGTGAAGTTCTTGAAGATCTTGGTTGTATTTCGGGTCGCGGAGTGATCCCAAAGCGAGAGAGATCGACTGCTCTCTATCCACCAGTAGATATTCAAGATCAAAGAAACGGTGGAGATGTTGATGTCTGTTCGCGAAGAAGCTCCGCTACTACCACTCCTTCTCATGGTCCTGTCCAGTTGCCCTCAATGGCTGCATTAGCGTCAAATTCGACATCCCCTGCTGACCTTGCTCCTGGGTCAGGACGAGCCAATCACGGTCAAATAGGACCCGCTTCAGCTGCCAGTGCATCAACGATGTCGCCCCTTGTTGGTGGTTTGACAAACCCTAATCAGCGACCACCCAGCCGACCTCTTGCTCATCAGACCGGGGTTCCAGAAATCGGCGGCCAAGTTACATCTCCTGTTCTACATTATCCCTCATCAACAACTGGAGGTGTTATGCACTGTAATCCCCCTTCTGTAGGAGGCTTAGGTGGCATGGGTCCCTGGTCTGAATCTAGTTATGGATCCTCTAGTCAAGAGGCCTACAAGCAACAAGCTCCTCCAAATGTATTCCTTCACTCTTCTCCAAATACGGGATCTTTACAGTATCGTCACCAAGCTCAAGCCCAGCAAGCTCAACATCATCAAGGCAATGTGTCTCCTGAATTTCATCACATGCAACGAGAACAAATCTTGACTGCTGCTTCGCCATCGCAGCGAATGCTTTCGTCCAATCCCTACTTGGCACACCAGCAACAACAACAGCACCATCAACAAACCTCACCTGTTGGTGATGCTGTGGATCACCTGAGGTCACTGTCGGCTCTCGGTGCGAAGTACACTCAACCGGGAGAGGAACCGATCGATTTGGGAGAACAAGGGGATTCGCATGCAATGCCTCTACCTATGCTGGCTCCTGGTTGCGGAGTACCGCCAACATCTCTAGGCTCTCTTTTGTCTGGTAAGTCATCTCCGATTCATTACTTTGAATAATTATCTGATAGACGATTTTAATTATTTATCTAAATGGACCGATTCGATTTCAAATCAGATAGAAGAAATGGACTAGAAGGGTTTTTGGTTTCAAAACTGGGTGGTTTAAAATTAAAAACTAATAAAATAATTTAATGAGGATATCTAATAATGGTATCTTTCACTGTATGTTTGGCCAATATATTGACATGACTTAGAGCTCAACCTGGCTTGGTAATTAATGTTTTTGCCCCTAATAAGACAAAACATATCATAAGTTTTAGTTTTAAATGGCTGAAAGTGGGATGGTGATTGTAGCAAGAATCAGCAAATCAGGAAAGTCTCGCCTTCCCTGAACTCCAAAGCTATCATCTACATCGTAGGAAAAATCGAGATGTTATAATTTCACATGATTTCACGCCTACTGGGCATAGAAGTGTATTAATGATTGGATGAATAATTTTTGTTTCTGGTGATTGATCCGTAAGCATCTTCTCATTTCACTTTATTTACAAAAGGTCGAGGGTTTTGGGAGTAGTGTTTGCTAAAACAAATCATTTAAAGCCTGTGTACGCAAATAGCGTTTAAGCTTTGGTGTATTGGCGTGAAGATCTGGAGCTATTTTTATTTGCTATTGAGAGCGATTGTCTTTCTGCTTGATGGTTTAGGTTGATCTTAATCAAAAGTCATTATTACTTTCCTTATAGAATAATTTTGTCTAAAATAGTAGATCGAATCTGAGGCGGATTTTATCATCGATCATGTTAAGCGGTCAAATGTGCGGGACGATTTTTAAACTAAATCTTCCGATGCACTTTGGACGATTTCTCTATTCAGACGTCGTATACTTCTTTCAACTCGTTACTTGGTGGGCTTCTTAAACATAGTAAATTAGTGATGTCCATTCCATTCTCTTAAATTGAGCACTCCGTGGAATAAGTAGTTCGTTTTCTTCGTGGGATTTGCGTTAAGTCCTTCTATTCAGTTTTTTTAGGCTACTTTATGAGTTAAATTGGTCTTAAAGGCGGGTAGAGCAGACATACTCATGAGTCGTCTCGTACTAGAGCATTAACGTAAATATGAAGAGTTTATTTTATCCAAAGACATACGTTTTTATTTATGTCCCCACCTACCCATTCAAAGGGAGACTGACTTAGTGATTCCTCAGTCATCTGTCTGTGTTTCTTGCATGATGAGAAAGAGAGAGGGTGGTAGAGAGATGGATGTCTGGTTTTGGATTAATGGGAACACTCCTTTTCCCTATTTGAGCTGACTCATGTTGGCTTTGAGTATCACGTGTTATTCTCATTTTATGTTACAGGGTAAAAATCGACGTTTTTTTCATTCTCCCATGGTTTTAATAGGGCTGACTTTTTCCAGAAATTTTGGCATTCCCTCCACTTTTTTTCAAGTGATTTGATTTCTCATTGTTTGTCTTTCAACTCGACGTGAGTCCATAAATCAATAGCCTGACTTAGCGAAACACGTTGAGTACAGTCGGGACTTCTGTTATCTACCACTTTCCCCCTACTTCCTATTGTTTGTTCTATCTCTCATTAGAGGACTCTGTGGCCTGCAAAATTGCCTGGGTGATTCTGTCTTGGGTGTGCTGTGTTGTGGTGTGATGTAGTTAGGGCTAGTAGGGAGGGGGACAGGTAGAAAGGGAGATGGGTATGAAAGAGGGAGAGATGCAGACATGACGTTTAAAATGGTGCTGCTCCTCTAACTCTGCTCACGCACATGGACGGTGCGTAGGATTAGTTAGCCATTCTCTCCCTCCACCCCCCTCTCTCCCCATTTCTCTAGCTTCCCTCACGCACATACATGTGACATCGAATTGTGCGTGTCGGCAATACAGCGGCAGAAGCAGCTGCAGCAATGGAATAGGCATCGGCGTTCATAACCCTCTTTCCCTCCTAGTACCCCATTTCTATCCCTTTCCATGTGTTTTGTCTACCCACAGTTGTGCAGCGCAATGGCGGCATCAGGCTATCATGCCGCACCACTACATACGCCCGCACTTACGTACGCGTGCACTCACAGCTCCTGTTTGATTTCCGCATCTACCATAGTGCGCATCAGATATTACACAAATAAGCACTTGGCAAAACCTTATTAATCCCCTTTGAAGTCTAAATAGCCTCTGTCAGAGTCCTATAGCAAACTTTGCCTCCCCCTTCTTCCTCCCAAATTATCTAAACGCACTCCAAATCAGCGAAATCGCAGGAAGTGTCGTGTAGAGAGCTATTTTGCTGAAAATGCTTAGTAATTGTGGGCACACTTAATGATGATCTGTGCGATTATCGATCGTTGATTGGCATTTGCAAGCACGACGCACTTACTCAATAAGGCGTTGGTGACACGACCGCACTTTCCAGAATTTTCTAGCGCTTAAGAGATCCCATTGGTCAACCTTGGTAGTGCTGTACACTCCATAAACGTATGGTTAGAATCTTGCTCTTACACATACGCTAATTATTAAATAGCTGTTTTTGTGAAGAGAATTTGATCTTCCAGAGCTGTGCTGATTTTTATCTGTTCTGTGCCTAAGTGTGTGTGACCTAGATTCAGCTTACAGCACCAGCACGCAGCTAGCTGGCTGAAACATGTCAAATCAAAACCAGCGTTGTTTTTCCCCTCAATAGAAGTTTCGTTACTATTTAGACAACGAGAAAACGTTATTCAAATGTCGTCTAAGTGGAAATCAATCATGTTCTCTGATTCACAATTTATGTTAGCAGTAACTATCATAACTAAAGATGGATTTTTTCTCTCGCTCTAACTGCAAAACTTACATTCTGCTATTAGTGTGTGGCGATGAAGTTGATTTTCACATCTGCATACAGACATTAAACAAGTAGGTTGGCGAGGCGAAAAGAGAACTACTGCAAATGAAAGATCGGTTGTAAAACGCCTTAATGTAGAGACGCCTATTATTCAGTGGAGCGATATTGGGCTCTTCTATTAGACAGACCATATCAGTCCAGAAAATTGGATAGAAGGGGGTAGAGGAGGGATCTACTCGTTTACCTGAAACGCTCTCGCAACGGCATTTCATCTTCTCTATCCCCACTTTCAAGAAAACATGGCCTGATGCAAACCCAGATTTTGATATTGGCCTGGATTAAAATTTATCCTTCTCTCGCTCTTTTGCATATATGCGTGGCAAATACTGCATACGTACACGGAAACAAACGGCCTTTCTCGTCCAGAAAATTGCTAATATCTCTACTGTGACTGCATGAGAGAGAGAGAGAGAGAGAGAGTTTGGGGTGGAAAGGAAGGGTGGGAGGTGGGGAAAGGGACTGGTTAAAGGAGGCAGGGGTAGGCTGTCTTGCATAACTTATGTACACACGCGGTAGCCCTTTATACGTACAACTGTCCCTAACAGCAGCAACTCCAAATACTACTGTGTACATTCCCCCTCTCCTGGTTTGCTGTCTAAAATGTTATTTGAGTGAAGAAGTAAATAGCCATCTAGTTGCTAGCTAGCCGACCCTTTTAGCACCCAGTTTAGGGAGAATGCTGGGTGTGGAGTAGCTAAGTAGAAATGGGCGGATTTTAAAAGTTTTTATCCTGTCTCTCCCCCTCCTGCACTCAACCACCCAGTAAATGACAGCAATTAATTCTCACTTCTATCACTAATGTAAACATCCGATTTGTTGGCTGCGATGAATGCGTCTGAAGTCTTGTTTATAATTGTGTATGCTCATAGTGCACTCATTTACTGAGTCAGGTGGTGCATTTCTGATCTGACCATGAGCAGTGATTTTGTGATTGTTTTATAATTGCGTTGATAAACTCTCTCTGTGTGGTGAAGAGAGAGAGAGAGAGAGAGAGAGAAATGAAGCAGGCTGTAGTGTACTTTGACTTTGTGAAGCCCTTGACCTTAAAGCCTCTCGTGTAAACATGTTGGACATGAGTGAGCGAGGTCATCCTATCATCCCTCAGAGAACGAGAGGAGCTATCTTAACCTCTTTTTCTCATATTTTCTTTTCGCCTTCTCATTGCCTATTTCCCTGCTCTAATTCAATTATGCAATTTCCTGAGATGGAGGGAGGGGAAGTAAATTGAGTCCCTAATTTTCTCCCTTTCCTTGAGCGTGGATCAATCACTTCTAATTGGGTAACACACTACACGCCAAATCCTATGTTTTCCTGAGTACTCTAGTTGACTCCCTTTTTCATTCTCGACTCGCAAAACAAGGTTGGATTTCATATGGTACTGCTTTCCGCCACAGTTTAGTGTGTTGCCAATAGTTACTCCTATTGGTTTTTGTGGTCTCCTCAACACGGTTTTTCCTGGGTGTAGGAAAAAGGAAAGTGAAACAGATGTAGGAGCTAGTGGTGGTATGTGCTGCTGCTGATCGAAAACCCGGGATGCGTTTGATTTTCCGTCCTATACACAGCGATAGCGTAGAGGTGATTCACCATAACCTGAACTAGGCCGGTCAACCAACACGACTGGTACTGTTAATACTTGTGCACATCGACAAAGCACAAATTATTGCCAGCCTACTTATAAAACTACTTAATAGAGTGAAAATCGAGTTTGTTGGAGGTATATTGCGTAATTCTAATCCGTCTTACAGTGGCATAAATCATGCCTTATTTATGGTCTATTCGTTTGAGCAGAGCAAATACACATAAACCCGTCGCACGTTACGTCTGGTGAGTGGTTTAGGGCGCTACTATTCCTGCGAGTGTGAAGGAGGGATTTTTTTGGGCTGCGTTAGTACTATTAACAGTAGCAATAGTGAGGTAATAACTCCCTTTTCCTCAGCTGTCTTCGTGATGATTTACTACCACAGGCCGGCCCATCACAAACAAACAAATATGCATGTATGCATACATATATACATTCACATGGTGCTGTTCCGTTTTATGCTAATTGTCACCATCAGAAACACGCATCAACCTTACCCTGGGGAGAAATATAGTTGTAATGCCTCAAGCACAGTTGAATTACCTCTCCGTCTCACTTACATTCTGATGTTTTACCCGACCATATCCCGACCTTTGCTTTCGCTTTATTGCCTTTTGCAAGTCTTAGTATCAGTTTTTTAAGTGATTATAACCCGCTTCCATAAAACAGTAGGCGCACATTGAATCTATCTCGCAGATGTTGGAATCATTCAACTTTGCGATGTCTATTATTTTGATGCTATTAATTTTAAGGGATCTTTTACACAGTAATCAATATCTAGTGATGAGTTTTAATAATTGTCCTCTTCTTGTCCATTCAACCAGGCAATTTAGTATCAATTTCCTTAATATAGGTAGCTTCCCTCGTATTAATAACTCCAACTGCAATTTTTATCGATTTTTTTTATTTGATTGCAACGCATCTTCGTGTCAACTTCCTTTGAGGTCTCACCCGTACAGTTTTGGTAATCGATAAACCTCAAGTGTTAAACGTACCACATAATTTGGACAATCGATATTGTGACGGTTTTTTCGTCTGTTATCTTCATCACAGAACATAACAGATTCACTAATTTTTTAGGGGGATTTTAAATCATCAATTAATTCGCCTGCTTATGATCGCGATATTTTGGTAATCGGTTTTTTTACCGCAGAGGATTTTCAGTTGGCCTGAATTTCTACTACTCAATTATCAGTAAAGCAATCCTATCTCCTATTGGAATTTTCTAACCCAACATGGTTTCTATTCGCTTTCCTGGAGGCTCGAGAGAGGGAGGGAGAAGGCACGCTTTAGTGCAAAGGTGTAATCAAGCGGCATGCTGGCAGCAGCAATAGAAGGGCAGAGATCGGGCTGTTTTTGATCATGGACACAGAGGGAGGGTTGGGTGTGTTGTATGGCCGTTTATATTGGAAAGGTGGAGGAGGAAAGTGGGACTAGAAATTGGTCAAAGGAGTGGGGTGGGACGATGGGCTCTTGAAGTGTCCTCTTTAGCGGGCACACACTCCTCTGGTGGTCATATATTGCCTCTTGTGTGAAACCTCCCCATATGCTCTTTTCCATGAGATCTTATCTTCTGATAAGATCGAATGTCCATCAAATTGAGAAAGGAGGAATTGTGTGGTGCTTTCTTCCTCACTTATAAATGGAGATTCTTCAATGTTTTTTCTACACTCTTATTTCTGACAGACGAATGGCTGTAAGAGGAGAAAGGCGTGTTATGTAATAACTCTTTCCTGCACATGCTCATGAATATCCCTTCTTGTTTTTTCTTTCACACAAATGGACACGCACTAAACCCACATTGAGATAATCCTAAGTGGACGACAACATTGACGTCGCCCATGGCGATTGATAGAACTAGCGATGGCCCATTCTAACTCAGCCAAGGAGAAAAAAAACATACTTTTTTGTAGTTAAAACCTTTTTCTAATGCTACGTTAAAATCTCTCCAAACTCTCATGAGAACGAGTTACTCATCCTATCACATGATATTAAACTCAATCGATTTGGGAAGCACTTTCCTTTGAGTGGTTTTGAGATGGCGTGACGTTTCCAACTTCTCTCCCGTACTAGATGAATCATAATAACGCGTGGTTTTATTCAATTAACCCTCCCGTTCTGTATCGGCTATTTTTTAATGTGCTGCTTATGAACACTTCCATTAAGTGGAAGGGGGCTGATTGTCATGTCTTTGTTATGAGCATATTTACCGCAGGCATATAGTTGTTTATGAACCTGAACAGAGGCAGTGCGTCAAAACAAGATGTGGAATCTTTGTATGTGATGAAGCGGCATTTCACAGGTTGAAAGGGAGAAGTTAAAACTTTGTTAGCTTGGCAGTAGTTGTTCTCCCTATTACAATCGGGTGTGTGTGCGTCTGTGGGCTGTGCGATTCGATCCGTCTTCTTGTGTGCACACCATGATTGCGAAATAAGGAAGAAATGTGAGACTAGGTGCTGTGTGCTAGGTGTTGTATCTTTGACCTACTTAGAAGAAAAACCGGAATTACGACACATTGTGGGCTTCAGTGGTCTCACATATATCTCGAGATAGTTCTTACATTGCCATCATTGCAGTTTATTATATTTTGCGATAGAACGGCAGGGATTTAGCGGTGTCTAAAATGAAATATTAAATTACTTTGAATCTGTTTTGACAGACCAGTAAGCGAGAATGAAAGGGAGCTCGCTTGTACTCACGGATGCGAAGAGATGGGTTCTTGACAATCAAATGGGGAGGCATCCAAGGACTGTCATGGATTACAAATCCGAAATAGAAGGAAATAATGTGCAAATTAACGAAAGTCCTGACGACTTCCTATAAATTACGAATTTGTAGATGATCGATGATTGTTTGTTGAGACTATTCCGATAATTCAGTTTGCCTGATTTCGTTTTCGTTTTAAGATTATTAGAGTAAGTCTTGGGAGCCAAAAATGTAGAGGAATATTCGGCATCCAGAATTTTGTATTTATCCTTTGGATGGAAAATTTCATTAGAATATATTTTGGTAGTTGATCATTTCCTTTTTTTTATTTCTTAATCGCATTTTTTTCTTCTAGGTGAAATGAAATCCGACGCGTTCCTACAATTCCGATCGAACAACTTCAAGGACCGGTCGCCCCAATCAAGAGGAGGAAATATGGAACCGAACGACAACCATGTAAGTTTTTTCCCTCTTCTCTCTTGCTTGTGATTTTGTGTTCTCTCTTACCTTCGCAACAACCATCAGCACACAACACATGGGGTTGCTGGTTGTGTTGTGTTTCGGCGCCATTGAATTTACGCACTTATCTCGTTCTTCCCTCACTCACCCTGTGATCTCATTTGTGTTGTGTGTTCTGTTGCTTCGTATGTGATTTTGCAGCTATTTTGATCTAATAGAGTCAGAGGCTTACTCCCATACTTCATTTCCTCATTCGTGCTTGAATATATAAGTCTAATTCTATTCCTTTACAAATGCAGTTAACTGATTATTGGCGTGTATACTGCGTGACTAGTTGTGATTTGAAATATAAAAGAGTTTGGAATTCGAAATGTCATTATAGCATCTCTTTTAAAGACTACGAAAGTAATGTGGGTTTTTTAATTAGATTTGTAGCACAGTTTGAGCACTTATTTCACGCCAGAGACCAATTTTCCATAACATTTTCATATTTTGATAAAATCCATAATTTCGAAGCTCAAGTGAATTGGCAAAGTCGGTGTATATTTCAGATTGAGGAACTTGTGGAATTGCAGTTGGGCACTCTCTTCTTCCTCTGTATATTTTTTAATAATCCTTCTATTTGTACTTTCTTTTATACCAGTAGATAATTTAGTGTTCTGAACATCAGTTTAAAACTTGTGAGTAGTAGATGTGTTCGCATACCGTTCGGGCATACAATGCCTAAAATATACATTTTTTCAATCACTAAACAATCCACTTATTTCTTTCCTCATTTAACTCCCACAGGTCAATTGTTGTTATCGTTGTTTAGTAATCAATATGCTCGTTTATAATTATCTAACACGCGTAACCGTGATGCAGCCTATTTAATATGCTTATACACTACCCTTTTCTATCCTATATCATGGGGAGCATCTAGAGGCAATATTCTCGGGGTTAGTAATGAGCGGTACACAGTGCATACGCGTGCTTCCTCTCTCTCTCTCTCTCTCTCTGCCTCTTCCTTGCCAGCAGACTGAATAGGTGGTCATTAATCATTCCTGACTTGAAGGTTGGGTTGGGCGGAGGCTCCAAGTCAGAACGCGATGTAACAGCCGCTACAGTAGTAGTAGTAGTAGCATAAGCAGTTGTACTGTAGGTGTACAGTTTAGTGACAGCAGAAGGACTGTGTCCAGTCCCTCCTTTTTTCTATTTCCCTTCTCTTTCTAACAGTCACATGACAACAACGTCCGACTACTATTTCTTTCTCTGCTATGTCAGGAAGAAGTAATTCCGACATCATGATGAATTATGCCTCCGTGAATGCCGAAGAGAGAGATTGAGATGAGAAGGCGACACGCAGGTAAAAAAGGAAATATGTAGCTCTCTCGGTTCGCAAACGCTGCGGTGTTTCTGGTAGTACAAGACACTTTAGAGAGAGGGAGAGAATGGTTGTATGCATGCCTGCTTGTATTTGGGTTCCTGATGCGATAACTTAGGTAGTTGGGAATGAAGAGGAGAGAGCAATTCTCTGGTTTAGTTTTATTTGCGCGGCAGTCTGGCGAAATAGCAAAGGAAGAGAGCGCATGGAAGAAAAGAATGGAATTCCGCAACAACGAGCAGAAAAAAATCTTCCCAACTAGATTCTAAGTCGTTTTCATGTTTCTCCTTTTCTCTCGCTTTTCCCCTTCTGGTCTGTTTTAGGAAGATTAAAAGTGGGATTAAGCTGGATCTTTACTCTTCTCAATTCATTACTTGTACTTATTCTGATCGTGGTAAGTGTCTGGCTCTGAAGCTTTCTTAAATCGGCAAATGTGCATCCAAAACCATATTCAATGAGACTAATTCTATTGTGAACAGTTAATCTTGATTGGAAATGCTATTCCAATTTCTTGAGCTTCAGAGACATTTGTGCAGGAATATTATAGAAAAATGAGAGATTAAATCATTGCATGCAATTTGTTGACTATCCGAGCACATTCTGTCAATGTGTATCTCTAATGTCTTTTTGGGCAAAAGAGTGGGGAAGGATTTTGTTATGGATTTCTCTTTGAGAAGTTGGAGAAATAAATTTGCTCCACTTCGAGATTATATCGAAGATAAAGTAGTGTGCTCGTCTGTGAAGTTAGAGGTCACATTCTCAGTTACTAGAATGGCCAACTGCGCATTTATAAGCAAAGAGAGCAGCCGAATCCGACTTTCTCACCAAGAAGATTCCGTGATGATACTGCTTTATTCAAGATAAGTGTTAGAAAATACTTTCATAAATGTGTAACCGGTTTGAATTAACCCATATATCCACGAAGTCAGGTTTCACGAGATCAGCACTCATTGGTGCATATCCGCATGGAGGTGGGGTAATTCGGCTTCTTCTTAAGAGAGGTTTCAAGAAACTCTCCCTCTACCGAGTATTTTGAACATTTCTTAATGCCAATGAGGGTTGTTTGGTCTTAACGCGTAAATACCGGGGCTGTCATTCTTAGAGATGATATTTTGGGCACCCGTCTTTTGTTTGACCTAGACCACTTGCGCTTAAATAGCGAAGGTCTATAAATTAAATTGGCCTAAGCATAGTCTTCGATCGTTTTTGTTCCCCCTCTCCTATTAAGTCGAGCACATTAATTGGATTTACCACGGTTGCCTACGCAGAAGTAGATAAATGGGGTTGTGTAATCTGTAAGTATGAATAAGACTGAAAGCCGGTATTTTTCTGCTAACGCACACAGCAGTACTCTCCTATTACCGCCACCAATACTACTTCGTCGTCACATGAGGTTTTTTTGTTGTTGTGATCTCTTGAGTAAGAGAAATGAATATGTGCTTACAAGTTTATGTGCGCGCCTACTTCACTGTGAGCTCTGGCCTTTTCGTGTGTGAGAATGCAATTGTGGTTTTCTTAAGTGGGTGTGAAGTTGGGTGGGATAGGTCTTCAGGGTTGCTTCTTGGCTACTACTACTGCTTCCAACACCTTTTCTTGCTTGGTCCTTCTAGAAGAGTGAATTCACGCCCTTCTCTCACCAAATTACTCTCGAGAGCCAAAGTTTGGGGTTTAGACTTCCAATTGCTCTGGAAAGTAGGTAGAATAGGAGGGAAATCTATCTCAATTAATTTTATTCTGATCGAAATAATGCCCCAACTTAGTTCGAGGGTAATCGGTTCATTCAGTTGTATTGATTGCACGAGAAGTTTAAAATTAAATCCTGTTAAATAGTAGAGTATTATCTCAGGAGTCTTACTTCTCTGAATATTAAGGTCCAAGTCATCGAGGGGTATTTGCAGTTTAGATAAATGAAGAGGGGAATCTCATTAGATTTATATTGATTAGTGTAGTTTGTGGCGACTGGCACAAATAACCGGATAAATGAGAAGGTCCTTTGTGTGGCCCCTTTCTCCCTTAAGACTTATGACAGCTAAATGTGTGATCAGTAAGTCTATCTGGTTAGGATGAAAGATTCATTTTTAATTATCTACACCAGAGGCCAAAATTAATTTTCTGTTAAACTTCATATAAAGTACTAATATTTGTAAAAGGGCGCCGGCTTCAAGTTTACTGGAGGGAGATATTCTAGTTCTGGATTGTAGGAATTTCCTTTGAGCTTGAATTATAATTCTTGCTTTTATCTCTCCGTTTTTGAGGTACTTATATTCATAAACGACGTCTTACATTCATTTCTATTATTATAATCTCTAATACTTTTTTTAACAGAAGAAACTCAGGTGATGACATCCATTCTATGTTCGTTTGATATGAATTGTTCGGAGGGGCCAATTATTACAATATCTTCTTGTCCCTCGGTCAATTTGATAAACGGGGATATGACCATATTCTGATTTGAGGGCGTGATGGTTGGGTTTCCATTACCCGGTCATTAAGTTATAATTGCAAGTACTTGAAAGAGATAGAGATTTTGTGGTGATTTCGAACCCTGTTGTACATGTGCAATTGAACCGAATCTAGTTTCGAGAAAGAGTGAATGTGCAAGAGGCTATTAGCAGAATCGCAGTTTAGCTAGTTAGTTCGGTTCGGTGCACTTTTCAGAGACCCCGTACAAGCTTTGCCAACTTACGCACACATGTGCATACGCATACTAAAACACACTTCAAAACAGTCACTGTGGCAATCATGTATCATCTGACTTCAAAAGCAGTACCCACTACTTGTCTTCATTCGAAATCTTAATCAATCTTTCCTGGTAGATGCTGAGTGAAAAATGTCACATTCACTGTGTGGTTCAGACATAACTAGAAGGCACTTTTTCGGCTTAATTTAGTCAGTCGGACCCCAAATGTCAACGTCGACTTTAGCTAACATCTTAATCGTCGTCGACGTACGCCCAGCACATAAATCCAAGCCAGAGATACGTTCGCACTTATGCGTGCACTGTACGCGCTAGCAGCGTTCTGCCTTTGGGACATGTGCGGCCGTGTGTGTTAAACACAATGATTGCTCTTGTGTGTTTGTCACACTCAATGCTAGCGCGTCTCAGTCAAATGTTACAATCTCTCTCACTTATGCACACACGTTCGCACTTGTATGCACGCGCACGCAACTGCCACCACTCGCACGCCCGAGAACGGGGCTTGCTTGTTATCTGGGTCATACCAGGCAGGCTACTGTTATTTTTGCTGTTCCCCTGTTTTATACTCTTTATAATCATCATTCTCTGCAAGAGCAGGTATTGGGATTTCCGTCTCTCTCAAGGGAGAAGCTTTCAGCGCCTAGGGATTGAAGTAGTGCTTGCTTACTTGGTTGCTTCTCTGGTGGTCTGCGTATGACTTATTATTGGCTAATCTCCTCATGTGGGGGGGGGGGGAGGAAGTGTTTAGACAGGCCACCACATCACTGACGGATTGAGTTGAGAGTTGGAATGGAGGAGTATGGGGGGAGGTAGCAAAAATGATGAAGTGATTAATTTTCCACAAGCAGTGTAGCAGGAGCAATGGGACAATACTTAGTCAGTGTTGACTCAGCCAATATTTATTCTCAGTCTCCTTGCTTTGTCCTTGGGAGATATAGAAGGAATTCCTCTGACAATTCTCTTGCGAAACCATTCCCACTCTATTTAATTCTTTTCAACTTTGCCCCCTCCATATGTTTTGATTTTCTGGTTTTATTGACTCTATCTATCTGTTCAGTCACGTTTGTTGAGGGTTCAAATCTATCTTATTCGGTAAACTAGGTTTTTTAAGGGCAGATACCGTGTTATTGTTTATCACGACTTCTTGGTGCGTAGGTGTGTGAATATCGATTTTCATTTTTATGACGGCTCATCAACCACCCAACTTATCTTCTTGAAAGTTCCTGGTCTAGTAGGTTACCGTATGCAAGTGTGGCTTACTCATTCGGTTTCTCTTAATACGGAAAGAGATCATAGATTCCTTGATTTCCATCCTATCCACTTCAGCTTACGGTTTTAGATCAGCAAAAACAAACGTGTTCGAGCTTTAAACTTCTGAGCCAACTAAGCTATTCTTAATGAAGATTTTCACCCAAATGTCCTCACTATTATTTTGTCTCAATTCGAGAAATAGGGTTCAAGAGGGAATGCGGAAAAAATAGTAAGAGCAATCAAAAGAAGTGCAGTAGAAAAGAAGTGGTGAAAGACTGAGATCCAATTAGAGAGGAGAAAGCTAACATCAAGTAACCTTGTGTGGGTTGTCAGAGTGAGAGAGTGTGTGTGTGAAAGCAAACAAGAGCTAAGTTAGCCAGCTAGCTGGGGCATGAAAAACACTGTTGGACTATGCTGGTGGAACGAACGAACATACCATCTTCTCTCGAGCCCAGGTAAGCTAACGAAGAGGGTTAGGGAAATAGTGGGGAAAACAAACACACAAATAAGTCACCCAGGCAGTCAGCAGGCCTAGGGGAAAAAGCAGCAGTAGCAGCACTGCCAGTCGTCCCCAGTTCTCCGAAAAAATTCTCTGACAGTGCAGCAGCAAGTTACGACCATAACTAGTCTGCACTATGGCTAGCAGTAAAAGCACATGAGGTCTGTGTCGTCTTAGTCTCCCAATAATCGAGTTGCTGTTGCTGCTGCTGCTGGAAAAAACAAGCGTCCGCTTTTTGCCTATCTACCCCCTATCCCCTTCTCTTCCTTCTACACTCTTCTCACTGATAGGTTTTATATGCGAACGACTATGGCTCCCTTAGTCTCCCCAATCCACCCTCATTAGCATTCGTCTGTCGTTTTGAAAAGAACGAGAGGAGGAGGATGTGGTGTTATGGTGTGACTGACCACTGCAAAAACATTTGTGGTGGCTGGTGTGATAGGTTGATGGGGCGGTTTGGGAGCAAGAAGATTAGAGGTAGTTGCCTCCACTTTTGCATTGCCGGAGAGCAGTTTCAGGAACAGAAAAAGTAGCGGTAGGTCCGTTTGGAAGCATTACGCGCACACTTGTTCACTTGTTTGTAGGTGTTTGGCGAAAGCCTTGAATGTCAATGCTTATCGTTTACATTCTGTTGGTTATAGTATTTCCTATCGTCGAAAATGTCTTAATTATTAGTGCGAATTTGAACCAACACGGAAAAAAGTCGTCTACGACAATTTGAGTGCTGTTAACTTCGATAAAATAACAGGTTGTCAGGGTTACCGAATAGAAACTCCAGGTCAACCCCTAATTGAGCAATATCTAGCACTCTGGAAACGTATACATGATCTTTAATGACAGTTTTGGATAATTACTGATATTTCTGTCATGTCATTGCTAAGATCCCTTCGGGATTCCAGTTTCTATTAACTTCCCATGAGCACATGAACGCAGAATATCACAAGCTTGAAATTGTATGGAAGCTTCATTTAGATACAAAAGGGACGGCTCTCGAATGCAAACATTCATATATTTAATGATTGAAATCTCCCTTATTTCTATCAATTTAAGGATTTGCAAGTTCAATTTCTGTAATAATCTCTTCTCTCAGAGGGTTTTCTAAAAGAACAAATTGATTACATTATTTTTTATATAATGACAAGTTTCGAAGGTGCAGATAGATCACATATGCCAATAACTCAACTCGAAATGAGGGAGAGGATTAGTCATTTCCACACCTGCTGATCTGAGCTTTATTTTCTCCACAGAACTCTGCTCGTCGTCCATTAGTCTCTGGTGCTACTAGTCTTTTGAAAGCAGAGGGGAGAGATTTGATTTCGTCTCCAAATCCTCCTCCCCTCCCACCCCCTTATACTGTCAGCCAATTTGGCCTTGGCTGCTTCGGGAATTTACGACCTACTCCCTATATCTCTCTCACTGTCTCAAATAGGAGGATGATTCATCATCTGAAAGAGAATCTTTTATGAACTGTTTGCTGTGAGATCTCTGTGTCCGCTTAATTATGTGGAGGCATGCAATTAAGCAACTAGACAGAGCTAGAAAAAGGCCTTGACCTCTCCCCCTCATTGTTTGTCTCAAGAGTAGAGACTGCTACTCTCTAACCTTCGTGTATGAGTCTAAGTGTCTTGAGAATTTCATAAACTATTCTCAATGGGCCTACTAAATATATCGTATCTATAGCTGACTCAAACCCGTAGAGAGGGAAATAAGACAAGGACGTTATAATTCTATGACAAATTATCAGTGCAGCAAGAGCTTTATATTTGAAAGCATGCTGTGTTAATGTTATTGATGTTGAAGATCAAAATACCACTCAAATTCTTATTTTCTGTGTCCCAAATAACTGTTCGATGTTAGGAGTGATGTGCGCCCACATATTGATTAGGATTAGTGATTTAAAGACAACCTGCGGGAATTGATCATTTTGAGACAAAGAAACAATTGCAACTTTGGACTTTTTTGTCAGTTTTCTCCTTCATAAATGAAATATCGAGTTAGAATGCACCATGGTATTCATACGAATTCATTTCAAACAACGGGTTCAGAACCTACGACCCCTTACCCTAAGAGTTACAAAGCTTCCCTCCTTCTATACAATTGTGTTTTCCATTTTGGGCTGAGTTAAGATGTGAGCATTTCATTTCAGTGCAATTTTGAGTTCTAGACCGAACAACTGCAATTTAACTTCATACCAATCTCCATTTTGTAGATCTCAAAGTGATTAATTCTGTTTAAAGGTTAAGGTTTGTGGCGGGTCGAAGGATATTTGAATACCCATCCTCGCTGTATGTACGATGGAGAAATCGCATGTGTTGTCCTGTATGCTGAGTCACATGCCCTTTTTATACCTCTCTTTCCCTCCCTCCCTTCCTCCTGCTACTGCCTAGTGTCTTTTTTCCTCTCAGAGACTCGGCGCCACTGCTTTTCTGCCGACACTACCTCTGCAGTCAGCCAGTGATTTACTGACTCCTGCTACTAACTAAATTTTGCTAACGAAATCATGCGTTGTTTATCCATTTTAGTGTACGATGTCTTATCTACCTCTAGTTATCTTAGTGTTTGGAGGATAAGTGTGAGAACCTATTTTGCTTCTGTTTGGATGTTTTATCTCAGTGCGTATCATTTATTGCATATAGGGAGGCAATCGATGAAATTCAGTGGTGAGGATGACGGGATCATCTTTGGTCTTTTTCTCTATCTCGTTCACTCTTCTCTCCTCATTCTCGTTCACGCCCTATGAAAAAAGGGGGGTGGGGGTAGTGAGCCAATGAGCGCAAAGTATTGATCCTTTCCCCCTCTAATGGTTTGTCTGTTCTTGCTCTCCCTCTCTCCTTTCCCCCACCTCCTTCTCTCACCTCTTTTTGCCTCCCTCCATCTCTCTGCATGACCACCCACTTGCACACAACCTTCCATCCAACAAACGGGAAAAGAGGGATACACGTACGCACTCAAGCGTACTAACGGACACGGACGGTGGGCGTGCGATGTGCAACCCCTCTCTTGCTTGTATAGAGGGTGGAGAGGAGGGTGATGAACGCATGCATACGCTTGGCTTCACTTGTGTGGTGCGGTGCTCTCTCCCTCTTCTGCTCTCCTTGGGTGGCCTGTGCATTCGCGTAGGCAAGCGGTTGCAGCAGTCTCCCTTTTTGGCTGAATAATGTGATCGACAATCGCGTTTCCAACGCTAATGGGAACAATCCTACACTCATTGTTACAGTCAATCGATTTCTCTCCTTCCTATTAGGGTTTGTGAAGGATAGGAGGGGCACGCTAGTGTCTGTCATTCTTATTCCTCGTCCTAGTATGTTAGTGTCTCCAACAGGCAGAAAAAAAATCAGCAACGAGGCCTAAATTGAAAAAAAGAACTCCACTCATATACAAACACAGCTCTAAATTCTCTATTTTATAGTCAAGTCAGGTGGATTCTGCTGGACTGCTCTTTTTACACTCGAAACTCGCATCATTTTGTCCCTCGTGTGCATTCTGTATTCGTCTTCAAGTTGTGATGGCATTTTGAAGTCGAACGTAGTAATCTAGTTTGTAAACATTTAACTTCTGAACTGCACCTGGTCAGGTGGGATCGTTAAGACAATGGTGACGTAATTTTACCGGCTGACTTTCCCCATAAGATCGTGTAGGTTGTTAATTTGATTGACAAGTAATTAGATCTGTTAATCCCACGATGCTTGTTTATTAAACAGGTGTCATCACGTTATAATTGTGTCATGAATAGACATATGGTTGCGCCTGTCTTTTCATATGACAGGTGCAAGACGATTTCTTCAATCTAATGAGGGCATGCGTAGAACAGAAATTCGCTAAAATGGGAATGGGTTTTAACGAGGACAAGCCTCTCCCTAGTGTCCCCTCTATTGAAGTTGCTTTCTGCCACTTGTTCCATCTCATCCCATCATTTTTTCTTAGGCCGAGAGAGAGAGAACTGACGGACTGCCTGCCAGTTTCTCCCTCTCTCCTTCCCTCCCTTATTGCGCGATATCTCATTCTCTTCCCCTCCACTTTGCGCATTTTTTCTCCCATGGGGATCATTCTAGCTCGCAGTAGGTTTGCGTTCACTCTCATTCGGTCATCTCCTTTTACTGGTACATAAACACAACCACCTCACCCCTTCCTCCTCTTCTCTTTTACCCTCTCTTTTTTGTGATTGATTGCTTGTCAGATTTTGCCTGCCACCGTCGATAACACACTGCCAATGGTGAGTCTACGGCGAAGAAGCTTCAAGCTAGTACACAAACGACAGACAGGATTTCTCTTTGCGAAAACTACTCTTCCAAGTGGCAGATTGTCTTTCCCAATGCTTAGTTCTTTGCGGAATAGGCTTGAAATTATAATCAATTTTTTTGCTGTATCCTCTCTTTAATACCACTGCCTCGCCTAAGTCAGAATTTTGTTTTGTTAATATAACCGCCCAAGTGTATGCGTGTGAGGAAGGGCGTTTTACGTAAGGGATGAGGTGGTCGTGGCAGAGTTATAATCCATCTTTCTTACTCAACTAGCATTTGGCCTGTGGGGACGTTGGTGTATTCTCGTGCCCTAATTGCCTTCATTTCGGTGGTTGATTTGATTGTTCTTCGGAGAAAAGAGCCTTCACTCAGT
Organism: Hymenolepis microstoma; assembly: GCA_000469805.3. Taxonomy (NCBI): domain Eukaryota; kingdom Metazoa; phylum Platyhelminthes; class Cestoda; order Cyclophyllidea; family Hymenolepididae; genus Hymenolepis; species Hymenolepis microstoma. The sequence continues at coordinate 30,760,796 of LR215989.1, forward strand.
TAGAAGTGTCATCGGTGTGGGTTAGTGGTATTTACTAGCATTATTTAGCTGTAAGAATATGACTTGGAGAAGGAACTTTGAGACAGCCAATTCATTCAATTCCTGTGCAGATTCTCTGAAGAAATAGTCATCTGAGAATGGTACTATTGAATCCTATAGAAAAATCAATTATCTGATTATTCACGGTTTTTGTAACTGAAGCCATTGCTACCCTTCTATTACTTATTCTACAGAAATTTCTTTCCCGTGCAGTAATAGGAGGTTTTTGGTCCACAGAAGCCCCCTTTTTCTTTATTGAGTAAGCTAGTAAAATGAGTTTCTACTTTTACCTTGGTTCGGTTAAAACATGTTATATCTAGTAGAATGAATATCAATTGCTATTAATCCTTCAAGCCTTTAGGGCGCTTACTCAATTGTTTTTGTGTGAAGGGTTTCCAGATGCCCATTAACTACGTCTTTATTAAACCAAATTTTGGAATTTTGGATCATGATTTAAGTCAAAAGAGCATAAAAATGGAAAATTATCCTATTAATTCATGTTTTACTTTTGATCATTGTGATGTATGGATCCCAGGTTTGAAAACTGACCAAGTCTGGATTTATCTCAAATTGAATTGAGTTTGGTAATTCTACTGCCAATTCCGATTTCAGACAGCTTATCTCTAATTTCTTCCTAACGTTACCATTATGTACTATTTTGTTCTACTCGAATCTTGTTTTAGAAATCAAGCAGTGGTTCTGAGCTCTCCTTTGCCTTACACGCTCTGTGTTATGGATGGGTGTTTGAAGCGTTACATTTTTTCCCTCTAACCCGTTATTTGCCCCTTCCTTTCCTTCCCCCTATTTCAGTCTCCCTTCATTTTCTACCTCCTAATCCCTAACCTCCTACCCCCACTCACCCTGCCTGTCTTTTGCTACGATCCAAAATACGACGAGCTTTGTGTTTAGACTGTGTGCGACAACACACACGCACATACTGGGGCTATTTTTAGGCCCTCTAAGCTGTTGCAGAAAGAGGGGAAATCCTTTCTGGTTGTTTATCAACTACAGCCTGATTAAGTGAAGAATTGTGTTTCATTATTCTCAATGTAAGGGAGGATAGTTAAATTGATTAAATAAGCTGCAGCCGTTTCTGATTGATCTTTTCAAGGCCAATATTGTAATATTTGCAAGACCTTGTGCTCTAGATTCCTTCCAGAGCTGTATCCCCATTTTTTTCTATATTAAACGCGATTTTTGTCATATTCTTTCAGGGGTCAAATGAATCTCCAATGTATCCAACACCCTTGACACATCGCCAAACATCCTACTGTGGGGAGTCCGATGGCGGACTATTTGGAGCACGTGGTGGACCAATCGCTTCCATGTACAGCTCGAATGGTGTCGGAGATTACTACCACCAACAAATTCAAGCCCACACGGCAAATTCCCGGCAGCAAATCCTTTCTGATAGCTCAGTGGCTGCAGCTTATTCCCAGCAGGGTGGCGGTGAGTCAGATTCATGTTTAATGTAAGGGGTACGTATTTCGTGTTCAATAGGAGCATGAAGTGCTGTATTGAGGCGAGAATTACTAATTGCTTCTGCATGAAAATTACATTTTTATGCTTACTAATTTGAGGTCGCTTATTTGGTAAATAGTAGTATGCTCTTTATTTTCTCTGAATGAAAAACTTGTTTAATGTGTGCACTTAGTTTGAAATCAATAATCAGTCATGTAAGTAAATGTCTTACAATCTATTTCTAAAAATTGATCAAAATTAGCATTCAATCTGAACGAATTGCAGCTCAGGAGAAGTTCATTGAATTTGACACATAATTAGCAATCAATAATTCCTATAGTTTGCTTAAGTGGAAACATTTATTGATCTCTGTTAATGTCGGTCATTTTTCGTCTTTCTTAAACTCCAGTTAGAGCAATAATATTTTCGTTAATAGCTGTTTTGTTTACATTCTTCCTTCGCTTTAATTATTACGAATTTCACTATTTTGTTAACTACAAAATGTTCGATTTTTGAATTCTAACTCCATTATAGTGCGATCTCCTTCAAAATCCTCACTTGAATACTAAATATCAATACCTTCATTTTACACTTAACCACTGTAAGCCTCACTGTCTCACGAGCATTTAAATTGACAATGAGGTAGTAACCGCCAAAGCATTTAATTTTGTCTCTTCCTATGGGTTCTGGATCGACGTTATTTCCAAGAGAAGAATCGTCATTTCTCATTTGTACTTCACTTATAATGATTTTGTGAGGTTTCATCATGGATTTATGAGGCTCTGGATTTTGCCCCTAGGGTCAACTTAGATCCATTAGCCTTTCCCTTTACGCTGTTTTTAAAAGTCTTTAACTTACCCATTTTGTTTCAATTCAACTAACTTGGAACCAAACGTCGATTAATCTGATTCCTGGTAAATATATTGTGAAGAAATCGACTCTCTAAAAGTAATCTGATTATAGGGGTGTTCGGTGCCTGAATTTATGTTTACTATACAATAGTACCTCATCTCTTTATTATCCAATATGCAATCTTGGAATAATATGAGTTTTTAGTAAAAATACTCTTAAAAGGATTTAAATCATTTCGCTTGGTTTCACTTGTGGTTAACTCTAACACATCGAAGTTAATTAGAAGAAAAGCCATAAAATTATCTAGGTCAAATAGTTAAGTAAGTGCCATTTCAGTGAACATCCAAATCTTCGAAAGTTTCCATTTCCCCCAAGTGGTAGAAATAAGATTGAGAAGGGAGTTTTGCTTTGCCGCGAACAGGTTCATTTTTACCCAATCAATAATGTATTTGTGAAGTTGGTCGCTTTTTTATAACCGTATTTCTTAGGCAGAAGGGGATATAGGGTTCACCACAGGATTTAGATGATGTGTATAAATCAATCTAGAATATAGTTTTTAAAACATCTTAAAAGTGAACGAAAAACTACTCCTTATCTGCATATTCATGAGTGGGATATTTTTTCTACCGCAAAGAAGTTGCATCTTTAAGCCTGAAATTCATAACCAAAGGCCTATTTCTGGATAAATGGAAAAGATGAGATAGATTAGAGAATGCATAACAGAAGGAGTAAATTTCACCTTTCTGAGTTCGTCAGTGCTTAAAAGACTGTCACGTAATTCCACATGCCCAACTTGAACTCCACAAACACCCATTTACGCCCAATCTGAGAGCGAATGAGAGAGAGGGGTAAATGGGAGGTACGCACACGCATATCCATCCAAAACCCACACAAGAGGATAGGAGAACTACAAAAATCCCTCTCTTGCACACACAGCGACCAGGCCATCTAGTGTATGCGTATGTCACATGTTTTGCTGCTCTTTCTCTCCCCTCTCTCATCCCTTAGTCCCCCTTGGACTTAGGCGCGCAAGTGTCAGCTTTACGTCCCTTGCTTCTTCAGTAGCACGTTGCACGCGGTCTACATCCGGTCGCTTGTGTCCCCATACATATGCCCATTGCGTGCATGCACTTATGTGTTTGTCTCACCACACTGCCTGTCTGTATCACTTTAGATAGACGGACAGATAAATAGTGTTTCGTGCAGTGTTGCCTATCTTCTCTTCACAACGTGCGCTAGCTTCAGCGTGTGTGTGCGGTTTGTCTGTCCTCACTCAGAGGATTGAGAGGGGGAGGGGGGGGGGAGTAGGGTGCTAGGGCAAAGAGCGAAAGAGGTAGGCAGCCAAGCTGCGATAAATCATTCATGTACGCCCCGCCGCAGATGGGGAGAGGAGGGCGGGATGTGATTTGATGCGTCGCCGTCGCTGTGTCCGTTGCGGCGGCTGCCCACAAATGTGGCGGCGTGGCTGTGGTGATGGCGTAAGGTGGGGTTGGAGAAACTAGCAGCTGGCTCGCCCCAGCAGTCTCTTTACCCCTACCCTGCCTACACATTCATGCTGCCGGGATTAACACCGCGCTTGGTCTCTCGGCCTAAAGAGAAGAGGGGCGACTGAACAGAATGTGATTTAGAATTGCTAAGTTAGCCCATCATAGAAATGGTTACGCCATGTAGGAGGAGTGAATTCTCTTAGCCGTACTAGTCTCGCCCCTTTTTCCGCTAGAGCTCTGATGAACGTGAAGTTGGATTAGCAGTGTTACAACGGCATTTGTATCACAATGGTCAAGTGCAGAATTTCCACCCTAATACCCAGTGTTGTGTATATATGTATGTTAGTCTTACAATCCACTGCTTTACTGAGTGTAATGCGAGGGTAATATATACTTCTACATTCTACCCTAAATTTAAGGGAGAGTATATGTTTTCCTCTTTCCCATTTTTTTTCGTTAAGTTTGTTCCTGGTAAGCAAAATGTGCCATGAGAGAGTGGTCATTTTCGTTTCCCCTCCCCCCCCCCCTCCAACTATTTTTTTTCGTTTATAAAACTCCACTGAACTATTTAGTAGAGCTTGTGGTATGTAGTGGGGTTGTGGTAAAACTAAGCAGCTAAAGTGGAGGTTGAAACTTTGTATAATATTAGCCAAATATTCATAATGCTATTAATATGATCTTAACTTCATCATTATAGAAGTTCATATTTTATGAAGATTAAGTTTTAGATTTATCCCTTTTCAACATTTTTGAAGTCTTCTACGCCAGGAAATAACAGGAGATACAGTTGAATTTACCGAGCCTAAATATTCTTTTCCCACGAGGTAGATTCAAACTATTTTAGGAAGGTTTTTACGCTTGAAAACCACATCTGTGGAAAATCGACTTGGCGATCAGAGTCTTAAGATGTTCTAACGTTGTGTGTAGTGTCCTGAACTCAGGCTAATGGGATTAACTCTTCATTAATTTGTCGATTATTGAATTTTCAAAGTTAGTCTAGATTTCATATTTTTGGAAATTTATTAACGCGCATGTAAGCTAAATTAATTAACTTGCTAAGGTTTAACTGGCTTACTGGCATAACGCGGTTAGTTATTTGATTATCTAATACGAACTCATTTTATTGATTGATTTTGATTTACAAACATTTAGTAAGCCTGTATGTGCGCATATGGATTAGTTGTGCCTATAAGTAGTAGGCGACAGTCAGTTAGGAAGGTAGATAGTTAGATAAGAGGCTTATAGCCAACTAGCTAGCCAGTTAACCTAGCCTAGCCCAGTCAGCCAAGTTGGGTTAAAAATAGCGGCAACCACACAGCTTTCTCTTGTCTTGCCTTCTTTTTCTCCTAACACACACTGTCGTTCTCTTTCTCTCACCCAGCCATTCTTTCGTCCATTCATTTTCTTTTCTCACTAACCTCCCTCTCTTTCCTTTTCTCCTCCTCATTTCCCTTTTAAGAGAGTAGGGGAAACTGTATAAGCATCGTTCTTTTTTCTCATTCTTCCATTTCTCTCCACTATACGAGAAGCAGAAAGATACTTGAAGATTCTTAAGCATAGTTGATCTTAAATCCTCATCCACTTTCTTCTGATTGATTAAACTTTTGTTAGGTATATAGTTTCCAAATTTCATACAGTTTGCTTAATGGAATATTGTTTTCCTTTTTTTGTGTTTTCAATCTAAACTAGTAAACGAAAATATATGCTATTTCATCTTCCAATTTTAAATAGGCTGTCGGTTAAAAGCTAGCGCATGAAAGATAAAACGGTTATCTGACACAGGTCATTGAAGCCTGGTGGTTATTCCATCTTTTTCAAATAGCATTTACAGCCGTCTCACCTCATTTGGCACTTTACAGGAGAGGGGGTTAAAATATTACATGAGAAAACGATCTAGACGGCTCAATATCATAGAAATAATTTATTTTTACCAATCTCTTAGGCTCAAGTCTACACTCCTATGGCGGTGGTCAGTTAGATCTCTCCGTATCTACAGGCAATCGATCCTTCCAACATCAGCAGTCGCAACAGGCTGCTGCAAATTCCCCCTACGGGGCAGATTCGGGCCAATCTCGGTTCACATACGAGGAACAGCCTGAACAGCCCGTTTACTACAATGTAAATCCCCGTTCTAGTGGCGGCAATTCGGTATCGGCACCCGGATTACCCCCGCCATTGGGCATGTATGAACAAAATTACCGCAATTGCTATCAAAATAACCCGGCTTCGATGACTGCAGCGGCAGTTGCAGCTGCCTACAATTACCATTATCAACAACAGCAGCAGAATCAGATGCACCAACAACAAGAAACGGAATCATCCTACGATCACCACCATCGAAGTGTGCAACAACATCCATCCTATGACTATGTGCACAATCGATACACGTTTTGACCGGGATTGTGACGCTACAGCAGAAGGAGTAAGAGTAATAAAAGTAGTCCTTTTCGGCCTCCTGTTACTACAACTTCGTGTAAATTATGATGCTTTGCTGTAGTGGAACTTCCATTTTCTCTCAATCCTTCCTTCACCCAAGACCCAGATGTGCAATATTGTGACTGACGATAAGATTTAAAACCCTCTTAATCCCTCCTCCCTCCGTGTATCATAGTGTTGCGTGCTTTGCAATACAATGCCGAAGATCACTCCCTATATATCGTGTTTGATCCCTTCTCCTCCCCCCTTATCTCTAAATGACCAACTCCTCTGCTGTTTCTCAGTCTCTCAAGGTCGTGTACGTGTGTTATACCTTTTCCCTCTCCGTCTTTTGGTGTTTGTCTGTGTGTATGCATGTTTGTTTGTGAACTCAATCATACAAACAAACTCCTTGTGTGTATAAAACCAGGGGAATCGAAGTGACGAAGATACTACTGATAATATACTACTAATATTTGTAAACGGATATTGAGGTGTGTGACGCGCGATCCCGATAATGATTGTGAATTCACTCACCCATATGAAATTCTGTACGTTTCCCTTCATCTATTCACCTCAAAATATAAAATTCTACTACTACTATTACGCTCGATCACTCACCGAAAGGTTCTCTGTTTGAATTTGGAACTTCTCTCTTTCGATCTTTCTCTGCCCCAATCTTGAAATTGATGATCCCTTCTATCACCGGTATCCTATATAAAATATCTCACTGAGAATCCATTTGTTCCGCAATCTCCTCCTATCTCTTCCTCCCTTTATTCCCCCTCTATCACTCACTACATCATTGCGCATATGTCAACTATAAATTGGTATTCACATATACTGCTTATACTACTGATTTGGGTCTCTCAGTACTGGCAAATTATGAATATGAAGAAAAATCTAGAGCAAGTAGGTTAAAGAAACTTTGATCCTTTTATAAGAGTTTTTGGAGGGGCAAATATGAAATAATATGCACCGCTAGTGTGTATGGTGTTAATTGTGCTGTGCTCTATGACACTCTGGTTAAAACGAGGATCATATGTTTATCAAATAAAGCAGAGATTTTATCTAACCAGTAGTTGAAACCATGTTTGGGCATTAAAAGCGCCAGGCAGTGTTTAAAATTGTGATCCTAACTAGTGAACTTCTAGCATATTAAAGGCTCAGTCGGAAGGCTTGTGGACTTAAGGTTGGAAGCAGCGAAGAAGCGTAAGAAGAGTAAATTAGAATAAGGACATTTGGATAGAGATTAACAGGGGAAGGGGGTGTGGGTGGAAAACTCGCTAAGCTATGCCTCAAAAGCTTCACAACAAGGTGAGTGAGCAGTGAAATTAGGGAAGTAGTAAGTGAGCTCACTCACCTCTTGTTTAGTACGCTGAAAGTGCTGATTAAAGGTGGGTGTGAATTAACCGAGGCAAATTGATAAGTAAAACGGGGCGAAGTTCTATATGCACTAGGGAGAGAAGCTCTTTTGTGCCGTGTAAATGCTTGGAGGTCTTATTCCTGCTGCTGTGATCCATTTTCACAATTTATTCAGACCCAGAGAAATGGAGGGAATTGATCAACAAGAGACATAACAACAATTATACAGATTTGAGCCTTGTATGTGTTTATGGGAAAGGGCAAGATTATTCGATGGAACAGATTTAGGCTCTATTTGTGTAGCCGCTAAAAATGTTGGATAAATTCACTACCGATTGATACGTTACTACTACTACTACTACTACTACTACTACTACTACTACTACTACTACTACTACTACTACTACTAAAAGTGCAAACTATGAGTTCACAAATTTCAGAATAGTCCTTGTAAAAGAGGTACAATGGGGAGCATTGATTTTTCAACAATACCTTTTATGAAGCCATAAAAAGGGCAGATTGGAAATTCGCACCCTTGAAATATGGTTATCTCTGCATAGCTTTAGCTACTACTACTAGAATCTCGTTCCTAATAACTTAATTCCTCCACTCATGTTTTTAGGTCTTCCTTTAAAGCCTAGTTTTCAAGTTTATTCAGTGAAACTGAATAAACTAGAGGCTTACATCAACCAAGATCTGAACTCAGTGGCATTTCATTAATCTCGTTCAGTTCAAAGTTGGCCGAATGCTAAAGAAAGCGTACTCCTGAGTTAACGCAAAAATAAGATAGGGTGGTGGCACCATCTTAATAGGTCGCTGCTGTAATTTCAACCAAAATTTCTCTTCGTTTGATTTTCAAAAAAAACTCTTTGGTTGGTAACTGAAATTAGATAAAAAGCAACGTATCTCAATGCTAAAGAGTTGGTATTGAGTGTGCCAAACGATGAGTGGAAAAATAAACCAATCTTCATTAGCCCCTTTAGCTCAAAATTTTTTGCGAGAAGAAATCTTGCCTATGTTCTCTTTTTTAAGAAATTAATAAACATCTCTTTTGTCATTAGTAAAATAGTTGACACAACAGAGAAAATGATAGGTAGGTCAATAAGTAAAAATATCTGAAGATGTTCCAGAGCATTCGTTCGGGTATTCTAGGCTGCTCAAGAATTCCAAAAGTTCTGTGGAACTATTCTTAGCGGTCTTTGTACTGATCAGAGTATACGGATTTATGCTTCTATGCTTCGCTAATTTTTCACTTGAACAATTGACTCCAGCTTCAGGGTTTATCAACGAACTGACACATCTGAAGATATTCGATTGCTCTCTAGTTAAAGAACTAATAATTCATGTCCGTTAATGTAAGAATCGGTTCTTATCCATTAAGGTATAGCCAATATGAGGTATTTCTGACGTTTCATAATAACCCACAATGAAATTCGCTTTTGTTTTAATTGGGACATAGAAGATGGCCTTGAACATCACAGTTAGTGCCTCTTTTTTTTTTTATTTCCGCTCAAGCGCACTCAACTACGACATCCCTACCTGTCTATAATTAGCTACCACTCTCTCATCCGCTTGACTGCTCCCAATTAAGCCCTTCCCTAGTTTGCTTACTCAACCCGATCCAGTTAAGTTACTTGCCCTTTGCATTAAAGAGTACAACCTACTATGTGGACAAAAAATGCGGTTAGTTGATGCGAGTAAAAAGTAGCTATTACAAGTTTTAATCATGCAATAGCATCCGAGCACACAGAGATTAGGAAATTGACCTTGTGAGGGATGAAACACGGGGATAGGGTTGAAAAGGAGCAACAGCAGCGTCTCCATTTATTTAAAATGGGAAATTTCAGAGATGTCCATTTTCTAATAATGGGCATTATTCGATTTGTAATACCCCTAAACGTTCCAACGCCCAATTTTCATGACTTAATACTTGAGTCTCCGGACGAGGTCATGTCCGCGATATTCACAGATTGGTGATTAATTAACTTACCTGATGGCTTAGTCACGCCACTTTAATGTATGCATCTTCCAATGACGAAGAGTCTATAGATGACACTGTATTTGTGTCCTTATTTTTTGTTTGTGGTGGTCAAGGCCGTTAGGTCTCCTAATCCTAATTGAGATTTTGAAGAAAGTCTCTTCTAGTGATTATTGCGATAATAAATAAGCCTGATATTGCTCAGTTTTTTATTTTGGGTGAAATTGTCACAATTAGCTAGAGCAGTGCAAAGTAGAGTTTTGATAATGAGGAATCGTCTGAATATCAGAAATAGTTAAGCCGTCTCAGAGGGTTTAGATCAGTGTCAGGATGCAGAACTCCAGGGCATCGAACGGATTTAACTAATCCGAATTTGGAGTCCCTCAGTTTGTCTGCTAATCACTTAATGTAATTGTCTATTGCTTCATAAAATAGAATTAACAATTCAACCACTAGGCTACATAATTTAAGTTCATGAGAGTTACCTCAAAACGGCAGTGTTGAGAGACAATTCACCAATAGGGGGAAAGGGAAATTTGACCAAACCTTCTTGGTACAATTCTCTCCCGAGCTCCAGATAAGCAAAGAACAGCTGGTGCATACTAGGTACGATGTCGTTACCTTTGTAAAATGTCCTAGAGATTAAGACACAATTGTGACCTCTACCTTACCGTTAAGTTTATAGCCCGAATACCAGAATTAAACATACTCGGCATTGATTTAAGTATTGATTCAAGTAATACAAAGTATTGATATTAGGTTGTTTATATTGAAGGGAATTCGAGCGACGGCAGGAGGCTCAATGTGGAACAAAGACTTCAAGAGCTCGTTTTTCAGCTGTCTTAAGTCTTCTAAAGGACATGTGTGTTAAAATGTCTTATCAGAATTTCATCCTCAATTCGAGTCCCTCAAGGAAATTTTCGGTTGACTTTTCGGTTGTCAGGTACCTGTATTATAGCAGTCATAAGTCTAATGTTAGCCCCTAATGAAAGTAAGTCAATCTCCACACCTAGAAATAATTAATTATACTTAAATGAAAGAATATATTGATATATATATATTGCATTGCATTCCCCCGAATGTCCAGGAACGCAATGATTTGAGCATAGTTGTCAAAGTAAGTGTTGATAATTGTTGTGTAAACGTTGGTTTTCTTAAGCAAAGACTTGCATTTATTCATATTTACTAATGGCATTAAGACGTGATGTTATCACAAAAAAGATTCAGGAATGATACTCTTCTACTCAAGATCTGTGTTTGAAGGAACGTTCCAGATTCTCGAACTGCACCAGGCACCTCGCTATTTCGTAATCATACCTAACCTTCGATATCTCTTATATTTCAAGTAGTTTGATTTCGCTTTTGATAATTTATTAATTTCATGCTCTAATTGCCTCAAATATTTTAAGCACGAACGATGGAAAGCAAGTTTGGTGATGTTATGGTGGAATCTAAAATATGCAATATGTGGTTATACATACTAAAGTGTCACTGCCAAACCCCCACTTACAAAACTTGGCTAGAAATAGGAATTAATTCTCTGCTTCTGTTTTGAAGTTAACTCCTCTGAGTGAAAATATCGACGAAAACCACTCGGATGTGACTTTTCATGCTGTGAGGAATTCGTAGGTCGCAAATTATCAAATCAACATAGTTCAAGCATTTGAAAGTTCTCGTTAATGCTTGCAAGAAATTAAAGTAAGATTATTTTAACTTCTTGATTTTCTGCCTAACCAGCGATGTTCGCCGTTCGATGTGGATTGCCAAAATTATCTTATTAATTAATGAGTCATCATTGATAGGCATGGGCCATGTTTGTCCTCCATACTATGGATCTAAGTTAAAACACTAATCGGATGGTACTTCTCACTGCCAAAGTAATGCAACCTGGCTTGCAGTATCTCCGTACTTTGCTGCTTTCTTAAGTATAAGTTGACCAATGATCTCAATAAAAGTGCGTGTCTTCAGTAGAAGAAAGACACCTCGGAAGCTTTGTGATAACGCAGTTATCAGCTGGCAATTTTACTCCACTCGAATTATCACGACAGACAACGGTTTCGAATCGGTAGATTTTGATTTTAGGATTTCCTGAAAGTTGCTGTTGCGTCACTATAAGTTACACATTCTAGAATTTATAATTTTTTCATAACTTAACCAGCTACAACTGTTCAGACTCTAGGAAAAGAGAAGGAAAAAGGGTCTGTGGCTCAAACAACGGTTCACTTTGGTGAAAATAGATTCATTGGTTTAGAATCGGATATTGAGTGGAAAATGTGCTAACTGGTTGATCAGTATTGGCAGCAATGGGTTCTTCACTGGTGGTCCCATATATCCAAGCCTAAGAGTAAAAGTCCAAAAATCAATAGTTCAGTACATGAAGGATGAACCTACAAGTGCATCGAGTGCACTCCTAGTGTAATCAATCGAATGCCCTAAAAATATTCGACTTGGTCCCCTAAACAACTAATATTTGTATACTGATTCTTATGTCAGTCTTAGCAACATTTGAGCCAATTATACAAATTTTCAGAATTAATTTTTTAAAAGATTGCAAATAGAATCAGCTAATTAGCAGAAGAGACCAATCCTTCCAGATGACATTAACAGTCGCTCAAGTTAATCAAACGTTTTGTATACCTTAAGTAACACGGACAAGACATGAGTCAACGATCAAACCATAAATTTGGAATACTATAACACTATACTATGAACTCTAGAGAATAGAGCTCATTATGATAAATAACGATATGATGGATTCAGCTTTTCAATGTGTTGGGACTTTACTTTAAATACTCGCCTCACTGTTTTTCCTTTCTCTATATTCAAGGGCCAGGAAAGTGAAAGTGATACTTCTTGGGCTTTTCATTGTTATAACGCACATTAATACAAAATACTACAATTTTAATTGTGGAACCAAGTGGGATTGAGAGGGGATCGAAAAGAATCAGTGATCGACGTCTACACAACGAAGTGTCTTAATTCGTCTGATTTTCGATTTTGAAACATATAACACTTGTTAAATTAGAGGCATAACCACTTTAACGCATTTCTTTCCTTCAGTGATTGAGAAGATAAAATGATATTGTGATATTCAGTACCTTTCAGTCTTACAGACCAGAGATGAGATAGTCATCAGTTTGGCTGTTTGGTTATTTTCAAGTCATGTTGAAGGTGGTCAGAGACACTACGCTTCCTTTAGAATTTTCAACTCCACTTCATTCAAATACATTTTATCAGCGAGAATGGATGGTGACTAGAACCCACCTGAGCAGAGAAGGTGATTAGCTTGTCTCACTGAATATAGGATGCAAGTACATTGTGATCGTTGCTCAATGCTCCCTCAACACCGCGAAAATAATTGGAGAATTGCAGTAGAGACTACGAGGCTGTTGTGACCAAAGAAAAACATGACAGAATACCTGATTTAATGATGATGAGGGAAAAAGAATTGGAGCACTAGGGAATAGGAATTCAGAAGCTGCTAATGAAGACCTCTGCTACTACAAGCTGTAACAAACGTGCTTCGCTGTGATTAATTTCTCACAGAAAAGGCGCACGAGAATATGAAGAAACTTCTAAACGAAGTGAAACAACCTGCTGAAGCACAAATAGTCTAGTCTTTTTCAATGAGACAGACTATTACCAAGATTAAGAAGCACAACAATCTACCTAACAGATGGCTAGGTTTGCATATAATCCAAAGGAGACTTCTCCAGTCATGCTGACTAAATTTCCCCAAATTGTCATGCTTTTCATATGTGTCCTCCTCCATCGACGACAAGGGTAATGCGATGAGATGTGATGCCTCCCTCCGGATTGTCTTTTCAAGAAGTGCTTGGGTTGAATTCAGATGAATACGTGGAATTGCTCACCGCTGTAATTAAGACCTGTATAACCAACGAGAGCAGCCATCAATTGGCCATATGTATGGTGGCAGTAGTATTGCCCCCCCCCCTCCACTCCACTCCTCACCCCTCAAAAGATATCTTACGCGAAGTAAAAAATGTACAACTATACCAGTCCCAATGTTTGGCCTCTGAACTCCTATTCCCAGATCGAAACCCTATGTACTATTATGTCGAAAGACATTAATCGCCTAGCCTATACTAAAGCAGCTTTAAAGGCCCTTCCCAGGGAAAGTGCAAAATTAGCCCTGGGCGCATTGAGGCTGTAACAGATGCAAGTGGCGGTTATTTTAAATATAATTCCTTGACAGCGTAATTTCTTTCAAATCTATTAACTTTTATTCCCACCAACCACATTATTTCATTTTCCTGACACCCCCGGTGTAACCAATAAGGCAAGCTGTCTATTTTATTGAAATAATCAGCCCATGCACTCCTCAAATAGAAACCGCATTTTCGCACCATCTGTCATAAAACCAAGTCGCACACTTTGAAGAGAAATGGGAAATTAGAAGAGGAATCGAGCTGATCCCACGAACTTCGTATTTCTCACACTGGAACTGCGTTTTCTCCCACAGATTTACTCTCAAAATACCCACTCTCCTCCACTTTTGCATCGATCACCAATGACACATGACTAATTACTAAGTTCCTTTTCTCCATGTAGGTAGGCAGTAGGAAGACTTACTATTGAGTTAATCCACTTTTGCACTGATAGCTCATGGGCACTTGAGTTTAATTAGCTTTAATGATTGTTTCTGTATTTGCTTTTTCTGTGACAAAGGTGCCTTTGAATTGGTGGTGTCCAAAAGCTTCTGGATAGATCATGTAATTATAACTTAAGGCAGTGAATTGTAACCATATTAAGCTAAACATACAAAAAAGTTGGATCTACAATTTAAATTATGTACAGCTCTCTTTTGATACTCTCGCCGTGCTCTGTCTCCCACCACCCCCCCCCCCCTCTACCCGTCATTACTTATTAGTTTACTTTGCTGTTTCCCAAGTTCTGATGCTTTCTCAGAATAAAGCATTGTACTTTCTAATGCAGCAGGAAAGACACATTTGTATGTGTCATTTTGAGGATGAGATAGTAACCAATAACGAATCTTTCAAATTCATTCATTCTCAGATGAAGGCTTCTTCCGCTGTTTAATGCAAGGAATTATAAAATAAGTAATGATAATATATATATATATATATTAAAATGTTTGTTGAGAGGCATCAAAACTGGATATCAAAGGTATGATACATAACCATCGATGAGACATTTCCCAAGGGAAGACGAGTTAACCGAGGAATCTCCGTTCTGAAACCAATACTCCTGCATTGTTACACCTTCACTTAGAGTTAAGGCATTGTTGCCTTAAAAAACTCAATCGCCTGAGGTTCTGAGAACATTACTTCGGAGATTAGATGTCAGAGCGATTGCACTTTTGATAGACTTCAAGGGCTAATACACCTTGCATATGTGAAATTTAACTAACTTAACTTTGTCTGGTTGTAAGTAGCGTGTACTCAGACGTTCCTAATGCAGCAGATTGATAGCGGTGCCACATTTGAGAAGCTTTTGTTTGTATATAGAGCTCACTCAAGTTTAAATTATTTTTAATTGACTATAGTTAGCTGTAAACGCTTCTTTGCGAAGCGTTCGACGTAAATTTACCTTAAATTAGATTGACCTTAACCAGAGTGGTTCTCTTCTAGGTATCTGAACAAATAAATTCCTTACCACTGTGCTCAGTCTTGATCCTCGTTAGACATTGGAAAATTGGAGTAATAGGAGAATTCAATTGTCTTCTATAAGTCATGACACTGACTTGTGTTCGATTTAAAAATAGCATTCAAGTTCCTCAAAAAGGCGACGTTTTAAAGAATTCTTGATTCATGTTAGCTAACACTATGTTAGGATGCCCATATGCTAAAACAATTAAAGAGTTTACAATTTATTGCAAAGAGTACGAAAAGATGAAAATTAAACATTTCCCTGTCTTCTGGATACCTACACAGACCCTTGGTTAATTGGTGAAGTGGAACTCTTTTCATAATGAATTTGTTTCCAGGTGCCAAATAATGTGCGTACACAACCAAATTGAAATTTTGATTACAACGGCAAAACGACAAACATTGCAAAACCCAATAACTAGTTTAAAAGTTGGCAGGTATAAAAGAATTCCTTGGCTTATACAAAATATACAATACACAGATTATCAAAATAGTTCTATTTATAAATGCTTGGGATGCCTAAGTAACGGGAAATTTTGCTTCACAGAAGGAATGACCATTTTCTTCATACTCCCTTCGAGTGACTAGATATTGGTTGTGATCCTCTGGATTTGAGGCCAAGAGGGCTCCACCTTGCCAAGCGTAGAATTGAGGACTGAAATTAGAGAGAAAACGAGCATTATATATCAATGGATGGGGAGGGGGAGGGGGGTGTGCGATATACTTACCCCCACGTGGTGCACCCTGGGCAGTCTATAAACCGGCAGTTGACTTCAAACTACCATGACCCCACTGTATGTCATATTCCACCACTTACACAGTACTTACCTCTCATTTTTATCTAACTTTGTATCTGTCCCTCATTTACATCTGTGAATTACCCTTCTATTCCCCCTCTCGACTTTTAGTGACTTTGATGTTCCTCCCCTCTGTGGCCCGAAGTCAACTAAAAGGCTAATTATAACTATCATAAAGCCTGCCATTTGATATAAATATATCAATGGTGTAATAGCCTCACACACTGCCAACTTAGCACAGGATATGGATTCATATTTAAAAGAAGGAGATAATCATCTCACAGACTAATAATATACGTAAAAAATGTTTAGTCCGAGATTTGTTAACCAAAATTCTCCACATCGAAGTTTATCTGGATTTATTTTACCCTCGAAGATAAACCGCATGACTTATTCACCAAAGGAAGGTTGGGTTTGATGTGAAGAATTAAAATGAATGAATAAGTCTCACGGTAAATTAAATAAAGCGAATTTTAACAAGTAACTTGGAGTTAGTGGATTAGGGAGAAGCAGTTACATAAAATCTCAGCTGAAATAACTAGTCCTACTCTTTCCAAATATGCGTAGGATTTACCAAGAAGGCTGAAAAAGAAGACACCAGGGAACCCAACAAAGACACGAACCCCTAACACCTAAGTGAGAAGCATTTTCAATATCGAAATAATTTATATTTAAGTAAAATGTGCACGTGTCATCTGTTAAGATAAATGAGAAAACTAAAGCGTCAACCCTAGAATACTTTTGAGTTTTCGACGGCGGGTTTGATTTCCAACAGAGCACATCCTTAACAAAGATAAGCATTGGAAAACCCATTTTTAAATGAGCATAGGAATTAGCCTAATCAAATCACAAATTTAATTTATATGAATGAAAGTCAAGCATATCTAAATGGACAACTAGAACAATTATTAATCTTTTCCTCATCAATTGATGTGGGTGACCAACCACTGTGGTTAATTCTGGTCGGCAAGAGAGGTGGTAGAATGTGAGTTCCTCATATTTTCCTTCTACCTAATTCAAACTTAGTGGCAAAATCTCCTCACGGAGCTGGGATGTCCTGCATAAGAGAGACGGAAATGGAGAATAGCAGAAAGGTAGATAAGAGAGCAGAGAAAAGACCACAACAATAGTAGCTAATCCAGCTAGTCTTCGATAGAAAGCCAACATAGTTCAAAGCCGCAGATTTTTGGTTTATTTTGTGATGATTAATTTCCTAGTTTGTCTCCGAGTCAACCCCCCCCCCCCCCCCTCCTCCTCACCCTTATGACTATAAGGACGTAAGTCACTTCTGACAGCTTGACAGTGGGCACCTAGATCGCGGTGGCAGAAGTTAGACTTCATTGAATTAAAACGGTGCAGAAAGAGTAGTTACAAAATTTTTATAAAAATTGACACAAAGTGACTTTGAAATCACAGCCTTTTCGAACACTTTCTGCATATACACTTCCATTTTTTATATTTCCAGCTTTCGTCTTTCCAGTAGCGAAGACAGCAGATACGTTTACAGATGAATCTAACTGCCTCTTCTTCTATTAACTTAAGGACACAAGCAGGGGCAGAGTAATAAACTAGGACACAGCCACAGTGATATCTGGCAATTACCGTTGACCCTAGCTGGTCGTTCTAGCATCATCATCAATA
The DNA here is from genome assembly GCA_000469805.3 of Hymenolepis microstoma. Taxonomy (NCBI): domain Eukaryota; kingdom Metazoa; phylum Platyhelminthes; class Cestoda; order Cyclophyllidea; family Hymenolepididae; genus Hymenolepis; species Hymenolepis microstoma. The sequence goes on from LR215989.1 coordinate 30,778,461, forward strand.
TAAGGGGAGGAAAATGAGACATGAGAGAGGAGATATATTAGAAGGATGATGGACATATTGACACAATATGCACATGATGGGTAGTTAGGGGAGAGAGGAAGATAAAGCAAGACAGACAGCTGTGCCTTTCTATCAACTAACTGAGGATGAAAAGCTAGGATTAGAGGAAGGAAGACAGAGGGGAGTAAAATTATAGCCCAATTTCCCAAGGCACAGACGGAGGCGCAGACATCTTCATATATATCGGCAACGCACACACACACACACAGCCATCGTCGCAGAGTTAATGACAGACTGTGGGAAAACCCCACCCCAGATGTGACCTGATGATGATAAAGATTGGTGATGCGAGGTGACAGATTTGGTGTGGTGTGGGTGAGTGGTCACCTCGTTAGGTCGAGCTATCACGATGATGCTGCTAAAGCCTGATGATGAATCATCAGACGAAGAGAACACATCCAACGGGGTTTTGTCCTTTAGAAAGGGCAAGAGCAGGGGCACGAAAGGAGGACGTATGGACGTACAGAATATCTTATACAACTCCACCTCCTCCTAGAGTGAGTAAATGAGTCAACAGTTGTCCCCGCAACTAGACCTCTCAGCAAGCAATCGAGAATATCGAGCAGGACTAGTGAGCTGTTTTTGCCCTCAGGATAGAAGCGACGGACAGTGGACTAAATAGCCAGTAGCCAAAAGGGAGTGAGGGTAGGGTAGGGGGCAGGAAAAGAAGGGCTATTAGGGGGCTGGAGAAGAGGGAGTAGGAGGAAGGTAGCAAGCAAACGACCAACCAAACAGGAGACAGGAGGAGAATAACGGCTTTGCCATTACCGCGAGCGAATGCTGCTCGGAGCACTTAAATACACAGTAGTCTATGATTGTAGGGCTCGGTCTCTTCCATCTACTTATCCTCCTACTCCCATACTTCTGCACAAAAGCTGACTAGTAGTTTAGAAACTTAAGAAAGGCCAATCAATAAGAGTGAAGAAAAAGGAGAAGGTAACATCCTCTTGATTTTATTATATAGCCAACACGTACAATTGGTATTCATAGCAGGACATACAGAGATGAGAGAAGATAATTTATGTGGTCAAATAGGAAGGATTCGGATCATAAAGAGTAATTTCTAGTCAAATGTTCACCAAAAGTAAGGGGAGAAGTCAGGTAGAGAGAAGAGATCATTGAACTAGGAATCTAACAGATTGTAATGGTGCAATAGAAATTAAGCTAGGAACTTCAAACATTGAGAACTTATTTAGGAAACAAATTAATGGAAGGGGAGGGAGGTGGAGAGGGGAGAAAATACCAAAATATTACCTCATAAACTGATGGCAAATTTAACTTGGTCCATAAATGCAAGAAAATTTAGATTTTAGGATTACATTGCGAATTACATTTAGCAGAGTCCAAATTCAAGCTTCCACAAGTCTATATAGGATGAGAATTTGACATTTTCGATGCCCCGGGTTTTCGCGTATTGAGACAACGTGCAAACTATTCAAAAGGTGTAGGAGATAATAATCCCTCTCTAGCTCACATGGTAGCATATTATTTTAATTAAAAGTATTTAGGCAGAAAAGTCATCATCATGGTAAGTTGCTGTTACCACATGAATAACACTCTAATTTTAATTCAGTCTACCGATTACCTTGCCTGTATACCCAGGCCTGGAAATGAAGTCACCCACATTGAAATAGTTCTTGCTAATAAAGTCGCCGACCAATCCTTTGCATTTAAAGGGGGTATTTCCACAATAATGTAGCGAAGAGAAATGTTTTGTTGGTTTACAAGTGGTCTACCTTATTCCTCTGGATCTGGATGTTCTCCCAGAGCCAAGGTGGTCTTTGATGACGGAATTAAGGCGTATTAAGGCCCATTTTTCTCACTAGGATATGCCATTCCTCATTACTTTCAATCACAATGAGCGCATACGTGTTTGACACCCATTAACACACGATCAGGAATTTGAAGAAATTCTCAAGCTGATTAATATTGATCTATGAAGAGACAGCCCAATGCGAATTTTCAATTTAGAGGGTGGGGGTGGAGAGGGGCTTTAGTAAACGTCTTTACCCACTTGCGTTATATCTTCGCGCTGTGATCGTAAAAACACAGGAACTTAAATGAAAGCGGGGAATGTTGCAAGATTATAACCTCTTCTTTTGCATCAAACTGCGAAAGAGAAACAGAAATGTAATAAGAAGACATTTACCCAAAAGGAGTAGACTGTTGATATACGGACATATATAGGGAAAAAAACAATAATTATCGAACTCGGCTAGTAAAGTGTTCTACCTTTTATCTGAAGACAGCAGCAAACTCCACAAAATTAGTTCCCAGTACCTAAGCACAGTAATTGATAAAAAATCTACCAAAAACATCATCTAAAATAAAACTTCAACATCATCGATAGCACGATGGAATGCTAAGGCAAAACTCCTGCTACATCCTAATCATATCAGCAATGCGGGTGAGTCGACAATAACCTAGATAAAATGCTATCACCTTATTTCGACGCACTTTTGCAATTATCTCATAGCAAGACAGTTGAACCTTCCACCCTACTTTGTTCTTTTGATTTGACCCTCTGTTTAACCTATGGTTCATTTTACACCCTCTGTCTTTAATATCTTATTCGTGGTGAAAATTCGATGAGTACCCTATCGGTAGAGCTATTTGGTCGGTTCATATTGTAGGCTCCAACGATCGAACATTGACATTCACGAGGTATACATATGCTTAGGCGTTGTAAACTTGAAGTATATGTATACAGAAAGTGGGTTAGCCTGTTTCACTGACTTTTAAAGCAAAAAGTAAACAATTTTAGCCAGTAAGAAGATCAATACGAATCCTGATGCACTGGGCATGAGAATAGGAATAGAAAAAAAACTGATGAGAAAAAAATTCTACGATAACGCATTAGTGTGTGATGAAGTAGATTGAAATTAGATGAGGAAGTTACATCTTTGCATACCGAAGATCTGACGAACAGGTAAAAATACTGCCAAGTGATCACATAATGAACGAAAATGACCTATTCAGTTGCAAGAAAATACAATTGGAGAACTGGCGTCTTCCAATACTCATATTAGGTGGAGGGATAGCATCATGGACCTCCGCAGGCAGAGACTCAACTTCTGCTGGAACCGAATATTGGCCAGACTTGTGCATTACGGTTGGCCCCATTCCACTCACCAGGTATGCACTAGTAAGCATCGATTTTGTAGACGTTAAACAAATATGGTATCTAAATGTAGCTGGAGAAATTCAGGAATCTTAACTAAGCTCAGAGTTAAAGATAAATTCTCAAACGGTAGAATGCTTTGCTATTTCTGTTGGTATGCCAATAACCTCTTATGCTCAGCCTCTTGTAAGTCTGCAGCAGCCCTAACCCACACGTATTTGGAGCGTAGGGAGAGAGATTATAATTTCAATATCACTAATCGTGTTATTGCCAAAGCCTCTCACATCCTGCAGCTGGTATTTATGTTTATAGATGAGTGCAGACTATTTGTCTATGTAATATATTCTCTCTCTCTCTCTCGCTCAGTAGGCGGGCTGTGATTAGTTATGCCGCGGATTACTTAGAGAGATCCAATAACAAGGACACATCTTCCATAGGGTTCACAAAGCGAACTATTTTCAAGACAGCAGAATCATTCGGTTAATATCGATTAGTTTATTAAGGGGAGATAGATTGTTCAGTTGCCTACCTTTCGCCAGTGTTTCTCTTTGAAAATTTGAGCTTGTCAGAGGGTTTAGACATCGCATTTTTTAAAAATTTAGTCCCTTGATGAAAGGTCCGTAGAAAGCGGTTATTTATTACATCAAGTGTGCAAGAGAAAAGGCCGTTGACAACCGGTAGAAAAGCATGTAAAAAATCTAGAATTGCCCTTAAGGAGCAGTTATGTACGCATTCATTTGAGGAATAGACGAACGACAGGGTTCACAAAAATAATTGCTTGGAAACTTCAACATTTTCTGGCACATATATCAGTAATACTGATTGGCATATGAGTAAGAAGAAGTATGATGTCGACTTAGCACATATTCTAACAAAGAATTCTAAACTATAGTATATATTGAATCGTAAGAGCCCCCCGAAGGCACAGACTTTGTTTATATCCCTTGGGATAGTTGTGAAATTCGAGTTTGTCTAAACTCAGTGGCCAATCTTCAAAAATACTCCAATAATACCTCAATCTAACACTGCCAGATTTCCAAGATGTAGGATATGAACCAAAGTTGAACTTTAGCACACCATAAACTGTCTAGACCTGTCAAAGTTAAGTTAAACACAAGCACTCCAACATTAGCAGATATTATTGTAAAACAGTGAGAAAAGTAACGTGATACCCATGCCTGTGCGGCTTTGAAAAGCAAGTGCCCCTCCTCACCGTGACAAAGGTGAAGACCACAAAATAGGCATTATCAGACAGACGTACACATGCTGGTAAGGCTGAGTGACTGCTGAATGTAGGCGGTAAGCAAGTGCGCATATGCAAATTGCCGCCAAAGCCAAACTATCACGTGAGGTTGAAAGCCCACGCTCATCTGCAAATGAGGGTGCAATCGGCTAAAGTCATTGAAAACCCATACATAGACGGGTCTACGTAGTACTAGCAAGGTCATAGAGGTAACACAGCAACTAAGAGACCATCCGAAAATGACCAGCTTGACTCGGAAGCTTGTTAGTAAAGTAAACATCTCCATCACGCCCATTGCCACTGCAGCTCAACGCAGCCATATGAAGTTGTATGGACCACTTAAAGCGATCAACAGTGGAGGGAGGAGGGGGAAGGAAACAAGATATTACGTAAACTGTTGCTGCCTCTAGGCCTGGCCTATCCCTGGCGAGGTACCTGTAATTTACAATCTCGATGGAGCTGTATGCGGAGCAAAGCCCAGCACACATGCACATGATTTCATTCGGCGAACTCGAGTGAACTGAACTACCCGCACAAACAAGAATCGTCTCCTAGACTCTAGTGCTGGACTTTTGTAGGGCTTTGCTGAATATGTTGCGGACTGGAGAAAATTTTGGAGATGATAAAGTGAAATCTACTTGCTATGCTAAAAGGAAATAGGGAGGGTCACTAGTGTAAGATAATGAAATATCACTAAAGCCTACAAATAAAGAGCATACAACTGCATTTTCTAATAAAGTGGATAAGAGGAATTCATTGAAATACATATAGTATGCCTTCTTCCTCCGAGTCTGGACGAGTCAGTAGAACTGAAGTGGTCAAGCTCACAAGAAACAACGGTATACACGTCAAATGGATTATGGCAAAAAAATCACCACAACGCCGTTATCCATTCAATTGAAACTCGTCTGCATTATAGAGAATAGGAATAGAGAACTTATAGAGGGTAAAATAAATGATTTCGGTTACTTGTTCACATTCAGGAAAGCACAAACTGAAGTCAAACATGTCAGGATAGACACTGATATAGAGAAGAGACGCACATTAACAACTTTAGCACTTCAAATTTGATCTAAATAAAGCAAACAATAAAAAACATATTTCCGATTTTTTTGTGGTAGGTAAACTATGATGAGGGCTAAAAATGCCAACAGAAACACCGTTTGATTTGGAATAGATATTTCACAGTCACTCACTTGTAAGCCATAGATCAATCAAAACGAAGTAGAAGAAGAGGGAAAACAGAGTGAAAAGAGAGAGAGAAACAGCAACTGAAACTAGTACTACTCTCCTACTTCCCTATTTGTTATTTCATTGTTTTGTGCCCTCCCTTCCCTACGATGAAACGAGTGGGCGAAGGGCAGAGCTTGTAGATTGTCTACGATTAGTATTTAAATCAAGAGGAGAAAGGGTGAGTGAGCCTCGGATTATCTAAACAAGAACGAACAGAACAAATGCAAGGTAGGTACAAAATAAGCATTACTGCTGTACTTTCCGAGTAAATGCATTAACAAAATGTAGGCGACATATTCCCTTCTTCGAGTACTTAAAGTGCATTCACATATCGATTATCTTTTTACACACCACATCTGGCCATACAGTCTCGTTCATATAAAAGTGCATTGTACGCCTACTGCGACATGGTGAGTCAGCTCATTTGCAAAAAAAATATCCTGACTCCCACTCAAATCCTAACGTCTTAGTATTAGATGCTGTTCTTTAGGAAAATTCTAAATTTGGCAAATGAATTCAATGTATGATAACATCTTCAAACAGAGCAGACATTTCACCCTCTGATTGCGAATTGGTATGTTTTGTACTGAGAAGAGAATGTGTCAAGATATAAAGTTTCAACGAGTGAGATTGGTAAAAGTTGTGAAAATAAAATTAGATTGTTCTATTGACTCGAATTCAGTAATATTGAACTGAATTTCAGTAGGTCTTTCTTGTTATTATGGACCACTCAGTATTACACTTAGGGGTAGTTAAAACAAACTCATATTCAGGAAGGCAGTAAATGAACAGACTCAAAGGAGAAGGGCGAAACAGAAAGCATTCAAAACTCTCTTTTGAAGTGGAATAGACCTGATCTTTGGGCTATGAAGATAAAATCAGAAATGCAATTTGCGAAAAGATATTTTGTACCTGTTCGATCCTACGAATATTCGGAATTGAAAGTGAGGAAAAAAGATAGAACCAACCAATGGGAGAGAGGGAGAGGAGATAGCAACTGAAAGCAGCAAAGTTACTTCTCTCGTTATCTCCATCAGTTTTTTTTTGCGTGCGCCTTGTAATCACTGCGGAGAAGTTATAGAACGACTCCAAAAGATTAGACTAGTCGCTAAGGCGAGAGAAAGAGAAAAGGAACACAAAAAGTAGTAGTGAGCCAAGAGTCCGAAAGAATTCTTCGGATCTTCTGGTAGGCAAAAGAGAGTGGGAGAGGAAGAGAATCGAGAAGTAAAGCGATTTTGAAAAAAGCAAGTGCACAGACCCCTACTCCCTCTTCCTCATCCCACCCCCCCCCCCACGTCATCTTTAATCTTTCCTCCTTCCCCTTTCGATTTTCTTACAAAAAGGCAAGGGAGGGAAGGAGGGACGAAGGAAAATCGTAAAGTAAAATGTGATCGGTAATAACCGCACTTAACCAAACAACGCAATAGTAGTGGTAATTACGAAGGCAAAAATGCTCTTCACTACGCAAAGAGAGCGAGCACACAAAAGGTTAAATCTTTCTCAGAATATCCTGCCCTAGCATGCTTGTCTTTTTTGTAAAGAAGAGCGATTATTGAGGAGGAGAGGGCGAGGGTTAATGCCAAATTTAACCCTCAAAATCACACACATTTGCGTGTAGATCGGAGTGTTATGTTGTCAGCAAGACAGCAGGGTCTGACAGGTGTGTATCTGTTACCTACGCGGTGAGAGCCAGAGCCCAGAGAGAACCAGGGAACTGAAATAGGTAGACAGGTAAGGGTAGCTGGCAAGAGGCGAGTTAGTTTGGGGTTGAATCATCCTCCCTGGCATAGCTGACAACAAAATAGACAATGGTAACAAGGCGGAGAGGGTCAAAAATGGGGAGGGGAGGGGAGGTAGGAATTTGAGAGGTAACCGGATTTGAAAGAGGTATTTTCCATACTGCATAGATAGAAAGGGGTAATGAATAGTGCCCCAAGATGTAATAATCACCTCTACTTTTGATTAGAACTATAAAAAATATACCCCCTCTTAATTCTTATCCAGAAACCTTGAGCTAAGAGTCTAATTGTCAAGACGATCAGTTCCAATTCCCCACTATGAAACAGACAAATACTTGAGAATTATAATGAAACCCGGGAAGCAATATGTCAACTATAGGAGATAGAATATTCCATAAGAGACCCGTTATACTTAATAAACCAGCGTTAGAAGCAAAAAATACCGAATTTTTAAACGTTCTAGGTCTTTATATGAAACTATGTGTAACATAGGACACCAATAGAGTGAAAACTAAAGATTCAGAGATAAAATTTGTAAGCAAAGTTCCCCCGAACCCAAACCTAAACGGTTGAAAAAAAATTAGAAAAATAAGACGCAGATGAGATTCGGAAAGAGCGTAAGCATAAGGTATAGGTGGAGATCAGACAGCATTGAACCCGTCCAGTTCAAATTGGTTTACCAAGGCCAACGACGGCTTATTCTTTAAAATGTGCTTCAGATGTCAAAAAAGGAGCTTTAAAGGTCGAATGAAAGAAAAAATGGGAATGCTGCGATCAGAACAGTTAGGTAAGTAAGGTGTTACGGTGGTAAAGCTTAGTTAATAAAGTCGACAAGTCGAGCTACTCGGCCACTCTTGAAATCGTGAATGACAGCTTTCACGTTTGAAGCTCCTCGTTTCAACTCATAATTTAAACGTCTCAAGTGCTCTAAGCGCAAATCATATTAGATGCACATTTTGCAATCAACTGATAAAGAGGGGGGGGGGGGGGGTGGGGGGTGACGATAGTGGTGGTGCGGTGTTCTCATTCGTGACAAAGTCAGCAGATGATATGAATTAAAAACACACTGACGCGTATCCACATCAGTTGGTGGGATCACCCATGCGTTAATTAGCTGTAGTCTACAGGTGATTTTATTAGAATCTATCAACCGGAAAAGTACAAGGAATACTACAACGCAATACTGTGCACCAGTATTGACATAAATAAGAAAAGAGCTACCCACAACTCTTTTATTTCTTAATTTATTCAAGGAAAAAAACAACGGGGAAGAGAATCAAGCATGTTTGACGCCTGACTAAAGTTGACAAATGCTGTGAAAAAATTCGGTGATAATTGTCCTTCTTGGCTCTCTGCCACATTATTGGCTATAGCCAGGTAGCCTATTAGTGACGTACTGAGAACTGCGTACAAAACTCCACAAGACCCCACTTTACACTTGATTGGATAGGTAAACTAGACACATTTGAGGACAGGAGAATGGCTAATCATAGTCGGGTCGCCGCATAGCTTTGCATTAAAATACCGCAAAGTACGAAAATGTTTCATAAACTGGAGATAAATGTAGATGAAAGCAAAGTAAAACCAGATCGCACTTAAAAAAAATAGTTCAAATTGCTAATATCCAAAGTTGAGAAGCTCCAGAAAAAAAATTGCTCATGGCGTCGATTGAAATAAACAATAATTAAATTGCTATGATGATTTAACTTAACCCCATTCGAAGCAAATTTTTGATCTATTAGTTAGTCAAAGTTTCGGACATTGAACACGAAGTGAGGTAACCATTGTCGAACTTGAGGGCGTGAACCATCGTTAGGCGAGCAAGTATTCTTTTGTGCACTATTTGGGAATACGATTAACCCTTTGACGCCCTGAAGGGCCATAAGGTCCTCCTTCAAAATAAGCTCCATTGGTACTGAACTCGCAACAGAAGGTGCTATTGCCGTTTGAAAAATGTTCAATATGTGTCTATTAGCCTTCGCCTGATACCACCAAAACTTATCACGTAGGCGGCATTGGTGTGCTGTGAGATACGCGTGAGTGCGGTAGCGTGCATTTTTCAAAAAAAATAATTCGGGCGTTAAAGGGTTAATCCGAAACTGCACATAGACCATTAGTAAAAAATTTCCCATTTTCCGGTGAAGGAAAGCCAGTATGATTCTTACTTTGTTTGGACGAAGCAAAGCGAAGTTGAGAAGGGTTACGCTGAAAATATTTTCAACATAGCAACGAGTATTAATTTTATCTCTACCATCTGTGTTGGAAACTCAGTCATGGAGAACAACTGTCGAAAACCGTCATAATTAAGCTCAATTGTTTGAGTACTTCTGTACTTTGTATCAGGTATAGAAGTACTGTTACAATAAGCGTTTCAAAAGGGACACTAAACGCTGAGACAAGAAATTATACTTAGTTCTGCTTCCATTGAAGTTTTTTCTTATTGGTTGATTGCCTTTCAAAAAGGGATTAGCTAAATTTTTAAAACCCAAACAAACAGGTGATGAAGGAAATAGGCAAAACAGATTTTTAAAATGTAATGATTCTTGGTAAATACAGGAGTCATTATCGTAGAATAGAGGAAAGTTATTAAGCCCTTTAGAGAATTGAAGAACTATATTACTACGACAAGAGAGGAAAAAGACAGGCATCTAGTCTAAGTACTTCAATAAGTAGAATAAGTAGTATATACTAAGTAAAGGTAGTTGGATGAGTCATATGAACGATAGTGAAATTCAATATTCAAGAAGCTAAAAACTGGGGAAAAAAGTCCACAATAGGCTAAGAGTGGGCAGATAAAGATGAAAATTGAACAAATATGCAAAATATGGACCCCAAACAGAGTTGCAAACTGAGAAAAAAAACTGTTTGCGTTTGGTTTAAGGAAAGAGACTGAAGATATGAATGAAAACCGCAAAGGTATAAGTAGGTATTGATAATGCGTCTCCGTAGATCGTACAAAGGGAGAAACTTAAGAAAATACCCGACTCCAGAAAAATGATAGAACAAAAGGCCATTGTGGAGTGGATATTTTTAACAACAACAGGTTGATGACTGGCGAGAGTTGAAAAGTAAGACGATCAGTGCGCAAGAGATTATGCTATCTGTTTACAACCAAATGCAGGGTGATTGAAAAGCAAATTCTCATAAAGATCTTCAGACACCTAAATTTTCAAGTGCATGTCAAGTTATCGGCGCAATGATAACCAATAATTAAGTTAATTGAATTTGAATAAGATAGCTTCTCCTCACTCAACATACTCAAAGACTGTGTTTCATAGGATTTAAAAAATCACTAATAAGATGAAAGCGACAATTCAAGCCAAAGTGACAAGACCAGTTCAGAATCCCGTTTGAATCTCAGCAACACAATATATCGATAAAGGGATAGGGACATCAACACACATAATCACAGTCCAAACGAATTAACTGATGAAAGGATTGCGCATATAGCCAACAAGGCCAATCGATCTTGCCAATGAAGCATTATTAGCTAACATTGCACCCAATCATTTCCCATGTGCCCCGATCTCCACAAGCAGTTGCAGTTTGTCTTAATGAATTCAAGCCGTCATTTAAGCTACAGATCCACCCCCAACCTCTTCCTCGTGGGCATGAGAAACTCTAGACAGTATCATACTAATATTACAGTGGCAGGCTAAGATGGACGTATTTTTCAAGTACACATGTTCAAGTTTAAAAGGCTAGATACTAAGACTCAAATATGATCACGATATATACAGGGTACCGGTCTATGTTCATCCCCTATACCTACTCCGCATTTTTGTCATCCTGAATCCCACCGTCATGCCATCCTCACAAACGCAAGGTGGCCCAATTAGCTACAGTCATGGGATGTCCCCAAATCATGGTAGTCCACATGGAAATAGTTTATCAGTTGTGCACTACCCCGCCCCTCCCCCCATCCCCTTTCACTCTCAATAAAAACACCAGCCCTTAACTGCAATGACTGAGAGAGAAGAAAATGCCAGGGTAAAACACGCTTATTAAGGGGGCAATAAAGTGGCCAATTTTTAATCGCCACATCATGAATAATGGCTGGAGAGGGAATTACTAATGAGCCAAGAAGAATGAGAAGGACGAAGAGGGCAAGAGAGCGGCAACAAACCCAAAAGTACACGAAGATGCGAGAATGCAACGAATTCTCAAAACAGAACTGGGCGAAGTTCGAATGGGAGAGAAGGAGGAAAGAAAATGTCAACACAAACAATCCGAAAATGGCATTTCTTGGGTTGAGGATTTAGAAGGGTTAACAATGAAAAAGAGAATGAAGAAAGTCAAGTGTCACAGACGGCGCAAAAGTAGAACTCTTTATTATTGAAACTAATTCATTACAAATTTCAGCAAATAGTTGCCCCATATTCAATACAATCATTCAATGCGGATTGCCATATCAGTATTCGCCACCGGTGGCGTGGTGGTCAATGAATATATATTTAATACTCACTGGTGAACATCCAGAGGATGACTAGGAGTACCTGTTAAAGCTAATTAAAAGAGTAGCAGTAGAACACGTGAGTTTATTACTGGACTGGCACCGTTGAAGATGAGCACTGGAAAACACTTTTTCAATGGACTTGTGAATTATTGTCAATTACCACTGAACAACCTATGGTCAACTCACCGAGACCAGTTTTTTCAGAATAAAAGAAACATATTCCTACCTATTAAATCCTCAAATATTCCAGTATTAAATTGATTTTAGTCTGTTTACAAGATAGGTTTTAAATCACTCCCCTCGGGTTGAGAAATAGCATTTAGGAGCGTCACTGTTGAGAGAAGAGTATTATATTATATATTCCTTAAACTGATTTGGACAGTACAGTTGGTCAAGCCGTCCACTGGGGTCCTTGTCGGTAGACATTGAACTTAAGATTTCTTCACACTAACCTGAATTAGTATAAATTGGATTAGATATCAACAGAATATGCAGTATCTTTGAGGTGTTAAAGGTAGAGGGAAGGAACCACTCCTCCTTACCTCAATTTTGATGAGTTAGAGGAACTGTACAACCCGAAAATTTCAAAACTGTAAAAACGAAGATCAGACGGATTCATTTGCCAACTTCGTTTGGCTCAAATATCAAAAGAGTTCATACTGGTTTGTGAAACAAAGGATTGAAAAAACGCGATTAAAATAAAAACTGCATTTAGGCCAATTGCCCTCTATACAGACTTCAAAACATGGTCTTATCAGAACGTATGCAAACGGAGGAAGTCGCAAAAGATGAAGTGACACCGAAAACTACCGGAGGTGATACAATAATTCCAAGATCTTCAAATTTCTTTTCATGGTTTCTTCAGTAGATGCTATATTGGAAGTAATATTGCTAAGTACAAATCTGAAATTTTATACCAAGTATAGCCAATACTTCCATCGATTGGACTTAATACTAGTATAAAATGAATAAAAAATTGATATTTAAAGATAATAACTCCTTAATAACCGTGAGAAAATTAGAACGGACACTCAATAAAAAACCCTTTCGGTCTGCAGGGCAGAACTACCCAAGCCCACTACGGCATATGCTAAGAATATTTGAGTAGAGTGGAGATATTCTGGAGCCACTAGAGTGCGAGAAGCCAATATTGATGACCATAATTAACCAGTGCTGTCGACTATCCAACTTAAAGGATTTACACCGATGAGCACAGATTTCGTGTACAAAATGATCGTTAAACCATTGATACACAGGATAAAACTAATTTCTCCATGCCACGTTCTAAATAACGCAAGGAAAGTGCAGGCGTTCTAAAATGCATTTTTGTTATGTCATGGAGATAGGGCAGATCAGAATACTATCGCCGATTCAATTCTATTAAGCCCTAAAAGACCACAAACACACATGTTCTTTAATTATTAAGTGAGAGAACTCCATTTATGGATAAACTCTGTAGAACACACATATACGACAAACTACTTTGGAGATAATAACATTTAAACCATGGTGTTTAACGTGATGGACGAAAGGGTATAAAATTGAAGCAGGGTAACTGGAATTGGAAACAAAGAACATCCATTTTCGAGTATCACAGAACGGAGTGCAGTTTATATGACTTGCTTCTCAACCTGCTTTTTTCAATGACACATTTTAGGGAAGGGTAAGTGAAGAACTGCTAGACTGCCTAAATGTTGCAAGAGTGATCAATGCAACTACTGATAAGAATTACAGTAGTATGACTGTAGCTAAAAGCCTGACTAGACTGGCTAAGAGATAGTTGAAACAACAAAATGTAAGAGCTTTGAAAGGGGATTCAGTAATAACCATTCTCCAAAATATCCGTGCCTTAGGTAAAGGAGCCCCTACAATCGGACGATTTCGATAGTTTGAGAGAGAAATTCGTAAAATCCTGTAATTATAATCAGTGATGGAGAATGAAGACCCAACATCACTATACTACTTACCAGCCATTTCGATTATCACTTGTATTTAAACAGCCATACTTTCCAAATTAAGTGAGAAAATCTTTGGACTACACATTTTCTACTTTCCTTTTGTATATGAATGACTACTTGGCTTTAGCCTACATTAGCGACTTTATTTATAAAGAAAGCATTAATTTCCAGTGCAGAACAAAGTGAGCTTTTGCATTCAACATCATCTGTCAGGAAAACCCAAGTACAGATTTAAAATAATGATTTTAGTGAAGAAAATGTGTAATTGTTTACGTAAGGTTAGGGCAAAAAACCAGAACTAGATTCCGTATCGTTCAGTGAGATTTAAAGACGTCTATTGAATGGAACACAAGCTACTCTACACCAAGGGTTACCTGCAAAAGTCCAGTACATAACTAGATTATACTACTTAAAATCAATAAGTCGATTAACCCGTTAACTTATTCCATAAATTGATTAAAAATATCTTTGCTGCATTTCACGAAACAGCGATTATGTCAAGCGCTCTTACACAGTAAGCACTAGCCATAAAGATTAGATGAAGATGAAGGGTCAAGACATAACACCTACCTCCTTTTACCAAGCACGCATTAGGCGGGTTGTTGCCGCATACCACCTTCGATCAATAAAGGCAAAAAACGCTCAATGGGTTTAAAAAGCTAATTTTTTACATTTTTAATTGAAGAAGAAGTTTAAAATAAAAAAAAACTATGCTTCCTTCTTAATAGCACATTATGATGACTCATGAGAGGCAACGAAATCACAGTTAGTTGAATTAGAAACTCCCAAAATCGTATTGGTCATAAAAATTTAAGCTATTAAATACAAGCAAATTGGTTGCGATCTTTGAACTTAGCTTCAGTTACTTATTAATTTCGTATTCCAATATTGGAAACCGTATTCTCCTTGTTTACTCCCGAACCCCTGTTTCTTTCTCCCTGCCACCTTGAAGTAGTGGAATTTACAAAGCAGGTTTTCATTAATCTACCAAATCGGGTGTATATTTATGGGTCTTAGACACCAGTGCAAAGATAAACTTAGATAATTGAATACGGGAATAAAGTCAACGGGTACAGATGAATCGGCTAAATGAATGAAAATCAAAAGAAGGACGTTGGAAGAGCAATCAAAATGCTTATAATAGCATTGATAAAATAAAATCTAACCATGGTTAAAAAGTCACGAGAAAAAGAGAATGTGCAATTAGGGAATTAAGATTAGAGGAGAGATAAAACTCAACTATCAGAACTGTTAAGCCTTAATTTATCCTAAATGACCTTGAGCATAGTTATTAATCATCAAGCGTAAGAACAAAGGCATAAGTTGTATCTCCGCGTAACTTGCGGGGCTTTCGTCAAATTTTTGGAGTATTGACCGAGTTCGTTAGGGTGCTACAGCCAAATTGCTTGAACTAAATAAGCCCAACACCAGGTCAATCAGAGCATAAGCAACGTATGTATCCAAATATTGATTTCCAAATTCTGCTCTATATAACTAAATAAGATAGGGATGTCACCATTCAGAAGGAGTTTTCAAAAATATCAATCATACTATCTCAATCTTCTCATATTAATACCGTGAAAATGAACAAATGATGAGAAGGTTTGAAGGTTTCCTTTAAATATAATTAGTTTTAATGTGCGCCGAGGAGGTACGGTAACCAACGTGCGAGTCTGATAAGCCAGAAGACACGAGATCGATGCTCATTGACATACTTATCCCGGTAATTGGAATAAACCCGGTTAGGACACACGACAGTTCACAACGCGGAGTTTGGGGTTGAAGCAAGGTCAAACACTTAAAGTGTAGGTCTGATGTCGGGATAATAAGATCTCAGAAATTATTTATGACCTAGAAAACCATTTTGAAAAGCATATGAATTCATTCCTCATTTTCTTGCCCAGCCCTGCTGTAAGTGAAGGCGATAAATCTTTGGGTCTGGATCTGTCCGGAAGCAAGTGTCCTGATCAAGCCACAATTACCACTCTTCGGGAGTTGCAAGAATCAGATGAGGGAAACGGAAACTTTCAGACGACAATAGGATAAAAGAGTGGGCAATTAAAAGTTGATGCAAAGCATATGGGTCAGGGGTAGCATGGTGGATAATTATTCGGTTACTAGACTTTTGGATTGAATGTTGTTTTTGTTTTACGATGTCTTTGTTTTGTTACTATGTCTGTTTGAATTTCTAGAAACCCGAAATCGGTTGGTCGAACTTTTGCTCTGTATTAAATTCAGTTCCTGGGATAATCGTTGTGGAGTACATGGCGTCATTGTCTGTCTTAAGAGGGTACAATTCTCTCGCGCCTACCTCGTTCTCTGTGACTTTGGTTTCAGCCAATAGTTGTGATTTCGGCTTCCTGAAGTGCTTCAGAATTAGGAGTTTGAGTTTTTCAATACAGGTCCAATCTTACAGAGCTAACGATGAACTGACAGTTAAAAGCGTAGAAGGAAACGGACACACACTTATCATCTGCAGACTTCTACTCTTCCATTTCATCTGCTCTGTCCAACATCACCCATTAGATCACTCGAATCCTCAACAGACTTTGAATATACAACTCATTTTGGAACTGTCGTTTGGTGCTTTTAGCTCATTAGTTGGTAGCTCAAAACCTTCTAAATAAGTCCAGTTCATTATGAATTGTGCGCCGGTAGCGAGATTATTAATGCACGCTGCTGCCAAAGTTAGAGATAACGAGATCATTGATCATTGAAGATGTTGATAAGCAAACACACAATTGGATTCTATTAATCAAGAGAAGACAGAATGCGAGTTCATGAGAGATCTCCTCTTTCTTCAGGTTCGGCGCCGTTAACACTTTAATTACTGGATTTTGAACGTTTTTCACTTATGAACTAGGTTGACCAAACTATCGGATTAATCTCTGATAGACACAGATATCATCTAATCATTCTCAATGTTTGCCCCTGTTCACTTGTATTTAGTACAGACACAGTAAGTTAAGCTGTTCCAATTTTCGATTAATTATACTCGAATTTCTATTTTCACTCGATTGAATGCACTTAGTGAATAGAAAATCCTAAAGCGCTGTCGTGTATTCTCCACTTTCTCATTTATCGATCTTTGATATCTAAGCTTAGCAAATTACTCATCTTATCCAGAGTGATAGCTATTTTAAAAGAAACGACCTGAAATCAATTCAAATGACGCTGCCGAATGGGTTCAGTAATAGGCGGTAAAGCTACCTAAATATCTTAACCAGGGACTTTTGTTCGTTCCCGGACAATCGATATTGGTTTCTAGAGCCTAATTACTACAGAAAACGGGGAGAATATTCACAGTTCAATAAAAAAGATTAAAAAATATGAAGCAAGAGGCGAGGAGTAGCTTAAAATCGAAAAAGAAATCAGCAGAACTGAGTTTCATTACTTCAAATCTGCGTTGGATCGTAACAAGAAACTGAGGATTTGCACTACTGGACTGAAAAGGAATTATGATTCTAAAACCAACGGCGAGGCAACACACGACATCTGCACAAACCGAGTTGTGATAATTTTTAAGGCCTTCGTAGTTTAAGCAGTAGAAAGTCAGCTATAAATACTCCTCTGTCTGTCGAAAGTAGTTTTTATTCACCTGCAATTTCGTCATCTTGCGTCCAACAAGCCTACTATTAGGAGACATACACCCACAATTTCAAAAGATAGAGTGGTAGCCCACTTTCATCCTTGGATTTACATAGCTAGTACTCGCTATGATCTGCGATTTGTAAGCGGTGTAACTTGTCTTTTAATAGCTAGGAGACACCAATCGATAAACGTCCGCTTTAGCTCATGGATTCCATGCACTCAAAGTGGGCTAGGAATAAGTTGTATTCAAAGCCTTCTTCCCTCTTAGCTGAATATGAAGAAGAAAGGAAGACACTAGCTAGTTTGACTCACAAAATAGACAAAGATAGGAAAATAAGGTGAATATACGAGAGGGTGGTCAAGGTCACACCAAGGAGGGAGGGGAGTTAATTAAATCAATAAATCTAACCAGGAGAAACAATAAACCTAATAAGGGAAATTAAGAGAGGGTAACCAAATTAAGTGCATACCTAGTCACGGAAAACTAATAATGAAATCAAACTGATTAATAATGTAATTAAATATCAAAACTCAAAACAGGAGTCGGAAATGGGCTATTGAGAAAACGCAACGATTAGTGATTCTGTCTACACTGTTGCAATGCTACGGAATTTAGCTTCTGCGGATATAACCTAGATGCTCACTAGACTAGCTAAACTATAAGGAGAAAAACGAAGGAAAAAAATGGAAGAGACTATAAATACGGATGCATGATCTTACAGATACTGAGCCCCAAGACACCACCAAACCGATAATGTATTTTATACTGTCAAGATGTCAGTAGTAGAGTGCGCCCGCATACTGTTAAGGCTGACAACCAACCTAGAGACCACTGTAGGCCATATTTTTACCACTATATCGATTTTAGACACACAAGTAATATTACCCTTACTCCTTCCTTACAACAAAAGGCAGAAATCAATTTTACATGTGAGGAAATCATTTGGTAAAACACATACAGAAGGACCCCCAATAAAGGAAAATTTAACTGGTCAAGAGCCTCTGATCAACTTTTACTGGTCATCAATGCCAATTTACTAGGGGGGACACAAAATAAAACGTCTTTATTAACAACTTAGAGATGGATAAAGGGGGTAAAGAGATTGATCAAGCCATGCTCCCTCAGGTAAACGTGAACGACCAACTAATATATATATATACATATATATAATATATATATGAGCCTTATAGCTTGGAAAGTGATCTTGAACCACCTGTACAGTAGTTAATAAGTTCAATTTTCAGAGAGCTAGTATCGAAAGGGTAAAACTGCATATAGAGGGTGATTAGTGAGGAAATCGTCGAAACACCTTCTATCCAATCGTTTTGTTCTCCCGTCCTTGAATAAAAATAGTGCTCACAAAGCAAAAGAACCGATATCTTTAATGCTGATATAGGTAGACCATAAACATACAATTCCACACAGCATGCGTATTTAGAAGAATCTGGATTTGCATCATTTAAAACTACGCAGCAACAAAAGCAGAACACGAGACCATTAGTAGAATTCAAGAAAAAACCGGATTCTTCAATGTAATGCACATACGTAATGTGATATATTACAAAGGGAGACTAAACAGCAAATTAGTGAATTTGGAGAACAATAATTGAGCACGTTACTGAGACGTTAAAAGTCTTATACAAGTTTCAATGTACCATAAGTATAGCATAAGAAAAAGAAAACTTACTCCGGAGGAGAGAAGACATTCACAGAAAGATCACTGGGGGCACAACTGCGAAGATCACTCAGCCTAAAATAGAAAAAGATCAACAATTATACTTTCTAAATAGACAGTAAAGCAAACTCTGTATAATGAAATTGTCAGTTGGCATAGATTTGCACAGCCGATTGAAAAATAAATGCTACTGAAAATTATACGGTAGGAACATAATAACCCTTAGCAAAAAGCTACCCTTGACTTGATGTTGAAGTGAAAATCTAAAGTAATAGGTTAATTGAAAGAAAATAAGTTGATCAGACCGTACGAGCCAACAGGAGGAGTATCAACAAGCTGCTAATTAGTTTGAGAGTAAACAACATTAGATATTAGTGAAAGTATGAATTCATTCCTTATAATTAACTTGTAACAAAATTTTTTCTGAGTATTAATTTACATTTATTAGATTGGCTTCAATAATAAGTGGAAGCTATGAGGTGGACTCATTTCAATGTAACCATCTATACCTAAATAACAATTATTGCATAATCATTGAGCATTAATTAGATAAGCTTACGGAAATAATTATCTAAACGCATAACTTTGTTGAAGCGCCACGACTTCACAATTCAATGAAACTGAATAAAGTACAGTAACTGAAATAAAGCATAAAACACGTGCAACACACACTCCTAACATCCGAAACACCATCCAAATGTTTTATTCCGTCTCCATTACACTACAAATAGATGTGAAGATTTTAATCAATGATCATTAACCTGAAACATTAAGCAATCGAGATTCTCGAAAAATGTCTACCAAACCTTAATCGTCACATGGAGGCAACGGATTAAACACATGGCAAATTCGGAGAAATTTGTGTATTTCCTACTTTTATTCGAATATCTCTTTACCCCCCTTTGGACTGTTCAATCTATGTAGACGAAATCACACGAGTCTTCAACTTCTGCATAGTCAAATCAGCCTCACATCCTTACCCCAAATATACAAGTGGCATGAGAGAAAGATTATAGTTGCGTCTTAATCCGACAAAAAGTTAACGAAATAACCTGTTTATCCGAAATCCAGACGCTGTCCTAGCCGTCTGCGATTTGACCTTTTAACTCTGTTAGACTACGAACCTAGGTAATTCGGCTCTGCTACGTTAAGAAGGTGTACGGTGCCTAATATCACGTAAAAGCGTTATCATTACTCCACCTTGAGGGGAAAAATTGGTTAAAGTGGCAAGACTATAAACATTAATCAGAGTGTCAATGAGAACGGGATGGATTTGAAAAAAATGTTTGCTCAGAAATCCGGATGACGAATATGGATTTTGGGGCACAAATTAAGAATTAAGTAAATACTACAATACCTAAATTCCAAAATTAAATGTAGTAAGACTCTTTGACTCGCAACATCTTTATCAGCTTTTGAATTTAAGATTAACCGATTTCGGTCTCACGCAATGGGAAATTATCAAATGCTTTTGCCCTGCCCTTGAGTTATAGTGATATAATAATAATAAATTAAGCACATTACCACACACACTGTCGGTTAGTTTTCTAAAAAAACCCTCCAAGTCATTTCAACGTAGTTTTGATTACTCTCCGACAACGGCGTAAGCAGAAAAAACCAGTGATTCGACCTAATATTTCAATAAATTGAGAAAAAGCAGCTTATTTGATAAAGTGAAGTGTTTTCTAGACTGCTCCGATCTGTACCTCCTAGGTAATCAACATCATTTGTCTCTTCAATATCTACAAAAACTTCTCAGATCTATATATTGACCTCCTCCCAACTCACCCCCCTTCCCACATATAAGTATCCTTTTAATTGAAACTGATATCTTAAGTTGCAAAAATGTTAATTCAACAGCGGACTAAACAGGAATTAGATCTCAATGAATCCAAATGATGTCCAGTTATTCATGATAAGAAAGAACGAAGATTTTAATGAAATACATATCTTGCACTTACACTCTTTCCCTATATCCCGGGAACTTGGAATTGCCCCCAATAAGGACAATATTAGCCATAGCACCGGGTCGAACAGCAGGGGGAAGGCGTTCAGTGAGGAGGTACTCAGAGGCCTCTGAGATTCCCATCTCCGAATAACCCACATCAGAGGGATGGAAGAGCAACTCGGGGACAGTGAAACGCTCGTTGTTGAGTCGGAGAATGTATCCTTGGAGTTTGGCCCGCTCTGCAGCGTCCTTGGGCTTCTCAGAGGGAGGCCGCAGATAACCCCGATGTACGTCAATGTAGTCAGGCAGAACGTACTCGCGGGCTATAGTGTTATGGGAAGATTCACGGGATCTTAAGAGAAATAGCGATCATAAGTCTCACAACTGAAGATACCAAGCTGAAGAAACAGTTTCTACTTGAATTAGGAAATCAAGCACCAAATACAACAGTTTCATGAAGGAGATAGAGAGAAAACACTTATTAAATTTTAAAGCTTGAAATGGAAGAGTCAAAATAGCCGAATAAAGCAAATGCAACGTGCTCAATAGGGAGTTAGGCTTGCATAGAGCCTATGGACGACACATAAGTAGACCAGGTGGCGTGAATATAAGGAAACTGTAGTGGTTTAATCTGCTTCTCGGTAATCCCTTTGTGATTCCTCACAAACATTAACCATCTATTATTAATTTGCACATATGCATCACAAGCAAAAAAAGCATAATCCATTCTATCTTAAAATGAGTCCATTTTCTACTTTAATCAATATATTCATCAATCAATACAGTTTACTATATGTAATTCACTGTCCTCTCTAGTTGGAGCTTGAAGCTGACACGACAGCAACTTAATTATACCAAATTGCCATTCACATTAATTAGTGGTAACGAAGTCAGTCTTGAATTTCGAGGAGAGTCCAACGAAGAAGTTTTCGAATTTCAATATCAATTTTTCCAAATGCAATCATTTAATCACAAGGGTATTAATAGGGAATAACCAGTAGTAAAGAATTAAAGCAGAAAATAAAGAGGCATACATGGACAAGGAGAAGGCATCCATGATGATGAACCAAGCAGCATTTTTAAGATTACGATCACCGAACTTTTGACTTCGCATTAACTTTGCATGATCTTGAAATACGAATTTGCTCAAATAAACGGAACTGCTAATGCAAAATACTACTAACAACCATATGAATTAATAAACCAGAAACATACTTTCAAAACATATAGTGCAATAAAGAAACAAAGCAAAGCAATTAAAAATGTTTAGGAAATTTCAAAAGCATTTTGAACTCAAACTGAACAATAAATATTGATATTAAAGAAAATGGGACTGACGGCTGTTTAAAATTTTGATTCTCAGGCCTATATTAGGACAAGTAAATTAGCAGCAAATTTGAAATTTAATTTCAGATAGCAAAACATCAAATATTAATTAATTTGGAGTCCGAAATTAATCGAATACACAACGAAACAGGATTTACTTGGCAAAGGCAAGATCCTTCCAAAAGTCTTTGGAGACAAAGCACGCATCTTCTTTGCACTGATTCATAATATAAATTTCACTCCTGACATCCAGTTGTCGATATGAAGTAACTTCGATCAAACGGTTTGTCAAGATTTTACCTCCAACACAGAGTCTAACAAATTAAAAATATTTATTTGCTACCTGAGTGCGAATTCCTTCATTAATTTGCCGTCAGCCATAGGAAGGATATGAGTGAAAGAATATCCACTGTCGATAACGAACGTGTAACGGGAAATATGTTGATTCGTTTCAGTCCTGTATTTATAGGTGGCGAAAAATGCAGCTGATATTGGAGATTAATTTTAAAATACAAGATTACGATTAGCCCTAACAAGTCCAGCAACATGATATTCCTCAAAGAAGAGTTCATTTAAAGTTTCCTTCGTCGATGAAAAATTGAAATAAGGTTCAGTAAAGAAGAGATTTAAGTCAGAATAATCTAAAGAGTTCTAGAATATAGTCGTTGGTAAAAAAGTAAGATCTCACGGAATTAAGATAACCTCCTAAAACACAATCAAATATTTGCTTCTGCGTATCCCAATTATTGATATAGCCCTTTTTAAAGGGATATGTCCCAAATAAGCCAGACAAATTTTTACAATCTTCAACCTCATTTCCAATAAAATTTCGACCGGAAACATTTTTTGATCGATAGATACAATTGTCAGCACAACTAAACGGTATAAAGTTAGAAAACTGAGTACCTAGGATCCTTTTCAGAGGATAATCCATATTTTATAGAGCCACCACCTAAATCCACAACTAAAGCAGGAGATGCCATTGCTCTGATTGGTGAGTTCAAAACAAATTTTAACGACCTTAAGAAAAGAAACAAATTATAAGCTCGAAATTATTTATTTACAATTAATGACATAAATTTTTTTATTAAAATGCATGAAATAATAAATCTAAACACGAATAAGTCTAAATTCTCAAAAAATTTTAATTGTTTTTATTATTGTCGTTAGAAGTCATAATAACATCATCCCGAATTTTTGAGTTTCCACACATGTTAATGATGTTTGATCGAAGTATTAAGCCTAAAATATGCCTTTCAAAAAATACATATTTTAAATTTTGTTGTGTTTATTTTTCCACTGCAAATCGATTACTGATTTCCTCTTTTTTTCTGACGTTATAATAATAACAATAATGGCTCTAATAATGATTATAATATTTTGCAAAACACTTTCAAAAATTAGTTTTAGACCTGATTTGTATGGATTTCATTGGTTGACTTATGCCATGAAATGTGTGGAATTATATATAATTATCTTTTTCCAAAACAATGTGACTGTTAAAATACATTGCTGGAGTAGTTTTTCAATTTCAAATATATCTTGGAGGCTGTATTTTTGGCTTCTTCCTCTTTAATTTACCTAAATTATCATGTATTCCAAGTTAGTTTTAAAGCTCAATTAGCCAGTGTTAGACCACCGAGAAATATGGTCAACTATATATTTTTCAAATTAAATGTTTTAGATGAAGATTATTTGTAACTTTATTATCTGCTATGTTTTTAATAAAATGTAGCTGATTGTTGAAATGTTGTAGTTATCTAATTTTGAAAGTTAAAAATAGCAATTACATTCCTTTTAGTGTATAATAAATTTTTTTTAAACTAAATATATAATCGTTACTTCGGAATATATGCACACATTTATCTTGTTTAAAGCCATGGACAAACAAATTAATCGTTTTTGAGGTGACAGAGCACCTTTTTGACATTTCGTCTTCACCGAAGAAGTGACCATGGGATCTCGTGGGGATAGGCAACTTGCCAGATATTCCGACTTACTTACAGTTTTCAACCTTGTATGTCCCAAATAATTTTCAGACGGTTTTAGTTCGACCGCGACCAAAGCGGTTTTCTAAACGAAACGGCTGTTTTAGCATCATTGAAATCTTTAGGATTTAATAAAACTCATGGCGAACTACGTACCGCAATAGAAAAATGTGAAATTAACTTTGCAGAGAAGAGACTGAACTTCTCTGAGTTCAAGCGAGTAGGATAGATAGCGTTAATTTTGCTTTTCAGGTTTATCAAGAGTTTTGTAAGCAGGAAGCCTCGGGGTCTGTTGATCCAGTAACAGTTCGAACCACGATTTATCAATATGGGTCTTCTGTTTCCCCACACGGTGATGATACACTGCATAGTGTCAGTGAAGACGAGCAGATTGCTTTCTGCGGATGGGTAGAAAGGTAAAGAACTTTACTAATTGTTATAATTTTCTTTAGAAATCTGAAAAATGATGACACATGCAAAGAATACTTCCCCTTTAAAGAGAACGGAGATGACCTTTATGAAAAATGTAGCGATGGATTTTTGCTATGGTAGTGATCCCTAATGTTACTTTATCTTCATAAACTGATATATCTCCTTAATGCGTATGTTTGGTTTACAGTAAAATAATCAACTGCTCCGCTCCTCAAACAATTGATCTTAGAGCTCTTCATCGTGGAAGCCGACTTACAACCTATCAAATTATGGAGAACATAACTTTAGCTTTGAACAGTGCTCGAGCAATTGGTTGTAATGTAGTCAATATTGGTTCAGCGGATATTATGGACGGAACTCGACACTTACTCCTTGGTCTTCTTTGGCAAATCATCAAGGTAATTCAATGTTTTACCATTATTTTTCAACAGCAATTACGTGTGTGAAATCATGTGATTTATTAGAGCTTAGGTTAGAACACTGACTTTATTCCGTGGAAGAATTTCCATATTATTAACTCTAATTTTAGGAATATCTTATCGTTTATCTAGCAATGTCACTCTAAGTAGTTGAATTGAACTGTTACATGAACTATTATATTATACATCTTTTTCAGATTTTCTGCCATGGGCAATTCATCTTTCACTTAATTTTACAGATTGGGCTCCTTCGTCAAATAAATGTGGTGGCTCATAGCGAGTTGGTAGCTTTGTTAAATGAAGATGAATCAATAACTGAATTCGCCAAACTCTCCCCTGAACAAATCTTGATGAGATGGGTTAACTACCACTTGAAACGTGCCGAATGCGAAGCCCGAATGGAAAACTTCACTCTAGACGTGAAGGTAAGTTAACAAATAAATGTTTAATTAAAATGAATTATATCAGGAGTTATGCACATATCATTAAGATAGTATCATAAAGTAGTTGTTGGAACGATTCCTTCATCTTCCAACTAACAGTAACACATCTGTCAGCGCCTTATTAGCTAATTCGACGAAAAAAATGTTTAAAAATATTTAAAACTCACTAACAAATAATATCTAAATATGTTGGAGATAATATCGACGGCTGAAATCTAATCTATTGACTTTGGTAATGTTTTAATGTTTATAGAGAAACAACATTTGTCTACTTCTGTTAAACAACGATAGATTGCTTTTATTTATTTTCCAATTAAATAAGCATTATTCTTCGTTGAAATGCATATAAAAGGCAGAAAAAAACGATGTTCTAGATAGATCCTATTCGCATATAATCGTCAGATGACCGGTGTCCAGTGGTCGCCTAATTAGCATGAAAATCAGCAGCTACTGTGTTGTGGTCGAGAGACCATTTTTTATCATTCGTACTCTGTCTAATTGTATTGGGCAGAAAATGTTGGGTACCAGGCGTTCCAAATTATTGCAAGCACCACATTAACCACGAGAGTCATTTGCATAATTACATAGACCCTTTTTAGTGATGATATGCTTATTCGTATGTGAGTGAACATAAGGACCTGCAGTTATCACACAAAGTGCCAAATTACACTCTATTTGATCTTGATTCAATTTTGTCCTTTTTGATCGATAATTGTACTTGTGGCCGGTAATGAGCCAAGTTTGAAGAGAGTCTAAATTGGGTCACTTGAAACGACAAACACTCATTCACTCATTTGGAAATATGCCTTGACAAAACTAAAGCCCTTTCCTGTTTAAATAATCTATGTTGTATTGCTTCCATCTCATGGTATCCAGTAGAAAAAAACAGAACTGTGAGCAAAGATTCATTTTCAATACAATCAGATAACCTCTGTTTAGTTATAACTTTTTTAACACCATCTAGCATCTTTTGGCCATCTTACCGGGACTAGTTTATAGAAGCTACACAAACAGTCATCAATGAGCTTTAAATAGGGACTTAGAGGTCAAAGGATGAACTTCAACCTTCATAACTGCACATGTCATAGAAATTTGCCAACCAAATGCACCGAAGAATCACATAAACGTATAAATCAATTGATCAGTTCTGGTCGATTTCCCACTTCCACCTCTTGAGAGTTCAATTTTACTACCTTTCGAGGTCAGACCAACGATGAAATGAAATGATTTTGCCATAATGTATTTGACGTTAAAAATTTCAAATTTTAGTCTGAATATTATACAATTAACAATGGAGTTTCTCACAAATATTAAGAATTCAAACAGTGTACTCAATAAGTATACTAACCCCCATTTAACAAACCTCTAATTTAAAGTAGCTCACCTAAGTTGGCAAATGGAAATATACAATAATGCGTTGGATGCCAATAGAAGGCTGTGACAAAACTGAACTAATTTCAAGGCGATATAATTATTAGCAATTAACGTTGTGGAGCTATTTTTATAATCTGACTGAGTTAGGACTAAAGATACCCGCTTTGAAATCTAACTTTCCCAGACTAAACTGAATCACTGGTGTATTCCACAATCGTAGTGGGGATAGTGGACTTTTTAAAAATGTTGCCCAACAGAATGCACGGGCAATTGAAAGGAGTTTTCAAAATTTGTTTCACACTCGAGCTTTAAAACAACTTAACCGTAACTTATAGAGAGTAGAGTTTAGTAAATTCTTGAGAAAATTCTAAATAGCGACTTAAGTGAAATCAGAGAAGACTGGAATTAAATAACTTTGTGATCGACGCTATTGAGTACTACAAGTATCTTGCTACTGAATAGACAATGTTTATTGACTTTTGAAAGTAGATAGGTTTAGCAAGATCTTAAATGACTTTTAATTTAGTTGGTATCTTGTTGGAAAAAAAACAATTTAAAATCAAAAAATATTTTAGATAAAGGCAATAACAAAATTTTAAAGAAAAATTGTACATCGATAATAACTGCCTCTTTCAACTGTAGTGGAGGAAAATTATGTCTCAGAAATCTGCAGAAAATTCTGAGTCGTTATAAAGAATAACGATATCATGATTTAATTTCCTTAAAATTTATCGCATCGAACGTTTAATTAACTTTTGTTTTTGTAAAACAATAAAAACCAACTGATAATTTCCATTTATCTTGATCTGTCTTGAACAGCTTAACATTTTTGTTAGTAAAATTGGGTAAATTTGATGCATTTTCCAAATCATCCTCAAATCCTTGATACCACCTTATTGCTAATTTTTCAGCAGGATACGCTGGTCTTAACAGGTAAGCATGGTATTTCCAATGAAGGAATATAGAATTCGTTTTAAAATTTTTGTTGCTTATTAAGACGAATTAACGGCATGTTGCGCATGATGTCTTTCATTCTGGCATGCGAAATTAGTCAGTGTTTATTAGCAGTTTATAACGAATGCCGTATACCTTTATTTAGGACTGTGAGGTCTATGCCTACCTACTCGAACAAATCAGTCCGCCAGAAAAGAAGCCCTTCCTTCACTCTGCTCAGGTAAATTTAAATTTCGTGATGAAACACATTTGATTGGTGCATTTTTTCATTATTATAAATTTTAAGAATTTACTTAATAATTTCACTAGCTATTTGCATAAATTTAATCAGTCAGATTTATGCATTATAATAACCGAAAGAGTTAGTTTTGGAATAAATACTTACTTACACAGAAAGCAAATGAAAGGGCGCATGTAATCAATATCAAAAGTGAGTGTTCATTATTTCAGGCTATTCTAAATGCTGTCGACTTAGTTCAACGTGCTGAGATGGTATTACAAAATGCCGAGAAACTCGACTGTCGGGTATTCGTACAACCAAAGGATATCATTAATGGGTCCATGAAGCTCAATCTAGCCTTCTTGGCAAATCTTTTCAATACTAACCCCGCTTTGGATCCATCTCCTCAACCAGCACCGGTAATCGAGGAGACCCGTGAAGAAAAAAGTAAGTCTCACATCTAATCCTACCCTTCTCCCTTCCTTCCATTGGCTTTCTCTGCTTTTTGATCAACGAATAAATTAACAGTTTAAATCTGAAATCAAACCTTCTGTAGATGGATTCGAATCCATGCACACTGTTTTGGTTCCTGAAATAAGTTCTTGAATTAATTGGAACCTCCATCAAACTGCGCCCTTTCAGATTGAATTCATTGTAGAGACATTTTAATAGACTATTCGAACTATCTGAACAATATTAAATGACAATTGTATGAACTTGATTAAAGTAATAACAAGACGTATGCGACGAATGCCAATAGTTATTATTGCAATATTTTTGACACTCTGTTTTATTCAAGGCATTCGAACCCGCCTTTATTTTGATTAATTCCTTCCATTTATCTTTAGAAATCTCACAGAGGTTTTCAGTTTCATGTCAAGAATTTATTCATTACGAGAAAATAAAAATGTCATTTTTTTTAGTAACCCTGGAATTGAAATGTTCAATATATGCGTCATTCCTTAAAATATTTAATTAATTAGAAGGAAAGAACTATGGCTTGTGGATCAAAGTTAAAAATATTTTTAGTAAATAGTGATGAATAATCTATTCCCGAAATCTAATTAGTAAATGAAATAATTATGTTCAGATATTGCACATTTTGAAATGGCAAACCTATGGGCTTTGTTCCGGAGCAAGTAAAACAAAAAGAGTGTACGAATGATCACGAAACGAAATTGGTGCAAATTTGAATTAATCTTAGGAATCTAGGAATAAGAATTATTCATATGCCTGCTAAATGGGATTAAGAGGTGACTTTGACAAAGAAATCTATTAAAGATTAAAGCATTTGATAATAACCCCGAAATAAATAATTAATTAATGATTTGGATTACTTTGATTTAATGGCACATATTCGATGACAAATTCGACTCAACTATTATTACGAAAGCATAATTTTTTGGCCAAATGGTATAAATATTAGCTAAAACTTAAACTTGAAAAATTATAATTTTGAAGCAAAAACATCTTGAAAGTATACTATGCATTCTATTTCCAGAAGTATAGCAACAAATAATCCTCTTTCATACTCCTTTTAAAAGGCATTTTTATTTCGAAAAAGTTTATCTGTTTAAAAACGAAAAATTAAGGTTATTTTTACAAAAAAACCAATTTGATTATCCGCTTTCAACTTCACATTCAGTTTGACACGAATTTCATTTTAATCAAAGCAGGGAAGGCCGAATGGGGAGGAAGGGTGATTCGGTTTAAGTAGCGGCCATTGGTAATGCGGAATTTTATCTGATTTTGGTAGGCTCCACGCCACCTCCTCCGCCCCCTTCGCCTTCCCCTACTCCACCTCCCCCACCACTCCCAAGTCGATGGGAGTGTCTGTTGGCATGGGTTCGAGCCCTACTGCCACGGTGTTCTAATGAAGAGGGTATCCGTTTGCCTCACACTTGGTATCGGGCTAATTATGACCTCATTGAAGGAAAAGCCACCAAACTAACTGGCAGATATCTTGCTGATTAACTTGGCTCATAACTCTCACACGCTAATATTATATAAACACCCTGTTGTCACTATTACTTCCTACGTAATTAAGTAAAAAGCTTCGTTTTATATACTTGTTCAATCTGCTCTTTAGATTTACATGTGGGACCATTAGTAGTCTTTAAAAATCTTGGTTACCTTGAAGCAGGGAAGCATTTTATAACAATTGACACAAATAAAAGCAGTAAATAATCTAACATTTTTGGTTGCAAATTTCACTAAATCGGACTCTGCTTTGTTAACTTATGAAAAGAAACAAATTATCTATGCCAATTATTGATTAATTGACCTCTTATAAAATGAAAATCGATTTAATTGGGTTATGAATAGAAATATTCATTTAATTACCGTTACTTATAACCATACTGAATTACACCACTTTAAACTGTTTTTAATAACTCAATTCTTTTCTTCAAACATTGCTCCTTCCGCATTGCTTTTCATGGTCTTTGAAGCATAGTCCTCCCTACTGAAATTTGTCAGTAGGACGTATTAAATTGAATCTTCGTTTTGTCATAAATGTTATCTTAGCTCTGTACGAAATTCAGCAGGAACCATTCAGTCTAAACATTATATAATTTACGCAAATGGAGTTCAAAAGACAAACAACCGGAAAGTGGCAAAACCTTGATTTTCCAATATAGCAGAGAACGAAATAGTAGAATTATTTGAACAATTCAACACCAGTGAAATAGAGCTTAACACCGAAACAAATAGAACTTACCTCATTTAAAAGCTTTCTGAGACAACTTTAATGCGATATTTAAGTAATTTATATCTCATCAGCGCACTGCAGGTTTTCACCTAAAAGTGATTGGGATGTTGTAAACTTAAGAAGCCAGTTAGTGGTATAAGCACCAAAAAAAAAAATTAAACATTTTATTCATCACTAGGATTTAATGCAGTAAATTATATTTTCGCTATATTAATCAGATTATTTGGCAATGTATTTCTGAAGTTAATAAATTGAATTGGCCTAGCTTTCGAATTTCCTTCCCAATTACAATCGGGTCTATTCTGTTTTCATATGATAATGATGATATCGCCTAAAATAAGCCAGCAGAATGACTCATAATTTGCCGATCACAGTAGGTACGCGTCCATAATCCGGTAAACAAATTCCAGTTTCCTACCAAACCTCAAGAGGAAATACACGTGTCCATGTACAAACCTCCAGGCAAAATATGTGGGAAGCATACTAGATTAATTATTTTATTTGTTGATAGAACTGTAGTGCTAATTGATAATATTGAGATTAAATTAAATAATGCAAGCAAATGCAATGAAAATGGAAGCGTATGTACTATTAGCTTGTATGAATTTGAGTATTTTTTCTTAAAACAGTTCATTTTTGATTAATTTGCATATGATCTCGGATCAATCCTGCAATTAAAAAACACTCAGTTGAGTATCCCACTTTACTTGATTAATGCAATGTATCATTGGAAAAAACATGCGTTCGAGAAGTTTTGGGACGTGACACAACCAATGAAAAATAGACTTTAAATAGCCATTTTATTCTTTCATAAAAATAGTTTATTTTCCTCATCTTTAATATTTAAATTTCTTCTCTCGATGATGATTTAAATTAATTTATATGGAAAAATTTTCCATAGAGTCATTTTTCTGTTCACTGCAAATTAATTTCAAGATCTGAACAAGTTGTCGTAAAGGAAATATTATTTTCCTGAAAGTAGCTTCAAATTTCTTGCTTTTTTGCAAAATATTGTCTGAGTTCCCATTCGCCTGTTTGATCACTATTTTGAGTCGAAGATAAAGTTAAATAAGACACTTTGGGAGTTTCTGATGTTTTATTCATAAAATAGCTTATTTTTTTAAAGTGAAATATAATTTTATGACATTAAAGTCTCGGGTTTCGCACAGTAATTAAAAAAGGCAGCATATTTGGAAATAATATAACTATCCATGACATGGTAATAATAATATCACTACACGCTAAGTAGATTTATTAGTATAATTAGACAATCAATCTCGTTCCCTTCAGGGTGTGGAAATGAAAGTTTCAATTGTACATTTTCTTCGCAAAATCTGATCTTGAACTGGATATGAAAGTAGAATCGATAATAATTTCATAATCTTTCGTAAAATTAAGGAGCCTTAAACAGCTAATAAAAATGTCCAAGAACAATAGAAATCGCTTCTTTTATAGGAGATGGTGAAACTTACATAGGAGAAAAGGAAACGTCATTAAAGAAATTTCACCTTTAAAGTCAAAATTCAATTTGGCAACACTTCGGCTTGTCAAATACCGTTTTTTAAAGGATCCCTGCGGATGACTCAGTGTCCACAAATCTAGGATTAGTCGCTTTGTATTTGACTAGTGAATGGAATCAAAATGTAACCGAGACAGGTGTGTAGCAGAGGAGAAATCTCCCCGAGTTTTATTAGAGCCAGACTCGAAAGGGCACACATAAAACGACGGAATCTGCGCGCTTACGTAGAAGACGATGGATGCATAACATAAATTATTTGCAGAGTCCTGATAAACAAAGAAGGAATTTTATGTGGTCCCCGAACACTGTAAAGCATGCCTCCAACGTGTAGTCAAAGTCATAACTTTTGCAAACTTATTCGGGTGGATTAATCAACTCTGCAATTATTTGATTTAAATTTAATTTAAGGAATTTTGCAGAATTGACAATTGAAGTGTGAAAATGAAGCAATCCTTTGTCTACAATATAATTTTGAAAATCAAAAAGAAAAATATATATACTTTTTTTCGACAGTATTATAGGCATGCAACTCAATAGATTGAAAGAATAGAGCCATTAGGAATCATTGGTTCGTACGTTTGGAACAAAATATATATTAATCAGTAACTAAAATGGAAATTACTCTTAACAGTTACATACGCCTGTTTTTTTCACCAATCATTCATCCATTAGTGCAGAAATTACCCCGAAGGTCCAATATTCTCAGTCTAACTGAAATATACTTAATCTATTTCAATACACACCCCACTTCTCATTTTCGCTTATTTTCAAAGGAAGACAATTGTCTACCTTTCAATATTTATTAAAACTTCTTCGAAGAACCTAAAAAAATATGAATATATTTCAAAACACATCTTTATATTCTTTTACCTTACATGTATATAACCTTAGAGAATGTAGCTCTTTGCAGATATAACTGAACGTGTTTGTTTAGAAAAGCTTGCTCTTTTTAACGCATAACTGCACCGTTGAAACAAATTATATTTTTCTTAAAGGTCAGATACTATTTAATTGGTACCATTTAAACTTTAAAATTTAATTTTGTGTTTATTCGAAACCTTTCATTCTATTGA
This sequence comes from Hymenolepis microstoma, assembly GCA_000469805.3. Taxonomy (NCBI): domain Eukaryota; kingdom Metazoa; phylum Platyhelminthes; class Cestoda; order Cyclophyllidea; family Hymenolepididae; genus Hymenolepis; species Hymenolepis microstoma. The sequence goes on from LR215989.1 coordinate 30,811,944, forward strand.
TGAAAAGCATATTGCGATTTTTATTTTTTTAAACAAATAATAACTGAATAAACGCAAGAAAAATCCTTTGTTTAAGGAGAAATTTAAGACATGCTAAGATAGATAGGTAGAAGTACGCGTAAGCGATTATATGTTCAAATCCATTTCTCAGATCTCATTATCTGTTTTACGTTCTCTTTTTTTAATATACCCATAATACCTCTGCATTTAAATTAAAACAAAAATTTATAGAAATAGTGATATTTTAGTTTTGAGTTACATTGTAAATTTACTTAAATACTAGTGAAAGGGATTTTCAATGCAAAATCAGAAATCTCCGATTAGGTTGCTCAAACCAAAATAGTTTCACTTGAAGTCATTTACATAGGAAACGTGAGACAGTCTTTTCACACCTCTATTTGCTGAACTGCAAAAGGTTGCCAGATTGTTTCAGTTTGCTATCTTTACTTAACAATTTGATTTTACTAGCTTCCACAATTAAGAAAGAGAGATCACATACACGCTCTTAGATTTCAATTTCTCGGAATATTACTTATTTAAATAATTAAAACATAGAATATATGTATTTTCATTAGGGAACTGCTATTGTTTAAAGTTTAGGTGAAAATGACCTGATAAGAGGAAAGAAGAATTTATATTATTAACAGCGGGAAAGGGTATGGTGATTTTTGCAAATTTTATATGATTTTTCCCATCGATAAAAAAGTATATAAAAAGCAAATCACACTTTAATAGATCGGTGATTAAACTGAAATTATTTGAAATTTTAATAATTATTTGACCAATTTCTTTCTAAGAGTTATAATTGGCTAAATTGGATCTTGAATTATCTTGGTAATTCATATATGCAGATATCACTGTATTGCCGTATCAGCTTAACTTTTTATAAAAATGTTTCTTTTTTTTGGTTTTAAGGCTAACGAGAATTTGATTCGAATTTGAGATGTTAAAAAGAACGGCAACTCCGGTTTAGCATTTTTCCAAGCCGATCAAACTCTTTCATTGATTAACTCTCTCCCTTGAAATTATTCCATTGCCTGTAGTGCATATGAACAATGCTTCTAACCAGAATAAATGAGATTGCCTACAGGCGGGGTTTGATAACAACCGCGGTTTGCTCGAACTACCGCACTCGTTTGCTCGCACGCAGGCTAGCAAAGCAGATCTTATCTCACATGAACGCTGAGTCGAGCCGAGTTGAGTCGAGGAAAATGGATAATAAAAAACCCGTTCAGTTCACATCAGTTCTTTACGCGGTAGACATATAAGATCGCATCCATACTCACTGCTAATATATGATGATTTAAATAGTTTTCACTCCATTTTATGCATATATATATATCTGGCTAACTCAGACATATTTTATGAGGGGATCTGTTTTTGTCTGGATCTCTACATGTGTTCAACTAGACGTGGTTTGATAAGACAATACTCATGATTTTCCTGAACTAAATTTAAACGGAGTAAAGCGGCCGACAGCAATGCTGAGTTACACATTCCGGAAGATTTAATTTTATTCTCATTTCCTAGCAGATATTTACAGTACATTTTAAGATATTTAATCGAAAATGAAAAGAAATGATGTGATTATGTGTTTTATAAACTTATTAAGTCCAATGAGAGGAATAAAATGTGAACGATGCCAATAAAAGGTCGGCATACTCCGATATCGCGTTTAAACTTGACGAATTATCTGAACACTCAAACACTTTAATCAATTTATATTCGAAAACGTCGAGTGCTTATTACTTACTGGATTTCGTTTAATGCACCATTTTCTAATATTTCAAAGTTCGAAGTGAAGAACTTGGTGCCTAGATTCCTGACTTAGTTCATACTCTTGAACTTAGTTTATTCAAATGAACGATAAGCCATGCCAACCGATACATTTGTTCCTTCTAATACTACTATAAAAGAAAAGTAATGAGACAAAATGAGTTGTATTCAGTAGTATCGTATTGCCACTTTGGTTTATTCAAATGAACGATAAGCCACGCCAACCGATACATCTCTACTTTCTATTAGTCCAAAGTGGCAATACGATACTACTGAATACTACTTTAAAAGAAAAGTAATGAGACAAAATGAGTTGTATTTATTGATTTTTGCTAACCTTGATCTACGCTTAATCGACCAATTTTCCGTTGTTCCATCCATAAAAATGAGTTGGATTATTGGGTTTAAATCTCACATTGAAACTGCATTTCTTTGAGGACATTAAAACCTGAACTGTAAAGATTTTGGCCTTGTGGGTCTCTGACTGTACGATAAATAGTCATAAAAGTGCAAAAATGTCAACGTATTGTTCACTATTCTTCTCCATAAATAAAAAGTTCTCCTCCATGTTCATACTTTTATTTACGTTGCAATAATGGCTACGGTAATAGAATAATACAGTAATAACAATACGAAATTCCCCAAATCAAAGAGCCTTAAAATTTAAACGCTTTTGCTTAGATTACCTCCAAAAAGACACTATATCTAATTCCGTAGTTATTTATAGGAATTGGTAAAGATTGCAGGATACTGATTTTATATTAAACCGCCGTGTTCTATTAACACAGACTTAAAATCTCCGTACTTGTACTTTAAAATATAAAAAAATATAGTTGGGAATGATGTCAAAAATTTGAATTCACCTTTACGAATAAATTAAAATATAGTTTTATGATTAACATGCTAGCCTACTCTGAATTCTAATTTTGCAAACCGTTTTAAGCTAATCTGACTACAGCTGTGGAAATAATAAGATTTATGAAACATAATTCGCAAAATTATCAATGTTTGGTCATTTTAATACTTCTCTGGAAATAGAATCACATGATTAGAACGAGCTGTATTGCCAGTGTTTTTTTTCAAGCTTTTCAACACTGATCCAAAAATAACTTTGTTATAGTTTTATGGTTTTATTGAACGAAAAAGGGCATTAAAACACACTTTCGTTCTAAAATGTCTAAAGACTGGAGAAAAGTCGAGTGTACTAGTTGACAGGTACCCAATTAGAAAGCTTGATGTTTGCGATAAAAATTCTACATGGCGCCCCGATCGAACACCTTTCATAACCACTAGAAAATGTATCTAGGTGTAGATAAAGTAAAATGCCAATAAAATCCGCCATTTTTTTGTTTGATTTAAACAAAACTATCTTAGTGAATGCGCTCTTGGAGGTTTTCAGTGTCCCAAGTGTGTCTAATGGCAAATTCCTAGCCTTGTACGTAGTCATATTATGAAGTTATTCGCATACCTCACAATGTCATCTTATTGCCTGAATCCAACACTAAAAGTATGATAAGCTCAAAGCAGTACAGATATCGCCCACTGTTATATTCTCTTTCTTTGTTTGAAATTTACCTTTTTATACCTTTACCTTTTTTTGAAAAATACTCTGTAGACTGGTCGAAAATATTGAGAAACTAACTCACGTCGATCCCAAAGAAGACTGCATGGTTACTTGAAAGCCATGCCAACTTGCTAACTACATCTTAAAGCAATATGTTCATGTGTATATTCTAATGCCCTTCGGTGGCCACCACATTATGATTGGCTATTTGGGATTCCACTACCTCTTCCAGTTTCCTGCCATGTGGAAGTATTGTTTATGTAGTTTTGAAAGGCTTTGACTTAATTAGTTTTTGTTGCCAAAGACAACTTTATAAGGAAGATTCCCTATTGCTATGTATGTTTGTAGGACACTGGAATTGTTTTAGTGGCCGGGATAGATATCGGATGCTTTTTGTCTTAATGACTGATATCTAAGAAATCCTAAGAAGCAAAGGAATATATGCAGTTCCCAATTCAATACAAGTCAATTAATATGCTATGCTTATTTTAAGTCTTCTTATCGCCTAAAATTACTATAATCTGCATGAGATATGGAAAGCAGACTTCTAGACGAGGTATGTCTCTATTCAGATGGTGTAAAACTCGCAAAAGGAAAATAGCTGACGCGATAATAAAAAGGCTTTGCAGTTGCTATGCGGCTTTTTCTTATTCGGACGAGAAAATTCCTTCGGGAAGCAGCCAACATTTCAGCTTCTGTTTCTCTGGCAAAACTCTCCGAAATGATAGTAGTTCTGATAAGAGAGGCTATGAAATATGACCTTCAGAATGCGAGAATGCAATACATTTTTGCCATTTTTTGAAATAACGAATAATTAAATAATATCTGTTAAAATTATTTACGTGAAAAATTCACTTCCATTTTTAATTGAAATAGTCTACTTTTACTTTCAGATTTTAAAATTTGCTAATGAGTTCTGTCTCAAAGGGAGCACGGTTTCAAACAGAACTATCAGTTAGCTCTGAGCATTAACACGCCAGTCAATGCGTGTCTAGTTGATCTAAGGTTCCATTTCTCATCCTTTGTAGCCTACCGAAATTGGATTAATTCCATGGGTCTACGAACTGTAGTGCACAATCTCTATGGAGATCTCTTCTCTGGAAATGTGATTTTCAAACTCTACGACCTTATTAAATCCGGAAGTGTGGATTGGACACGGGTGAATAGTTTCCTCTCCACCACGCCTGCGAAAGCAAATTTCCAGCATCTCGGTGAGTTACACTCTCAGAACCAACACAGAGAACACAATAATTTATTAATTAAATTCAGCCTTTAAAACTGTTATGCGTACCGGTTTATGAATACGGATCAGCTAATAAGCGCTAGTGTGGTTTAATTCGCCGAAGTTCTAGCCGCAAATAACGACCAATGCGATTTTACAACATACAAGGGAAGCTGATATAAACTTGGCGGGGGTAAAACGAGTTAAACTATTTTTGCTAAAATTTTCGAAATAAATACAACATATTGGCCTTTTTTATTTGCTATGGATTTATTTTACTCTAAAAATCTGTAAAAGTAAAACTTTAATTCTTTTAAAATTCAGGAAGTGAGTTATTTTTTTCTATAAATAAAAGCAGGGTAAGAGCAAGTTTGTGTGAACATGGTAGCGGAGTACACGCCTACAAGAATCTTAATGGCGCTACTTTTAAAGTTGTCTATAGAGCACACTACCTAGTCTTATCAGATCAACTCTCACTTGAAAACTTCCGTCCATACACTGATGACTAGAACCACGACTGCTGAGACATGGGGTATATACAAGTGCAACATCAAAGAAATGTTCCGTGTTACCTCTATCGAGCCAACCCCAGCAGAGAGGAGGAGAGGGTGATGATAATGATGCTGTAACTTCTCCTCCCACCCTCCAGGCTGAGAAAGGAGAGGGTGTGGGAGGGGAGGGGAGATTCATATACACCTGCCACTGACATCCACGCCAAAACTGAAACCTCGAGTGCATGCTTATTTCTATTTATATCATCTTGAAAGTATGTCCCACGACTGTGTGTCTACGGGTAGCTATGGGGGTGGGGGGGAGGGGAGGTTGGGAATCAGAGAGCCAGTTATGAGCACACAATGTGCATGGTACTCTATGTCCATATGTGGATTGTTTGTTCGATTTCTCTGATGATTTTGAAGGACAAATTCCCCACAAAACAATGGAGGAATTTAGGTGGCATTAGGAAATTCAAATAATAATATTAAAAGTAGTTATACTTTATAACCGCCAATTACCGAAATGGGTTGTTATTTAAGAAAGCGATGAAGAAAGGTAAAACAATACATGAGGATTTTTGCTGGCAAACTTGCATGGTGAGCAGTGTTTATCTATTTGGAGAATTAAAGATTTGTGCGTTAAAACAGTTCAAACTTACTTAAATAACACAAATTTTAATTTGAAAGGAAGTTTAAGACAGTAATGGTGCGTCGTTGGTACAGGTATTAAAATGTTCATTTTCCAAGTTGGTTTCTATGCCTGTTGGTGCACATCCAGTGAGAAGAATGGAGGGCTGCCCTGATCAACTCTAGCTAACAGGATGGATGGCAAATCTGGAGGTTCTATGAGACGTTGTAAATCTACCCAAACTATGTTTTTTGGACATTATTCCAAACCAACTTAACTTATCAATAATCACAGCGCGATATTTGATATCCTCTAATAGCACACGTTACTCGAGCTAATTAATTAAGAGATATTTTAAATTATTTGAGAAACTAAATGTTATTCCAAGGGGTTGACAATTTTTTACTTTCAGTTAGAACATCTATTTAAATATCTCACAACTACTGAGCTTAGAAAACCCATTAGTTAATTCCGACCGTAAATGATAACTCGGGTTGCAGTGCATCGATCTTATCTGCGAAATTAGATCAAACTGGCCATCATAAATCGACCTTTCCATTGCGCTCAAGCTGATCTCGCCATTAAGCAAAATTTCAATTTTGAATCAAGTAGCTTAATCCAAATCTCTAATATTAACAAATTAATTATTAGATACATGAACGTGCTTTCACATTATAATTTATTATTGCAATATATAAGACTTGTTGCGCAATCATATCCAACATTTGCTCTCAAACTCGATTTACTGAAGTAAGCATATTGTTTGGGCCCAGATTCCATTTTAACGTAAAGTATAAACCAATAGATCTTACTATTAGTTTCTTTGCTGTTAAGAATGAATAATTTTTTTGTTCTTAGAAAACTGTAATTACATGGTGGAACTTGGCCAACGTTCAGGTTTTAGTCTGGTTGGAGTAGCCGGATCTGACCTTAAGGAACGCCAAACTACGCCTGTTTTGGCCATGCTTTGGCAACTCATGCGAGCTTACACTTTGTCTTTGTTGGTGAGATTGGCTGAGGATACGGAAGAAGACCCTGTTGGCTATCATCGGGCACGTTCTCCTGTTATAAGCAAACCAATCATTTCTGAACGCGGAATTATCGATTGGGTGAACGGTAGACTTGCCGAGGCACACAAACCTCGCCGAATTTCAGTAGCCGCTGGTTTCTCGGACTTTGAATTAAGAAACGGACTTTTGATTATTGATTTATTGGAAGCTATCCGTCCAGGATGTGTCGATTACAACGTTGTCAATATGGGCCTTACTCCCGAGGTATGATATTTGCGATACGAAATTAACAAGCCTAGTTAATTAAGAATCTAAGATCTATTTTCGACGACCAACTTTGGTTGTTTCAGGGGAATCATGACGGCAAGAGGACTTTATTCTATTACCTGTAGTAGTGAGTTACCATGAACAAGAAGGATGTTTTACAGAAAATACCTCTTTGGGTAAATGAGGTATAAATGGATCTTCAGCAGAAAGTATTGAATTAATCCAAATATTTGAATTTAAAGCAAGATAACTTAAAAATTTTCGTCCACTTTAAAGCCCGTAATCATTTAAGTTACAAGCGAGATATTCGCACAGTTTTTGATCCCACAAACGACCGCATTTGGGGTTGGTTCTCACCAGAACACTGCATAAAAATTATTCCAACTGTTTTAAACCATAAAACCAAAAAAATTAATTACTAATGAAACATTTTTTTCAAGTGATTAAATCTGTGTATGGGTAAAGAATAGCAAAATAAAGAGATAAAAACCCGACTTTCATGCGCGCTTGCCTGAATAAATCAACACGACAAAGTGTGAGCTAAACCTATTTACAGATAACTGCGATCTCAAGAGGAATTTTCGGTCAGGAAATTAGATTTTCGCAAATGTAATTACTTGGCTAAAGTTTCCTGAACTGCAAATGTGAAAGAATTTCCTATCAAATATAGTGATAGTCTCTAGTTGTGTATACTGCATAAGTACCAAAAATATATAATAAAAAATAGGGGTCGTGAAAAATCCAGAAGATCATCATTAGTAACATTGAAAAAAAAGTTGATTAACACATTTAATGACGTGCTTGAGAAACTTCAGTTAAACTTTACCTGGTTTAATGTCTACGAAATCTTAATTCTGTTGTGTAAAGGGAAAGATGAAATAGTCATTATGAAAGTGAGTCACAAAAAAACGTTTTTGAGACAGATGAAGGGATTGATACACCTCTTTGCATTGTATCCAAGTATCGTCTTACTGAGAGGGAGTTTCCTATCTCTTTCGCAGTTTAGAATTTGGATACCAATGAATGGGGTAAGGAGCGTTCCGGACCGTGGACAGTGAAAAATAAAATTTTAGTGATGATGAGCCACTGTCACTGCAATGAAACACAATCAAATTCACCTTTCGTTCACTGCACACTGTCTAGGTCCACACGTAAATATTTTCTGGGAGATACAGTTTAGTGATTTGGCAAATTGTTGTTTGGTTTCACATTTGCGCTGATTAAAAATGAGTGGATTCGGAATTAATACTCAGACTGGTAGTTCAAGTAGAAACACTAACCTCATGAATTAACATGTAACAACAACGTATTTTTTGCCTTCCGTTTGAGTTCAATCGATTGTAGAATCTGAGCGCTGCCAATATGACATTAGTTAACTTTGTAAATTCATAAGTAACCCATCACTGAAAATGTGTTCAAGTAAATCTAAATTAAGTAGCTCTCTTGGTCAATAAATTGGTGGGCTGTAATTAGTTAAAAGGTAATCTTTATCACCGGTTTCCAGTAAAATGATTTTCATGAGTAAATCTGATCCATTTTCAATTTGAACGTCTGATATTTTTCCACACAATATTTCCAGAGAAAATAAAACCAAATTGACAATAACCTACTATAAAAGGACTCATTAATTGAATTAGTCTCTCATTCTACCAAAACCGGAGTTACATTCAGAGTGTTTCCTACGTTCAATTTCCTCCCTTCCCCCGTCTGCCCCCACCAATAGTGTATCGATATTTAATTGAACATTCTCCACACGTCGGCTTGCTTGTTAACGAAGCGAAAGTGGGGTGGGGGTGGGGGTGGTGGGGGAGGTGTGGAGTATAGAGTAGAGTAAAATTCCGCTTCACTGAATTCTTTTCCTCACAAAGGACGGAGGGGAAATGAAATAGAAAAAAAGAGGGAGAATTTTAATGGAAATACCAAAATGCAAAGAAGGGGATATGGAGAAGAGTGGTTAAAAAGTGCAATGCAGGACTCCTCTGAATCACTTATCATCCTCGTCAATATTTCAAGAGCTTTGAGGCTAGTTAGCAGCATAGAGGGGCTTATTAATCACACATATGCCTATGGATTATTGAGAAGGCGAGTTTAATTAAGAGTATTTCTTACTGACTTAACCAGGGTAATTAATTACCAATACTCCCTAAGGAGGATTACGCTTATCCTATTCTTAATTTATTGTCTCTGTATTAGATGAAGGTAGCAGCCAAGTATATATTTGCTAAATAGATTTTTTTTCTTTAGACGCAAACAGACATGACGCTACCATAAATTTCTGAAATTTGCATAGCACTATGTGATTTATTCCTCTTTCTCACCACCACCACCACCACCACACCATCACCCCACCACCCCTCATCCAAGAACAGAATGAGTACATGCCCTCAAAAATTAAATATTAAAATACATTTGGATAAAAGCCACAGTCTTCTTTCTACTTTCTAATATACTAAAATTTTTTATTTAATCTATTTGGACTAAACCGACACAACCACTTTGAACTCTCGAAATGTGGTAAATAGCGAAGATAAGTTTCAACGCTACTCACCAACACTTAACGATTTTCAAAATTTATTGCCAAAAAAGTCTTTTTATAACGTTGGGATCTTCTTATAAAGCCTCAAATTGTTATGGATCCTCTCAAATGTGCTTGAGTCATTTACTTATTGTTTCGTTTTAAAGCATAAACAAAGCCTAAAAATAGCACTCTCTCTCCGACAGGACGATAGTCATTTTAGACATTCTAAATGGACAAATAGAAATAATTTTCAAAAGGTGAGGCCTGAATAATTTTTTTAAATAAGTTGTACACCTTTTTTCGCTCTCTGAAAACAGAACAAGTCAATAAAAGTTAAAATTATATTTTTTTCTGAATCCCTCAAATCTTAAGAGCACCCCAACTTGTGGTTTCATTTATTTACAAAATAATCTTCTTCTCTTTATTAAATTTTCAGCAAATTTCACCCTCAAGTTGTAGTTGTACGCTGTTTAGTTACCGTGTCCCAAGCTGTTCCATCAGATAGTCAATTTCCGTTGAGTAGACGGGTTTTTAAATAACAAAAACGCGTTCTGAGCGAAGATAGGCATCGCAGTATCTAGAGTAGCATCAATTCATATTCATGGTTTATTTGTAGGAGATATAATTTTCTAGGAAGAGGATGAAAGTGATGTTATAGTTATCACCGAATTCACCGAATCACTACCAAAATCACTCAACCTACCTTGAATAGCCACTATTATTCATTCACTCCCGGCAAAATAGAAGAATTCTTATGTCAATAACTGGAAACAGGTAGAGCAGTGGACAGATCAGCAAGAGGGCAAATTGAATAAAGGAATGGAGGTGATCAAAGTGGAGAATAATGGTAAAAACAGCAGAATTTGTCAGTTTATTACTTAATGGGTGTAAATGAAGGCATCCTTACATTAAGTATTAGATTTATGAACCAAAAATTTACGTGAAAAATGCTTAGCACCGGTTGACCGACATTTTGAGAGTGCCATCTTGATTATATGCCCACCCAGATAGCCAAGGGAGAATTTCTTGAAATCGCTTTTACCATTTTTAAAACACCTATAGAGTTTATGTGATTCTGACAGCATCTTTCTTGCATAATCGTGACTGGAACAGATTGGTTGAAACGAAATATGACCAAATGCAACCGATATTTTCAATAAATTGCATCTAAACAGTATGCTGTTCTGAGTTCGTATTCATAGTGCACACACTTGTTTAAATTGTTTGGCGGTGTCCTAGTGAGTTGGTCTTATTTCGACATAACCGCAGTAGGTTGATGTCTGTTGACTAACTGCGCCGTATCTTCTTTGGTTTAATAAAAATCTATCTGGTAGATAGAAGTAATCAAAATCCCTCCGCCAGTTTATAATCATAATAAATTACTAGTAATTAACTTTGAGCTCACTATATGTCTTCTGTGAAATTCATATCTAATCGATTTAAAAATGAACGAAATTTCAATGTTATTGCCACCTTTACTTTAGTCAATAATAATAAGTGCCAAATCGGTACCTAACTTTTTTTCTGTTTACTTTAACTTTCTACTTTTATTTCAAGATCGAATCGGCAAATGTCAAATCGCTCTCACGTTACATGACTTTTGACTAGAATTATCATTTTTTCATTGGATTGGTTCTGATTGTCGTCGATCTCTTGGCCTCTAACTTGACAGGCATTGGTCACACTACTATAGACACGAAGGAAGAAATGCCTTAATTTTGGCACGAGAGATTAAAACAAATATGTGTCTGGTTTTTTTGAGAGCGATGAAAAGTACACCATAACATCAAATGAAAAGACAGATGGAAGGACTGAGTGCATAACATTTTGATAATTGTTTATTTGCTATTTTCTTATAGTTGGAAACCTGTGATTAATTCTCTGCTTACCGAAGAAACAGGAAAATAAGCAAAATATCACTCTGTCAATATATTTTTTAAATATAAAGTATTGTTTAGTAATTTTTATATTTTGAGTAAAACTACCAAGGAGTAGCTATGAATCAGTTGTGCCCCATTATAATGCGTAATTCTTGAGCATGGACAACGAGGTATAAGAGTTGTTGAAAGTCTCCTGATCTCAGGTTTAGAGAATATTCCAAGTGTTTGTGTATAGGGGGTTTTCAGTCCTGACTGATAGGTTGACCGCACATGATGAATGATTGCATGTGATATGCATCCATGACCTTGTCTAAATGATTTTAGATATTGAGGATGAAATTATTTGATAGTCAAGGTCATTGCTTTGTGGTTAGCAAATTGCTATGAAAATCTAATTATAGTTCTAGTCTGCATTTGTAACAATGACTTCCGAATGACTTTGAAAATAATTAAGCTTATCATTAATCTCATTTACTGACAATAGAATACTTACTCTGGCCATTATTGATGGTCTCTAGTCAATAAAATTAATAATTACTACTTCTATGAGATGCTCGACTATTTGAGGCCCAAACATCTAATTCACTCTATCCCATTAATTTATTGACTTTCTACCCATATATCATTTAATTTAGAGCGTTGTCTAACTTTCTGACAATCTAAGACGATTTCGTCATGCCGGAGGAACAGAGTTAACTACGGAGCATTTATGTGAAATAAAAACTAGCTGTTCACTCCCCATTCTAACTTGTCTACCCATGGCGAGGTTTGATAAAAGCCAAAATAAGCGCGTTTTCACAAATAAATTGCAGTTTAGTGCAAGTTTATATTCTCAATGGTTATGTGTCTTGCCATTTTGGAGGTTACCCACACCGTCTCCTTCGCGCGTTTTGTGGGACTCAGCAACCAGTATCTAAAGGTAACTGAGCTCTCATATAGAGTAAGTTCTTCTTTTTTTATTAGCTAAAAGACTTTCAAACTCTTGATACTTTCTCCAAATATATATATCCAATACTAACGCTACTTTCATCCTTTTTGTTGAAGTGGAGTTCGTTCAGTAATGGAAGACTATTTTTTGACTTTCGTTGATGTTTTTCAAACCCCAATCTCATTTATAATACATAAATCATTCAATGCTGCATTCTCTTCATGCCTGAGGTTCTTAATTATAAAAGACGATTGTTTCCCAAAATTTAAATAAAGGTCCCATTTTCTTAAAAGCAGGTGTATTGCTGTAACTTTAAACATTCGATATAATCTGTATTAATACTATCGCTAAGATTTACTAGGACATCGGGAGTCTTTAACATATGCCATATTTGCTTTAGCAACGCCTCTCAAATGCTCAATACGCCATCACAGTGGCTAGAAGAATCGGCGCAAAGATCTACGCAGTGCCAGAGGACATAACCGAGGTTAAACCTCGAATGTTAATGACTGTCTTTGCTTGCCTCATGGCCATTGACCTTGAAAAACACCACAAAGGTAGCCTCCCTCGACTTATCACATCACCATCACCAACCCGCATGAATTCGGTGACATTCAATGATCGCACGAGATCCCCTTCAACAAGTCGAGATGATAGAAGTAGCTCAAAAAGTGTCTCACCCTATCGTACACCTAATCTATCATCCAACATATCGATTGGTCGCTCCCAAAGTCGTCCACAAAGTGGTTATCAGCGTTTCATTGATGAAGCCACTCTTGCCGAACGTCGTGCCGTAATGAATAAGGTAACAACACAAATGGCGGCTTATCGTGTGGAAAGTTTGATGGTGAAGAACATCCCACTCACAGTGGATATTGGAAAGGTTCAGTACGCGGAAAAGGGTACTCACTATGATCCGCCACAGAGGAGATTTTTCGGGTCACCTCCACCTCCAAGATCACGCCATGCGGAACTCTTCTCTTCACCTCGATTGTATCGCAGTGAGATTGCAAAATCCGTCACAGCTTTGGACCAAATTGGAAAGTCAGGCTGTAAAGGAACAAGTGGGGCACCGCAAGTCTACCAAGGTGTAAAGAAAGTTGCAGGAGCAAACACAGTCGAAAAGGGCATTCAATGTGAAAGCACAACTTGGAGATCAACAATACCCTTGACATGGAGTCAGGATTCCAAGGAGAGTGATATATTTGCCAACTCTGTGAGAACAGTAGGAGGTAGCATTAGAACAGCACCAAATGGAGTAGGAAGATATTCTCGAAAGGATGGGGCGACATCACCTCAAAAACGTGGTTTCGCAGCAGCTTATGGAGAGTATGCCAGCAAAACGGTTCAGGCGAACCGTATTGGAGAGAGTTCAGGAGTGCGAAGAGGTGGCGGAGGAAGGGTTTTCATGGCTGCTGATATTCATCGTAGCTAAAGAACTGCTAATCTACCTTCTATTATCAAAGCTTCTAATTACTTTATACTTTTCTTTTACCTGATTATTCTATCTCTGTGTTGACCTTCTGACCTTATGCGTATCTCACCGAATTACAATACCTGATAAACTATGTGCTTTGCTAATTTCTGATGCAATAATTACGAAATACCTGGCAAATAAAGGAGTGATCAATGATTGATATTGTGGAAATTATCAATCCAGCCTAAAATATTTCTTAAATGTACTAGAATTCCCGGAGTTACCATGGATTTAGAATTAAAATAGAATCCTATCAAGAAAATTAGCTATTTGATTCTAAATTTGAAAATTCGTCTTACAGCAAGACTGGTAAGCTGTGAAATAAGGGTTTAAGAACGATTGAAATTGCGGCCGATGAATACAACAAAGGCCAGGTCCTGCTTAATGCTCTTCGGCCTCCTTGCTATGGAACTAAAAGTGGCTCTAATTCTATGTGAAACCACTTAAAGAATCTGATCAAATGAGGTTAGGCAACCCTTCAGAGAACTTAGGATCTTCCTACAGTGACAATGGCCTTTCATGGGTGAGATATCAAAAAATAGGACTGGAAAGGATTGGACGAGAGAAGAAGAGAAAGGAGTAGGAAGAGGAATTGAGGGAAAAGAGAGACGTGCCAGCACAGTGAGTTGTGGCAATACAGATTGTGAAGAACTGACGAAATTAAGTACGATCAGACTATTAACCAACTTTCGTTTTCTTTGTTCTATGACAGTTAGAGCAGATGTGTGAGTCAGCGTGCGAAACGAATACAAGCAAAAGAACATAGATTAAAGAGTTAAAATTATTGAGCACGCTATGGAACGACAACTTCACTAAGCATGCAACTTATTATTCCAGCACTGACTGAAGGAAAACTCAAGTAGTTTTGCTGTTAATAGAATTATATGCTTAATGATTAACCTAAAAGAATAGTTGATACAAGATTAGTTTAGAAAAAAATTTCATTACGAACAATAGTTTATGATGGCTTGTACTAGTAACTAGGGAACCTCTCTCCAAACCTTCTATCTTCTCCCAATACTCTCCATAAAAATAAGATCATGGAAAGGAGAAGACGGAGGATGTGGTGGTTCTCTGGTGAGAAGAGGACGGATGCGAGGGAAAATGAAGTATGACTATATGCGTGGTTTTGAGTTGACGATAAGCTGGTCGAGTCAGACGACTTCAAACACTATCATTCAGCAAACATTAACTGGCGAGTGAACGGCACCATATTTCCAATTTTTGGGTATTTTATTGCGGATTATGATGATGGGGAGGGGGAAGACATGATTGACTAGTAAAATCTTTGGATTAGGTTGTTTAAAACATTTCAAAGATGGTCTTCAAAGAATAGGTAAAAGTTTATCAAATTCCCCTTATCCCATTCCTCTAAATGCGCATTATTAAGAGGTACGCACCTATCTGTTCAGATAGCTCCTTTCTCACCATTTTTAAATGGAAATTATGGCAAGTGAGCAATAGGCGCTTTTGTCATTTCGAGAGAGTTCATAAATAGGGCGTTGATATATAATTATGGAGTGGATAGTAATCGGTAAAATTCCTTTACCTAAAATATTAAAACTCCAGAGTAATCAATCATTGAAGTGATTGCTTGCGAAAGGTAAACCACAGACAGCCACTAAGGTAATGACATTTAATTCGAAATCTATGCAAGATTCAGGTCGGTCGATGACCTCACTCTCAGCGCATGTAGGCCTTGAAACTGAATAGATATCGTATATGGGCCATTAGTCAAATGCGGCATGTGAAGTGGTTGAATCCACAATGATTGAAAATAAATTGTTTATGAATGATAATACAAAAAATTGTATTTCAAATCTCTTAAAAATAATATGCTAAGACCAGTATAAGAATTATTCTTCTATATCTTCATAAACTGTATGACAACTATCTTAATAAATACATTGAGCATCAATTTACGAATACGGGTCAATGTTAACAGAAATTGAGCAGGTAAATTCAGGTTTCTACGACAGCAGTTTTGGAGATGCTGGCTCTGAAAAGCAGAACAGATCAAATATGAATTTTAGCCTTTATGACGTAAAGAACGCATTCAGTTTAATTGTAAATAGTAGTGTTAAGTAATTAAATTGAATCAAATTGTTCGAAAATTCCCTTTTTATCTTTGCTAAATAACTACGGAGCATAGTTAGTTGGGCATTAGTAAGAAGAGATCAAGTTTTTCGAGTTTGACAGCGAATAAAAGAACATTATTATTTACTCATCGCAATTGTGAGAGACATTCTTGTCAAATGTTAACATTTCCTGCCTTGTAGTTATTGAATAAAGAGACCACTTTATTTTATCCACAGTTTTCCGCTGTTTATTATAAAGAATATGTTCCATTGGAAACACGCTCGATCAATGAGAGATTAAGCTCTGTCAAGAAATGCCTCCAAGTACAATTTTAGGGGAGTTTATAATATAATGCACAGTAGTGAAGGCGTCTTTCAAACAAATTATAGTTAAGAAACTCTCTCGACTCTACCATAGTTGGATTTGCATGCTTATTTGCTGCCTGTTACTGTGCGCAGATTACGCAGCGTCCAGTTCACAAGGTCAATGCACATTCACCCCTCGCATTGGCTAAACTCAGTGGTTAACACGGACCAAAATGACGTGTGGTCAGGATAGCTTTCTTTAATAGTTAATACTTGTATTATTTCAAGCACTCAGGAGAAGTTCAGCATTTAAAAAAATACGTAAAAATATTCATTAAAATATTCCACGCGCTTTTATTGTGAATAAATGATTGACGAACTTATTCCGTCATGCTTTCTGATTAATGGTAGTTTTAAGAGAAAAGGACAGCCAACTGCTTCGTGATTACCGCGAAAACCACTTTATCTTAGAGGCAGAGTGTACTTTGTAATTACATTATCCTTACCAGAAAAGCAGGCCTGTTACTAGAAGTTACATCAAAATTAAATAAATAAATCTGGTTCATTCCAATGCAATTATGTTAGTCTGAGTACTAACGCTAAGTTTATAGAAATAGTAATTATTAATAGGTTGCGAGGCCTTAAAATGAAACAATTTACCAAATAGAATTTGTGGGTTCTGTCTTCATTGCGACAAATGAGATAGACAGGACTAAATGGAAGACCCTCAACTCTTCTATGTTACACCCAACTGGGTGCATATGCTTATGTGAGAGAAGTTGAAGTGAAATACGCTGTCACAGGAATTGTATTTTTTTACTAATTCCATCACATAAAAGATTAGAAATTAAAAGCAATCTATATCAGATTTACTTTTCAAATAGCCCCTTTGCACAATAGCCAAATCCCGTGACATTCAATAAATATTTCAACAATAATATATTCAAGCAAATGCACAAAATAATTTGAATTTCTTATTTAAAATATTATCATCAAGGCACGAGAGCCATTACCTTCCTTTCTGTCATAATTGTTCCCAGACAAAATAATTCATTTGGCGAGTTCCCTGTTAATTTCGCCCCTTTAAAATGACATTTTATAGAAATGCATTTGCTACATTTTGTAAACTACCAAAAAAATCGATAGAACCCTCGATTCCGCTGTAGAGCTGATTTGTGGCACTATCACGATAAGAATACAAACCAGCATCAATCAAATCACTCAACCAAACGCATTAATTGAATCGAACATACTTTTCGCGCATAACTCATGTTAAAATCCTCGGTTATTCAAAGGGGCATTATTACCAGTTTCACATCCCCTATCAAACTAATATTTCAACGCAAATTCAAATGCAAAATTTTTAGCAGTGGAAAAAGTTGTATATTTTGACAAAATTGACAACTTGATGAAATTTACTTCGCAGAGTTTGCAAAATTTGGAACACTTAAATCGTCTGCCAATGACAAAAAAGACCACTCAAATCACGCTCAACCAAACCAATAAAATGTTTTAGTGGTGAGATGGTTTAATTTAAAAAAAACACTTTGGGGCGAATAAAGAAGCCGTGATCGATGCCATCAGATTGTGTGCTGAAGTGCCATATAGGTACAATTTGATGGAATGGAAATTACAATACAAATAAGCGGATATTTCAACTGAATTGACTCCTTGAGCAGCAAACATTTCAAAGTTGAAATAGGTAAGAACTTTTTAGAATATTTAACAAGACACTGAAGTAGAAAATGGACAAATTAATTGCAACAAAAATCGCAAAATAAAAATATTGAATAATCTTTGAGGAAAACAATTAGCGGACTCAAACTTACGGGCTTGTGTAACTCACTTGCCCTTCCCAAACTTCTGTCCTTTTTAACTTGTCTTCATATAAAGCCGGGGGTTCCAAGAAATGCAGATTAAGAGAAAGCATTTCCCAATAAAAGATCTCCCAAAGCACTAGGATAATGGCACGTTACACTGATTGGGGTATTTGAGCATTGAGATGGAGATTATTAGAGTAGAAGAGAGAGACTCCCAGAAATGGTCCTGTATAGCAAAGGGATGCAAATTTAATTGTGGATTGTTTAGTGTTTTTCATAAACTGCAGATGAATGCTTTCGTATTATTTGAACTTCGACAAAAATTCTCTCCCCACAAGTGTTTTTCCTAAGTTCCTCTCAGCTATTTCCATTTCAAGCTTCACCTTGAGCGAACATAGCTTAAGGAAGTCTGAAAACTTTAAATCTTAATTATTTCATTTCTACTATGTAAAGAAAGCTGTTGAAAGTCACGTAAATTCATTCGCATTCTCAATTATTTAAAGAAAGAATGACCTTAAGTGACAATACTCACGGTTCTTGATTAAAAATCTACCCAAAAACATCACCCAGAGGACGAATAATGAAATGAAAATTTTGAAATGAAAAATATCGTAGAACTGGAAACTAAAAATCAAATGAATTGAAATTCTCTGATAAGCTAAATCGGCTCTCAACGGCCTTTTGATCTCCTCAGCCTTGTTATTTGATGGACTTTCTGCTATACAATTTCAGTTTGATCTCAAAATTACAAACGGTAGGTTTTTTGATTTACTGTGAGGAAAAAATTCTTTCACATTCAAAATAACCATTAACTTGTCAGTTATCCTTCATTTGGTAAAACTGAGTCGTCTGTCACACGATTATGCACCCAATATCATTCTCTGTTAGAAGTCGCAGCATTCCATTTATTTGATAACTTATTCAAAATAAATAAATTATGTAATTAAAATTAGATTTAATAATTTCATTCAGTATTAATTTATAATGCTGTGTCTGAGGAAATTTATTGATTTAATTAACACTCATATTCCTTAAATCAATCTCCAAATTAATATGTTGGTAACAAAAAATATATTTTTCCGTAGCCTAGTCACTCAATCTTTCGTTCATTTTATTCATTTCCTAATCACTTTTTTTCATCGGGTTTCGATTTTGCAAGGAAAAAATGAATAGGGAAAAGACAAGTGGTACTCAGATCCCTTGAAGCCAAAAAAATCTTTATCGGACCCCCTATGTGTTGCCTTGTGGAGGAAGATTCCAGTAAGCAATTTAATCTCTATTTTACTAAATATGCGTAGTGTGCATAGAAGCAGACTAGATGAACTCACTTCACATATTTATTATTGTTAGACTAATCAGAATACTTGGCTGAAATAGAGACGAAATATATACCCGAATCTTGAGCTACTTCTATGACAAGTGAAGTAAATTGGTAAGGCGACAAGATACCCTGAACATGAATTTGAATTCAAGTATTTACTTATTTTAGAACGTAAGGCAGCGTATTAACCATGAAGTTACTGTCATTGAATTTAGATCCAAATATCGATTGAAGTAAAGGTGTTGTGATGTCGTAACTCTATTCTAAGCTTCTCTTCTGTTCCCCTCTTCGGTTATATCCCCTCCACATCCCCCTCCACATCTCCCCCTCCTCCTCCTACTTGAATTTGCTCTTACCCTGTTTCCTCGTTTCCCACAATGGTAACTGCGGGTTATAGTTTATTAATTGACATAATAATATAATATAATCGATAAATGAGAAAATGTGGATTTAACTTTCACTTGACATTAGAACACTCTGAATCCTACCAATCTCTTTATTTATGACGAATATATTCTTATTTATTTTGCTCTATTTGGTTCATAATTAAATAATGTATGTATGATGATGTCTTTTCATCATCAACAGACGTTGAATTTGAAATTAAATTGGTGTGACAAACATTAGATTTATAGCCAAATCCCAGTATTTATAAAGAAGGTTTGTTCAAACTATCCTCCGAATTGATTAGATTGGGTCACTTTCGCCTCGACCCTTACAATATATGCCTGCGTTAATTTCCCCGGCATGGCGTATACATTTATAAGTTTCATCACGTGACAGGTGACAAAACAGTAAGTGCATAAAGTATCAATTTTTATCGAGTAGATTAATTATGATCTTGCTAAATTCCTGATCAAATTTACTCGATCTTAACTATGCTTAAACATGATCAATATGTCCGGAAAGTTCTTAGAATAGTACATTTAAGTCGTTGAAATGATGACGCAAGTAGCCCTTTTTGAGCAGTTTAATTCCTGCTTATTTTTCACCGATAAAAGATATGTATCCGCTACTACATGCATTAGTGTACATCTGAGTTGAGAGTAAAAGAGACAATAAACGGAGTATTTATCTATTTTTGGCAATCGTTTGTAAATATAGTTTGTGAAAGTACTCTTTGGTAAAAAATAGTCACAAAGTATTTTTTTTACAAAATTTAATGATTGCCGTGTGAGTAATGGATGTTGTGTGCTGGGACGGAACCAACAAAAACCTGCACCAGGGTATTTTAAATCATTGCACGAATTGGATAGATTGAGTAATTGACACCTTACCGTTAGGAAATAGAGGTTGCGAAACCATGACAGATAAGTAAAATTATCTTGTTAATGATATTGGTTACCTTCAAGAAATATTAATATTGAATCACAATCTTTCATTTGTATTTCATTATATGCTTATGAATACAACCCCATAGCATCAAAATTGCATACAAATTTTCCTCAGAACGCCTTAGTAAGCCCATGATAACGATTTCACTGAGCGTAACGTCAATTATTATTTTTTTTACGGAGGTTAATGGGGAAGAAACTACGGGCCGCCAGCTGGTGTGCAGGTGTTTGCGCTAAATGATTCGCTAATCAGTGGGCGAATGTATGAAATGAGAGGATTCTTTAAGTGTTAAATCAGTTTGCAAGTCAACAGTCAGATGGAGGAGGCGCATCAAGTCTTCCGACTTCAAAAAAGGGTTTTGGCTCCATTAATTAGCATTTTAGTTACAAAAAAGTAGACAAAAATATGAGAACTTCAAATTATTTGCAGATGGGTGGCTGGATGGCGACTTATTGATTTAGCTGTTCTGTTTAATAAATGCTTTGTTAAGGGGGCTTTCTCCTGAGTACTTTATTTAGCCCAAATAAGTGAAAACAGGCCTAACGGTATAAAGACTTGCTAAGCTAATATTTGTAGTTAGTGTTAAAACTATACTCTTAAACCACCATTGTTTTGAAAATTAATAATCAAAATAACGTCTCAACAATAATGAAGGTGAATAGGGCTCATGAACAGAGTTAAATCTTTGATTTCCAAGAGTGTATTCTTCATATTTTGCTACATTTACGATATGGAAAACGCAGTAATGAAAGCCGTACACCTTTGCATCCAAATTGAATTTTACTATGAAAATGAACTGGTTATTTTTTTATCATGCGCACTAAGTATATTGCAAGATAACTAGTATATAAAAACTCCTCAACCCGTTGTATGTAGGTTATTAATTAGCTGGTTGGTTTACTTCTCCTGAGCTAATTGCTCCCCCAGACAGACATTAGACAATATAAATGTCTGAGTGGAGCGTTAGCACAGCGCCAATTTGCAACAGCCAGATTGTGGTCAAATCATTTTAAATAAATTGTCTGGATTACTTCATTAATTTTTTTGGTACATTTGGTCAGAAAGGAAAAGGGACAAGCACAGTCTTACCTATGAATCTCCCTGCTGTTTAGATCTTTAAAACAAACATTTCTATATCTCAGCTTGGGGTGTGCGATAGACTTACCTCCACGTGGTGCACCCTGGGCAACGTATACTCATACGGCAAAAAAAGTCTTTAAACCGGCAGTTGACTTCAAACTACCATGACCCACCTGACAGTATGTCATATTCGACCACTTCCACGGTACTCACCTTACCTATTTTTCTCCACCTTTGTGTCTGTCTCCTTTATATCTGTTAATCGCTCTTCTGTTTCTCCTCTCGAATTTTTGTGACCTTGATGTTCCTCCCCTCTGTGAAGCTCGAACACAACTAAAGGACTAATGATAGCTACCATAAAGCCTGCATTTGATATAAATAAATAAATGTCATAGTTTTTGGGATTTTAACGGAATGAATAAGTCGCTAGCACTCTTCACGGATAGCTTAAATTCGAAGACGATTGAATAACAATTTTGCTAGAGGTCATTGTTACAGAAAGTAAGTTTGAACTCTTTTGTCAAAAATTGTTAAAGACCAATTACCAGCATGAGTTTTGATTTAATGTTAGCGCAATTGAACCAAAATCAAATCATCTTAAATAATGCAATTTTTCTAACACAATTTCAATAGAGCATCTTCAATATTTGGTGAAATCCCTTGAGAACTTCCTTTAGAAATGGTCTCAATGTGGCGTTATTAACACTAGAAATGTGGGTTAACAGTCGGAATTTAATTGTTTAATTAAGTAAATGGGATTTGTGCGTCATTTTGTTTTAATGCTTAAGGAATTAAACTATCTAAAATCTCTTTACCGGATACACGGACCATGCTTTAAAACGGGGACTGATTAATAAAGTGCACATTTTCGCATTCACTGTTCATTCCCTGCTAAATCTTCAAAATACTTCATGTTGATTGTTGACATTGTGGCCCCGATTTGTCCAAATCCAGTTTGAGCATTTAGTGATTGTCGACGAAAAGTAACAATATTTAGCCAGCAAACAATCACACGTCATGGCAAGCGCCTTGCGTGCAAAGCCTGATTAAGCCTTTCCATTCCACCCCTCCAACTCACAATTTCCATTCTCATTTACCCGCCAGCAGCTCGAATTCCATTTCCCTAAATTAATCCCCCCCCTCACCTCCCTTCCAGAAATTCGGGTGCAGATAAAACTGGAGATTAATTTTCTGGGGAGTTAGTGTTCAATGTTCGCTAGCTACAAGCCTTTGGGGATGAATATTAGTGATAATGCGTGATTCATCCGCCTTTCACAATGAAAAAAGAAGATGGAGAGAGAGTATAATTGGATGGAAAAAGTTTTGTTGTATCCTTTTGGCAATATGTCCTGACAATATCTGAAATGGACAATTAAGTGGTAGCCCCATTTGTCCGATTCCGAAAATTTGTGAATCAGCCATGTAGCTCGCATTGTTAGTGCAGTAGAATGGAAGAAACATTTGACTGGTTTAGGATAACGAGCTAGGAAAAACGGTTCTCTTTCACGTTACCGACTTTTGCTTTTTCTCAAAACCTATTTTTCACTTCTAACGATCCACTACGAAAGCAAAATTTGGACAAAATTAAATTCTAGTCACTAATGCTGCTCTTTTATACCAAGTATCCCTTTTTTGTTTTATATTGCACGCTTGCTCGGCTCAAACCCAACATATTTTGCCCGTGAGTTCGTTTGAAGCGTCCAAAACTTGTAAAGAAGCTCCTATTTTAAAAGACACCGGTGAAGGTGCAATTTTCTTCTCCACGAACCCGGCTATCACAAAGTAAAATGAAGACGAAGACGGGGAAAATAATTTTATTTGACACTACAGATAGGCGAGAGGACCAATGAAATAAGTGGTGGGAAGTGATTGACAGTCAATAAAATCGATGAGTCGCATAGGGACTAAGGGATGGGTCATTTGTATATTTATTTTAAGAAGATCAAAGAATGGTTAAAAAGTAGAGAGCAAACCACGGTAAGAGGTAAAGTGGACTTGGAATAAGTCTCTGCATCCAGCTTATCCGATGTACTTTCGAGATCCATTCATAATTTCAATTGTTGTGAATCTGCTAATCAAAGCCAGTAGGTTGATTCTAGCTCTTCTTTCCTGGCAAGAATGAAATATTTTGACTGACGATAAAACCGAAAATTAAAAAAGGCACTATCCTCCCAGGGGACTCTACTGAAAGATTTCTTTGATTTACTTCGGTAATAACAGATTTCAATCTCTAAGCAGTCTCATCCGAATGATCGCAAGACTAAAAGTTTGCCGTTGCAGATATGAAAAGAATAAGAGGTAGTTTTAACTTTAATTAACTCTTGACTGTGTCACCACCATTCCGCTCGGCTATCACTTAAGTTGGAAGGTATAACGATCGATGAACAAAAACACCATAGTGCATTCAGTCTCCGAAAACGTCTCTTATTGATTGCTATTTGCTTAATCATAATCTGTTTACTCAGATCACATTTTCAATAATTAGACACTTACCTAGCACTGGTTAATGCAATTTTTCAGTCAGAGAACTTCCAAGGAATACATTATGCAACCTAAAGGAGTAACTATGAAGTGAGACATAAAGTTCTCGTTTCTAAGAAGAGTTTCTGTTAAAATGAAGTTAGTTAATAACTCCCATCATTTCTCTCCGTTTGCCTCGTGGTTTACCAACAACTTTTTGTACCTAATTAAAGACTCTTTTAGCGTAATCAGATGAGAAATGGATGTCCTAAGTGTAATTACAGACATTCTGTCGGTAAAAGACGCAATTTCGGTGTTCTCAACCTCTCTCTGTGATTGTACATCCTTTCGAAATATGTTCATTTTCCCTTTGGACATTCGCTAAAATCATTGGTTTACAAAGAGAGCTGAGTCAGTCCATTTCTCTCAGCAGTAATTCGACTAAGAGCCACTCCAATGTAAAATTAAGGGAATTGTCAAATAGATTTTAGATATTTTATGCGCCTTTGCAGGAGAGCGACTGATTGACTTGGCCATTTATTGCATGTTCTAAGCCAGAATGTACTTTTTTTCCCAGTTTCTGCTGCCTTTTGTGTCGGTATTGTCAAGAATTGTCCTGGAGCAGAGCGTGCTTTTTAAATGGGCAAATCTCCTTTTGGACATACAAGCCTATGCGCCTGTGAAAGGGGATGATGAATAGATAACCTTCTTTCTCCTTCCCTTTTTTTTGTCTAAAAGTAACGTTTAGCTGTGAACATGACAAAAAATGCAAACCGAAGAAGAATTGAAAAAAACTGAAGACCTCCTTTGCGAGGAACAATTTTCCAATAAGGGGAATCTTGTCCAAATATCAGTGTCATTTCACTACGGTTGTTTTCTTTATTGAGTGAGTTACAGTGGCGAAGGGTCTTAATTTTCAACTTAACACAGTTTTCTGCATATCTACTTCTCTCAGCTTATTAATCACCCTTTGATATCTAAGCTATTTATCGATTCTTCTACCTACACAAGTTTCACTCATTAAACTTTGCTAAACTCATTAGACTTCTCCACTTTCTCTCTCAGTAAAATCAATTCTCAATTCTGGTTGTAACCTCGTTCACTGTCAAAAAATAAGATCCCGATCACAAAAATACGAATCCTAAATTCTTCTCATTGTAATGCCAAGATGAAAATAATTGGCACCTAACTAATTTATTCTCTGAGGAGTTACCAAAGTCTAGTGAAAGGATTTAAGAAATGCGAGTTAGATTAAGTATATTTGAAATGCTGGTAAATGTCATGCGTATAACCAGTTAGAATGGGTAAGCTGTAATTAAAATGGGCCCTTAGTTGCGAGACTATCACCAAATAAATTTATCTTGGCACATATAAAACATCAACATCCATTAATACGTTATACCTAGATACCAAAGAGCAGATGAACGTCGTTTCAACAAAGGGCCTGATTGTAAAGAAGTTGGCACAACTTTGAATTAACTGAGAAAACCCGCCAAGCCAATGCCATGTTTCGGAACAATATAGGATGACTACAGTCTATGGCCTAGTAATCGTAATATGGAAGTTTAAAGGAGTCGGCAAGTTCGAAGTTAGTAAACACAAACAGTATTATAGGGAAAGCAATTTGAAGCATAGTTAATAGTGGGTCGCTGTAGATGCCTGGACTTGAAAAAGCCGTATTCTACACGTCAATAGAACAATTTCGATTGAAGTCCATGTTTTATTTATATTAGTAAAAATATATATATATATGTAAATGCATCCACTAGTATGCCGAACTACTTGTGAATGGCTTGCTATCTTTAATTGCAATTTATTCGATTTTTCAATTAAGTATCTTGGTATGCTTCTTCGTTTATTTTACAGAGAGTGGGTTTTTCATAACACTCCAATTTTTACACCGGATCTTGTTGACTAATTGATATATACCTCTTTTGTAAAAAGAAATTAAAGAAAATTGGATTTAGATTAAATTACTTAAGTTTGGATAAAACCGCGTTATTAATTACTTCGAGTAGTAATAATAATAGTAAAACAGACCATTCATTTTAATTAACCGAGACATCTGAATCACCTTTTTATTCCCATTTGGTTAACATTATCATTAAGTATGACCGAAGCAGTTATGTGAATGGGAGTTCTTTGCCAAGTTATTCTCCATAGGTGTTCAATGCCCACCACCAACTAGAATGCGCTTGAAATGGCATTTTGCGCCCAGTGCCAGATAATCCTTCACCTCGTAAGTTCAAAGGCCTCTAACCGTGCCAAAAGGTGGACGATAAGCCCTCAGTTGTATTAACTTACTACCTATATGTTTATCTGAAGCTGGGGATTTTTTTTCTTATATAAATGCATAAAACCCGCCCACTCTTTAACGAAAGATAAACCTTTTAACAGAGGATGAAAGAGAGCAATTTTTTGGGAAATATATGTAGGATTTTGTAGTCCACTTTTGCCTTTAGCTTACATCCTTGTGAATAAATTATGAAGAAAATTTAATTATCTTTCAAAAGAAATAAGACATAAAATTTAATAAATTTGAAATATTTTGTGTTTTGAGCTTTGGTCTGGAGTGTTTAAACTTCAAGGTCTGATAAAAATCAAAATACTCTTAAAATGATTGCATTAAATAAGGGCGCAGGTATAAAGTGATGAATCAGGAAGAGGAGCTGTGGATGCCCAATAAAGTGTGCTCTAATTTTGTCAAAGTAGTAAAAAAGGATTTATGAGTATTATGAAGAAATCCCTTTTAAATAACTATAAAATCGAAGAAGGCCAGAACAGGTGTGATTGATAATTGGTTAACGCCAACTTCTTCTCTAGAAAGTGTTTATCAACGTTCACCTTGAGTTAGGGGATGGCGGCATAGGCGAGGAACTCGTATTGTGCCAGTCGTTTTATTGGCCAACCTAAATCAGAGTGTGGTTGGCCATTTCGTTCACTGGATTACACCTTTGGGTATCTGGTACTTCAGACGAACCCGTTAAACATAGCTCCACAAGCACACAAGTATGAAATCCATTAATCTTAGCTACACCCATAACTTTTACAAAATTTGTACAATCTTTTGAACAATAACACATTCTATTCTTTCAATGAATCGTTCGTCTTCTCATAAGTTATTTAGAAACTTGGCCTGGTTATTTTATTAAAACATGTCAAAGCCATTTCGGTGCTAATTTTTCCGTTTTCCTTCTCTGATTCAGACGCCGTCTTTCTACCTTCGAACAAAAGTTCATTAACTAAGCGTATGCCAATTCGTATGGGCTTAGAAAGGTGTGAGATTTGCATAATTTTCAAACATTATACTTGTGACCCGTGAATATGGAATAAATACAAAGTCCCATGCACAGCAAACTTTGAACGAGCAAATAAATTAAAGGGACTTATTTTCCCCCTTTTTTTAATGGGAAAAGTCATCTAAATAGGAGAAATTAATTGATTTAAGTGCTATTCCAAATCAAGTAAAGACGACTTGATAGGAGAGAAGAAAAACCATTTTCCTTGACAGATATATTCCAGTATATAATGATATTTAGCTTGAAGTGAGTTGAGCAGATTTAATTGACATAAAATATAATTGGTTTTGGCAGTCGTTTGTAGCACATTGCGCATAATGTCGGAAACACCCCTTCGCTCCCTCCCTCCCTCCCTCCCTCCCTCCCACTCCTCCCCTCTCCTGTTAGTAATTACAGAAAGATTCGGTCCTCTCAGTCAATTCTAAATGGTAAATTATTTACTTGGCGCAGGCATATAACGACTGAAAGGACAAATCGTAGAGATGGGGGTAACGCAATTTAAGGATGGGATTGGCAAGAAGGAGTTTGTCTGAGGTACCGAGGAAAGGCTTAGGGAAATCTTTGCATTTAGTATGTACTAACGTTAAAAGCTTAAGAATGCTTATTTAAGAACAAGACAACTGCTCCATTAACTAAAACGTTTTTGAGTGAAATTTTAAATTCCCTTCTAAATAGGTCTAAATAAAGGGGTTATCATATATACATTTTAGGCTTACAAACCGGTTCAAAATACAGAAATACAAAATCTGAATCAACTTTAACATCTAGATGATTCGAATAAGTTAACGTGACTCACTAGGTTGTAGTGATTCGAGAAATTAATGGAAGTTGTAGACGTTGTTTAACTTTCTGCATTCCAGAAACTAATTTTCAACTTGCCATTTTCAGTTTGTAAAGAAATGACAAGTCGATTAATTTAAAGCCCTTATCAATGATGCCAACAGGATGCACAGCGTTTAAATTCTAGCACTTAGGTGGGGGGGGGGGGGGGGGGGGGGGAAAGAGAGCTCCCACAACTTTCTATGCTCATCTTTCTGCACTTTTCCATTCATTTCCTGCTTTGACTGGTAGAAGTTTGTTCTGAAGGCTATATTCATGGACAAATTTCCACTCCATTTAGATGAGCAAACACGTGTATGGAATGATTATTCGAAGGTACACAGTCAGCAGCACCAAAACAAATCAAACTTGCCATTGAATGATTAATTTCCTCTTTCCAGGCTTATTGTAACCGACAAGAGGCTTTTTTGGGGTTCTATGAAGACATTTCTGGAAAGCTTAATTATCCTTCCGTATAAAAACCAAGGAAGTATGAGCATTTCTTTCATTTTTCAGTTTCTTGGTATTCTAGTTTCTGCGTAGTTCCTCCTTCGGCACACAAAGCGATTGGCATTGTTATCACAAATGAAGAATTTGGGTTTTTTACATTCATTAGATATTATTTACAAAAAGGAATAAGCGTCACCATCTGCTAACAGATAGTAGAACCAAGAACACATCAAAGGAACACTTAATTTGTCTAAACGAATATTCCTAAATCTAATCAGATAATCGTCGAATGTAAAGAAACGAAACCATTTTTCATTCAGCACTCAAGTATCATTTTTAGGTCCATACAGTGTCTCAATTATGAAATTGTTGATTTAAATTTAAGCTTATTTATTGCTAATTAATCAGGTTGTTTCGAATCTTAAGTGATTAAAATTCTTTGCCCTTTGTCTTTACAAGTTCTCTCTAATGAGCATTTAATTAACCACCCAGTACTACCAATTTAATGATATTCATTAGGCATTTTTTTATTGATTTTCATTTTAGTCACCAATTTAAACGACACATTATGAATAATTTTATGTACAGAATGAATTCTGAGAATTATTTAATTTACTAAAGCAAGTCAGTTAAAAACGCTGAGGATACAAGGGAACACCATTTTCGTAGAAGTTGGGATATTTGCCCTGAAATGTTTTCAGGAGGCTAATCGTTAACTGATAGAGAAATTTGTGTTTTCTCATATGCATGTTAGTTGTAAAATACTACTTTACAGTGAAATTACCTGCTAATAGTCTGTTATCATGCGATTGCGGTATGACAAAAACAACACAGCGCATCGACTAATGGAAGCAGGACGCCTCCCTCCATTTATCAAAACGGTCCCACAATGACTAATGGTTTTGAATCAGCTTGACATTAACAACAAGATAGGAAAAAATCATAATTTTGTTGCCAAAAGAACGGTGCCTAAATAAGTATACACACGCACACATGAAAAGGTTTGGAGGCAAGTTGCTATGTGCAAAGGGGTTGTCCTTTAACCCCTCAACGCCCGAATTATTTTTTTGAAAAATACACCCAACCGCACTCACGCGTGTCTCACAGCAGACTGATGTCACCGGCGTGATGAGTTTTGGTGGTATCAGACGAAGGCTATAGACACGTATTGAACATGTTTTTAAAGGGTAAAAGCGCATTCTGTAACGAGTCTAGTACCAATGGAACCTATTTTGAAAAAGGACACTATGGTCCTGCAGGGCGTTAAAGGGTTAAAATGTATGAGTTGAAAACAAAGAAAGTTGGCCATATCCATTTTTAGATCATTCTCAGTTCTTGCCTAATATTTATTATCGTAGTCACCTGCTGAGTAAATTAAACATGGGTCTGCACTTGCCAAATTTGGCAAAAATGGCTGTATGAAGAATCAAGTTCAGTGAATGCAATTGCAAACCTAACTGGTTAAACCCGCTGGCGGCGTTGAGGTTTCTTACCAAGGAGGCTCTATGTTGCTAACATCCTAGCCAAGAAGAAAGCAAGCAAACCCTTTTCGAAGTGGGCTTGGAAGTTGGACATTTATCTGTATTGAGCGAAACCAGCACTCACCCAATACTCATTTTTGCTTGTCAAAATATTGGCTCAGATTTTGCTGTGAGTCCCTTACAAGAAGCAATTAGATTCAATAAAACACCACCAAACAGTTTTCTCCATTGAAATCGAATCCCACCATCATCGAACCGTTGGTTGGAGGCTAGAATTGTTGTCAAAATTTCAATAGGATAAAAAAATAACGGAATCAAATTCATTGTTCATTTCAACGACGACGCAAATAATATCCATATTCAATGTTTTACCATATTTATATTCCTGTTATATCACGAATTCTAGTGAATCTCCTGATTCGCATTTGGCAGAATCTACCTGAATTTTATGACCCTGGTGTTGTTTAATATCGCTGGAGTGAATGTCAAAAGTACGAGAAATAATAAATATAAATAGTTTATTAAAAAGTATAAATATAAAGGATAAAAAATGAGCTCAAATGAGCTTGAATTCTCCATGCTTGGATGCACTGAATTTAGAATTTCTGTTGCCTGATAAACTCTAACTTTCAATGATTTCGTAACAACTGCTTGCACAATTTTGTTTAAATAAACATCGGATATTTCAACTCCGTGTTGACCAAGTGTAGAATGTAAGCAACTGATCTTCTCTGAACTCCTAGGAAATTCAAGAATTTATAAAAAAAACTGTTCATTCTTTCCAAAGTGTCGATTTGAAAGGGGAACGAATACATTTCCAGACTGAAAAATGATTCATAATGAAAGTGGAAAAATGGACACCACAGGGGTAGGCGACTTCAATTAATTAGAGCGCCTGTCTAACGACTCACCTCAAATCCCAATGTCTCCCACCCACCCACCCACCCCCCCTTCATTCGTGCAAAACACAAGTCTCAAATCCTCTTTTCTCAATTCATGTAGGCCAGAGATGTAACATTTTTTACAATTCTGCTTTTTCACCAAGCCAAAAGCCATAATGTCCCGTATGTTAACATTAATCAGAGGCCTCCTAAACACTAACCAGAACAAGAACGAGGAAAGTGTTTTTTTTTCAAATAAATTTTTCAAGTAGAAAGCACATCTTTGAATGCATGTCTAATGTCCGAAACTGAAAATTTTATGCCCAACTACCTTCATGTTATGCCCCTTTGACAGATCAGGCTTTTTCCTATTTATTTCTCCACTCACTACAGCCTTTCAAGTTAATCTTTCCAAGCGTTGTGGCACCTCTAAAATTTGGAACGCTCAATCGTGAAATTGTGTGTATGAAATTGTGACGATTTTTCAATTTAAAGTAGACTTTGTGGTGATGCTAAGCTTATATTAAGAAATTAACATAGATCATTGTAACTTATAGCATCCCGAACTGAACAAGGTTTTACGATATTTGATTTAATAATGGAATTCTACATGTTTTGAAGTGAAAAGCCTGCGGGGAATGAATTTCCACTCAA
Source organism: Hymenolepis microstoma (assembly GCA_000469805.3). Classification (NCBI taxonomy): domain Eukaryota; kingdom Metazoa; phylum Platyhelminthes; class Cestoda; order Cyclophyllidea; family Hymenolepididae; genus Hymenolepis; species Hymenolepis microstoma. The sequence continues at coordinate 30,843,692 of LR215989.1, forward strand.
GTGAATTTATTTTAATGGTGTATTAAAATTTATGGGCAGGAATCACAAGAATTACAGTGAAATGGACAACTATATGCATAGAAGAACCCCACCCCAACTCAATTGTTTGGAAAATACCGCGTTAAGATGGTTAATCTACAGCACTTCCGTAGCATTTACTGGAGTAGATAGATGGCGTAATTATAACCTAATTCATTTATGAGTTCCGATGTCATTAAATTGTGATTAAAATTTGAATGCATTTCACAGTTCCAATCCTGACCTTGAAGTGGCCTGACAACAGAAAGTTATTTCAGAAATCTAAAACTTTTACTATTTATAAAAAGTTCTTTTTTTATCCAGAATTATAATACAAGGAAATATATCACAAAGGCGGATTTCAATAGAATAGAGACGAGATTAGCCATTGCTCGTAAATGATAAATAGGCAGATAAATTGTTTTACGATTTCTGATAATCATGGTAAGGTAAATTTGTGGAGACACAACTTTGGCATGACTAATGCAGAATCAATGACCAATACCAATACGATCAATCAATGGTCAATTCCAGTACACGATTTTCCGACCAATCAATGATCCAAGTTCCAATGACTAAGTTCCACGTCATACATACACATAACACAGCACGCCATACTAAATAAATGTTTCCACGGTATACGTCTATTTCTTCTTCTGGGAGACTTACCAACTAGGAGAATTTGTCACTGAGGTTTCTGAGAACAGTCAAGGCTTATTAAGGTAGCTAATCCGCTACAAATTGATGGCGAAAGATTTAAAGAGCTCAATCATAGGAAGAATGCAATCTACCACCAAAGTCATTTGCTACTAAAATATGATAATCTAGATGAAATGAAAAGTTTGTTTTGTGAAATTATTAATTTTTTATATATTTTTTTTATTCGACCATAACCTTCATTAGCTGGTCTGAGACTAATCGAAATACATTTCTTTATTTAAATCTTTTATAATTGGGGTGTGTTGAAGCAGTTTTTTCTTCTTTATAAAAGTTTTTGAAGAGATAATTAGAAGATTCGCCTGTAGATAACAAGTTTCGTCGAACACATTTTGCCCCGGGGAATGCCTTCTAATAACCCACCAACAAAATTTTATAATCTTCTCTCTTTAAATGTTGTCTGAACGCGCCTCAGCAGAATTAACAACTGTTCCAAGCTAGTATTCATGGTTATTTACTAGAGTCTAGCAAATTCTTACAATTTTTTTAAGAATTAATAGAAAAGTGATATTTCAATTTGCAAATAGAATTTCCCCACTTCGAACAGAAATCTACTGAGATTGATCAGACATGAGGTAAAATAACAGCAATCAGGGCTATTTAACTGCAGTTGCAATCTTTGCAGTAAGAGGGCCAGAATCAAAGCTATTGTGATTAATTGCATTTAAAATCTATGAAAGTATTAAGCATCAATTGGGCATAAAGCAACTTAAAGGCGGGTCTAAATTGCCCGATTGTCTAAATTGATATGAAAATGTAATTTATTTAATCCAGTAGCTTTGATTATATGACCACATCACAGATGCTATTTGAACTACTGGTCTGGAGACCCAAACGTTTATAAACGTCTAACGACGTTCATTGCCTCTCCTTCGATAAAACCTTGATTGCCTGAGATATTTTCGGAAATTCTATTTGGTTATAGCAAAGTTTTAAAAGTTATTGATGACAATTTTATTATTTATTCGGTCACAAGAGTGAGATCATTTAGATTTCCAATTATATCGAAGGTTTCAAATTCATTTAAATTTATATTTTTCGTGAAGTATTACACGTCCGAATATACCAAATTCAAAAATATGGTGAGTGTGCCAATTTCATTTCCAAGGTCATAGAACTGTAAAATGTTGACAGTTGGGAGTTGTATTTTAGTTTGCCACTGCTTAAATGGCCAAAATAATACGAACCAACGCGATTTCAAAATAACAAAGCCCGCTTGGATTTATACAAGACGAACTCGACAAAATATGCAATATTTTAATGAATACCAAAAATGCTTAGAATGAAATTTGGTTTTGCTGCTCGGTTTGTATATTTAGGGGATGGTAGAAATGGCATCAAATCTCATTTGTACAAATTATAACCATTTTCTTTTACTTATAATCTTTAAAGAATATCGAACTGGATATTATCGTTGATAAATGATCACAAATATGGTTGCACGCACTTTCATTTTAAGCGGACGATTTAAGCAACCTCAAATCTATACATATTCACTTCCTTATAATTGAAACGCAAGTACGCCAAATAGACGTCTGCAATATAGGAATTTTGGGATTCTTTTGCCTCTATTAGATTGAAATAAAATAGGAATAAGTCCTTTGTGTTTTAGAGGTGCTAGAAATGATATCCTTGGACAGGTTCAGTTAGAAAGGCAACTGAGAATATCACCTATAGGTAGCAATGGGACCTCTTATTACCCTTAGAAATTAACTGTATTATTTCATAAATCAATTTCCATTTTAACGGTCAAATCAATAACAGAAATGCAGGTTGACTGATTGAGCTTGTTTTAAATAAAATAAGATAATCCTAACCGATAAATCGAATCTATTAGACCTTGCTAAAAAGTGAACCGTAATATCCCAAATGTACTTCAAAATTGCTACCAGTAAACTTAGATCTGAGGTCTGTTATTCTCAGTCCTATTGGTAAATTACATTGTTAAGGATGCCAAATTATCACCATTTTAATGAGAATTGGGATAACTTTAAAAGCGTATCGACAGCTCATTTTTTTGTTGTTGGCTATTCAGAAGACCACTGAGTACTGCCAAAGTTATTTAACGTCAATGAATAAGTTTTTTTCTACATGATGGTCGTTTAGATAGATTACTGCAGCAAAAAAACTATTATGATAATATTACTGTCTGTTCATTTTAGCCTTTCTCTGGAAATAAATCTTGCATATTCGGTTTAGTTGAAGTCAAATAGAAGTTAATGAAAGTGTTGGAAGATACAAATGATCTTGACAATTTAAATTCAATCAGTTTTAATAAGACTATGTGTACCGGACTCCAAAAATATATTTGCCATATTTTAACCCTTATTTTGTGGAAATTACTGCAAAAAAGGAGATATCGGTTTATTTGTAACTATTAGGTCGTACTTTTTTAGCATTAAAAGTATTTATTGCTCAAAACGACTAAATAAAATTTGCGTCAAACCCTTGTCCGAGTAATAGGGCAATATTTTTCCCAATGGGCTTTTAACAGGTGAGCTTTAATAGCCATATTTAAGCATGGGAATCCAATAATCGATAGTTCAGCGAAGGGAGGGAGGGGCTTAAATTTTGAATAGATTAAGTACACGCTTAGTTTAACCGATCAGATGTACCAAAAATACAATAATATAATTTATTTATATCAAATGACAGCTTTTAGGATAGTTATCATTAGCCCTTTAGTTGACTTCGGTCTTCACAGAGGGGAGGGACATCAAAGTCACAAAAATTCGAGAGGAGAAACAGAAGAGCGATTAACAGATATAAAGGAGACAGACACAAAGGTGGAGAAAAATAGGTAAGGTGAGTACCGTGGAAGTGGTCGAATATGACATACTGTCAGGTGGGTCATGGTAGTTTGAAGTCAACTGCCGGTTTAAAGACTTTTTTTGCCGTATGAGTATACGTTGCCCAGGGTGCACCACGTGGAGGTAAGTCTATCGCACCCCCCTTTAATTATATTATTATAATATGTAATTAACAGGTTAAGAAAGAGAAACTAGGTCATGGCCTTTCTCAGCTTTAAAAGCGCCAGTACCACAAAGTGAGCAGGAAGTCTCACAAGATCGAAGTTCATAAGAGCAAACAGCCCAGTGAATTGCCAATCGTACTTAATAATTCTGCTGAAAAAATATGACTAATAGAACGCGAGTTTCTGGTAGGCGACGCATTATAAAATCAAGAGTTATTAACATTTACCTCATTTGTCCTTGAGAGATTCAAGTCAAAGGGATAGACGGAGAAGGTGACATGCTAGTAATCGATAAACTAAAATGCAGCCGAGTTCTATCGCGGTGCAGGCACTATATAATGAGGAAAAATTGATGAGCACATTGCTAAACCATCAAGGTTATCATAATAGCTCTACAAATGCCATTCACATTCTTCTCAGTGCCTGGATAATCAACTCTGGATTTCGATAAGTAGATCTTCTACTCTTACTACATTGTCAGCCGCATTTCAATCCAGATTCAGCATTTTTGTCTAATTTCATTCCTATTCTTTCACCTTTTCCAACCGTTTACGTACTGAAACTCCCAAAGTCGAAGTTTAAATCTTTATTGATTCCATTTACATTATCACAAATCTCTCTAAAGTTTTGTCCTAATAAATTACCAATTTATAAACCCTTAGTTAATGATGACATACGAGGGAGGGATAATAGTGACAGAAATTTCCCAGTGTCAGCGAAGTCATCCATGACGCCTCTACCCAATTTCGTATTTCATGATGGAATTTAATTAAATTTAAGTACTTTTGTAAATATTTTTCTACAGGAAATATCGAAACAAAATTAACTGTACCTTGTTTGACAACAGTGGGAGCAAACTCATTAATAGTGATCAAAAAATTTCAACTATAGAAGCATATTGTATCAGCGAGATGGTCTTCGGTTACTTGATGAGGCATATCATAACCCCAATCCATAGATTACAAACAGACCACACAAGAATTGAAAAACTTAAACCCGATCTTTGAAACTCCTGACGATAAACTATTAATCGTCAGTAACAAGCCGAAGACCTGATGAATCTGTTGCGGTATATAATTCGAGCGTTCCACTACTAACTGATCAGTCTGTATTTTAAGGCTACTAACCTGAGCGGCTTAAGACATATATCACAGCCACCTAAATACTAGTTCCAATTTGACCAAATTTAGAGGCCTAAAAGGGTCACTAACTTTACTCTAAGTGTGTGCAGTTCAAATTTCTAATTTTGATAATAGCAAAAGGTTATCAGATAACCGAACAAGATTGAGGTATATAAATAAGTCTCATTTGATGAATGGCCATCAAACAACACTAGACAGCCACTGAATTCAGAGGTCAAGGAAAAAGAGTCAAAGAAAGACAGTACTAGCCAATGGCAACATTTAAGGATAGATTTGGTTAAAAGGTGATAAAAGTAGGGTAATTGGAAAAAAGAACAGTATAAAGGAATATGAAGAACACTTCAAAATTCGATTTTATAATCGCTGAGGATTTTACTCACCAAAATTTGTTATCGACAAAGAGGTGAGTTTAAGGCGCCAATAAGTATCCTGTAAATGAGAGGCTTGAAAATAGTTCGAACAAATTTAAAAGCATACATTTGACTTTTAACCAAAACTCTTTAAAGTAAGGTTGTTTAAATAATAATTTTAGAGAAAAATACTAATGGATAATCGTTCATAATAAAGTCACAGAGGACAAGAGGTCAGGTTAAAGGTTACTGTCAACTTGACTAATGCTATTGAATGTTCAAACTTATAGATATTTCTTTCCAGCCACCCCTTCTCCTCCCCGCCGCCAACCCATAATAGTAATCTTCAGTAATCTTTGATGATATTTGAAAAAATTCTGAGTTTTGTCTTTATTTTACAATTATATTTTTAAGACACACATGCTGTCTTTTACTACAGTGAGATTCAATAATTGTGCATGGGTTTATTTACATATTATAATCTTCTTCCCGCAAAAAGTATTCATTAAAGAAAGATAAAATTATATTTTATCCAGAAAAGAGATGCATTTCTAATCTGATTATGTGAGAGGCAAGAGAAAACTTTATTTATAAAAAAGAGCCCTTATCCGATATTGAATATCACTTTCTTTCATTCACATTTGAATAGTTAATAATTTTGAATCGCAAGATAAACCTTTACCACATTGTGTAGGCAAACTGACGAAGATCAGTGGATGTGACACCGTATTATGTATGAAAACGCAGTGAAAAGTGTAATTCATTTGAATGTAGATAAGCATCTTCTTTTTGACCTACCTCTCAAATGAGGAAATTCCCTCCCCAACCCCCTATGCACGGGAATGGAGTAGACAATTCACAATTTGTTGAAAAAGTTGTATTTTAATCGGTACGTCTGAATTCCACGTTTTAGAGTACCGTTCGGTTGTACTGACAAAAGATCCGGTTTAATTAATTTAAATTTCACCGTCCCTTCGTTGCATTCCCCAAAACATTTATAAAACTTTTTCATATATTAGATTTCGAAAGAAAGCGTCGAAATCAAAGGTGCTTGAAAATTCCGGATTGCATTTCTAAAGTTTTCTATTTCATAGAGTCTTAGAGGCGAAAAACCAAATGCAATCGCGTGGATAATCTATAACTGCTCGGTTAATACAAAGCATCGATAAGCTAGAAGAGGGTTCTTGCATTAACTTTTGCTAGAACTTTTTAACATACGTGGCAACAAGAATGTATCTTAAAGGAGTATTTCGTTAAAATAAATATGTTAGGTGTTATTCCTTCTTAAGCAACCCTCCTCCTAGGAAATACAATTCAGCAACTCGCTTTTACATACAAGTATTCTTTTCATTTGCGGAATAAAGATAGCATTACCCCGGAGGGACTTTTTATAGAATGGGAAGCTCCCCAATTGAATTTTAATCATACAGAAAAGCCTCTCCATTGTGCGAAACTTCAATTTTTTAATTATTAAATAATAAAATAGGGCATTTTTATTGCGGAAGACCAAAGGAAACAACGCCAAATCGATAAACTAGGGACTAGGAATGTTGGTCTCTGCATTCAGTCAATCGAAGTTAGGGAGAAGGAGAAGACGCAAAGATGTCATGGAAATGTAAAATCGAGTATTTATTGGGATGTGAGGTCCACAATACGGCCTTATAGAAGAAAGTATTTTGCTTAACTAAATCTTCTCTAAATCGCTTAATGCGTGTACCTTTAATGACGCAGTGCCTCCTCGTAAATGTTACTTTGTCCTTTTAATTTTCAGCAACCTTCGTTTAGTTCAACAAAACAGCAAATGAAGCCTCCAAGTATTGGATAATTTGCCTTTTTGGATAGTTAGAGGTATGGCTGTTTTCCGACAAAATGATATGATACTTGATATTTATAACATAAATCAATTAATAATGATAATGGTTAAACTCGTTAAATATTTGCTACTTACTATAATTAAAGTTAACAGCATCTGCAACTATCACTATGTATACAGAGTGTCCGCGCGAAAAAATTTGTAAGACAATATTAACCTATTTTCTTGCCAAATGTACTAAAGGCAGTTATGCACACTAAGCTTTCATTTGAACTTCAAACAGTTATCTTATCATATTTTTTCAAAAGCCGAGAAGGGATGATGACTAGAACCCACCTAATTCATAGGAGAGGATTACTTTTACCAAGAAGATTCGCACCGACCGTAAAATCCAAGGATATTATGGCTACTGCCCAATGTTCCGCCAACGCTGAGGAAACAATCTGGAATGATCTGGAGAACTGTAATGGAGACTGCGAGACTGGTGTGGATAGAAGAAAACAACGTAACAGGCAATCTGCTTTGACTGTGCTCACACATCAAATTTCCTTGAAAATCTGCTGCAGAAAAAAGGGGTTGAAGCACTCTAACATCAGAAATTGGCTTTGCCACCACGACTAATTAAATGTTTCGTACAAGGACAACTTCTCACAATACAGACAGATAACAGTCGTTGTCTGGGGAAGGTGAAGAAACTTTTTACCAAAGTGCATCAGCCTGTCGAAGCCCAAACAATGCGGTCCTTTTTCGATGAGAAAAATTATTGCCCAAATCAGTAGTGCAACTATCAATAAAAGTTGGCTTAGCTTACCCACGCAGTTCAAATGAAAGTCCTCGAGTTGTGCGTACTAAAGTTGTCCAAACTGTTTTTAAGATAAGTGTACCCTTCCGAGGGCGATGTAATGGAGTGTGATGCTTCCTCTCCCTCTCAACATTTTGTTCACGATGGGATTCGGTTGAATTCAAGTGTCGTATTAGAATTGCTGACCACTGTAGTTAAACCCTGTATAATGAGGGTAGCCAATAATAGGCCATATTTATGTCGGCAGCAGGATTCGACCCATTGCGACACCCCAGACAAAGGTCAAAATCGTTGTCGACTAATTTCTATAACTACACTAGTCGTAATGCTTTAAATCCGAATTCTCTAACTCCCAGATCATCATCCGACCGATAATTACGTATCCATCTGAAGTTGTGGAGAAAGACACTAATCGACGTGTCAGTACCACAAAACTAACCAATTAGTGGGCGGGATAAAGAGCGTTCTTAAGACTATTTCCAGGGAAAGTGTAAAATCGGCCACCTTCAGGTTTCGGAGGAATGGGCCTGGGCTGGATTGGGATTGTAATGGACGCCAATAGGGGTCATTTTTAGGAAGACAGTTTTAAAAAATAGTGAAATATAATTTTCGACCGAATTTCTTTATAATCAAATAACTCTCGTAAATACCAACCAATGTTACCATTTCTTGATTAAAATATCAACTCTGTAGTGGCAGTTGCATTATTTTTCTCATCAGTATGTCCTCATTCTTTAAAAAACACCAACTTGAAGAAGAGCAAGCGCGTTTACAATTATCTTTTTCCCAGTTACACCGGAACTGATAACCATAAAAATGTGCAAACATTCAGATGAATTGTAATTAATTTTTCATACATAATTAATGAGAACGAAGGTAAGCACTGCATAAATGAAACTATGCCAACTCGAAGAGATGGTGCGGAAGATAATTTTTTTGAGAGGAATAAATGGGAAGAATGAAAGAGGAGATAAAGGTTGATGTAATAATGCAGAAAACACAAGCTCTTTTCAAACGGTCGGCCGACTCTTGTAAACTAGATTTTATTTAATATTTACAATTTTGCAGTTTAATAATCCCTTGTTAATTAAAGGCACTTATTAGGAGATTGGTCAGAGATAGCTCACCTCCCAACACCTAAACATCCAGTCAAATCAATCAGTCAATACAGTTTGAGTACCTGCAATAGGAACACTCATAAGTTGAAATATGAAAGGTTAGGACTTATCGGAAGCAAATACGGCTCTTAAAGGTAAGTGGGTAACTCGTGCTTTTAACAAGTTATTTAATGACTTATTACTTAATTCATAGATTTTGCCAAATATTTTGCTTGATTTTGACGCTTCGAAAACAAAATCCTCAAACAAAGAGGAAAGAATTCGCTGTAAATTAGGCGAATATGTAATATCCAATCGCAAGAAGTGCATAGATTACAGTAAAAGAATTTTATTGATAAATGCTGAGTCATATAACCGCAATGAAAGGAAATGTATTGATTTGTCGGTAAGATGTTAAAATTTTATTGAAATAAAAAATTACATCAAGAAAGTCTTTGATTTGACTGGGTTGTCCTGGCTGAAAGACGCCAGCGACATTAATTTCTGTCTCTGAACGCGTAAATCCTCATTCCAAGGAGAGTCAAGCGAAATTGATTAGTTGCGTTGCTGTCACCCGTGCACGAATGAATTCGAAATGGAAAACAATGGTCTTGCACTATCGACTGGATTACTATTTCTCAGACGTAATGACCAATTTTGTTCTTGTTATAAATTTTACCACCTACAGTGATGGCAGTTCCTTAAAAGTTAAATGCTTCAGCTTGTAGACAACGAATGTGAAAGAGAAGAAGTGAAATATCAGAAACCGTGATCGGATCTCCCTACACCATCTCCTATTGAGCTAAGTACCCGCTTGCTCGATTAGTACATTTCAAATATATATATATATATATGCCAATGAAATCGGATTTTATTCTTTTTTAAATAGCAAAATTTGAGCTATGCTTATTGTAAAATAAGGAACATTGCTATAGAACAAAAGGACATGCAACATATCTGTATGATTGGCATCTAGGTTAAATGAGGTGAAAAACCTCAGCACTCCTTTTGTTTAAGCCCTGCCTTCATGTATCACTTAATGAAAGAACCATATGCTTGGTCTTTTAAGTTAGAGACCTACTTAGCAATAACCTATTGTTTGAATAGTTGTTACAGAGTTCACAAGCATTCGACCAAATCAAAGGAATCTTCTCCTTAATAATGGCAAGCACTCAGTTGCCCTAATTATTAATAAGGTTACCTTTTTTCAATAATAAAACCAGCTGCATGGGTTGATTTGAATTTGTTCATATTCTTTGGTATTTTTCTAAAAATTAACACTATTTTTAAGTTTAATCCCATTTTCTAAAAAAATATTTAACTTTTTCTTTATAATTGAGATTTAATTTCTTATTAAAATATTCTTCTAACTCCTATAACATATACTCTAATTCACCTCTTTGTTCTCTGCCAAATTCGATAAAAACACTATTTCGCATGGTGGAAATTCTATAATATTTTAAATCATTTTCTGGTCTTATGCTCAAATTACTTACTTACTCACAAACAAATCACAAACTTAGTTCAAGAGGAAGGAAACGCCTCCCAATTCAACGAATCTTTGTCCTAACTCCCAACAACAGCTTGTACAATCGCGTACATTTTGAAGCAGTGGTAAAATGTCGCCTTAGGGAAAATTGAATTATGTTCAGTTAGAGGCGAGAAAGTGTGGCAAAGTGGGGAAGGGCTGAGTGGAATTTGTTGGAAGGGAAAGTAGAGGAGGAGGGTGGGGTTGGGAGGGAGGGTTGGAAGGAAAGTTTAACCAGTATGTGACCAAATCAAGTGGCACTCTCCTTCGACAGAATCCTCTCCCATCTCGTGAGTTAAAAGCTCACCTATTAGTGTATCCTCAATGCAGAAGAATTCAGGTGTATTTAAACGAAATTCTAATTGCGGTCATTTTTACGCTTAAAAATATAGCACAACAAATCGTCAATTTAAACTTACGTAAATTTATTATAACATTCTTTCCTCTAACAAATACCCCATTGTTTGCATCGATATTTTGATACGAAACCTTGTGAATACGACTACGAGATTCAATTCAAAAAAAAAGAAAATGGACGTTCCTTGTAAGGCCAGCTGAAGAGTCAGCGGAAGGGAAATTTTTCACACTTTTTTTCTCCCCTGATGAAACGCTGAAACCCTAAGTGCATAATTTATGTCAGGAGTGCGCTTCGAATCTTCGCTCCAACGATTCCTTTTTAATTTTTTTTTGACTTTTTTCGTTTCAAGTCCAAAATTCTCCATGATCATTGAAGCGAAATTCAGGACATTCGACCTCACTTAATTGCACGTATATAAATGTCAATTAAGGTAGAAATATCTCTAAGTTGTTGCCTATATAACAAATGCACAACGCTGTCCGGTTTGTGGTAGTTGGTAGAAATTGCTAACCATCCCTATTTGTACTTCCAAGTGGCAAAGAACAGCCTTCGCTGTGGGTAAAATAAACAGAAGTCATTTTGCGTTATGGCAGAGCGTTATTCGACTCCCAGATATCTACCACCTTGTTTGGGAAAACCGCAGCTGCATTCACGCAAACAATAATCCATAATTAACTTCATATCTAAGGGCTAATATTGCATTAAATAATCTTGATATTTATATATATATATACGTATCAGTAAAAATATAATAACGAAATCGCATGGTATTTTATGTTCAAAATGGAGCATTTCAGTATATATCTTTTTCTAAGAAGGTACGAGGCCTCTAACAGTATGGAATAGCATTTAGAAATAATGGAGAAGCATAGAAACTTGTTCCCTGATCTCAAGAACGAATATCATCTTCCAGTTTTTTTTTATTAACTATATAGCTTTCAGAAATTTATCAACAATTTCAGGCTTCCTTGCCGGTAATTCACCATGAAAAACTTATCCATATTAGCAGCAGAAAATGACCCAATAACATTTGAAGGAAAACGAATTAGGAAGAGGAAGTGTAGAATAGCTACAAGGCATTAAAAATCCTACTTCTGACTGTTTGACAAGCATAGTTCTCTATGTACGGTTTTAAATGTCTCCAAGCCTAATTTTTATGAACTGGCTCCAAGATTTTGGAGTGAATTCATGCCTGCACTCTTTCCTGATTAAAGTAAAGACTTGGATTTATTCTTTACGGGCATAACATGCAATCGGAAGAGACATGATAATCAAATTGGTTTATTGAAGATTATTTTGGTTTAATTCAAATGAATGAAGTTCTCTTATAAATGGAGAAAATAGTTGATAGTTAGACGATTTTGATGTTTCAGTTTACTGATAGTTCAATATAATCTTCAATAGTTCTTACCGATTTTCAATTTGAAATAAAAATGGAACACCTGTGGAAAAGAACAATGGTCAAGAGTGCGTCTTTATCAGAACAATGGGATAAATTTCAAACATGGAAGTGTAAATCTCTCGTTTAATCAAAATATCTTTTGCCATTTGCAAAAAAAGGTTCAATCCTAGGTATCATGGTAAGGATTTGTAGTACTTTTTTTAAAGTTAATTAGGAATTACTTACTAATGAAATTGTGGCAGTTGCATATTGATCACATTATTTTGTCTAGACTTATGGATGTACATTAATAGTTATAAATGACCAACTGGTGTGGTTAATTTAGATCCGGTGGAGCATTTTTTCAACCTGAGATTATTTAGAACCCCTTCAATTTGTCCAAAATAAGTGTTTGAGAACGCCAACCCAATCAGGTCAAAGCCAATTTTTCAATACGAATGAGAAGTAAGGGCTTTTAGTGCCCCGCATTAGAACGCTTAGAGTCTTGTGAAAGATCTGAATAAGAAAACGTCATCCTCACTAGTGAAATTAAAAGTAGATCCAGTCTTTTCAAGGGATCTTTAAAAGAAACAGAAAAAAATAGGAGATAATCCAGAATCCCATAGAATCACTCCCCCTTTACTTGAACTATGTCCTTGTGACTATTGAAAAACATTTTAACCAAAATTATAGACTTTTAAAAAAACTTTAAAATATTCACTCCTAAAAAATTTCCCTAGCAATTGTACGCTTCTTTGTTGTAGGATTAAGTAGTCATATTACGGCTCCTAATGACATTGCCATTGCCAGCAAATGGTCCCCCCTTGCTAACCACTAAGTGGATAGGTCCGTCAAATCGGTTTCATGGAGATATTAAGTAAAAATTAGATTTCAGTACTTTCGATTCCGACTTGGTATAGTATCAAGTCTTCAAAATAATAAGGAATATAATGATTTTTAATGATCTGAACACAGATCATTGAGCTTTGCTAAGTCAAAGTGTTCTAGGTTGTTAATAAGATATGGAAAGTAATATGTATCTGCTAGAAGCTCAACTAATATGAGGCTGGGAATAGTGCAAACCCCCCTTATTCTTTAAATTCCTGCCATTATGGATGTTAAATTTCTTCTGACATCGTGGAATATGGGGCCATATCGCTATAAGAAAATTCGAATCTTCCTTAATGAAAATCAGAACAGTTGACCCCAAGTATCTTAAAAGCTATTCACCCCTAGAGATTAACTTCTCGCATATCCTGAAGAAGTTATTGACAAAGGTGCACTAGTTGGAACTCCAGCTCTAGAGACTTTTAAGTAAAAATGCCTTAAATTTCACCTTACTTCGCATTTGGCAATAGCAATAATTAAGTCTACGCATCATTATATCCAAATCGCATTTACAATATAAGCCAAAACATATTATTTTTTTAATAAATTTAAATTAAAAATGTAATGAATTCAACAACAATTTTATCAAAGGCCGCAAGTGGAGAAAAAACCAAAATATCAGAGATCTCTTATACGTCACATTCTCTGTTAAAATTCAATGCAATGAGAGAGCCAATAGCTTAATTATCTTGTACCTTCTTTGTTCGCACCTGTGGCTTCATTTTTTAATTGATACAAATGATAATTTAGCAAGAATTTATTGGCTTTTAATTTCAGTATTTTTCAAGTAGAAAGATACTGAAGCTATTGGATACTTCAAAACTTCACTCAATTTATTTTTATAATTTGGTCAGCTGTCCTGCTCCTAATTTAATCTTACATTTTATCTGTTACGTTTCGTTTTACCTCAAAGGCCTCAAGTAGAAATGGTTTAGGTGGTTAAATTTGGAAGATAAATCCATAGGGATTAAGTGCTTTTCAAATCAAATAAAATTTAACTGCGCTTGATAATTGTAAATAAACCTGAACCACATAAATTCGATTTGATTGTCAAATTTCTCTTCCCGTACTGTTGCTAATACCTGCCATAAGCTTAGATTTTTAATTTTGGTTATTTTATTTTCTACTTACTCTCCCTTAAAACTGTAACGTTTTCGACCCCCCGCCCCCCTCTCTTCAAGTGGCCATGAAGCATTAAAAGAAGACATTTAACCAGGCCCACTTACGCATGAAAGTATTTTCATCAAAAAGATTATCAAATAAAAATATTCCTCTTAGACAGCTATAAATATGCAGTATTGACAAGAACTTCAACAAATATTACTCGAACCCATCCAACACGTGGGGAGAGGCTAGATATGATTGGCCAGTATCACGACCTGCTGATTGGCTGAATGCGTCATTTCTAGAATGCGCGCCCTTGTTTTAGCAGCATCACTAGCAGTGGTTATTGCAGTAGACCAAGAAGAAGAAGAAGGAGATATGGATAATATGCGCTACATTCAACAGTCACAAAGCTGACTAACTGCTTCTTGATCATTCTCTCGCTCATTCTTTCTCGATAAGATTTACTCACTAATGACATCCAAAACTTGTCTCTCAAAGAGCCAATAAAATCTCCTTCTGACTTTGCTCGATTCTCAAAGTATGGTCATTATTTTTATTTCTAACACTAATTTATATTAGGTATAATTTATTACAAGTTCATAAAAAATAAATAATTTACTTCTAATTTTTCCCACAAAAAATTACAAAATTTTTAATGCATGCAATAATAACCCATCATATATTGAAGTCATAAATGTAAATTTCTTTAAAAATGGTATATTCTATACCACAAATACTACAAAAAGACGCTCCATTTTATTTGATTGCATTGTGAGAAGGAAAACCCCCCTCCCCCCCTCCCTCCCAGTCGAATGATTAAACAAGATGATAAATTGCTTTGTATAAGCCTAAAAATGTTATGCTCGCAGACGGTTATCGTTAGAACCGATCAAAATTTTACGGCACTGCTTCATGCTAAGCTTACATTTCAATCAATATGGTTACCACGGAGTTCAAAAATACGTCGCTACATGCGAAAGACATAAAATATTTGTGAATCAACAAGTTGGGATTTTGCCATTAGATATCATCTCTTAAAATGATCTGAACCCCTAGAAATGATAAAAGCGTTATTTGATGGTGAGTATTTCAATAACAGTAACCTATCCATGGGTTTACTGGCGCGAAGAGCTCACAAAAGTTGCTTAGTATTAAAATATTCGAGCATTGATTCAACTAATTTTGCGGATTCATTAATTATTTAAACGTTGTAAATGGGATGCTTGTCAAAATTCATTTTCCACAAGTGTAGCCCTCAGCGTATTGATTTTGTTCAACGATTATTTAATGGAAAGCGGATTTTTCTTTCAATCTTATCAAATTCTAGAGATTTTGCCAAAATATTAAAGAGTCAGACATATGCACTGTTTTAATTTACAAAGACTTGTGACATTAGTCTATGATAGTTATATCAATTTAAAAAGCACACATTTTATGATCAATGCCTATTCTCATATTTTTAGCTCATTCTCAAGATGCAGGGTGTACTCTATGCACTCATAGTTCTTCTCTGCTATTATTGCATTCCTTCTCTAACATCACACCTTAATCAGGCCTCTAAGACCTTTCATATCGTGGAAAAATCCCCTGAAGGAACAGTTGTCGTCAATGATCTACGTCAACTTCTAGAAGCTGCCAACACTAATGACGGCCTCTTGGCAATCAGTAATGCCGCTTTACCAGGGGCTTCAAATTTTAAAATTGATCAAAATCGTGGAAGTTTAGTAATTGCCACACCACCAGATCGAGATGCCCTATGTCCTTCAAGTCCCCGTGGGAGCTTAGACTTCGTCAGTGTTGGAAGTGTAGGAGATCGTCGAGATTCTTATCATGGAAATGATAATCAAGCACTTCATCCTAAGAGCCTTAATCCCCAATGTATGATCCAATTGACTATTGTTTATGGTGCTTCAAGTGATCCCTCTTTTGACAGTATCACAATAATCCTGGATGATCTAAATGACCACGCTCCAAAGTTCGCTGAAAATGTGGAGGAACATATTATTCGTGTCTTGGAAACTTCAAGTTTAAGTAGGCAGTTTGGGTCTCTATATAGCACCAAGTTGAGTCCATCAAAAGTTCGAATCCCACTTCCAGAGGCCATGGATCTTGATGCCCCAGAAAACGGTGTTAGACATTATCGATTAGAGGGTGAAGATGCTTATCTATTCTACCTGGAAATAGGACGAGGGGATGAAGGGGCAGTAGTGGTTGAAACCAACACTCAACAAATCGTTCCATCTTCAGAAAAACGGCTGTGGCTTATTCCATCAAGAATATCTGGAGAAACACCATCAGGTTTAGATTATGAATATCGGAAGGAATATCGGTTCGTACTAGTGGCGGTTGATGGTGGAATGCCACCTAGATCTGGACGACTTCCAATCAGGCTGATTGTTGAAGATGTTAATGACCACGTGCCCACTTTCACTGAAACACAGTATTCTGGTATTATGTCTGAGGATGATCTACCTGGTCATGTTGTTCTCCAGTTACAGGCAACAGATAGTGATGGAAAGTACGAGAATCATCGGATAAATTTTAGAATTCCTGGTAAAGATGATCAGTCAACAAGTCTTGCCTTCTCCGAAGCTCAGGCATCGGCAGCTAATCTATTCGAGATCGAACTCATCAATTCTTACGATTATAATTCTGATTCATCTGGCGATATCAGAAAAAACGCTACGACAGGCCAGCTAATTGTTCAAAGAAAGTCAGAGAGTCACCTCAAACAAGCTGCAAAACGAGCCCTGGAAGCAGCAAAAAAATTACAAATTAATAGTATTGAAATATTAAATCCAAGACTGAGATATCGACCCTTGAATGTACGATCTTATCTCCTACGATTTATTGTTGAAGCATATGATTTTGGAAAACCTCCTCTTTCATCTCGAGTTCCTGTCTATGTTGAAATTATTGACGTGAACGACGAAGCCCCCGAAATATTTGTTAATTATATTTCTATGATGTCCCAACAGCAGGGAAGAAAAAATCAATGTGGAAATCTCCTTGAAGGTCAGGGTCGGTCTATGATTGCTCAGATTACCGTTATCGATAATGATGCCAGTTCAATTAATACTGAAGTTGCTTGCGCCCTCAATGATACGCGTTTCTCCCTCGAGCCTATTTCCACTATTAACAATGTTCGTTGGACAGGAATTGGTATTAGCAGCCAAGATGGAAAGAGCAATCAGGCTACTCTGATGTACAAGTTGATGTCAAACAGTGCTGTCGATAGGGAGAGTGCTTTAGGAAGTACCATCTCTGTGCAAATCACCTGTGTGGACAACCAAAATGTGGACACTAAATCCAAACGATTGACCTCTCGTGCGGATATTTGCATCAACATTGAGGACATTAATGACAATCCCCCACAATTTGCCTCCAGTGTATACACATTCAAAGTTGCAGAAAATCTCCCTTCGAACAAGAGCATCAATAGAATTGGGCATTTCATAGGGAAGATTCAGGCTACAGATCGTGATACTGGCCCAAACGCCAGAATTCAGTACTATGTCTCACAGAATGCTAAAGGAATTGTGGAGATAGACACGAATAATGGGAGTCTCTATCTTGTGAGCCCATTTGATAGAGAAAAAACAAGACAGTTCGTGTTCACAGTTATTGCGACAGATCAGGCTGATGGAAACCACACTACCTATAGTAAATTATCAGGTAGTGCTGAGGTGAGAATAATCATAACGGATATGAACGATTGTCAGCCAGAGTTCGAGTCTGCCAACTACAATTTCGAGGTGGAGGAGAATGTGGAACTGGCAGAGGTAGGAAGAGTCAAAGCCACAGATGCAGACACAGGTGACTACGGTCGGGTTCGATACAGTCTTGCTGTTGATGAGCATCAAACCGGAGGATCCAACCATTCCAACAAACCAAGTGGCAATTCTATGATAACCAGTTTATTCCAAATAGACCCACGACTGGGGATCATTCGTTTGAGAGGCCACTTGGATAGAGAAAAGTGTGTCCACTACGAGTTTCTTGTTCATGCAGTGGATAACATCCCTGTGAATGCTGACAATCCATCAGGCCACTCAACTGTTCGTTTCACAGCAACGGCGACAGTTCTGGTTGTGGTGTTAGACCAAAATGACAACCCTCCTCAGATTCAGTCGCCCAGAAATCTAGCTGAATTTATGCTCAGTCCTGACCAGATGGTAGCTGGAACAACCATATTTACCATCGATGCTGCTGACAGTGATCAAGGAGAAAATGCCACCATCGAATACGAATTGATGATTCCTGAAGTCCCTCCTGAGAATTCATCCGATCTGGCAACAGCAAGGGTGGCCAAGAACTTTCCCTTTGCAATTGATCAGACAACAGGAGTATGCTACCTCAAACAAAATCTACCCCCCATTGGAAGTGACGGCTCGAATATATACACTTTCAGAGTGAAAGCTTACGATCTAGGAACTCCAAGTAGCCTGAACTCCACTGTAACTGTGAGGATAATACGAGGGAACAAAGCTCTCAGTGGGATTTATACGGACCCATTTCTGATCCATGGTGGGTACAAGAATGAAGGAATGGTGAAGGTTGGAGGTACAGGAGGACACTTCTCAGGAGGAGAATGGTTGGGAGACTGGGGTGCAGATACGGGTGGAGTGCCTAATAAAACTCTAGCAATTATTGTCGCCGCAGTGTTTGCAGTGCTGATTCTCCTCACAATTTTGATAGTTGTCTACTTCCGACACCAGAAGTCCTTTAATACCCGCACAATTATTAATGGAGTACTGGGTAGCCAACCCCCGAATAAGTGTGGGGCAGGGTACATTGCTGGTGAGTCTAAATTTTATTTTTCGTTTTGTTTATTTATTTTTGGAAAAGAACAACAATCGTTGAGATTTGGTGCATTGTTAGATCAATGTTTAAGTTTTTTTTTAATGGTCATTAATATTGCAATTGACGAATTTTACTTTCTGGGTAGATCCGTAGTATCTATTTGAGTTGTGAATTTAATTTGATTGTTTTGGTAAAAGCAGAGTCTTATTTAGATCATTTGGAATCAAATGTCTTAACTTAGAATTTTTGATAGTGGAAATCATAAATACATTTACAAGGAGATGAAAAATTATCTTTTGACTTTTTGTGGATGGAGAATTGTTTAGGAATAATTGAATTTCGCAAATTAACTATTTTCAAAAATAAAATACCGTTTTTCGCCTTTTTCCGCAAATTCGTCCAACGACTGGATAAATTTTATTTGATTTTTCATTGTTTTAATGTGATGTTTAGATTTTATTCCCTACTCGATTTGTTTAATTTCCAATCATTCAAGAAATGCGATTTTATTTAATAAAGGTCAGTGCTTAAATTTGATTATATATAAAGGACCAATATTAATTATTTTATTTTAAATTAGCTTAAAAAATTTCGTAAATACAAATTAAATTGTGAATGAATTATCTTTCATAGATCATTCCCCTTCCCTGCTAAGTCTTCTTAAACCTAGTACTAAAATAGACCGATTCCCCTATTCATTCACTTTAGTTACGATGAGAAAAGCCTTATAAACCAACTGGCGGCTCGTTTCTGTAACACGTTACGTTTTTATGGTCTGGGCTGGAATCACAGCAGTCGAGGAAAAGGATAAACACACCTATTACGCAATCATTTGTGCTGTATGCTTATAGCTACGACATGAAGGAAGCAAGTTCGTTCCATGTTCGAGCTGGACCCTTTTCTCGGTCTGATTGCTTCGAACAGGCGCTCGGATATTTCAGGACACTCGTAGTTGAGGGAGAAAGGGAGGGGGTGGGGGGGAATGAAAACCAGGAAATGGTGTAAGGGGGTGGAAGAAATATGTTACCAAGTACATGCGCCTATGTTTGCTTAAAGGCACGTAAATTTTCGGTTATATCGCAATATGTCACTGAAAAGTGGAAGGGGGAGGGTTGGAGACCTTGACAACTCTGCTTATAAGTGTCTATAGGACGAGACATTTAGGAATGATTTTTCCAGGGAAAAAATACCTTATTATTCTCCCACTCTCCCTCGCCCTGTAGAATAAATCAAATACTGAGTGGCTGTTCTAAAATAAAATGTATCACACTTGTCACAATTTGACTAAGCGCCTTAAGTTCCGTGTGTGTCTGAAGGTAGAAAGAATTTATATTTCAGGAAATTATTTTGCAAGAATTTCCTATTGTGGCATCGAATATTGAGAACGTGGCTTGTATACATGATTTGAATGGGAAAAGTAATGATTTCAGAATGAAGTAGTTTTCATGATATTTCTCCTTTTTAATTTCCCATTCTTACGGAACAGACTTTTATATCTAGTTATTTTTAAGCCATATAAATTTTGACTAATCATATTTATTTAATAAACCATAACTGAAAATTAATATGCAATTAGTTATATGAAAAGACTAATGCTAAGGCAGAGTGTGTTTACCCAATTTTAAAGGTAATTTATTTGTGTGTAGTAAATAGTTTCTATGTTATACTTGAAATCTGTTTGTTTTTCACTCGGAGACCAGTACTCTTCGCCCAACTGAATCACTACATTCTTTTAAACTCCATATAATGAAATAGTTATAATCATTTAACTATTCGGATATAACGTGATTTGAAGATATTTTTTATTCCTTTTTATGAAACGGCGAGAAATAAGCAGCCCCCACATTGCTAGTCCCAAGCAATATTAGTTGCGGGCACCCAGTGACTTTCTCACAGCTAAAATTGTTTTAATGAACAGCGTGATGGATTTCGTATATTTATATCATTTAATAAATGAAATTATGACAAAAAAGACGGCTATATAGAATGAGCTCTTTTTTCTCTTTTTTAACGTTTTTAGTTGCCTTTTGGAAAGCACGTTTTATTTGATCTAATTTATTTGAAAATCATCACGGTTGTTGGTAGGGTCAGTAATTTACCAAACGCTGTTAGTCATTCCTAGGTTAGATGTGTGATCGATACGCGATAAAGTCCCCAATTATTCTGACATTTCATCCAGGTGAAATCAAAGTTTGATGGTTAGGCTTTACCCTTATTAACCTGAATGATTTAATGTAATGCCGTTAATCAATCTCTTAAAAGTGTACTTTGTGGGTAGGCTAAATCATAGTTCCTCGCCTTACATTTCCTTATGCCTACGTAATCTAACATGTACTGATAGGACTCAAAATATTGAGCGAAAAAAGTATGTCAAGCACACATATACATTTGTATCGCAAACCGTGGCAGAATTTTTCTAAACTTCATGGTGGGAGGTTAAAGGAGCAATCGACGAAGAAAAGGTTGATAAAAATAAACAGACACGCAAAAAAACATCTCTTTGCATAGGACATCAGCACTACCAACTCATGACTTATTTTTGCAGAGCGGTTACAAGAATGATTCATTTACAGTGTGAAATAAAACCCAATAACGATAAATTAAATACATTCCATTAGGAATGACCCTCAGAGACACATTGGACAATATTTTAATTTCTTTTTTCGTATTTACAACTCAATTAAAAGTTCTTGAGCCGTAAGAAACTTTCGGCTCTTAATAAGCAATCCTTAAAGTGTCTGGAAAAGTGATTTATTCGGTTCATTCTTGTACTATTCCCTCTGGAATATATCATTTTATAAATTTAAAATTCCATTCATTTATTTATTTTGAAATATTTGGCATTTTGCTATCTTTGCCGTAATAGTGACACAAAAAGTCATGTGATTGCGTTGTGCATATTGCAAAATTAATAAACAATAAGCTATTTAATGACTACATTGGAGATAAACGATTGTCAAAAGAACTTGTAACTCTTTTTATAACTGTATTTTATTACAAAGTATTAGTTAATGGCAGATCACCTCCGATAAAGACTGAAATCATTGACGAAACAGGAGGCGCATTGAAAAGACATGAGAATAATGGCAGAAACTCACCCCATTTGGTATTTATTTCCGTTTTACAATGCGCACTTAGCGGCTAGTGCATTCTGCTTCCTTCAAGGTTCAAGCTTCATTTACGTTCCTGTGGTTCCGACCGATTTTACCACTTCAATTACTGCCTCCTGCAGTGTCCGTGAGAAAAGGGTGATACTACGTGATTTATAATATTTTTATTGCCAGGTCCAACCCCCTAAATTACTAGCTCGTTGATGCCCTTTTTCGCCTTTAAAGTGGGTCAATTCAAAATTTTGAATTTTCAGCGAGAGCACATTTCAACGGTGCTCAGAGCTACCTAACTAGAAGCTTGAATTTAGGAGTTTATAGAGCCACATCGGCATATCTACTTCTTCAGCTATTCCCCGAATATCTTACCTGGAACCATTTAATTCTCTTTCTACACTTCTGTTTGATAGCTAGAAAGCAATACCACTCGATCACATACTAGCTGTGGGGGTGGAAATCTGTACGAATACGGATGTTCATAATTACAGACATTTGTCGGATGCGGCAGCAGCAGTCATATTTCATTTGTCTGGAGGAGGTGGGGAGGAGGCCGCATCTTACAAATTAAACAACAAATATAATTACACTCCGTTCTTAGCAGTCTACTGCGTGATTCAGGATAAAAATTTTTCTACCCAATTTAAAGTGTATGTTGCCATTAATGCAAATTTAAATATATATTTGCAGACTAATGCTGTGACCAATTGAACCGATAGAACAACGTGACTTGACATTTTACTCCCCCTGACGGTCCACTGTTGCATAGGAGTGGTGAATGCCAAAGATCATTCATAAAGAAACATGATTAATGCCACCGAAACAAAGATAATAAATTTATTTAATTTTGAAGTGCTGGCATTATTGTGCAAGAACTGTGTCTAAATAGGTTATAACTTCCATATTGGAAGCCGTAAATCAAATAACATCACAATTTTAACTTGGAGGAGGAAGGAAAGGGTAGCGCACGACATGAATGTGTTTCTTTTTTATCCTGATTTATTTCCTACGATTAATTTAAGCAAAACTCTTTATGAGTTTAAAATTAGGCTCTACTTTAAGATTACAATATTAAATTTGTATAAATAAGATTCATCTGACGTAAAATAATTACGATATCAATTTGTTTATTTTTGTCTAAAAAGGAATTAATGCTTTGATTATTTACAGTAAGTTAAATTAACCTATATTTCGCGTTTTACTGAAAATACTGGCATAATGGTCTAATTTCAAAATAAGAATTATTTTCAGTTAAATTATTTGTGTAAACTGCTAAATTAGTGTGGAAAGTCATCAAATCAAATATAAATTCTAATTCATTTGTACAATAGAGTCGTAAAAAATTCATTAAATAACAATGAAAAATAATAACAATAATTATTATTATTTTATGCAGAAAAATAATCATTCACTTATTTGCTACATGTTTATACATATTTTGTAGGCAATAAAGCACTTCATCTCGATTCGGCAACAGACACAATTCCCAGGAAAGCTATGTTTACCGAAGTAAGTTTAAGCAGTATTTATAAGTCGCAGTCTTTATACTACAGTTTAGCCTTTAAAAAAGGAGTTTTTTTACCTGAAAGAAGAATCATTACTTATTAACTCACGGAAAAGGCTCCCAACAGCAGGAGGGCATGCTGTCCAATTCTATGCTTTTTCATAATTTTAAGGTATAAAAATGTGTATGCAATTAGCCCTTTTCAAACAATAAACGATTATAGTTCTCTGAACCAAGGTCTAAAATAGAATAGCGCTAAGTAATTTCGCCAATTGCTGACTCTCTAAAGTCCCTCTTAATTAGTTTAATTCCGAAAAGGTATGTGAGGGAGGAAAGGCCACCTTTTCAAAATGTTTATTTACTTTTTCTCACCTTGCTGAACGTCGACTTTCAAATTAATATTAGTCTACTTAAGTTTGCTAATAGAAAGCTAGGAGAATCATTGCCGGAGATCTACCTGAGCAGCACTTGACTTATAAAATATGTCAGAATTCAGATACATAAAAAACAATTTGGATTCCGTTCTTTTTCCACTCCTCTTCCACCCCCCCCCCCCTCCATCTGCTTTGATCTCCGGCTGAAGTATCTTGATGCCTAGTGTGTTTACATGGTTCTTCATGCTTGAAATCATAAATATCGACATATTACTTAGTACAACTGTTCATCATGGATGTACTTCCAATCAGCCCTCAAATACTTCCAAATGTTTTGTATAACCACCAAATAGTTGCATTAGGTTCTTAGATCCAACGTTTTGATGAAAATAATCATAAATGAGGAACAGTTAAGTTTTGCCCTAAGCAAATGTTCATTTTGCCAACTATTCCTTTCCATTAACCGTTAAGTTCAAATATTTATTTTATCTATAGGTCGTTACCGCCCCCTGGGTAAATGCAGCATCCTCAGTTCATTCTCCTGCAGCTTTTGCCTATCCCGGAATGATATCTCCAAGATTATTGCATTCTCGACAACAACAGCAGCAACAGCAGCTATACCTTCGTAGTCCAACAGTGAATGTTAACACCAGCATGTCCAATCAACAAACCACCCTCAAATCAGGCAATCTGAAAAGTCCCTCACGATTTGCCCAAGTTACTCAGTCACCAGCCTTTACTCCATCCACTGTGGTTTTTCGAAATTACCGTGTAACTGGTGGTGATGGCGATTCCAACTACCAGACTGCAATATCACCTGTCATGCCCAAGAAGAGCGCAGTTCAGCGACTTGACTATCAGTACACTGGAAGTGGCGTTCCATGCATGTCCTCTAATAATAGCTCTCTCCTTTCCAAAACCAGTGATCTCATCGATACTAGCGATCCCAAAGATAGTAAGTGATGTGTGCCCTAGTTAAGCAAGTTACATATTTTAAGCCTCGTTTAAAGGAAAGTTTGCGTGGATTTCAGATGTTGGACTTATTCGAATGGATACCAATAAGAGAAAATCAGGAAGAGAAAGGAATAATTCAATTTCGGAATTTAGTGCTCCTCTGGCTCAAGATGATCTCACATCCAACTATCAGCATTTAGTGAATGATAATGCAGGAATTGGAACAGTATCCTCACAATACATAATCCATATGCCAGAATCAAACTCTCCACTCACATTTGAAAATCGCCATTCAAAGGGAGAAATGTATCCACTTACCTCACCAGCAAATGTAACTGGACAATTTATGACCCCAGGTCACCACGGAAGACTGGCTCCCACCATATTTAAACCTCCCTTCCGAAGTTTCTCAATTGACTCAAGTCTTGACAATATATCGTCTACGGATTATCCTCCAGTGACGTTCTCTCCAAACAGTCAAACAACAAGAAGGGGTCGATCTCTACAACAAAGAATGGTCCCACCTCCTTTAGCAGCCCCTGAAAAACGACTCAATTTCATAACTAATTCAAAAACACTGAGTCCCGAAATTCGAGGCAGTTTTGTGTGATCTTAGTAATTGAAAATAACTCCTTTAATTTTAGTCTTCTGTGACTTGAATTTCCTTCTAACCTCTCCCTATTCTAACACCACAAACTCTATATTTCTCCTTCTTCGATTTTATTTTTTCCTCGAAAATAGAAAACGAAGTGCGGCCCGCTTTGTAAAGACAAAATGGAAAAAGAAATGAATCAGATCTATGAAAAGTCTATACTAAATCACTCATCTTCTATAAATAATGTTTAAGTCAATTATAGTAATGATAGAAATTGAATGGACTTCAGTGCTCTATAAAATCACATTGTCCGTTCTGTGTCAAAATATTTAATCAAACAGGAATCATTTTGTTACCATTCATATTTGTTCATTTTTCTATATTTGGAAGTCTAGTCACACGCTCTAATGTAAAAGCCGTTAGAGCCTTCTTTTATTAATTTAATTCGCACGAAATTCGTCAGCATTTATTTATTGACAAAATGTTTCACGATAGAAAATTCCTTCGTTAATCAGTTAATATTTTCACTTCAACATCAGCGAATTCTCATTTTCGTAAAGGGGACAGAAGAATCTGGCTTTAATTGACACCAACAACGACATTTAACGCGGTCTTCATGCTGAATCAGCTTGGCATCATTTGTTAGTTATGCAGACGTTTAGACCCAATTAGATCAAAATCGTACAATTCATAATTTTTATTTGAGTTCTCTTAGAGTCTCAGTACTTCCTTTATCCCTCCGCCATTTCACTGAGTACCGCCACTATACTATTTCACATACTTCATATGCATATAGTTACCTTTGGCGGATTTCAAAAACTCATCTGAGAGTCAATGAATTCAGATAATTCGTAAAGATTTTAGCATGTATCTACTCTTTTTACTAAAAAAACACAACAGAGCTTAATATCTTAGCATTGAACATATATTAATAACGAAATTGCAAAAGTTGAAAATTTGAATTATATTTTTTCGAACCGAAAGAATCGGAAGAAATATACAATCCAAAACACCATATACAAAGGAAACATACATGATTTTCTATGCGGAAATATTATGTCAATTTTAAGAGGTATATTTTTTGTAAGAAAAAGCAAAATTTAAATAGTTTAAAATTAACATTCCGCATTCTTGAATGCTTTTCAAGTAAATGCCATTAGCACTAATTAATTACCAGGTAAGTTTTAAAATCTCAAAAATGAGACAAAATTACTCTAAATTGAATATATATATAGGCTAATGTATTCAAACGTCTACTGCTCAACACGAATAATTGATACCAGTTTTTCAGGTGGTATATAATTGGAAAAGGGTAAAACTACAAGATCTACAGGTTATTTGTAATGCGGTTGGAACTAGATCGTTGACCTTGACTAAGTAAATACAAATTTGGTGGGCTTTTCGTGCAGTATTTTGTTAGTACTTGCCGTGAGGGTGCCTTGTTATTGGTGCCTGGTTTTATAATTTGACATCTTTTCCCGTTATTTTTCATTGACTGTTCGGTCTAAATTATATTTAGTGTATATTTACTTTTTGGTATAGTCTGACTCACTGAAATCACATTAAAGTATGGATGATTCCATATTGGAGTGCCCAATTTGTTTGTCCATTTACGATAATCCGGTGATGCTCCCTTGTCAGCATTGCTTTTGTTATAAATGCATCAGTTCGACAAGGCCAATCTGTCCTTTATGTTCACGCCGTTTCCATTGGAATGAACTCAACCGCAACCTAAAGCTCGAACAAATACTTGAGCAAACTCAAAAAGTAAGTGTTGGAATACTAGTCTAGGTACTTGAAATTGCTTATAGCCGAAGCCAGGAAAATCCAGACCATCTGATGAATTGTACCCAAAAACCTTTAAACTCGATGGTCAGACTGGATCTCGTCAGCAAAACGTACAGAAAGAGGAAACTAATTTTTTACCGACTATACTTACTGGTGCAGCTTGTCTTCTGGTTGGAGCCTTTGCTGGCGCTATGAGGTAAGATTTACATCGCGACACTTTCCTCACTTTGACGTCTGTTACATGTACTTTTTTCTTAATTTTAGCGCAAAAGCACGCTCTGACAATAAAAGCAAGAGATAACTACTTTACCTCGCAATTTCACCTCAGCTTTGACATACTTGTTGACTTTCTTCTCCTTCTCGCTCATTATCCATTGCCATTCAGATATTATTGTACTGCCCCGAAGTATTTTTTTAATTGATACCCGTGAAAAGGGGTTCAGAAAGGGCCATCTTGGCTATCCGTTGCGCATAGTTTGAGCGGAAATCTTAAACGTGGGTGAGGGAGGGGGGATGGTTGATCTAGGACACCGTGGAGTAGACTTAAGATGGGAATTTAATATTTATTATCAGATCGGGAGGCGAAAATCAAAATCAGATCAAAATGTGTTGGGACTGTCATCGGCTATTGTACTTTAGTATGCTTATGAAATGACTGAGAAGGAGAAAGTGTAATCAATGTAAAGTTGGGGGGGGGGGGGGGGGGGGGGCCGGGGGTTGAAATCGCCACATTAATTTAGAGCACTATGGGCTTATTAGATTAAGACGGGTGGGCTTTGTGCGTGTTTATTGGTACCAATCGTTATGGGAATTTCTCGACGTGAAGTGGTTAGTCTGGCCCTAGTGATAGAAGTCTAAATTTGTTGAGCTTGTAGTGAGGACGTAGGTCAGTGGTTTTCTAGGTTAGAGAGGCGCGGTGGACTACTTGTTTCACTTTAATGCATCTCCCGACTGCCATATGACCAGTAGAAAATGTACCGGATAGTACACAGGCAAATCCTTGACTATTAGTTTACTTGGAAGTCGAAGTATACACTGGTAGTGTGTTTCTGCACAAACAGTCCTTAAGGTCAAGCGGCTACAGCCAAGACAGTAAGAACACAGGAGAGTTCATGGCAAAGATGTCGAGTTTTACAGTACCAGAGTGCTGGTGGGTTCCGAATACATGATGTTGCCACTTTAATTGGATGTGGGTCACGAGAAATAAGAATATAAGCAAAGAACAGAGGTTCAGTCATGAAAATTCCTAGGCCCAATATCTGGTGAAATCAGCATCGAATGTCCGTTAAAAATCTGCCATTCCCCATTTGCGCTGTCCAGTATAGTTGATCAGTAGCATTTCCCAACTTAGATTGTGGGCTCTGGCAGTGAATTAATTGTCAAAATCACAAGCAGTTCAATCATTATATTTGGTTGTAGGATTGGTTGTACTCAGAAGTCAGTAGAAGGGGACATTCATGAGTGTTGGGGGAGGTTGAATCCTCGTGGATAGTCACTCCTTCGAAGCTACGAGATCTCAGCTCTAGTAGGTCCACGGACTCACTCAAACTAATGCATTTGGTTGAATTGGTTAATGGAAGACAAAAGAGTTGTAGTCGGGAGAGGAGTAAAACTACACTCTTGGCTTTGCTTTTCCATGAAATACTCCAGTGGATAGCAACAATCTGATGAA
Organism: Hymenolepis microstoma; assembly: GCA_000469805.3. Classification (NCBI taxonomy): domain Eukaryota; kingdom Metazoa; phylum Platyhelminthes; class Cestoda; order Cyclophyllidea; family Hymenolepididae; genus Hymenolepis; species Hymenolepis microstoma. The sequence continues at coordinate 30,872,661 of LR215989.1, forward strand.
TCTGTTCAAGTATTTTCGTGCCTGTCTTCCGTTTGGAGAAGAGTGTACTGATGTCTCTCATAGCGTTTGCTTGTACTCGTTTTATGGTCTTGAAATGTGCTTGTTGAAGTGACGCCTTATGATGGAGCAATTAGTTGCTTTCAATTGACACTGATATTCTTGTGGTGTGTAGAATTTTGGAAAGGATTGAAAGGAACCCAATTTAGATATTTTTAAATGCAAGGGACCAGTGGTTGTAGTGATTGTGGCCCATATCATAGAAACGAGATTTGTGAGATGGGTAGAGCTTCGTAGATCAGTAGTGTGGAAATATGATATTCTCTTTGCATGGTTTATTCCAAGAGCAGATGACTGATGCATAGTATTGGCGACCGTAGGTTAAGCACTTAGAAGCCCAATTATCTGACAGTGGATTATACTACTTTTAAAAGCCTAGAAGAAGATGAGAGGTAGACTTCTCTGGCACAAAGTAAGCCTTATAAATAATCGTCATATTTCATTCTAATGACGACCAGTGTGGATTGCAAGGGATTCGAATTCAATGTTGTCTGTTAAAATACACTTTATTCGAATCACCTGACGTATTCAATCTCTAGCAGGGGAAATCACGGAGTCAGTAGTAACTTAAATTTCGTGATGAATTATGGGCTTTTAAGTTTCCAAAGTAATTGAAAATCTGTTCATTGATTGTCTTCACCTGGTTACTGTGAAAAAAACTTAATAATATATGTATATGCTACATAAGTGAGAAATGGCTAAACTCTAACACCCCTCTCAACAAAATCTACTAGTTTTAAAATGCCTCCCCCTCCCTCATGCCCACTCTCCAAAATTGGATTGGCTACATCGAGACTATCGAGGAGACAGTGTGGATGGTGTGAATTTCGTCTATTACCACTACAGTGAGCTCTCTCACAAAGCCTAGATAATAAATGTGAGTGGAGCTACGCAACGTTGCAACAACTGTTGATTGCTGATTGGCTGAGAGGTATCTGCACCCACGACACAACGTAGTAGTGCTGTGCAATACACAGTAATGTGTCAGTTAATGAGATCGTTTATGACTCTTGAAAGGGGAAATACTACATTAGTTTTTGTTAAATCTATCTATAAAATGTGTTAAACGCATATACACACACACGCAGGCACTCACACATATTCATAAATAGCATTGCGACCATGTTCGCAAAATGGAGGTTTCTAAATTGTGTTCGGATCTAATCAATTACGTCATCTGTGTGCAGTTAAGTCACGTTGATTACCTAGACTCGGATTATTTGCACTGGAATCACGAAATAATGTGAAACCGGCTAATGATCAATGTTGAAAATGGTCTCTTTCCACCAATTTGAGATGAGCAAATAACAGAGATCATTCCGCTTAACAAAGACTCGAGTAGCAACAAGTAGAGTTCAACCTCGCACTAATCTTAAAACTCCATCGAGTAAATCAATATTCTGACCTTTGGTTGAGAAATGAAATTTAGTGGAAACATCTGTCATGACTCGCCCTAAGCAATGAACAAGGTTCTTGCTAGATTTAAATTCGGTTATGATATATTGATTTCTTACAGTTCCCAACACCTCCATCCCTCCACCATTCAAAATGTGTAATTTGATCAAAACAGTCAGTTACACTCAAATTATTTACTATTGTGGAGACTGAGGTAGCAGGATGATGACTGCCCTTCAAAGGAAAAGATTCTTGTTTAAATCGCGACTGGTCTACATGGCCAACCACCCAATTCAGTTGCACATTGCACAGAGAGGTAAAGAAACAGTGTGAAATGGCATTCAAAAAAGAGAAACCCAACCTCGTGTAGAAGTGCTGTCAAGCTCATCGTTTGTTTGTTATGAGTACGTGGTTTGCCTTTAAGTTTTATGAACACAACAAATCAATCCTCTTTATTTCCTCCATCACTTGGATGGGAAATAATGATCATTTTACATTTTTCTGATCAAAGAACGCTTGAAATCTTGTAGTTAACTGGAGCTTGAGCGAAATACGTGAATTTGAACAAAAGGGAGATAATTAGACAAGTGACGGATAGACGTTTGATAAGGACAGTGTGACTGACTGGGAGCAGATGTGTGGGATTTGATATTTTCCAAATCAAATAACACTGTTGGCTCAGACGAAAAGCAAAAAGTAGGTAAGATCTCGAAATACTTTTATAGCTTTGAAGATGAGATTTTGATGAGATGCACACGAGGAATGACGCAGTGGGAGAATGAAATACTATCCTACTTGAGTTGAAAATAGATTATAGCACATTTATTGCCACAATCTGACGTCATGTGCACCTTAAAAAGGAAGCCATTGTGCTAATGTAGTCGTTATTGATTACTGATGTTTCATTTTTCTGCGATTCTGGTTTGATTTGCGTGTGAATAATTGTAGTGGTATTTTATATGGTTTTAGGTTTAGAAAGCTCAATAATTTGTCCAGCAGATTATGTGGACTCTTGTTAAGTCCCATGTACACTGGGTCGCTGACGTATGGCTTTCGAATAGTCAGAGAAATGGCAATTATCCTAACAAAAATGGCACATCAAACACGGTGTAACAGATGCCTGAACTATGGGCTTATCAAACCTTAAATTAATTGGCTGCGGGTATTTTAATAAAGCTGAAGTTTTCGAGTTCTTTTTTAAAATGCGAAAACGAAAATTGAAAAGCATAGACACAATTATTGAATTCTGCTTCCTATCATTTCCTAAAATCAAGTGATAACATACTTAGGCTTAAAAAGAGACCATTGCCGGACGATTACATCCTGCAAGAACTAAAAAAGATAGGTATTTATTTTAATTAGGAAATAACTGGAAATAAGTAAGAAAGAAGGGAAAATATCTTTTAAGTTTGATTACTCTAGTCTTTTAAACGTCAAGGTCATGAAGTGTTGCAAGGAAGTCAAATGTACGATAAATATACTGTACGCAAAATTATTTTATTATAAGCTTTTTACTCAGTCGTTTTGAATTTAATTACTTGTTATAATCTTTAAATTGTTTAATATTTCATTTGATAATAAAGTTTAAGTATTTCGATTTTTCAACTCTGTGGCATTAGAAAATGTCTTTACATCACTTTAGATTCCTCCTGCCAGTATACTTGGTGATAAAATTGGATCATCTTATAAGGTGAACTCGAGGTATTTTGCTGAACAAAATTGGTTTCATGGTCTACTGAGCAGAAAAGTCGCCTGTAGCCGCCTCTTGGATGATGGCTCATTTTTGGTGGCAAATGATGAAAACGAACCTGAAAAATTCTTTATATTCGTGAAGTGGAACGGCCAATGTCATGAAGTAGAGATTAAATATAATTTGTTGACTGAGAAATATAGCCTTGGATCAGTCGAATTTATTAATGTTGCTGATTTAATATCATATTACAAAGATAATCAACTTCCAGTTATAGATAGTCTTGGTGCTGTTTTATTTGTTCCTGTACCTCCTTCTTCAAGAAGCAACACCAAAACTACATTAAATTGTGCACTATTAAATGAATTGGAAAATGCAGATTATGTGATTTTGACCGAAAATCGTACGAATAGTAGAGTAAGTAACGCCTAAAATGTAATATTTAAAAATGGAATTTCTTATTGTAATTTTCTTGTTTAGTCAATTGATAACTTATCTATGGACATAGAACATCTTAGCTTGCCAGAATGCACTTCAAGTTCTCCATTATGTCGTAAACTACAACGCCAACAGATACGCTATCTTCCAATGAATGATAAGCCTCCCAAAAGTCAGAATAAAAATCCCAATAATTCTCTCAGTCATCTCAATACAATTTGTTGCGAATCTAAAACTTTTAGTCGAAGCACATTCAGTCTTCCAACTTCTTCTCGGTTTGATGCCTCCCCGAAGGATTCTGCTTTCCAGTATTTGGTAAATATGTGCCAAGGTTTTATCAATTATGATTTGGCTCTTACTTTCCTAAACTTTATCGATGTTGCTAAACCTCTTGATGAAGAGGCTTTTGATGCGGTATCCAGAGTTATTTTATCTGCTGGAGTTGATACAGTGGCTGGTTGTCTTGGTAACGGGACAGCCTCTATCCTCGTTCTTAACTGGCTTTCTGATGCTGGAACTGCTAATATTCTGCCCACTGACGGCTATTCTCTCCTTCTTTGGCCTGCTGCCAACGGTTTTCGTAGAGACCTTTACAATAGGTAAGGCAACATTTCACAAATTAATCTTCCAATACCTCCTCCTTGCCATCACGCGTAGGATTTATCATCCACCGTTTCAATTTCAGGGATCGTTTTCTCTCACTCTTTGTGACTTCATCAATTGTGACACTGAAAAATGGCGACTTAAAGGCTGCGCTTTTAGCACTTTGGGTAAATGTTATTAAGAAGTTGATTGAATACCACAGGGATTATTACACGGCAAACACTATTGTGAATGGAATCTTGGCGGAACAGGTTAGTTCACTCCTTGCTTAATTGGTTGCACCAATTTGTGGGATTTTATTGTTAATTCGAGTTTAATTAGGATATGAAATTTGTCGTTTTTCATCACTTTCCTTGATCTTCTTATAAAAAAGTGATCACGGGAGACAATGTTAATGAGTGATTCCCCTTTCTTTAAACACATGTTCCTAACTGAGAATTGTTGAGCCTTATAGACGATTTTGGCATGGATTGTCATACAGGTAAAATATCCAAATAGGTGTAAACTATTTTATTTAAAATTAAGTTTTCGAGGGTGTGGCTAGTTTTGAAAACTCCGTATTGAAAGATAAATCCAATTGAATTGATTGCATTTGGTCTTTTGGAACTAATTGTTTAACAGGACCGATGGGTATTATTTGAAATTCTACATGAGGTGTTCAAAACCATGACGTACTATAGATCAATTTTGACATGCGAACGTCAAAAACTAAACTTAAATTTATTTGAAGTCAAATGTGAAGCGGATGATTGTTTGATGTAAGTAATTATGCTAAGTGCATTCGGTTGTTTGAATTGACCGTGACGATTATGAGACAAATATTTCGAAGAGTCAGTAATCAAACTGAATTTTTGGGGGATATTGTGACTAATTGATTTTCAAATGGACTAATTTTCACTCTAAATTGAATTAATATATTTAATACTAGGCATTGCGCCAATGTAAAAGTAATTGAAAGTAGAATAAAGGGTGTTACAGATTTATTCATTGCGAAAACATCAAAAGTGTTTGTTGTCTAATTCATAAGACCAACTTGTACCTTCCCACGTCCTGCGTCATGATAAATGTTAACGCAATTTACCAGGGAATTGCATGCGATGTCTGTTGCAATCTTTGAATGCGCCTTTTTCTTTGTGTCTAAATTCTTATTCCTGTGCAATGAATAAGCATTTTTAGAAGCTATTGCTATTTCTTCCCCACTTTACTTTATTTTTACGATGTTAAGGTAATTAACCAAAGTCTTCTTTGGGAGAAAGCTTTTCCTTGCGACGACAATCCAGATGTCATCAATAAAATAAAAGCCCGTCTTCTCGAGCATCGTGTTCAAGAGACAAAGTTATCGGAGGCTACAGCAGATTGTTTGAGCAGGGTGGATCAGTGTGTACCCAATATAGCCCCCTTAGTTGAAGACCTTTACCGCCTTCAACCTCCTGATGTTGCAGCTGGAGGTCTGCCACCATCTTCACTTATGCAGAAGCTCACCTTGGCAAAGAGTATCTATCGAAGACGAGTCTGTGGAGGTGAGACTGGTATTCTTTGGGTTCGGCAGAAATGGCCTGAACTCCAGTCTATCCAAGTGAGTTGGCCGAAAAGTTGCTATAATAGTGTGATGCCATCCAGACTCACTCTTTAAAGTCTCAGTTCCATCCTTCCATTACTACTGGTGGTAGTAAGGCAGTAGAATGAATGGGCAAAGGAATAGATAAGCACTTTTTTATGGCCATTGGTTTAAAGAGCAGGTTACTATTCACTGAAGTTGCTTAGTTTAAACATTAATCCAACAGACATTTCAACACAGCAAGGGATATACGGAGTTCAGGTCAAGTTCATGGGAGCTTTCTTCTTTTGCATACCCGCATAGGAACCTTTCCATACATTGCGAGAGAAGTAGAATAAGTTTATGAAAAATGTAAAATTGTGCACGGAAATACTATCGCGCACTGTCACTAACATACAGATTCTGAGAGTTTATACTACGACTGTTGGCTGGAGGACTGGCTTCAGGTGATGCTCAACTGTTCGGAAATTCCGTACTTGATTCCCTCAGAAGGTTTTACTATTCCGAATTGACGATGGTTATTGGACGTTTCTATAACCTCAGCTTGTAGACGTAGAGTCACTAGACGTTTTTTACAAATTCCAGTTCAAGGAGGCCAGTAAAGTGTCAGCAACCTGTCCTTTTTGAATACCTCCTTATGAATTGATTATTATTTTTGATATTCCATGAACGCATTCCCACAGCCTGGAACTACGCCTGACAAAGGTATTGAGTACCACTCTTAATCACTTGTGATGATAAATCACAGTCATTTTATCAGTTTAATTTATTAAACCAAGAGCGCATTAATGAACAGACCTAGTTCTTCTCAATGACTTTAAAAGTGGCCATTTTTAATTAGGTGATTCGCAGATAAATTTTATTATTATGCGATTTGACCCTTCATCGGCCTTTTAATTCTTTTCATTCACAGACTCCGGATGAGTTGCAGTCAATATTCAGAATAGAAAATATACTTCTCCTGCTCCTAGGACCAGTCGATACTAGTCAAAATGACGTTCTTGAGGGTTGCTATGCGAAATTATCAGAGATCCTCACTCTTTTTGTCGACACTTGAAGTGGCTCATATTTGGGTTCATTTTGAATCAAGATATTCTTACTTTTCTCTCATACTTAAATAGAAATCCTCAAAACTTTGTTTTTAACTATCAGGCGATAGATAAAATTGTACAATGCATTTTACTCTATATTCTTCATTGTTATTAGGTCTACAACTTTGCTCCCGTCGTTTTCCAAAAGATGGCGGTAGTAGTTGATAGTAGTTGAAATATATTAATCACAGGTGTCGAACACTTTGTTTTCACATTTGTAAATATAATCCTACTTCGATATAACTTAATCTGTGTTTGCATAATAATAACAATTTGTAATCGAATATGGCCGACTTTAAACCGAATTCTTGTCATTTATGGAAAGTATTGCTTTTTTATTCTTCAATATGAAAGAATCTGCGGCTGAGGCTGAGGCTCACCGAATTATCTCGGATACTTATGGTAAAACGGCTGGCTATTAGTGAGAGAACGTGTCAGGGGGAATGGTTCCAACGTTTAAAGTGGTGAGAGGTAATTTTGCTGTCGTCGAAGTCCGGCATAGTGATGGAAGGGAAAAGTTGTCTAAGATGCAGAATTGGAGGCGAGCGATTCTTAGTGAAGACTCGTGTGAAACTGAAGAAGAATTATCAGAATCATTGGGTGGGTATCGGTGAGCAAGCAATTTCAAAACGTCTGAAACAGTTGGCAATTCAGAATGAGTAAGAAAGAAGGATATTGGGTACCAAACGAGTTGAAACCCAGAAGAGACGTGAAGCGACGTTCGTTTGCTTGTGAACAGCCGCTGCTTGAAAGGCAAACGCGAAAGGGATTTCTCTATAGTATTGTTACTGGGGGCGAAAAATGGGTACATTACAACAACCCCAAGTGCAGAAAATCATGGGGATTGCCCGGTGGTCATACTGCTGCGTCAACACCTCGGCCGACGAATATCCATGGCTCAAAAGTCATGCTTTGCGTTTGATGGGGATAGGGGGGCGTAATTTATTATGAGCTTCTGAAACCGTCTGCAATCATCACAGATGAGCATAATAGAACACAATTGATGCGCCTGAGCCGTGCTCAAGTAAAAAGTAAACTAGCCACAGTACAACGAGAGACACGATAAGGTTATTTTACAGCATGATAATGCTAGACCTCACGTTGCCAAAGTAGTGAAAAAATATCTCGAAATGTTGAAATAGCAAATTTTACTTCACCCGCCGTACTTTCCAGATGTTGCTCTGTCTCATTTGCACCTCAATCACTTCCCTCAATGGCACACGGCTGGCTGGCTGACCAGCACTTCAGCTCATATGAAGAAGTGAAGAAAAATTGGATCGACTCATGGATCTTATCGAAAGATGACAAATTTTTTTTCGCCGCGGGATTTGCCTGCTGCCCGAGAGATGGGCCAAAGTGGAAGCTAACGATGGACAATACTTTGAAACTTAATGTATGTAATCAAATTAAACAAAAGACGGCGGAAGCAAAGTTTTAGACCTAATAAATATCGAAGGAAAACATTTATATAGGCCCAAATATTTAGACACTCTGGCTAACTGTTTAGCTAGAGACCAAACTAACCTCAACTTGCATAATGTAAGTTTTCTGTTGTTGTTTGCAGTGAATATGATGGCATTCTGGCGTGAAAAAAAACACTTCCAAACTGACGAAATGAAACGGTATTCATGGAGAATTTTGCGTTCTTTTTAGCGCCAAAGTGGAGTATTTGTTGTCAAGTAAATCGGATAACAATTTGAAATTTGATTCAGATGAACAATCTCCCATTCCTCTATATGAATGCACGTTCATGAAACATTTAGTTAGAATAAGAAGCGCCTTATTTAATTCGATCAGGCGGTATGATTCTCTTTTCAGATAACCTCGGTTTATTTACTGCATGGATGAGAGTTGGTTGGGGACTCCAAGTTAGTTTTAATTGCCTGCTAATGTAGCTATTCGCGTATTACAAACGGGAACATTTTAATCAACTACTAACAGAATGTGAGCGTGGTGGTGGTGGGGAGGGGGAGACTGTATGTTGAATATTTTTATTAAATATTCAATTAGACCAATCACAGTATAAAGTAAACTAAGTTAACTGCTACCAGAGCTTGGAAAGTGCGGCCAAGAAATGCGGTTGTAGCAAAGGCGTCGAAATTATGAAAGCATGCATGAATGACCCGACGATGTTTAAATAGTAGATAAACACATAAGGACATAGCAAAGAGGCGCATGGACAGGGGAAATTGTGTAAGATAAATCCGAATAGAGACACAGAGAAAGGATCGTGGGATCCCATGTCGGAATTAATGAACTCAGGATATGACAAGTATAATGGTTTGAGAGTGTGAAAGTATTAAAAAGTGAACATTTAAACACATGAGTTGCTTAATGACCGCATGCTTTAAAAACATCCAATACACTTAAATGCTTAAAATATATATATATATATATATATACATCTATATATCTCAGTTTATACCCATTACTTGTTATATGATAAGCGATGGAATCTGGAACATAGTTAAGTCTTTTAAACTGGATTCGATATAAGCTGATTGGAACCTGCCTGTAAGTATCGCCATACAGTAAAGCTATCGTTCATGGAATCAACAAAATTCCTCCTTCGTGTACTAAAAGCTAGTAGGCTCTGTTATTGGGACGAATATTAAATGAGGCTTTTGTTATTATCCTATGCAGCAAAGTCTGAGCACGCAAAGGCGAGGATCCGGGAGAAATTTTGTTACATACAAAACGTTAATATTAGGATGGAATCAGAATCTATCAATGGCATGTGACGTGTCACTCATCGTAAATGTGGTGGTCTTAACGATTGAGGAGACATTTGTATGTCCAATCATAAGCAGCGTGTTAAATAGGCGTGAGGAAATCTCCTTGAAGGTCATGCTCATATTACCGTTATCGATAATAATACCAATTCAATTAATACCAAAATTGCTTGCGCCCTCAATGATACGCGTTTCTCCCTCGAGCCTATTTCCACTATTAACAATGTTCGTTGGACAGGAATTGGTATTAGCAGCCAAGATGGAAAGAGCAATCAGGCTACTCTGATGTACAAGTTGATGTCAAACAGTGCTGTTGATAGGGAAAGAGCTATGGAGAGTACAGTCTCGGCTGTGAACGCAAACTCTTAACCTCTCGTGAGGATATTTGCATCAACATTGAGGACATTAATGACAATCCCCCACAATTTGCCTCCAGTGTATACACATTCAAAGTTGCAGAAAATCTCCCTTCGAACAAGAGCATCAATAGAATTGGGCATTTCATAGGGAAGATTCAGGCTACAGATCGTGATACTGGCCCAAACGCCAGAATTCAGTACTATGTCTCACAGAATGCTAAAGGAATTGTGGAGATAGACACGAATAATGGGAGTCTCTATCTTGTGAGCCCATTTGATAGAGAAAAAACAAGACAGTTCGTGTTCACAGTTATTGCGACAGATCAGGCTGATGGAAACCACACTACCTATAGTAAATTATCAGGTAGTGCTGAGGTGAGAATAATCATAACGGATATGAACGATTGTCAGCCAGAGTTCGAGTCTGCCAACTACAATTTCGAGGTGGAGGAGAATGTGGAACTGGCAGAGTTAGGAAGAGTCAAAGCCACAGATGAGGTCGGGTTCGATACAGTCTTGCTGTTGATGAGCATCAAACCGGAGGATCCAACCATTCCAACAAACCAAGTGGCAATTCTATGATAACCAGTTTATTCCAAATAGACCCACGACTGGGGATCATTCGTTTGAGAGGCCACTTGGATAGAGAAAAGTGTGTTCACTACGAGTTTCTTGTTCATGCAGTGGATAACATCCCTGTGAATGCTGACAATCCATCAGGCCACTCAACTGTTCGTTTCACAGCAACGGCGACAGTTATGGTTGTGGTGTTAGACCAAAATGACAACCCTCCTCAGATTCAGTCGCCCAGAAATCTAGCTGAATTTATGCTCAGTCCTGACCAGATGGTAGCTGGAACAACCATATTTACCATCGATGCTGCTGACAGTGATCAAGGAGAAAATGCCACCATCGAATACGAATTGATGATTCCTGAAGTCCCTCCTGAGAATTCATCCGATCTGGCAACAGCAAGGGTGGCCAAGAACTTTCCCTTTGCAATTGATCAGACAACAGGAGTATGCTACCTCAAACAAAATCTACCCCCCATTGGAAGTGACGGCTCGAATATATACACTTTCAGAGTGAAAGCTTACGATCTAGGAACTCCAAGTAGCCTGAACTCCACTGTAACTGTGAGGATAATACGAGGGAACAAAGCTCTCAGTGGGATTTATACGGACCCATTTCTGATCCATGGTGGGTACAAGAATGAAGGAATGGTGAAGGTTGGAGGTACAGGAGGACACTTCTCAGGAGGAGAATGGTTGGGAGACTGGGGTGCAGATACGGGTGGAGTGCCTAATAAAACTCTAGCAATTATTGTCGCCGCAGTGTTTGCAGTGCTGATTCTCCTCACAATTTTGATAGTTGTCTACTTCCGACACCAGAAGTCCTTTAATACCCGCACAATTATTAATGGAGTACTGGGTAGCCAACCCCCGAATAAGTGTGGGGCAGGGTACATTGCTGGTGAGTCTAAATTTTATTTTTCGTTTTGTTTATTTATTAAAAAGCAAAAATTGTTGAGGTTTGGATACACTGTAAACTCAATGTTTAAAAATATTAGCAATTGTCGTTATTGCTGAAATTGAGGAATGTTACTTTGTGAGAAGTTTGTGAATTTAATTTGATGGTTTTGAAATATGCAAAATCCAGCCTGGTCATTGTCAAACTGATATGAATACTTAAAAATTGTAGTTATATAGAAACAATATATTTTAGAATAAGAAGAATAATCTGTTCTGAATACATTTTTATATCTAAAACTTAAGATGCAGAGAAAAGTAATTTACCAGAATAAGTTGTATTAATTAGTTAAAATCACTTGAAGGTATTATAAATTTAGCATTTCGTATGCAAGCACCATAAAGTTGAAAATGTGAGAATTAAAAGTAGTAATCTTTCTAAAGCATCATAATTAATGGAAGCATATAGCACCAGAAAACATGTGGTGAAAAGAGGGGCTGGAACTATTATGTATGTATGAAGATGTATACTTTTTATAAGAAAAAGGAAAATGCAAATAGTTTAAAAGTAACACACCACATTTTCGATTGAATTTCTATTACGTGCCATTAACACAAAGTCATTACCAGGTAAGTTTTAAAACTCCTAAAATTAGACAGATTGCTCTAAATTGAATATACGTAACTGATGATGATTGAAACATTTCATACCAATTATTCAGGTGGTATATAATTGGAGATATTATGATAGCCTACCAAAAATGAAATTAAAGGAACTACAAGTTGTTTGTAATTCGGTTGGAACTTGATCGTTGACCTTGACTTAGTAAATACAACCTTGCGGGGCTTTTGTGCAGCATTTTATTAGTATATGTGGTAAAATTGTCATATTATTTGTGCTTATTTTTATCATTTGACATCCTTTCCTGTAGTATAATATGTATTTATTTTCATTGACTATTCGATTGAAATGGTATTTCTCGTGTATCTTCTTTGTAGCGTAGTCTGACCCATTTAAATCATATCAAAGTATGGATGATTCCATATTGGAGTGCCCAATTTGTTTGGAAGTTTACAATAGTCCGGTAATGCCCCCCTGTCAGCATTGCTTTTGTTATAACTGCATTGACTTGAAAAAGGGAGTCTGTCCTGTATGTAATGAACGCTTTCGCCCGGATGATCTCAAACGCAACCTAAAGCTTGAACAAATACTTGAGCAAGCTCATAAAGTAAGTTTTGGAATACTATTCTAGGTGCTTAAAATCGTGTTTAGACGAATGCAAACCAATCCAAACCATCTGGTGAATCGTACCCAAAAAACTTTAAACTCGGTGGTCAGGCTGGATCTCAACAGCGGACCGCACAGAGAGAAGAAACTGATTGGTTACCGACTGTAATTGCTGGTGGAGCTTGCCTTCTGGTTGGAGCTATTTCTGGCTTTATGGGGTGAGATTTACATCCCGACACTTTCCTCACTTTGACGTCTGTTACCTATGTCTTTTCCTCAATTTCAGCTTGAAAGCAATGTCAGCCGCTAAAAGGAAGAAATGACAACCTTACCTCGCAATTCCATCTCTCCTTTGACATACCTGTTAACTTTCTTCTCCTTCTTGCTTCTCGCTCATTATCCCAATCGGATCATTGCCATTCAGATAGCATTGTACTGCCCCGAAGTAATTTTTGAACTGATACCTCTGAAAAGGGGTTCAGAAAGGGCCATCTTGGCTATCCGTTGCGCATAGTTTGAGCGGAAATCTTAAACGTGGGTGAGGGAGGGGGGATGGTTGATCTAGGACACCGTGGAGTAGACTTAAGATGGGAATTTAATATTTATTATCAGATCGGGAGGCGAAAATCAAAATCAGATCAAAATGTGTTGGGACTGTCATCGGCTATTGTACTAGTATGCTGATGAAATGACTGAGTAAATCACTTGTTCAGAAGGAGAAAGTGTAATCAATGCAAATTTGGGTGGTGAAATCGACACATTAATTTGGAGCACCATGAGCTTATTAGAATAAGATTGGTAGGGCTTCGTGCGTGTTTATTAGCACCGGCCATTTTGGGATGCGAAGGTCATAATCGAAGTGCGATTGATAAAGCAAACGTTGGGTGACGTGGTGTTGCCGTTTCAAATGGATATGTTATATGAAGGGTAGGAGTATTCGTAAACGATATAAATGCAGTCATCAAATATTTAGTGGAAGTAGCATCGGATGTCCGTTAAAAATCTGCCATTCCCCATTTGCGCTGTCCAGTATAGTTGATCAGTAGCATTTCCCAACTTAGATTGTGGGCTCTGGCAGTGAATTAATTGTCAAAATCACAAGCGGTTCAATCATTATATTTGGTTGTACTCAGAAGTCAGTAGAAGGGGACATTCATGAGTGTTGGGGGAGGTTGAATCCTCGTGGATAGTCACTCCTTCGAAGCTACGAGATCTCAGCTCTAGTAGGTCCACGGACTCACTCAAACTAATGCATTTGGTTGAATTGGTTAATGGAAGACAAAAGAGTTGTAGTCGGGAGAGGAGTAAAACTACACTCTTGGCTTTGCTTTTCCATGAGATACTCCAGTGGATAGCAACAATCTGATGAATCTGTTCAAGTATTTTCGTGCCTGTCTTCCGTTTGGAGAAGAGTGTACTGATGTCTCTCATAGCGTTTGCTTGTACTCGTTTTATGGTCTTGAAATGTGCTTGTTGAAGTGACGCCTTATGATGGAGCAATTAGTTGCTTTCAATTGACACTGATATTCTTGTGGTGTGTAGAATTTTGGAAAGGATTGAAAGGAACCCAATTTTAGATATTTTTAAATGCAAGGGACCAGTGGTTGTAGTGATTGTGGCCCATATCATAGAAACGAGATTTGTGAGATGGGTAGAGCTTCGTAGATCAGTAGTGTGGAAATATGATATTCTCTTTGCATGGTTTATTCCAAGAGCAGATGACTGATGCATAGTATTGGCGACCGTAGGTTAAGCACTTAGAAGCCCAATTATCTGACAGTGGATTATACTACTTTTAAAAGCCTAGAAGAAGATGAGAGGTAGACTTCTCTGGCACAAAGTAAGCCTTATAAATAATCGTCATATTTCATTCTAATGACGACCAGTGTGGGTTGCAAGGGATTCGAATTCAATGTTGTCTGTTAAAATACACTTTATTCGAATCACCTGACGTATTCAATCTCTAGCAGGGGAAATCACGGAGTCAGTAGTAACTTAAATTTCGTGATGAATTATGGGCTTTTAAGTTTCCAAAGTAATTGAAAATCTGTTCATTGATTGTCTTCACCTGGTTACTGTGAAAAAAACTTAATAATATATGTATATGCTACATAAGTGAGAAATGGCTAAACTCTAACACCCCTCTCAACAAAATCTACTAGTTTTAAAATGCCTCCCCCTCCCTCATGCCCACTCTCCAAAATTGGATTGGCTACATCGAGACTATCGAGGAGACAGTGTGGATGGTGTGAATTTCGTCTATTACCACTACAGTGAGCTCTCTCACAAAGCCTAGATAATAAATGTGAGTGGAGCTACGCAACGTTGCAACAACTGTTGATTGCTGATTGGCTGAGAGGTATCTGCACCCACGACACAACGTAGTAGTGCTGTGCAATACACAGTAATGTGTCAGTTAATGAGATCGTTTATGACTCTTGAAAGGGGAAATACTACATTAGTTTTTGTTAAATCTATCTATAAAATGTGTTAAACGCATATACACACACACGCAGGCACTCACACATATTCATAAATAGCATTGCGACCATGTTCGCAAAATGGAGGTTTCTAAATTGTGTTCGGATCTAATCAATTACGTCATCTGTGTGCAGTTAAGTCACGTTGATTACCTAGACTCGGATTATTTGCACTGGAATCACGAAATAATGTGAAACCGGCTAATGATCAATGTTGAAAATGGTCTCTTTCCACCAATTTGAGATGAGCAAATAACAGAGATCATTCCGCTTAACAAAGACTCGAGTAGCAACAAGTAGAGTTCAACCTCGCACTAATCTTAAAACTCCATCGAGTAAATCAATATTCTGACCTTTGGTTGAGAAATGAAATTTAGTGGAAACATCTGTCATGACTCGCCCTAAGCAATGAACAAGGTTCTTGCTAGATTTAAATTCGGTTATGATATATTGATTTCTTACAGTTCCCAACACCTCCATCCCTCCACCATTCAAAATGTGTAATTTGATCAAAACAGTCAGTTACACTCAAATTATTTACTATTGTGGAGACTGAGGTAGCAGGATGATGACTGCCCTTCAAAGGAAAAGATTCTTGTTTAAATCGCGACTGGTCTACATGGCCAACCACCCAATTCAGTTGCACATTGCACAGAGAGGTAAAGAAACAGTGTGAAATGGCATTCAAAAAAGAGAAACCCAACCTCGTGTAGAAGTGCTGTCAAGCTCATCGTTTGTTTGTTATGAGTACGTGGTTTGCCTTTAAGTTTTATGAACACAACAAATCAATCCTCTTTATTTCCTCCATCACTTGGATGGGAAATAATGATCATTTTACATTTTTCTGATCAAAGAACGCTTGAAATCTTGTAGTTAACTGGAGCTTGAGCGAAATACGTGAATTTGAACAAAAGGGAGATAATTAGACAAGTGACGGATAGACGTTTGATAAGGACAGTGTGACTGACTGGGAGCAGATGTGTGGGATTTGATATTTTCCAAATCAAATAACACTGTTGGCTCAGACGAAAAGCAAAAAGTAGGTAAGATCTCGAAATACTTTTATAGCTTTGAAGATGAGATTTTGATGAGATGCACACGAGGTATGACGCAGTGGGAGAATGAAATACTATCCTACTTGAGTTGAAAATAGATTATAGCACATTTATTGCCACAATCTGACGTCATGTGCACCTTAAAAAGGAAGCCATTGTGCTAATGGAGTCGTTATCGATTACTTATGTTCCATTTTTCCGCGATTCTGGTTGATTTGCGTGTGAATAATTGTAGTGGTATTTTATATGGTTTTAGGTTTAGAAAGCTCAATAATTTGTCCAGCAGATTATGTGGACTCTTGTTAAGTCCCATGTACACTGGGTCGCTGACGTATGGCTTTCGAATAGTCAGAGAAATGGCAATTATCCTAACAAAAATGGCACATCAAACACGGTGTAACAGATGCCTGAACTATGGGTTTATCAAACCTTAAATTGATTGGCTGCAGGTATTTCAATTAAGCTAAATTTTACAAGTTCTTTTCCAAAATGCGAACTCTGAAATCGAAACGCAAAATCTAAATGTTGATGACATTCTCTAAACTTCTCTATTTTATTTGGACGATACATTATTTAACTGTCAAATATATTACGAAATCTGACAATTCATTCAGAATAATTGGCTAACCGAATTGATTGATCAACAATAAATATGGCTTTTCATTTTAGTGGGCTCTGCAGCCTGTCAGTTAAAGGTCATTGTAAATTTTCTAAAAAATCACCGACAGTGAATATGAGGGGAATCCGATTACTTCTATTGTCCAATGCCCAATGTTCTCATATAAGAGCCGGAAGATCATGACCTTAGTCATTCAACATGGCGGATTAAGTAAAACGAGCGGAGGCTTTTGATTGGCTATTAGCTGTATCCTCGAACTCGTAAGCGATGTTGAACGGCCTCACCTTCGAGTCACGCCGTGCGCTCGTTCCATGACGTGTCCCACACAATGACTACTTAATTTTGGGCGACGAATCGGTTTCATTTTAATGTCCATTAACGTTTTCACTTTTTGATGCATATATTAAAAAGCTTAAAATTTAGAAGCTGACATGAGTAAATTACTTCCGTTACTAATTACCGCACTTTCACAATATTTAATTGCGCATCTTCCACGCCAGTTGAAGTTCTTCGATTTAGGAACACAGATGACCTTTATCAATTATACAATTTTTCCTGAATAGGTTAAATAGATCTTTATTTAAAAAAGTGTCATTTATTTCACCTTAACATGATTCCGTTTTAGATAATTAAATAATAAAATTGATTATCATTAGCGGTTTTGAAGTCACCAATATATTTAAAAAAACAATGCAATATCACTATTCAGGCAGGCTAAAACTTCCTTGTTTGCATGAAAGAAAATTTAAACGCAATCAGCAGTTTTTAATACAAATTCTCTTATTAGTTATTTTACGAATAACTACTTCCAGGTTAATATTTGTAGTTAACTTGATGATTGTCAGAATCATTTTCACTTTGGCAGATCTTATTGCAATGGATGTACTGGCCCCTCCTCCAATTTTTATATGGTGACTCAATAGATTGTCCGAAAAGTTTTCATTCCTCTTCGTCTCTCTCCCCTCCTGGTCTTCAACTTATTAACTGTCACGTCTCTTCTTCCCTCCCTATTGTTAGATACCATCTTTCTTATCAATTTCAACTCTCTGCCTAGGTGTAATTTTCACCCATAGCCAAGATCCAACGTTCGTCTTTTCTACAACGCATCTACTTGGTCCACTTCTCTCTAGTTCCTCCCGGTCAACTCCAGTAGTCATGTCTTTCAACCGCCTCCATCCTCTCCATAGCTCTTCCTATTATTATTAATCTAGTGCCTTTATGCTCCATGCTCAGTGGTCCTAATATTTAACCTACTTTCGTGTCTCTTATTTTCGCCTGTATTTTCTGCTATCAGATCGCATTGTCTATCGTATGACAGCATTCACCCAAAAATAATTCACTCGACATATCTTCATTATCGACTCAAATTAAGTTAACCCCATATAAAATTTATTGCTTCAATATTGATGTCAGCATTTATAATGGACTGAAACGGTATAATGGATGATGCTTAATTCCCACAAATATTTTTTCATATTCTCGCATTCCTTCTGTTGGTTAACTATGAATACGGCGGTTTCGCAACTTAAAGTTGCAAACGCCGGATATTTTAGATTTATATGGGTTAGAGGCAAGCAAACTATTATGCGCCAAAGCGTTTCAAATTCCCAAGGAAGACCAACACCTCAATCGGAATCATTATTTATATAGCATTAATAGCGACCGCTTTCAACTTGGAGTAAGATAGCTTTGTTCTCTCCGAAACATGGGAGACGAGAAGGTTTTAATTATACAACGCTTCTACTCAGACAACACAAATGCCTCCCAAAGAAGGAAGTGCTTTTTACGCAATTCACTTCGTATTTGAAAGGGGGCAAATTAAAATGTGCTTTAGTGGGAAGAAAAAGTGCGAGAGTATAAAGAAACGACTTAAATGACACATCTGATGGCATCTTTTGTGAAAGAGATCAGATCAGTTGCATTACATCAAGTAGTCTTCCTCTTCATGAGAAAAAGCTCGCATTATTTAAGCGTTATTTACATAATATTTGTATTTAAGGTAAATTTGACAGTTTCATCAGGAAGGATAAAAGTGATTAGTAATTACAAAATCTAATTGATTTATGGAAAATTCAATGGACAAGAAGATTACACTATTTTAAAACAGTCTTCCTCAACAAATCCCATTAGCGTCTACTATAATCCAAATCCCGCCCAGGCCCATTTCCCGAAACCTAAAAGAAGCCGATTTCGCACTTTTTCTGAAGAATGCCTTTATTCTACCCAATAGTTGGCTGGCTTTTAAAGTATCGCCACGTCGATTAGCTTCTTCCTTCGCAGCTGCCAATTAATAACCGGATGTTGATCTGGAAATTAGGGAATACGGATTTCACGCATTACAACTGGTTTAGTCATAGAAATTGGCTGCTAACCACTTTGAACTTTGTCTGCGGTGTTTTTAGAGGGAGGGGGAGGGGGGGGGGGGAGAGGGGGACTGAATCAGATTATCCCCCGCCATGATCTAGTTGGTTCCAGTCATCACTTCTCGTTGTTATCACATATGTGTCTTAAGAATGATTTATAATTTTTCAGGAAAGTGCGGTATTTTTACTACCTTTAGCACAACTGGAATACGAAATCAAATAGTATTCTGCAAAATTTATCTAGAGCATCCTTCAAAAGTAAATCGATGACATGCAAAACCGGTGGCGTAGTGGTTGAAGTGCGTATCTGCTGTGTCTATCGATGCTCATGGGCGAGCGGAATAGACAGCACCACTAAAAATTGTAATAAATCAATCGTTTACTAATTATTAATAGTTGTCAATGGTAATACCATTCTATGAGAACACAATTTATATTTTCATGGAAACATGGTTTTACCAAGAAATTTATAAAAATTTTGGTTTGACCCTATGTTTTAACATAAATTCACATCTATCACGCATTATAACTTACCTTTACGGCGGTTAATAGGTAATTTTTGAGAAATTTTTCTCCACCAGGGACAGCCAAAATGTACAATTTTCATAACTTGAATTTTTTGTAAAAAAGAGTATTTTTAACAGTAAAATTGTATTTCGTTTAGTGAAAATTTGAAATTGAAGACCGCATTCAGTGTCTATTCGAATTGTGACCTTTGGTTGATTTAAACACTAAAATTGAATGAAGACACACCAGATAAACTTGATTTGCTCCTAGCAATAATGAATTTGGTTAATTTGACAAAACGAAAGGCATGAGTGAGAAAGAGAGCAAGGCTAGAGTGATGGTAAGCTTATTAAACATGCAGCTAAGGGAGAGAGAGGCGTTTTAAGCAAAAATCTTCTCCTTCTCTTGCATGCAAAGGTCGAACAAAAAATTCCCTTAGAAACTGATGCATCAATGGTGTATAAAAACTGCACAAAGCCACTGTCGTATTTTATTGCATTGAAGATTAATTTTGTGACTAAAATGAATCCAACATCCATAGTTTATATGCATATGATGAAATTTTAAAGTTAAGGAAAAGTTGAGAAAAGAAATATGGAAAATAAGTAAATTTAAATTTGAATTAGTTCTGATAATAGATGATTCTTTTCACAGTTATATGCAAATTTAAGGCTAATTGAGGCCATCTATTGCTTAATCCTTTCATATGCGTTAAATAAATTCCATTAATAATTAATTGTCAAAGGTGAAAATTTGAAAATGCCTAATAGTGAAATACTACGGATTGAAGGGATTAAGTGGTGGTGGGAGGGGGTGGGAGGGGGGAAGGGAATTCAGGGAAAGTTGAGATGACACGACGTTGTTAAAAGTATTTCTCAAACAATTGTAGATAAATCCAGACGAAAGAAATAAATTTTGCACTTCTAAAAATTACCAAAAAAAATTAATTCTAAAAAAATTGAAAGTAATTAAACTTTATTGAGAAAAATAACTGATAAGGTTATGTGCTATTAAAAGAACTTATGCAAAATCTACAATTTTACTTTATTGCACCGGCAGAGGCTAGTAGAAAACTAGTCCCAACCAATTTCATTTTATAACTAATAAAGACAGGTCGACCAATCAACGTACGCCACATATTGTTGATACTCACCAATTAGAATGGTGATTATAAGTATTCATAAGTATTTAAAGAACAGTTAATTAATTTACTAAGTCCACTATCTTCACATTAGAGCTGTTCGTCTCATAGACTCCTAGAGGTAACATGTATCATCTTCTTCCTTTTAAAATGCTTCTGAATTTTTGTCGGTTTAGATCTAACTAGTTTCACAGTATGGAAATTATACCAGAGCCTTGCGATTGGAGGGAATTTGAGGAAAAACAAAGGAGACTTAGAAATTCAGTTGGCGACAAGGATGAAATAAAGTCAATTTCTGCCGAAGTGGCATCGTTGGAGCAAGGAACACCAATTTCACTTTTGTCTGATGAGGAACGGACCACCGATACGGCGGTGGAAATATCTAGTCAGAATGGAAGTAAGGAGAGAGGTCTTTTGATAAGTCAATTTTGAGATTACTTTATGAATTCCAATTATCATTATATATTTGTATTAATTGTCTTTTACAAATAATGTAATTGTCAGAAAACATATGAATAAATGACTGTCAAAGTGTGAGACAGAGATCTCAGTTTTATGCATTTCGTAAAAATTCCAGCTTTAAAAACCATTGATACCTAATTATGCAGAAGTTAACTTGGCTTTTGGAATGGTAGTGTGCTCAGGTGTCGCCACATGGTCTGCTTGAAGTTACCTTCAACCATAGCAATAGTTTCATCGGTGAATTTTCCTAAACAAAAATGACATTTACATAATTTAACTCTTTGGCATGTTGGAACACTTTTTCAGTATTTATGGATAAATATATCAAACATGAATTTAGAGTGAATATTTATTAAAATATAGTTAAATTTCATTTAAATAATAACTTTTGGTTATTTAACATATATCCTGCTCCAAGATAATAGGGAGGGAACGCTGCTCTGATGGCGAACATACATTATTATGTTACAACTCTGTTGAATAGAATTAAACGGAACACACACACGCACATATATATATATACACGGACCTCTTCAAATCTAGTATACGTCCAAGTTAAATACACTTCCACCGGTCCACGTTAAGAGGAACTTGTTTTCCAACAGTCTTATGGGGTGGAGACATTTGGAGCCTTTTTTGATAATACTTCTTTTGAACATTCTGATCTTTGAATATGCACCAATAGCCACTGATCTCATGACACCAGGCTGTGACTTAATTGGAAGACTTGTAAAACCATTGATAACAAGTTAGGTTATGGCAAGCTTTCCTTAGGTTGTAATCTTGTCATCGATATTTTGACTAATGCTACGTCGCTAACGTTTAAAATGTCAAAAACAAGTCTACCCACCTAGTAAAATGTTGTTTGACCTTCGCATCACAATATATGCCAAACATGCAACTAATTTTATCATATTTAAATTTGGTGTTAAATAAGGCCAGATATGACAGTAGTGATAGTTATTGAAAAGCGAAATTAATTTGAGATACTTTTAATAAGAGGACAATTTATATTAATTTCACCATATTATGTCTTATTATCCATTTATACGCTTGTTTGAAGATGTCATCTGCCCAATAGGCATACTTTAACTTTTCCTCCTGTTTGACTGGAGAATATGGCAGATATATATTTTCATAGGAAAGTAATAATATTTTGTATTTGTAAGGTCATGAGAACAGTGGTGAAAAAAATTAGATCAATCTAAGCGCGTTTACAAATATTATTTCACATGAGGAGTAAATAATTTTGATTAGACGCTCTTTTAGAGAACTCGCATTCACATCATCCTCTCGCGGATGTGTATGCCAACAAATTTACTTTCAGCGCATGGGAAAGAAGAGCAGATCTGAATCCATTTCATCATTCGTCGTTGGTGTAAATTGTTATCAAAATTTGTCATTTTATCATTTAAGTTCGATTGTTTTTACATATCGAAAGGTGAGGGTGGGTGTATACAAATTCAATGAATTCCAAATGTAATATGGGCAAAGATTAAAGCAAATTATTAATTGACTTGCTATAAATTCACCATTCCAATAATCAATAAAACCTTCATGCTATAAATATGTACCATATATCTAGAAATAGAGTCAACGACTTTTATTGTCACCCAGAATATATTCTTAATCTACAGCGTCTTGCATGCTTTCTTTAATTTCTTAGAATATATTAGCGCGGTAAACTATTGAAATTCAATATGTGTGCTATTTAACTGGATGCATTTTAGATGAGTCTATATCATCCCACGGAACTCCCCAAACTAGAATGCAACTACACTCAAATGAACCTACAATAACACTCCAAAATTCCCCTTCTCAAAAGAATGCCGATGTTCTAATCACTAATAAACCAATTGAGATTGCCTTCTCTATAAATCAACTGACGAAGGTGCAGGACCAAGTTAAGAAAGTAAATTCAACGATACCGACTACCAGCGTGACTATATTCTGTCCAACATACAATGTGAATCCCGAAGGTATCTATCTTGCCACTCCAAGTACATTTCCTTCTCAATCGCCAGTAAATTCAGAATTTAGAATGCCTCTCCCGATTCCTCAGTCATATGTAAAAACTGCGCCAACTGTTCATACTAACCCTCCACCTGGTAGTACTAAGATTTCAGTTTAATTCAAATGACTAATAATCCCTTTATGATTATTAAAATTTTGACCTTGTCCCCGCATTTAGGGAGATCTTCTACATCACTTCGAGGCAGACGCAGTGGATCTTCAGCTGACGATGGTAGACCTCGCAGGAAATATAGAAGACAACCAAATGCCAAAGTTCGTCATTCCTCAAAGGGTAAATTCAAAATAATTGGGCATACAGCATTCAGACGTGATTTGGAAGCAGCTTTATTATGTTAATGAGATTATTTGTAACTTAGTATTCTTCCATTTGTCAAGTTAAATGAGAAAAATTGGTCAGTAAGTTACTCTAAAGTAGAGGGGTATACCTTCATCTAAGAGACACTGAAGAGACGTTGAATGCCAGATATCAAGTTGGGATAAGAAGCTCTTTCTGGGTGTAAATGTTGGATGGCAAATGAAACGGCCTTCAGTCAGTTGTCTGAATCCGTCTTAGAGCGTATATGGAGCGTAATGTAGGCAGCCATTGACCATAGTGTCTGCATGAACATTAAACTGAATGGCGAATGTTTGGACAAGGCGAATATCCACTTTGAGTCTGGCTAACATCATCCAAAGGAGTTATTTATAAAGATTTTGATTTTATATTCACCAAAAGCTGTATTGACATCTTCAAACATTTAAATCAATACTACTGGTTGCAATCACGTAAGATATGTTAGTAAATTACGTAAATTTTTGTATACAAGTCGCATATATTTTACTCATATTTATCAATGTTGCTCATTTTATTGAAGTTTATTTTTTAATCTGTAAAATCCACGTTGACCATTTTGACATGCTCCTTTTGTTTTCACATTCTTTAAATGATCAATTTTGTGATTCATTTTGTTAAAGTTTCTAGCAATATGGATCCTCAAGTAGTGCTTTTGACTCGAGAATTCCATTCCAATCAAGTAATATAGTAATTTTAATAAAAATCCAATCGTCTATGCAATCAGATGCAAAAGCTTTTTGCAATTCTATCATTTTCTTCAACCACAGTTTCCTTTGGTGGCCAGAGATGTTCATTTGTACAGTATAATCGGAATAGTTAACAAAAGGTTCATGTAATGGCTTAAGTTATGTCAAATACGCAACAACAATTAACTCCCTAAAAGGAATAATAGAGGCGAACTGCTCAGGAGTATATACATTTATAGACATGCGGTGTAGCTTGGAGAGCGTTTATTCGCTAGTGAGTCTGGTGATAGATTATTACTGAAATACTTATGTAGGTTGCTACAAAGACCAGGAAAGCAATACTCAAGGACATCTTCTACAATAATGCCAAACAAAATTGAGAAAACTGAATTAAATTATTACATATAGAAAGTTTATTCTCTACAGTAATACATTTAATTGGTCGTTTTTTGATAATTATAAACATCCGAGCTTGCATTTATTCTATGTTAGAGCTGGCTTAGTGAGTATCCTTGGAGTTACCAGACCTACAATAAACCTTAGTTCATTACGAAAATATTTGAAAATTTCATGCTTATTGAGTTTAATAGCAAAACCTTCCTTCAACTTAATTGGAGCTCATGTAAAATACTCTATTCATTTCACATTCCGAGCGTTCTTATATCGTTAAGAGAGTAGATTTGAGGAAGATCAGCAAATCCAAATCACACAATTTTCATAATAAAACGAACTCAAGATTAAGGAAGAGATGATTTCCTAGCTTACTTCAATTTCCAAATATGTCGCTGATAGATAAAATGTCCTTTTCTGGGCTCATTAGTCAAAACTGAAGCATCTCTTATAGATACGATTTTTATTTTCTACTAATCCTGCCATCAGGAATATTTAGTTTGATATAATCATTCAACAAAAATGTTCCAATTCTCGGAACCTTTAAAGTAGTGGGTTGGGAAATTCAAGTAATTTGTATTTTACTAATATTCTAAAGTTAGTCGTATCAAAATTTTGATATTAAACAAACTAGAGACAGCGGAATTTGCAGTTTCAGTCTTTGTTTTAGGGATTATATGAGTATCGAATAGTGAGGAAGTGTTGTTCTCCATTGACATTTAAAGGTAATAGTTCGTTTTAAACAAAATTTTGCTTTCATCTATGTATTTAATACTTTTCGTTTTTCATATACTAGTTTGAATTTTTTAAACAGGAATGGAAGATAAGCCCATCAAATTGCAGAATTCAGTTTTGTTTTTCCATCTTTTCGATCCAATTTACTGCAGCACGGTTAGTGCTAATGGGCTAATATTTGAAGTATTAATTTATAAGGAAACGAATTAATTAATAATCTTTACCTTTCACCGTTCAAGATCTGATTCAAGAACTTCCCGTGGTTCGACCAGCGAACCCAAGAACACTCAGCCAGTCATCAACACTAAGAACAGCCTCAGCTATGTCTGGTGTTAAGAACGGTGTTTCAGACAGTGAAAGTGACTGCTGTTTTAGAAAATCCTCATCGTGCCTTACAAATGCTTCCTGCTCGCTTCAGGAGTTTTCTGTGGACTGTCCAAAGTGTATCGCATATGCTAAAGAAGTGGAGCCGCTAATTAAACGTCTGACAGCCGTCGAGGACACCCCCAATGATAATATAAGTATTTTTGAACTTAAGCGATTGCTAGTTGAAATGGACAACCGAAACTTTGCTGCAGTTATGCTTAAATTGTTACACGCATTTCCCATAGAAATGATCCAGCATATAACCGCCTAAAATATTTTCTTGCAATTTTTTTTCGCTGTTTCAGTGATAAATACACAGCTCTTTATTAATAAGCAATTAGTGATAACGTTCTGAGGTGTATAATATCACATTTAAATTATTAAATATACAATTGTCAACTTAACAGCATCATAGTTTGTAAGTTGCATTGTTAGATTGTGCAATATTGCCTTACATACAAATTAATGATACCATAACTCGAGTGAAGCCAAATATATGTTTCATTAGGGAGTAATTTCCAATTACTCATTAATATTAGCAAATTTGAAACGTTCAATAATCGTTTTAATTTCGCCACCAAATTAGCCAAACTGTATGGAGGATGCGTCAAATAATGCTAAACAGCTTATGTTACGAATACTTCATGGCAATTGCTTCAACTATATCCAATACTCTAATCTATATCTCCATTCCCCATAACTGACCTACTTTTCTTCTAATAGTCTCAAATTAATAGTTGTCGCATATTCGTGATTTGTTCAGTGGAGCGATTGATTTCCTAATTCCATCAAGTCAGTTTTGGCATAATAAATTAGATTCTCATCCCGTTTGAACTTTCGACCTCATTTCAGAATTGTGTGTTACTAAAACCTTTAGGTATCTGAGGTCGTCTTTTGTAAATCAAATTACATATTTTACCCAAATTTTAGAATATTTTCTGAACATAAGACTAAACCGCCTAAATAAAATTTATTTTGTTAGCAACTAATGAAGAAGAGTCGTCACGGAAGCTGGCAATTTTTGGCAATTAGCAAGAATTTCGGCGTTTGAAATTGAATTCCTTCGGTTGAAACATATTAAATGCATTAAAATCCAGCATTAATAAGATATTAATTTGTTGGTCTTTGAGTTTATATTTAGGGTATGAGGTATGAGAAATCCAGTCACCTAAGTGATTGATTGATGATTGAACTTTTTCGAAACGGAGTGCTACATCTCTAGGCAAAAGAACATCACATCTTTTATGTCTAATTGACATTATTACCTTATCTCTTCAAAATCTCAGGATGCTAGAAAAATGCATATGTTTAAATATTAAATATTGATAACATTGTAGCATGGAATACTGCAGCTTGCATCAGGTTGGAATCTCTTGCTTTCATCAGTGTGTAAGAATTCTAACTTCAAGGGGAAACTTTAAATACGAACATAAGTTTTTGTTGCGAAGAGGAAGGTTTAAATCAAATTAAAGGTGGTTATTGACGTAATGAGAAATAGGCACATCTTATTTTGAGTATTTTAATTGACACCAATTCCATCTTATAGGAATCCATCAAGTCTAGAGAGCATACAACCTTATTAATTTAATCACAGGAGGTCTGATAAATTACATGAATCACAAGACATTTATGCCTTGAGATCTGCGTAAAATACTTAGAAAAAATTTGAGGTTATTCCGTCTGAATGATGTAAATAAGTGTGAAGGATTTTCCACCATTTTTTTTTCTAGTTAAATTTTTATTTGAGATTTGCTGGTGAATGTTTATTTTGTCTTGAGCTTCTATAAATACCAACGGAGGCGGTTGACATAGATCATGTTCGAATTTTGAGATAGTAGACCCTTTCCCAACATTGTCTGTTAGAAATTGAATATTTTGCAATTTTGTTACAATCATGTGAAAAGCAAATCAATGTGTTATGGACGATTCAGTAAATATTTTGACCATCCTCAAATAAATATTACCAATTGAGGTTTTCGAGAAAGGAATTTGCCAAATTTATAAAGTATTGGGCTTTCAAATTGTATTTACCGATTAGCAATAATTGACACTGTAAATTCAATATAAAACAACCATCAATGGATGAAATGTATCTTATTAAAAATGACCTATTAACATTCGCGCCTAAGATGTAATTTGAACAAGAAAAATGAATAGGTTCTAAAGACATTTCGGTTGGATGGAAGGAGGGGATTATAAAAGGGAGTTTTAAATGAACTTGACTCCAAAATTAAAGATTAATTTTAAACTTTCGGTGATTGTCCTTCTCCTTAAGCTATCCTTTTTTAAGGCAACTAAAAGTGCAAATTTTGACTGAAACATATCCCAGCACTTGCTGCCGTTCTCATCTCTATTTCATGTACATTTTGGATGCCATGGACTCGCAGGAGCTATTTTACCTCTAACAAATTGTAGTTTATAAAATTTTTGTTGAGATTAAAACAATGAAATCCATCTTCGAATGTGATTTGTTAAGAGTTTTCATTTAAAATGGCATTATGAAGGAAGAATTCTTCATAGCCTGGGCAACTTTATCCAACAGTTCATCGTTTCAAAGTAGTAGTTGCCGAACAAATGCTTAATTCGTTTTGGTGTGAAAAGTTTGGATTTTTGAGTACGCAACGACAATTCTGCCGACAAAGTGGAGTTTGTTGACATTTTCTCTCAAGTGCCTTTGACATTTAACAGAAAACAATATTTATACGTAAGTAAAAAAGAATTCCGTCAATTTGGTCTCATTGAATAGAACTGGTAAAATTTGTAAGAACGAATGAATTGAGGAGTATTAAATTACCAAAAATAATTCAATGTAATTTTATATGGAGAAATAATACCTAATTCTTGTTATTCAATATTTAATCGCCTCTGCAAATTGGGCATAAAAGTACTGGAAGAGATTACATTACAACCTCTTTAAAATTATCTGATTTCTTCAGTAATAAATAAATTGTTATTGAACGCCTAAATAAAGTGCTTGTCAGCAGGCAAACAATTATATAACACCTGGGGATCTTGATCTGGGACATGGTCTTGGGAGCAGAAAGTGTTCTATGCTCTACGACTTTGAGGTGAGCAAATGTGCAAGCGAGTCTATTGCAATTTTGAGTACAAGAGTACTTAATCACAATCAGCTGAGAGATTGAAATTTGAGAAGCCGTGAGGCAGTATAGTAAAAAAGCAATGAACAATGAGAAGGATTCAAGACGATATCATGGGACAAAAATCGATTACATGAGGCATCATGCATATAGGGACAAGTGACTAAGAATCCTGAACATAGTTCAGAGTAAAAAAAATCAGATTATACTGGCCAAACACTCTAGTGGTTCCTGAAATATGCGAAAATTAATTTTTAAGATGATTCAAATCGTCGTTCATGAAATTCAATGCAATTATGTCCAGTTGTCATTTAAACCTTTCGCACATAGAAACAAACTTCCACCGAATGCTGAAGATGTTGAAGACAAACACACGCGAGTTGCATCTCGAACTTCAGAAACATCCTTAACTTTAAGAGATACATCTTCATATTTTACATTTTTTCCCTATTTGATGGCTGTCAAATTGGAATCAAATACCTTTGCATTTAAATTCTTTTAGAAATACAAGCATGAAGTGGACGATTCGTTGATCAAATGAGCTTAATAATACCCAACCATGAAATCAAATTTAAAAATGGGAGGCATTATAAATTACTTCTTTTTACCTAAGTGTGTTTTCTTTTATGACTGACTTATAAAAGAATTGTAACTTTTTTCCGGTTTGCTAGCCACTCCTAGCAACTGATCCTTATAACAAGTGTATAGACAGATCGATTTTTTTCCTTTTAAAATATTCACTACAATTCAGATTTGGTGGTGTTTGCATAACGGTTGGCACGGATATCAGAACTAAATTCTTGCAAACTTTTCAAAATAATTGTGACATTTGGTTTCTTGCCTCAGTGGAGCACTATTTAACGATTTTTATGATATAGGATTAATGTGGGTGCACTCTGTCTTAGCTCTATGATGTAATTTAACTTAATGACATACATTTTACAATTTATCGTTTGTTGCAAGAAGCACTTTTAGATGAAGTGCAATTGATTTCTAATACCTACATCCGTTATCATTCAATTAAACCTAAAAATGGCTAGTCCCTTGGTCAACTCGCAGATCGGGAAGGAAGAATATTGATTTAGGGCGATATTTATCGCCCATGAGACGTCGCCAAATCTCTAGAAATGCGTGTTTAAAGAGAGGTACTATTAAACCCCGAAACGAATAAGAACACGCGAATTTCGTAAATATATTCGCATATTGATGATCGGTGGCTGAAGTTAATTTTTTTATATTTAATCAGCTGCAAAATCCACATTAAGCAAAGAAGGAACCAGAGAAATTGTAGAGTTTTTCTGGATGAATACTGGATAGAGAACAATAACAAATGCAAAAACTTTAGAATGAATGACGTGTCGAAGTAGGGAGGGCAATGACTTTATGTGGTGAAAACACAGCCTTTGTCACTTTAACAACTGTCAATCACATATAAATAATTAACATTTACCTTACAATATATTTTTTGAATTACAGCTTTATACCAATCACACCTAACATTTGAGGCAGCCAATAGAAAAAAGAGTAGTACTTAGCCTTGGTACGACAACAATAAATGCAAATAATGTAACAATCACAAAAGGTAAAATAACACCTTTTCTACAGCAGTGAGTAGTCGATCATTTTCTATTCATATTCAAAAATCGCGCAACTCTATGGTGCGCGAGAAACGCTTAGGCGACTTTTAAATTGCCACTGACCACTAATCCCAATGACAGACATTATTCTTCGCTTTTCACTTCTGCAAACGCGATTGCGTCCTATTAGAGAGGTAAGATAAATGTCAGGAGAGAGGGTGGGAAAAATGCCTCCCAGATATCCCTTGTCGTGGTCTTTTTAATTTCGATGAGTCATCTGCAGGTTAGACGGCTATAAAAGAGACAGCCCTGCTGTTTTGCGTCGATTAATTAACCAATTTAGGAAAAGTTGTTTTTTATACTAATTAGTCATTATTTCTTCCCTATAAAATTCCTACCAAATCATAATGCAAGGTAATTATATTAAATGTAAAAAATAATTATAGTAGGTATATTATCAATCACATGAACAGCTACAATATAATTTACTAATGCGCTTGAGTTATGGAAAACATCCCTTTAACTATGTGTATAAATCGTGGTTATATTGACGGTTAGTGAAATTTAAGTGACCTTTTGTTTTACAACAGATTAAATTAGCTTTTAATTTAAACAAAACAGCACTTTTGCAAATATTAACATCCATTGTTTCAACTATACAAAGGGAATATTTCCTATAAATTAACTAATTCACACGGCAAAAATTTTAATATTCATGAAAATATTTCGAAAAAGCAGATTAATTAACAAAAATGTACAATTATTTCGGTTCTATCAAAATTCTCGAATGAATTTTATAGCTGAGAAATCTATCCGTATAGATTTTCTTTCTATTGTCCCGGAATAAGATCGTCTGTTCATTAACTCGCAAACTTCCCAATGAATGCTGAAATTCCTTGGTACAGTGCATGCTGCAATGGAAGACGCGCACCTTGGGTAAAACACTGTCCAGTCTAACTAATGCAAGGATATGCAAGTCGGTTGATATTTGGCTGACAAATACCAAGCGCAGACAAAGATCACGGCTATATATTCAAGGCAATAAGTATCGTTATGATTCTGATTTGAAAACACCACCATGGTGATTCCTCTATTTATCATCACTCACTGAATGTCATTTCCATTTCCAGTTTTTTTTAATTATTAGTATTATCCTTGCCAAAAGTAATCCCAAAATGCTAATTTTTAGTTGTGCAAGGCGGCTGACATGGGGTACCTGAAATCCCAGCAAAAATGATATCAACTTATCTCGGTTCATTTCCCGTCATATCCGGATCTGTTGCTAGAACTGTAGCGGTCACTGGGACTGGCAGGCAGGTGTGACAAGGGTCATCTCTCGAAGAAAACATGAACATAGTTCTGAAATGTTGGCTGACGCTCCAATCCGTTTAATTAAAACTAAATGCTTAGTTAGCAGACTGAAGATTTCAATAAAATAACCCAACTAACTTAGAAATGGCAAGCGACCGGAGCTTTCCTCGATTAATGGCTATGATTGGTTAGCAGATCAAAGAGTTGCGATTAGATTCGATCAAATTTTATGGTAATTTCAAATTCCTCATTAAACACTTTTCCCGATATATATAATTACATATACTGCAATGACAATGATATATCGGCAAATAAGTAACTAGCCAATCCTTCAACCCCAAGATATCGGTTAGATAACACAACTATTTGATCTTCTTAATTAGGCATTTTAATTAAAACTGTCATTCTAACTGACAAAAGACCAAGTAATACAGCCTTACAGGGTATATTAATAGGGGGTGTTTATCCTTTATCTGGAATAGATGTCAGCACCTGATACATTGAGCTTACCCAAAATGTCTTCAATAAAGCACTCAATTTCACCTCCCATCTATCACATTTTCACATTTTACCTGCACATCGTAACTATCTTGCAACTGACTGGTCTCATTGTAAGGTATAAAGTGCGGATGTTTGGATGACATGATAATTCATTTAATTATTAAAACGTGATAGTTTTAAACCATCATCCAACGAAATGTTAGTTATCCATGGTCTGAACGGTTTCCCTCTTTTTTGGCTTCCCTATAACTTCACTAGAAGGGGAATGAAATGGAATGATTTTGAGTTGGGGAAAAATCTTTTATAGGCCTATTTGTACCACTAATATTTCTTTTGTGATTCGGATAGAAGTGACGCAACACCCTAGAAAACATATCCCAGAGATGGTCTTCTTTCCACGGAGTAGCAATTTGGTCATACCATCCTAACAATTAGTCATGCTTTTATTAAGTAGTCTGTTGTTCCAACCGGTGGTTTTAAGGTTTGAATTTCTCCACTGATACGTCTATACGTGTACACCCGGAGTTAACTACCTATTGTTGTGTTGGACAGTTCTAGAGTGCTTTGGCAGCTGTTTGTGTGAGACTCTAATACTTGGTTATTGCAGTTGTAATGGATTCTTACAGACGTTTAAGGAAGTACTAAGTCCCATTAGTAAGTTTACGTTAGGAGTCCAATCTGTTCGAAATAGAGATGTGGCCTTGTAAAACCAATGACCATCCTAAAGATTGAAAAGATAGAACAGGTTACCTAAAAATGATAAGATTAGCGGTTGATTTGTGGGCAAAGGAATCGACGAAGAACAGAGGAAGGGGAGAGAATTAACAATTGGCAGGGCAGTAAGTAAGCTACTACACAACTTGGAAGAAAACATGTTTATAAAAATATGACCGAATTGAGGAATATTAAGTGAAGTTGACTGTCGTCGTTTGTTCATCTGATATGCAGCCAATAAAAATCTTGGTTTGGTAATTAGGACGGTGAAGTGGTGAGTCATCTTGTGTATTGGATAGGTCACAAATGATCACGCTAACCTCAGATGGGCATATTTCAACTCCAAACTTAAAAAAATCTACCTCTTCACATAACTCATTCTTTATTTGGCTTTGGTCCAGATCTCCACATCACAGATTTGCTTGGCAATTTGGATTAATTCAGTCTCCTTTTTATGAGGTTAGCGAGTAGTGACTTCCAGAAGCTCCACATCCGCCTCTGCCCAACTCACAGGCTACATCACCTGTAATATTAATTTCGTTTTTTATTTGGGGTTCAAATCCTCACAAAAGGCGTTACAATGCCCCATTAAAAATATGGCATCGTATTTACAATAGTTCGTTTATTTGTAAAATAAATTAGTATATACTGTACTTCACGGTGAATGGAGGGACAACTTTTGGACATTACTATTGTTCATTGGTTATCTCAATTTGACTACAACAATTCGACTTTTTCGGCAGCTTACTGTTTACTTTTGTTGAGGATTTCGACTATTTTTTGTCCCCTGCTTTTATTTCAAGCTAATTTCTACCATTTTTCCGCGTGAACAGGAGGCTGAATTCGATTGGGACAAGGAAACTTATTGACGGAGCAATGATACTTGAATTGAGGTGGGGAAGATATGTAGAGGCAATGCTAGGTTTACAAATGAAACAGTTCTTCGAAGAATTACTAAAGCAGTTAGAAAAAATATTCAAGAATCACGAAAACAGGGAGAGAGAGAAATTGGGATCTCTGATTGGTCAATCGATTAGTTTATTATTTTGTATATCAAATATAAATAAACCATTTGAGAAGGCATACTATTTTTGCAGAGGAAGTTAAGTTAACATTAAAGTACTAACCACTCTAAGTTTGGCAGAACCACATAGATCAAGCATATCTCGTCCCTCTAATTAACATTCAAGATAACAAAAGTTACTTTCCACGAACTATTTAAGATAGAGCTTTCACACCCATTCGAAAAAGTTGTATTGGGTAAATGGATATAATCATTTTGCTGCTCTCTGGGAGACCCAAAATTCGATATTCGCTTTAATGCTCAAACTTAGGCAATACGATTGGTCTTTACTCAAACTGGGCGTGGGACTTAGGTCCCTTTTCAATCATTTTGTAATGTCAAAATGTGCTTATATGCCAACATAACGAAAGTTAATTTTTATTGCCTCAAGTTTGAGAACGTTATCCTGTCCTATATGTATTGGGCATTAGTAAGAAATTGATAAATGAAAAATAACGAGAAACAACGTCCTTCCACATTACGAGACGTGTTTTACACCCTAAAAATTAATTTAACAAATCAGTAATTGAGCAGTTATGCAGCTAATTGAGCGTGACTGTTCATATTTGTGGCTACAACTGTTTGTGTGAAATGACGCGCAGTGCAAAGATGCAATTTACCCAAACCGTAGATAAATACGTTAATCACTGAGGGGGTTTTGGCTAATTTGGGAAACTTTCAAATGTGTCAAACGCACATTTTATAATTAGCATTTCAACTAATTGGCATATACCAGCAATATTGTTTAAAATTTTGATAAGATGTCACCTAATACCCTAAAACCGAATTAATTAAGCGAAAAAAATTCATCATCCAAGCAAGGGAATTTCATAGTCTCTAATAGTTTAACTTTTTCCTGCATTGATAGATTGCTTCCCACGAGAACTTCTTGTGGAATCCCATTTAATTTAAATTATGCTGTGCTTTCCATCTATTTATTGCTGATACCTGATTCAAACAAATTTTTTTCCTCATGTAGTTCGTAAACAACTTTTCTCATTTCTTGTTGCGTGCAATGTATCAAAGACTGTAAAAATAACGGATTATAATCCTCAATTCTGACTCATTGAGTTAATTAACATTTAATGCCATGGCATGGTCCTGTACTTAGCAGTTTAATTTCTTGCGAATTTAAACAAAAAATTAAAAAACCTTCTCCTAAAAGGAATGAATGAGTCTTAAATAAACATATAAATACGCTGGCATTATTTGGTCTTTTGCAATCCGTGGAAGTAGAACAACGTGATTTTTTCGCTTTCATGCATTAAAACATCCGAACCAATAATGAATGGAGAATGAGTATGAGTATGATTTGACAGAGAATTGAAACGCAAATAATTTGCCAAATAACCATTAACCATATCTTGTTTAATAGAATGCTTCCACCTTATTAACATTCATCTCAAAGCTCCCTATAATAAAATCAATCAAATGCTTGAATAATTTTGGATGAAATACGAATTTATTATAGTAAAACTAAGTTAGATTTAAATTCTCTTGTACCACCATGTCCCGATTCACCTATGATGTTAGAAGCAGGCCAATGTATAAAATAGCGTGGGTTGAAACACGCGTCGTTTAATTCGGGAACTTAGCAGATCTCACGAAATTTTGTTAATTCAATGTAACGTTTAATAAAATTTGCAATACCTAAAGCTTTCCAACTTTATGCTCCAATTGTATTTTTTAAATACGATCATTTAGTGATCCAAAAGTAAAATAACGTACTGTCAAAACAGTCATTCAGAACGCATTCCCCTTCTAAACAAATAGAAAAGTTGTCTATAGAATTGCTTTGCAGCCTAGGCTAATTCAATTTCAGTTAATTAAAATTAATCATTCTTCCATTCATAGTGACATCTGATAAGCTACTGCCAACTCTATAAAGGTCCTTTAATTGTTTCACGTCAACGGGTGCAATGAAATCGATTCAAATAGACGTTTCTGACATATTTAAATGTTTTAAAAGGAAATATATTGTGGCTTACGTTTCTTGCCAATTTAGTGTCTAGCGTCATTATCCTTCCTATAGTACACTGGTCAATTATACGGATACCCAGCTGGCACATTTAATTAAGCAGATTTGACAGTCTGGGAGACAAATGCTCAAAATCCCTGAAGAATAACTAATTGTTGTAGATAGTCCCCAGAACTACTACAAAATCAAACCAAATTAACTGTGCTTTATACTTCTAAATGAATTTTACTCTGCATCACTTTACAAGGATTAGGACACTTTTTAATCTCTCAAATGAATTTATTAAGTCTGTAGCGGATTAGCTACCTAACTAAGCCTGACTGTACTCAGATATCTCACTGGCAGATTCGCCTAGTTCGTAAGACCCCCCGGAATTAGCTAAGCTATTGCAAAGCTAGAAGAGACAGAGGTATCCAAGCTACGCGTTTATTCTAGACATGCATGGCGTGGAGTGTAACAAGGGAGGAAGCTTACTCATTCAACAAGGCGGATTAAGTAAAACGAGCGGAGGCTTTCGATTGGTAATTGGCTGTGTGTTCTCTCTGCACTCAATCCGTACGCGAAGTTGAACAGCCGCACCCTCAAGTCACGCTGTGCGCTCATGCGATGGCGCGTCCCACAAGTCCAGTTGATAAATAAATGATCAATAAATGTTTGACATGCGCATACCTTTACATATTGTATGTAATAAATTATAAGAAATGAACTAATAAGTTTTCTGGCTTGCAAGGAATAGTTCTCACTGGAGCTTGAATTGTAATTTTCGCAATTTTGCCACTAGCACATTCAGAAAACTTGCAGAGTTTATTCCTATTAGTGATTGGTTATTTAGGCAATTGAGGGACATTTGGATTGATATTCCTACACGAATATTAAATTATCCTTGACTTCTTGACTTCTTTTTTTTCAAAATTTAAATCTGGTTTATTTAATGTCTTTTAAATTGCTATAGTCTAAGTGCATGGCTGCTCTGCTTCCGTCTTCATTGAAACCAGCTAAAATTTTTCCAAGAAATTGCAATGTTTATATATTGCAGAATAAGCTTTATGCACATGCTACGTCTTTTCTACCAGATGAAATTGAGATAAAAGATAATAGAAAGTTTCTTTAGAAAAAAACAAAGAATTGACGAGAAGAGTTGCTGTGATTAGTGATCTGGAACTCCAATTCATGCATAAAGACAGATGTGAAATTGTGTTTACATTCACACATCACGTATATGTTTTGAGAAATACAATTGTATGACGCGCAAGATTTAATGAGATTGAAATACTCATTGCTTTGAGTATGGGCCTGCGGGTATGAAGACCAAAAAGGAAACAACTTCAAGTGTCATATTTCAAAATGCTTTGAAATTAATAAAAGAGGATAATTTTCAGCCCCAAGAGCTTTGCTGTGACAACAG
Source organism: Hymenolepis microstoma (assembly GCA_000469805.3). Lineage (NCBI taxonomy): Eukaryota > Metazoa > Platyhelminthes > Cestoda > Cyclophyllidea > Hymenolepididae > Hymenolepis > Hymenolepis microstoma. Next base: position 30,910,100 of record LR215989.1, read on the forward strand.
CCCCATCAGTCCAAATACGAAGCAAATATGGATTGTGCGAGGTGGAACAGCGGCCATTGGTAAGATCAGGTGACTAGCACGTCTTCATATATCTCGTGGTCGCTCTGTCCACTCTTTACGGTTTTTTATTCTTATTCCTATTTTTCTTACATCTAAATGCCTCTAAGTTCTTTCATTTTACTTACTGAATCTGTAGGACATTTCTTAATAAGGGCCTATTTATTTCACTCTTTTTGGCTGATATATAATATGGGGGCTTATCATCTAGGTACGTTTGAAGACAGAAATTCTGTGATTGATTTAAGATGTTTGACTTATAGAGAAGAATGTCTTCACTAAGGTAAGTAGTGAATAGGAAAAAAAGCCCCAACACCATTCCCTATATTTGAAATTTAAACTGATACACCCGCTGTTGAAATACCTGCATTAATAAACTGGCAATAAAGGTTAATTTATCATTAATATTTTGCTACGATAAAAATTCGTGATCGAGCTAGGTCTTATTTGGTTAGTTATGCAAAAGGTTTGACTAGAGACCCCAAACAAATAATACGGAGGGTGATTGAATGATAAATTACCATTATATTTATGTTACAGTAGAGTGGTGTAGTTACATAGACAGCTAATTTCTACTTATTTTATCACACAATCACAAACGGCTATAAGCATAAACGCAAGTAGAACGGATAACCAAGTTCATAAATGAGTTCAACCTCTGTGTGCGATACATATGTCAATGGGTAGATTAGAGACCGTAAGGGTTACTGCGTGAAATTTTGTGATACGAGGAGTGCTCGTGATGATCAGCGAGTCATAAATAAGATGGAATTGTTTACTATGTAAAAAAGGAGGCGAGGAACGATTTAGAATGGTGTGCGGAGTGAAACTGGGAGCATCTAGACAGCAAATGCTTCATTGGTTGCTGAAGGTGGTGTCGGTGTCCCACCAACAACTTGAAGTCTTCGTGCAGGTGGGGGGATGGTGAATCCTTGACGTTCCTTCGTCGAGGAATTGTTCACACCGACTCCGACTGCACCACCATCAACGCTTCCTCCTAATTCAACAGCTGATGCGGTCGAGGAATGAATGGCTGAGATGGAACTTGAAGAGGGCTTTCTGTGCATGAATTGCGTCAGCATATCAACTGGGAGAGGGAAGATTATCGTGGAATTCTTCTCAGCCGAGATTGTGCTCAATGTCTGTAGATAACGAAGCTGGATTGCGAACGGTGACTCATTAATCACGTCAGCTGCCTCTTTGAGTGCTTGAGAAGCTTTTTGTTCTCCTCTTGCTGCTATCACCTATAATCAGGATAGAACGAAAAGGTCAATAATTTTTATTCTAATTTCAAAATATAACAGTTAGATTTCTTCAATAATATTATTTACAATTCCACATTATTTTGCCTGTTCAGACTACACCAATACTCAGTAAATTCGATTAAAGTGATTCATGATTGGCTAGCTGCTCACATATAGTTTTAAGGAGTAACTAATTATTAATTAATTAGATAATATTTCGTGAAATAAAACACCTTGGTTACACGTTAAACACTGAATGCTTATTGCTACTCAAAACATATTTTCCTTGAAAGAGGCTTTCAAAAATATGTCAAAAGTGACAAGTGTATTTTATATTATCTAAATCACAATAACCATGAAGGCGGAATAAGTACAGACGTCAAATTAGTTAAATCCACAAAAGTTTTGATGTACATAGTCGTCAAGTGAATCCATTAGAGCTAATTTGAACTATATGGATACTCAATTCTATAGCTGTTCCAAGTATATACCTACATATAACTCTTTTGATACAAAGAATTTTTAAAACCAAGTGCAACTGGAAATCGAATTCACAAAAATCTTATCCAAGAAAATTTTAAAGAATAAAAAGCTAATGGCGAAAGCATTCAATCGAGATTGGATTATCCTAGGCTCTCTTCTCTACACAGTTTCAATTGAAATTTACTCTCGTCAACCTTGGCTATTTGACTATATTAGGGGGTAACAAATGGATACCCCCTGGTTAAATGCCACTTTAGACTTATTAGTTATATCACATACCTTTAAACACTTAAAACAATTCCAGTAGCAAAGGTAACACTAAAAAAATGCACATATATGAACCATTATCAAAATGAATAAAAGTAAATGAACGATCTTATTAGATAATGGTGCGTTAAGAAGGATATCCATACATTTAATTTACACTCAAGATATCAAATTTCAATAAAGGAGTCATACTATTGTGACTAAGATCCACATATCTATTACAGATATGGCAAAAAAGTGTTTTACAGCAACAAAGCATTGATCCTTTATATCCCAAGTGAGTGAAACTATGAAAGCCAAATTTTCATACTGCTACCCTTACATTCATAATCTTCCATTCGAGAAATGACAGTGCTAAAGTTCATGGCACGTATAACAATCCTTCTTTACCCATTAGAGAAAATGTTGGAGATAGACGTTAAACATAGAAGATATTTATAAGGAAACGGCTCAGCATAGGCAACAATAAATCAAACCTTCAGACAGATGAATCTCTCGTGTTACATTACTACACTTCCTACCTTTCGCGCGTGTAAATTCCGAGTCACAAAGCGAGAGCCACATATTATTTCGAAAATAAGTGAAAAGAAAAACGAAAGGCTGACTGCACTTAGGATTAATTTGCTATAATTTTTTTTGAAAGAAGCAGGAATTACGTGTGCAAGAGAGAAAGTGTTTAAGTCAAAGGAATAATTTTGTGTGTGTATCATTTTGCATACCTTAGCCCGAGCTTCTCTCGCGGCCTCAGCTTCTGCAGCCATCGCCCGCTGTAGTTGAACTGGCAATCGCACATCTTTCCTAAATTAAATAATCAATATTTAGGAACAGGGGAAAATATACATGGCTGCCTCAGTTGTATAACTGACTTTTGGCAGATTTACTTTTGTACATATAGCAGTATATCTAATCGACCACTCCCATCACTGTAGCTGATAAAGCAAAGAAATTACAATTTACAACTTTTTGAATTCCCATAAACATTGAACCACTTAATTGAGCTAAGTTGAGAGGAAAACTAATGAATGAATGGGTCAAAGCAGAAGATAAAACTAAGAGGACCAAGGGAATCCCACCTTTCTCGTGATTTAATAGGTAGTGTTTATTAATTGTCGCCTAACAAATGAGTTTTAATTTACACTTCCGTATTTTCCTCCAAGTTTCTTAGTTGGGGTAAGAAGACTTTATATCTACAACAATCGGTTCAAATTGAATTTTAGTTAAAGTTTTAGGTCTTTTCTACTATTCAAAGTGACTTGTTAATCACACACAATACAGGGCAGAGATTTGCATAATTAATTACCAAGCATTGAATGCATGAAGGAATCTTATTAAGGCCTTAAGTGGCTTAAGAAGAAAAATTCGGGCATTATTCAGAATGAACGCGTTAAATAGATTTTAAAATATCAAATATAAGAAATATTTACATGGTGGCGAAATATAATTGGCAAAGTCAAATTTGATATTTGATCAAAAAAATTAGACCTTTATTGCACAAATTAAAAGTCTCACTTTCTTCATCTATGTGTCAATATTTTAAGCTGATATTTTTATGACTTGAAATAGTTGAATGTCTACCTATGAAAAGACCCGTAAACGCTACTTGTTTTTATTGAAATAATAATTTATGAGTGTCGACAGGGGTGATAGGACGTTACTTTTGCTGAAAGCTCATTATCTTAACCTTGAGCAATCTTCAGTTAGAAATTCTTCATTTAATTATAGTTAATGCTATAATTAAAATAAGCTCTTTTAATATAGTTTTGAACTAAAAATGTGTTGATTAAACTAATGCATTTAGCTGAAATAACTATTTATCATAAAGTGTGTCCATCAAACTCTACTGTTGGTCATTAAGAATAAGATAATCCACTGTCAATATATTAATTTATAAATTATAAATTTATTAATTCAAATAAAATATGTCTAAACAGGCTTTTATGAAAGTAACCTACTTTATTCTCATGTTCCATTGCTAGGCGTTTCTTTTAGGATAGTTGCACAAACAAGACTTAATTCAGAAGCGGACAAGAAGTTAAAATCTAAAACACACTTTTCACAGATTTTCTTTATTTAAAACTCGGCTGCAAAAGGATCTTTCTTGAGACATGTTTAACTTCAGCCAGAAATTGTCGATTTACCACACACTTAAAGTTGCTTTAATTTTTTTTGCAAACAGTAGATGACAAAGACAGACCTTGACTCGAAATTGCGCATGAAATTGTATCCGACTAACTGAAAAAACATAATTATGGTATTAATTATAAATGAAATTAGGGCAAGCTAGGATAGGTAGATTTGTTCCTCGATCCCTTCCTCTCCTTACTCCCTTCCCCTCCCCCCATCCACCACTTCCACATTTCACTTCCACTCCAGTCGTTAATTTGGGTGGCAAAAAATGGGAAAAGTATATCAGCATACCGTCTCAATAAAACACCTCAACCTTCTCCGCATTCATCACTTTCTCTTGGTAAAAATTAAAATTTTAGATTCTTATATTAATAATTGGATTAATTAGTCTACAAATTTACCGAGAAATCCGGAAAATCCAATTTTATTATTTAAGTATATTTTCCTTAGCTATGAAACAGAATGAGAGGTAGCAATTTAGCTAATCTTTTGCCGAGAAAATTAATATGAATTAGAATTAAAATGGCGATAAAATTCAAGAAAGTTTCTGATTATCTGAAGCATGCTATGGTAAACCAGCCAGTTACCAGAAAAAGGATTTCACTGGGCTGATGTGTTAGAATAATTAAATGGCGGTTGTTTTTGAAATCGATATTTTGAAATATTGAATTAATCAGCAGGTTGGCAAAGCTATAATTTAGCAGGTATAGGACAAAATAAAACAAGAATCCGGTTCGATTGCATCATAGCACCAAAGAGTTTGTGGATTTCGTAATCTCTTCTTCTCAAAGATAATGGCAATTAAGATCTTGTAGTGAGCTCAAGCTAAAGGAGGTCAAGCATAAATAGTGAAGCTTGAAATGGCTAACTGCACGCTAATGTTCGCAGTAAGGGCACCAATGCACCCCAAACCGTAGACAGGAACACTGTTCCAACGATGCCAAATCAAGAGGAAATTCCAATGCCCAGTTTGATTTGTTTTAAGTCTTATAAAAATACAGGAATGGTTGAAATGCTGTATATCAAAATGTCATTCTCAGTATGCGCACCAAAATCAAAGCAATCTCTTTCAAATGATTCCTCAGAAAAGCGGCAGTAATTATTTTTTTAACGCTGAGAAGAGAAGAAGTAGTAACTCCGAACCTTCGTATGCGTACTCCAAACTCCTCACTTTTGTAGTTATGTTTGCATTTTTCCGAATTCTTTATTGCCAAACGACATTATTAATAAACAGGTCTATATGATCTCTAATAGATGGTTTATCAACTAGCAGGGTTTTATGTTGAAGGTTGATATTCACCAGAACAATATGGGCTTAAAGATATTTTGATTTGGTTCCTCGAAGCGTCTTGTATAAAGGTGCAATACATTGAGAAGACCAGCCAATTAATACTACTCTGATTTAGCCCAAAATATATTGATTAAATATGATTTGTTTCAATTTAAATTTGAAAGTGACACACATATGCATGATTTTCTCATTGTGTTATTAATAAATAAAGTTTGTATTATAATCGTAATCATCGGTTATTGAAATGGCTTGTAATCAGGCATCGTTCTTTGCAAGCAATATAATTGTGAGTGAATTTACAAAAAAAAGCATATTTGATACGTGTGTCACTTAGAATGTGACATTTCGTGGATGTTCTCGATAGTAACCTTCTCAACAGAAAGTCACGGTTAATTTTTCATCAAAGTTCCCGATCTCTATCTACATTCATTCGATACATTCACCAACATATGGAAATAGGCAACCCCAAGTTGGACCTCAGTCACCTTCTAGGTTTTAGTAACAAAACTGCCGAAGGTACTATACAAGATAGTGCCCGAAAATGCTGATTTAGCTCCTACTCAGTTTGTCAAATATTTACCAAGTTTTGGTATTTTCCCTCGCAGGTGATCCAAATCAAATACATATCTTTAATGTTGTAGCCAAATTTGATACATGCGATCACGGCGCCTTTTTTGGGAGATGTGGTGTGATTTTACGCCTTCATTCATGCGCGTGCTTTCCGTAAATGCTAATGGCGATCCCTATATTCTTAGCTATTTTTGATAGGTGAATAATTTTGCCAAGACAAGTATGTGTTTACTTGCAAGCGAAATGAAGTGAATAGGCGGAAAAAGGCATGCTTACACTTCAACACGCTCCACTTTAACTCCCCAGGGATCAGTCGCCTCATCCAACATTGTCTAAAAGGAAACAAATAAAAAAACACATTTTAAAAATTCAAAGCAAACTTCACGAAAAAAATACGAGTAATTATTCATGAAGAGTAGTTTAGAGCATTGAAAAGGAGATTTAAGAAGCATTATCACTTAACATATCGCAATCCATTACAGTGGTTTCGACTGATTGTGATAAATAAATACAGAAAGAACTTACGAAATAGTGGTAAAGTACCAACATTTCACCTGGTTTCTTAATGATAGATGTGAAAATAAATACATTATGCTCACAGTATGCTTTTTTCAAATTGTATTAACAGCAAACTAAAACAATTTTTGGCCGCTCTTGTGAGGAACTTATTTTTCGTTCTGTCTCATGAGCTTGTTAAAACAACGTACATCTGGAGTGCAGCATACATGAACATTACACTTGGAACAAACTCACACCTGTCTCCTAGGAGTAATGGTACATCAAATGAATGTGAAACTTGAAGGTATTTTTTGATATGACATTTTTTGAAATGATAATTATCCATAATTGGTGAGGTGATCTTTATATTACAACTTTGTTGAACAATATTTTTTAGATACCTAATTCGGAAGGTAAAAAAGAATTCAACGCCTGACGGTGGACGAAATCAGGAATAGTATATCCGATGACGCAATTCATGAGTCCACTGGACCTGGGACTGACTAATAGCTACCATGTAGATGTCATCCATTTCATTTGAGAGTTATCAATGGTAATCCACACTAATAAATCCTGTCTAGTGGTTGAATAGGACGTTAATAAATACGTGTAGTTGAAATATAAGTCATACAATTTCCAGCGACCTGGCATGATTTGTTTCAGTATCAAATTTATGACTTTTGCCCATAGTTATTTATAGCAAAACTTCAGCAATACTAGTTCAAATGTACTTTTTTGTTTGCAGCGCAATCAATACGCATTTTATGTTCTTGCGAACTATTTAACCTGCCATTTTTTCCCCAATTTCACCTACTGGGAATTTAATAACAGAAAGTTGACTAGTTATGCGGATTACAAGACATATTCAAATGTGGGACTTTATCTTTATTTCTGAGACATAGGTTAATTTGTAACGTAGTCTAAGAATTGGAGTCACCAATTTAAATGTGATTAGAATGATTAATGCCTAACAATGATTAAAGAAAACAAGAGAGAAATAAGGAGATTAAGTTGGAAATTCTAGGACACTTCATGTTTGTCGCGTGAACAGGGGCGTAGGCAAGGATATGAGTGCAGTGTACGTGAAAATTAAAAGAGCCAATCCATGAAAGAAGTAGAAATTTTGAACGTGCCAAGACATAGCAACTGAGAATTTGAGTCAAAATAATATAAAGACATCATTGGATGGAAAACCAAGATGTATATGAAAAAAATAATTTTGAAAACGCATGGCAAATAATTCATTTTATGCAATCAAGCAAAGAGTCCTGCTTGTTTCTTCTATCCTTTCTTTTAAGGCTTTTTCGATGGTCACTGAGCTTCCTCTGGGCTTGATCTCAAGTGCGATTCCAAAATGTAACTTTGTATTTGGAAGTGATTCAAGCTACTCATCAATACACATTAATGTTTTGCTGCTAAATTCCTACCTTAGTCACAGAAGGGAATTTGGTACTATTGTGAAGGAATTTTGTCAACTTTCTACCTCGTGGAAAGCAAAATCAGATGAAATTGAGATCTAGAGAAGAAATATAAAAGAAACAATGGAAAACTGAATTGGTTATTCAGTCACTACACGATCGGCTCATTGTTCTCACGTGCCGGTAACTGCGAGCGAGGCATCATTACTCTTCCCCCCCCCCTTCCTCCCCCCCTCTCCCATTACTGGCCGATCAGATATCTCACCATTTTAATCTGTATATTAAAAATTACGAATTCTTAAGTAAAAGGAGCTTTAAATGATATTTTTGGGCAATTAAGGTCTGTTCGCTTTTATAGTTTTCTACATTAACACATCCTTAGCATGTTTCTATTTCAAATTCCACAGCTTTAATCATTTATCCTCCCAATGTCGTTCCCATTTCAATGCGTTCCCAATCACTCGTGAAGAGAAAGAAGGGAATTCCTGTTGAACAATGATTTACCTTTTTGCAGAAAGTTACATACCCACCATTTTGTCCTGATATGAAATATGCAACATCTAAAGCACAACTGACTTTTAGGCGATGTTTAATTTCATAGAAAAAGGTATTTTTGAATTAATACAATTTTTAATTGCTGCTTCGTATTTCTCAACTCATGTTCGGTTTCTTTTCCTAAATATTGAAAAAAAGCCTAGAAGGTACAGACGAGCCATGGAAAAGTAAACAATGTATGATCATTCGATGCAGTATACAGGTAGGAGAGCTTACACTTTTGCGATCTCTTCCGTGCAGTTAAAAGCCCCAATTAAGGATCTTGCTACCACCCAGCAAGCTAAACTAAAATATTAAGGGCGCTTTTAAAGTGCAAGCGCATTCCCTTTCGCACAAGAACAACCTTAAAATGCCAATGTATTAGATGGATATGATATAATATCTAATACTACGAACCTGCATCATGCCAGAGATCGAGTCCCGCTCAGATAGAATGTCGGAGAGATTTTTGGTACCAAGAACATTTCGAAGTGTGGTTGCAGCAAGTAGACGTGTGGATCGATCCGCATCTTCAACATTAGTTATGGCCACCACTGGATTGTAAATCCGATAATATACAACGGCATCGACAGCAACTGTCACGGAATCTTTTGTTAGTACCTACAAGAGTGCGCAGACGTTACACTTTTTAAAATGAGACCATCCACTTCTACTCAAGACGAAGAATTAAGCTTATAAATTGAGCACGCTTACAGGCACAACTTTAAGGTTTCAAAGAATTGAATTTGTGCTCTCAAATAATGATAGTGCGATTCCTTCTAGTTATATATGGGCACGCTGTCATGAACACTAGATCCGTCCTGCTGTTTTAAATTAAATGATCAGAATATAAGGTTTTTCAAAATACTGCCAAATAATTTTTTTTTAAGTCATTCCGAATAGGAAGCCGTTGATTACTGCTAAGAGAATTCCGGTTACTCCTATTGAACAATAGGTTTTATTCACACATTTATTAAATATCTTCCAAGTAAATTTGTCGATACCTTAGACTGAAAATTTGTAATAAAATAGTGGGTTTCATTTAAAAAAACAATTTCATATTATCTCGGAAATGTCATTTTTCGTACTCGATCTATTTGACTGTAAATGGGGTCTTTTTCATTTGAATGAATTCCCCTTTTTCAGGTAAAAAATGTTCTCTGATCAAGTTTTCTGATCAATTTTTTAAAATGCTTTTGAATATGGTCTTTTAAAAGAGTGAAAATATAGCAGTTCTGTGCAAACAAAATCAAATAAGCGAACTCAGTTTCCTTTTCCAACAGTCGTTATGTAATTCAACTTTAAAAGATATTTTAATTTATAATTATTAAATATGCAATGCATGATTTTAAAGGAAAGTAATTAAAATTTTATTTGTGCATAGTTACTTAAAACTATTATAGTTCGATTTATAGATTTATATAAACAAGCCTAACAAATTATGCCATTTTATTTTTTTTTTAATATAAGGACAAATGTTGGCTTTCAAAAGCCTGATGCAAAATAAATAAGCATATTTACCCTTTAAATTTAAAAAAAATTGACAGAATATATTTAGTAAAAGTTCGTTGCCAAAGAGCCGCATTTTCCCGCATTTCTAAGTTTACATCAATCATAATCTTCCTTGTCACAACCCATCTCACGCTTCACGCATAAAGAATGCTCTGCTACACATCTTCCTTTTATTCTGGTTCTAGAAAATTTAATATAATTTACTTTTCAGCAAAAATTATTTAATGCATGCTTCACCAGTTAAATGCTGTGATATTTTTTCAGTTATAATTGTGAGAAGAGTTAATATGTCAGTCAATACAAAATCGATGACTTTATAAATTGATGATCTCAAAGTTGAAGAAAACTGTTCCCCATTTGGTTCTAGCTAAACACGGTTCTTATTTGATCATAAAAAATTTTCTTAATTTATTAGTTATGCCTAACTGGATCCATGGCAGGTATGTTGTTAGCTTTCTCTAAAACATGTAGTAAATTTGTTTAATTTTGCGCAGTTATGCGCTTCACAAATGCATTCAAATCCACCTGATACTGTACTTGTTCATAAGATAGCGGAAGCCACGTAGGTTAGATAATCTCGAAATAGTCCATACTCTTCAGGCCACACTTCCCCACCCCTCCCTAATAGCTGTGGCACTTATAACCCCGCATTTTCTAGTTCAACCTAAATCCTTTCTACCAACTATAAACAATCAAATTAGTACCGACTCCATTTGATCATTAAATAATTAGTTAGTGATCGTTTTACCAAATATGATTTGGTTATAAAATTTCATAGTTTTAAATATTAAAATTATCGAATGTAGGCTTAAATAAGTATGTAGATATTTTTCTTGAAAAGCACAATAACATTTCTTTGCGAAGCTATAAACCATTTTATTATCTGACTGAACCATAAAAGTTATGCGAAAATAAATATTAATGAATTGGAAGGTGTAAATCATCTAAATTTAGTCACACTCTGCATTCCATTTATTTACATATACGAGACGAAGGCGTATACTTCTCCTATTTAAGCATTAGCCTCCATTTCCCTAAATTGACGCTAAATGTTTGCCAAAGGCGGGAGGAAAAGGGGATGCGAATTTAATTCGGGGAAGTAAAAATTTTGACTCGTTCGCTTTGGATGAAGGGGTGGGGGTGGAGGCGGTGGGAACTTGAAAGATGAAGGCAAATAGCTGGCATAAAGTAGATAAATTTCAGAATCTATTGTAATTTACAATGTTACAGGTGGGTTTTCAACAGAAATAAGAAGAAGTCGTGACAGTTAACTAACATTATATTTTTTACTTTAAATCTCTAAAAGTTTTTTTCATATTAAGTAGAATAATGACTAGGGGGGAAAACTGCGAAAATTCGAACATAGTTGGTGTTAATTTTAATTTATTTCAAAATATTATGCTCAACTTGGTGAATAAACTTCGATTTATTGAATAATTTTGCAAAAAGTTCTTTCCCTTAAAACTCACTTTAGAACATGATTTTTATATTTCAAAAAGGTGAGTGCTCGATAGACTTACCTCCACGTGGTGCACCCTGGGCAACGTATACTCATACGGCAATAAAAGTCTATAAATTGGCAGTTGACTTCAAACTACCTTGACCCCACTGTATGTCATATTCCACCACTTTCCCAGTACTCACCTTACCTTTTCCTCTACCTTTGTGTCTGTCACTTTTACATCTGTGAATCACTCTTCTGTTTCCCCTCTCGTCTTTTAGTGACTTTGATGTTCCTCCCCCTCTGTGAAGACCGAAGTCAACTAAAGGGCTAATGATAACTATCCTAAAAGCTGTCATTTGATATAAATAAATATTTTAAAAAAGTAAGGCAATAAAAATATTTAAATACTTCTATATTTTAAATTGAGAATAGAATTTTAAAGTGAATAAGTTAAAATCAATGAGTAATGTTAAATTTTTGTGCTGTGAATACGTAAATATAGTTATGGATAGCAAGCATTTTTTCCTAGTAATGGCACTCCTAAAAGCGCGAAGTTGATACTTGTATGGAAAAATCTCTTGTTATAACATCTTTTAAGCAAACACTAATTAGATGAAATCGTTTGGTTGTACATGAGCAAGAGTATTCGGCGAATATACACGAGTGAGGTATCTTAATTTTACCCTAGAATGTTGTGAATGTAGTAACTAGATAGGGACATGATTTTGCTTTCAACGAAACCCATTTAATGCACATAAGATTCGTCTAAATGACTTTTGTGACTTATAATATAACTAGCCCATTAAAAAAGTTATTAAATCAATTCTCTCACCTCCTGTGGGGGGACATCGAAGGTCACAGTTCGAAGATCGACCTTTCGGATCATATCGAGACAGGGTACAGTGAAGAAGAGGCCAGGACCTTTGGCCCCATCAGGTAGAATTCGTCCCAATCGAAAAAGCACAGCCCGTTCGTATTCCGCAATCACCTACAAAGTTTAAATTTTGGACTTTATTATATATTGATTGAATAAACTATTTGAATTGCTTTCAGTACTTCAAAAATACCCTTGATGATTCAATTATGAAAGTGTGAATTTAATGAAGTCAACCAAAGGTTTAGCTCATTTGATTTAAAATTTTTCACGTGGAAGGCTGTCAAATTGAAGTCGTTTAAAAAATAGATAAAGAGTGCTCAATGTTTTCTCTTTGGCATTTCGGTAGCTCCACACAATGATCTCTTAGCATTTTATACTGAAGGTTCAAATTCGTATCTTCTCAATTAATTTCCTTATTTATACTTGCTATAAACTCTTAATGCAATATTCTGATTTGTATATCCACTAAATTAAAGCAAATATATTGCTTTTGACCGGATAAAATTGACGTTTTGAATACAGTTCGAAGGTCTTAATACTTTTGGAATCGACTGGCCAATAGATATTTCAGGTCAAGATGAGTAGCGGCGGTTGAATAAGATGGTGATTTGTGGAAACCTTACAAATTATTAATCATAGTCTAATTGAATGTCTGAATGGAAGATAGCCCTATTGCCGCTCTAAATCCCACTTACTTCCTGTTCCATGTGTTTGTCAATAGTTTTAGCAAAGTGATTTCATCTTGAAACGTACTTGAAGATTAAGCCAATATATTGAGTTAAGAACAAAAAAGCTTTTTTACCAACTTTAGCTCAGTGTATTTCAATATTATTTGAGAATTTTAGCTCAGTTTATTTTTTAGTTACTATACTTAATGGTCGTTTGTCCGATGTTGATTCCTTAAAATTATAATGTAATATTTTGGGGTTAGTTTCGAGAATCAATTTTTTTCAAATACGGTATATGTTTGAAATCATGACAAAAAAACCTTTCAAAAAGCAAAAAAATATTGTATTTTGAAAAGTTAGAGTACCCTCAAGGGCGGTTCATTGAATTTAATATCTAAAATTAACTTCAGCTTTAAATTCAACTTCGCAACGTAATTTTTAATGTTCAATTTTTAATTAATGTTCAAATTTCTTAAAATCAAACTCAATCATTTCATAAATTAAATGGATTTGATTGTTCTAAACCAATTCTGCGGAGAGTGCAGTATGCGGAGTATTTACAAAATATAAATTCGTGGCATTTTTTCGCGTCTCTCACGTTTCTCGATGTTTTCTACCGTATTTGGATATGTGGGCTCTCTTTCGCTAAATTAATGTTAAAGCCCCTTCAAGAAACAGCGCTTTGAGTATGGTTGACTCTACTCCCTTGTCGGCAAGTGTATCTCCTGTATTCATCTAAACTGTTGTATTGATCACTTAAGGTAGAATATAGTATTGACATATCATGTTCCCTTTGGTCCCTCCTCATTAGGTTACAGAAATAAAAATTGCGTGGTCTCCTCCAATAGGTATTCAACCCTTTGCAATAATTAATTTTTCTTTCGAGCAATCTAAGTACACTAGCATGGGGAAAAAAATTTTAATTAATAATTTGAGAATTTTGTTTGTATCAAACAAAAAATTATGCCATTCCTATAAATATGTGAGAAGCCAAGTGTATGATGATAAACCTTTGAATTACATACAGTGTGTCTTCATTGGTTGGTTCTCATTTATTTAAAAGAACTGCTTCACCACCTTACAGACAAGATGGTAACCATACGCGCAAAAATTCCTAATTAAAAATCATAATTTCATTTTCTCTTCGCATTTAACCGCACTCATAAAATTTTGCATTGTGTTTTACTTAATCACATTAAAGAACCTACCTATGTTCTTTTAAGGCTCTAAGTTACTACTCATAATAGATCAACATGCCTGTCTTCTTGTATTTTTACCTTAGTACGAGGCAATGCACTTTTAATTAGTACCGAAAGTCTCTTTTACAAAATACTCAATATTTAATCATTAAATACTTCATGTTTCTAAATTTGAAAGAATCTCGGTGCTTTTCAACGGACTTTTAATCACAATGATAGGTCATGCCATTGTAATTCATGGTTTTCTTCTAAGAGTTGAAAATGAAGAATAATTTCAACTGATATTAAGTTGCTCACAAAATTCAAACAGAACAGAGCTGGAGTGTATTAATATTGCTAACGAGATAAGAAAACATTATTAACTGTTTTTTCCATAGACAATGGTGGAAATTTAAAAAGCAATCAAATAGGCTAGAAGAAGGGAACGTTTTTTTAACATCAGAAAAACAAATCTTATACATTTATTGAAGGAAACATTTGGCAGATTAAAATGGGGAACTGACATAGCTTTAATATTTTCTATATTCAAATTTGTTAATATTCTCATTTGAAATGCCAGAAACTAAGAATGTTTGAAAGAAAACACAAAATATTCTTTATAATTTCGATTTAGGCTTTATCAGCATGGCAGTGGATATCGATTGATTACTGGGATTTATATCTGACATCTGATTTCAAACTAACATGACCTCGTATTTCCGTATACAGTCCTGTTAGTCAAAATTGTCAAATATAAATTAGCTAAATTCTTTATTCCAGTTAAATCATCCAAAGACGTTGTTGAATATGAATACGTTAGTAGAATCTCAAAAAATCTCTGATATGTCAGAGAAAAGTGATCACACTTATTAAAAGGAAATGTTAGCAAGGCGGAGAGGGGGAATTCTATAGTTATATCAGCTTACCTTATTTTCTAAACCGTCATTAATGTCCATATCTGGTCTTGCTGTTCATCGTCTTGAAACTGGAGTAGATTCTATTTTTATTATAAATCGGGGATAACTCATGTGGTGCGCAGTTGGCATAATCGTCTTACCTTGCTTTAAATTTATCGGTTGAGAGAGTGATTTCCCCGTTAATGTTATATATAAGACATCCATTTTAATTTTTACAAATTTTTCGACAATTTGCATTGCTTCACTAAGATCTTGTCATGTTTCCCCCATATACACATAGTATTTGTTTATTCAAACTGTCATCCCTGTCACAAAGCAAACCTTTTTATTTACTTGAGTGTTAAAAAAGGCAACTTTGCTTATCTCTTTTGACGCGCTCAAACGAGAGGTTTGTCTGAAAAAAGCGTATTTTTACCCTGCTCCCATGATCAATCATTAGTTTTCCCATATAATTACCTGTTTGCCTGTAAATTATGCAAATCAATTCCTATATTACTGATTTCAGATCCTTAATGCACCAACTATTACCCTTCAACCAAAATTTTCACAAAAAGACCTTTTTATACTAACTTTCAATAACATGATTAATGTAGCTTTGCATCGTTCTGCCGCATTAGTGTGTATGAAAATCCATTTTCTTTTAAAATCTGAATTTTTGTGACCTTTGAGATTAAGAAAATACACATTGATATAAAATTCATTCCTTAACGTCAAGATTCATTAAAATTTCCACCTAGCTGCCTTGAATGCGAGGTCCCAACCTAGCACCATCGAAAAGTTAAAATATTTGCTCTTAAGGAGGAGGATGTCCTTATAACGAATAACGTTATGCGGAACTATTGATTTCAATAATACGATCCATTTTCCCTTCCTGACCGGTAAGTAACTTTTACTCAAAGGGACTAAATATTATGCTAAAAATATCTCTGTGAAATTTTCGTTTAGAGGCATACTGAAGCATAAAAAGATTGCTACATTGGGTGGTGGCTTAAAGAAGGAATTCAGGAGCGTCGTAAAATTTGGCAGCGTATACTAACGCAGCATTCGCATGCAAAATCATAGGCACCGTGTAATATGATAGCTTATAACTCCAGTTTGAGCTATAATTGCATAGCGAAGTAAATTAAGCAGGACTTGTTGTCGTGGGGATATATCATACCTTAAGCAGTTCTTAAGGAATTAAATCAAAGGCAAAAGGGGTGGCTTTAAGTGAATGTTGTGCTCAAAGACAGTGCATTATTACAGTGGTTGACCTTCAAATTCGTATTGTACTCTTCTTACTTTTATGCGCAGTGTTAAAAATTCACCATTAATTACTATCGCCTGTATTCCTGAATATATTCATATTCAAGATACTTAGACCTTTTTAATCATTTGACCAAAGTAAGATGTAATTTTTTTCAAATTCAAATAAGTCTTTTGATTTTTTATACTCACCTTTTAAGGTTCTATGATTTCTAATTCAAGAAAAAATTTTCTCAAGAAAAATTAATTTGAATGGAAAAACAGCTAGACCAAATATATATTTTCAACAAAGAAAAAATTTTTTCTCAATTAAAAATTATAGGTATTCATTTCTGGAAATAAATTTTAATTTATATACTGCATTTTTTCATTTTTTATTCGGCTGCACGTAATGGTATTATATAAATGATGGCGCTATAAATTTGCTTATCACAACAGTACTTAAAAAATATGAATCCCTCTTAATACTTGGCCAAATGCAAAAGTTATGAAATGATAATATTTGTAAAACAATTAAATTAAAATTTGAAGCCATTTATATTATTTTATTTTAATAATATTTCAAAAATTGATGTTGATTTGTCAACCACAAATCAGCCACTTAAAATTATGAGAATATGAAACCATTAAATTTCATGATTAAGACAGATTTTGCCAATAATTATATTTTCAAAACTAATACAGTTTAAAATCCATCTACGCTGTTTTTGTAAACATTAGCTTGACTCATCGACTTGTTCCTTGCTGTAAGAAGATGCTGAGAAAGAAAGTTGAAATAGGCAACAATTAAAATAGAAGCAATGGTCATCAAGCTCTGGATGACTGACTCAAAGACCCAGAAATCAATTAAAAAAAATTTTATATTTTGAAATATTAACTAATAAAACATGGATTGCACCTCGTGGGGCATTGAGCGAAATACAGATTTCAGATTTTTGATAGATAAAAATTCTTTCCATTTTAGATTTAGAATACAATTGGTGCAATCCCCTACCATACCGAGTCGTTTAATGCCAAGATTAAACATGAGAATATTTGCACTTTATGAAATGCAAAGAAGTATTGAACTTTTAAATTTCATTATACTGTATATATGAAGAATGTGAACGGCAAACGTACTCTGATGCAGAAGAATATGGAGATGGGGAAAGTAATTAGAATGAGGAAGTAGGAGAGACCGAGAAGCATGTAACTGCAACAGCCCATGTCTTTTGTCTTCGACATCTGGCCTGAAATGTGGATAGAAAAGATTTAACACACAATTTAATTTTTGTGGAAATAAAGAGGGTAAAATGGCAATTCAAAATGGCTACTTGAATTGAGCAGGGTCGTTTTTTCCAATAACACTTTAGCAATATTACTTTACAAATGAAAAGTCACGATAGGAAGTAAATGGATTTTAAAAACCCCTACGAACGTAATGTAACTAGGATTATTAGGAATGGTTTAATTAGTATCAATTTCCCCTATCTCCACTTTTTCATTTCAAAATCTCAAAAATGTCATTGGTACTTACTATGTTAAGATTGAATTTCGTAAATTTAAAAAACTAAAGTTATCAGCAAAACAAAAATGATCAAATCCACACTTGATATTTAGTTCAAACTAAACTGCGTGAAATATATATACAGGTTTGAAATATCGCAGTTAATAAATGCAAGTTGAAGTTTACTTGAATAGATCGGGGATGATGAATTAATAAGCAGTTTAAACTAAGTGCAATTACCAAGAGTTTAACTTAAAATTTTTTCAAAAAGTGAACATAACCTTGCTCATAAACCTAATAGGATTGTGAAGTCAACTATTTGTATGCGTCGTAGTGAATTAAATAAAATTGAATTTCATATTTTTTTTGTAAATTCTGGATTTATGAAATTTCTATTATCGATTTCAGCTAACTAAGTTAATTCCTTTTACCACCATTTTTAGGTCTAATTGGATAGTCATTTGCTCCCCAAAATAACGAATGGGTTGTAATATTAATAAAATGATCCTAAATGGACAAGAAATACATGATTACGTAACAGTTTGCCCTTCTGGAATTAAAGGTCAGTGATCTTACTTTTTGGTTATTTTTGAAAGAACTTAAAAAAGATTCAGTTTTATTTTTTCATACTAATTACTCTTGCAAAGGTAATTGCAAATTATTTATCATATTAGACAATTTTAAATGTAATAATAATGATATGACACTTTGTAGTCTTGTAAAAGTGTGTGTAGCGAGATTATACTCTAAACTGCTGAAATTCTTCCGGCATGATAAAATATATAAAAAGGGTGAAAAAACTACATAAATGCAGCGTAAATGACTGTAGAAACACTTAGTGCAGTAGTTATTGTTTATAAGGTAAATGGTGAGGTAAAAAAGAGCAATATTACCTCTTCTTATACGATAATTGTAGGATGTGAAACTACGGTATTGATATTGAAAATATTTCAAATTCGTAAATTACACAATGTCACTAAATGTACTAAATTATGCGAATCGGCTAGGTGGACTCGCAAAATACATGTAGCAATATTGTGATTGTGGAGGTAGCTTTCGGTTGTCAATGGATGCACAAAATAATTCCTATTGTACTCTTTATGTTAAGTTTGCTTTTAGAGATAGGTAATTGTCTTCTTACTTTCAAAAATTAATAACTTGGAAATGTCTTTACTCTGGGTATACTTTTGAGACCATTTTCGTAAACAAATCTTTAGTTTTACTTTAAGATGTATTTGTTTCATTTAAGTATAAAATAACGTCCATTGTTTTTCGGCTATGAATTAAAGTTTATTGTCTTCGCCGTAACTGAGCTCTCTTTGAATGATTGTTAATACAGGCATAGTATAATGGGCTGTATTTTAAACCAATTATTTTTCAAAAAAAACAATTGTACCACTTATTCAAACAAATATTATGCATACTGCTCTGTCTAATGCATTCAGTCATTTGACTTAGTTACATAAGACACAAACTTTCCCATAATTCAGTTAGACTGCAAAAAATGCAGTCTTCAACTTCAAATTAAAAAAATGCAGATGAAATCCCAGCTTGAGTAGACACTTAAAGGAGATTTTTGTTAACAATGCGTTCAGAACAAATCTTATAATCACAGAATTATTCTCATTATTAGAATAGAACTTAAGTTAATTGATTAAAATATAAAAATAATTTCATTTTGGGGCAAGTATTAAATATCTTATTATTTAACTATTAAATACCTTTAAGATAAAAGATTTTGAACTTCATTTCATTTATACTCCTTCGTCGTGTCTCTCGGTTCTATTTTTATTTCCAATTCATATCAAAAGTGAATATTTGCCTTACTTTACTCTTGTAATGGTTGCGAATCTAAATCTTCTAAATTTTGGTAAAATTTTCACCTAAAATTGTTTGATTAAAATCCTTAACACTTAATTCAGGAATTCAGTTTTAATTTACTTAATGCAACTAAAATATTTTTCCTTAAAAGCAAAATCCTTTCTTCCTGACGTTTGTTAAAATCGACATAATTCGATGACGGCTTACATTATTTTGGCATACAAATTTTAACTATTCTCTCACAAATTTTGAAGTGTCATTTACACTAAGGAATTAATTTTCGGTGATAAGTAATTCGCAGGAACTGGGGACAAGTCAGCACTTTGTTTCAAAAATCAAAGATAGGCATTAATGAAAAAATTCTGAACCTGACGTTAAAATCATGTTGAATCAAAATTTTAACAAACTAGAAAGTGCCGGTGACTCAAGCCATTATTCACAATCCTATCACAAAAGCTTACACACCCTATATTATTGGATGTAGCATAAAATAGATAAGCATTGATTCGGTTTAAATTTTCTCGTTATTTCAACATGACGGGAAAGAGCAGCCTTATAATATGTGCTATCTCAAAAAGTTTTGAAGCATTCTCGGTGAACTTGAATGTTTACCTCCATCCATTGACGTTCGCGGATTGACAACAGAATATTTTCGGGACTCCGCCAAAAGACTTCCTTCACTGCCCACCATTGAAGAGTCGATGGGGTTAGCAACCCCTTGCTGTTGTGGCGCATTCATCATGACTGAATAGAAATAATAAACTTATAATCCTTTAGGAAGAATTCAATTGATGTCCATAGTGTTTCATTATATATATTCCAAGTTGGCCACTTAAAGGGCAATTTAGTAGAGTAATAGTGTAGAATAGTTAGACAGAAATTGCTCTATTTTCTAGGAGTCGTAGTGGTAGCCAAAGGCGCATAAATACACTCGCGAACACCTCGGTCAAATGGTCATCACGCCCCTACTTTGCAAGGCAGTTTGTTTGACCAATCAGACTCAGCTTGAAGCAATCAATGCCACCAATGGCAGGCCGACATGCGCACCGTTGGTCAATTCAACTTTGGCGGGGGTGCGAGGTAGATGTGTGGATACGGAGGAGTATCCACCTATGGACACCCCCCCTCCTTGATTCTCTAAAATTATGCCCATCAAATACAGCAGCTATTAATGAATGAGCACAGATGGAAATGATTAATATATTTGGCCATTTATTTTCTTAAATAAATGTTGTCATAAACCAGAAGAAAGCAAAGAAAGAATTCGATAAACTTATCTGCTGACAATTATTTCCTTGCTGAATGTATCGTTTGAAATACTTTTCATATATATATATTTATTTATTTATTCAATTTTGTGTTGATATCTAACAAGCCAGATATGCGCTTCCCAATCAATATATCCTCACTTCTAATTTTACGAATCAGTTTGTTTATATGTTCAATTTACAATTTATTTTTACAACCTTTTTGAATATCATTCAGCAGATTTCTTTTGTCTTGAAAATGATCTGCTTTTTGCCCGTACGACTCGAGGACATAATAAAAATACAGAATTGAAAAAAACCAGACGTTGTTTGTACAAATATTTTATTCTCACCTTTGGGTTGTTTGCTTCATTTTTACCAAACCTAGTTGTCAATATCAACCTGTCTAAAGTATGTATTTCGTAATAGCTTTTCTCTAACAAATGATGCATTTCTTGTTTTCCGAAATTCTCCAAAAGATTAGGCAAACTAATAGGAAGTTCTTTTCTTTTGCTTAATGCAATTAAAAGTTTCAGGATACCTTTCCTCACATCTCTGCAATTATTTCAATTTTTAAATTTAAAATACGATTTTAAATTTTAGAGACAACAAGTTTAGGACAAAATGCATCATTTGCATTTGTCAACCCACATTTCGAAAGGCATCCTTAAAACAAAATTTATTGTACGGAACGTATTTTTAACCATAATTCATTTCAAGTCAAAAATTAATAATTTTCAACCTCAAGAAAGCTCGAATCATAGGAAGAGAAACCCTAGTATATCTGAATAGGCATGAAGTTTTAACAAAGTTTTACTCATTTATAATAATATGTTAACGCTTCTAACAATCACAATTAAATATTGGCTATTTGCTTCACAAACAAACAGTGTAAATAAACAGTTAAAATGAAGTGAATCCGATCTTCCGATAATCAATATTTTCATTCATTAGAAGAGTAAGTATTGGTCATTTTTTTGGAAGGAGCAATTGAACACCTTTCGTTTAGAAATTTACCTTTGCAAACAATAAAAGTCCTTCACTTTGCCATTTATTGAAGTAAATACTGAATATATAATGACTTTTTACTATTTAATCTACATAAAACAAATATTTCTAAACAGCCGAAAATGGTTTGGAAAGAAATGTTTTTATTCACTGAACTCCATACAAAGATTTAAAAAAATTATTTAATTTTTCAACAAATTTTACCGAGATATCCTAGATTAAGGCAACGAAAAGGTCTATTGTTAATTAATTACTTTGTTCAGCAATATTAGATAACAGGATTCAGTTTTCTCAGTCATCGACATTTTCTATACACAATGTTTGAACGGTTTTGCAAAAGATTGCTCAATAATAGGAATTTGGGTAAAATTTCTTCCTCTAAATAATTAAATACTATACATGTCCTCTGATGATGGTGATACTTCTCTGATGTTATAATGCACTTTAAAATCGATAACATCAAACATTGTCAAAATTCGCAAAAATGATCTAATTTTGTACTTGAATTCGTGTGAGGTTAGAATAAACTTTATCCAGGATGAGAAATAAAAGTTCCAGATGTGAAGCAGTAAAGAAAAACAGATGTGGCAAGAGCGGTATTCAAAAGGGCTATACTGAGGAGAGGTGGGGCTAAACTGCAGTAGTTATGGCTGTTAATAGAGGCGATTAATAAAAGAGAGAGGTTGACTGATGGGCTTCGACCAGTAGTGCAAGGGCCAATAAAGTAGGAACTACGTGTTGATACGTAGTTATAACGTCAAGGCCAATTGGGAAAGCTTTAAAGACGCAGTGGGAAACTCAGTTCAATAAGAACCTGGAACCTCAGTTTTCAACCCTATCTTGTTGTTGCAAATTGAAAAGGGAGCTTTAAAATTGTTTCAGTCATTGATGAATATCATGTTCAACCCGTAAGAATCGTAATTATAAAACCTTTAATTATGCGTGAGACCACTCTCTCATTTGGTGTATATTAAGCTCAAAGATAGCTAATTTCTTTGTGTAACAGTTATTTCATACAGGCCGTATTTATAGCAAATTCAAAGTGAGTAGTAATCAATATCTGATGATCGATAAGGCTTTGCATATTTGTAAGAAATTACATGGGCGGTGAGAAGGGTGCAAGTCTGAAATTACTAAGAAGTGCGAGGTATATGCAAAGGTGTTTTAATAGACAATTTTGATACCCATATTGCTGCAAATGGCACGCAGCATCAACCTGATGTTCATTAGAACCAAGCCAAAGAACGAGGAACAATCAGGAACATCTAGAGTCCCTCAACTAACGTGATCTTGTAAAGTTGATTGAACTCCAAACTATTAAGAGCATCGATCAACTACTGTTACCAGGTCAGAACCCCCAGAATTTGATACAGGCACTAAACCAATAAGATAGTAGAAGATACGATAAGGTTTCTTATCAAATGGATAGGCAGAGCAGGAATAATTATGAACAAACATAAAATTTTAACTCTGAAATTAAAAGCCCGAACTAAGTATCATAAAGAGCAAAGTTTAAATCGAAAGTGAAAAAAAATAATTTCCTTCAATTCAAGGTGTTGACCGCTCGTCACTATGTAAGTGACTTTGAATCATCTAATTACTATACCATTTCCAAGGTTTAAAAAGACGTTTTTTCCTAGTATTCAATATCTCATCAGATATAAATTGTTTATCGTCCGAACAGGAAGTGAAAATTTTTGAAGTGATGAATAATTTCAGGATTTTGAAAAGTGGACAAAATTAAAATGTGTCTGGTGAAACGTTTAGCTTAATGTGATGAAAGCTAAAAAATAATTTCATGAAGTATAGCACCCTTTTTGGAAGAGAGTTGAAATGTCAAGAGCTGACATTTTCAATGGATTAATTAGCTATAATTTAAAATTTATATGACATTTTACCAAAAAATGATAAAGACATGTTTCGCCCTTTTTAAAAGGCCAAATGCTTTCCTTTTCTTCCTATTTGATTTTATCATGAAGGTGGTCTATTATACGTATTAATGAAAAGTATGTACATCATAAAAAATTTACTGTAATAACAATTATTCCGTGATAAGATAGTAACCAGTGCAACTTTCAACACAATGCATTGTAAAGCGTTGAATATTTTCCCAGCCGTCTTAGCCTGGGTAGCTTTTTCGTGTGTCAAACCAGTTGTTATGAAGTTTGTCACAACTGTCCAGAAGCCAGATAGAGACTTAATTAGAGAGGATTATTCATGCAACCAGACATTTGTTGATGAAATTTGGTTTGGCCCGGAAGTGGTTGGCAGGAGAAAGTGGACCAATTATTCAACTTTTTAACTGCTTTTGATTTTTCAGACGGGGAGTCAATCGATGGAGGGGTGTTCATCACATCATGCTGTGACCTCTCATGAAATAGATATTTCTCTCCAAGTGCACCCGCAACAAATTTGCTTAATTATTTTCATTTATCTTTGCAGACAGCTCATGTATTACCATTAAGAGGAACTTTCATTCAATTCAAATCCAATTTAGGCTTATTCCATTTATCTTTCTCTCATTTTTTAATCCAATATTCTAAACAATGAAGTCTAGAATCACTAAACCATGTCTCAGTACTATTCAACTGCCAGCTTCAAATTATCGAATCTAGAATACATTGGCTGCAATTAATAAACTAATTTTCTGTACTTTAGAGATTGATTAGTTATAGATGATTTGTTAATTGCTCAAAAGCATTACATTTAAGATGACACACAAAACGCCAGAAAAAAAAACGTGAATTAGAGAGACAGTCGCAAATTTAATGATTGGCAGTTTTTGAAACTGTAGTCTGCCAGAAATTGTCGATTGTCAGAAAGGTCTATTTTGACAATACGAAGGGGAGGGTGATGATAACTACAGTGATTCCTACTTGCTCAGAACGATTTAATATTAATAATCTTCCTTTTAACATGAGATATTTAAATCTTAGCGTTTGCAAATTTATCTTTTTAGGAATCTGTTAATGTTTCTCGAAAGGGATAAGAGAGGGGATATGAGTAAGGAAACGATAACGATTGTGTCAAAAAATTTGCTAATAAAGTGATACGGAATTATGTAGATCTAAATCATTACTCAAGAATCTAAGGAGTGGAAACCGGACATTTTGACTTTGAAACACGTGATTAAAATAAGGCTGACATTTTGAAACAGGTTTTTTGTTGGCGATCCGACATATACCATTCATTATAGCTAACAATTCTACTGTCCTATTCAAATTAGTCACTTAATCTGAAAACGCAAAATTATTTCCTTTTATGAGTTAAATATTTTCGGTTATTTGGCAGTGTGGAGTCAATAAATTGCTATGGGCATAAATTCTAAATAATGCAAAGTTTCAAGCTGAAGACTATTACCATGAAATTGGTGAATTAAATGAAGGAAAGTATTTTTGTTTAATACTTAAAAATCTCAATATTAAAAGTGAGAAAAGCGGAAAGCATTCTGTTTTAATTGGTTAGCTAAGCTATTTTATAAGCCAGCGTTTTGTGTAAAAGAAAGCGATTGGATCCACCAAAAGAGTATAGGTTCATAACATAATGTACTGTGTTAAAAACACGTCCTGTCCTCATTGATTATTTGATCGCGCAAATAATACAGTGATTGCTTACAAAAAAACTTTATTTAATAAATTATATATATTTATATTTAATGGTAAAACTGTAAAGTCAATTGACAAGATAGTTGCGTTTTTTAATCTTTAATCATGCATGTGTAAGTTACTTGCATGTAATATAGCATTTGATCGTTAAAACACTTATTGCCACATATTTATTTTAAAGTTTGCCAGAATGCTAATGAGATGGCCTCGTTTGCAACATTTTTCCAAAAATATTTCATTTTTTTGTACGTTTGCTTGCGCTTTTATCTCTATGCTCCTGGTGCCTTCATCTTATTTCCAATCTTTAAAGCATATATTACCATTAAGATCTCATTTTCAAAATCGTGAGGTCAGCGTTAGATTCTTCACCTTGATGAGAACTTACTTAACTGAATTCAACTAAATGACAAACTGTCAAAAAATCTAACTTCGTACTTCACCAATCACGTTTCTCATTTTATGAAAAATGTGTTAATTTCATTTCACATTTCAAGCAAATGTTTAATTCTATCAAATCAAGCATTGTTTTCCTTCAGTTAAGAGAAAATATGCATCTTGGTCTATCCTTCACACTTTATAAGATATAAAATACAAATAATGTTATCGAAAGCTAATCAGCCAAAAAAGGTTTTTTCCCTTTAAACAATATAATTTGTGAATTCATTAGTTAGACTTTGAAAATACTTAAGACTAGATGGTCTGAATTACTTTGAGCTATGAATTTGGCAGGCAGGCTCAGTGAAAAGAACTTATTAATTGCTAAATTTTATTGGTGCAGAAAAATTTTAAATTTAAATTTCTAAACTAGTTTTAAACCACGTAATGTATTTTGAAGAATTGATTGTTTTCAAAAGTTTAATTTTATGCACTACAGTCTCAATTACTGAATGTAGCTAAAATGAAAAAAAAAGGAAAATATGCTTTAGCCATTAGAACTAGAGTTTTAACGAAAGGCAATAGAAATTTTTACCGAAGGTCTAAATTGAATAAATAAGCAAAAAATGCTGAAGATTTTCTCAATAGTATTTGAGAAAACATTACAATCCGTTTATTTGTTTAAAATAATTCATGAAAAATTTGATCGAAAATTAAATTAATTCTACCCCAACGAAATAAAGATCTGTCGTAAGATTTAGTATATATTCAATATTCTCTTGATTCAATCTTCGCTCTGAAACCAAATATTTCACTTGATTCATGTTATTAAATGCGAATAAGCAGCGATCTCTCCTCCTCCTCCCTCCCTCCCCCACCCCCCCTCCCCCGCCACCGTAGTCAAGGTTAATTAGCTCTTGAGTTGTTACCTTGAGCAAAACTTCAAACAAATTTTAATTACGAAATAATTAGTTTTAAGAAAAAGAGTTGAAGGCAATTTGTTGTCAGGGGAGTATGGAATTCAAATTCTTGTATCGTTACAAATTGAATTTTAAATTCAATTCAGATTAGTGAATTGCTATTGAAATGAAATAGCCCAATTTTTTTTAATTTATACTTTTTAATGAGCATGTTTGTGCTTTGTACTCAAAGGAATATGAGGGCCTCTTTTCTGGATATAAATCAAAAGCTAAATTCAAATTTAATTTGTACATTACTTACTGCGTCACTTCGCAGTATATTTAATACTGTTTAAAATAACTTTCTAGTTCATTGAAGATCTGCCGTAATATTAAATATTAACAAAAATTCTGAAACAACAATTTTTAATATCTCACTCTATTACCAGAGAGATCATGGTGACAACCACTCAACTATGTGCGAAAAAAGTTACCATAATTCTACGAGAGACTGCAAACACGATGAACTCCTTCACTTTGGTATTAGACGATAGAATAAAGCTCTCATACAAAGAGCACCAATAGTTTGCTTTGAAGCAGAATATAAAATAAATTTGCTCTGTTTGTCCCCATTATCAGAAATTATTTATCTTTCAAATAATGAGTGTCATTTTTGCTTCTGTGGTTTCAAACATCATCTTTTAAACCCGACCTATAATAGGATCTTTAGCTCAAATTAACTTCTCACACATAGTGTTGTTAATTACATGGGGAACATGCCGTAAACGGCTTCTAAAGTACGTTTTGAAGGGTGGATTTTGGCCTCGCATTAGGGTTAAGTAATGCCCAATACCTGAGATCACGTAAATTAAATTTAATTAATTAAAAGCTATTTACCTGATATTGATATATCTTTATTGAAATTAAGTGATTAATGTGATTTTTTTAAAACGAATCAGCCGATTCAAACACCAATACCTGTGATTTGGTGCATATCTGAGATAAAAAATGTAGTATAATGTCAAACCATTGATGAAAGACGATATAGAAGACTGGCTTTTTAAATATAGATCAAAACCATAATTTTTTCAGATTGGTTTTTAGAAACAGTATCTGCGCATTTAAAATCGCATTCATTTATTCATTCATTTTTCATTTATTCAGGTGATTAACAATTATAGTGCTGCGTTTTGCATATCTCTATTGACATTTTCAGAACCAGCTGCTGTGTGTTGAAAAATCTGGTTCTTTGTGATTCAAAATTTGTACTTATATTCATTACAAAATGAATAAATTGTTTAACATCTCCTATGAAAATGTCTTTGGCTCATCAGTTTGAGAGTCATTCTTTTCGCGCCATTCAGTTTGAATTATCAATTTTGCCTGCCTAATGTGATAGTTTTTAATAGATTTCTGTTTCCCTGAGAGTTATTGTATTCATTTTAATGAGCTTGATTGCAATTTAATACCTTATACAATATGAAAACTCATAGTATGTTTCAAGAAAAATTAAAATCGATGAAAGATAATTGAATTACTTAATTGAAGAACAATTAGTGTAAACTAAGGAAATATAGTCTTTTTTAACTCAGCTATATTTAAAGAATATTCTTTTCTATTTGTGCGTTTATTGTTTATATTAGTATATTAATTTAGCAAATTGGATGTGAGTCCCCTAAAAAGTACTTTGAAGGGAAATAGACGGCATTTCTAACAGTAGAACTGAAGACAGCATTTTGTAGATTGCGATTTAACAACTGTTAATCATGATAACATTTATGAGCATACGCAGATATTGAATTAAGTCTTCGATTTTAAGCTTGTTCTTAAAACGCTGCTCCTTATTTATCAAATATAAGCAGAGCACGAATAATATTCCATTTACAATTCTAGTGCGAATTCCTTTGAGATAGGGGTTCACTGTCTAAGGAAAGAGAATAAGTTACTTAAAACGTTTGAGATTGGATAAAACTTACTAGCCAGTCTCGTTCGATTTTTTGTTATTTTTTCTATTTTGTAGACGCAAAGAAGATCCTGGTGGCTATTTGGGCACCTAATCACTGTTGGGTCAATTACATTAGTTTAAAATCGAAACTTGATAGGATGCTAGTAGAAGTTCAAAATTGCGGGCGAAGCGAAGCTCATCGGTGATATTTCGACGTTCCTTTACAAGTTAAGTAATCTCTATTGTCTTCTCAATCTCAATTGAACAAATCGGTGTATTTGCGATGATAAATTATATTTAATTTCGTAATTTCGATTGGCAATAAGATAAACTAAAGGTGTTTTTTGTGAGGCTGTCAATGACTGTCATTTGATTATCCCTAACTAAATAAAATTTTAGTAGATTCTGTTAAAATTCAGTGGTATAACAGGTGATCATTTTTTCAAATTACGTAAATGAGGAAAAATTCGCAGGAAATAAAATGCGTGCTAAAGTTAGTGGGTAAGGTTTTGAAAACACACATATTAGGTCAGTTTAACTATTCGAATTTTGGTCACTAAAAAATTTAAATAGAAGAAATTTATAACCGCAATTCAACTATTCTTACTTTGGTCAAATTAACTAATCCTCAAAACACGTTTATAATCCATATTCTAGAGACACAGCAATCGATATGGTTACCTTTCATGCTAAACACCATTGGTTAGATGGTCATTGGTGCACACCTAGTGAGAAGAATGATGCCTCACAATAGTTGAACTCAATAAAGTGGGAAATGATCAGTTTTCATCAGTATTTGAACTGTATTAGGGGTATAAATTCCTAACTGTTAATAAAGTTAGTAGAATTGTTCCACGAAAACCATTATCCAGTGCACATTTCACCCTGGAACCTTTAAAGTTTATTTAATATCGACCTTACAGACTGGAAGGCTATGAAGGGTCAAGAGATGGTATCAGAAACTGGGTCATTTACTTTTTAGGATCAAGTGTCAGCACCTCTCTTCTCCTCTGCTCATTAGCAATTATATTGAACACTATACGTGGTACCTAGTCCAAATATGAATACTTTGAGTATTTTCATTAAAGCTTTCTAACCAATTAAATAAAGTTATGATTACACAACAGGTTTTCACTGCATTCGTTAAACACTGCTACTACTCAGATAAAAATTCCATTTCATCTGCTAACAAATTTCAGATGAATTGACTGTTCAAAATATGTATTAATAAATGTCTTTTACTTGATTTTAAAGTAATTACCTCCAGGTTTATTTTGCAAGTTTCAGAATTATAATCAATGTTTTTTTTCATATATCAGCTGAAATACTAAAGCATTAATTATCAAGGCATGAGAACTGAGAGTACAATAAGATCAAAGCTAATTTGTGAATTACTTTACTAATCTTTCTACTTTGTATGCAACCTATGATTTGATTACCTCGGATTATGGCAATTTTGCTTATGAAACCCCCTAACCTTGAATTGTTAAAAATCCTACCTCCCTACTGTCGCAACTGAAAATCTAATTAGTTACGTGGACATCCCGTGCATATCAGCATATGCTATCTTACTGTAATTTTTGCTGTACTTTTCCTATACTCAGTCCCTGGACTTATTCACTCACTTTGGGAATATTTTTTATATTCCCATGATGATGAGAGTGTCATTTATTTTCTGTTTGAGAGGGTTCACTTCTAGTCTAATGTGAATTTGGTAATTTATTATTTCAAATTGTTTATTTTACTTTTCCAATATAATAAATACATACACATCATGTGACATTTTTCCTCACATTGAAATATCTTTACTTTAACCTAATCATTCGAATGGATGTTTTTTGCATTAAATAGGAAATGAATGTATTAAGTTCCAGTAAATTAGAAACAATTTTTAATAGTTTGAAAGTAAATGCACTCCTTTTAAGGCTGTAGTTTGAGGGACAAGTGATTGTATTTCATCATCACACGATTTTACCCAAACTTAAAACCATTTTTCGTCTTCCCTAAAAGCGTTTGACAACTTTGTACACGTAGTGATTTGAGGCATCGTTTTTTAAATCAATACTTAGATGCCATTAGCTTTAAGAGGGGCTAGATTGTTAGGGCTTTCATCCCAAGTTAAGAGCAATATATATCCTTAAAACACTTGTCAAGGAGCAAATTAAAATACTATTGAAGATATTCAGTTCCCAGCCGATACAAAAGATATCTTATCAGCTACAGAGTGGGTCTAACCAGTCAAACACAAGACGTTGAAACAATTTATGGGGTAATTACTAGTGCTCAAGTGTCGATGCTCTTTACGAACATCTTGGAGCCGTCTATTGGATGTACAATGCTTTTGCGGACATTTTTACTCTGGGAGCAAAACTTTAAGAAATCTGTGAAATTAAAACAAGAAAAGTCTGCTCACCACTGGAAAAAAAATGCCTTTTTTCATTGGTAACCTCGTGAATTAATCAGTTAATTTCGAAACCATTGAAGAGATAACAATCAGGTAAAAAATACTTAGCTTAATGTATTAGAAATTATAATCCCTAATTCTTTTATATAATTCTAAATTTAGAAAAAAATATACTTATTTTATGCCCTCCCCCCCCCCTCTCTTCCCCATTGGTTTAGCGACTAATGAACTAAATTGAGAGTATGTATACTTGTGTTAAGATGGTCTAACTAATTTGAAGACTAGAAGAAGTAATTAATGTTATCAGATTAAAAAGCCTTTGATTTGAATGGCAAAAAATATTCGCATTGCTTTCAGTTGTTTCCCTTAAAGTCTTCAAACCCCTCCTGAAATTTCGTCAATTTAAGAATTTGTCACACAGTAGTTTAAGATATCAAAATACTACTATTTACTTTCTGAGAAGAATAAATTAAAAAATTCTCCATTTTACTTTTAGGAAAACAGAAACCCATTTTCAGGGTGTTCGGGGTAAATTTGACGGTCACATCAGGAAAAATTACAAAAAGATTCAACGCCAGTTTGTTATCTGAGAGCGGACGAAACCTACTTACGAGGCATTATTTTAATTTTTACTCTAGAAGTTATGAATTTGATGCACTCACATTACTGTGAGGAATTTGCAGTTAATTAAGTTTCCCACGTTGTTGCTGGTAGTTTCTAAACCAAGATCGACTTGGTATTTAGACTCCATAGTCATTTTAAAGTTCCTCAGATAATTAGCCCCTGAAGGAAAGGATGTGTATTTTACTAATAGACGCTTTGTAGACGAGAGAATGTAGAAATGAATGAACTTACTATCATTTTTGTAACAGTTCATAGTGGTAAAAATCAACGTTTGTTGTTCTGCATATTGAACTTCAAGATAAGCTAAAATTTTTCTGAATAAAAGCGATTGTTTTGCTCTTTCAATCATCGCTAATATTTACTTCTGATGGGTAATAACGACCAAGTTAAGGTCATCGATTTCATTAAGAATAAATGGAAGAAAATAAATCTCAGTTCTATTGGCCGATTGTTTCCAAAAACTTTAAAGCGAAAGCAACGTTTAACAAGTATTTTTTTGAAAATACATTATTATATATTTCAAGTTAAGGTACTATTTATAATATATACCAAAAAAGATTTGCTAAAAGGGTATAAATTTTGGCTTTGAGATGTTATTTTCATCGAATTTAATAGATACATAATTAATAGAGTACTACCGGAGTCCAGATGAAATAAGGCAGTTTTGATTTGGCGCTCGCTATTTCTAATTTTTGATCAAAATGAATGGAAAGTTACCCTACATCGTAATATATTCTGAAAGTGATATAAACCACCAAAGTACAAATTCGGACAGATTTCCGTACATTTTCCAAAATTCCAGTTGATCTGAACCGATTAAAGGTCATTTAAGATATCAGTACCATCATAAGTTGATTTGAGGCACGATAAGACGGTAAAAGATTCATAAAGATCTTTTTGCACCATAAATGATGTCTAATTTATTTTGTCAAAGTGCTTGAACTTAATTCTTGATCTTTTTGGGTCTAATTTTATTTCCGTGGTAATAAAATTAATGGAAGAGCAGCATGTCAGTTTCAATTAAAACAAGTAAAAGAAGGACATTCCACATATGTAACATATCACCTTACTATGACCTGTGCCAATTAGAAAAATTTAAATTCAATCTCTCAAATCCACTTATAAATATAAATATTCGAAAAAATTCCTTGATTGTAATTTGGCCAAAAGCAGGTCATAAATACCCACGCTAGCATTTTGGACATGTCCTGAAGCGTAAAAGAGTTAAAATCAGGTAAGCATAACTTATGCTATTTATATGTTCGTTTATTTTTTTTCGTATACACTGATGGCCAAAATTACCGCCTTGAACTCTGTAGATAAAAAAAGTCTAATTTTAACACCCTCGTAATTGAGTTTACACGCCACTTAAGTTCATTTGGAAACTCAAAATACTGACACTTTGAGTTAAAAGACTAGAGAATGCAGACAAATATGAACAACGGTATGATTTATCACAATATTAAATAAGGCAGCTATTGGAAACGATAACACCTATGCATTGTCGTTGGATAGAAACTTTATATTTTAATAACAGAGCTAAAGTTTTCAATTTGTCATGTTGTGCTTTAAAGCCAAACCTCTCAGACACCTAGAAGTTAAAAAAATACGGGTAGACTTGAAGATCAAACGATGTTTTTTATAAGAAGCCACATTTACTAACACAAAATAAAAATTTAGTAAATTATTGTTTACACGATAAGTCAATAAGTCAATTTCTTCACTGGTGGTCTTGCCTATCCTGCTCTGAATGCAAAAATTCAACAGTCGATAATCAATTACACGAGAGATGAAGCTTGTGAGTTTATTGGTGCAGTTGATTTGTTCAAGAAAACTTCCGAACGGTTCTAACGTTAATGTTTATAATTAAATATTAGATAAGAAGTACTCATCATTTTATGGTGTTGTGAAGGTTCTGAATGTATTTTGTTTTGTCTGAAGGGCAATATAAACTGAAAAATAATTTCGACATTTAATACCACAAACGCACGATCGTGTTATTGATAATGTTACATTGAGAAAGATTGAAAAAACACAATTAATAAAATAAGTGAGCTTGTTAGTAACTTTTTATTTAAATAATATCGCAAATTGGCAAAAATGAAACAAATCCCCTATTGAACTTCACGTTTTCCACAAATGTTCATTTTAAATTAACAGTTCAATATTTCATTTCATTTGTCCAAAATATACCTTTTAAATGAGCATAGCACATTTAGAGTATTCTGATAACCACAACTTCGTCAAGAATCATGCGTACTACATCATTCCATTACCAAAGGCAATATGTCGAGTTCATTCCCAAATGAGGTCAAATTAAGGTCAACTCACTTCATCAAATGAACTATAAACATACTGTGGGGTTAGACTTCGCGAACATGTTTACTTATCTGCCTATATACGCCTTGAAAATGCCTACCGAAGTGCAAAATATAATACTTTGAAATGTAGACTAACGTTTTTACAAAACAGAAATACTTGAATACCTTTTATTATCTTTATTTAATTTACATGAACAAAGTTTTAATTGAACCTAAACTGTTTTCAAGATTGCTTGTGAGCCTACTTAATAAGCCAACAGATTAAAGTGCAAATGTCAATCAGATTTTATCTGCAAAGTTACGTTTCTCTCGCCATGAGTGCAATTAAATTATTTGGCGAATTATTTAACTCTATTAGTTCTACGACAACGCATATCCATTTTCATTGATGTTTCAATGTGCAAGTATTTCCTTATATTCACGGTGCCTTTTGCATTAGCAGGCAATCTCGCAAAAGTTGACTTTTAGAAATATTATGATTTCTTCTCACAGCGGTTACAAACATCTCTGCTCTTTTTCCCTAATGGTTGTTTGAAGTCTTGCCTACTCTTAAATCATATTCATTTGTGTTTTTTAAGTCATGGAAATTGCGTATTTTGCAAGTATTTTGCATGATACGATCTAGCTAAGTAAGTCTTTTATATGCATACATCATTGATAGACTCTCAATCACGACTCCTCAGATTAACGAGAATTTGACGAAAAAATAGCTTTTCATATAAACAATTAATCCCCCTAAATGGGTTTCTTTATTGCATCCTATCAAGACGTACTTTAAATTAAAAGCAAAGAAATTTATTGCAACAGGGGATCTTTTTTGTTTACGAATAATTACCGAATTGATTACGCATATCACAATTAATTAAAACATCGCAACAAATACAAGTTTCAATAAAAACTTCATTAAATTTATAATCTTTCAATCATTTTATTCTATTTTGTAGGATTATTAAAGGGCTTAAGGAAAAACAATTAATACTCGTACATTTGAAGAGATATTGGTAAATCCACTTTATCAAAGAATACGGTCTAAATGGAGGAAGTTTGAGTAGTTTAGCTTTAACAAATTCGTACCTATAAATACCGTAAATATGATTCATTCGATTGGAAATTGGCTACGTTTTTAGGCCAGGGATATCTTTCACGTTTTCTCTATGATTTCAAAGTTTACAAGTTTGTTCGAATTTGTGGACTATACAACCGTATCAAGAGCAACCAAAATAACCTCGAGCGTTCTAGAGTATTCTGAAAGTGCAGCCGTGTTATCGATTACATAGCGAACAAATACAGTCGTGTGTACAAAGGCTTCATAACTAATCAGGTATCAATATTCATTCAAAGTTGCTTTAAATGTATTCTTTTGTCGATCGTATTTTGCACTTAATTATAATTTGTAAAAATTGTTATTCTCCGCCTACCTTCAACTTCCTCGCTAATATTTACGTAACGTAGCCAATTTCGAGACCGATTTTTGATTGATTGATTGATTTTGACAAAGATTATTTTTTGGCCTTATTCAAAGATTAGATGGCAACATTCCATCTAATTTTTGCAATATATATATCCGAATTATCTAACTTCAAAATTTTTTTTAAGTGAAATGAACCACAGATACAAAAGATGCGAATTGAATTTCACTCTTGAAACGCTAAACTTGACGCGACTATCTAGACATTTAGGAATTTGATGTAGAAAATGTCATAGTGGAAAGCAGTGGCATGGAAACTGACAAGAGTTTAAAAAAATTGACCTTGTATGGACATGGCAAGATAAATGCTTCTTCTTTAGCAACTATTACGTTTCCATGACTGTAGAAAAGAATTTCAATCAGTAGTCCAGTATTAGTTAATCACTTAAGACAGTACAATGTAATATCGGAAATACCTTGAATCTAGATAATGAAAGCATGTCTCAATTTTAACATAAATAATGATAATACAATGTAAAAGCCAAGTACAAGGTCTGATTTAGCTATTGTTGAAAAATTTTTGGCAATTTTGAATGCTGCAGTTAGGTATTTCCACATTCATCAACATTTGTTTTATAATATCCAGGATTGACGACTTCTGATTTGTGGTATTTTTCAATTCAATCACGATTTTTCATTGTTGAAAAGTTCACGAAATTAGTTAGCAATTATTCAATACTATTTAAAGTAACGTCAGTGCATCGAAGCGTTCGGATTCATGCTATAGAGTATTTACTCAGTCCATGGTTCATCTTTCAAAATTTAAACCCTCTGGCGGTACACTTGGATTGCTTAGTAAATTCTTGGCCACGTTATTCAATGCTAATTTACCCTTTAACGCCACTAGTATCGCACGGTCCTCTTTTAAAATAAACTCATTGGTACTAGACTCCTAACAGAAGGGAGAATAGTGGGAGAATCTTTACAACACAAAAAAAAATTAATTCGGGCATTAATGGGATAAGCAGTTGTTCTTCCCACTTTAACTTAGTTCTTTATCCTCACTTTGGGAAAGCGGAGTGATCCTGAGGTGAATGAAATGCTTAAATTAGTAAATCTCAGTAGTCATTGCATTAAAATGCATTAACTACACTATTTCAATTTATATAATTGACATAATTATTTCTCCCATATTTACAATGGAATCAATTCAACAAATGTCGATGCATTGATTGGATGCAGAGCTTTTGCATATTTTTTCGCAGTCATAAGAATAAATGCTGAATCTAAATTTGATAAAATCGATCTATCCAATGTCCTTAATAATACTCACAATAATATAATAAATTTATAATCTTTTATTTTGATGAACGAAAAACTTTATCGGAGTGGAAACTAAAAAGATCCTGAAAACAACGTGAAGTCATCAAAGAATAATAATCCATTCAATCTTTTGATTCAGATTGTACAGAGTTTATTAAGCGGATAGCACGTATTCCGAAATATATACGTATATTAATCGTTGGTTAATCTCAATCCAAGAAGACCTTCCATTGTGGTGAATAAATGTTAATAAATGTTAAAACAGGAAAATATTCTCTTTGTGCGAGTTAAGGAAACGAAATGATTGAAGAAGTTAGAAAAAAAATCAGTTTAGAGAAATTTGTGTTTGGTATTCACAATCTGTGACAGCTTATTTTTTGCCTGTTATTCCTAAATGCGTCTGTTTTTTCCAAATAGATAGCAACAAAACTTGTTGTATTGTTAACCCATTCAATTGTTATTTTTCAATTGCCTGTCTTAACTTATTATTAGGGTAGATTGATTGATATTGTTGTGGTACCAACTGTTCAGGCATCTTCATATGCATATTTCTCCGCTTTTTTTTGACGGAATATATATTCCCAAAATACTGGAGATTTTTAAAGAGCTTAACTATGAATCTATTGGACTTTGTTTAATTTCGATTTTGGGTTATCCTTTAATTGGGCCGGAAGTTTAGACTGAATTATTTTAGATTAAATGTTAATCAAAATTCATATTCTTCCACGCAAACATTATAAGAAATAATGAATAAAGAACAAGTCTATTTTGTAAATATTGATTAATTTGTAATGACCTTCCTGAGCTAATAAGATTTGGTGTCAATGGAAGTTAATCTAATTTACGTATAACTATAATGAAAATGAGAATAAATTTGTACGAAAAGAGATTAAAATATTTTTTTAGATTAATTATTTGATTGGACTCAAATTTTAGTTTTTCCATGTTTATTATCTGAATATACATGCTATTTTTTAGTGTATCTGTAAGCCTTCCTAGTGAATTAAGTGAGGGGGAAAATGACTTGACTTTGGTAGAAGAACTGTCTTCTCGAACATTCTGTTACCCATGATCAATCGACGACAGCAAAGTCACCACTCACCACTTTAAACGTTGGAACCATTCCCCCTGACACGTTCTCTCACTAATAGCCAGCCGTTTTACCATAAGTATCTGAGATAATCCTGTGAGCACATTTTTCATATTGAAGTATAAAAAAGCAATACTTTCCGCAAGTCACGAGAATTCGGTTTCAATTCGGATATATTCAATTACAAATTGTTATTATTATGCGCACACAAATTAAGTTATATCAAAGTAGGATTGTATTTACAAATTTGAAAACAAAGTGTTCGACATCTGTAATTAATATATTTCAACTACTACCGGCTACTACCACCATCTTTTGGTTATAAAAGTAACGTGAAGTTTCCAAAATACTACCTTATCCGATTTTGGATACGAGTTGTGCATTATTTACAAACCAAGTAACTCACTTTCCAAAGTTCGAGCTTGATTGTTCTCCATTTGGATTGCAGCCAATAATTCTCTGGAAGAAGGGTCGACCTTGCAACTCCAATTCAGTTTTGAGTAAACAAAATTACCTCACCATTTTATTCAATAACTTTGAGTTTTCAATTAGATATCTAAATTATTTGAATTCCCAGTGTTCATTCGGACTGTACTGATTTATAATAGTTTAATTTATTCTTTCACTAGATAAAAATTTCTTCTTTCAAATTACTTAGGTTTATAACCACTAGCTTTATATTTTATGCAAGTATTCAACTGCTACCATCAGGCTAAACATGTATACTTTTATTCTAACCTTTTTCCGTCGCAGAAGCGTTTCAGTGGAAATGCTAGTCGCTAACTCTTCATCGAAATTTAGATCTTTCAACTTATCTAAATCCATTATCTTCAATACGACCATGCATCTCACTTGAGATTGTTTTAAAAATTGATTTATTTAGAAAAGCTGGATTTCGCCGGATGATTTGGATATTAATTATCGAGAATATCGTTTGCACAGTTTTCTCTGATTGGATTTTAGAGAAAATATACAGCGTTTACTCCATTTTATGCCCATGACATTTCGTGGTGTAGGGGTGAGTCAGAAGCGGTTAGAATTAGCTTTTGACTAGTAAGGTTTCGGGCAATTCAGATATAAAGTATGTTTATGGGGAAATGAGGTGATGGCCGATATGGGGTCAGAGATGTGACGACGGCAGCGGCTGCGCTACCAACATCAATTTTGCCTGATTTGTATGTCTGCATTTGGAAACCGACTGTATGTATGTGCACGAACTGTTTTTTAGGTTCTTCCAATTATGATTCACCTCCTAATGAAATAATTGGATTTGTTCTAAAAATGAGAATAACTCCCTTTTTATTGATATGAATAACACTTCTTGGATTATTTATTGCAAGAAGAACATTGCCTGCAAATTTGTAATCAGTAAACTGTAAAGTGATTCTCCGGAAAAGTAAGTAACAACGCATGTGCCATAATGAAGGTAATCGGTGAACTGTTCAACGATTGAGTAATCATGCACATTTATTTTAAGGAGACTGGGAGAAATACTCAGTAAATAACTTGAATAAGTTGCAGTAAACTAGATATAAGTCCATTGACGTTTTACCGAATAATTCACTACTGTCCTTCTTCCTTTGCATATTGTCAAGTTTTGATGGATGTCTCCGTAAACTTTATGGATATTGGCCAACTTATCGAATATGTCAATGAAACCCCCTTGTCCATAAATGAACTACTATTCAATCATTCGACGATTGATGTAAAATGATAAAGAGCTTGAGATCCTATTGCTAAAAATGTTGGATTTCGTTGACCTGTGGTCACAAAGACGCTTAACACTTTAATGATCAATCTATAAAAGCGCACTTTAAACTCTTCCCTTTTACTTCGCATTTTTTGGAAGCATGGTCATAATTTCCGCTACAAAATAAGGCCAAGAGATCTACTTGACCGAGCCTCATTCAATTTTTGTAGTCAACTTGGTCAAATGCTCACATCCAAGCCAACGAAAGCTCTACCCCTTTCACCATCAAGGTCAAATTCAATATTAACCAGTAAAACCGCACAGCTTAAGACTGGCTAATATAGGGGGCGGCGGAATTCGAGTCTCTCATTTAGAAGACTCTATGTTGTCACTCTATCGAGGTTTTACATTGTTAAACGGTTGTCTTAATGGGTTGGCGAAAGCAATGAAAAAGTTTCATTAAAATTAATCAAAAAAATTTGATGTGAGGGTTTATTCGCAAAGCTTTTACGAAAATGACCTATTTGTCACATTCTTTATGCAAATACATCGCCTCAATGATTCAAACCCCATTTCCATTATGTCACCTTTTCCTACAACTATCCCGTTTCGTTTAAGGTTAAACCTAAACTCACCCTCATAAGTGCTTCCTTACC
Source organism: Hymenolepis microstoma (assembly GCA_000469805.3). NCBI lineage: Eukaryota > Metazoa > Platyhelminthes > Cestoda > Cyclophyllidea > Hymenolepididae > Hymenolepis > Hymenolepis microstoma. Next base: position 30,950,332 of record LR215989.1, read on the forward strand.
CAAGTGTTCCTTCATAAGCTTTCCTTGCACTTCCATGCACTTGCATGCAGATACAGGCATGTCATTGTTAACTGCTCAAAAACCCACTTCACGTCTTCTCTCTCCATCACCTTTCTTTCCCATTCGAATCCTCATCGAATTATTAGAGTTCGTCTCTTGGAAACAGGTGCTAGCATTTGTTAGCTTTTAGCTGTAGTCGAAACCTCTACGGTCTGGTTCATCGGCTACTTTAATTTTGTGATTCCATCATCTTTCTGCAAAATAGTAGCTCTTAAACAGAAATAGAATAAATAAATAAAACGCAATTGATTCGATGTGGCTTTGTGGATTTTATCTGCCTAAGTATTGATTAATAATGACTAACAATATTTAATTACTAAAATAGCCCCTTTTTCTCACTTGTTCGTTGGGATAATCATTTTGAAATTCGTTTTCCAATGCTTCACTCAACCTTGAGTCCTAATTAACACTACTTTATTTTGTTCAGTCACTTTTATATGAAGTAACTGCATACTTATTCCCTACCATTTTGTATGCAGCAGAAAGTCATACTAATAAGCTTTGACTTATGCTCAGTAATCTCTATACTAAGAATCCCTGAACAATATAGAAGACACAGACGTATGGTACGGAACACGTTTATGTGGGATATTGGGTTGTCATTAAAATACCATAAAGAGTTTGTTGAACAGCGCAGGGATTATTGACTGGTGGCTGGCTGAGAGGTCTCTCCGCTCACCACCGCAGTTGCTCTTTACGTGACAGGTAGCACGGCCGCACCTACGCGTCTGTCAGGGTGAGCAGGAGATTTCTTTGTTCAACCATGAGAGCGTTGTGTACTCCATAATTGCCATCATCTGGAACCTCAATCGAAACGGTTTTCAAGTATTTCCAAACAAATTTACCAGTCGTCATTTAATAAGTGTCTTGTTCGTGTGTATGCCAAAACTCGATTCTCCAAATTCAGGAAAATTTTGTCTGTATCAACGAACTTTCACTCATTCTAAGTATTAGCCATAGTTTATTTCAAACTGATAAGTCACGTACCTACTCCGTTTTTCCATTAGTTTAATTTCCTAAATGAATGTACAGTTCTACGATTTTAACACTTGCATTACAGCTCTCCATAAAATTAGAAGAAATGTTGCATACAGACTGATCAAAGAAACGCACAAGGATACCAAGGCCGAAGGAATCTCGTGCATTTTAAAACATCCTAGAAAGTGTAACTCGAAACCAAAGGCCCCGCATTCAATCGGCAATCAATTCTATTCTACGTAGCATAAAATTTATTGTATTTAATGGCTTTGCAACTTGGAAGTTGACCGTATTTGCAATTAATTCTATTCAGCCTATTTTTCCGCGCTTCTCTTTAGTTGGTGCTACTTAGCTAATTTTGGAAGTAGTTTTCTTCAAGAGGATTTTCGTCGGACATGTCTACTTGAACCAATTAGTTGGTTACAAAGATTTATTCAGGGTATTTTGCAGCATCCACTACAAACCTTACAATCTATATTCTTTAATCTTTGCAAACGTAAAATTTTACTATTACACAAGTTCAAATCAAAATAGATCAACTATATCTTTGGTAATTTTTAATATTCCAAGAAAGAATTTCTCAATCCACACTCTCAATCACACGATAGTGAGATATTCAAATGAGATGAAATCAACAAAATCATAATACTCTTTTACAGAAAGAAACGTCTCGATCATCACATTAATTTTTAGTTTTAAATTTCTAACTTAATGTATATGAGTGTGCGTATGTGTTTCATATGCAACAATAAGTGTTGTATAAATTTAAAGGACTCGATTACATTAGTCCTCTACAGAATGAAAGGTGACCTCTGGGAAATGTATTACCACTGGTTAAAATATATTTTATAGGTTTTAAGGAACATTAGTCTAAACCATTTTGAAAGGTGCATGAATGGCGACCACTTCGATTAATTCACTAGTTGATTTGCTCTAAGCGTTCAAAAAATAAATTGTGTTAAGGTCACATTCAAAACTCGTGATTAGCTAACGAAAACTTTGACGTCTCCGAAGGTAACCCATTGACATTTTGACATAAATTCTGTTCTCAAATAGTTTATACCAGCGGAATATTTCTCTGGCCACTATAAAATTATTTAATGAACACTTTTTCATGACTAGTTTTAAATATGTACGAATAAATTATTTTCAAGCTAACAGTTTACCTTTAGAAATCATGTTTTGATTTAATATGGATTCTATTTCTGAGTTGCCTTATTCATTGAAACTCCCAGAATAACCAACTAAATTTAAATTCAACGTCTTTTAAGTTATTTTTACCAAGCAGATATGTCATCAATTAATGTTTTAAATGATTTATAATAATTTTATTTTTCCAATAAAACCCTTTAAGATATCACATTTGTTTTTATGCACCAGTATGATAACCTTGTCATCCTCAGCTAAAACTACTTTCGAATAATTTAGGGTGTTATCCAACGTTTGCGAAAGAGCATGTCTGGTATGGAAATTCTTTGCATATGTATTATTCCTTTAAATTAGTAAACAAGTTGGGAAGATCTAAATCTTTGCGTTCGAATCCAAAGACTGGTGAGTGAGATTTTCATATTATAATACATTCTAAAATACTAAATCACTTGTCAAGCACTTTCAAATCTAATAGATTTCGTATTTGTATTCTTTTTTTAATTTATCTAAATTAGTCGGGACGAAAGAAGATTCTACTGTTAAAAAGGATACTTTACTCTCAAAAACAGTTGATAAGTCACCAACGGGAGTAAGAACCAATTTTAATTTTATCTCAAATTCACTTAGTCTGAAGCTATCGATGATTATTTTATGAGACGGAACACGAAGACTAGCAAACGATCTCTAGCTGAACTTCGTGCGGACGCTGAAAATGGGCTGCCTGATCCCCAACATTACGCAGAATTGCTTGCTATGTATCGTCATCCATCTATTGATTTTCTGGAGTCTAATCTCATGGTACTTACTGATAATCTTCTCCCAAATGTGTGTGCACATCTTGAGTATGTTTGATCAGCTTAGTGGTTATTAATCTAGGTCTGGTTTTAACGTTATCCTCTATGGAGTGGGCTCAAAAATTAGGATATTGCAAAAGTTCCAAACAGATTATCTAAAAGGATATGATAGTCTTTCTATCGCCGGCTATTCCTCTTCGATGTCCATTCGGAAGGTTTGATCTTTTTTTTATAATTAAAAGATTTCCTTTAGATATTAAACACAATTGTTGAGGAAGTTTTGGGGTTAGAAAAAATCCCCCTTAATGCTACTACTCGATTGAATACCATCACTGAATTCTATTCAAGGGATTGTAAGATTTCTTCCCAGCAATATTCCTATTTATTTGTTTATATTTACTCTTAGCTGCTGCAGAAACGCCCTTATATTTGCTAATCAATTGCATTGATGGACCGAATTTGCGGTCAGCCATTACTCAATCTGTTCTTGGGCGGCTCGCTTTAGTCCCTCATATTCGTCTTTTGGCCACTATGGATAATCCCAATTTGCCCATTTGTGAGTTTACGTTGATATTCAGTGTCTAGCAATCTTAAGCTTAATGTGTCTTATTTGGATTCTAATTTAACCATCTATCCGTTAAACGTTATCAGGCCATGGTTGATTCAGACCCGCAAATTTTACTTTAACAATGACTACTAGAGCATTATCCTCTTCAGAATCTTTTCTTTTTGAATAAACTTCACCGCTGAGCTGACAGATTTTACTTAGATCAGCCATCGTGATGTTAGAAGCAGTGCATGTCCGCGTATTAGTATGAAATACGAGTGAAATAGGGCTCACCTGTGGGAACCGCTTATACCGGGACCAAAAAGGAACTTTGCGTCTTATCAATATCCTAGTTATCAAATTCTGCATTTGGTATATAATATATATTAGATACGTGTATCACTCCTGTCCATTATTACTGCCTACTGCATAGCAAAATACTGCAGGATACGAAGTGGCATTTGAGGCATATCTAAAAAAGAGAAAATATAGAGAGAATAATTTTAGAAAAAAGGTAGCTCTGCTTCATTTGGACTCTGGATTCGTCCAGTCTGAATTCATTTCAATCAAATCCAAACTCCATTATCTGTCTACTAGGCTTGTAACTGTATGAGTGGTCCTCGGCATTTGGAGCTGATTAGTAGCGGTCATGATGATTGAAAATTATCATCTTTTATTCAGTACCATGTTTATATCTCTATAGTCTACGCACCATGCTATCTTCTCAGAACATTTTACTACCTCATTACCTTGCGCTACCTTTGGCAAACTATATTTCAATTTTGCTTTATTATGCTCAATTCTTTTTTTATTCACTGAGCACACCATGCTTAAGATTTCCCCAATATGTTATCTTGCTCATATGACAGAGTTTTCCTTACCTAATTTTATCTGAATAAACTTAACTAAATATCGTAGACTCTTAATGAACGCAGGAGTTCGGCCTTATCTAAAATATGATTCCATCCTTACAATTTCTAATGTTGTTTAAACCTTAATTCTATGGGGTTGACTTTAGTATGTAGCATTCAAAGTCGAATGCTTCGGAGGGAGACATCGCTAGAAGTCTAAAGTTTTGAGTTCTTTAAGACGTTGTTCATCTCCTCGTCTCAGTTCATTTTAATTATGAATTAATAATCAGTATTTATTACTGTCAGTTACACTTCCTCTTATGATTCATTTCATGGGATTATTGAATTCGACACGCAAATATACAACTGAATATTTTATTTGCTTGTTTTGTTTTTTCTTAATCTATCCTGTCTTCATGTTAATTGCCTAACGTTATGCTAAATTCGGTTGCAGCTCGAATTACATGCTATCAAATACAAAATACTTAGGATTTAGATTTTCCCCTAATGAAGGTCATAATTTGGTTGATTTTGATAAATCTTATTTTTCACTATCCTAGTCGGAAAAAGGCATACATTAGAAAATTAATAGGATCATATCCACCCATCTGTTCTTCTTCATATCTTGATAGTGGTTCGCTATCACAATCTCATTTTTGTCAACTAACTAAAACTATATTATGTGGACATTGTTACTGCCCTTAGTATGGTCTCAAACTGAAGTCTCTCAATTCAACTGGGTGTGGGAGGAATGTACAACCTTGCTGCCCTATAAGGAAGAGGCCTGTTTCGCCAACAGTCGCCTTCTCCAGCGTGTTCTTCGTGACTGCAACGAGAGTGGAAAGAGTGGTGATCCGATCAGCGGTCTACGTCATATTTGGGCTTCAATCACGCAGAATGCTCGTGACATTTTCCGTCTCCTTGCAGAATACCAATTGGAGGAAATTAAGGGAATTGAAGCAGCCGCTGCTGCTTCCTCGTCAAAGCTTCAAAAGAACAAAGCAAAGGAGAAGGCGAAGAGGGGACGAGATGAGGAGGACGCTGCTACTTGCGGTGAGTCTTTTTCTAAATACTCTCATTGGCAGTTCCTCGATTGATAACATCATCATTTGCGTTCTTCGGAACGTATACACATTTTTTTACTGAGATTGCATTAAATTGCTCAGGAGATGCAGTAAGAGGATAGCACTTTCTACGTGATTACATTTAATGTATTTAGATGTCACATTTACCTAAAGGGTTAGATCTTTTTTTTCCAGAGGTTGTTGATAACTAAATGCGCCCTTTTAATTAATGCACATTATTATCTATAGCAGGAAAACTTTGAGTTTTAGCCATTCAGGCGTCTAGGTTGGAGGTCATTACTGTAATTTTATAATTTAAAAGCATCACTTTCTCTGGATGCTCGGGTGCAATTATTATCTATTCGTTCCACTGTCCTAACAGCAAGTTCTGTGTCTGTGCTCCGAATTGACTTGAACGAATTGGTTTTAGTCATCACTTTATGTATGCTTGGTTGAAATCAATTAAATTGCTATCGAGTTAAATAGATATTTTCTCCCTTAAGGACCCAAAGGTATGCCCTTGGAGGAGTTGTACTGGCGCTGTCGCGACGCATTTCTGGCCACCTCAGAAGTCGCTTTACGTGCGCAGTTGATTGAATTCAAGGACCATAAGTTCATAAAATTTACAAAGGTCAGTTTATGTTTTAACAGTTATTTCGTCTGTCCACTGCACAATGCCGCCGCTTTAATAAACTAACCTTCCACCCTCCTTTCAGGATGCGAATGGCACTGAAATGGTCTCAATACCGCTTCCCCAAGTAAACCTGGTTCAAATCTTGGAGAATAAAGAAGTGTTCTCTTGAAAATTCATGGTCACCAACATCATTGAGGGTTCATACCTATTTGTAAATTTGAGTCTCAATAAGATTTGGTACTATTTTTATCTATAACAACGGATTTTTGAAGACTTGAAAGCAGTAGGGGTGGAAAACTTTATTAAGAGAAGTATGGGAGAAGTTAAAGAACTAAGTTACTTAGTAGATAAATTAATCCATGGCGTATGGGGCTGTCAGCTTTGGATAGGGCGGCAGGTTGACATCGTTCTAAAAAGTGGAAAGAAAGAAGTGATCAATATAGCATATTGTAAGTCTGTTGCGTTTAAAATATCTTGACTTGTATTATCTATCTGCTCATGGTTGTAAGAAGTTATAAATAGATCAAAATGGAACGACCAGTCATTAACTTAAATCGATGAGCTCTGAACAACGCAGACTCGAATCTATGCTAAGATCGAAACTTGATCTCTGAACCAAGGAACGCTTTGTAATCTATGGGTAAGTTTGGAAAGCTAAATGCAGCCAAAATTCAAACTTACTTTGCGCATTGATGTGCAACGTATGAGGAAAATATACTAATCTAATATACTCTTGCGATTGTCTCTACTACCGCTTTATATAAGCAAAAAGCAACAAAGCAAGTTCTCTATATACACTTTTCTACAAGTCATTATTTTAATAAATTAAATCAGAAGCTCGGATTCGCTATTGCTCAACTTACTGCATATCGCGGGGAGGCCCTTTTATCCAGTGGAATTGACCTTTTCCCAACACTGTTTTGGGCCACAAACTCGGGAGCTAAATTCGGCATCCATGTGCATTTCTTATTGCGCGCGTCAATCATTGCTGGTCGAGCACTCTGTGCGAAAAAAGGAGAGCACGTTAGATTAAAAATATTTCTAGACTTTATCTAAACCATGATCCTGTTTCACTTTACTTATATTTCGATTAGGGCATCCATGGACAATGATCACACTTTGTAATTCAAATTGTTGCGGTAAAAATTTCTAATTCCCTAGATCGTTTGGAAAAGATCTCTGACGAAATATACCTTTTGACTTGCTTAATTGAAAGAAATTAGGAGACCAACAGTTAAACCACGGTCTTTTCACTCCGACCAGATAATTTGACTACTAATATGGTTATGGTTACCTGCCAACCCTCATTGAATTGAATCTAGATGAAGAGTCTATCAAATATTAAGACTATTTAACTTTTTCAGGACGACATTTTATTCAAATAAGAGAAATACACCCAGGCGTACTTTAATCCTCTGATCATATCCTCTGGTCTGATAGAAGATTAAGCATGCACTTAAGAGTTTTACGCCTAACAGATTGGCGCGTCCGGCCAGTGCAAGATATCACCCATATTCTCAAACCAGTCCAGTTTGTCAATTTTTTCCCAGAGGTATTCTAATATCATTTCAACTATTCATCTATATATATTTCCTCTCCTTAAATATCTACACTATCTCCGTTAATGCATACCTGCATTTCCTCTGGTGTGTAACTCGGGAACTCAATTTGATTACTTGATCGCTGGAAGCTAAATTTCTTTTCCGATTCGGGTTTGGGGCGCTGACTTAAGAATGTTCTAGTTGGTGTGGCCAACTCTTCCGTAAACCAAGGAGGCCTAAGTGATGGGGTTTCTGGTGCTGTCTCAGCCATTTTTCGTCCAAGAAGTTCCTTCTGGCTTTCATTTGAATCATTTATGGTTAAGTGGGCCATCTCAAAATTCGAAGGCATGCATCCGTTAGTTGAAGGTGATGTATGAAAATTATCACTATTACTAATGTGAGTTTTTGATTTCTCGTAAAAATGTTGCTGCTTTTGACACTCTTCGGGATCATTTTTCTCTTTTATGATGGCGCTTGGAACAGCTTCACTCTCGCCAAATTTTTCATTATCAGAATGCCCATCATTGTTTATATGGGAATTTTGCCGATTGGCCTATGAGTTAAATATCATTAAAAATAAATGGCTCGAAATTAGCAGACTTCGTTTATATTTTTTTCTGAATGCGTCTCTTTAGTCTTAGAAACAGTCGCCTTATTATTCAAATCTATAAATGTGTATGTTAAAAATTAGTAGTTCATAACAATATTGCGATACTGTGAATGTAAAGTAAGTTACCTGAATCATTCTTTGTATCTGAACTTCTCAATCCGCCTTTAAAGCCCTATTAACTAAGAAGCGCAAAATAGTAAGCATTACTTCGATTTCACTCAGTAAAGAACTATCGACCGAACGATGCCGGCCATAGAATTGTGTCTCATTCGGTGTTTTTGCCTGCCTTGTAGGAATTTTCTCAACAGGTTTCCACCAATCCCCGCAATTAAATGATTTTTGTGTTTTGTTAGAGGTGGTTGATGCTTATAAATAAGAAAGTTAAATAGATCAAAATACTTGTAAAATTCTCCGACGGATCAGGCAATCGTGAATCTTCCTCATTCTCACTTCCATATAAGGATGTTTTTTTAGTTTTGAAGTGCCGTTTTCCGTTCATTATATTATCAAAAAACGTCCTTAATGTACAATATAGGCGCTGATATGAACGCTTCTTTTATAACCATGTGTCACACGAGAAAAACAAGAATATCCTTTTTAAAATTACAAACAATGACTTATTGAAATTTATAATTCTTTAGCCAGTTTTTGTGATATAAAATTTGCAAATAGGCCAATACTTTTTAATAAATTTTGTGATTTATAAAATATGCGAAAAGAAAAAAACAGTCAGAGTGTTATAGTAAAATTAGAGATCACGTCGTTCGTAATAGAACGACTTTTCAATTATTTTAGCTATCCATAAAAAATACAGTTTTTATCGAATAATTTGCTAATACCTTTGTATAAGGTAATTCTTCTATTTGGATAGTTTGGGAGACAATTTATACCGGAAAAACTCAACCCCATGCCTACCACTATGTTTTTCTACTTTTATTACATGGAATACACGATGTATTTATTTATGTATTTAACTGGTTATTTCTTTCCTCAATAATAATGATAACAATAAAGTTGAAAAAAGAAGTTTCACAATTACAAGTACAAATATAGGTTATATAGTGAGAAATTAGTATGCTTCTTTAAGAATTATTGGAAACTGTAGTCTTCGCCATAGTGCTATCTTTCAATATTTTCTTATGATTTACCAACAGATAATTTAAACGGAATTAATAGTGCCACTAGAATTTCAGACCTGATGCAATCTTCACTAAAGTAATCATAGTAAATTACAATGCATGAAAAACGTAATACTATAGTGCACTATCTAACAAATTTTGTTAAGTATATTTTAGAGCCAGAACAGATGCATCAGTACTTTGAAATAGGTTAACGAAACCCATGCCAATTTATAACTGTCGCTCAGGAAGGGTCGACAAATTTAACTGATGGATTAGCGGCTTGCAACATATATTTTGTCCCCTCTGCCTTTTATCTGCCTCTATTCTCACGGCAGAAAGCAAAAGAGAGTTCGCAGCAATTCGCATTTTATTAAATGGATTAGAATCGGAGAGTATCTAGATCAATAGCGGACACAACTGAAGACGGATGTATGGGGAGTTGATGGAGTGCATGGCACAATTTGATGATATTTAAAGTTCAGAAAACTAAGGTGACTTGGATGATATCGTTGTCAACAACGTAAGTCTAAGGGTATTTTAGGAATTCAAGGTCTATGTTGAATTGATTAGATATTCCTGCTTAGACGGTAAATTAATGTCACTGTTGGCGGTTCATTGATACCATCATTATTCATGAGAAAATTCGGGAAAACAATAAAAAATTTAGTATATATGGCAGTCGAGTTAAAATAAGATAATTGCAACGCATTTTATTGCGTTTGACTTAATCTCTGAATTTAAATGGCTCCGTTATCAAAGCTAGGTTTAATTAACAGTATATACGTGCATTAATAATCATTATTTTGTAACTAATATTTACTTGAAGATCATTTATCCATTAATTGGTCTAAAAAGTTGATAATTTGTTCATGCTAAATAGATATCAACTTATTGGATGAGTATCCACAACATTAGTTAATTACATTTAAAAAATGTCAATATAGGTCTTGGACTAAATTATGTTTAACATATTTTTACAATTAATTCCATGTATGCTTTTTATGTCGCTGTCTGGTTTTACGCGGTTCCTTAACAAACTGGTGAGCAAAGTTTTCTAACTTCGGTTGCAATTAGTAAACAACTTTTAAAATAAAATAATAAACTTGAAAAAATCCATAAGATATTTTGTCAAGTTGGTTCTTTATGAGTATATATTGATATTGTTTATATGCTTAGTCTTAATTGGAGCCAGTTTGTCAGCTGGTAGCTTTTCGACGCTTTATCTGCGCTTTGATCCAAGTTTATACAGATCGTTTACTGAAACTTACAATGTCACGCAGATTTCTTGACAAAATTTGCTCCTTCTGTTTACTACAATGTATTGCCATAATTCTTGTTTCTGCTTCTTTTGGAGTAATTTGGAACTTATATGTACCTAACACTGATAGCGTACGGGAGGTCCGTTTAAGTTTGATGTACGTTGGTTTGCTTTCTTCTTATTTTTCTTACCTAAGGTCACCGGGAATGCTAGGTCGTAGATTCTCGTCGCACGTATTTCACCTTACAGAACTCGGTTCCTCAGTATGTGGTTTAACTAAAATTTTTATTGAAATCTAACTTTCGCAAAATAAGCATTATACGCTTTTCTATCAGTTTTTCACTCCCGGCCAAAAATACAAAATCGATTTTATCGTAAGCATACCTATCTCTCCCAGAAATCATGACATAGGTAAACCATTTGGTGTTCAAATATCGTGTATATTTATCTATAGTAGTGTAATTTTTATTCTCACCCATCTTTAGATATGTCTCTTGTAACTCTGAATCTCTATTCTATGAAGGGAAATCAGTCAAGAACGCTTTCAAACACCGTATGTGTATTATTTCGCAATTGGTTTTCATGCTCTTTATTAAATCGCTTAATTCTAACTTTCAGTTTCTTCCATTTTATCGGCCCTGGTTAATTGAAACCATAGAGTCACTTGCTTTCGCCCCTTTGTATGCCTTCAATATCTGGCGAAAGGAACAAAAAATAGTTGTTTCACTATCTGAAAGCTTCTATGATAACGCGGTACGTTGCTGAACTTTAAATTGTACTATCTCAAAACATTTTTCTAAATCATATGTGCTTTACAAGATTGATTAGCCTTAGGTTTTGTGCTTGTAGTAATGATGCAGCTTGTCGGCTAAATGTAAATTTCTTGTTAATTCGCTGAAGCTTTGTGGTCTAGACTGCGACCTCTTTGGGATTACTATATTTATCTAGCCCATTTGAATGGAAGCATGTAATTCAGATATGAGATATGTAGCTTTCAATCTTATATATCCTCTTGGAATTTCAGTTCTGAAGTCATGACTTGTTTGTAGGTGCAGCTGGGCTTACGACCAATTCGTTCGTAAAAATCATGTTTTGATGATAGTTGTGAGCATCCAATTGGGGTTTAGTTTTCGATGTAGGCGCTAATTCCTAGAGCGAGTTTTCACATTGAACTAACTTTGTTACAATCCATTCTTTCTCAATCCAGTTCAATATTCTCCAATTTAAAATAGTTCACGAGCTCGAATTGATGCCACTCCCGTCTTGGGTGCTATAGAGGTACTAATTGTGATGAGCAAGCATAATTTTCTTCAAGTAACCTAGGTAACGAATAATATTGCTTTTACTTCTTGATACGTAGTTCAAAATGTGCTGAAGCCAACCTTTCAATTTGTACTTAAGGCGTTACATTTTTATTTGTTTTTTTACATAATGACTTTGCACTGTCCTTTTTATCTGACACCGTTAACCCATTGGCCTATGCATATTTTTTTACACTCATTCAAAGTCAGTTGAGAGGCTAGAGGCAGCTGATTTGATCTTGAGTTATTACTCTATTAACAACCCCATTTTCAAGAACCAAGTATTTTTTGTCTAGATCAATGTTCATTGCGTTGTAATGAAAAAATGCTTTGAAAACAGGAGAGAACCGGGCGGGGGGAGGGGGTAGGGAATGCCTCTAATCACTCAAATTAATTAGCGCTTCACTTTAATTCAACGTCAATCTCTTGCAATAAGCACCATCTTAATAGAGTCAATTGGGTTTAAGGCAATTTGAAAGTATTGTTTATCTCTTATTGCATCTGTCTGCATGGTTTGCCACGTTTTTAGAAATTGTTCTTTGGGAATGAATTGATGCATAATGATATCTCAATGGTTAGAGTTCGCCTGATAATTGAGTGTGAATATACAACTACTGCTATTTAATTAGTAACATTCAAATCGTGAAATTACTGTCCATTTGGTCGATATTCTCAATGATAGGGGTCAATCTAGCCTTTATGCCAGTTTTTTCCCTTCCTCATCAAGGAAGTTATTGACAACTGTTTGTTTGAACAAAAGAAAAGTTCCCGTAATCCTCTTATGATATATTCGCTCTTTAGTTCTCTCTTATTGATCAGAATTAGGCAATGCGGTTAGGCATCGTATTTCCCAACCTTATCTTTTCACTCGACTTGTCTTTTTGTTATCATTGCAGGAGTTTCCTACTGGTTCAGGAGAGTTGATTATGGAGACCAATGGTTTAGTATGGTACACAGCTACACTCTCCATATTCGCAGTACTGAGCCCATTCTCCTGGTTTCTCTTCCATTATTACTGGACAACCAAAATAGCATTCATGATTTCTGGAATTTTCATAGCGAATTTAGTATTTCTCTTCTTAAATTTGTTGCGCAAATGCTATTTTTCAAATGGAAGGCTCGACACTCCATCGCAAAACAATCCGCATAAAACAGAACAAGATCCAAACATAGAATCCCTTCACCCGGTGCCTCTGAATTAACTCATACTTCTTCATTTACCAAACGCTCTAGACTGTTTATATGATTGCTAGCTAATATTTACACTAGTAGTTTATACTGTACGTGAATGAACCTAATAACTTCGCTCTTAATTACTGATCCGTGATTGATTGACAGATTTATATTTTTTATCCATTCTGATGCACAAATGACAATCTCTAATGTAAAAAATATATGCTGCTATTTTCTTCTTTTTCTAGTTTTGCGTTTCAACATATTTAGACACTGAGTTACTAGATTACTTACTTATGTGATGGCAACCGAAACGCCACTTTCTGGGGAGATAGTAAGTTTGCAAAAACCGTTGGAACAGTTAAAAGACGTGTGAGAATCCAGATGGAGGATTGAAGATTTTAAGTGGAGGGTGGGGGGGGGGGGGGGGGGGGAGGAGCATTTTCTCCCATGGAGGTTTGGAAGGCATTGTAGTAAAATCTTGTGAGTTGTCTAAAAAGCATTTACTCAAAATCCTAAAAACAGTTCATGAAAATTTAGCACGAAGCTATTTCTTGATTGATACGTTTCAGTTTCAGTAATATTGTTTTAATCATAGTTGTGAATATGATGTATCTAAACCCCCTTTGTATCAGTTGAAAAGCAGCAGAGAATTTAGTAGGATTGGTGATAAAATTATAATTATTAACAAGGTAATGAAATGTCTTAAGAGTCATCTAACATTGATTAATGGTCTGAATCATCACGGGATCTTGACCTTGAGGAAGACCAATCGCATATCGTAACATTTGAGTGCAGCCATTACTATTTTATTGAACTCATAAAATGCTTACAACCTCCCTCAATAGCGTAGTAGGTCAGTTAAGTTAATCCGCCTTCTGTTCCTCACCAGTACCTGGGGCAACAGAAGTGCACATTTAACTTTAATGGTCTTAAGGGATTGAGATTTCTAATAATATATTTAGAGTACATCGGTTGAAAGCCTATTACACATTTGGCATATAAGTAATTAGAGCAACGCCCATTTCACCACTAATCAATATCCACCGGTACACACAAGCGCATTCCTTTGTTAAAATGTCTCATAAGTGTCCCCGCGAACCACTTAAGTACAAACCAGCATTACTATGGCATGCACTATATGGGTGCTAGTTGAGATTCATCTACTCGCTGCCTTTCAACTTCTATTCCCACCGAGGGGCAAATGCATTGCAAAGGCTTTCTCTAACGGGCGATTTCACCGATTGGGACCCTTATATTCCGCTATTCTATACTTGCCTTTATAATTGATTATAGCAGAGTTTCAGTCAGTAAATGATATTTCCATTTCTTGGTAGATTTGATCATACCAAGAATTGGACAAATAGAAATATAAGTCTCAAGTTTCGGTTCTTCGTTTTGAGTGGTCTTCGAAACTCAATGGCTACATTCGGACTATTTGATGCTCTACATTTCTAATTGGATGGTTTTGCCTTTAATTGTAATGTTTCATTTCGAAGATAATATTCAAGACGGCAATTTTATGGAAGTTCATTTGCTTTTCAAGAGCATTATAAGAAACCAACTATCCTGTGGCAAAATTTGGAAGGAGAGTTGCATATCAAATTGGACTTGAGGTGACGTCTACCTAAAGGAAATTTTCGTGTATTTTCACCCCAGAGGTAAAGCAACCACTCCATTGCTTTAACGTCATTTTCATTACTTATTTACCTTAAATATTTCTTATAAACTCATCTTGATTACCTCTATTCCAAACTCTCTATCTGTATTAAATTAGCTGGCTAAATCCGATCGCTATTATGACTAATTAAACAAAATATCTAAGCAAAAGTGCACTTCGAGACGAATGGATCAAATAGTGATAGTGACTAAACACCTCAGCTAGACCTATCAAATGTCAATAGACAGGTGACGATTGGGAACTATAGAATATCGGCTAACCTCAGCCACTGTTTCCCACTCAAAGAACCGTCAAAATCGTCAATATGAGACATCTTTGGCAGATTGTTTCTGTCTTTGGAATAATATTCCAATGACTATTATCGGTAAACAGTGGATCAGCTTCCACCTCCGATGTGTTCTAGAAATAAGTGATCAAGCTTGATCATGATAATGCAGTTTCGATTAGGATCACATCACTTTCCTTTCAAGATGCCCATTTCAGTCTATATTGTCCTTATTGTGCTTGAAGTTTGGTTCGAACTCAATTGCACATATTTCCCTTAACAAGATTAAAACCTTAACGGCTATCTAGAGTTGTAAAATACCACGCCAAATAGTATACTTATTTTTTAGTCTGTTTGATGAATCGGCATTAACAATTTTAACTGAGGAATACTCACATTTATTTCTGTCATTTTCCTATATCCCTTCACTGCTAATATCAAATATTTCAGCGAGCAGTCATGAGCACAAACTGAGATGTTTTCAATAATCTCTTGACCAATAATCAAAGGAGAAGAAGCAGCAAGTTTTTAAGATTGATTGCTATCGCGCTATTTAATTTGACGTTGATCTATCGTTCATTCAACCAACAAAAATCACCTCTTTTTGTATGGGCCATTCAATTTTCCCGCTGAAGGTGGTGGGCAGACAAAACTAGGAGCCATAAATTGCCTCGAAATTGAAAGTCTGTCAAAAACCGCTTGAAATTAGGTTCATCAATAACGGTTAAATAATATTTGTGCACAGGAGGATATAAGTTTAATGCTCAGTGACAGCATTGGAGATATTGGGATTCATTGTTGATTCAAGCGGACTCATTAATTTATGAAAATTCAAATCAATTATCTTTTAATAGGGTATCTTGGAACAGCATTATGACATTTTATCGCGATAATATGACCATCAAATGCGGCATAGCGCTATAATTACTACAAATCAGCTAATATTTGACTGTCCGGGGCTTGGAAATATATGGTGTACAACATTGGCTTTGAAAATACATTTGCGATATGAATAAAGTTAGCAAGATTACCGAATATTCGCAGATAGGACGTGCTTATACCATTTATTGTCTTAGACTAGCAGACAAGTGGTAATTATAAGTGATGTAAGAAAATTAGCTTACCTCGTCTGATAAAATACCTTCATAATTTCAGGAAGAACGAACAAACAAGTGTGGTTGTCGAAAGTGGCCTTTAAATTTCTACGGCTGTGCCACGAAACCGACGATCACACTTCCACCTCCTAAATCCTAGTTTTGTCTTGGGTTGAGTGGTTGTTACAGGGTTAGTCCATTTCATTCATAATTTCTGTCAATACGAAGCGCACTATAATCTTGGCAGCTTTATAGCTAGTCGGGGTATGTCATCGGTTCTTCGGAGAAGAAGACTATTACTCCTACTAAAGTCTTTTTAAACCAAATTCTAGTGACCATTATTACATCTTGTCTCTCTTTCTATCAATTTCAGGTTCACAGTGGGCTGTGCTCAGATTATAAACAGTGCCTGCCAAGTCCTACCACACTATATTTTATGAAGTACAATACGTTTAATGAAACCATTTTAAGTATATTCCTTTGTCTTGACGTTTAAACTTATATATCCACAAAAGTAGTCGTGGTTACAATCATAGAAATACCTCTTACTATGTTGCTCTCGGTAACTTGGAGGGCTAAAACTTCAATTAATAGTTGACTGATATATTTCTTAAACGGTGGATCTACTAATGGCAAATTAAGTAGCGTAAAAAATAGATCAGTATTTGTGACTTTTCATTCAAAGAATCTGCCGTTGGATGACAGTTAGTCAGAAAAATCATAAACGGTTAATGGGTCTCAGATTATATACTATTCTAAATACTCACATGGAGTATTGGACCATTTAAGTGCATAGAATTATATTGAACACATAAATGAGTCATTAAATCTGTTGGTACTGGTTGTAAATTTAGATCAAGATGATTCACAGTGGAGTTTGAGGTTAACCAGAGATCACATAAGTGCAGGTCATGCAATAAGCGCATATTAAAGAAGAATCTCTTAGCGTTAGTTGTTAATAGGCAGGTCTAAGTACGATCAGTCACTTCAAATGTGATTAAAATATTATTTTGAAAACTGATTTTACTCACATGATATGAAATGCCCAAGGCATTGTGAGCTCAGTTCTTTTGTATGCACCAGTAGTGAGCACGTATATTTTACTGTTGTATTGCAAGATATGATTGATCTCTAATTTCAGAAAAAACCCATGGACATACAACATTAGGTTCAAAAGAGGATTTTGATTATTTTCATACATACTTAATTAAACACGAATACGTATATCTAGAAGCTCGAACATCTTACACTAAAGAAATCTTTCAAATGATGCTCATTTTAGAAAATACATTTAGCTAGTGACAAGACCGCTTAAAAAATTAGCGCAAATCAATATTCAAAAAAGACAAGATACGACTAGAACTTCTAATTCCAGGTTCGAGAGTTGCGTTAAGTATATAAATCATAGGTATATCCATGTCGTAATTCAGAGGCTTGTTTTCACGACAATACTCTAGGTACCTTTTTGGTATCTAAAATAAAGCTAAATATGCAGCTGAATTGATAGAAATTCACCTATATCGTACTGGCATGGGCCTTCAAAAATGCACCTGGTTTTAACCTCATTAAATCCACTGCACTCTTCCTCCCCCCCCCCCCTCGCGCTCCCTAAGATCAATATATCCACGTCCGAAAAGAATAACGCAATTGGAAAGCATGCACTCAGCCGGGCACTGACTCATACTGACTGTCATATTTTGGCTATCAGTAAACTGCACCTTTTAGACTGTACACAGGCATTTTTAGCTAAAACATGGTTACAAATGAAACCATGTTTACGTGGCGCTTGGAGTGGCATGAGTTAGATTCTCTGAGGTCAAATTAATCGATTAATTATTTAGTTTAAGTGCGTTTGTCTGAGAATTTTCTTATCAGGTCATAACGAATCTAAAGATATGTTGTTTTCAAATTAATATGCATTTTAAGGTTGTTAGGTTCATGACCCATTCAGTTCTCTTTGCAAGAGTTCCTAGGCCGGTCACTGATCTTGCGATTGAAATATAATTTCTTTAAATTTGTATAGGTAGCTTCCAATTCCATGGAAATTAACGGATACCTAAAAAATTAGCTAATGAAAAGCGTTGCTCAAAGAATTAGACTTTTACAACAGTCAAATACCGGCAGCTAATTAATCATTTGACACAGACAAGATGGCCGGGCTCGATGAATACAAAGCATTTTATATTGTAATAGGGTACAAATTACTTTGTTTCAGAGTTCTTGAAAAAGGAAAACGGGCCTTAAACAGCATGTGAATAAAAGCAGAAATGATTAACCAACTATCTTTTAAATACCCGCTCTTTAATAGCTGAGATATGATTGGTTCATCAGTTTGATTGGCTCATAAGCAAAACTGAGTGACTATATAAGCAAGAGTGGGTTATAAGTTCAGTTCACCACGGTCTTCGTGCTTCAGGCAGTTGCCTTGTCACTTTGTGCCTACTTGAGTGCATTTTGCCAGCTAGCCTAAAAAGATCTCACTTCTCCTGCAGAACTATAATCATAAAGTGATGATTATCGATTCTGAAGACGAAGCGACTACATTAACGATTGATGAATCTTTCCAAGATAAAAATAACGAAAATAGCCAGCTTGATGGGTCTTGGATAGAAAATGGAGTTGAGTCTTCTAAACAAATTGAAGCCTTGCACCAGTCTCAGCTTGATTGCCTAACGGAAACATCTACTCCTCTAATTTCTAAAAACAATTCGTCAGAAATAAACGGATCTTTCGGAGAAAAAGAAGAGAAACCGAAGGCATCTTCAGGGAATAAAATCAAAGAACCTATTTCTACCATCAGACAAAAGAGGACTTACAATCATTCTTCTAAAAAGGAGCTAAAACAGCGGCGAAAAGAGGAGAAGGATGAAGAAAGCAAACCTTATGACCCTCCACCGGGCAGTTCATGGAATATAGACGACGAATTGCTACCTGAGGTGAGAATGAAATGTTTAATACTAATGTGTATTCACTCTCCTATCGCGCTAGCATCGTTGCTTTACGTGAATAATGCTCAATTTGATTCTGGTTGTACTGTTCAAGTCGGGTTGCCTGTGATTGGTTCAAAGTCGTTAAGCCAATCATTCAGTCGAAGTTTTCTCTATAAGTATTATGACATCACCGGATGATTTTAATGCTGGATGGTCGTCTAAGGTGTTGTTTCAAACAATTTATTTGAATTGTATCCCGTATTAATGAGGCTTTAGAATAACTAATATGACTTACTTCCTTTCATACTTGTTTGGAGATGCACTTATTTCTCATTCTAAGTTTTATTTTAAATTGCATATCTACAGAACTTTTTCTATCCCAGAGAAATGTGATTTTTTAATGCGCTGTTTGATTTCGGTTTTAACAGCTTTATGGTTTTTATGATTGATTTCATTTGAGTAAAGAACTATAAGAAAAAGGAAGTCGATTCTGAAAACCAAAAGCTTTGGTCCTGCGGGTATCGATTTCTATACCATTTGGGGCTATTTTGTCCCTAAGGTTCAATTACAGGTTAGCTCCTAACGCATCAGGGAGGGGGGAGGGGGAGAGGGAATTACATTATATATCGATTTTTTAGTGTCGAAGACTTGATATTGGGGGAATTCGTATATCCGGAATGTATTAACTCGATATCTGTACAAGCTGGCAAGAAGTAAATAAAGATTTCAGTTCTCAAAGGCAGAATCTTTTCGGTGGCATTAGTGTGCACCTCTTATGTTCTCATTGCTTGATGTACTTAGAGGTGCTGAGTTTAGTTGAAGCTTACCTTTAGAAGCCCTAGTAGAAATTGGTTTAGTGGCTGAGCGTTTGGTTTGAACTGATATAGTTCAAAAGATGTGGTGCGCAATGGTTCTAGTGTTGCAAATATTTAGTGGAGCGAAGTTTGGAGTAACAGTGTTACTTCAGGTTTTTTTTTACTATTGTGTTGTTGTCTAACCAGAAATCCAATTTATCCTATTATATGGTCATTAATTTAAAAGAGACTTTTCCTGGGATATTCAGTTTAAGTAAGTGTCGGCGTACCGTCACATCTGCCAGGATATTCTTTTATAATAAGTATTAGTGGTAAATCCACCGCATTGCCGCGCATCCAAAGCTCAGGGTAATCTTAATTACATCAGTTTTAGGATCCTATGTACTGAGAGGAGTGGGTTATTGATATCTGGAGCGAGGAAGTGGTCTTTCTTAACTAATTGGTTGATATGCAGGGTCATAAATGGACTCAACTCTCTTGTACAAATGACTTTTCTCCTCTGGCTCTGAAAGGGACTTGAGGTCCATTTATATAGCTACAATTACTCAAACCGACTGTCCCCTATAACATTTTTTGCTCATCGATCTGACTATTTGGTGAATAGTTTGCGGACGGGTTGGGCGATAATTGCTTCAATGGTGAGGCTACATATCCAGCTGTAAGCGTGATAATCCAGTAATCGATAATCAAGTGAGCGAGTGGTTAAGCGTGTGAGTTTCAGTCGCGTTCTCCGGAAGTATTCGCTTGGGCTTCTTAGCATCCTTGGCAACATCTCTACATCCTAGTTATCCGCATGTTTCCACATTAGTTTGCTAGTCTACTTCCTGATTAGTTGCCGATTCATTGAAGTGGATGGGTACACGACAGACGCTGGCAATAGTGGAGATAGTGCTCAGAATATTAATGAATGTTCCATCATTGATTGTATCCTCGAAATTTATTTACATTCCTCGTTTTAACGCTCGTTTTCCTTCTACAATTCTGAGTTTGGACTAAAGCGTTACTTAGTTTAGTGATACGGGTGATGAAGCTCGTCTCAATTCTCTAGAATGTTTAATTATCAACTGGAATCATACGTGTGCTTATCGGTAACTTGATCGTTTGTAATTCTTTTAGCCCCTGAGGTATGATAAGATTCAAGAATGGATAGATGGCGATACGAAGAAGATATTTCAGGAATACAAAGTGCATATTTGTGACGTTTCCGGTGGTTGGGTCGTGAGGGATGCCAGCAGTGAGAATCCACTCTTGATGAAAAAGGTCTGTATGGGAGTTCTGGTGTGTTCGACGTCCTGTAACTTTACTGGCAGTTCTGTGGGCTATCGGCCCGCCTCGACTGAAAAGGCCTTTAAAGAGCAGATTGGTACGTAACACTTCTAATTCTGTACTCTACCAACTTGCCTCTTCATTGGTCTCAATTGTTCACTGTTCTTTTTGCAGGTAGATGTTGTCCTAATCCAGCATGCAATGGCGTCCTCGTACATGTTCCGTGTGGGGGATATAATGGGACTCCGGTGATTCAATTGTGGCGTTTCTATGGTAAAAGGTTTTATTTCCAAAGCATGGGCCGGCACAATCATGCTAGACCACAAATGAGTGTTCCTCCTCCTCTTAAGGCTAGACCAACTAAGCCAATGGTAAGTTTTACCTTGTTTGTTATCAAGTGTCGTGCTTTTGCAATGAAATGTCCATTGTTGCTTTTGCATGTTGCCTTATTTTAGCTCCTTAAACCAATGCAGTCGCCGCTCTACTCAGGTAAGTCCTCTCGCGAGTTTTAGTGGGTTGTGGAAAACTCAACTAACTATTCTGTCCTTTCAGCCATTCCCCCACTTCTTTCATCTTTGCAAATTACAATTCCGGTCAATATGATGCATGCTAATATGCCAGCTTTGAAATCGGCAAATAGCCATTTCCTAACCGAAAATGAGCGCCTGTGGAGAAATATATCCAATTTTCCTCCTGTGGATTTTTCGAATCAGTTAACAGATCGAACGCAGACTATAGGAATGCTGGACAGAAATAACGTTGTCATTGGCCAGCAAACTGAAAACAGTAGCCCACCAATATTGAGAAACTTTCAATGTTACTCACGAAATGTTTCTATTGAAGTTCCGCCAAATCTTCCGAATGAACCAACCGATCCATCAGGGTCTACAACAATTTTAAAAGAACGGCGTGCGAACAAAAACCTTGATGATAGAAATAAGGTGGAAGTGATCAACTGTTCTGATGGTATTTCCAGCAATGAAAGCGACGTGAATTGGGGATCGCTTTCCATCGGATCGGCACCACACATCATACCGACTGACATTGTTCAGTCAGCTCCCGCTAAACGGCCGTTGCATCCATTTATGATTGATGCAATTCTAGCCATACCTTATGAAAGTAAATCGCGCGAAAAATCACACCCGGATCGTTTGTAGATTTTATTTTTACAAGGGATGATTTACGAGCTGTCTTTCAATTTGCTTTTTTGTTAACCTATTGCATATTTTATAACCTATTTTATAACTATCCTAAAATTGATCTTATTTTACCGCTTTGAAGTGGCATGGCAACGGGAACTTATAGAAAGAAAACTAGCAACCAGCTGACTTGTCAATCTTAACTAAAACTATAAATAGAGAAAATAGTTACACAAAAGCAGTCCTTGTGAATGAAGGGGGGGGGAGGGTGTTTTGTGCTGGTGTGAGCGTATAGAGCATGCCTATGACGCACAAAATTGGATCTCAGGATACCAAATTGGACGACCGAAGTGAATTATGCATTGTTTCGAACGTAAAATTTGTATCCATTAAACACTATAATCTGGAAATTAAATGGCGGACTGACTTTCTTAGTTTAAAGCCTTGACTTCGAAGGGATTGCAAGCTAACGTACTTGGCCATCGAAATGGGAATTTTGGGAAAAATATTATACTACCTCACCTTAATTGCTGCTGAGTATTTATAGAAATCATTTATCGTACTTATTCACTCAAGTTGTCATATTGGGCGTGCTCATAGGAAAAGTGGGGAGTTAATATTTTTCACATTCTGTTTATCTGGTTGGATCGTGCATGTCACTTATGTAAAGGGGAATTAGTACCGTGGTATAGTTGCAATTATAATCTATTTACACCTAATGTGGATGATAGGGAACGCTAAAGACAGCCGGATGCCAGCTTACCACCCGAACGATGACAAAAACTCAGACTACGTCCGCAAACTGATAAGAATGATAGGCAACATTTTCCGTTGTTTTATAGCTTGGATATTCATCGATAATTGCTGCTAGACTCGAGCCTTTATTGTCATTAACCTCTCTCTTCAAAAGAGAAGCAAATATAGACTTGTTTTATATGCTAAATTGCAATTCACCAGTCCAATCCACATGCAAATGCCCCACAAATGAACTTTTACGCACAACTGGACGTTTGGTCATGACCCTTTACCAGAACTGGTGGACTCTCTATGAGTGAATCGATTGCCTTAGGTTAAGAAGTAGTTTTAATTAGCTGGATTTCATATAATATCAACGTGTGAATTAATATTACAGGCACCGATGTATTGAAATGCAATTTTCTGCTTCAACACACCGGGAACACTGTGCACAATCATAATCATCTGGTTGGTCAATAGCTGATTGACTTAAAGTGGGCTGAGGTCATTATTGATTTTATTGCTTTCCACCAATTTCACCGCATCTAGTTCAAACTGTCCTGGAAATGGTGGAGCAACTGGCATGTGAATTTTTGTTCATTAAATGAAAATGCAATCGTTGAGGTGTTTATTTAGTTATTATTATCATTTAGGAAAACATATTTCAAATTTTGAATGAATTCGGATCATAAAAATAAGACAAATCACTTATTTTTAAAGGCATTCAAAATATAAATTTGTAATTGTGTGGCGAACTAGAGAGCGAGGATCTGTTTACTATTCCAACTTAGGTATACTTATCTAAGTACTGAAGTAAAGCTTTTTCAATATGATTTTGAATACGGTGGCTGAAACATCCCTCCTCAGTTATAAAATACCATAGTATGTTGTCCCACACATGGATGGATTAGTTCTCGTAATTTCCACTGAGTATTGTTTTTAATATTCGTTCATGCACCATTCTTTTATATGTTCTATTTTATTTCATGTTTTGTTTTTACCGGTTTATTCACTTTCTCTGCAAATCCTCCATTCATAAATTTAGTGCTCTCGTTTTTACAACAACACATTCTAAAGTGTTCAAAATTTAACTATGATAAAAATCAATATGAAATGTCATCGTGTTGATACGCGTCAATCTAAGTTCACTTGCTCGTCCTAAATTTTTGCTGTCTCATCTCTTGCTCGGGTTAATAGCAAAAATTTGCTTCATTTGACCCCAATTTCACAAGAACGACTAAGCATATATTTGCACCACGGCACATGCTTATTGAGTTAGAGCATGAAATGGGATTCTCGACTCAGAGGCACTGAAGGATTTCTATTATTTCCGCCAATGATCGTGCACTTCATGCCTCCATGAACCCACCGATTCCGGAATAGACGGTGAATACCACAGCCGTCGGGGTTGATTCCAGAATTTTTCCAATTTTTGCGTAGTATCAAAGCCGATGTAGTAGTTAAAACTAAAATGAACTAAAAATGATTAAAATTTACCTAGTCAAGTTGTACTAACTTCCCAAGCCCATTACGGAGCAGCGTTCATAGCTCTTGTGAGAAAGCCATGTTCTATAATCTCTCTACTTAACTAAAGTTTGTTTAAGTGGTCGGTCATCCACATGTAATTATTGACTCGGCAGATGAGGAAATTGATCACAGCACCAGAAGCAAGTAAATTTCCATCTAATGCTCAGTTAGTGTGTCTGCAGAATTGTCTACTAACTTCATGTAAGTAAAAGAATTTGTGTGGAATCAAATTAAGCTTGAACCTGAGCCAATGAAAGAGGAGGGCAAGTGGTATTATTAAAGGGATCTCTATTCTAATTTGTGATCGTAAATTTCCTCCACAAGTAAGGGCTTGTGCCTAGCGGAAATTGCTGGGTATCGGAATGGCCTACTGGTTTACTCTAACTCAACACAATAATTAAGTGCGTGACGACGTTGATAATATCCTTAAAGGCATGTCAATAAGGCAAAGACCTATAGAAGGCCTGAGAGCGAGGGTTGAGAGTGTAACAGGATTGGCCAATCAAAAGGAAAGTTTTGGCGTGGGGAATTTGAACAAAGGGTAAAATGAAATTAACAAACACAGAATAAATTGGCTTAACAAACAAAATTTTAAAATGTCGAAATTTTGCTGCTTGTATGATTTAAATAACCTATATGGTAGAAGACGTGCAATATTAGAAAAAATTGAACAGTCTGAAGCGTTAACGGGAGGGAAATGTTAGTTATCCTAGTTTTGTTAATAACACATCAAATTGTTGTCGTGCCTCACAAATACCATTTCACATCTGAAGAAATTAGAGTGGCTGTCTACAAACCATGGATTTCTCTTTGACTGAGAAAGCCCAAGATTCATTATTGCAAAGGCAAAGTTTTCGAGAGGCATGAGCAGTGTGGAACAGCCTGTCTATGACAAAGTCTTTTACAAAATTACTCTTTTGTAGCATTATTTGCGAAAATACGCCGATTTTCTATATTCGAGTATGTTTAACTTAGACCTCCTTTTGTCATGTTTAGACGGATTTATGAATTCTCATTCTTTTCTATACCTGTACTGTTACCTTTATGTACAAGCTCATTTATATCTTTAAGTTCGTCCTTGTCCGACTGAATCAGTATAAGTAGCCTCGTATTTCCACTCATATAAAAATAAGCAGTCACACGTTGGTCATTTATACGTTCGCACGCTGTCATCTCACTTCCTCTCTAGTCCATCTCCCTCTATGGGCATTCAACCGTCTGCGTACCAATAGCTGGAACAATTTACATCACACAACGTGAAATAAGTGAAGAAATTCACTTCTTTGGCAGAGAGGCTGAAGCAAATGCATTCCGGATATCAGTCAAGATCCACATTTAAAACGCCAGGTTCTCTCATAGATGCTTCAGAATCTAAAAACCTTCAATTACGATTTGATGAAGAACACTGTTTTACGTTGAATTGTACCAGCTCCATCTACTTATGCATTTTGCCAACATGAATGTCTGGGTTTGTTTCATGCTTCGGTAGGACATATAAGGTCACTTAATTCATGTTCATCAAGCAGGCGCACTTTTCATATTCACTACTTTTACAAAAGTTACCAACTTTTTACCATCTGTAAGATTTCTGACCAATTTTCAGTGGAAAAGACACTTATATCAGAGATTTTAATGGCAAATTTGGTCGCATTCCATCAAGCGTTGTGCCAATATAAGTTATTTGGTGGATGGAAACTTGTCCAAACAAAGTTGAAGCCACGAAGTAACGAATAGGAGTGTTAAAGACAAAGTTCTAATTTTTTCACTTACCAGAATAAGAAATTTTAATTAATTTAGCCCTCATCTTAAGTGTCTAGATAAAGCAAAGATTTTTGGAGAGTAATATGAAGCGTATCGTGAGCTTTCCTTTGCACTAGAAAAGGTTGGAGTTGGAGAAACCATGTGTACAGATGTTTTGCTCATGGAAATCTGCTCCAACTTGGAAAAATTCACCTCTCGGGTTTAACAGTGATCCCGGATTGTTCCAGACATTCAAATACTTGTCGTAGGTCCTGTCAATGTTCCTCATGATTAGACCTGGCAATGAGAGTGTCATTTGTAAAAGCCAAACGAACCAAGGGATACCTGGTCCGTAGATCTTTGAAGTGGCTGCGCAAAGATACAAAGGGCGTGATTACGGTCGTATTCACAATTTTCTCTTGGGCAATTGGCATCTGAGGATTAGGTCGAACAGGATAGAGTTTGGAGAGAAAAATTTTAGCATTCAGTTGCGGTGAGAAATCGTGAATCTAAAGGAAAGAGTAGCGTTCTGGGACACTTATTAGATTAAGAGCACAATTACCTTCACAAGGCTACAGTCAACACTTTTCTTCGCAACTATGCGCAAAGGGGAATCTCATGGACGACTTGAAGGTCGAATTATTTCTAATGGCTCTTTTATTAGCCTGCAATTTGTCATGTTTAATATCACGTGCTCTTGAGAATACGGGCTGAGCATTGGTAATAATATGATTTCGCACCTTATGTTCGCCTTTCACAATTTCCGACTGGAAACGCTCAACATAGGAGAACTCAGATGAGTCATAAGGGAAGGGATTACCAACAGGAAAAAGAACATGCCGGCCCATTGGGTCTATGATATCCACAGTGCAGACAGCGCTGAGGGTGGCAAGGGTGCGCGTAAAGAGCGGTCCATGTGGTTGCCGAGTTAATGAAATTTGGAAGGGTAGTCACAAAAAATAATTGGCGTTAATATTAACAATGAGGGAAACAAATTGGAATTCATGGTTAAAGAATTTTTGGCCAGAAGTGTTAATCTTGATATTTTTTGTCGCCTGATGTTTCAGGGTGATAGGTTGGAGAAGACGTTTTTTGCAGAACAAGCTAAAACGCTGACTTCGGAACCAGTGCCGACGAGATATCTAAGTTTAGGATTTCTGTCCATTAAGAATAGGAGACGACTGTTGAAATGGTCAGGACCAATCATTATCCTTACTGTCTGGTACTGTATTTTCCCTGAGAATTACCGATGCTGACCTTGGGGTAACTGTAATCTGGGTACAACTTTTTGTCAAAATCTTTATATGTTCAATGGTCAGAGCAGACTTAATTCCGGTGTCCATGAATTACAGGATCTTTTAGAAGAACTCGAAGGTTGCCCGACAGGAAGAGATAAGGTATTTGGTACGAGAATTTCCAATGTCTAACAACTTAGTGAACACATCAGGCTGCTGTGATGTGATGACACCTTTGCCCGGAGTTTCCACCACATTAACACATGACCAATCGTAAAGTGCTCCGATTTGGTCAGTGGATTCTGCTTACTCGTTAATGTTATTTTAGTAGGTACTGATAATTGGACATGCCGCCGCGTTTATAGGTTAAGCTCAATCTGCAGCTGCCTCAGAATTGTTTCCTCTATGTTGGTTTTATTGGTGAGGAATTTGCTTATGATGGAAGAGTTGAGCATTGCATGCGTTTCGATTGACAATACATTAAGATACAGATGATAGATCCTTTAAATATCTCATAATAGTTGTCATCTTGTGACCTATACAGCAGCCATTTAGTGTTAACTGTGTGTACTGCTAGTGTTTACTTATCATTTGTTAATTATGTTTGCGAAAACAGTCCTTCAGAAAGCCCAGTCTCAATCGAATGAAGAGCATTTATTATCGAAACGAATTTGGGATGTAAATCGTTGCAACGTTAAATAAATGATTCATCCCATAATATCTCCAGAAAATGCTTGCCAAATTTAGTGCTGTTGGTTCAGTCGCTAACTCCAAAGTTAACCATGTAAATACGGTTAGCTTACCGGAAAATATGTAACATGTTTTCGAGACTGTGGTAAGAAGTTTATTGGTATAAACAGACGTCTAACCTCCCGAATAAGTATCAAACAAACATCATGCGAGAGTACAAAATAGGGGCGATGCAAACATTACAATGGCAGCGAAGTGTTGAAAGTGTACACTCACAATACGATTGTGGAAATCACACCAAATTAAATGGCAAAATATTTCAAAATATATTGATATACGTTGAGTTATGAATGAAAGCGTTCATGATAGAATACTTGGTTACCACTCTGTATTCACACTGGACTACTTTTACTCTAACCGCTAGCTAATTTTAATACAGAATGGTTATGCATACCACTGTATTTTAAAATCTTTTAAAACTGTATCCCAAGAAGACATCGCTCGTCAAATGAATGCTAATATTCAGGCCAAAAACTTGTTGACGATCAATAGGAAGCATTTTCCACTAATTTTAGGGAGTAGTAATTACATCCGGAAGATCTACTCTACGGGTGCTCCTCGCCATAAGAACTGTAATTCAAGAAACAATCGAAGTGGATGAGTTCTTAAATCGAATAGTTTAAGGTACGATTTTATTCTCCTCTCACTTACGCCATATGCTCTCTAGTTGTCATGGTATATAGACAACTATATCAGATAGTCTCTAAATGACCAAAAGGTCTCATCAAAGATCTAAATGAACTATTTATTAGGGGAGGGAGGGGGCTCTAATATGGTATTTTATCTAATACTAGATGAAGTATATGCAATTTGGGAGGTTTCGTAGACATACTTTGAAGGTTCTTAGAACTCGAATGTTCCTTAGGACATCTTGAATATACAAATGAACTATGCTCTATCATTCTATCCTTTGGGCACCCATGGTGTATATGGAACGTAAATTGTATGTAATAACACAGTGAGGATGTACGTCTGTGCAGCCGTTTTTCAATTATCTCCAAATGATCATAAGGTCAATCGAATGAAGTATCATATCGATCTTTGCTCCACAGCGAATGAAAATCCAAGTTGGAAATGACTCAAAGTGAGGTATCTTAAGGGCCAAAAGGCAGCTAGTGATGCTTAGACAGAAAATCAATAACAATTAACGTTCAAGCATAGGTATTTAAATAACTTGAGAATGCCACCCTTTCCGTATGAGTTTACTGGTAGTTTTATACTTTAGGAATAATAGGATATTCTCTAGAATATCACCCGAAGAATGATGTTAGAATTCTTTAGGAGGAGATAAGTGAATTCTACTGTCCTAGTAGAAAAGTTGCTCTAGAGAGACTTGCCGCACGAGTACAAAGTTAAATAAAAGCCTTTTGTTAAGTCCACACGGAGAAGATGAGGTATTATCGAAAAAGGCTATTAGAATATCATTGTCTCAAAGGGAGTATCGCGTAATCGAAACGTGCAAGGGCTTGGTTAAAATAACTTCAAATGGTTGCTAAAGTGGTGCAAATAATGCAATGATTTTCTCTTCTCCACTGGATAGACGGTGCAAAAAAATTAATCCAAAGGAAGGTGGGTTCGAAGTCATTTGAAAGTATGTCACTATGATTTTCCATATAAAGAGCAAGATTATCAAAACAAAGTATAGATATGAAGGGAATCGATCTTGAAAAAGCTGATGATATATGCTTTTGGAATTCCGGTGAATGGGAGTTTCTCGATTCATGTACGCTTCTGCTGCCTTAAATAATCGATAATAAAGTTGAAAAAAACGCACTCCTTATGAGCTTTCATTTTCTACTTAGGGATTTTTCCCACTGAAAAAAAACTGTTAGACTGCAAACCAGCACATTCAAATTAGTTAACAAATACTTTAGTCTTCTTGATTTTTCATCGATTTTGGGAAAATTGGGGTATATAATGAAAGAAGAAATGTGAAATTTCATAAAAGCCAGTTTAGGCGAATCTGAATATTATTCATGAGATCAAGTCATTTTAAGTCACAGGGCCTAATTAGAACTCGTAAGTTTCTAGTTCTCGGAAAATATAAAATGGCCTAAAGGCAAACAAATGGCTAATCACGTTATGGGCCAATAAAAATTCATTATCATTGGAAAGCCAATGGACTTCGATGATTCCCAGGAGAGCATTAATCGATCTCATCTTTTCTCACTTTACAAATTCATTCCGATTTCTTAGTCTGGATAACAAATTATTTGCATGCAATTTAAGGTAAGATAATAAGTTCAAGACATTCCATTAGGTTTGTACTCAAGCAAAATGGGAGTTTCACCTTTGACAAGTCTCTGCGTTAGGTTCATTGTGAATAACTTTGACACTTTTACCACACTATGCTCTGATTGCGCAGAACCTAGGTGGGTTTGGCGTTTCCCCTACTCTGATTGCCACATTCCATCCCCCGTGGCCGATATGATTCTCAAGGAAGCCTCAGAGCACAAACTGCTGAAGGCCGAACATTTAACGTTATTTTCTAAACAGAATGTTTGCCTGTATTCCTTTATTCTTCGAAATATTGACTTGACACCATCATCAATATCGATTCTGCAAGATTTTAAGCTATCAAATCTAGTCTTGGATAGTGTAAATGGAATTAACCTTGAGGATTTGAGTAAAAATTTCAATGAAGGCATATTTGAGAATCTTCACACACTGAATTTGAGAAATTTTTTTATTAATGAAGAATCTGTGTTTACAACTATTTCAGCTCTGGCAAAATTTCGAAATCTGCAGTTTCTTAATATTGGTGGCACTGACTTGGATTCAACATGCCTTAATATTTTGGCAAAAAATCTGACCGACTTAAAATATCTTGATATTTCAGAAACATGTGTAGGCGACATATCCTGTTTAGGAGAATTGACAAATCTTGTTGGTTTGATTATGCACCTTCTTCCATTCGATGAATTTGAAAACTTTGAAACTACACTTACTGTATTATTGAAGTTGAAGAAACTGCGGATTTTGGATATTTCACAGCATGGACTGCATTCCACTTCTCGCAGTCGGGCTGTCGATATATTCGTCGAAAGTTCAACTCTGCCGTGCTTGAAGTGTTTCCATTTAAGCGGCAATCCTTACGGCTTCACTGTCGCTGACATTAGGTATAAGTGATTTCCTACTCTAATTTCACTTGTTGCCTAATGCTTTGTCTCTTGGATACCATGTTTATGATCATCAGATGATACAGTTTACTTCTTGTTTTAAAGCAAATTTGTTGAAAATCATCCAACCTTGGAAGTTCTTGGATTAATAGGATGCTTCGGTCTTTTTCCCATGCTGAATGCTCCTACGAAGTATAACAATCTTGTGGCAAGTTTTTTTGCTATGCATTTAGTACAAGATACTTCCCTTATTTCATTTTCAAACTGCTGCTTTCTCCACCTAATTAATATGTTTGTCTTAATTTAACTTCAATTGGTGATGTGGGAACTTATTAAAAATTAGATCCTCGGTGGTGGTGAAGAAGGCGAAGAACGGGCAATAAAGACAATTAATTGGTCCACAAATCGACCCTGTTGCCTTGATTTTGCTTTCCTGGAAGTCAGTAGTGGCATGGGCGGGTTGGTGCATTACACATATAAAACCATTGACGTAAGTGATTTTGTAGATTGACGTCAGAAGACAGTTTGATGTAATTTTGATTGAAGACACTATATTATTTTACCCGTAGGCAGTAGTATCAGCGATTGAAAAGCATGATTTTCCCGAAATTGCTATTGCCACGGGCTTGGGTGTTATAAGATGCATACTTGAAGAAGAGAGTGTGAGTGGCATTTCTGGAGACCTACTTAGCCGTGTGTATAAATGCGCGCTTATGGGAATGGAGAAAGTGATTGATGTGGATGATATCCCGGGCCTTTTAACTGAAATATTACTCGACGGCAGAATAGTAAGTTCGCCTTTGTTGAAAACATCTTTATAGCTAACTTTTATTGAAGGGAGTGGATCACAAGCTGTGTTTCGATATTGGCATTCGATGTCTAGGAATTTACAGTGTCCCAGAAACTGTGGCTGAGGCTTTATGTTTAAGTCTCCATTGCATTCATGTATGTATTTTTTCCCTTAAATTTTCCACAAACTGGAGAAGTTTTTTTTGTCTGAAACAATTGATAACGTTTAATTAATTTTATATATTTTGAAAAATACCCCTCATACTCAGTTATTGTCAGCGGCACAAGTGCACGAAGCGGCCTCGAATCCACTATATATCATGCGCTTAATCAAATGTGCTGCGGAATTGTATCTTGATAAGGCCGAAGCAGACGTACTAATTGCGGAATTTGGTGACGAAAAGATGCCCTATCTTCGAAATTTCGTAGGAATCAGCACTAACGGTGTGATGTGGGGAAACTTGTTGCTTTCAGACGGGGACGTTATTGAAATCTTGAGAAGATTACTTGACGTTGGGCCAAGCGCATGTTCCCACTTCATTACATTTGGTGGCATTGAAGTATTGACAAAGATATTAAACGTAAGCAAAAATTCAGCCTTAAATATCATCAATCACATATTTTTTAACGTGGTAATTAAAATATTTTTCCATGAGCAATGATATGGACGTTATTTAACGGATAGTTTGTCTTTAGTTTAGCAAGATCTTGAGATCCGTGCTTTATAAGCAAAATAACAAAAGTCCTCTCATTCAAAATGCCTTTTATTGCTAATATTCTTTAAATTTCTGTTGGAACATTTTACACGGATTATTTGTATTTTCGCAGCTGAATACATTTTAATGGCTAAAAATAGGTATTTACTGCAACAATTTATTATTATTTTACATTCTGTCATGTTGGGAACATGGCAAAGTTTATCTCTATTGGTGGCGAAACTGTTAGTTCTAACCTGCGAAAACATAATCTTCGCAGTCAAGGCCCCTCCTGTAGGCCACCTTTAAAGACCACGTGGAATGCACGGCCCTAACATGACTGTCTGGTAGGTGTGGGGGGCTTTTGATCGCGTTAGGGAGTAAGTGCGGTCGTGAGTGCAGAGACCTCTCAGTCAACTATCAACCAATTGTCACTGCATTGTTAGCCTATCCTCAATTGTAACTTAATGGTTAAGTTTTATAATGGCAGCAACTACAATGGATGCTATCCCCACCAAATACTCTGCCTCCTCGATTCTGTTGGGTTAGCTCGGGTTATTTCGGGATTTTGTTTATACTAAGTGACTTAACTTTGAGATACCAGCGTATGAAGAGGGAATCGAGCATTCAATCGCTTTTCTTATCATTTGCGCTGTGAGATGCAGCCGTCCGAAACTTTTGACGAATCCATGACTGTTACAAAAAGCAAAAATAAAACGAATATATTTTCATGAATATTAACCTATTTACTAACTACAACTTACGCATTTAATTCTAAACAGCAGAATTTTCACTTGCTTCCTTATTAAGGACTTCAATTCCCGTAAATGCGTCAAATTTGTTTGCTTTTTGTGGGTAAATGGAGGGATTTAGAAACATAGACATGATTTCACTTTTAATTTCAACTTATTTACAATGCGCACCTAATTTTTTATATGAAATTATGAATATTCGTTTGGAACCAACCCATGTGTCTTCATTTTTTTCCTCAAAATATTAGTACAAAAAAACATTCAAGTAATTGTAACATCAAGCCTGTGCACTTCTAAGAATTTTGAATTTCAATCAATTACTGAGAGAGAGAGAGAGAGAGAGAGGATTGTAACATCATTGGGAATCTATTTTCCTATTGGAAACCCGCTCTCTGTTTATTGATCAATTCTTCAAATATTAAACGTTTTCATTCTAGGTGACGCGGATGATCCCCGACTGGACGAATTTGGAAAATCGTTTATTCGAAGTATTGCGGATGGCTGGAAGTTACTGTGAGTTTATGGATATCCTAAGAGATGCTTTTCCACGATAAATTGTATGAATCCTCCAAATTTTGTTTTCCCATTTGCAGTGTTGGATAGACCAAGTGACACCGTTTCCTTTTGAAGATCGATTAGCTATAACAGAAATTTCTTAGTTTATATCAACTCCCTTATATCTCTAATATCAGAAGAAAAATGTAATAAAATCATCTAAAAATCTTCCGACTTATGTAAATGGACAATAGGCGTTGAAAAACTGCTATTAAAAATCCAGTCAGGAATCAAGAAAACAAATTCAAAAATTCAAACACTAAACAATAACCAATAGCTAATAAGTACATGTGCAATGAAGCTTACGCCACCTAAAGACGCCCTATAGAAACTCGCGTGTTCGCTAGGGTGACTGATGTGTACCACTTATTTAACCAATTGCCCAGTGACTCCACTGCATGGTGAACACAAAAGAACGAACACGTGGCAGCTAATTAGAGATCGGCATCTTTGGGTAGCTAGAACTAATCGTAGTCTCTGCACACAATCATTCGACATTGCATTAAAGTCACCCCTCTCCACCCTTTCCACCTTCTTGCATTTTGGGGGTGTCGTAGTTTAAATTGTTTTGGGGAATTTTCATTAAAGGACTCTGATATAGACTATCTTAATATGTCTGGAGCAAACAGGAATCTCAAAAATGTGTCATTTTTAGGTCAAAAACTACTCGTGAAGTACCCTAAATGAATTCAGAAATCCAATAATACCACTTTCTAATTTTCAGCTGGTCATTAGAATCCAGCAATTCAGATTTCTTTATCAAGGAATTATTCGGCAATTACGGCTGGTAGACCTTTATTTTGACTACCGGTAGATGTCAATGATACTATTGACGGATGTTACGGTCAGTGTAAAAGGACTCGAAAGGTTACTTGCACATGTGTTCAGTACAATCTAAATTACGGCATATTTGCTTTGAAGTCTTGGAAAAAGGGGTTCGTGTACAGGTAACGATACAATACAATAAACACATCTTTTTCATAAATTGAGCTGTTAAAATGGCTTGGTGGGAAAAACGCAGTGTGCTGGAGATGACTTAGGAAATCCGACAACCTAATTAGCTATGATGGAAATGCTGATAGAGTCACTGAAAATTTTCTAGTGAAATCAGTTTTATTGAAAATTTATTTGAGAATTGAGGCCAAACAATTAAGGAAATTCCATTGTGCCAGTTTCTCAAAATTGTAAGATTTTGCATTATGCCTTCAATTAAGAACACTGAACATGCCATAGAAGCTCTCCTGTTTAATTGTCAATTGGCTAAAGCTGCAATAATAAACACCAAAATACAATTATCTCTTACCTCAATTGCCTCAATAGCCATCTCAATAGTCATATGCAATTTTTCCCTAGTCTTCAGAATTTAGAGCACAATTGGGGTGGTAATTTTGCTACGTGGCTTTGTTGGTGTGCAAAATTTCAGATCTCATAGACATGAGATCAATACTAGGGACATCTCTGAGCTGAAATACACTGGTGTCCTTGCAAAAAATCTAATTTCCTTTCTTTACCTAAATTTTTTAACAGTAATTTATCTTCAACATTGGTGACTCTAAGAGCGTCTCTATTTCCATTAGCCCATCTCTCCAATCAATGACCTGACATATTGATTTTCCCTCGATCTATCTTTGACATCGTACCCCTCTACATAAGCCTTATTCAATTCCATAGTGACATTATGCTGTTTATTAGCAGATTGATGAAGAGGCTGGCGCTTCCATTCTCCAATATCGCCTGTCGAAAGCAATTACTCCTGAGTACTGTCTGTTTCTCTTTCACTTTAGTGAGGTTTGCCGAGATTTGACTGAAAAATAGGCACGCAATATCTTCCGTTTTATTTTGGCATTATTTCATATCAAATCCTTCAAAATCAGCACAGAAAAAATTTCTAGGAAGGTTGGACTCAAACTGCTTTAATTATGAGTCACTATGGAGGACATAGTTTGACCCGTAAAAGTAAATAAAATTTCTCAACGACCTAAAATTAGCGGGCCATACGCAAATGCGCTGGTCTGTCTAGTTGTGGGTTTCCCACTACCGCACTTGCTAATTAAATCCCGCATAATGGAGAGTTTGTGTAATTGGAAAACTCAGCAATTTTCTTGTTTTCCCTTTCGCGGGACATTGCCCATACTTATCATTAGGGCCTACGATAACTTCCCAAACTCGATTTTCAGCTCTTCATAATTTTGAATAACTCACTGATTACATCTCAATTGACCAACAATTTCGCGAGGGTTCATTTGGAGCTAAATGTAATCACGCTTCTGTTAAGAAAATTTGTACTCATTCAAATATTTGAAAAATATACTATTTCGAAAGATGGCAAATATTACCAATCCTATATTGGATCGTTGGCGTGGACTTATTGATAAAATTGTAGTTATTTACAAAAACCACCCTCCTCTAAATGGTAAATTTATCTCCCTATTTGGCTACTATTTCTTTTTTCATAGTTCCGGATTCCCTTGAAACAAGTATTATAATTAGGAATGCAGTGGATTGGCAACAATTGAATTGCTACGTCTGGGAACGGTCCGGACCAAATAGGTGGTACGTTATCGGGCTCTTCATCACTTATCTCCACTACTTTACCTACTTTGTGAATAACTGTCAAATGTTCGATCCATTCATTTTGGAATTTGTTTACTTGAGCTCTCATGAAGTGGAATTTTTCCAAAATGAGACAAATATACGCGTATTTCAATTTCTTGGTTGGATGATTTTCTTAGCTCATTTTATTCCAGTGGCTATTTCAAGGCAGTGGATTGGTGCATCTGAGATAGGTCAACAGACCTTCGCGTACTTTTATATCTATGTTACTCAACTAAGAGAGTTGGCAAATAGGTGTACAAGTCCAACATTCCATAAATGTCTTCAACCTTGGATTGAATTTTACAATGTCATTAAAAACATTACCCTCTAATTGTAATCACTTGTTGAGCTTAACAGAATATCATTTTGTTTTAATATAAACTTTTGGCACCTACTTGTTATTTTGTTTTGTTTTTCTCAGCATTGCCCCGATATTTTTAAAATTCTGATTTATCCATTCCTATACATCTGGAACGACCACCTTATTAATCTGCTAATCGAGAACCCTGGGTTGTGTAAATCCCGATGTTCACTGTGAGTTTTACAATTGTAGTTTAAGAATGTCATTGCAGTTCACTACGAAATCATTTCAGACTTAATCTTCGATTGCGTCGCGACACAATCTCAAGGCAACCTACCAATAGATGCCAATTTGACGATACAAACAACGATACAGACAACGTAAACTATCATTTTGGCATAACACCCCCCCCCCCCCTCCAAAAAAAAATAGAAATTATCATTTAACAATAGAAATACATTGTGAATGTAATGATTTTTCTGTACATTATTACAAACGCTGTAAAAGTACATTCAGAGATTTTTTTGCTTAAAATTGATTGAAAAGCTTTTGAGCACTATAAAAGACACAAAAAATCAGGAACATTTGAATTACGCCTTGCCCATTATTTATATAAGTATTCATGAGTATTGATAAAAATAAACCTGTTTATTTGCATAAACAGGTTTATTGAGGTAAATCAGCGTGGGTGATTTGATGTTTTAGAAGTAAATTTCATCATCAGGTATTCGAGTTCAATAGTTGATTATCGGTATTCAAGGACTCATCAAAGTTGAGAATTCTACCGCCCAGAAGAATTTCAGATTTATCGAATTTGGCCTTAAAGATTTAATGTGGTAGTGTACCCATTATTTCAAGCATGTTTTGCTTATTTCATAGCTGTTCGTAAAATAAAATTACCCTTCTGCTAACAGACATTATTTTACTACCTGCTTTTAAATTAGAGTTCGTAGCTTAGAAGTGAAGAAGGAAAATGGGAACTTAGGTGATCTCTTCGTACATTGCAAGTATAAGTGATAATTGACGATTTTCTTTTCCTAGTGCCTGTCGATGACAAAGCTGTGCTTCCAAGAAGCTCGACTTTTAGGACAATTTGGCATAACCCTTGTTACGAGCTTCAATAACGTTGTAACGTTGGTCGAGTGATTCAAGTGGGAGAAATCTAAAATGTACTTTGGATCAACAAAATGTTGCTGCTTGAATAGCCTCACCATTATGTAGGATAAAATCTGTTATTAATCGAAGTACTACAACATAAACTAATTCTATAGGAAATGATTAACTTTTAAACACGAGGCTTTTAATTCTCACAAGTGTATACATTACATATGTAATAAGACAAATGTCATAACTCCTGAATACTCGTGGCAATTAATTTTGTTAGCTAATCAATAATTATTATATCAAATGACAGGCTTTATAATAATTGTCATTAGCCCAAGCTAATCAATAATAATAATAATGAAGGTAATTAACATTTTAACTAACTTTTATATTGTAACAATCTTGAATTTACTGTTTTAGGGCTATTTGACTATTAGTATTCTACTTCATCGAACTTTGAAGGAAAGTAAGTGAATCGAACATGTAGGCCGGGCCGTCATTGCTTGACAGCATTGGCCGACATGATTACGGAATTAACATTTTCAAGCGTCTTCTAACAATAAAGTAAGTGTTGTACAACCTGGATGCCCCAATAAAATGAAATAAGACTCTCTAGTATCTTAACTTCTTCGTCGTTATTCCTTCGGACATTTATTTGACTTGGTATTCTAATCTTGATAAGCTTGCAATGATATAAATAACTGAAATTTAGTCAAATGATATGGAGTGCTTACAAAGAAATACCTATCAGTTTGATTGCAAAACGAATAGCCCAAGAGCAGGATATTTGACCCACCCGTTTCAATATCATTATTTGTCCCCTAGCTTCGTCAACTTTGCTAAAGAGTCCCATTTAACCTTTATGCTCACTTTAAGATTATTACGCCAAACCTAATGGTCACTTATTAGTACGAAGGCAATTCTTATTGAAATAATTATAAGAGGACTACTGTTTTGAAATATTTCTAATACATAAACCATTGGCAACTTAATACTTATCGATTTGTTGCGGTTGCCAGTCAAGAATTTCATCACAAGAAGAAGAAGAGGATAGGTCGAATAAACACGAAGAAGTAAAATAAGGCGGTGTCAATGAAGGAAGAGGCGGATTAGAGAAGTGTAGAACAGGACTGCGCACTCGAAAGCAAAAAAACTGCCCTTTTGCAAAGAAGGCAGTAAGAATGACATAGAACACACCCTAGGAAGCCATCTGTGTCGGCAGGAGGAAAACAGCAAGAAGAAGAATGAAAACCGTGATTTCAATAAAGGAGGGAGGGGAGTAGATAAGAGGGCTTGGAAAGAACATTTTTAGTAGCATGCACAAGAAGAGGTGCGCTCTTTCTAACCACACATATTCACTCTCCTCCAACACATTGATAGTTAAGTTATATATTGTGGGCATAGGCACCGAAATAGGAGTCTGGGCAAGGAACAGGGTCAAAGGATAAGGAGAGAAAACCATAGTTTGCACCATAAAAGTGATCTACATAATGCTGGTAGCACGGTTTCCACGAGAGATGGAATTGATTTCTCTCATAACAGAGACAGCACGAGATCCAGGACCACCGATAGTCCTCTTGATTGTGATGGTTCTCTCTGCCATATCAGCACGGTGTTCGGCCTCTTCAATCTGTTGTTGAGCTTTGCGGTATTTGCTCATTGTCAGTTGAGAAACCTCCTCTTGCTCCTCCAGTTGGCGTTTGTAGGCTTTCATCTTGATTTGGGTCTTGTCTAGCAAGTCCTGCAGCTCCAAAATCATGCGCTTATCATCCTCGTTCTGGGTCTGAAGTTCCTTGAATTGACGTTCGTATTTGCGAGCACTGGCGAAGGCCTCCTTGGCGCGTCTAATTTCTCCATCCAATTCCGCCTCTAACTCCCTCACACGGTTCTAATTTCATAAAATAAAAATTATAGTTATTTTTTGTCAATTCAAATAACTTAAAGAATACCATTACAAAATCTGTAGCTTTGTGAAGTGCTCTTTCTTCGATTTGAAAGCATTTGGTAAACTACGTTGAATGCAAAGCGACGTTCTTCTATACAAATAGCATAGAAATAGTCCCTGTACTAGCGCAAATCTTACTTAAAGGAATTACACCATAAATCCTTCCAGGTGAGAAATTCGTTTACTGCCAACATCTTCTACTAGTCAAATATAACTGGATACTTGACTCACTAAGTTTCCATAGTCGTCTTTGGCTTCGCTAACCAGTACGCCAACCCCTAATAACCCCGAATTATCCAGAAAAGTAGATGAACAAAAGCTACTCACAACTTTAAATATATTATTTTTTCTTTTCAAGAATGAAATCGCCATACTTTACATTCCTTCCCATCGAGAATTTATGACTCCCTTTTCAAAACGGTCAAACAGAATATAAATAAAATATGCAGTAAAGAAGTATTGGAGATGTTTGAAATCAATGGAAAGTCGTTTTAATTAATTAAGGTTTCGAAGAACAAAGCAAACTTTTTCTCCAACAGCATTAAATAGTAAATCAATAATGCGTGGAAAATGTAAGCAAATTCTGGTAGTAAGATGTCTGCATTTAATTCACATATTGAGACTCAAATTACCATCGTCCAGGACAATTCTATTGGAAAATTACTGAACTAACCTGAAGTTTCTGAACCATGCGACGACCCTCACGAGTGGCGAAAGCTTCAGCCTCCTCTAACTTGACAGTAATCTCACGGATCTCAATCTCGAGTTGTTTGCGAAGAGTTTCAGCACGCTTGTAGTTCTCCTGTTCTTGACGCAATTCATCAGCCAGACGAAGAACTTCAGCATTCAAGCGATCAGCACGGTCCTCAGCAGCCTATAATAAAATTTGAGTAACTCAATTAAAACAGAAGACTTCTATTTCGCATTTACACAGATACGGACCTTGCGAGCATTGACAGCCTCGTCGAGATCACCCTGCATGACACTAATGTCTCCCTCAAGACGACGCTTGTCATTGGTGAGTGAGTTGACAGTCATAGTTAACTCAGAGATACGAGTGGTGGCATCATTGAGCTCAGATTCGGCATTCTTGCGAGCACGATCGCTAAGCTCAAGTTGGCTACGAATCTCCTCCAGCTCCGAGGTGAGGGCAATGCGCTTGCGCTCGCTAACTTGAAGATTGCTTTCAGCGGCTTCACGAGAACGACGTTCATCTTCAAGAGAGACAGTGAGTTCTTGGACGCGTTGGGCAAGGCTCTTGTTCTCACGATTGAGGTTAGCGTTAGCTTTGTTGGCAACGTCGAGTTGAATTTCCAATTCATTGATGGTAGCCTCGTATTTCTTCTTAAGTCGAGAAATATCAGACTTAAATCTGACCTCCATCTCAGAAATAGTGTTGGTCAACTCCTCAATGGTGCGGGTGGTGCTCTTTCTATAAAACAGAATTTGACATTAAAACTGAATTGCTACTTAAAATTAAAAGTAAAGGAATAATTTACCTGAGGTTCTCCAATTCGTCATCCTTTTCGCGTAGACGTTGTTCCATCTCAGACTTGAGGTGATTGAGAGCATTCTGAGAGGCGACGTATTTAACCTCCAATTCTTTCAAGGCTTCTTCAGCGTCGTGAAGAGCAGAAGCGAGGTTGTCACGCTCAGCCTCAAGTTGGCTACGAAGGGCTTCTAGGTCAGTGAGACGGCGGTTAGCATCACGAAGAGCAGACTTGGTCTCTTTGAGTTGATCTAAAACACAATTATAGATAATTTATTAAAACGCAATGTTTATTTAATATCGGCTTATGAGTGCAACCCACCTCCCAATTGGCGATTCTCACGATCAAGATTACTAATCTTATCAGAAAGATCATTGACCTGGCCCTTAAGACGCATGTTTTCTCCCTCCAAGTTGCTATTAGCGGTATGGAGGTTGTTGATCTCAATGGTCATTTCATCAACACGGCGTTGAAGTTCAGCGGCGAGATTCTCAGCCTGTTTGGCACGGTGATTCAACTCAGCATTATCGGCAGCCAAGGCCTCATTCTCAGCCTGCAGATCCTTGATCTCGATTGTGAGCTTCGTCTTGATCTTCTCCAAGTTGTTGGCGCGGGATCGCTCATGTTCCGCCATGTCTTCCAGTTCAACAATGCGGGCAGTCAATTTGCGCCTATAATATCAATCTTGCAACAGTCATTTCATTTGTGGTTAACTGGTTAGAACGGAGAAATAAGACATACTTGAGTTCTTCGAACTCTTCCGTCTTGGCCATCAGCTCTCTCTCCAAACGTGTCTTAAGAGCGGCCATATCGGCGTTGAATTTGGCGACCTGGTTGCGAAGATTTCCAGCTTCCTCAGCCTCCTCTTCATATCGAGCTTGCAAATTATCGTAATCCATTTGAAGGCTTGACAATTGAGTCTGGAGGTTCAGACGACTCTATAAGAGAAGGCAAAACACACATTCAGTCATCAGGCATCAAAATAGTACTTAATGTTTTTTACACAATTCAACTTACACGACCATCCTCGTCCATGGCACGTTTGAGATCATCAACTTGGCTCTCAAGTGACGCTTTAGCCTTGGAAAAATTAAGGATTTGAGCTTCGTACTCCTGGTTCACACGGACGAGCTCAAAGTTCTCAGCAGATAGACGCTGTTTGACAGAGTTGGCATCAGCCATCTGGCGTTGAAGATCGTCAGTGAGGGCCTTCAAGCGGCTCAGCTGGTTATCCAAACCCTCGAGTTTACTCTCAGCAGAAGCCTAAATTAAAATTAGGTTAACAGACATATGTTCGACATCCTGAAAGAATTCAAATCGAGTGGACAATAGAAATCACCTTAGCCTTAAGAGCGCCATCGAGCTGTCCAAGAACGTTGTCGATTTCGAGCATAAGTTGGCTCTTGTCCTTCTCAGCCCTTAAATACAAGTAAAGTGTTAGCTCAGAGTAATACCATTCTATTTATTGATCTCCTATGCTAATGAAGGCATACCACACAGTAATAAGTTAAATTAGAGTAGCTAATGCTCGTCCCTAAACAGCTCTTCATTATTAGGTTTACTACTTGTCACCTCTAAAGGATACACTATTCCACTTTTTAGGCGGCAAATCTCCATTTTCAATCGATCTGTTTGCTCGATAGTGGAAAAGTATACATCGTATTCCGTTTATGATAGTTGAGTCAGCAGTTCCGACGGAACTAAAGTATATCGCGTCATGAGGACTATGCCAATCCGTTGGACTAAATGGTCAGATTCCAGATTAGAGACAAACCATTCAATTAGTGATTATAGATAATTACTTTTACCCATCAATAGCAATTTTACAAATTGATCATCGCTGC
Source organism: Hymenolepis microstoma (assembly GCA_000469805.3). NCBI lineage: Eukaryota > Metazoa > Platyhelminthes > Cestoda > Cyclophyllidea > Hymenolepididae > Hymenolepis > Hymenolepis microstoma. The sequence continues at coordinate 30,993,779 of LR215989.1, forward strand.
ATCACCAACTCTAATAATACTATTCTGAGTAGTTTGACTTACTTTCCCTTTTGTTTTTGGAGGTTCTCAACTTCGCTTGAGATCTCAGAGATCATGGTATTGTGCTTGCGACGAAGAGTAACCTCAGCATTCTCAAAAGCAGCGTTGGCATTCTCAAGATCCTTGCGGAGTTTAGCGATCTCAATGTCCTTACGGCGAATAGCATCATTCTAAAAGGGGCAAGAGATATAGAAACTATGGGCTTTTACCACTCATTCACTTGTGCACTGTGATAGTACACAGACAGAAAAAACCTTATCACTATAAAGGAAGAAAGAAAAAACAGGTTGGGAGAAGTTAGCGGAGAGAATGAAGACTGGCAGCTGAAGGATGTGAGCCCTTTGCGTCAGTCGTAAAGTCTATTCCCCTTCTCAAGCTAAGATCTTCACTTAAATTACTAGTATTTCCCAATATGATTTAAGAAAGCGCCTTCTAAAGCTCATCAAGAGTAGAGAGTGATAATATGGGACCTCACTCTTGAGAGACTCAAACTCCTCCGCCCACTATATTAGCCATGATCAAGGAATGTCAGTAGATGTCCCACTCACAAGATGTTTGGCAATGGGAATCAAATCCATGGTATTTGATATGCTAAGTGTGCACGATGGCTAATGCTCCACCAATGCCTATCCAGATGACTAGTCTGCATTAAATTTTATATTATTTTCATCTTAGTGATCAGTCTTCATTCATAAATTGGACATAAGTAATGACAAGCAACGTGTTCATCCTTATTTCATTTTATTAACACGTGGAGACTATTGGTTGATCAATCCTAATGGAAAAGCGATCTCATTGAACTTTACTGTCTTGCTAAGTGTAAAGTTTAAATTTCCAAATGTACTAATGGTACGTTAAAATGGGCGAAAAACCTTTTCCGATTCAATACAAAAACAAAATAAATATGAGAAATCAACAACTAATCTTAAAACAAATAGAATAATGTAGATATGTAAATTCGCAGGCTGAAACCATTAATTCGTCTAACTTATTTACTTTCAGGCCTCAAGAATTGCTAATTGTTAGTGTCAACAAGGAATATTAGTGTTTAATTTGAATTCATAAACCATATTTTTCACTTTATCTGAGGTCTGATTTGAGACTTCACAACATTTTAAAATGTGTAGATAAAAACAATTCTCGATTTTTAAGATATGTAAACTTACGACTTGAGATGATGATCCGCTCATTTCATCAAGGCGATCGGCCATAGTTTCAATTTGAATGCTCATCTCATTGGCATTGCGCTCAGCCTGTAATTAACAAATATAATCAGTAGATTTGCTAAAAAAATGATGGACAAAGCGTTCCGTTGTTACATTTGATAATAGATCTCTGTTCAACCTGCTACTTAGTTAGTTCTGAGCACAAAGGACATGAGCTATCACACAAACTGTTACTTGCACAATTTTGACCCCTGAAGTTCTAGTATGTAAGCCAAAAAGCAGATTCTCGAAGGACTCAGCCTTTTAGTTAAAGACCCACAATCTTCTTCACTTCACTTGTATTGTTCCCTTTTGCACCGGCTATTCTGGCTAGTTAGTCCTTCATAAGTAGAAATTATAAATTATTTTAATTTACCGCGATGACAACAACCAAATCGGATCAGAAATGGAGTTCTCCACTGGTCAACGAGGAAACTAGTCAATAAAACCCCAAACTTGATCCTTTAAGAGTGGTTACTTTATTGGTTCAACACTCCTTTGCCGATACACATTCCGACCATTTGTTAAATGAATAAATTAATCAATTTGATTAAAGCCAAACCAAACATTCAGCTTAACTACAACAGTGAATCTAAACATAACCTCAAAAAGTTGATAACTGCATTTATTTTAAGAGGACTTGACAAATGTTTGCTAAGTGTATGACATTGATTATAAAAGGTAAGCAACAATAAACGATGATGAGGTTATAAATAAATAAATATGAACTTTGTTCTTCAATAAATATACAAGTCAATTAATATCTTACCCTGACACGCGCATCTCTTTCAAGGTCAAGTAGGTCCTCGAGCTCACGTATGCGACCCTAAAAGCAAACAGGAATATTTAAAATAAAGGGTACTAATAAATATTTTTTGTGATTGAATATATTGATCTCCCATCAATCTTAATATGACAATTCTTCGATAATTATCTGATAGAATTTCGAAATAAATTAAACATAAAAAGAAGTTCAATCTTTAAATTTAATTAGATTTCTATTTCCAATGAGATTAGAAGGAGAAATATCGATTGGAAGCATACCTCAAGTCGGGCGGTGCTTGGTGACGTTCCGCGAATAATAGTGCGGCTAAGCTTGATGTGTGATTCAGACATTTCTTCGTCTCTTATAGGTCCCGTTTTGATAGTTATTTAGCGCAAAAGCGTGACAAATTCTCAACCGTATCAAACGAAAATAAAAACAAATGAGCTCAATGTCTCAGCTGTGAGTGCGAACGCAGAGGGATACAAGTCCTTCTTAACAGTAGTAAGCAAGTATTATCAATGTAGAACGAAAGAAACGGTTTGATTCAATGAAGTAAGAATACAAACCGTTGATCTGGAATCAAAAGATGGAGAGAGAGTCCCGTCAGGTGTGTTCAAATTGAACTGTGTATGCACGTCTGTACGTTTGCCTAAAGGCGAACAATCTGCCCTTCAGGTCGTCCAATACCAGTGTTTATCAGAAATCCCCTTTCCACTCTCATTGGTCAGATGCTCTGAAACATAGGCGGTTCTACTACTGATCAATAAAACCGTATGCACTATAGCACTTCCTAACGCGGGCACATTCGCAAACTTGCACGCGTAACACAGAGACGCAATCGATGCCTGGCTCATTTTTCATTGGCCATTCCGCGTGCCGAAGCACACATAGACCCGAATGTACACACACGCGTTCACGAACACGCATAACCAGTAATATTTACAATTTTAAGATGGAATTCCACAGCATCCCCAATAAATGCCAGTTTTTGTGAAAACCAGCACATATATGCATTGACTAAAAATAACGGCCAACCTCAGAAGTGGTCGAGCTAAAGCATAAGTTGTTTCAGAAATCATTCATCCAATCGGTCGCTTGAAATCGAGTTTGAATTAAGCAGACGCAATTAAATATTAATTTTAAATAAGTTTTGTGTAGGTATCTATTTAAAATGGCATTAACAAAGTTTCTATTTAGCGCAAAATTGGATCAATGTTCTTGATTTTCTAATAAGACACACCAGTGTTCACTGAATGTTCCTTCATATTAAATATAATTTTGCGATATCGAATGCTTGGTCTATCTTTATGATTTTGGTGATTCAGCCTCTGGGTGATAAATATGATTACGCTTTCCATCAACTGGTTATTTACGACTGGAGAGGAGAGAGACATTTCCATTATCTAGATTTTAAAATAATTCTAATTAAATAGAAGACTAACCAATAGCTTGTTTACATTATTGATGAGTGTGCTTAGAAAATTTAAAAAATTCCTTCTTGAAAATTGCGATACCACTAGTAGAAAATTTTCCTATTCATTTTATATTGTTTTAAAAAGATAACAAATATTCAATAAATAAAACCAAAAAATTCAAGGTGAATTTACAAATTAAATTTTACCCCGATAAGAGGTCTATTTTCAACTTATATTATACCATAGATAGTATACATACTCAGCAGTTGATTCAATTATAATTGCATACTATACTCTTGGTATCTGGATAATTATTGCAACGAGAATTATATTGAAGTCACCGTACATCATGATCATCCAATTTTTGAACGAAAGTAATTTAATTAATAACTGTTATAGTAGTTCACTAGATTTATACTCTAATAGCCTTGAGCTTCGTATCGATTTTTACTCAATCTTCTATTTTGTTGATTGCCTCACCCTCAACCTTCAAATTTTTTACTGATTTTCCACTCAAATTAACGTCTGTAATTTTAGGCTGAAAAATTAAGTCAGATTTCGGCTCAACAAGTAAGCGGATGTAGACATTTTCATTTATATCCAATGCAAATGCTTATCAAGGTGACTCGATCTCAATTTCGAAATATGAAAATGGAACCCGTAAAGCCATAAAAGAGGAAAAAACCTAACTAAGGCCAATGATTGACAAGTTAGGGCCTCCTATACAATTAAACTGATGACTGAAACTTCAAAGTAATTATCAAGTCCACAAAGTCATTTAATCTAGCTTTGAAGCATACATTGAAAGCATTTTGTCTTCTGTATTTGTATTTACTGTGTCTAAGGAGTAAATGTTCAATTTAAAGTCTGTATTTTGACACTGGTATACCCTTAAGTAATCAATTATCTGACGACCATTTTGCAAGAAAATTCAATTCAATTCCAGCAGTGAAGGAAAATTCCCATAAAATCCGACTGGCACTCCGCATAAATTGTACTTGAAATTTTAGTCGAATTGTTATACATTTTTCATAAATTATAATATGTATTATGCCACTAAGTTTGAATAGGTACACCGGAAGACAAAATTCTATGCACATCTTAGTAGCTTTAACATGTGTGAACAATGCTGAAACTTTTTATCCTACAAAAATGTAATCTTGCCTAAAGAATATATTTACTGATCTAACAATGAAAGTATTCGATTGCGATCAATAGTCACAGCTGGAATAGCACATTCTTCAAAAATACCGTTAAAAAAGAAAACTTCGCTGATTTTTTTTCAACTGAAACAGCAATAAAGTATTTATTACTAAGGAGATTTGAGCTCCAAAATACCTTTCACATGCGTATTCGGCTCAATTTTGAAATAAATTCATTAGCAATAAAACCATCCACATTTTTATGGCTACTAAATGCAAAACAGACAAAGAATAACGGTGATCTTTTGAGGTCGATCTTTAAGCTCATATTACTTTATAATAAACAGACAGTAATCTAGGAAAGCCCAAAGTGCAGTTGATATTGTCCTACGTGTCAGTGATTGCATACTAACAAATTTAAGTGTCGTTTTACCAGAAGAGTTGATTGAACATACAACGAAGTAACGGAGTATTCCCTTAGTTGACTGAATGCTTATTAATAATTGTAAAAGTAGTATTTTCCTTGGTTTAAACAACGTTTTCGGCAAAATATCGACAGCCTGATAACTGCTATTTTGAAATGAATAATTCCCTGACACAGTATTAACATTGATTTGACGGAAGGGACTTGAAGGCTACCGTTAAGGAGTATTGTCACTAACCTCTCATACAGGGAACATTGAGAGTTAAATGCAAAATTAAGGAACATTAATTTTGTAACTCTTTAACAAATTAACACCTTTCAGTAAAACTTTGTGTGCATCCACGTTAGACAAAAATTTGTTAAAATTCGCCATTTTATCAAAGAAAACGAAATGCAAAGAAAAGGGAAGGGAAATTTAGCCCCGAAGAAACTTGTTTAACAATTTTTCACGTACTAGTTAAGGTAGGTTATTTTCCATATTTGTTACATAAAGAGACAGACGTGCAGTAATTCTGACAATCTCGGCCAAAGACGGGGTTACCGGATGGATCAGAGTGGGATGAATGTGTGCGTGTGGGTGGGGGGAGGGGGGGGGGGGTTGGGGAAGAAGAGGTTGGAAAGTATAGTGTCACATGCGAGGAAGGTACTTTTGGGCCTAGCTGCATGTCCTCGAGAGGCACTTTAAATCTCCTTCATATTCGAATTGGCGAGCTGGGGTCAGAGCTTAACTGATTAATAAACATGCCAGATACAACTGCACCCAGGATAAATTTAAGGTACGGCTTGAAATTCAAGACCGCAATTGATAATTGTAGGATAAAAGTGCTGCATAAAGCAGGCAATGGTTAAATTTACCAATTTAAGAAACCCTTGACTTGATTATATTAAAATTTCACAGATGAAATAAGATGCGTAAAACGGGGCTACTGCAGTAATATATAAAGGTTTCTCAACTGTTCCCATTCACAGACAAACATAGTTTTAGAAAAATTCTATTGTAACAAAGCGTGAGCTATAACGGAGACTTTCAATTATTACTATATTCATGCAGCGAATTCGACTTCCTGGTATATTTTTTTGGGGAAAGAGAGTTTGAAGATTCATGTTTTCGATACCTGGAAAAGTGAGTTTTGACGTCGACAGTTCTGAATTAAGCATACCACATTATTAACGTCCCGATAAGGGTATTTCAGAAATATAAATAGGCATTAAAAATGGGCAAATAAAGGTAATTTTTTATCTAATGTCCTCAAGATTAGCTTCAATTTTTCATCCGTCGAAATAAATGCGACTGATATTATAAGTTGTCATGAGATAATTTCGAATACAATGAATTAAAGGGTGTGGGGCACGTCATCGCGTGAGCACACAGCGTGGCTTGAAGGTGAAGCCGTTCAACTTCGCGTACGAATTGAGTGCAGAGAGGACACAGTGAATAGCCAATCAAAAGCCCTCGCTTGTTTTATTTAATCCGCCATGTTGCATGACTAGCTCCCTCTCTGTTCACGCTCCACGCCATGCATGTCTAGAATAAACGTGTCGCTCTAATACGTCTGTTTTCCTCCCGGGGGTCTTACGAACTAGGAGAATCTGTCATAGATGTTTCTGAGTACAGTCAGGTTTAGTTAGGTAGCTGATCCGCTACAAGGGTTTTGAAACTATACTAGGTCATCCGCGAAATTCACTTAAAATCCCCCACCACAATAACTCGTGGCTGAATATAAACTAGTGGAGATCCAAAAGCAGGTACAGTTTGGACAAAATTAGATCACCTTAGTAAAACAATAGAGTAAGCGGTAAAATTGAGTCAATCATATCATTACTTTTGGGTCATTGAAATAAATTAGTGAAATTACTTTGCAAATGAAAAAAAAACCATATACTATCAATGCAAACTTTGAGCCCATTTGTAAACTGAAACACCAAAACTCATAAGAGTTTTAAAATTCTTACGCGCCATTTACGAATTATGTGAATAAAAAGAAAATTCATATTTAGGAACTATTGTTCCTTGGAGAGGAATGGTATTTTCGACTACAAACATAATTTAGAAGAGGCATATTTCCAAAATTAGTAGCTAAGACAAATTGCACCAAAAGTCGTAAGGCTATTTTTTTCAAGTCATGAATTCCAATGATTCCATAAAGAAAGGCAAGATTTGCCACTCTTGTTCCTAAATATTCTACCAAGAAGGAGTTCAAGTGAGGATGAGCGACGAAATGAAGGCTGTATTTAAATTGAGTAGAGCATATCTAAGTAGTAATTAGCAGGAATTAATTGAGAATATATCAATGTGCTATCAACTAACCATGGATTAGCCCGTGTCTTCATTGGCTCATTCCTACCGAGTTACTCTGCTTAATAATCATCCGTGGAGATATATTTCTACCTCATGGGTTGATCAATCATATTTGAAGCTCATTCACATTTTGCCGAAACATTCTTTCCGACATCATGTGTCATACAATTACTATTTACTGCACAAACCCATGACACCTAGATGCTTAATTGGAGAAGTGTTTAGAGCACCAAAAGGCGAAATGAAAATAGGTTAAAGTGCATATTAAATTCTTTTTTTGGGAAAACACAGTGACATATTTTACAAATCTAAACTAGTTTGAGTTCAGGTTTAGCTAATTACTCTCTTGAATTAAATTAGGGTGTTTAAGCTGGCTCAACGAGAAACGTAAATGGTTTATATGAATATAAAGAGTCTGCGGAAAATTGAAGAGATGTCTTTGCCATTAATTCAGCGAAAGAAAATTATTATCATTGCACATATTCTGTGTGGTCCATATATCTGGTGATATCAAATAAACGCAATTCTGCCAGGAATCGCACCAATAATTTTCAATTTTTCATGAAAATGAGGAAATTAGATAAATAAGAACTAAATTTAAATTATTATTTGGTCCAAACTCATGGAGTCCTTTGACGAATAATGGGTGAAAGGGAACATCCAAGTGTGCCAACAATTATTTCCTCGATATTTTTGCTGGTGATATGTGAACAATGGAAAGTCATCAAATTGGTTCCTTCTTCTCCTACACTTTATAATTGCTTTTGTCAATCATCAATTGCGTATTCAATAGAGAAATTCAGTAATTGAAAACGACATGTTTATGCGTGTACATATTTATCAATCAATATAAATTAATGATGTTTCTCATTAAGAAGTAACTTAATAGACTGGCGAGAGAGAAAGAGAATGAAGTAATAATAATCGAACCAAAACTGAGTTAAGCAGGAGTCCTTAGATGTCTATTGTGCTGAGGAGGGCGTGAAAAGAGAAATAAATGTCACAAACGATAATTATATACAATTTTTAAAATTTCGGTGGCTTACTATGAGTAACCAATTGATAAGAGCTTCTAAGGACTGCGGGAGCATTAAACTTATCTGCCCAAAAGAGGCCTCTCTTCAATTTTTTTAGCAATAATATAATTGCGGACATCAGGCAACTTTAATGTCGTGTTATTCACTGGTACAATAAAAGCAATCACCTTTGCTGAAAGCGGGAGAAAATTCACAACAAGATTGAGGCATTGTTGCAGACACTCCGCGAAATATCCTCTGAAATGTCAGGCTGCGCTGGCAAATGCACAAGACTCGAACAATGCAAAATACGGATGCCTTGTTTCGTGTTATTTTCATGATCAAGTTGCTTGCTGTTCAATTATAAAGCATTTGATTGCACGACAAAATGATATGCAGTATGAGATATGCGTTTGGATTTTAATTAAACGATAATTTAATGAAAAATTTTACAAATTTATCGGTTGTTATTTTATTTGATGTCCAATGGATTGTTTTCCTATTTCGTAAACGCCCATTTAACACTAACAATTAGTACGTAAATTTTCAAAGTAAAATGACTTTAGGATTATTTAAATAAATAAACGAAATTGCAATAAAATGAAAATATTTTCTGATGTTATTATTCACTGACCTCAACCTCCCTTGCTTTGAATTTATGCGAATGAAAAAAAAACAAATTCCCTACGCTGTTAATTTAGCAGAAAATGTTAGTGCTAGAATTACCACACGTGGAAAAAGTGAAAATTTTGGTTAGACCGCTTTCTGTCTTCATTCTGTAAAAGAATCAATTAACAGATTAATACTAGAAATAGTAATGGTGGCAAAAGCGAAGGTTGTGTAAAGTTGATAGAAACCCAATGGCATTGTATACACCTAAGGGCAGAAGCGGGACGAATATATCACTTTTATATACGAATGAATAAGTAAGAGCGCAGCAGTAAAGAGACTAAAATTTCAAACCTGAAAGAACCTATTTTGATGACAACGAGACCTGAAATAACCAAATATATTAATATTAATTTGTCCTACGTAAATAAAAGAAGTAAGTAATAAACACGATTGTTCGTTATAAGTGCCACTTCGGAATAGTTTAATTTATTTAGAAGAGTTTAATTTAATCAAACCCCTTCGCATTTGGAAGTTATGCGACTGCTGAATAGCTATTGCCATTGTCGATAAACAAATAAATATCGTACATTCAACAAAAGACTTTAAAGATGTGATACGGCACATTGAGATCACATATAGAGGTACTAATTCTCTCCTAGATGGGTTATTCATTGTTTACACCATGATAGTGGGTTTATGAGAGATCAATACATAGGAATTTCATTGATTTGGTTGACCCTAAAAAATTATTTAAACATGTTTATGATTATTAGTAGAGTGAATATTCTATAAAATATGATCTGAATGTAAAGCAATTGACTGCTTTTCTTTTCTTTAAGTTATTGTACTGAATATGAGTTAAGCAGTGATAAGTTAACAATATTACAAGTGTATTAGTTACTTAAATATGATAGACACAAAATAAGTGGTACTTCAAAGGTCACGAATACCTAGATACTATATCATAACTTGACTTTTGTAAATTTTCTTGAAGATCTAATTACTTATTTAATGATGAGATAGGCGTGACTAATGCAGAATCAATGACCTATACCAATGCGATCAATCAATGGTCAATTCCAGTACACGGTTTTCCGACCAATCAATGATCCAAGTTATATGAGGTCATCGTATCATAAAGTGTATATAATGACTAAGTTCCACGTAATACATACACACCACACAACACGCCATACTAAATAAACGTATCCACGGTATACGTCTATTTCTTCTATTCTGGGAGACTTAACAACTAGGAGAAATAGTCGCTGAGGTTTCTGAGAACAGTCAAGGTTTATTAAGGTAGCTAATCCGCTACAAGTTTTTCGGTATAATTATATTAGGTTTGAATTTCTTTTGATCAAAACATGTCAGAACACACATTTATTGCTTCCTTTAAACGAATTAATCAATGGACAATTTATGGAATTTATTTTGTTGTAGTTCTAAATCGAGTACCTCAAGATAAATAAATAAAGAATTATTAAAGAGTAGCAACAAATACCTAAGTGTTAGAGTTTTCGAATGAATTTGTTAGTTTTTTACTGCTAATTAATCAACTTAAATAGAAAAGCCCTTAATTAAATTTACTACTTATTTTTGTGGAGTGAGCAAACTTTCATCGCTGAACAAGCGAATCTCATACGCACTGAGGCTGACTCGAGAGTGCGGCCCTGCTACTTGTCGCGTAGGGAGCAAGTGTGATCGTGAGAAGTGTAGATTCCTCTCAGCCAGCCGCCAATCAACAGTCCTGCATGGTTTAGCCAACCCTTCATTGTACTTTAAAGACTAAACTCTTTGACAAACATACACAGCCCAAGTAAACGTATTCCATGCCTAGTCCTGGGTGTTTTCACAAGCAGGGACATCTTTCCATAGAGATTATTGAGCACTAATCAAGGCTTATTAGTGTGGCGATCCGCTGCACATTTAATGCTTTACAAAATTTATCAAGATCTGTCTAAAATCTCCAAATGGAGACTTCTGAGAACTGGAGACTGTTATGAGAGTTATGCAATATTACTCTTTCTAGTAAATAGTTCATATTAATTACTCTTACGGCACCCGTTGGCAAGGAAAGAATTTGGAGGTCCCCACAATACATTACTGGAGACGATTTAATAAATTCATCTCAATTCTACTGATTCCCATATTCTCAAAAAAGGTATTTTAGTATTTATTTAGTTATTTTTGCCACGTTTTGGCAAATTCCTTTTATACAAGTGGTGTTTACGTGACGGTAAGTGAATGAAATTTTAAAGTAAAAATAGGCTTTACATTACTTGGGACACTTTTGCGCACTATTAAGTCGAATTCACAAATAAATTTACGTAGAAAAATCCAATTAAACCTATTAAAATTATTTTTGGTGACATTTTCTTAGTTCTTTCTAATTGTCTGTAGCCACCTCAGTGACCAATTATTTCAAATTGCTCCTCTAATGCTAAACGATGCTCGAAAGAAGCAAATAATGTAATTTTCGTTAATAGTTTAAAGGGAAAACGTGGTGTCACTGGAGTGCCAAGCAGTAAGCTTCCATTATTTTCATCTTCCCACACCTTCATCTTAACAACTGACAATAAATAATTTATATTATTTATCGATTATATAAAGTGGAACTCGCAAGTGTAATTTAATGTTAACCGAATGGCAGGTTTGAATAACCTAGACTACAAATTATTTGCATTTCTAAAACCATAGCCTGAGCTTTTGAGTAGTGAAAATTTCACAATATCAACAGAAATCACAAAATCTAATGTATGGGGAAGCAGAAAAGGTAGATCTCACCAGCCAATTAAAAGAAAAACAAATTTAAATGGAGATTATTTCCACTCTGGAGATTTCCTTTGTTAGCAAGCAAGGAAGCCTTTTTCCTTTTCTTCAAGTTCAAAATGAAGAAATAGATAATTCCACATTTTTCTAATTTCGATTTGTACTATTTTTATGTTTAACATTGAAAATTTCATTATATTGATTAATTAAATAATGATGTTTGACAATTGTGAGAATGGGGACTTGAAATTAAAACTAGTAATACTTTTCCCTTAGAGCACTTAAGTAATTCCGTTTTGATTCCTTGAGCAATTTTTCAGAACCAAACAAATTTGGGTACTGAATTTACCCGGAGCTTCTGCTTAGTGAGTAGTTATTGCCTTGCCATTGAAGAAGAACTGGGCAAATTTATTAGATTTACTTAAACGAAAGATTGCTCAAAATGCTTGAAATGTAACGACGTTTTAAGCTAATAATTTTAAGGAGGATGGAAAAGAGTCAATTTTTTGGACTTCAAACTTGAAGCGTAGATTTCGTATTGCTTTGGCTGGGACACTTAAGAGGACGATTATTTGGAGGTAGATTTCCACGACCAATGAATGAAACTTGTAGTAGATGCTATTTTTTAACTATTAAATTTTGACAATATTTGTAATTCCTTAAGGGCAAAATGTCATACGAAATATCAAATGTATCTGACTGCAGAATAGACTTGCCCCCAAGTTAACTACATTAAAAAATAGGATGTTGATGACAATCCTATTTTTGCAGTTGGATTTTTATAAATTGCTGTATCTTTTGCGACTGATTCTAGCATCTACCGAGGTGGGCAGAAATCTCTTTAAAAAATTGAAACTTGCATGCCCTGTGCGTATTCACTTACAACGGCTAGCCAATTTAGCAAAAAGTATCAATGATTTATTGCGCCATACCAATTTAATATAAGAGGATTATTTTAAAATGCAAGCTTTTTCACAGGATGAAAAAGCAGCCCCAATACTTGTTTGACGAGTGAGTGAAAGATATATATAAGTACATATAGTTCTTGGTGTTTTGTCTTTGACAGTGCCTTAATAATAAATTTAGTATAACACATTTTAGGCAATATTCAATGCAGTATGTGTTGTCAGAATACTTACAACGTTGAAATTACATTTGCACAAATTAAGGTCTACAAAATGGGTGATAAGATTAACGACAAAAAGTGAAACAAAAGAGATTTTTAATCAAAGGATATTATTTTAATATACAGAGTTGCGAAATGTTCTACTATGCGCTGAACGAAAGATCAAATAGGCGTGTAAAATGTGGTATAGTTGCTAGCATCTGAAATCGTTGATTTACTCACTTTATCAAAGGGGATTTTATTCATTTTCCAACATCCAAGGTTTTAAAGCTCAACTATAACGGCACAATCCATGAATTTCTGAAAGAGCCATGTCCATGAAGTTCAGATGAATGATTGATCATGACATTTTGATTCGTCTGTAAGTTCTTACAGGGAGAAAGAGGTCAAGGAGCATAGCTAATAAATTTTGGTAAATAAAACTTTTACCAAACCTTAGCAATTAATTATACGCTAGCAAATAATTTAAAGCATTTCACTTTTCTTTAGTTATTTTAAAAACTGTTACAAAATAATTTGAGTAAATTGATTCACATTGTACTAATTGATTAATATGCGTTTTACAAATTAGGCATCGATTTAATCCGGTGGTCAAAGTGGTGAAGATGGAATTTAAAATTTTGTACACTCACAAATTGAGACTTTTCAATGTATACCTCTTAAAATATAAGTGAGTTGAATCACTATTAGAACTTAAAAAAGACCTTTCTTTTGCCTGGTTAACTCGCCGAATCCTAGAAACACATCTTTTTAAGATGTCAAAAGAACATGACTGTCCGATGCAGGCTAAATGCCCATGAAATGTAATAAATATAAGTGCAAATTCAATGGACGACACATTAGACTTACCGCTACAATCTGTGAGATCGGCTCTTGCATTGCACTCATATTTTCTTAAGTCTTTGTGACTAATTTTTTGATGATTTTAATTTTCTGAGGAATTATTTTAAATATAATATTAGGTATTAATTGAATAAAATTATAAAAACCTTATAGGAAAAAAAACCTGTCACAAAAATTACGGAAGTAATGCTGGTCCACTGTGTCCCAACATATAACCTCAGACGTTTCTGCTTGGATCGATATATTCGACCCATACTCACAGAATCAATTTGCTGGAAATCTTCTGCGTCAACAGACTCTGGACGTTCAATTCCCATAGACTATTTTGCTAATACATGGTAGTCTGATCCTTGACACATCATTGACGTTTATACCTACCATTGCGCAAAATCGAAACTTTCTTTAATATTTTTGAAATAACACCACAAGGAATTCTTTACTAGTATTTCATGCATTTCTTTTAGGATAAAAAATTTGACTTAACTTTTTGCTGTTATAATGTTACTTGTAAATCGCACGTATGATATCCCATTAAATCGTGAATATGATAGCCGTCGAATTAGCCTATATTTGCCACATTGAACCCAAAAGTCTAAAAATATGCTATTTGTTCAATAACATAAGTTATTTCCTTTTTTATCGTTCGTCCAGCCCGCCCACGTGTATCACTCAGTCATTTAGATCTACATTTTCAAGAATGTGTTCATTGGCAAGGCGTGGTACGGTATGCTACAGCCCCACCCTGATTTTCCCATCTGTTAGGGGCGCTTGCGCGAGCCCAGAGCGGGATTTAAGAAAGAGGCCGGACGAGCCAATTACCATAAATGGTAATCTCGGATTGGTTTTGGAGAATGGTGCGTGGTGATACGGGCGTGTGTGTGCACAAGTTCGACGATGTGCACCCAAGAATAAATTCTCCATCTGAACAATGGAATTAGACAATGGAGGGTGGAATATAAAAATAATCAATTCTCACTATGCCACTTAATGCCAAGTAGCCAAAATTCCAATAGCATTAATTCTCCGAAATATTTTTTTAGTAAATATGATAATCGTTTTTAAAAAAATACTTCAATTGTCCACTTTTAAAATTAATATCCCTGTAAAAAGCTGAAAGGGCAGGATTTTTAATACTACTTATCAGAAGGTGAAAACATCTGTCAATCTCAATTTCATGAGATCGATATTCATCGGCATGCAACAGACAATGCGAAAGACCAATCAGAGTGGTTATTTCTTTGCAAAACTTAAGAGAGAGAGTTTCTTATCAAAGCATCATTGAGGTTTTTTTCAGTGCTCCCAAGGTCAGTAAAGTTCCTGCAATTGCATTGAGAGGTTTTTATTTAACATAGAATGAGAACGCCATTTACTACGTAATATAAATAAAAATATCTTTTAAAGACCTAATCGATAGGACTTAAATGATAATAACATCAACAGGCTATTCCTAATCTTCGGCAAACCTTTTATGTAAAACTCCACTAAAGGGGTTTGATGTGGTTTTAGGAATTGCGGTCGAAAGGTTAAATAAATTTTTTTTTTTTAAAATAAAATTTTTTTACGCTATAGATCTAAAAAAATAAGGACCTATATTTATTCTATATTTTCAATAGAAAACCAGTTCATGTGAATTTTCCTGATCAGATCAGGTATAGACATATTATAGTTCGGCGTCTGTAATTGTATCTTCTTACAAGAGGAACTCTTAACGGTTTTTCTAAAAGGCATTATGAAGTTTACTCCATTTAGGTGAATAAGCTAAGAATGACCTTTGGTGTTAATTTGAACTAATTCGATAATTACCAAATTGTACTCGTGAATTTACTTCCTATTCGGCCTATGCAATCCCGACCATGATTGGCTGAATCGCTTCTACGATGTATGTTAGATTAAACGGCTAAGCGCAAATACGGAATGACTATGGTCTAATACCGTAGTTACTTAGCTATCTTTTCCAAGGTGTTAAAGTCTAAAAGTCAGAACAGCTGCCAAATTTGGTTAGTTTTGGAGAAATAAAATGAACTCGGTAACGTTTGCATGCTTACCTCAGTATACTAACAGGCAGAATTTATAAATCATACTTTAAAAAGCAGATTTATTTGGCAAAATGAATATTGAAATGTCTCTTAATCTAAGTGATTGTCACGGTTTTTATCTGTTGAAAAGTACTTTAAATTCCCAAGCTGTTTAAGTGCGACGTATGAGTTTTATATAACTTTTGTTGGTAGATAAAATTAGTCCTTTCTTTATCTGCGTTAATATATAATTAGCATTACAAGGTCAAAAGCATTCCAGTAAAGAATTTGACCTTTCTTCATTCATTTAAAGGTTAATTTTATTTTGAATAAATATTTCTCTATCTTCATTTGCTGAGTTATTTATGGTAAGTAAAATGTCAAATGCCTGTTAAATTCTTCCTAATTTAATGAAAGTTCGCTTGAAAAGCTTACAAGTGAAAAAATGCGGCAAAATATAAATAATTTATTTCCTTGGGAAAAGCGATGAATTTAAGTTGATAATTAGGCCGAAAGTTAAGATATTCCTTTCCGTTAGCCAAACTTAAACGAAGGAAAGGATCCCGAGATTAGGTACCCTACCTCAACGGTGCAGACGTATGGGGTGGAATACATTTGTTTGGGCTGTGTATTTGTCACAGAACGTAGTCATTAAAATACAATGAGGAATTTGTTAAACAGTGCAGGGACTATTGATTGGTGGTTGGCTTAGGGGTCTCTGTGCTCACTTCTGCTCATGGTCCTTACGCGACAAGTAGCACGGAATCACCTCGAGTCTGTCTGGGTGCGCATGAGATTTCTTTGTTCAGCCTTGATAACGTTGTGCTAACGTTTACCCTATATCAATAAAAATATTATAAATTATGCTTAATTAAAAGCAGTGTTAGTTAGGAGCCGATTTCTTTCAGGAAAGATTCCAGAATTATAGAAATCAGCGCGATTACAAAGAAAGTTCAACCTCTGGATTAATTTTCTGGTCCCGTTGGAGCAAATGTCTAAATTACAACATATATTAAAGTAATTTTAGATGCGAGAGAACTTCCAATTATTCAGTTCTTTCCACATACTTTTTCTCTTGCATAACTTGTCATAATAATCTAATGACAAATCAACTTCCGAGCATAAATTTATGGCTGATTTGGCCTATTTGCATTTTAAAGTTATTTATAGTTGGCATAATTTAAATGTTTTCAACATAATCGATTATCAAAATTTTTTAATAGAATAAAATGCAGACGCTTCCTCCAGGAACATAACAAGGGTAAAATAAAATATGAATAAAATGCTCTTTTGCGGATTTTCAAAATGCAAATTTATGGAAAAATAGCAATTTAATAATTGTATCTTAAATAGTTGGAGTTTTTTAAAATTTCTTGTCACAATTTGACATTTATATTTTGTACTTACTTCCTTTATTCAAATAATTTCCAATAACATTGATTGGTAGCAATCTCTATCATCAACTAATTTCATTGCAAAATTGACTCCACCCAATTTGATAGTCTGTTGCCTTCTACCATTTAAATGCACTTGACGTACCTATTAGAAAAGTGCATAGGAAAATCAATCAAAAATGGCAAATGCATAGCCTTTGAAATAGATGTCTTTCAGACGTCAACCAGATATAGTCTGGTGTGTTATCTAATGACTGAATTAGGTTGCAAAGAGTTGTAAGAAATCTAGATCTTTAAGGCATTCTACTGAAGCCAGATTTTAGTTAAAGTGTGAATCTTTTGGTGTTTACATTGAATTAAATCTATTCGCATACAACGACATTTGTGTGGAGAAATTTTCATATAGTCGCAATCCTAAGAACTAAGGTACTACTTAATTTGCTTTAGAATTTGCAATTTAACATTTCCAAAAGAATACGTAGTGACTATTCCCTTTTTTGCGTGTTGTAGATAGCTGTATGTCACTTTATTGCAATTGAAACAAATTTTATCATTTTATTTCGTGAAATACTTATTAAAACAAACATTCGTGCAGTGACACAATCGGAATACAGATGGCAAATGCAAGAATTCAGTGTATTAATTTTGATTTGTAAAGAATTATTGGGCTGTCAACATTTTATTATAATAATTCTAAACGCATCCCTGAAGTGACTTGGATGCTGTTTAACTTATGCATATCTATATCAATTAAAATTCATCTCTTTTTCGTTTAAAAGCGTATTCTTGTAATTTAAAAACGATGAGAGGTGGAGTAAATTTCACGATTCAGAGCATTAAATAAATGCCATGGAGGAAAAAGAGAGAGAGAGAGAGAGAGAGGGCGAGAAGCGCTTGTGCAAACATGAATCAGAAATTTCAGTGGAGATGTGAAAAGAGGTAGCTTTAATGGATGTCCTGTGTAGGCTTCACGCTTAAAGGGCAAGCCTACGTGACCGGAAGCATTGGGGCTCTATAATGGGATAGAGGCTAAAGCATTTTGAAGAAACAAGTTATTAGGAAGCAAAAGGTGCCCTGGCGGGTGATAATTTTATCCATTTCCGACGATCAGTCTAAGACTAAATGATGAATGGACTGCACCCAATTAATGTCTATGTTATTTTAGGTATATTTAAAATAGTGGGGTTTATACCATTCTGTCATATTATTTGCCACAATCAGAAATTAGTGGCAGGAATAAACAATTATCCCAAACAAATTCAATTCAAGGTCATAATATTATGGCGGCAACTGATGATACTTCTGATTATGTCCACAAGAGAGCTCTAGAAAACACCGCAGTGTGTTATGAAATTATTAGGCGCACAATAAAACACACGAATCGAGAATAAAAGAAGTAGCACAACTTTTCACATTCTTCCACCCATATCAAATTCAACTTAACTCCCTTTACGTTGTCCATGGTTCAAAGAGTTGTTCCCATTCCTCTTGGTTGGATGTCTATCCATGATTTATATTGGATTTTCTTAACGCATGCAGTGCCAACTTACTAAATAAAGTATAATAGGCAAATAATAATTGAACTCGATATCGATTTTTAAATCGAGAACTTCAACTTCTAATTTTTTTACATGAAAGATAGCTGTTTATTAAAAGTCTCAAGAGTTTGCTAATGGTATATTTTTAGAAGGGAAAGATAAGCAAATTTAAAAAGTTTCCGACATTTTATTTAAGTCTTAATCCGCAAATTTATTTGAGAAATCTGGGACGGTACTTCACATTTAGAATCATTTAATAGGATAACATTTTATTTCGCTTTGTCGATATTCCCCCCTTTTTTTGTTAATTAATCAAAACGCCTGCTTTTTCTTTGTAGGCATAAATTCTGTAAAAAATATTGATTTACTTAAATAAATAAGTAGAGCTCATGTTTTAACTTCACTTTAGCATAGTCACAGTTTAGTGACAAAATATTGACATTGGTTTTTTTCTTGACGTAGCTACACTTCCCTATTCACTAAATCGAAACTTCGAGGAAAGTAAGTAAACAAATACCTGATAGAAATTATTGCTCTGAATTAATGAGTAATATTAATTGATATTACTCATTGTTATAATTTTATAGGATGATGCTAACTGAAAAGTGAAAAAACCATAGACCTTTCTGCAAACGAAGATAGAAAGAAGCATATGCCATGTATTCGAATTATTGTTTCATAAATCTGTGCAGGCTTTGTAAAATGTCACCAAAAATGCAAGTGACTGAAAGTTCCCTCTCATTGAATAACAGTTAAATGAAGTCAGACTGTTTCTTAAGGGATATAGAAACTGCAACCTTTTCTCAATGTTCCTTTTTAAACATCTTGAACGTGAGGGGGACTGGAGGGCCCCTTAGTAATTGTCGAATTTTAAGAAAAAATCTCTCATCACTCGTTTATCAGGTGCAACAGTAAGAGCTTTACATCTAGGAGTTCAGACGAGTAGAAAAAACGAATTTAATGAGCTAGATAATCAACAGAAGAGCCATCCCAAGAAATAAATAGAGAACGTCACGAGATAAGAGCGCCAACCTTCAAATAAAAAATCGTAAGTGCTGCAGAACACCAAGTATTGGATTCCGACAGTTTTGGTTAACCGTTCATTGTAAATTTTAGGCTCTAGTGCTCGATTCTAATGCAGTAAATAGGGCAATAGAAAAATGACAAGTGGCCACAAATTACCATCCGTCGACATTTTCAGCAGAGTCACGTATTTCATTTAAAAAATTGCATTGAAACAATTCCAAAGCGGTAGCGTTTAAAAAGACCTAAACGTGAGTAATAGTATTCAGTATTGTGTAGTATTTTACGGTTACATGCAGCTGTATCATGTCGAATGAGAATGCGAATATCATTGCCTTTCATATACCAAGGCAAAATTCATATGGTACGTAACCAAAACGTGAATTTCCCGGTACTTTGTTTTAGAAATTGCGCATTTTGGTGTGTTCTAGGACTTATCAACACTTCTGACCTTAGGAAAACATCCCTCTTTTGAAGTCTATCTCATTCGCTGAACGGTTTAAAGATTTGTTGTGATATATTATAATGTACACCTACTCAGATGAAAACACAGAACACAGTTTAGTTTGGTGCTAAACCGACTTCATTCATGACTTTGAAGATATAGTCATAGAAACAATTATAGCGGTCTTGAAATTGCACACATTAAATTGTCAAAATGCTATTACATATGTTAAACTCCTGATAAAGGTTTTAAAAAAATTATGATACTATCGTCTAAGTCAGTTGGCGCCTTACTTTTCATCTAGGGAATTGTGAGGTTTGCATTTTGTCCATAACGTCATCTTCTAACACTGTGTCTTAAAGACAATTTTTTAAATTATTCTTTAATTTTTATTCTTCCCCCAAGGGTGAGGTTTTTAGATGTAAAACTGCAGTAAATAAACGACAGAATTGAATGGATTTGCGACTTTGCCAACAAGTTTATAAGGGAAGATCTTAAATTTAAAATCAATTGCAATTTTAAATTGAGTTTATCTGAAGTGGCACATTTCTAATTCGTCGAAATTCAAAATATGTAAATGTATCATGAGGCGCAAAGACTGTGCGTTTTGTTATTTTATTAATAAACTTTAACTGTGAAAAAAAGCATTAAATAACTTCTCAAAGAATAATATCAACATTACATTTCAATATTCCTCAAACTCGCCAATCATGATAAACTTCCATGAGAATTATGTTTTGAAAAAGTGAAAATCAATATTTTTTGAAAAAAGTTGTCCAACAAAACTGCTACAATGAGAACATTTTTATTACCGAGTTTGTGATGCTGTACTATGTTATCAGCAAATCCGTAATACAGTGCGATGTGGATTATGGATTCTGCTTGAGGAGAGCAGTCGCAATTTCCTATCAGTTGAATTATATTGTAGTTTCATTAAGAAATTAACAGATTTTTCTTTGAATTATACAAAATGATATCTCAACTAGAAAATGACTTATAGGAAGGAAAAACGCCCAAGTTTTCCAACTTTGTACAATATCTCAATGTAAATAAATTTAAAATAAAGTGATAATTCATTAGCATTCATTTTCACATACTGCTGTGGAATTTTTCCATCACCTCTGATTTTGAATAAACTATGCCTAATCGTCTTTTAACTAATATTACCATAGTTAAAAAATTCAAAAACTACATTTAAAAACGGTTGGAGAATGCCGTGTGCTTTGTGCTATTGCCAGTATTTTCGAAAGGTAAATTTCCTTATTTAAAGTTATCCCATAATTCAGAGTCAGGTGATGAATTAACGCACAATTTAGAGTAATAGGTGAATTTTCAGATTCGGTTTCTTAAGTCATTAGCACAATTTTACCTACCTTTATGGTGTTTTATTTTCTTGATTTAATTTACGTGACATCTTGACAATCACAACTTCTTCATTCGCGCGTGAAAGTCGTTCTGCTGTTTAGGTTTCCACGCCGGTCCTAACTAACCACTTTCAATATTTAGTAAATAACTTTAAACTATCAACTCTCTTACTTATGTATTTGAGTTTTTTCATAATATACTAAGGTGAAAAAATGTGAAATTTAAATCTTGTCTGATTATATTAATTTAAAACGGCTGAATTATACAGTAAGAAGTATTTTAACAAATACACATATATGAGAAAAATGCATTAACTAAAACGCACAATCAGAACGCACTGTCTTCAAAATTTCGTTTAAAGGCACGATGCGTTTAATAGTCTCATTCTCCCGAAAAGGACTTCTTATAAATTATTCATACAAAGCTATTTGGAAAGGGAGGGTACAAAACGAAATTCACTCTTCCAACCAAAAGGAAATTGAATGCTCAAATTAATCTTCCATGTTAACCATCCGACCTAACTTAGGTTCAAAACGTATTTGGTAATTATACGTATTGTAAGCATTATTACTAACAAATGATTGTTAATTAATTGTTGGCATAAGTATAAAAAGTTAATAACTTCTCACAATTTTATTTTTGTACTTTGGCTCTTCAAAGACTCGGTCCAATTTAGATTCGGTCCTCTTAAGTGGGGAAGTCATGCCTGAAAATGGCTTAATATTTTATTCTTCTCTCAAAAATTACTTTTCTGAAAATTAACTCCTTATTTTAGTTTAAGGCCCAAAAATACTTTAAAACTACGTGAAGTGAGAAGTTAATCAATTTGGTCCAAGATTTTAATTTCACCATTCATACCTGTAGACTTATTTTAATTTTAAATATGCTAAAACTCCTGTTAAAGACGAATCGTTTCCAAACACATATATTGTCGACAGGCTACAAATTTATTTCATTATTCATATCAAGTTTTATTAATAAAATAAGACGTTAATAGCGAAATAATGCAGTAGTTTCGAAATGAAAGCATAAGATGAAATGTAGTGGACATGAATGAGATTTTCTATTGAATTCGAGAAGTTTAAGTTGCCGAAGTTCTTACTGGGAGTATTATAGAGTTGGAGGTATTCAAATATTTTAGATCTCAATGTACATGCTGCAATCCATGTAAGTAACATTCTAAAATTTGTTTGACTGAGTTTACGTTAAACAGTTCTGCAACGAAATATTATCCAATCATAATACACTGGTAATAATTCAAACTGAACTGAACAAATATCAAACTAAATAGTCATTGAAAATGCCGTAAAGGGCACAGATGTAATTTTATCCATGAATCTGGGGGCCTATTTAGGAATTTTGTGAATCAGGATAGTAAAAAGGGTGTTATACTCCAAATGTTAGGTGAGTTCAGGGCTCCAGTAACTTAATTAAAAAACGACTCTCATTGGCACCTCATTATCGTTACTCAATGAATTCTTATCATTACGAAATGTTAAAAGTTGACTTTGTACTATTGTGGCTCTGTCAGTTCGGATAATTTATCATACTAAAGAAAGCATATATTTGGATTTATAATTTGAAACAGTGCCAAGTTTATTATAGTAGAGTTGTCACGCACAAAATAAAATTGATCTAAAACTTTGCCAGTTTAAAGTGAATTATAACGGATATAAACTTGTTTTATGCCTAATTCCATTCAAAGCTCTTCTAAAAAGTAAATGAAAATGCTCAATTTTTATTATTAATATAGCCAAATAAATTTCAAGAAAATTTTTTCCCAATCGTTCGCATTGAACTAAAACTAATAAAAAAACTTTCGATCATTGGGTCTCGTAATTACTTATACTTCACTTAAATTTTAATTTGAAAAATCATCAATTATTAAATCTATATTTTGTGCAAAACACGAATTCTAACTATGGGGTTTTAAGTACGGCGCAGACATAATCAGATGTAGGAATCTCTTCTCAGACGATAATCATTCCCATTAAACGTAAATGGGCCAATACGTTTCGTATCAGTTTTCAGTGTTTTACCACTTTTAACTTGAGCATTTTTCAAATTTTCTTCGCTACCTCGTCTTCAAAAGCGTTGAATAACAAATGGTTTCATTGACGAACTAGAAGTTGAAGATGTCAGGTGATAAAATGATGGGTTTTTGCAGTCAATTTATTTGGGTTCTTCCAAATTTGAACAAAATTAAACTTGCGTGAATGGCATTGTGACGATTTGTTTCCGGATACTTACCTTTTTGCTCTAGTCTTACAGTTATTATTGCTGTTATCTTACCTGATTTAATTATTAAAACTTACTTTTGGCGCTTATTTGCGTGAAGTTGGGTTTGCAGTTTGTTTGCTGTTTTTATCAATTAGATGATGTGATATAATTATTGTTACAATGCTTATAATTGAATTTATTTGATTAAACCAACCTTCCGTTTGCTTTATTTGCGCGCACTCTCCTCTCTCACTCTATAAATAAAATAGTAGGTCGCAAACTTGGATATTCGCCTTGGTGAATTAGTAATTTACTAGATCATCACTAACTACGCAGAATTTTATTGATGTAACCTTAAAGGTAAAGTAGGAAAATTTTATTTTATGAATTTCACACATCAATTTCGAGTGTGATTTCAGTTTCTTGCATTATTGTCTACTAAATTCTATTGATAATAATTAATTTTTAGGCTAATACATCTTTGTCACTAGGCTGGATCGACGAGGTGACTTATTTGAAACGAAAGGTATTGTTGGTTGGCAGCGTGAATATTAAAAAAATATCAAATATGATTTATGAATATTACGATGTTCCCCTTTGTTAAATAATTCATATTTCACAATGTCTCTCTTATCTCGGCGCAGAGGAGAATTGTTAGTTCAAAATGGATATATATTCAACGAGTCCAATTCAAGATTTACGCCTTGAATGCGTGCTAAAACGTTCAATTTGGACTGCATTAGCCTTTGCCTGATTTGTTTCAGTCATTGAAAGTTCTTTACTCTGGAACTATTTAATTACTTAACATCTTCATAGAATAAGAGAAGTCTGAAAATGGGTAGTAGAAGCAACAGATATAGAAACTAGAAAGCAAAATAGCATTTGTGATTTAGAATTATCCGTACAGATTATAGTTCCTTCAAACTTATTTTATGCCTCACTGGGATTGGAGAATAAAATTTGAAATTTCAGATAATTATTAAAATACCCATTTGCTGGCCAAAAGAATCAACTAGTTGGGAGATCATCATTAAACCCCTAATGTCTTCTTATATCACTTTCATTCACCAAGATTTCTCCTTTGCGCACATATTTCATTTGGGGTTGATGTTCAGTAATGAGAGTAGCAGACTTCTTTTCAAACCCATCATCTAAATATTGTCGCCATTCTCTTTAAACACCTATATAAAATCTAACTGGAGCAGCCCTAACCCCGTGACAAAATTCTTCGTGACGCCTCCTTTGAAAATTAAGACTTCATTAACATTTTTCGTGAATGATTGTCGTAAATCTTCTCATAGGATAGGTTTCTAGTATAACTATTAATTCGTCTGGCTACTGGTGTACAGTACCAGCATTGCCTTTTTCTGTACCGTTTGAAACTGTCCTTAACATGCTATCATCCATCTTTCAATGGAGAATTACCGGTAATTTTTATGAATCATTCCGCATTTGGCTCAGCATATTCGTTATTAAATTGGTGAAAGAATAGGTCTAGACCTTACATGCTACCTTTTGATCTTAATTAATGTTTGGTTTTCTATCATCATTCACCGACAAAACAAAGTGAGCAAAAGGTCACTCAATTCATCTGGTGATCATCTATTTGAATAGTTGATTGAGTTAAATATTAGCACCAACGTGCATCTAGACTTTTAAATATGCCGCTACCATCGCAAATTTACCTGTAATGGTCTGTACTATATCTAATAACTAATCAGCATGTGCATAGAAAATTATTGGGCAAAGGTTTTTCTAGGCAATAATTAAATTCTTCCAAATGAATAATGATCGCCCTATTGCATGTAATTGTTGAAATTTAGTGTATAAAAACTATAAAATTGCTGAAAGACTTTTAGCAATATTTAATGCTTCACTTCATGATACTATTCTTTTCCTCTCTTTGTGCATGTATTAATTGTGTAAGCAATTCTATCTATCATGTAGATTTTCACTTTACAAGACGACGTCTTATAATCTGATTACCCTTTGTTGTGTAGAAATGAAAATGCATTTCATTTATTTTTAGAAGCTTCATTTATAATGCGGCAGGTTAACTTTAAATCAATAGGGGTTTTAACATTTTTTGCAAGCATAGGCGTGGAAGGCAAATCCTTAGTTTAGATAGTAATTTCAATCGTAAAATTGGGAATACTTTAAAAAGTTTGGGTTCATATAAATGGGTGGAGGGGGGAGGGAAAGAGAGATTTGTTTCCTGTTTTTTTTCCATTTTGTTAAATTTTATTTCTTCAAAATTTGTTTCAATTTTTTTATGACGAAATAGAGCTGCAGTTTTCACAGTTACTGTAGCTAAAATCGTCACGATATTGCGTTATTAATTAAATTAGCAACAGTCTTGTTCGACACCAAATAAATAATTAATCACATATTAAATTTTCCCCCTTACCAATTAAATGAACTCATGCTTATTTAATTAAAAACTGTTGTTATTTCTTGTTTACTCTAAATTATCTATTTTACTTTATTTAAATGTTTAAATGCCAGTATTATCCTTTTTGTTAAATGTTCTCTGTTATTTGAAGAAAGTTTTTTAAAAAAGAGATGTTCTATATTGTCTAAATGCTGCCTATGGCTGAAAATGCCACAATGTTCAAATGTGTTTAAAAAATTGTCTAGTCTTGACCACAGGCTTTAACCTTAAGAAGATACCAGCTTCTTGATAAAGTTAAACAACAAGCCTACTTTGGAAGTAAAATTTAAAAAAGCCTTTGACTATTGAAATTTCGAGTGTGGACAACAAGAATTTTTCGGGAATTAAATTAACCTTTATACCTTGAATCTCTCACCGCACTATTCGTGTTTCTTGGACTATTGCTCCTGTTCTTCAACTGACTAAGCCCCGTGTCTATTTCCCTTATGTGATTTATTAACACTGCAACTTGACCATACTAATAAGAAGAACCATAATAAGTATCCAATGAACAAATTAATGCCTCATATATATTCCCCTCCTTTAAAGCAGCGAAGCTATCTGTAAATTCATTGGAATTTAACTTATATTTACTTAGAAGTTTTCTTTACTTCCTTAAAATTTTTAACTATCCCAGAGCGTCAGATTGTCTCCTCAAACGCTGAAATACAACTGAAGTGAATCTGCGTGATCAATCATCCCTGTAAATTACGTTCGCTAGATCTAGGGAGAGCAAGTCATGAAATTCAAATTTTGGAACTGCGCAGTTAGTAAATATCGTACAACTTGCGTAAAAAAATCAATGTCATCACTGTTTTCAGCGTCATTTGATAGGCCACCAGTTTTTACACGGAAAATTTTGCCAAGAACTATTTATCGGATTCCTATAATTAAATAGTATATACCAGTAATAATAGAGAAAATATTTTTTTTCAATACTCGCAAAACAAGATTAACAGCTAATTCTATAAATAGTTTTGAATTTGATTTATTTAAAATTTAATAAATACAAATTACATTTTTTAATCGTTCAAGTTCTAATAAGAGCTCCATATTAATTAAAAAATCTTATGAATTTTAACTTCTATTCAAACATTTTAATACCAAATCGACTCACTTTTATGAATATAAAAAAATCTTTCTTTAATGCCTAAGTTATCTTTTGATCTCAATTTGTGACTAGAATAGTTAATTTCTGCCGGTTTTAAGAAAACCAAAGGACAGGAACATTGATTTCCGTTAATTTCCAGGTTCAATTTGATTGTGTCTAGAACGAAGCAAATTCCTGAAATTTGCTCAGATTTCAAGAATAACGAATCGAATAACTCACGT
The DNA here is from genome assembly GCA_000469805.3 of Hymenolepis microstoma. NCBI lineage: Eukaryota > Metazoa > Platyhelminthes > Cestoda > Cyclophyllidea > Hymenolepididae > Hymenolepis > Hymenolepis microstoma. The sequence continues at coordinate 31,021,201 of LR215989.1, forward strand.
TTTATTTTGTCATAGTATCCTTACAAATTAAAAATAGCTTAATCATTTAAAACAGAAGAATTTATTTTATTTAATATATTTCTCTCAACTTATTAACCTTATTGCTTAAATTAATTTATGTTTACCTAAAAGTGCATAGGCTTGCTAATGTAATGAATATGGCCTAATATGTCGTCTTTATGATTTCAATGTCCTCTTTAGGACTGAGAAATTATTATTTAAATTAGGCTAACTGCTCTATTGGCGTCATAGAACATTCAGCCCTTATTTCGTGAAAACTCAAAACACCTTCATCAATTTCACGAAATTTTCACTACACGGTTTGTGTTTTTCTTCCAACATATTGAAAATTATCTTCACCTTATAAAGCATTTTCATAGCCATTTAGTGTTTGAATAAGAAGGGACATTTTATACTTATTTACAGACATCTTAACGTGCATAAGCGATATTATAGCGTAGCCTATTGAAATATCGTTCCAATTTGCCGTATTATAAGCCATAGTGGTCAAGTTTCCACGATTGTTTGACAGCGAAATATTCAAACATGCATTAACCCGCAGGAAATTTTTCTGTGTCTCATTTTCAAGTTGAGCTAAGTAAAGAAACAAAGTGAAATCCAGATGAATTAAATCCAACTCAGATCTTAAGTTTGGTTCCAACTTGATGATGAATACAAGGGAAATGTTAAGTGCACATTTCTAGCATTGCATAATTGAATATCCACTTAAAGTCAAATAATGTGATATTTTGTAGCCGCCATAGGATGTCCCATAAGTGTACTTAGCCTCAACCATCTTAAAATGACTTACGAAGAAGACGAAATCTGACAGCTACTTTAAAGTTATCTTGTTTAAGCTTGACGATTTCAATTTTACACACATGCACTATTCGGAAAGGTAACCCAGCTCTTCTACGAAAACTATCTCTTCGTTCCATTTTCGTCTATTCCTGCTACCGACTAATACCTCCATTGGTGCGTTTTATCTCTCTCTCTTCTTCTTTGGAAACGGTTGTTGTCTCCTGATAGCACTTAGGCCATACGACTTCAAAGAGGTTGGCTCATTTCAATTTAAGAAGCATTTTTAAGGTCCCCAGTCTCTTCTTAATTTTTCATGGTTTTAGAATATAGGTTTATTTTATACGCAATTCGTTTACGAATGCTGGCGCCAGTTTTCAGTTTTCGCGAAATGGCCGGAGACAGAAGTATAAAATTTACCTTAAGCTTATCCCTTTATTTTTGTTCAGATAAATGACCATTATAAGGGTGATATTATTATAACCTATAAATCTATCATGCGCACAAATAGGCTCTCAGTTGGTCCGAGAGTTTTACTTCGGAATTTATAATTAAGGAGCGTCCAAATGGAACACCAACTGACGGAAGGAAAGAGCAGACGAAACAATATGTGCTCTCTTATATCGAAGCCCTAGGATTGACAAACGTGAGTGCAGAGAACTGGTAACAAAATGACTTGGACGGTACCGTGGAGAAATACTTTATCAACGTGAAAAAATATAACACTCATAATATACTTGTATGAAATATATTTACAAATATAGGTGAAGAATTTTGTAATAAAATTCTCTTGAGATTAAATTCAGGGCACTTAGGTTTCTTGAAATTCGTTGGTTGTCGTCAACAAACCAATCGTTTGTTAAATTCCATGTTTCCATTACCGGCAACAAGACAATACTTATCAATGGCCAACACAGAGATGATGGTAAAGAAATCTAAGTATCTTTTAAGACAACGAAATAGAATTTGAGATTAGAGTGAGGATTTTATAATCATCTTAAGCTATTTCCTTCTCGGATTTAGGTTTTTCAACATAACTCCAGTTAGTATAACTCACAGTAACGTCCAATATTTCAAGTGGCTACACTCGTTTTTTTACGATACAGGAAAGAATTTACTTTCATCGATTCATATTATCATTCACTCAGAGTTAGTTATAGCGAGTTTTGATGGATGAAATATAACACAGTTGGGCTTATTAGATTGTGGTCAGTATTGAAATGATAGTGCTGAGTCAGTCTGGCAAGACCAATCACAAAAATAAATTTTAAGAGGTATTAGACCTAATCTCATTCGTGAACCTGGGATTTAACTGATGACGATTTGACATTAAGACATCGCAAAATGATATTTCCTTATTAAAAAATTAATGTACTGTCAAGTCGCCCGAATTCAAGTAATGTGTGGCCTGAATGTCTTGGCATCATTGCCCATCGGTTGTGTGATCACTTCCACGTTTCGAAACCCACTGAAATTGTTTCTTATTCTCATACTTTCGGACGCTTTCTCATGACAAAACTTATTAGGGGTTTCTTCTGTTTAAAACAATAATAAAAATTTACGATTGGAATAATTAATTGATTAAATGGTTAATTTAGATAACTGATCAGTGCCTATTCTTCCTAAGTGAGAGGCTAAGAAGGTTTGCATATTGTAGAGCCTACCAGGACTCTATCAGTTTAAACTTTAATGTAAAGATCTATTTCATGAAGTCAGTGAATAGATATTTCCTTGAATCCCCACTATATATTCATTTACGTATTATTTTACGGCGTGACAATGCTAGACCTTCTCACTTTGCCAAAGTAGTGAAAAAATATCTCGAAACGTTGAAATGGCAGATTTTACTTCATCCGCTGTACTCTCCAGATGTTGCGCCGTCTGATTTTCACCTCACTCATCTCGCTCAATGGCACACGGCTTGACTGGCCAGCACTTCAGCTCATATGAAGAAGTGAAAAATTGAACTCATGGATCTTATCAAATGATGAAAACTTTTTCTCCGCAGGATTCGCCTGCTGCCCGAGAGATGGGCCAAAGTGGTAGCTAATGATGGGCGATACTTTGAAGATTAACGTATGTAATGGTTTTGTTGTAATAAAGCCTCAAATTAAACAAAAAACAACGGGAGCAAAGTTGTAGACCTAATATTATTTAATAAATTTAATTAATTTGCCAAGTACATTGAAACTATAAAGAGTTTATAAATTTATTGATTCTAAGAAGATCCAGTCTGAATATACGTATTATATTCTAAGCCATACATGGGAAAGAGAAAGTTCCTTGCCCTCTACTAACAAAGGTTTTGCATTTTTATTTCGGATTCTGTGCTATTCGCCAAATGAATAGAGGTGCAAAATTGCTTCATTTACGTGATTCCGCCCTCTGCACTAGCGAATAAATCGTTGTCTGCAATGCTCAGTGTTTACTGTCGGAATTTTTTATTCATGCCAGTGCATCTTGCCATATTTTCTAAAAAATGGCCAGGCGTGCAAAATAATCTATTACAACCAGAGAAACTATGAGTAAAAAAATTACATTTAGCTAACCTTAGTAACCTGCACTTTTACTCAAATAGCTAAATTGCTCCTACAAAGGCATCTTTTAATTAATGAAATGATCCAAGTCTTGATGAACATACAAGGCTGAAGTAGTTCGTCGATTTTAAATTGTTCGTTACATTAAAAATAAATTTTACCTTTTCAAAATTAAAATTTAGCGAATTATTCAACTAAAGTCATTGAACAGAATTGAAATTTTGATGAAATTATTAAGAAAAACACATTATACAGCCAGGGTCTGCTCTGTTAATTTCTTCAAACCTCAAATTTTCGAATCCAACTGAAAGGCTTTCAGGCAAAGAGGATTTGAATATCTGACGTTATTACATTTTTAAAATGCACACATTACAATTTAAAACAAAGCTTTATGTGTTTTCCTTTAAAGAACGGCTGGAAATATTATATTTCCAATTATTTAAGTTACTAGAGTTTTATTGAATTCTCTCAAATCGGATTATGTTAATTTTGATGACTTCAATCGTATAAAAGTATGTAACACCTTAAATTATATTATTAAATAATTTTATTTAAGCAGTAAGGTAGAAATAAGAATTGGCTTTTTTACGCAGTCTATATTGCTTTTATAATCAGAGAGCTACACTAAAGGACTGAGAAATAAGTGTTAATCTGGAGAGTGTAAATTAATTATTAAAAAGAACGACACAGTCATTAAAATGCATATTAAAACGTCTCTGTCCCGAATGGAATATCATTATGCGAACTGGCAATTCAGTATTCTTGAGAAAAGGCAGAAAGCGGGGGTGAGATATGGGGTACGGGCGAAACCCCACAGACATGGTTAGAGTGGGTCACACCCCAATACAGTGGTTTGATCAGCCATAGCATCAAAGCAAACCGCCAATAGGCTGCAAGTGCATTAAGTACTTCAAACCTTGTATCATGGATTCAGATAATTGAATTTGAACATTTGGATATTATACGATGGAATATATCGCATATGAAAACGTGAACAACTCGACGGCTATAATTTTCAATTCGTACTCTGATGCGACAGTAAAGTAACAGCAGTGCTTAAGAACAAAATGTCCTATTTTAACTTTGATTTTTATAACGCACAGCAAGTCAGAAAAATACATATTTGAGATCGGTATTATCAGAAAGTCTAAAAATGTAAAAAGTGGATGAGATCAGTGATTCATTCAGCAACGTGAAGTTATCAAAGGGTGTGAATTCATTTGTTTTTTGGATATTTATTAAATTGAATATTTATTAAATGGCAATTGACATAAAAAGCTTGTCTACCACGTCCGGTGCTCAACGGCCGTTTTTAACCGTGTCACCTTAATTCACTCTCTGTTTTGACAATTGAGAAGGAAAGTGGCCGCATACAGACTTATTGTGGCAGATGTGTGAATTGTATTCACCTAAGTTAATTTCCTTTATTTTTACCAAAATATTATTGAGACTTTTATGTTACGTTATGTTATGTTATTTTTACGTAATCATAATATAGAGAACTTGCGACCTTTAAAATTAAATTAATTTGTTTGCATTGAGTAAATCAAAATGTCTCCTTGGTGTCTGCAAATAACTAAACTTTTCTCTATTAATGAAGCCTTCCTAACTACCGTTTTTTTCTCGATATTTTGTTTAATTAAAATGGGATATGTAGGAAAACATTATTTAAATATGCTCTTTCCCAAGATAGAGCTAAATATTCTTTACATTTATAGCAGTGGAGAATCTTTTGATCATTTATTAAGTATAAGCATAATTATTGTGAGATGAGTTATGAGTCGTAGAATTGAAGGAAAAATACTTCCGGTGGGCTGTAAAATCGTCAGGACGATTAACCTTCAGACATATTAATTTATTCCACAATCTTGCACTGGGTAGCGCGAATTCATCCAATCTCTCAAATCATCCTATTTTCGTATACTTATATGCCACCTACCAGCTGGGTAATAAAATCATCAGTTTGTAGATCATCTTTGAGTTGATGGTAATTTATCCGCCAGTGTTATTTTTCGGAGATGTCAAAGTTTCGTTAGAATACACGTTTAGTCGCTTGATTTCATGTGTGATGAAAAGGTTTAAGTCGTATTTTGCCTTATTTAAACCAATACCAGTAGACAAGAATTTTAAAATTTTAGCATTTATTGCAGTATCAAAGAATATTGACGTTAAAAATGGTCTTCAATATTCTTTCACTGAATTAATATTTAAACATGTGGAGTGCTTTCCGAACATCTCAATTCCGCCAATAATCAACTACCATAAGAAATATTAATTAAGTTAAATTATCTAGCTGTGTCTGCATTGTTTCCAATTCAGCATTTGCATCTCATAGACTTTTCATTATGCCGAATAGACATTAGTAATTTATAAGATTTTGAATTATCTATGAAAACGGGTAATTATCAAATTCCTAAATAAGCCTTATTTATGAGCATCTCTAGTAATTGGTGATTCAAATTTATCCAACTCAATTTTGGATATAGATTTTTAAATTTTATTTTTGGAGATAAACTTTAAGGACTAATTCGATAGTATGAATCTCCAGCCTGCAACTAACATTCCTTAGTCATTAACCAAATAATATTTATTGAAGCGATGACTAATGCTATTTGTTACCTATTATCTTGTAAATTTTTGCTATCTAGCGCAAATAGGAAATGAAATCGAATTTGGCTGCTGAAAACTTCAAATAAAATCTTTAAAAACGGTTTTATAGAATCCTTGTAATATAGATTAATTGAGATAAGATAGTTCAATTGTTACGCAGTGTTAGTGAGGAAATTCCATGATACTTGAGCTTTTTATTCGCAAAACGAGTTAGAGGATAACTTCATGGGAATAATATTGATTAATAGTATGTGAGAAATATAAACTTGGATAAATGAATTTAATGATTAAAGAGGAAGAAGATAATGTGTGTATTTAATGTGTCACGTGACTTTAAAGGACAATAGAAGGATAAAAATGGGAATAAATATGCAGAATCAAATAAAAAAATACAAAAATAAAATAATTAAGGGGACACCGTGTAAGTATAAAATGACAACACTGTTGTGGGCTAAATGATTAATTAATTGTAGTTTTCAATTTGAACGGCCGGGTGAATTATAGTAATCCCTTAAATTTACTTTAAAATAAATGAAAACGTGTCCAGAAATTTTTCAAATGAATTAGTGTTTTAACAGACAGAAATGAGCAAATTAAATAGCGATCAGATAACTGAACCTAATTCAACAGGAATTTGGATAGCAGTTCTTAAATATATCAAGACCAACATCGATTTAACTGAACGCTATAAAAATGATTTAGTACAGGATACAAAAAGTGACGATAACACTCCATTGTTTTAACTTTTTTTCAATGAAAGTTTGCAAATGGACATAAATCAGAATATTTTCATCACAACAAAGCAATAAAGATTTCAAATAATACGCGCTATGCAAATTTTAAATGTAGCCTATAGATTTCTGATAGAAACAACTGAATAACCATGAATATATATAGCAGAAAAGCAATGAAGATTATGAATTCATGAACGCCTAAGGCTGAAGTAATTAAACTTAATTTAATTTAAATCATTTTAATCCTAAATGTGCAATTTTTAAACGATTGCTATAAATATCTTCCAAAGAGACGAACATTTAGCTGTAAAATAATGTATAGCCCGAGAGTCTAGAAAGATTGACCACCATAGTTAGTGCTGACTAATGAAGGTCTATAGAAATGTGCCTTTAGCAATAGAATTCTTTCACTTTATAGCTCGTTTGTTCCAAATCATATTTCATTACAGTTTCTCTAATAGGTGAGAATTGGATAAAGATAATAGTAACTTTTGGTATTACAGTGGAATAGACTGAAGCGAGACAGAAGATTCTTAAAAGATATATGTACATCTACTCTCATTCGCTTCGTTTGTTACTTCACGACTTGAGATAAGTCAGATTGTTGGAGCCGTAAGGAAACCGTTTTGAAGATCACTAAATAACGCAAGCTTTTAATATCAATTTGAATTTTCGAATACCATTACCTGGATGTAATATGTTTTAGATTGAAAAAGATATGGTTATTTGCACAAGATCTCACCATCATTGAAAAAATAACCAATTTGGTTACTACGATTTGATTTTTAAAAGTACGCGTCATATGATGACTTTGAAATGAATACTGGTAGTAGTTTTCTCCACCCTTTCTCTGAATAATAACTTCAGTGACAAAAAGTTCGACTAATTTAGTTAGGAAACTTTGGCATTTGCTACTCAGGTTTATTGCAGTTGGTTGATTCCTAGACTTTTCAAAAGGTTATCATCCAAAGCTAAAAAATCGCAAGTCATAATCGTGGAGAAAAGATTTGAGACAGAGGAAAGGAATTACTTGAATCTGCTGCTTTAGTGGTGGGATGGTTTTGACCAAATCGGGTTGGAAAGCAAGAGAGCGAGTGAGAGCCAGTGAGTTTAACTAAGTTAAATTTCTTATATCCAAACGGTATATTTTTACGTAAATTAAGCGGAATTACGCAGTTATATTCGATTTAAGGAAAATTTTTACTCTTTTTTTCATGGTGGCATTTATATCAGGTGCGTCCAAATCTTCATAATAACATTGCATGGCTATTCATAGCACTTCAGTTAATTCTAACAATAGCCAAGTATGAGAAAAGGTGATCATTAAATATATTTAAATTACAGCAGTTTTCGCGAAAGTCTCAAATAGTCAATACCCTACTCTATCATATATTAATACACGAGGTTGATAGTAAGAAAGATACATCCTTACGAAGGGGGGAGATTCTTGGTTATAAGTAGAGTTTTAAATAAAGACACATTTAACCACTTAACCATTTACCCTGTTATTTTGATTATCTTTAAAATTTGAGAAATTTCTTAACATATACCATTTGAAGACATTAATTACTAAACTGGATTTTATGAATTCCCATAATATTGACAAGTATGCATTATGCTTTCCAGATTGATCATGACTTTTAGGTTTCCATAAAGGCAAGTTTTCAAACTTTCGTCAATTGCTTATATTTCAACTTCTAGCTTAGCAGATGTTGAAAAAGGAAACTATTCTTATAATGCTAGTACGATTGGATAAAATAATTATTTTAGATTAGTTTACACAGAGGGGTTGGAAATAAGGTTCAGATCTTCCGAAAATTTCAATGGTCTACCATTTCGACGCTTTTGGAAATTCAAGTCATCGCCAATTTTTCTGGTATTAGACTGATATTTACACGCGCACTCGACGCTAGGAGTGACATTCTAGAAATCGATAATTTAAGCATTCCTATCTCTTATGAATCTAACTGTCCCATAAATAATCAAATGAGATTGCTGTTATTATTTATGCTAATGGGTAGTCGACCTGTTTGTCAAAGCAAAGGCATTGTTTGGTGTTTACATATAACTCTAACTGCAGAAAAATTCAACTTTGTCAATTATTTAGCTCCATGCTATTTTGGTAGCTAAAATTTTCATATAACAATCTACTGCCGAAAACCTAGTGCTTATATTCTCTCAAATTGTGTACGTTTGAACTTTTTAAGAGCCAATTTCGTAATCTATTTAAATTTGTAAATGTGAGTCATTAAATTGTCATCATTGGTTAATTAATGGCACGGCTTCGAGGATGTGAACACCTTTTTATTGCTTAATACACATTTTCTTATAAGTTATATCTCGTGCATTATATGATTTATGTGTCATATTATATGTTATGTAGGAATAAATTTAAGTTGGCTTTTACGTCTATCTTAGTGCTAAATTATAACTCGAATACAGTGAAAAAGCAGGATTTAGATATTAGCCCTTAATCACACCATTTCTCGTTTCCCCATCAACAGAATGCGCATTTTTAATAAATTGTCCACTTATAATGCATTCTTAATAGTTTATTAATACATATTTAGGGAGTTTGAAATTTCAAACGTAAAAGAGCCAAGAGAACTATTTAACAGCAAGGAAATGCTCATTTAGAGCACTTTGCCACTTATTTACAAAAACAAAATGAGCGCATTCTTAATGGGATTAAAAGAAAATGTCAAAATTTTTCATAAGAAAGCAATTACAAAATAAAAATTAAGATATTAGGATAAGCGTGGAGTTGCTAATAAACCAACTACAAATCACCCTTCCACCAGCTAAATCAGATTTTTAATGGATTCGATGATCGTTGTTGCGCATCCGGTAATCAAATCTGTCAACCGTATTGGCTGAGTCTGGCTAATAAAGCAAAAATATTAGACTCTCCCGGGGAAAATCCCTGTCTCTAAGTACTTTTATTTGAAGATGAGTGTTAGAAGTGGCTTGAGAGGTAATAAAATTGTGGCTGCAACGAAATTATTTCGTAAAAAGAAATGCAATTATTAAGGAAAAGTTTGAACTGTGAATAGTGAATTGCCTTCTGCTTAGCTTGACACTGAATATTTGCTATTACATATGCCCTTTTTGAATGTGGCTTTGTCACTTATTATTTTAAAGAATGCCAGTGCTATCAAACTATAGGCCGTTTTTTTATTAACCAAAGGTTTATTTTTTAAATTGGAAAGTTCAAATAACGACACAAAATGTAACATTTTATTTTCCAAAGTTATACAGAATAGTTATTCTCAATTTTTGAGAAAAAAAATATTGCAAAAACAACAATAAGTCAAAACCATCAGAAGGTCGTGAGCAATGAAACAATTTTTTATCGAAATAAACTATTGATTGCGATAATTATTGGCTGAAAACAAATATTAGAAAAAATGAAATGTAATCGAACTTTTGAAAAAATTAAATCTTTTTTACGCATCGGTTTCATTAGGATCATTAAATCCTTTAAATTTGATTTAGGTTTCCTAATGAGTTAATAAACATCTATGGTTGATAAGGTAATTTTTGTTTAAATTAGAGCGTTATTGAGGTAAAACCCCAGTGAATCGCAAAAGTCTAATTGTTTTAAATAAAAAATGTATGATTATGCGCACTTACTCGTTGTTGATACTTTCAATAAAGATTTGGTTGAATGTTCACTTGTGAAAACTTTTGACCAAAATTATTAGTAAGCTCGTTTTATTGTTTTGGTTCATTTGAGAGATAAAGTCATTAAGGTGGCATGACCCACCATGGTACTAAGTCAATAACTAAGACATAATCTTACTCGTTATCTTGAGAGCCAATCCATTCGATTTGTACATTATGACATGCTAATGTTGGTGGCTACTGGCCTTTAGATTTTGACTGAAACACCCGTTTCCCAGCATATTCTACTTACTGGCTGAGTGTCTTATTCATAGGCTATGCCTCCAACAAACTTATAAATGAGTTTGGTCATGGGTAGTAACGGTAACATCGCTTTACGAGTTCTTTTATACAGGGCTATAAATACTCTGAAATGATAATCACTGGCAAAATAAATAATTTTATCTAATAAGTATCGACAATATCATATATTAAATTATAACAAATTGTCATATAACTCATCCCCATGGGACATAAAAAAAGGCAGAGTGAATTGTGAATTGAGGCAATGCAAAATTTTACATTCTGTTGATTTTATCTATTGCATTATAGTGTGAAAAGCAAAGGAAAATTTAGCATTTAAACGCTGAGAATTATAACATACCATGGAGTCATTAAGATAAAAAACGGATATCAAGGCCATGAAATTTTTTAAATCTATCTTAGTGCTACGGTCGTTTATAAATCATTCAACTGGCAAGATAAAATCTTTAAATTTCTTCCAATGAAAATGGAAAAAATCGCATTTTGGAAAGAGAGCAATGGAGAGATGGAAGTGTTGCAATCACCATTGTCTTAAACGCATGTAATTCCTAGTATTAATTTCCTTCTGTCATCAGAAACTTAGAAAGGATTAGTGAGAAAATATATATATTTTGACCTCTTCTTTTATGCTATTTTTAAATGTGATAAATGTAAATGTAATAGATCAAATCAGCTTAATATTCGCAGTAAGGCAAGGAATGCATTCTTTTTTTAACAGGAAATAATATCATGTTGTGTGACATTCTTCCCATTAAAATTTAAGATGCAGAAAATATTAGACGAGCTTTAACTATGTTGCTCCTCTTTCAAACGATTTCTTATCCACGTCAGCTAGCAGAAGGAATGCTGTCAGATTGTAAATGAATAATACTCCTCTCGCCTTGTTGATTAATTTACCTTTATTTCTTAGTATTACATTTCATTCTACTCAGGACATTGTTCTTCTCGCATTCCTTAATGTAAACATCGAATTCCCTCAATTTGCCCTCGTATGCTGAGATTCACCCTACTATGTGCTCAACTAGTATTTTTGTTATCCACTAGTTTTGAGTCTGGCACCTGCTTTACACTTTTCCATTATAATGAAACATTTAACGTCTCGAATTCTTCATTTGTTTGATCATGTAACTCATAATAACTCAATTTGGTTTGAGCTTTTTGATTTATAACTCTATTTCTAAAGTTTATTTTCATACTATTTACAACAATAAAAATATCTGGTGCTTGCCATTTGAATTCTCAAAGTTCTCACTAAAATGTCTTAAAAGGCATTGACTTCATTTTAGTGACAAAATGTAAATACCCAAGTGAAAGAACAGATTAGTGCGTTACTGTTTTTGGTCCTAATTATCTGGATATCACTGGACAGCCAACAAAACTTGACATGACAGAGTATTACGAGTTTTATCAATATTTACACAACATACTTAACGCTGGTATTAAGAGTTTTTTTTTCTGTTATCACATACAAATAATTAGTTGCTAATTATTCAGACTTTTATCTATTCACTTAGCATTCAAGAGCAGATTAATAACAATTTTGTGATTAATTTCTAACTTATAAACATTATATCTATTGTAATAAATTTTAGCAAAGTTATTTAATACACGAATAGCATATGCTTTTCTCGGTTAATGTCACAGATATTCAGTTCTTGTGCACGCTCAAAGTAACTGGCCAGAGTAAAATGCTTCTTTATTGCAAAATTTATGGATGGCCAAACTGCCAGCCTTAACTTACCTATTACTATGTTTGAAGACGATTTGAATACGTAGGCTTAGGAGATACAAACGCCCAGTTATCTTTAGCATAATTCTCTAACTGACAGCTCATTAACAAAAGCACATTGTTTCTAGGACACACTTTGTATCGTTAAATTAAAAGAGCGTACAATAATCTATTTACTTGGAGGCACTGCGCAAATACAGTTTGCAACATATCAAATCATCAGGTTTATCTATGTTATTCATTCTCAGCGGCTTGAAAAATAGCCAAAACTGGTTTTCTTTCAACTTAGCCGGTTAAAAATAAGAGAAAAACTCCCATAAAGGTAATTTAATGGGTATTTTGATCAAGCAAATGTAGAAGACACTCTCAAAATAAAATTTCATTCTCCTTTCCTAAAAAACTGTAGCTTAAAAAAAACAAATATTGCATGGGAAAAATTTTCTGGGATTAAAACTCCATACTTGATTGTTGCATTCTATAACTAAGCATTCATTTAATTTTATATAATTACTAAAATATACCAAGAGATTGTCTTAGACAGTGTACTGTACTTCGGGGAGATATTTCCTAAGAAAGGAATTTAAAATATTCGTTGGTTAGCTGTAACACAGTGATAAACGTGCACATATGTGGAGTCAGAATTTAAAGGTTTTATGAACGCCATTGCAAAGCTACTGAACCGGAGTGGTTAAGTAGGATTAAGATAGAATCCGATCTCTTTAACATAGACTCGCAATGTTGATTCTCCTCACCTTAAGCTGAGTGCCAGAAAATGAGCTTCAAATCAAAATTGTCCAATAGCTACCGTCTAAAAACGTTATAAACTATAGCAGTTGTTAGGATTGGTAGAAGGTGGCAAGTAGCAAAATTCCAAACCACTATTTCATCTGGGTAAAGCGCTAGAGTCCCCCATCGAGAAATTAAAGTTCGAACTTTTTTTAATTTATACTTATTTTCTTGACTATATATTCGTTACCATTTCGTTTATCAATCCAAGGAAAAGGCGTTAATTTCATTAATTTAACTCCCAGTAATTGGCCTCTTTTAAAAGATATCAGTATTACTGTCTTTGCAGGACATTTTAGCTTAAATTCTACTTAAAGTATTTATTAATTTAGATTTTGTATTCATAACGAGCTTTTAAAGTACAATCAGGAGATATGTAGAATTAACGTCGATCAATATGTGTGAGATCTGTGCATTTTTGTTTCAAAGATTTATCAATAGCAACAAATCGAGTAAGACACTGTCAATGGAGTTAGCTATCACAGCTCTGGTATATTAAGATTAATGTCAGGCACAAAGTACCACGCAAAATTATTCTGTACTTTTTGACCCTCTCGGTGAAAAAAAATGTTTAAGTTTCGATTCAGGCAATTGACCAATAAGCACGGGATATCCTAGGTAGGAAATTGTTTGGTAATCCAGATTACGAATAGAAAGATTCATATTTGGAGTGATATCGAATAACCCGAAGTTTAAACCCAATTGAATATAAGACAATTTTGATTGCGTCTTTATTCTCCCCATGTTATCCATCCCCCTCCACTTTTGTCATTTAAAAGACTTAGTATTAACCGATTTAAATTTACTTCAATGACAAAAATTGTCATTTGATGCTTTATTAAGTAATAATATAATAATAATTTCATCATATTTACATACATTGACTTTATTTTTCATTTTATAAATAAATATGAGACAAATAAAAGACCACTTTGCGTACATTAAATTTTACAAGACATATTTGGATAGATTAACTTTGCTTGTACTGAAATTACTCTTGCCATTAATGAGAGTTTTAGGGATAAGCGTTAATTAACTGAATCTGCAAAATATATAAAACAATGAACATTTTAGTTAAGGTGGGTGGGTGTGTGTCTTCTTTCCCCTTAAAAGACCTTTATATGCAATTAGCGGTAATGCAATCAAAGCATATTCATTAGGAATAATTAAATTATGAATTATACCAATCCCCTATTTTTGCACCTCCAACATATTTCTAGGGATTCTCGAACTATCTTCAGACACGACAACCTCTTACTCAGTTTTCTAAACACAACGTTTGGCTCTCCATACCGTCGTTCAACTAATTAAATAGCGTTTCCAAGTGAGCATCACCATTGCATTGGTAGGAACTATTCAAAGTTGTATTGCAGTGAAATCGTGTGCAAAGATGTTGTTATTAGTGGCAATTTAAAAAAATTTACAAGCCTTCTTGCGAAGCTTCCGCACACTCCAATAAACTCAGTTAATGTGGTATAGGCTAACTTCAGATGGAATTTTTAGGTTGAAATTGACTTTATTTCTGCAGGCAACAAACATAACTTCAAGAAACTGTTAGGTGATGCTTATTTAGAATTTTAATTCTTTTATTTTGTTATGCTGTGCAATTTTTATACAATCGCCCTCAAGGCTAGGCATCAAATAAATGAGGTGTCAGGATTCGCAAGGACTCAAAGTGCTAACAAACTTCTCCGTGATGCGGTAAGAAGCGGTATTAAACGTCCTGGGTCTCTCTGGCCACCACGCTAATTCGAATTATAAATGTTGGTCAAGAATAGAAAGGTTCAATTGAAAGCCTAAGAAAATAAATTTGTGAATACTGAAGGTGATATCGTATTAATTAACGTAAATCTAATAAAAAATATCGAAAATTTACTTGAAGTCTTAATTTCTGCATTAAGTTGCTGAATTAAGCTATTTCAGTGGAAACCAAATATAAGCTTTAAATAAAGCAAACACATAGGTGAAAACATTATAATTTATGCAAATTGAATATGATTTAAATGTCATTTGGCTATTTTTAATAATATTATTTTAACCTGTACTGAATAACTACAAACTTGATAGGTCAAAGCTCACTGCTATTCTATTGGCTAGCATACTGCCTCAGGTCGCTATCCCATTGGTAAATGAATCAGTTGTCGTTCATAGGAAGTGTGACTAGGCAAACTATTAACAGATGAAATATGCCAACAAGGTGAGCATTTCAGGATGGCTGAAAATCAAAGTAAGAAGGAGGTACCTCCATCCTACAAACAGGAGTTGCTTCGCTTCTGTCAGACAACCACAATTCGAGGTGTTCCACGTATTGTCAACACCCCGAATAGGGGAATTCGTTCCATATGGCTCACTTTTGTCTTCATTTTGTTCATAGGCCTCTTTACATGCATGATTCTACTTGCAAGACAGTATTTTGATTACGATGTCATCCATCCGCCTCGAGTTTTACGTGATACTCCCTCTCCGTTTCCCTCAATTACACTGTGCAATTTGCGACCCATTTCACCAACTGGTTTTAAGAGAATTAAACAGCTCAGATTCCGTGATCCTAGAGCCTTTGCAAGAAATGTGAATAACTTCGCTGCTGGTCTCTACTATTATAGGAACCGATCTCATGACTACGAGATTATATCTAATGCTATCTCTATGGGAGGATATTTGGAAAGCCTTCCGAAAGACTACTCATACTCTCTCGGTCACATGAAAAATGAATCAATAATCCAATGTATGGTAAGCTGAAGTTTGTTCTTGAAGTATAATTTTAAAACACGTCTCTTTTGTATTTTAATGCTCAAAATACTACATGGATGTGCTTGTAAGAATGTGATTTTTGTATGTGCCCTGATAACTCCATAATATTGGGAAAAAATGGGAAAATTTCGGAAACTGTCACTTATTTTTTAATAGATGCACTTAGTCAGAAGGCTTTAAAAGAATGTTTGAATGATAATTAGAGGTCGTCTTGAATGAATGCTTTTGAGTACTTTATGACAACATCTTGCGTATTACTTTAAAGCTGAAGGCATTTTTTCATCTTAGGGGAAAAATGCGTATATGTGATGATTTCCCACTATAACGAATGTAATTTGCATGGCAACAGTAAAAGGAATTATATAGTTTCGGATTTACTTAAGGTCATTTTCCCCCATTTCACTATCGTAGTCTTGGTCTGGAAGTTGTTCGATTATTTTCAACGTGGTAAATAATAATTTGAAATTAGTGGAGGATCGCTCCCCACCTGCGGATAAATTTCGAATTGATAGTCTGTTTGGAAGGGTCAAAATGATGGTGCCATATCTAATTAGCCTTCACATTTACGAAATTACTTTAAATGTCATCTGGTAAGTTCTCAATTGCGCGCTAAAACAAATTTCCAAAGACTAGAATATATCCAATAGCTAATTTCCACTTAAAATGACAAATGTGCTGAGATGTGTTAGTAATTACATATCTCTCACCCGAAAAGATTATCTTTTTTCATCCCTCCTTAAGTTTAGAGCACAAAATATGCTCTTGAAAATCTCCATTTGTTTATAGATTTTTGATAAATCTAATTTGGAGGAGTTCCTCAAAACACAATCCTATCTGTACCCAACTTGAATAGACGTAATCAGGTATACACAAATCTCCTAATCTTTTGATTCCGTTTGGTGCCATCGGTATGGCACTTTGTCAATTCTGGATTCACGCTTAGTAGTTTAATGTTTTGGGAATGTCAGTTGGTAGAAGGAGTTCAAAGAACATTTGTTAAATCCTTAAAGGCTCCCTTTAGCGTATTAATTATTTTTAATTAGTAAGGCGAGTCTTGAATATTTAGTGGGAATGGAGTACAGTTGATTCTATTTCGAAAGTTAGTCAAAAACATCTTTAATAAAAGTTAAAAATAGACCAGCTTTGTTTAAATGTTGTCATCCATGACGGAGGACAAAAGTTGCTGTGCTTAATCACATAAAAGCAACTGAATAACTTGGAAACACAATTTCGAATCGATTCAACGCAGTGAAGGTGTGGTTGAGAAGAAGCATGTAAAGAATTCGGACCAACAAAATGCCTTGTTTAAATAATGCTGAAAATTCGCGAACTGATCCTAGGTTTATATCATGCTCATGATATTCAGAACTATCAGAATGTGAGATTTAGGTAAATGGTACCTCATTTCACCTGCAATAACTTGTCAGCTCTTTCCAAGTCCTTCGGAGCCAGCTATTTGGCAGGTGCTTCAATTCCACATTCTTTCCTTAAATTATTTGCTACATTCTATGCTTACCTCTCATCACCTATTACACTAAGAGATGTGTATGAAATTTAATTCCATGGTTGGATGCTTTTATCAAAATGAATGGGCATTTTCTGATTGTGCTTAATCAGAAAACTACAAAACACTTTTAAATGACCTTTCAATGGTAATCATCATTAGTGAATTACTTAATCATTATTACAGTTCAAGAAAACACTACAATTTTTATTCGTGCGAGGAACAGAAAACGAGTTTAATATTTGGAAAATGGGGAAACATGTCAAAAATGAGATGGTATTGAAAATGGGCCTTTAAGAATTTAACTTTAATTTAGTCAATTGAGTTTAGCACTTTTCGACTAGAAACGATTAGAGTGTAATGTACTGATGTTCAATTTTCATTAATTGAATCCCTTCCACACTAATGCGATTATAACCACTATTAGAAATTTCGTGGTTGGATTGGGTCACGTCGAGTTATTACCTACAAATTCCTACAAATCCAATCAGTTCAGCTCCACAACCACTTTCACACTAGCACAGATCACTCAAGTTGAAGTCTCCTTCTCTCCGTTTTTTACTGAACCCTTCTGCAGGATTCCTCTCGGTTATTGTTGTTGACATAGCTAACCTCAATGAATACAAGCAAAATTATTCGACTCTAATCAGGACATTGAATTTTGTAATTCGTTCGAATCAAACTTCTCTAAACAATGACTATGAATCCGTCTATATTTAGCAAGACAGATAATAATGGGGCACTATTTGAAACTTCGATCCTAAGCCGTAAAATTTTATCTCCATTTGAGTGGTCACATATGTCTATCTAACACTTGAGAACTTGAGGGCGTTACATTCTATTGAGTTCGGATTGGAAAGTTTAGAGTGAAAAATTACGAATTTTTTCACAGTCAAAGGGGTGCTTGTTCTTGATCAACACAATTTTTTAAGTTTGAATATTTGGAACACACATTCTTCATTTAAACAAAGCATTTGGTTTGTAAGTGAAATCATATGATTCGCAAAAAACATATATATACATATATTTAAGCGACAAGTTTTAAAAGCCGAAAATACTCCGACTACATGACCTTTTTATCAAATGGAAGTATATGAGGTGGACCAAAAGAGGCTATTGCATTCAAAACGAAGATGTAATATCTGCGAATATGACGTATATAGAGCTTATGAGAAGTAGAGTTCTGTTCTGTTCTACCTCTATTTCCAATTTTAACTATCCCCGAAATAAGTTAACTTTCATTTCTTTCGTTGTTTTCATGCTTTAAATTTGAAAAATTACCCTAATATAGGTGTTCTAAATCGACGTTATTAACCCTTTATCGCCCGTGTCTCACAGCAGACTAATGCCGTCGACGTGATGAGTTTTGATGGTAGCATGCAAAGAATATAGACGTATTGAACATGTTTCAAGCGGCAATAGCGCCTTCTGTTACGAGTCTAGTACCAATGGAGTTTATTTTGAAAGAGCACCGTACCGTCCTAAGAGGTTAAAGGGTTAATAACTTTTATTGATTCCAGAAAAGTAGGCAACTGGCAATGAAATGAGAATATATGACTATTGAGTCGGTGGCCCAGTGATCAGGGCACATATTTGCCATGCCAGTGAAATCGTGAGTAAATTCAGTGATGTGGATAACCAACCAAACTCCATGTCGTCTTCTCTATACCTAACACAAACCTAAGTTCAAATGGCATATATTGCTTAACATGGGGTTTGGATAAAATTTTGAAAAGCATTTGTAATACGTCAGGCCTAAAGCTGTCAGGCCAAACAGCGCTGGTATTAAGAAAATGTTACTATTATTGTAAAAGAAGTTTTGCATGATACTCTCATATGCAACAATATAGGCACATTTGCCTTTCAATATTTGAGGTAACCCAAAAAGGATCATGTTTATTAACTGAATTTCGTTTCAACTGCAGTCTAGTTACCTATTTAATAGTGTAAAGAGCATTATTAAAATTAAGATAGGATTAAAATCCACTCTTCTAGCACAGATATTTTAAATATCGGTTGTAACTGTTTAACAGTCGGCTGAAATTTACATGGCAGGACTTTTGAACGAACCCATAGTCGAATGGAGCATTATTTGTGTCATTACGTCACAATACCCGGTTCCTACCTTTGCTTAAATTGTGTAGGCATTGTATCACACACCTTCAGGTCTAATTGCCGTAAAGCCCAATTCACACTACTCATTCCCGGGTTCCTGTTTGATTTTATGTCCCATATATTTCATCCAGAAGAAGTTAGCTGCGATTTGTAGCAATTTCTTAACACGACATAACTTACTGTACAGAAAAATTTATATCTGTTTTTCTTATTGAAATTATAGTTGCAATTCCAGGAAGGAAGTAGCATAATCGCCAATTATTGTGATAGAGTCGGACGCTGGCGTCGCACACTTCACGCACTCTATCTCAATTGCCATACTCTAGATGTCGACCCAAACATCAGTCAACGAGCAGTCTCCCTAGAACTTTTCTCTTATCTCAACGAGCGTCATGATGAAGTGATATGTCATGATTGTTTCGCTGCGGATATCAAATCCCAACTTTCTGGTGCCGTAATTGTTGTGCACTCGGCTCAAACCTATCCAGAAATCAATAAAGAGGGAATCAACGTCCAGCCAGGGACTCTTACGGAAATTAAGTTCAAGGCTATTGAGAATATTCAGAAAGAACCACCCTATGGTCGATGTGATCGAGACACTAAAACGGAGATTCCAAGCTACGATGGCGCTAGCTATGCTTACTCGGAATATGGTTGCCGATTGTATACAATTCAGGTGAGCATTCATTTTCATTTTGTATTATCGATAGCAAAGTAAAAGTACTCTGCCATCCTTGATTCTACACAATTATCCTAACAGGAGGAATGGAAATTAGAACCAATATGTTCAATAGATTTTTTTTAAATTCACACTAATTAAAGAATTGCTAAGTTGACAGCTTAGTCAGGTCCACTTAGACATGTTATTTTTCAAAAGTGCTGTTAATTAGCGCCACCCAAGGTGTCTTGACTTGCAGTCGTCTTGAAAAAAAAGAGTAATAACAATCCCTTAACGTAAGCTAGTGCACTTTTGACCCGAATTTGTTCGTTTATCTCGATTTTCTCTTAAAGAAGAACTTGTTTTTAAAGATTTTAAACTAGTGTTGTTCAATAAGTAATAAATTCCGTTAAATGAGAAACGCAAATGGCACTTGATTTCACCAGTTCTTATAAATTTCGTCCTGCCAACAAATCTTGTTTACACCAAAAGTTGGGGAGAAAACTGTATCGGTAAGCATGATGACATTTTGACGTTCCTCAACAAACAAGGATGTAGTACAAGTTTCCACTTAAGTTTCGCCTTGATTTTCCTCGGAAACTTGATTAGAATGACGGAAGGTTAAGCGGAGAAATGCAATCTCGCAGTTTGTACTAATAATTGTGTTTAAAGTTTCCGTTCACAATGTTACATGCCTTAATCTCTGCGTATTTTTTAAGTACAGATATTTAAAGAAGAACCAGCAAAAACGTTACCTGTAAATTTATTTTTTCAGTAATCTTGGCTGTCTGCATTTTTTCTAATTTCCTTTCCAAGGTAGTGAATTATTATTGATAAAATAGACATCGCCAGGTATTGCTATTAATCTGTTGTCTGAATATGAAATTCTAACTCCTTAACTATTGCTTCATTTGGACACTAGATCGTTGTAAATATGACTGAGGTCGTTTGATATGTTTAATGAATGTTTTAAATAGGGATAGTTAGACTCAGACCATAAATAAATATATCCTTGTTAAGGAATATACTTGAGTTAAGTTAAATGTTGTCCTAATAGACAAATACGCATGCACCAAACATGTGAATATTTACTGCTAGGCACTGAGAAATTCCGGAGATTATTAGGGTTTCCGCCTTAACAAACCGGACTGTTGATAGAAAAAAATTAATAGCCTAGATTTGAGACGTCATTAAGACCAATATGCTTTTCCATAAATGATGTCTGGCACCCTTTACGATCTATGAGGGGGGAGTATTAATGTTCCAGAACCACTAATATGCCCATCTGAAATGGTACCTATAGGCTGGGGGGGACGTTATGGTGGAGGTTTATATTCACGGTTTTGCAATGGCGTAAGATTAAAGACATTCAGAAGGTAGCAATGAATGTGATTGTATCTCGAATTAATCATACTGCCTATGAATTTTCAGTCAAAAATCGATTAGTGGCAGTAATTATTGAATGAGACGGCCAAAATATTAGGCTGATTACATGCAGTTTGGAGTGGATAAAACAGTGTCAATCAGCTATGGGTGTCAAATGATCTAATGACAAACTAATCCAGGGATGGGCTATGTTGTGCATAAAAGTAACATTTGTGAAGAGGTGAGTTCGTTGAACTTACTTTCCAGAAATGACTGTCTGAGTAGACAGAACGTATGCTAATCACACAGTTACTTCAAGCTTATGCTTAGGGTGCAATTAATTTCGGAAGATGCGTTGCAGAACAAAGGCCAAAATCGCTGGATGTAGAGGTCCATATGCTAAGAGGAGCGCCAACGATTTTTTATTGTCAATGACTGAATGAGAAGTACCGTGGAGAGTAGAGGTGACTACAAAAGTAGAATATAGTTGAGATTTAGTTTATAGCAGGCTGAACGCTGGTAGAAGATGGCGCGAAGAGAGTAGTAGAGGGCAGGTAAGGCAGGAAATGAAACACTGAATCGGATCAAAAGTAAAATTACACTTAGGCGTATATAAATGAAGGGGTTTTTGAAGCGTTTGAGAAGTGTTAAAAATAGGGTGAATCTAGGTGCGTATTTGGCGGTAAATATATTTTGTTTATGAAGTTTATATAACTAACTGAGTATCCCCAAAAACTTAATAAGCTTGCCCAAGAACTAATGGAGATAAAATCTTCCTGGTTGACAAGGGTTTCGGTAATTGACAAGTCATTTAAATATCTATTTAGACGTTTTAATAATGAACATTTATGTGTAATTCAACACCTTTTCTTTATGTGAGCATAATTGCTGTGCACGTCTCAAAATCCATTGGTGGAGAGTGAAGGGTGGGAGGGGGAGGGGTGTATTTGGGTTAGCTGGTTTTAAAATCAAATTAATAAGTTAAAAGGAAGTTTCTTGAATTATTTCCCCTATTAGGCGTGTACTCGTAGTTTAGTACCAATATTTGTGTGTGGGCTGTGCAGCCAATTGAAGCCACGAGGCTTAGGTCTTGTCAAACATGCATGCGCACACGTTGCAGACACCCTATTAAAATTTGTTTATCGGCCCCTTTGAGTGGGTCGAAATTAGGTTAGCGGACAAGTGGCTGGATAGAAATGTCTAGACTTAAGATTTTCTGAAAGGCTATGTGAAATTAATTAAGATTCTTGAAAACAGAAAAGCACTTATTTATATACTTTACGAATTGTTGGGTGTATTGCGTTACTACTAATGCTCCCCAAAATACCGCTGTGTAGCAGTCAAAGTTGGAGAAAATAGTTTTGACCCACATCAATGAAACGTCTGCCCAACGTTGGTAGTTAAAACCGGTCAAGAATGTGGTAACACAGCTCAAATGTCGTACAGCGGATTACTTATCCATCCACGTAAAGGTTTTGGGTTTGTTGCGCAAATATTTCAAAATTACCGCATTTTTTTCTCTTCTTTTATTAAAATGCAATTAAGGAATCGCAAATATTTAATCCCATATCCAATGTCGTTGACAATTTGCTTTCATGTTTAGTGAAGATCATATCAATGATTTGTTAATATATCAATATATTCGACAAAGATGCCATTATGAATAGATGGCTTCCTAAAAATTCTATAAATGATGAAAATATTCAAAAATTCATATGGAAAGGGTCCAATGATTTACAGAGTCAACCATTTACTGCAACTGTGCAATTTTCTATTGTCTATTTTTCCAAAGTTTGCACTATATTACTTGTACATCCATATATCAAAAAGAATGCAGGGGGCTATTTTTTAATTTCCTTACTTTACCTCAAACTTTTTCGAAGTAGGACCCTTTGCTCAAGATTTTGAAAGACGTAAGAGAATTATGGAAGAAAATAGCGATGGAATAGCTCACTTTTCATAGGTCAATTATTACAGGCGATCTAGATGCTTATAGTCTTCTCAAAGTTGTTGTTAATAAGGGAAAAATACTTTTTTAAGGGAAAATAGTGAGATGCTTTGGGAATTTTTCCAATTTGAAGGTTTGATCTCCGTCAATGGCCAATTAAAGCAGATTACTTCCCAGTTCACAGTGAGTAAGTGTGGATCGAGAAATGGTATCGGAATTCCACCTCCTTCTTCCATTTGTTAGTGAATCCCAAACCTTTGAGATTGGCTAATTCGGCCAATTAGCGCGCAAAATGGGCACCCAAAAGTAGCCTCTACTATGGACAGTGGGTTTTTGGTCTAAAAATAGGCAGAGAAATAGAAATGAAGGATACCTGGTCTCGCGTGATTATAGTTGCTTTCCATTTTAACAAGCGTCTAAGTGCGAAAACAGCAAGCGAGATCAATCTAACATGAAACGATGTAGAGGTTAATAATCAGTGGACAATGAAAATGGGTCACCACGGGTTCTACTTTACTCAACTTCTATAACATAATTCTAAGAATTAGAGTTCGCTTTGAGATCTCCTGCTGTTTAGTCGTCGACATTATGATCCCAATTTCAAAGATGGACAATGCCGAGTTGTTTCAATGATTTAGCTATAGAAAGTCTATTTATTTCGCACATTTTACGGCCCGTACTGTCATTTAAAAATATATTTATTTTTATTATTTTGCAATTTGTAATTGTGTGAACAATCGATAAATGGGAGCCTGTCAAAATGATTTCGGGAAAAGCGCCAAAACAGTGGCCCTTTGGACTGGGATTATAAAACGTTTAATATATTGGAAGTTCACGTTTGGTGATTCAAAATTCATGACTCTTTCCCGGATCGGGGCATGATATTCGCTGCTTAATGACCCGATTTTAACCCTGATAGTCGGGTTGGCCACTTTAATGCCTGTTTCTTCTCGTGATTTGGAAAACAAAATGATCATCGGCAATTGCACTCATGACACAGTCGAAATGTGCGATTGGTAATTTTTACACAGCAGAATTCCGTTGGCTGCATTTACTCAGTTCAATTAATAATTGTGCCAGGTACATTATCTTTATTGAAAAAAGTCGCGAAAATCCAGCGAACCAAATTAAGGGCAAAGTTAGCTAGAAATCATTATGAATTGATTGTAGACCTAAAGTACGCGTTTGCGTAGCCGTACGCTAATAAACTAAGTGGCTTGTCAAGCCATTTTGTGTCTATGCGCGTTTAGAAATACAAGTGACCTTAGAGGTCAAAGGAATCGGGGGTAGTACGAAGTAAATTTAATGACGAGACCTGGATGACCTGACTAACTCGTGTTTTCCATATACAAATATATGCGCTAGGGTGGCTTCCTCCAAAGGAATCGTGCCAGTGCTTGTAACGACTAGCACAACGACCGGTATATATTTAAATCGACTTGAAAATTTAACTCACTGGTCAATGAATTCACAGGTAAATTGCTTAATTGGGTCAGCACCAGAAGTGTCCATTTGTAAGCTGACCTTGTAGGGCTATATGAAAGTTCATGCAATGGAAACACGATTTAATTTAATTTTGCGCGTTTTTTGGGAGCCGTTCTAAACTATTGATCGTTCTTAAATCTTGTGGCCAAATTAGTTTTGAAGAGACATGCATATCAGTAATTAGCTAATGTGGATGTTTAGCAGGCAATCCCATTTAGACTTTTCCATCAATCTTCTTTACAAGATAAGACCAAGGAGACGAGGAAGGTGATAAAATTAGATTTAATTCCAGAATCTTTTACGAAGAGTTCGAAAGTTAAGAAAGAGAATAATGTGATCTACAGGGGCTGATCATTGTTTTGATATATAATGGCAGCGTCTTAACAACACAAATAAACAACCTAAGGTTGCAACATTGTCCTACTGAGGAACATCAAGTGGTTGAGATTTCCAACTTCATTATTTTATGTGTTAACAAATATTTCAAAGACTAACGCACACACACACGCACACATTTTGGATTCTCCTCAAGAGATCAGGCTTCGGGCAGAATAGCATAAGAATAATGGGGCATTGGATATAGAAGCTAGAAATATGTGAATCTACTAAGCATTCATTGGAGAACACCGAAGAGCAGATACATGCGTTTAATAATATTTCTAAATTCAAAATGTTGCTAGATAAGATGAGCGTTTTATTATAAAATATTCATTATTCCCACATCATTACTCATAATCGGCATATTAACAATATGAAATTAGTTTTAAATTTATTGTCAAGCCGTTTTTAATCTAATTCAGATATAAATTGCCGATGGAGAAAAGCAGTGGGTCCAAATTTCACATATTGGTGGAATAAGGACTTTGAGATTTTTATTCCAGAAAGTATTAGTCAACTCAAGATTTGTTCGCGGTTCCCATCATGCTTAAACACTTGTGAGCTTTAAGAATTTGGAACGCCAGGAGGGAACGCGCACTCATGCTACTGAATCAAGCAATTGAGCTTGTCATATTGATTCACTCATACTTCGTCACAACCAGAAACAGTGAATAGAGATCAAAGGGGTGTTTTAGATATAGTAAAACACACTAAATGTCATGAAAGTCTAATTGCAGTTAGTTGTAACGACTAAAAAATGTACAACTAATTAGCAAATTGAATTGAGAGTGGAAATTAGGAGGAGCCGGATCACAAGCGATTCGCATTAATATCACTTATTTGGCGCAAACGACACAGCAATTATCACAGTAGGAAAAATAATTGCCATGCATAATAATAGAAAAGCAAGTAAAAGAATCATTATAATGGAGGGTTTACTAAGATGTAACTACAGAAGTAATAGAAGACCCGGTGGTACAAAATAAGATATCTTTATATTTTATTCAAAGCTTCCAAGAATATGGTCATTCAAAAATGTGTCTACGGTATTAATCGGTTAACCGAGATAAATTGAAGTCCGAACTCCTAGGTCCACTGAAAATGTCGCAGTGACCCATGATTGTAAGTCATAAGACTGAGTAAATATGCACATTTCTGACGATTGCATGCAATATTCCATTTTCTGTGAGTCTGTGAGTTGAGAAATTAACAGCAGGACCTTACTCTATGTACTAAATGTGAGACAGGGATAATGTAACTCCAGCTAAAAATCCCAAAATATCCCCCAAAATAGCACTAGAAAGAGGAGGAGGAGGAGTGAAAACACCCTGTTATTTTAGGTCTACTCATTAATTTCAATAAGCAACCATGGAAATAAACGTTATTTTCGTTAGAAGAGGAAAGAAAACATATTTTCATTTCCACCTTAATAGAAGTCTATATATTCATGGACTCGTCTACGATTTCGATCTGATTCCTGCATCCGGAGCCATGAAACGAATGTAGAAATTGCATAAGAAGCCTTATTTTTTGTTATATTTCTCTTCATTTTAACTTACAACTAGTTGACCAATGAATGGCATTATGCAGTGTGTACCACAACTTCGACTAGCATTGTTGAATTATTAATACTCTCTGCATTCATTAGTAGCAACTCGGAATGATTTGGGAAGATAAATTTAATAGCCTTTTGTTTGCATTCAGCAAAACCGTGAATTCCCTTAAAATGATGTTCAAACACCTTTCATGCAAGCCATATTTCTTTCAGGGCTAGATTTTAAATTCAATATTTTGCATTCCTTAATAAGTCAGTTAACCTCAAGTCAATGAAAACTATGACAACGTGATTTGCCTTTAAAAGTATACCTTTCACCAATCTACTGAAACTCACTTGTACTCGAAAATTCAGCATGTAGACTATTTGGTACTACAGAATACAGTCGACCCTTTTTTCAAATTCATTCCAACTCACATTTAAAGCATAAAATCGGAAAATTTTGATCTTTAAAATTCTAAAACCTCTGAAAGTGACTCGCTTCTAGAATACACTACGGTGCACATTTTCAAAAATAAAATTTGCGGTCTCAAATTGCATCAACATACTGTTAGAAACTCTTGGCATGGCTATGAACATCACCGCAGAATAAATTGTCAAAAATTTGGGAATGTTCATTAAATTTCGATTCGTTAAGCAATACTGATTTGGGTACTATTGCTAATGTATGTTTACAAGTTCTTTACAACTAATCAGATGTTTGAAAGTGAAGCTTCAATTTTGACAAATTCAAAATTGCTTTTGCCTCTTATTCGAGAAGTTCATCACTTTTACTGTTTTCAAATTCATTTGCTGTTTTTTTCATGGATACAATTGCCAACGTGCAAAAATAAATCAACAAATCCAACGAATAATTACATGCCAATCGATTTAAAATTTTATATTAAATCGCAATATGAAAGTTTTATGCTTAGGGCTACTTTTGTTCCGCTTTACATAGCAGATAGACCACAGACCGTCTAAGCGGGTTGCATTTTAGATGAAAGAATTTGCACCTTCGGTTGATAATTCAGTTAATATTTTTTCAATAATTGGACAATTTTAAAGTTAACCGAAACACCCAAGTGTGTTCCTACGAGTATTGAACCTGCAACCTTTGACTGCAAATAATGGTCATTATCTATTTGTATTTGTACAAAAGTTTAATAATCTTGATCACCTATTAATTCCATAAATCAAGTAATTTGCAAATACATTTCATTTGACATATTTTAGGACGAGATCAACAAGAAATGCAACTGCAATTCTATTGAATTTCCCATTGTGAATGGAGAATTGCCATTCTGCATGTCAATGGTGGATTTTGTGAAGAATGATCGATGCAACCACGAGAAAATGGTCAAAGGTGTCCAAATGCCCGATTCCACGGAACCTGATGCTGAATTTCTTGCCTGTGAACAACAACTGAATAGGGCCCGAGACAAACTGATTTGCAAGTCCAAAGTCACTGGAGAATATCAAGTGCGTGATTTACTATGGTATCGAAATTATTTTGAGAGCTTAAAATGTGCGTTTATTGAACGATTTAATATATTGGCCATACTAACAGGCGTAAGAAATTTGAATAGTTAACTTCATATTTAGTGAATTTGGGCTTTCCAAAATATCATATTGGTCAGTTGAAAACACATTTAGTAGAATTTGGTACTTTCAGATTTTTATTGTTAAAATAGAATTTCATCGATCTTAGCCGTGAAAATAGCCTAATCAGTTAAAACAATGTGTAGTTACATTTATATATGCAAGAATTGCCCTTTTAGTAAGCTGAATTAATAAATTTGGAATGATCTAAAGCCATTTTTCCTTTTTCCTACAACTTATCTCATCTTCATCAATGGCCTACATTATGCTATCCTGGTTATATTCATAAATTCCCAAATGATAGTCATTAAGGCTATTTGATGATGAAAATAACCGAAAAAAATCTTCCTCGCAGGTGTTCTTTGAAATAAAAATCAACCAATTTTCCGGTTTCGGAAACAATTTTATCAGCATATAAATGTTTTTTATGTTTAAAAATAAATTGCTTGGCCGGATTGTGAATTCTGCCATGAAGATCATTGGAGAATATATATATTTTAGTGGGAACGGAGAGAAACCAACAGTTGAGGAACCGGTGAATTGAAATAAATGACGTGGTGGCAGATTAGATCACAAAAGGGAAGAATTATATGTGTCGTGGCCAAAATTGGGCTCATCCCAGCATAGTGAAAAGTTAAAATTAACCAGTCTGCACTCATACAAGGATGTCGGTTAATTTTACCTCTGCTAACAGTAGTATTGCACACAGACAAAAAAGTGGCTTAAGTAACCATTAAATGCAAATAAGTAAGGTAAGTACAATTTCTTGGAAGACGGCCTAAAAGGGAAAATCTTTTAATCGCAATACTTGCCCCCTTGACACCTCGCGGAAAGAACAGGAGACGAGGATTACCAACTAATTAACCTTCGATCATATAAGTGCGTTGATTCTAATATAAGTCATGCTATTCTGTTTTATATACTTCGATAAAATTAGGAAAAGTCAAATGCGCAAAAGCATATGCTTTAATTGTTCATAATTTCTTGTCCGCCAGTTGTGTTCAATTTTAACATTTATTAAGTAATGTATGCATTTTCAAGTATTTGTATTGTTTAATTGAAATCTGAAAATTCAAAATTTACAATTTTTTACACTTTCTAAATAGTGAATTTTTACTTACACTTAAATTGCTTAAAAATAACAACGCAACCCGATCATAAATGGTTTAAAATGCTTTGAAAAATTCTAATTACTTTATAATTTAATATTAAAGACTTTCAAATAACTATAAAGCATGATATATAGTTTTGTTCTTTCCAAGTTGTTCACCATTTAATGTGACTGTTTCTAAAATATGGGACTGTCAGATTTAATTAAGACCCTCAATCACAATTAAGCAAAATTTTTTCACTGTACAAGTTTTCAGGAGATTTTTCTACTATAGGCAGACTACTCCTATATTTCGGATTTTTCAAAATGTATAGATTGTGACCTTAGATTTCGTTAAGCACCAATTTGATATCAGTATTTACCTCATTCTGGTTGACTAACGAATAACAAAGAATCGTCTAACTTCGCAATTGAATAGATATTCTAAAATATTGTTGCCGTTCGAGTGCCATATTTATACTGAGAACAAATAGATTATTTATAAAAAGAATGAAGTCGGATTTCTGCATATCAAATGAATCACTTATACCTAAAGTAAGCGAACAAAATATGTCACATGGGTATTTATTCAGGGAGTCAGTAATTTGGAAAGAGTAGGGAATTCGAAACGCAGACGCATTGGACAAGAGCGGACTGGTTTATTTATTTCAAAAGCAATCGAATAAAATGATTTGCTGCTGACTAAGCAGAGGATGCATAAACACTCTTAATGGGGTCAATGGTCAGTCACGTTAATAGCCCCAGATATGGGAAACGCGATGAATAAAGTTGGCTTTGATGGGAAAAATATTGGAGAATTAGGTAACACAGCATAGACTGTCGAAGAAAACAGCCAGTAGGTAGCAGAAATAGAATTGGTAATCATGACGCGCAAATGATTACGGTATGTCTTTTCAGATAAAGTAAAGACCTGTAACTACCTGTAACTTAACTACCAAACTGTAGAAAATCTGTCGTTTAGTGAGCAAATAAAACTGATACGACAATAACAGTTGCTAGGAATTTGTCAAAACGCAATAATTATTGTACGGCTATATAAGTATCCCTCTTTGAGAGGTCAAATCAATTATAGTATTGACAAGCGAAATAGTGAATACCTGCGTAAAAATTCAGAGGTCTAAATCATTCATAGTTATGTGAAAGTCTTATCGACAACAAAATATTTGATTTCGGTGAACACCGTATAGTGTATGGTCTTAAACTCAATAGTTGTGTATTAAATAGTTTATTACTTTTCATATTAAAATATATCTTAATGGTGTTGGCATTCTTTATATAAATTTCCCACCCATTTATTGTTTGAGTATTGGTGATCTATAAACTTCATGAACTCGGCAAAATGTTTGACTATCACTGTTCTTGCAGATATTTACCTTGACTCTTTAACGACACCATTCGCAGTTACGAAGATATCCCCAAACAAACATATTTTTTGCTAACAAATGACACGAAGACAAGAACTCCGAAGGAAGAAAAAATTGAGCGAAGATTTTCATGGAACATGTGCAGTCTAATCACGTAAAAGAGCAAACTTTATTCATCAATCATTTTTACCATTTGCTTTTGAGGTAGGAGTAATTTCATAGGGGATGTACCTTTACATTTAACCGATTAAAATCTTTGTGCTAAATACGACATTAATAATAAGATTCAAGAAGGCTTTGCGCTGGAATACTATGAAAAAGTGGAGTGTACATGTGAAATTGTCCCCAACTGCGAATCCTCCATATTGTAGCATTTTGAGAGTTTGTAAATAGATTTTAAATTTTGTCTTTACCAATATACAATGCGATCCAATGAATACTTTCCACTGCTCTTTAAGTATTCTTTCAGCTTAATTGAGGGCGTGTTTAATAATTAATCAAGAACCTATCAAATCCCAAGCAAGGAGCTTAGTACTGCTCACAAAGTTATGAAGAGGAAAAGAACGCTCAAAGATTTTGACATGTAGGAAGCTGGTGTTTTGATTTCAACAAACGCTTTTAGGATATAGTAAAGAGTGAAGAGTGGAGGCATGTCATCATTACTAGCATTTTAAATGTCAATTAGGGTACTGGAACGTGTAGAAAAGAAATAAATTCGTATAGCTTATGTGTTGTTATATCGATCAGGCGCTAGATGACGATCTAACCCTTCTGGTTGATGCAAATTGATTAAGAAAGAGTCCTAGGAGTGCTGAAGAAGGAATAAGTACCGTGAGCAATATTTTTTGAGACAAAATTCGGTACCCGTTCCTTTTCTACGTCTTTTTTTATTCAACCTGTAGACATCAAGGCCATCCCTTTTTTCACCTTACAGAGTGCGTTGATTATAATCGCCTTTAACTTACATTAATTTTAAAATTCAGCCTATTCAAATTAACGCTACGATGATATAGGTAATAAGTAGATTTTCTTACTCAGTGGCGTGAAATGATTAGCTTTCAAGTATAATTTTTCAATGCAATCCAAATGAGAAGTGTTTCATGAAACATGCATTTGAAATAAAAGAAAATCGTCTTTAATTGAAAGTGGTGTCTAGAGTAATGATATAATGATCTACACATTTGTAACTTCATTAAATAGGTTTGCTGAATAATAAACAGGAACTGAGAGTTTTCCTATTTCAGCTTTGACATGCACAAATTAATTCGACACTACTTTCAGATTTTAATGCTATTTTTTCAGTAATTATGGATTTTAGAAATAGGCATTTGAATTTCTTTTAAAATTTGTAAAATCCGATTATTTATTTGCCCACATTGTAATTTTATATTAGATTAAGGGGCATTTTATTAGTTGTTCATCATGGAATCTATAAGAAATAATAAAGAATTTGGGTTATATTTGCATCAAATAAATTAATATTTTATACCTCATATAACAATTGTATTAAAAACGGCACATATATGATATAAAAGTTCTAACTTAAATACTAAGCACGCTTTCATTATTGATATTTCATAATTTGAATTTATTTAAGAAATGTTTATCCACTTTAATAAAACAGGTTGAGCCATTTAATCTAACTCGCGTGATTTTCATTGCGTGTTTGTCTTTTTAGATAAGATTTTTGTGGGAATTTTAATTTTAACGTCATATCTAATTGTACACAATAATCGAATATATTTCACTAATAAAATTATGACAATCTAATTTTTTTTCTTTAAATTTATTTAGGGAGATGTGGTACCGGCTTGTACATTGCCTTGCTCATTCTACTCTTATGAAACAGACAGATCGACATCAACGTGGCCAACTAAGTCCTGGCAATTAGCTTGGTTGAACACCAGCATTGGACGAACTGTTCTTCAGATGCCGGAAATGTCCGAATACCGACGGGCCATAGAAATGCTCAATCACTCCGTGGATGTTAATGAAAGCACCACGCGGGAAGTTCTACGCATTTTAGAGCGGAATAATGCTCTTGAGCGCAATTTACTCGCAATTACAGTGGTCCGACCGAATTGGAATTTACATAAGGTTAATTTATCAATTCTTTTCTTATTGTAATTTCTATAAAGTATCTAGAAGCTTTATTAACAGTTATTGATAAAACGTGTTGAGATGAATAATGAAACATCAATAACAATGCTGAATTATTGGCCAAGTATAAGGCCTCCAATTCCAACCTATAAGGTTGTTCGTTTTTGAAGGTCAGTTGTTTTTTGTGTATTACTTTAAAATTGGACCGGCTAATCTTTTGCTGCATATAATCAATTCAACTGAAAGTTGAAAGTGAAAATCACCACGTAGGAAATGTAACCTTAAAGACGTCAATGATCTAGAAGATACAATCCATCACTCCTCTAGTGCAATTCATCTCCTTCATAATATTCTTAAATAAAGTTGTTTATTAAATATCAAAGAAAGCGATAATAATAAAATCGATTACTTTATTAGTCCTTCAAAAATTAAAATATACGTTAACAGTCATCCGATGTCACAATTTTGTAATATGCCTTTAAGTGATCTTCAAACTATCATTAAATTTTGATTACTGCCAGGCACTTTATGATACGAAACTCTAAACTCTGAGTTATTTCAGCCAATATCATTATTTCTTTTGTAGAGTTAAAATAGATTTCTGCTTGAGCAAATTTTTCACTGTTCATTGTCGTTAAAATGCACAAGTATAAGCAAATGGACGGAAATAAAGTGAAGTAATTTAAAAATTATTATATAAAAGGGTCTGCGAAGAAGTCAATCACTTTATTGCATTCGGTGAGCAAAGTGTATTCACTGATTCTATGCACACAGGGCAAGAGTTATTTTTAAAACGAAAAATCCATCTTTGTGGGTGATAAATAATATTCACTCAAGAATCATTGAAGGTTTTATTAAACTTTTGGCATTTTCTAACTGCTATTGAGGAATTATGAAACGGAATTTTAAAGGAATGGAAATTTTAAATCACATTCAGTTCTATTTTTATCACCGCTTTAAATAAAAAATCGTAGTGTTCAAACGCTCTTAAGTAGCTAACTCCATAGGAAAGCCAGATATTTTATCCTAAAACGTCAGATAATGCGAAACTTCTTTTTTTACTGCAATTTGATTACTTTAAGGGAAATTAAATTCCACCTATGAGTACCATATTGCTATTTTAGCCATTGGAAGTAAAATCAATTTAAAAATTTTGAGGGTGGGAGCGGAATCATTCAAATTCTTATCATTTTGAGTATACGCTTCCTCCAGACTTCAAATATAGGCAAATTGTTTGTGCTTGGGATAATTCTAGTGAATGGAAGCTTTCTTTCATAAAGACCAACACTTTCTGCAGTTTTTACTGAAAAATTTGAACTAATTTTATAAATAAGGGAATCTTAGCTACATTAGTCAAAATTAAGGTTAATTCATTCACCATTCTTACTTTGGTCTATTTCTCTCTTAACGCTATGCCCGTCTGTCCAAAGTTCCCTCAAATACAAACGTTTGGTGAAATGGACTTGGTATTTATGAAACTTAAACAAATGGTTCAAAGCGATAAACCATAGTGCAGATATTGCATTTTAAAGAATGTATGTTCAAAATATTTCCGTAAGTTAACTGTTATATTTTTGATAATATGCGAACATTTCCAAGTCCACGCTGAGCAGAAGGTTATGATTTGTAAGTGAATTAATGCTTAATAAGTTTGCTTGAAGATAACTGAACACTTTTATGAAAAAGTGACTTTAACTGCAAAAAAATAGTTATATCACCCATAAATTCTGTGATGTGATACCACATTAATTTAATTGTACTAATTAGAAGCAGGTAGTTGTGCATAGGTCGTGATTAAATTAAACCTACTCTCTACATAGGGCAAAATACCTCGATTTCTATGTGATTGCTATCAATATTTAACCTTATATAACGTTTGTTGCCATAAAGCATTCCCCATTTCTAATTCTCATAATTATTTTCAGATAATGGATATTCTTCTTTGGATGCATAAAAGGATGCAACAAACGTGATGGGATTTTTTATTTGACTAAATTCTTTGAATATTTTCTGTTCATTTGTTTTTGACATAATAATATTAAAACAATTAGTTTTTATCAGTAAATCTCGCAACATTTCTTGGAAATTATGAAATATATTGAGACTACGCATAATCAATTATTCATTTTCAATATTCTGACACAAGACGTTTCAAAGATAAATTTAATTAAGTTCAGATGCTTTTCAACTATAAAACTACCAAGAGTGCCAAAATGTGTCATATCTTCCCTCCCATCAGCATAGGGAATAAATGTCATCTAAATTACAAAATGAAAATGTATGCAGAGATGAAATCCTTACAGAATGAAGCCGTATATACTATTGGTTATCTAAAGGTAACATTTTCTTTGCCGATTGGTGAAATATATTTAACTTCTCCAATGAATAAATCACTTTGCATCATTTATATCCCAAATCAATGATAGGTGAGATTTAAAAGATTTCAAAAAAGCGCCAAAAAACGAAATTAAAATGTTTTTTTGAATACTGAGACATAAAAAGTTGCCCGAATTCCAAGTATTTGCCACATTTTGCTTGTTTAATGCAATTTAAAATAATTTTTCTCAACCTTAAAACTAAATTAAATTTGACACAGTCAATAATAAAGACATTGAAGAAGCTGTGTTGTGATAAACACTAATAAAAATTAAAAAAAGAAAAGCTTTTGGTATATTTAGTTTTGAAGATACGTTAGCATTTTAGAGATGGTGGGAAAAACACCATAAATGAACACTTTGCCAAGCTAAAGTATGAAAGCATTATAAATATATGGGAACTTTTCAAATGTTTGAAAAGTATACTTTTATCAAAAATAATATTTAGCAAAATATATATTATTGATGTTTATTAAATTTTATTCACTGTCTCTCATCTTCTGATGCTTGCGTCCAGTACTTTATTGTAATCAACACAAAACAAAAAAAAGATCTATTGGTTTTTTTCGGAGCTAACAGTCCACGATTTTTGCACGTTTTCCCCTACATTTTAGTGCTGTTTAACAGAGTGCATTTAGTGTCTCTTGTCTGTCTCACCTTTCAGTAGCCTGGGCACTTCCTATTATTTAAATACTACCATCAGGAATAATAATAATTCCGATTATTTAAAAATCGTTTGAAGTATATTAATTGGATACCAGGAAGTAGAACTTTTAAGCTCCATTGGAATGAAGAGCGCGATTAGCAAGCATTATGTTTTCCCTTTAGACATTGTAATACTGTTTACGGATAATTAAATTTTAAAATTGCATTTTAAAGTAATAGTCCTGAAGAGGCTGCCTTTATTTTGTTGAGCAGCCCTAAATTGGGAATAAGTGCACGAAAGTACATCTTCAGAGGGACAAAAAATGAGCAGCCAATTTCTTCTTTCGCTCTTTGGCTTTAACCAGGAAGCGATTTTCTCTAAGCTAACTGAATTCGTTTGCGCTCAAAAAATAGTCAGCGACTTTAGTAGTCTTAGTGGCAGTAGTACAATCGGGGAAATTTTGTACTTTCGAGTAAAAAATTTTCTTTGTCTAAACTGAATTAAACCCTTCATATATTTTTAATTTTAATACTTTCATTAAATTTAATTGCAGTTAACCATCCTGACTGCTCAGTTTTTAAGTAGAAAAGTGCAGTAAATTTCTAAATTTTTCTTAAACATGATGTTCGCCTATACGTATACTAAATGTCATTTTTAAATATCATTGAAGGTAGAGAATCACCATTCAATAACCCGCTCAGTATAAATATTACTCGCGGAATAAGAACGTCAACGAAGACTCAGGATTGAGAAAGTTCCATGAAAACGAAAGTTTCTTCCCACATTTATATATGATATTCACATATTTGCCAGATTTATTAACCAGCGCCATTTTAATCAGTTGCACACTATTGGAGTTTCTAGTCTAATTTAATTCTCTTTCGAAATACTTCACTTCAGCAAGTGGCACGTTT
The DNA here is from genome assembly GCA_000469805.3 of Hymenolepis microstoma. Taxonomy (NCBI): domain Eukaryota; kingdom Metazoa; phylum Platyhelminthes; class Cestoda; order Cyclophyllidea; family Hymenolepididae; genus Hymenolepis; species Hymenolepis microstoma. The sequence goes on from LR215989.1 coordinate 31,058,172, forward strand.
GGTCTGTAATTTTAAGCAAAATGTAAATTATTATTTGCCCTAATTATTTATATTAATGTTACTTCTTTTATAAGGTCGCGGAGAAGGAGGTATTTTCTTTAACGAGTTTCCTCTCCCAAACGGGCGGTCTACTGTCAATTTGGATAGGATTAACAATGATATGTGTAGTGGAAGTTCTGGAGTTGATTATCAACTGCTGTTGCGTCTATATGGCCAAAAGACGAGAAAACCAGGAGCAGCACAAAAACGGCAAAGAGGTAGGATCCGCTCAAGCCCAATCCCCTCTGCACAAAAATTCCAAGCGCAATAAGCACAATAACAGAAAGAAGTCAAATAATGGCAAGAAAGATGAGGCTGCCTCCAATTGTGTAGTTGTGCCTCTTGACGAATATGAGGATACAGCTGACTGACCGTTTGAACTGATCTTAAATTTTCCAGGTTTCTTTTGTGCGTGCTCAAGCATTTGACTTTACTGGCTTAATTTGGTGAATAACCGTGTGTGTGTGATAGTCCAGTGCGCTGTGTACAGCCTATTTTAAAAGCCCTTTTTGATTCTGACTTTTGCTTTACCAGATTTCGCTCCAACCCACTCACAGCGACCACTCAACTTCTTACAGCTCCTTTCCATTTCCATACACTATTCAAGGTGATTTAAATACAAGATTCTTATGAAAAAGTTTTGTTTGCTAGCGTTCTACGTTCAATATTGTTACACTGAGAGACTACAAAGAGAATTAGAAGATATTCAGTAAGAACTGTAAATTAATGGCCATCAGCTTAAAGTTTGGACTTAGAATGCAATGCAGCAAAGTTACCTTAAAAAACGCCAACAACCGTTCTCCAAGGCGAAAGTACATTTGTCTCCATGTTTATAACATCAATATTAAATGTGTACGCGATAAAGTATCATATGGGGTTTATTAAACCAGCAACTTTATAGAATTGCAAGCTTAAAAATAAGCATTTATTAAAATAAATAAAATGGAAAAATGTAAAACTCTGAGCGCATTTAAACCAAATATCCAGTCGTACACGGCCCTAAAAGAAGATACTAATCTGCCACTTTTCCCTTCCATACACTGATTTAATGACAGACCTTGGCAGAGTGACATTGTAATACAGAAATATATAAGTATATATTTATATCATTGGACGGTTCGATGAAGTTTATGAATGTCTTTGTGAATATAGATGCTCAATGGTGGCTTCTTTCTAACAGTGCATACCACGTTTAAAGGAACACAAATTTTCAAACTGCGGGGCTTAGAGCATTACAGAATTAACAAATATTAATTTCAAATAAGTTATTATAGATGCTTCCCTAACTCTGTTTAGAGTCCCAAACAAAGAGCTTGCCGAAGTTAACATCAACAATGGATAAAATTGGATAAAATAATACCCAAACTTAAGTGTAAAAGAGCGAGACGTCTTAAGAATTTTGGTATCTTTTTACGTACTTTATCATATTCGTCATATTCGAGAAGAAATGTTAGTCAAAACCTTTTAGGTGAAGCAAGTTTCGCTTCATTTCGCTATTATTCTTGATTTCAGAATGAAGTAAAGTTTGATTTTAACTATAGGAAATGATGGCACATGGATATAAATTCAGACATAGCAAATACTCAATTTCGCATGATCACTAAAAAGCTCTCAGAGCCTTAAAACCTTCGATTTTAAAAAAAACATATTCATTATTTTTTGGGCGAGCACTGCTTAAAATCGGTTCGCAGGAGATTCAATACACATAGGCTTTTATTGAATTCGAATTATGATTTCTGGCAGAATCTTCTAGTAGAAGATTGCCCTGAACAGTAGCGATAAAGCGAAACGTTTGAAGTAAAAATCATTTGCTACGAACTATCGCAAACTGCCAAAATGATCAGTAAATCCACATATGTGACACGAGTTTGAATGAATAGTAATCGTTGATTAGTTGCCCGCTCTACCACACTTGCTCCTTACAGGATTGATAGTACGCTGCATATTCTAGAATATTCCAACGCGCATGGGGTTACCTTGGTCAGACTTGATATCGTCGTACACGCCACAAGGTGCATACAAATCTTATTTAACCAAAGTTGATTCTGTTTCACTTTTAGTTTACCTTAAATTGAAATGAAAGCGCACGCACGTTGATGATAAATCATACAGATATAAAATAGTATAATTAGTATTATATGAACCTTTCATACTTCAGGAATTGTTTGAGATATTGTTTGCTCTTAAAAGTATCTTGAATGTGTGGTATCCAAGGTAGCAAAGATTCCTGGTTGTTTTAAATAAGTTTTTTTTATTTCGGAAAATCTTCGAATGGCACCAAAATCGTCTTCTGGGCGCTAACCAGTATCAATCATTTTCATCGGTCTTTTGTAATCGGTATTTCTTGCGAATACACTAATTTATGAACTAACTTTTGTAAAAAAATTAAAATAATAAATTTTGCACACTTGCGTTACAAAATCTAAATTAATACCGTAGTCAGTCAATATACCGAGATAGAAACTAGTTTTAACGGGTCGATAAATAGAGTACTTTGTGTGCAAAAGTAACCCGTTATCCGTATCCGTTATCCAAAAATTGTACAACCAGAATTCAAATTTCAAATCCTTTTTAACTTTGTCAAGTACCTTTGTTCCAATTTCCTGTTCCATTCAATGGCTTTATATTTAGACAATTTTAAATGCGTTACAACTATGACAAGTTGTTGATTTTATTTGAAAATAGATATGAAATAAAGTCGCGAGAACGACTATTCTAATTATGGAAAACTCAATAAGCACTGGGGAATTTTATCTAAAACCTTCATAAAAATTTATAAATTAAATTTTAGGTCTCGAAAAGGTAAACCATCCAAAAAGGGAATATTCCAGAAACTCAATGACACTCTCTAGCACTTATTGAAATAAGGTACTTTTGTCTGCATTGTTAGAGGAAATCGTACGATACTATCAAGAAATCAATGCAAGCGCAAAGCAATTATATATTTTGATTGGAATTGTCTATGATCAAAAGGTACAATTTGAGCACATGATGAAAGCGCAACAAATTGCCTATAGTGTCGTTTTCATTAACAAAATGTGTTACTGCATTTCATTCATTGACACAAATCCCGTGTATCTTGGTAAGACATAAATAATAAAATACTAACTAAATACCCAAGGGGTCAAGCTCAAACCTGAACGTTCCTATTTAGCCACTGAACAGTCAAATCACTGAGTACCTATTCGTCGCCTATCGTCGTTATCAATGTCTCGGCCTCATATTGCACTTGAGCTTTTGGAAATTATGTATGACATGTACTGACTTCCAAATATCAAAGATGCGAAAATGGTTTGCATTCATCTAGTAAACCTACGTATAAGTAATGTGTCAAGGTGTAAAATGCACAAATGCTCTATCTATGGCTCTGAGTCAACCGTATCATGGCGATATCAAGAGAACATTTCAATGGCAGTGACAGGAAATATACTTCTACTGATCAATTAACAATTATAAGACATCTCACCACCAAGAAATTAGTTTAGGAATGGATTATAAAAAACAGAAAAAAAGGAATTATTTTGTCTAATAATGGCTAAATACCATGTGGTTTGATAATAAATTCAACAATTTACCAACTGCCTTTAAATGAACTTATTTACGCTGGAAGGGAGTAGCAGTCTAAAAGTCATGAGATTTAATTCAAAATAAATACTTCAGTCGAATCCAAAGATGACAAGGTCAATCTTATAGACAACCTTAAATTATACAATTTCAGTAATTAAATCCCTGTAACATAATGACTCTATAAAAATTCCTAATTTAATGAAACAGATCTCTTATCATTGCTTTACACAATTAATACATGGTAATCACGTGCCTTAGATAAAAATGTATATATATGAAAAAACATTACCAGTAATTTAAATGTCATGGCGTTTTTTTATCATAACCACCTTTAAATGGTGCCCTCGAATACCATAATAAGTTAAAATACAAAATACTATATTTTCAAGAATCGTATAAAAATGATTTTTGGAGAAATTTGTGATTTAAGTGTATTTGGCCAAACTAACTACGTCTAAAACAAGTATCAAATTTTAAATGATCTATTTTATTGCATTTTTCTTTGACTTATCAATGCAATCTCTTACAAAAATGGGTTTTTTATTCTGAATACTTCTTTGGCAAATGGCTGAATGCGAAATCAAATCTCCATGAAGGCAGCTAAATTTAGGAAATACGGCTCTTCATGTTGGAGGAGTATTCATACAAAAGTAGATCTAGTGATCTAATAATATTTGCTAATCACTTCTTCTAATTAGGCAAAAAATGGAATGGACTGAGGGGAAGCATTAAGTAAAGCCAACTGAGTGTCAAACTTGAATGGACGCTAATGTAAAAAAAACTCAGCGATCAAATGATAACCGGTGATTGGGCAAACAGCCTTTCCATCAACTGTCATAACACTCGCCTATTTTTATATGAAAATAATATAAATTTAGTTCAATTTTACGCCTCTAATTTAGCAGAAATATGAAATCAGGTCATCTAAAGCTCCCATTTAGCAGTTGCTGATCGTTTTGTGATACAGACTCAGTGAACACATTTTTTCTGAAGTAAATTCAGGCGATGTTACGCATGTCTATTCAGAATTGAGTGTAAACAACAGCTGCTACAAAACAGCTTGTTTAAATTTATGTCATATCAGGTGCCCACTTTTCGAAATATTAAATATCCTGTCTAATGCATAAATTTTTGCCCAGGTAGCAGTTCAAATATCGTGGGAAGTTTTCTGAATGTCTGCAGCAAGAAGGTTTGGGATGGGCTCGAAACAAAGTCAAAAAATTTCGTTAGAATACCAAAGTCTTGCAATTTGTTCTACTCTTGAAAATCACAATTCATGTATAGTTTATTCAAATGTTTAGTGCATAATATCCAAAACTTGCCGCTTGAATCATATTAGAAATGATATCTCTTTTAGATTTTCGCTTTTAATTTTCCCATTTCGATTATTCAGGAGTTGAGGTAGATACAATCCGGTGCTTCAAGATAAATTTTCAGAAGGTCAAATGTCTGTAACTGTCTCCGGAAACAGATTTTTATTAAGCTGGTAGGTCAATTATTTTATTTTATATCTATCTGTAATTGAGGTGGGGTGATTTTATAAACCTGGGACAAAAATTGGGGAGACTAAAAACTACTACTCACTTGGCGACTACTTGCTAAAAGTTTTTATCCACTCAATAGTTAATATCAATTTTTCAGATCAGGGGTTTTAAAATTACTTTAAAAATCTGGTCAGCAAGTGAAAACTTTGCACCTTCACCTATTTTGTAAGTCCTATACGTAATATTTATATATGTTAATTAAGCCAAACCCTGGCTAATAATGCACTTCTTAGATTTAGACCTTTCTTCAAAGACGTTTTTTTTTAAAAAAAGTAATCTCGGTAATAAATCGTAAAGTCAGTACCTATATATTGTGACTTTTTTAAAATAGTTTTTCAAAAAGAAATGTATTATTAGTAAAGGCAGAATGCAACACAATACCCAGACCTAAGGAAGCAAGACTATAACAGAGAGGCAATTTTTTTCGTGAATTACAAGAAGAATTATGAGATGTTCTATCTTCTTCCAGATTTGAAAAATCCTTACTCCCTACTGTTATCAAATGACATTTTACTAACTATTATAAAGAATCCGATGCCAAAGCTAAATGCGACACTGATATTGTCGTTTCAAACTTCCATTTTTATGAAGCTTAAAATGATCTTACGTTTTTATTGAGCGCTGTGTTAGAGAAACAGCGGTCACATCACTGGGTTAGATAAAATTGCTTCCTTTCAGCACGCATTTACACATCGTTGACAGCTTTGCACTCCAATTTTTTCTCTAAAATTTGGCTGAGACAGAAATCAACATTCAGGGGTGTTTATGCCATGATAGACTGGTTAAACCAACGAATAAATAAATAGTTTATTAATTTGTCCAAATCTATTTATTCACTGTGCTTTTTCTTTGATTAATAGTTCATTGCCAACAATAATTATCAGCATTTTACGATATCAGCTCTCTTTCATTTTATGTCAATCATCCATCGTTACAAAGCTGTTTAGCAGCAATTCCTTGTAAAATGGCTTAAGATCATTTTAGGATGTTAATCGTGAACTAATCATTATTATATGATTGGCTGATCTCCTTTTATCAAGTTCACTTCCTACTTAGGCATATTTTACATGTTATTCTTCTCTCTGGTAATCGATTTCCTCCTTAACGTGCTTTGTGAGATCCTCGCCCACCTTTCCCACATAAAAACTAGTTGTGAGAGGTTACTTCCTTTCTGTTCTTCCTTAATCGAATATCTGGTCTTGTGGAATTTGAATTTAAGCATTTATAATGAGTATAATCTGAGCTATTTTTTGTCTTCAACTGTGCATACTCTAAGCTTAGCCGCTCAAATATACATTAAATCTCCTTCACCATATTCATCGAAATTTTCCTGATGACGTCACCTTGTAAACTAGTCTTACATGCGTGTCTTCCCGCCGGTCATATTCTTTGAAACGTACAGTGAGGCATAGCTTGTTTAAATTAATTAAAAAGATTAAGGCCCTGCAACTCTTAAAGGCAATTATGCTTCAAGGTCGCGGTGGTCACCATGCGCGATTACCTAGATAGGGGTCATGTGATAAAGTCAAATTATTATTATTATGCACTTTTTTGCCGTATGAGTATACGTTTTCCAGGGTGCACCACGTGGAGGTAAGTCTATCGCACACCCCTCATTGGCTAAAAAATGAAATCGATAAAAATATATACCTAGAATTTTTGTGAATGGTTTGTTAAATTTTTAAAATGCTTAAATAGCTTTATTAAAACAGCTATAAAATCACTTGGCGATAAACAGACAATGAAAAACTCACGTTACATTTTTTTGAAATTTTATTCATATTTTTAGCAATTTTTTGTTATCGTGGCACATCAGTAACAGATTATTTGACTAAGTGGAGCCCTTGTTAACCACCTCTGTCAATAATTCTCATTCTCTATAATTTTATGAATCACCTTCCAAACTTTTTATATCGTTTTCAAAGGCTAGACTTGGAAATATTGAAAAACTTAATCATGAAAAAGTATTTGACAACATTTTATTCCTCCTTCCCTATAATTTCTTTCAAAACTCTATAATTTTAGGTTGAATATTTTTGACAAGCTTTGGGATAAACTTGTGTTGGATTGTCATTTTCATTCAACAACGACGTGAACTTCTAAATATTAGAATATAGATAAAGTAATTTTAGACCAAATTCGCAGAGTCTCTGTCATTAAGCAAATCTTTATCTGATATCACTTATAACGGAAAATACGCGAATGAACACTTAGCTAAACCTTGGTATTCCTCACGAAAGTTTTATTAGACTTGTTTTTTGCATCCATGGCGAGTACTAGAGGTCGGTTGGCTGATAAGACTTCTGCACATAAGACGCTGATGCTCACTACGCGATCGATAGCACTCCCCAGAATATTCTAGCGCGAAATAGATTCCCTTTGTCAGTCTAGGTAGGCTTGTGTACTCCACACGCTCGTCTGTCCATCTCTAATGCAGAAACTCTTCAAATTCCAGAAGGGAAAGCAGAAACTTGAATTTATGGAAAAGTTTAAGTGATTATAGCCAATTTCTGAAATGAGTTAGAAAGGCTTAATTAGATTAGAACTTAATTTCGGGGAGACTCTTTGTAAACTTATAAATAATAAAGTTTCTGAATGCATGTTTGTTAACGTCAAATTTTCTCAGCGTTCTTACAAACACAATTTTTTTATTTTTTACCATACTGTAACGTTTGGAATAAGAACATTCACCGGTAGAGTTCATATTTCTGAGTACCGCAGTCAGTGTTGATACTGTATTTAACTTTACCTTCCTCTTTCAAATATTTGTCAAATACTTATTAACATTCGACAATATGACTTATATATGGTCCGTTACTGTACTCCCCCACAAACTATTGGTTCAAAAATGAACTAAAGCTTTACGACGCATATATTGCTGCTTAGGGTATTAGCCAATTCCTGAAATATAATGATTAAAAAATTGCGTGGATTATTACCATTATACTTTTATTATAATCCAGGGTAATGCAGAAGAATTCGCCGAAAACTTATTACCGCAAAACAAGTTAAAAAGAGGTGCTCATTGGTCTATTGTCATTATTGTCAATTTAATGCATTTCATTTTTCCAATGATTATCAAAATTTTATTACCAATATAAACATTATAAAACGTCTCCAATATAGCACCATCGAATATTTCAATCTCTTAGATAAAGCATTTAACAATACTCTTGGTTATATTTAACTAAATAGGCGTTTTGTTTTAACTTAACGGAACGTAGCAGAAAAATTGATACTCAAGACTGGAATGTAACAATTTAATTTTAATTTTACCAAAGAGCGCCAATGTTTTTTATTATCTTAGTAATTAGGGTGGATGAAGATTAACAATTATGGCTAATTTCTAAGTATCCGTATTTATCTCCTGAAAAAAAACGAGTAACAATAGTCACAAATGAATAAAATATTTACTCTCGGATGAATCAATAAGTTAAACCTAGATCTCTGTTACTAAACTCTTATTAAAGTACAAAATTTTATTAATCTCCTTTTAAAAACTTGTAAACTGAATCAAATCTTTTTGTATTGTCCCAATGTACAATGTGTAAAAGTAGGTCAAAACCCGCATGAGCCCAATCGCAGTATCTCTTACAGGACTTGCCTCGGCGTAAAAGGCATCCTGCAGCCGTCCTTAAGAAAAAAACATTTGCATTCTGTTGACTTCAAACTACCATGACCCACCCGACTGTTTATGTCGACCACTTCCACAGTACTCACCTTACCTTTTTTTCTCCACCTTTGTGTCTGTCCCTTTTACATCTGTGAATCACTCTTCTATTCTCCCTAACGACTTTTTGTGACTGACATTTCTCTCCTCTGTGGAGCCCAAAGTCAACTAAAGGGCTAATGATAAAAATCATTTGATATAAACAACTTCTAGCCAATGAGACCTCTTGGCTGGTTTACATCGAATAAATTTACCCTGTCTGGAAGTTGTTTACTTTAATCTCAGAACAAATATGAACTTTAAAACAAGTGAACTTTAGCCTACACCTCTTGAAGTAGTACTAAACATTACTTAAAAAATATAAAATAAAACAAAAATGGAACAATAACCGAACCAAATCAAATATTCCCCTTTGTTAATATGAGCTTGAGAAAGAAAGTGGCACTTGAAGGAAATGGGAGACAAAAAGACATAATACTGATGTTGTGGTACTAGAAGGAATGCAGATTTGAAGTGAAGAAAGACGGAAAGAGCTCAATGAGAGGATATTAAGACACTGGGTTGGACTGCACATGCAAATAGTATGTCGTAAGATTGACAGATTGGTAGTAGCTTATTTAAAGGAACCCAAGCGATACTAAAAGACATTTCATTTTGAATGACTTTGTCCCAAATTTATTAAATTATGAATTTTGCGAAACAATCCTTCGTCGTGCATCGAAAATACTATACCATTTCTACTTTATAGGCATGTTAATTTCACATTATAAGCATGATGGGTCAGTGAGAGAAAAATTTGACTGCCCTCTACTGATTAGTACGCTGTCTAACTAATCACATTTCGCCTCATATAGTGTGAAGCACAATAAAAATGAATAATTGGTTCAATAACTCAGCCTGATTAGACCCAGGTCTAAAAATATAGGTAGTTCATAAATTGCTGCAATAAAGGCAGTGTCGTATTTATAATCTGCGGATTTACCCACGAGAATCTGAGCGACTGTAGTAACTTATAATCCTGGGTTGAATATACGTCATAACGTGGTCTACCAGTTTAGAAGTGTGAATGTCAGACAATTTACCAACTTCTGGACCTTTTTCCTTTTCTTTTAGTAATTGGTTAATTAGTTCCTATTCATCATTAAGTGATGGAAGTTTTATGAGTGAAAGTTACTTCATTTTCACAATCCATTTTTCTCAATCACACATCTTTCCATTAATGCGTCGAAACATTAACAATTAAAATTCTATTAATACAACCCTTGTACGCTGCAAAAAAAGTTATATTAAAATAAAATCTATTAGTGAGCTATTTCTTTGTTCATTTGCTTGAAATAATATTACTGTTTTAATTAACAAAAAATCAGAGTAAAGAAATTGGTCCGGTGATCAGATATATCAGTCTAAGCTCTGTTTATTGAACCCAATCAACGATGGCAGATAAAAATGTAATTCCTTAATGTTAACAAAATTTTCCATTAGGACTATCATTTAAAGTTTAGAAATATTAAAAATTCATTTTGATTGAGCAAATTTAAATGTTCACTAAAATGATTTCATGTTTTTTTTTTCACAAGCTTCCAGGCAATTAAGAAAAAGATTTTTCAAATAAGTTGAAACTAGTGTAAACCGGCTTTTGTAAACGAAAGGCTCTAAATTGAATCGTCTTAATTAGGAATTGTAGTGGAAAACCTGTAATGTTCTCGTTTTGAAATTTAATTCAATCACGAATAGTTATTGCACAAAAAAATTGTTGTGAAATATTGTCTGGTCAAAATAAACACAAACATGCCCATTTAGTGATAGCAAATTTAGGGATTTTTTCAGTCGTAGTAGGAATCAGGGAGAAGTTCACAGTTTAAAAAAAAATTCATGAGAAAAGTGCCTATGCACCTTTGTCACCACCGTGTTGTATTGGTGTCTAACTACGAAGTCATTTACTCAAGAGACCTCTCCCCTCCATTTTGTACACCAAGTATTTAAGATTTTTCTAACATTGCAGATTCTTTGGTTTTCCGTTCTCATCCACAACCCTATTCTCCTGATATTTCACATTTAATTTTGACCACGTCCGGTTCAGAAATGATTCTCCCAACCTTTTTTTAAACTTCTAATGCGTTTAACTTGATACCATTATCATACTCGATTTCACCATGAATGCACATTCTATTACCTTCGAGTGCTCCCATAAAGCTTACCTTCATTAATTATAATTTTTTTCTTTTCAAATAGTAATATAAATAATCTACATTTTGATGGGGGAAATGTGAATTGCTGTGGCATATGTTTTATAAATTACGCTAATTGCAAAATATTGCTTTAAGTTAAGCCTATTCATCATTGATAAAATCTAGGCGATATTTGACTCGCACAGAGAAAAGGAGAGAAGAGTAGCCAGAACTACTGCATCGGAATTATTATTGACTGAATTTGATGAATATTTTTCCCTTCAATTGCATAAAGGCAAACCAATCAATGCTAGTTTCTTGCCTGACGAGCATAAAGATGGCTGGTTGGATGAAGGAACTGTTTGCAACCTGTCTTGGTGGTAGCGCAGAATGCAAATATACATTTTCTTCATGTAAAATAATTGAGATTCAGTTATTTTTTTTTTGGTGTTTAAGTAAAACAAAATGAGGAGCTTAAAATTTTGTTATTTCGTATCAGATTTCCATTGGTGATATCAATTAGGATATTGATATTGTTTTACCTCAGGATGCAAGTCATCAACCAAATAAATTGGAGATGATGCTCGAGATATTCATTAATTTTTTACATCATCCAAGATAGTAATAATAATCTCCCTGCCTGATAGATTTTACTTTTGCCTGCAAGCTTCTCACACATCCTGTTTTCTCTACTCAAATGTTTCAAAATTGACTCTTGTTTATCTCATCCGGTTTTCTTCAGTGAATATTTACGAAAAAGTTTATTCAAGATATTCTGTTTCGGGTTATTCATTTTCAATTAAAGATGTCACGTCAGTATCTACACTTCACAAATGTTTAAATTAGCTCACTAATTTAATTTACTACACTACTAATTTACTATTTTCAATATCTTCTTTTTAACTTTCAAACTGGGTTTGATTACTTTAATTATAATTATTAAATATTTCGATCATATATTTATTTTAATCATCATTTTTATAACCCAGTGCAGTAAATTTATATTTTATTTCCTTAATTGAAAAGCAATTGGCAGGGAATAATAAACCCGCATTTTTCATGGCTTCTGCGCAGTTTTATGCACCCAGTTTCTCCAATTATTCCTCTAAGCAATTTACCTGAGAATGGCCAACGATATAGATGTACTTCATATCTAAACCTAAATTAGAATGACTATATGAGCAAGAGTATTCAATAAATCTTAATTACGACAAGTTCTATTCATGCATTTTAATATGGCAATGAATAAACTGATAAATTCATGTTCATTTCAATTTCTTAAAATGGAAGCACATGCTAAGTTTTATCTTTTTTTCTAAATTATACTATAAATATCTAAAAAAATTGGTTCCATTTCTTTTAGGTCAATTTTTTGCTAAAAGAGGGTAGGCATTGAATAATCTTGCACAAGATGAATACAAATACATACTTAAAGCAAAATTTACAGCAGTAAAGAGTCAGACATCATACAACAGAATTGATAGTGAAATATTTATTCTAAAAGAGGTTATAGGGAGTGATATTTGATGGCTTGTGCCGTAGGCAATTAAGTATACCCCTAGTTGCACGACGATGTAAATAAATGGAGGTGTCATGACAACTTATCTAATTGAATCCATCGAGAAAAATGTTGTGAATATCGGGGACATAATTTCATGCAGAGTGGGGCAGATAGATCATGAACATTGAACACTTTGGATCACAAAGTAAACTCTTCTTTTCTATGTGAAAATGGACAACTCAATGCTCCATTAAACAATAATGGCATGGTTGGCGATATCGGGAAATTCGTTTCCGCTATTTCTCGATCCCCTCACACATCTTATGCCTTATCCGACGCGTTTGCTGTGCTCCTATTTAACATCACGATTTAAACTTGTAAAAGTTCATTGTTGAGCCGTATTTAATAAAAAAAGTTGTTGTTTTGTAAGAGAACCGATGCTAGGCGACATCTACCGACTAGTAATTAAAAATTCTACTTATACGCACATTAAAGGTTACTGTAACTGTGTTAAATATCCAATTAAGTTTGAAAAAATGACTAAAAGGCTAGTAATGGGTGATACACATGCCGGTTTTCAGACTTGACCGATTTCTGGTGAGTTACCTCATTTCCACATAGGTCATTTACTCTACCCCCACCCCACCCAGGTATCTTGAGGTAAGTGTTGCTCAAAGGCAGACCCCATTTTCCCAGCCACAAGTCAACTACTATATTACTAAGTAATTAATATACACCATTGAGTAAATAGACCGGAAAGTAACTAATCGGAAGATATATTACAAGCTGACTAAATAAATTTCGAGTCGGTGTTACTTTAGCAAATATGAATATTTCTGTGAAATATTTACCCCCATTGTATCAAGAAGCTTTTTTTATTTCTTCAATGTATCCTTTCTTAAAATTGCTTGGCAGTATCATCTGAGCGTTTCCCGAAATAGATCACAAACTATCCGGTACTTAAAGTCTGGATCTAGAAACTTCTAAAAAACTATGTCTGGACTTTTAGGATGCTGTAAAGTAATCAGCTTTTCCTTAACTACATTCAGCTTGGTTAAGCTTAAAAGAATAAATACTTTCGGTCATAATATTCTCTAAAATTTTAAATTTAACTTTTAATCCAATGATATAGTATTCGATGTTCCTTCAGTCACGAAGTATGTGAACAGTGGTGCAGGTAAGTTGCTTAATGAATAAAATTTGAGTAAATCTAATAAAATAAATCTTTTAACATTATTTCCAACATTGTTTCGTATTTGTATTTAAATAAAAATAGTTCAATAAACACAACATATTTTAAAGAAGCCTACATTGATCATTCCGATTATGTCTTGTTTAAAATCATTTTCGATACTTTGTAGACAATATATTTCATAGCTATTTCATCTTCTTAACACCGTGGAATATAAATTAGAAAGAGTGCTAACTGAAAACAATGATTATGAGAACAGAGTCAGTGTAGTATGAAACCGATTTTAATTATGTAAATCATTCATTAAAATTGACCTGTATGTGAAAAGGAAAGATGTGGGTTCATATCTACTGCTGTAACTGCGCACTTAAATAGACTCGCATATGAAATGATTTATTTAAACAAGGCGAATTGCCATATGTATGAGAAATAATTATCATAAACCAAGTAAAAGAATATAATTGTTCCCTAAGAGATTCGAAAGAAAATAATGAACTCTCGATAATATTTTTTCAAGTTTAAAAAAATTACTTCAACAACAATTCAAGTCACATAATTCCTTTTCTTTCAATTTGAAGAAGAATATTTTGATAAAGTGACATGATCGTGATCAGAATTCAAATGAGCAACTCAATCGCCTCAATGACAAAGAATTTGGACGAAGCCAAGGAAATCCGTTACACAGAAGAAATGCAAACAAGTCCTTCGTGTCTGATATAAAGGGAATGACTTAACATTTAACATCTGACTCTAAATCACCCAATAGCCCCGGTTGAATACTTTATAACAGTATTTTATGTTAATTTCTTAACAAAGGATGAGGCAATTTTAACCGAATGTTAAACTCAACTGTTCGCAAAAGGTCACCAATCACCATCAATAGTAGGATATCTTTCGAAGTGATGAACTTTCAAAATAGCCTTAAGAAATCCCAAACTTCTGTAGCGATGCTTTCGGTGTATTATAACAGCGGGTTATGTTTTTTAACGCACTCTTTTCGTACAATAGGAAAAAATGCAGAAAGTTATTTCATTAATCGTTTTGCGCACATAAAATTTCTCAAAAATCCAGGAGACTTATTTAAATGAATAAATGTCGCGAATTAGGGAAGCCCTGTCATATCTCAATATAAATGCGTAATACAATAATTAACGAATAAAAAACGCATTTCGACTCCTACGTGAAGTATTATTAGGAGCAATAAATACTCGTTAAAAATCCGTAAACTTTTATTTGAATTTTTTTAAATAAAATTAGTGTCAAGTGAACTTTTGGAACTCTTTTTTTTAAATTATCTTAATTCTTGTTATTTTTCCATTTGTAAGACTTATTTTAAAAGTGCACGGAAGGTGGGTGATATATTTTTTAAAAATAGAGATGCCGTCTTTCAAATCCCAAGATTCAGTTACCCAAGTAGCATACAAAAGAAGTCATTATTTTTAATAAAATGACCAAATTCCATATTCGCAAAAAAATTTAACTCATCTCATATGGCTAACATAAACACTGAGGGAGCTGTTTTCCAGACACTTTTCTGCGGAAAAGAGTCTCAGAATTTATTAATAAGGGATAGTAATGAAAAGTGACATTTCAACGTGTAAATATAAGCAATCAAGGGTGAACTATTTCGTGAGAAATAGTCTCTCCATGCGTTAGAAGCAATACATCGTCACGGAAGATGTTTTTGCTCTCTCTAAACTGCTGAATCATCCAAACCAATTTTCACCATCGTTTCCTGGTTGACATTAGGCAACATTAGATGATTCTCTAGGAATTCAGATGCAAGTACCTTGGTTTGGGTAAATTTGTTGAAACTAAAATAAGATCTACTTTTAAATGTGCTATTGATAAATTTATTGCATATTTTAATGACATGAAATAATCTGTGTCAAATCATGCTAATAATAGTTCTATTATCACACTTCTTCACAAACAGTAACTTCAAACTCCAATTTAACACATTATTGAGCGTCCCATTACTATCAACTTTTAGTATTACCATCGCGCTCATGCTGATCTTTAAAGGAAGGAGGAATGGTAATAAGGAAAGCTCATTTATATGGCAATTTCAAAACTTAATAGATTTGAAGGAAATCCAGAAAAGTATGCCATTGCCAAAGAGAACCACTCAAAGTGATCGCAAATGTCGGGCATTTTAACCTCAATCAGGCCCAGATCCTGAAATCTAGAATAAGCCGATTTCACACTATCACTGAAAATGTCTCAAAAACTGTTTTTAGGCAGTTCATTAAGTGGTTTGCTTTTGTAGTACTGATACGATGATCAGTGCCTTTCTTCACAGTGCCCAACACACATATATTTGTCCATCGGACTGAGGTATAAGAGAGAGAGAGGGAGGGGATCTTAAAAGCCAAATGTTGGGACTTGTGCAGTCGTAAAAATTGGCTGGCAATTATTATTAACTTTCATCTGAGGTGTAGCAAAGGACTGAAGCACCCTGTATCAAAACCTATGGCCTATTATTGGCTACCTCCTTCGTTACCTAAGGTTTAATTACTACATTGGCTCTCTAAAAACGTAGAAAGAGGCATCGTATCCCATCACATCAAACTCGCAAACCATGACAGCTTAGTGAAATTTAGACCGCGTAAACCTAGCTCTACACAGGAAGAAAAATTACCGGAAAGATTTCGGCAGAGTCCAAGAAAGTCTGTACGACAGGCTGGACGTGAGATCAAAATCATCTATACATCGCATTATGCAACGTTGTCATTGGAAAAGTTTTATTCCAAGATTAGTTCCTGTTCCCAATGACGATGATGCCGACCGAAGAGTACAGTATTGCGAGTGTATTTAGAATTATGTGTGATAAATGTAGATTTTTCAAAAAAAGATTGTGTGGAGTGACGAGGCCACATTCATGCCAATTGGTTACATTGACCACCATAATTGTACATATTGGGGTCTTGAGAATCCACACGTCCCTGTGGACTGTTATGTCAATTTATCTGGAATTACGGTCTGGTGCGATTTATCATCAAGAGAATTAAGTGGATCGTTCTTATTTGATGGAACTGTAACCGGACCCATTTACTTGAACTTTCTGCAGTAGTCTGCCATGCCAAGAATTAGAGATGTTTTTGGAAATAGAGAGTTTTATTTTCAGCAAGATGGGGCACCCCCACATTACCATCACGATGTTAGGTCTTCCTTGATGAGGTATTGCCAAACGAAGAGATTTTTTTAATATCCCCCCCGTTCACCAGACCTTACAATAGATTTTTCTTGAGGACACTTAAAAGACAAAGTCTCTGCTACAGAGCCTGCAACAATCACTAAATTAAGAGAAGCCATTGTGCATGAATGTGTTCAAATCCCAAGAAAATTATTTCATGATGTGTGCAATTCCATTGCTTGGCGTTGTCAGCAGCGTCTGGATCAAAATGGACGTCAGTTTGAGAACAACCAGTGAAAAACAATAGAATTATACTTATAAAATATTTTTGCGCTCATTAAGTAATAAAATTCTAATTGATCGCCGCGTTTAAAATAAATTTTAAAGTGTATACTTTTTCTTCGGACACCCTATATATAAAGTGTCAATTAAAGAGATACTCTCTAATCAATTTCTAACTAAGTAACACAGGAGTAACATCGTAAGCCAACTGACCTTTTAGATGCAAACACCTGAGTAGCTGGGTTCTGTTTGAGTTCTATCCTTTTTAACTAACACAAATATACTTCTTTACTTGCTGAGATACCTATTGCTCTATTGATATGTTAAGAAGCTATCTCATTGCTTGAATTATGCATTCATCACTGAGTATGATAGTCATAGTCTTAAATATAAACACTAATATCCGTACGAGATATTCTACTAACTCAAATCCCGCAAAAATAGTTACCACTTTAAATGATGGGTTAATATAGATAATAATTATAGTACAACGAGAGATACGATAAGGTCCGAATTTAACAGTATTATAATGCTAGACCTCACGAGATGGGCCAAAGTGGTGAAAAAATATCTCGAAGAATTGAGATGAGAGATTTGACCTCACCCGCCGAACTCTCTAGATGTTGCTCCGTCTCATTTTCACTTCACCTCGCTCAATGACACACGGCTGGCTGGCTAACCAGTACTTCAGCTCATATGAAGAAGTGAAAATTGGACTCATCGACTCATGGATCTTATCGAAAGATGACAAACTTTTCGCCGTGGGATTCGCCTGCTGCCCGAGAGATGGACCAAAGTGGTAGATAACGATGGACAGTACTTTGAAACTTAATGTATGTAGGCCTCAAATTAAAGTTGTAGACCTAATGTGTTAATTTCCAGAAGAATGTGGTAGTATAATTTACAAATATCATTGCAATATACATTCGACTATCTAAGCATTCCATATTTTAGTATGATTGGAAAGCACATGAACCTTCGATTTTAACTGAACGGGTGCCTGTGCAAGATTTTACAAAATTGTACATGTTCTACGGTAATGAACAAACAGAAAAAATGGGGTAATTAAATAAATTTTTACACTTTATTCACTTTTTAACATTGGTGTGGCTTCATGTTCACTCTTGTACTCTAACGGTAAGCTTAACCGAATCTACAGGCTATTACAATGCAATATAGATCATTCAATATGTAATCCTGGCCACCTCACGACTTACCTTTGCGAAGCTCTGAATATATGTGATATGCAACGATGAGACCTATTGTCATAGGTAGAGATTAACCAATTAGAAAAGAATTTTTGCCACCATTCCATTAATTCATCATATCGGAATTATGGAAGATGCTTTTCTTAGTAAACAAATAAACGTACATTCGGAATACAAAAAGACTGTCTTGCTAACAAAATTTGTTCAGTTTTGTCTTCTCAAGGACAGATTTTAACTCTTTTTACAGTACAAAATTAGGAATAAATAATGTAATTCTGCCGTAATATTAATATAATTGTCAAATTTTTAAATGTGTTTTATTATTGAGGTTATATTCATCTAATTATAAAATCAATTTAGACGAATTTTTGGAATTTCATTAAATTGTCTTAAGCAGAACATATTCGACAAGAGTTTGCCTTGGTTCGTGAATAGTATTTGCAGCATCAGCGTTTAATATACACATGCATAATGCCATCACCTTTAATCTATTTATCAAATGGCTATACTCAAGCCGACCGGAAAAATGAAATAATATTAAATGTTTTGGTCCATAGAAAATTGTACTTAATATTTGGATATTGGTTAATTTTTGAATTCGAATTCCCACTTGTTAGATGAGGTAAAGAATTTAAAAGAATGAAATATTTCATTATACTTTGGTATACGTTTTCGCTTAGGTCTGGCTTATGATCCAAACAGTTAGGCAAATTATAAATGACCAAAACATTTTAAGGACAAATTAAACTGTATGTTTCTTACACACTAATCACAATTAATTCACCATTCACATAAAGGTTTTCGATGTATTGGCACAACAATGTGTCATTCAACCGCCTTTCATGAGGGTTTATTCAGATCCTTTGACAAAGGCAAAGATCACAATAAAGACGAAGAAGTGACTTAGAATTATGGGACTCCATTATATTTTCTGAGCAGTTTGCGCGATATCTATAGAAGAAGGCAAGTCTGTTGTATGGTTGTCGTAAAGATGAGAGGTTACTCAATTTCACTAATTCACTAATTTCACTAACTTCTTGACTTGCGCCTGTGTGATTTTGTCTATTATGAGACCAAATTAGAACCAAATGGTGTGATTTAATTGAACGAATTTAGAAATTAAAACATTCCGAGTTGAATTTTAGCATTAAGCTTGGGAAGTTGTTTTTTGTGAAAATCCATCTGGTTTAAGAGGAGATGAATAAATACTGAAATAGCGTTTGCGCTCATCGAGAGTCATGACTTGTTAATAGAGGGTTACATCGAAACATCTAGCAACCAAGCTTCAAAGAAGAAGACTTCGCCTTTGGTCTGTTTTGAAGTTCTCCTACCTTGAGGTTTATTTTTTTTCATTGGATTCCATGTAGAATTAAAATATATTTGTATAAGATTGGTTCCATCACCATATTTCATATTACCATCACTATTACCTGGTGACTGAACTAAAAACGTATTCGAACAATTGATAAATTTACTGTTCTTTTAGTAATGCTACTAATCTCTTACAATATATAATAAAAAAAAAACTTATTGATAATAAGTGTATTATATTTTAGTCATTTTTTATTATTTTCGTTCGATCTATTGCATTTTCGGCTAACTCTTGGATTGATAAAGCTTTTAGGAGATTCACTTTGTTTTAATTTGGTGCTTATTTAAACAATTGAATGGTGATTCAGTGGCCAGGAGTGTTTAATTATAGGCATTTTAGGATTCACAGATGTTAGATTAGGTTAAGGCATACTAAAGCAGCATAAAGACAATGTGCTAATTCAGAATTTGTCATACTTGTTGCTCTCCATCCAGCAGTGAGGGAGAAAAGCAGAAGGGAACAGCAAGGCCATTTCATTTGCTTTAATCAATGATTTTTGCTATTTCCCATTGGAATATTTGAGATGAATGAAATCGGTCCAGCCAATGTTAAATTATTTCAAGTTACATTTTTAATACACAAATAGTCCGAAACTACTGTATTTTGATTTGAGCTCTGTATCCGGTATGCACAGCATATTAAATGCCAGTTTTCACTTGACTCAGATTAGGGAAGGGACTGAATTTACTGATAAAAATTAATTGAAGGGCATTATAACAAGCACTAATGAATTTCAATAAAATTTTGTGCAGTGGAAGAGTAGATAACGAATTCTGGTATGACAGTGATACCAATCGAAAGCGTATATCACAATTGTGGGTGTCTAATGGCAAAAATTCCAATAGACAATCATTTGAATGGTCATTTGGGTATAGGGTAGGCATCTGCTATCATATAAAGTTATAAAATCTGCCTAAGCATTAAAAGTAGAAAGCCACTTCTTCCAAGCAATAGACCGACCTTTGATGCTATATTCGAAAGTGCTTTATAAAGGTATATTGATGGAAGGAAGGATTATAATTACTGTGCATAAAGTTTGGTGACCAACCAGGACATTTATTAATTATTTCTCCGTTCCACTCTGTCTTATTTAATATTCAATTTAGAATTTTAACAGCTTAAATTATCTTTTTGTGACATTAATGATTATATCTAGATACGGTATTTAGTCACTTCAAAACACCTTAAAAGGTAGCAACTTTATGGCAATAAAACGCTCTATAGGTTATCAGTGTAATTGTTAACTTTGCTTTAAAATGAATTTCCAAATGTACTTTGGTATTCCGTGAAATTATGTCAGTTGTTTGCAGTTATTTAATAAGGAAAGATAACTTATTCTTTTGCCTATGTGGGATTCCTAGTAAATTAATATCCATTTTAACTATTTACCTAAATATGGTCAAACGTGCCATTTCCAATTCCTAAAAGTAATCTAAACTTGCGTTGGCAGCAAGAGAAAATCTTCCAATTGTTTGCAATGCTATGAATACCAATATATGAATGTATTATCTATCCTTATCAATGGAAATTAAGGATAATTTTATCCGCAATTTAGAGTTAGCCGAGAATAAATTAAAAATAATGGCTTACATAAGAAGAAACGCAAATTGATACTAATTTATCTCAAACGAATTTCTAGCATCTGAACAGTTAACGAACTATAAAACGGTTTTCTCTTCGCTCTCATTGAGCATACCTTTCTATCATAGAGTGTGCAATTCGAGCTCTCTTTGAGTGAATAACCAAAAACCATCATAATCCGTTCTAAACTCACTAAAATGAGCTTTCTTGATAATGACGACTTGATGGCATATTTTTTGAGACAACTAGACAGTTATCAGTTTTCAAGAACGAGAAATAGTTCTAAATAAATATTTGGGATTTTTGCCTACATGGAAGAAAGTTAAGCGGTGTAATTGTACCCATCCTATTAAAAAATAGGGTAATTGAAAGCAAGATTTGGTGAGAAAATAGCTTTTGTGTTATCATTTTTGGTGACATGAACAAAGTCGAATTTCAACTAACATTTTTTCCTTGAAATGTAAATACTGTAGACAAGCATTATTTCAGCACAAATCGCTCCTGTTTCACGAAACTGCTCTTCTACTCTCCGTGTGGTCATTAAAATCGAGTTATTGTAATGGAAAGCTTTTGCTTTAAACATTTAAATGCGTAACAAATTTTATCCAAAGATTGTATCATAGGAAGGCTTGGATTTAGAATGATTGGCTTTCAATAGAGCAGTTCCTCAGTAAAAATCAAATAAATATAACTATTTCCATTTTCAAGAAAATGTTACTTGATCAAACATTGTTTTCATTTATGGTTTAGCTGCTAGTGAAATCGGTTGCTGATTATAAAAAAAAGGTATTTATTAGGTATAAATTGCATTTCCTATTCTCACAATTCTAAACCACCTTCTAACTGGTCTGATAGCTGATGAGGACGTACATTGTCATTTATTTACGCCTAAAATTTGGTGGTGTAGGCGCTCCTGCCTTTAGATTTATGGCGTTGTTAGTTGGTTTGCTTGACGTACAGTAAGAACCTATCCACTCAACTTAGTCTGCTATTGTTAAAACTCATGTCAATATACACATATAATACTCCATCATTAGAAAACCAAAGACACTTGAACTCAAATAAGTTGAGGAGAATCGATACGTGTCAGAGATGCGTAAAATCAAGACTTGAAGTATTTCTAAATTTTCAGCATTTTACATATTTTTAAATAAAATCCCAGGGCCTATTATGTACCTAGGGTGGATACACCATCACTATCTGACTTTATTTTACATTGGGAGCAGGATAAATACAATTTGTTTTCAAATGACATATTAAACATTTCTTCAGTTTGAAATGTGCTAGGTTAACTAAATTTCTGAAAGTGTTTTACATGAAGTTTGACTTGAGTTTTGGCAAGACAGATATGTACACACATCCTTTCAGTAACTTGAATAATTTTATAAGGAAATTCAAAATATGTTCAAGAATATTTTGCTTAGAATTCCATATAGCCTGAGCTGTCCATTCAAGCCAAATTCATCAAATAATTTCGTTTCGCCTCTTGTTTTAAAGTATACTTTTCCCTTTCGTCTGATCGGTCATAAGATGGTTGCTGCAAAATTATTTAAAAATTATTTGAATATTCGTGTGCATTTTGAAAGAAATTGCCTATAAATATCACTATTTTAAAAAAATAAAGCCATTTGCCCCCGCCAACTACAACTTAATTTTTTACAGACAAGTTGACATTTGGCTTTGCATAAATGAAACCTGTTAAAACAATAAATTTCTGCTTAAATGCAAAAAGCAAGCGATCAGTGATATTTAAATATAAAACTGACCCTTTATTTATTGTTTTGAGAAAGGCCCATAAAAAATTCACTCCATTATAAAAAGATAAATCAAATCTATAAAACTTAGATCACGAGCTTATATGGTTATCAAGTTTGAAAAACAAATCATACTGCAGGCAGAACTTGGTAAATGGATTGATATTTCAGTAATTTATTTCAACCAATTTTAGTAAAATCTTTTATTTCAATTAGCTTGCTTGCTTGCTTGTGGTGTTTAGTGTACTTATTTACATTTTAAATGTAGTCCCAAACATGATTTTCGCCATCTTCCTCATTTAATATTTTTTAATAATTATCAAAATCTTTTGATCACTGTATTGTAATATTGATCATCATCTCTATGAAGATGGTAAATGTGAAATTTTGTTCCGCTTTTCAAATTCTATTTGAATTAATTATAAATACTGGGTAAGAAATACGTTTAGTGTTTCCCATGACAATTCAGAGTCGACTGAATCTTTTCAATCATGGAATATTTTAGAAAGTCTTAATCTTTCAGATTACAATTTTTGAGGATTTTGAACGTTCTCAGTGCTTACAGCTTCTCAAGGGATAGACTAGAAAGAAAACATTTTGAGATGCTAATTATTTTCATTTGTCTCTTGGACTATCTGAAAAGATTTAAGCTTCTAACAGAAAGCTAAAAATATTAAAAATAAATGCAATTAAAAAATTAAAAAATATATATATTTTGGATTCTACCTAATGATAAGTGGAGTAAAGCGAGACGATTTTTTTAAAAATGAAGATTTCTCAAGAATTTGAGTCGTGATTGATAGTATCTTGATCTAAAAAAGGAGGCTGTTTGGAAACAAAATTATGATTTCGAAGTAATTAATATTATCATTTAATACGTCGATTTCTTTCTATCCCATTGGTGCACGTCTCAATTCCCTTATTAAATCATTTCATTAAGAGAGAAACTTATAAATTCATAATTTTAAGACTTATTAACTAATTCTCTAATCTTCTCGCCCTTTAAGGTATGCGGTTTACACACCTTTGCGGCTTTGTAAAAATGATAAAATTAATTGAAGAATTAGAATATAAAATTTAACAACACTAAAGTGCTATAAATAGAAAAATTCGTGCAAATAATGAATAAGTTAATAAAATAATTTATTTAAATTTTAATTTATATAACCTTCTTCATATCATTAGATTAATTAAAAATATGAGTAGCCCAGAAACAATTTATCGTCTCTAGTCTTCCATGAAATAAAATGTATGCTTGCTGACATCACTTCTATTAACGCTGTGGGGGCACAACTTTAGCATGACAAATGCAGAAGCCTTGCGACCAATCAATGACTTGTGTCAATACGATCAATCATTGGTCAATTTCAGTAATCGATTATCCGACCAATCAATGACCCAAGTTATATGAGGTCATCATATCGTAAAGTGTATATAATGACTAAGTTCCACGTCATACATATGTAGCACGCTAGCGCACCAACATACATATCACGCTTGCATACGGTACGCCGTACTAAATAAACGTATTCACGGCACACGTCTGATTCTTCTATTCTGGGAGACTTACCAACTGGGAGAATTTGTCACTGAGGTTTCTGAGAAGAGTCAAGGTATATTAAGGTAACTAATCCGCTACAACGCTTAAGCAATAAAGCTTATAATTTATCTAATGTTTTAACAATATTTCTTAATAAAAAAGTGAATAAGATACATTTTTCTACTTTATTTAATTTTCCTTAATTTATTAAAGATAAACACAATATCTTATTTTCTAATTGAAATAGCCATTGTTTAAATTTATATATATTGTAAGTCGACCACATTAATGGCAAAAATTTTATAAAAATACAAAAATATATATATTTATTATTATTTATATTTTAAATAAAAAATTGAAACATTTTTTGAAATGACTAGTTTTCTTTGAGATTTTTATTCTTTAGCAACCGAACATGGGGAGCATTGAAAAAATACAATGAGATGTCATACACATGGGCCTAGTAAAAGTATTCAAAGCAGTCCATGTTATTATTACCATTACAACCCGCACTGTCTTTGATGAAAAGCAAATGAATTCAATTAAATAAAGCTCAATGAGTTATAGGAGAAGGAATTGATTCAGTTGATGTTCGAAATTGAATTCTAGAATATTTAAATAATGCAAATCACCCGGGTAATTAATTAAACTCTTACGCACAATATCCAGTACTTTTTGAGCATTTGTTCAACCATGCTGACCCACCTTACCATTTCGAAGGTTGAGGGAAACCTTGATATTAAGAGGTTTACAGGGTACTGAGGTCTTACCAAGTTTGAGACTCCTACGTTCTTCCAAACTATAATGTACCATAGCACACCAAAGTGTTATAACTTTCAAATTTTATTATTTAAAACCCCGTGGTCTCAGAATAATAGAGGGTATAATATATGTTGATACAATATTCAATTTCTGCTATTACCGAGATTGTTACATATCAATTCAATAAACATGAAGCATATAAAACTATCCTCTGTTTTAAGACATTTCTTTCGATTTTAAAACCGAATTCAGCTAATCAATGTACTTTATGAACTAAAGAGTCCATTGATGATCCATATCGAGTATAATTTTTGATCATTGAAAATAGCCCTCGCAGGCTACTGATTATACATTTGATTCTGCAATCGATTTCTAACTTATTAGTTTGCCTAAACCTACTTATTAACAATCTTGCTTTAATAAAAGCACGGTTCTTTCTCGTTTTCTCAACAGGCGAATTCAGTTGTTCTCCTCTCTTCTAACGTTATGCAAATTAGAGTCCATAAATCTAACAACTCTTAGTTGTGAGTTACGTTATCCCAGGTTTTAAGATTGGAAATCACGTGCTGGAAACATCCTAGCTAGCAAGAGGTACATCCAATACCTCCTAAAAGAGCGCCTTACTTTTCATTTTGAACTATTTCGTCTACCTATGCTTTACGTAAGTCTAAATGAAAGAATATTTTTAAAGTACTTGGACAGTGAGCTCTCACCCATGGGATAGAGATAAGAGGTATATCATTCTCTAATTTTAGAGTTAGTGCTAGTTATCTACAGGCTTATTTTATCTGAAAATAGGGCTTTAATCCGCCTACTCCTTTAGCCTATTTACATCCACTGTTAATAAAATCTACTGAGCGGTAGCATGTTTTCTAACACTGTTGTGGCCACCCATCGAGATTCTCACATGACCTCGTACTTACCCTACTATCATACACTCCGTGATTATCTATCGAGACACTTAGATGGCCTCGGACCCACCCATCATCCGTTATGGGACAAGATAGACTATAGGCACTGAAACTATGACAGCTTTACTAACCCACTTTCCCTCTGGCAAAAATTTGCTAATTACGATTTTGCTTTTTCTTTTCAATCTTTTGGTGCATGATAACTCAGCAAACTATCTAGCAATTACCTGCATCTTCCAAGATATATTCGATTTATTGATCGTTCATTGGCTTCATTATAAACGACATTTACTTTGGTGTAACCATACCTCACACTGCCTATTGGCAAATAAATATATGATTATCGTCATAAAATATAATTTCTTAATTCATGTCAATGGTAAATTTTTTGTTTCCCTAAAGAAAACTGTCTTAAGAAAATGATTTCAGAAAATGATTTTTAAAGTTAAAAAGGTGAATAGAGGAGAACAAATAATTTAGATTGAATTCAGAATACCAGTATTCTAAAAGCCCTTTTTAAAACGATTGAATGTTAATCGTTATTTCCTCCAGAATTTTAATATCTAGCAAAGATATTAAAAAAGTGATTTTCCCTCGTCTTAACTTTGCTCAATTTTGAGAATAAATTACCGTAAAAGATGTCATTTTTGAAATTGGAAACTTTTCCATTCAAGTTTAATTGCTTAGATGAATTGGTTATGAACATTTTGAAACACATTGTGAAATGCCCTTAAAGTAGAAATAAGTATAATTAATATAATAAAAATTGCTCTTTAAAAATTCTCTAAAATAATTCCAAAATATTATTTACGTGTTTTAAATATGAATTGAATTAGATGTACTTTAGTTAATTGAAAAATTAATTTACAGCAACTGTTTAAAGAGAAATAGATTTGACTTGAGAGCTAAAATGACTTAAAGATAGAAATAAATATTATATATTAAGAGAAATCAGAAAGGATCGTTTAATGTGGGGAATTGAGTTACCGAGATCCACGATTCGAGGTTTAGTCTATTGTGAAAGATAGTTTTGATTTAAACGTCAGGTAGTCTTCAACTTTACTTAGGGGAAAACAGATTTTTTATGACCACAAACCAGTATTAGGAAATGTTTTGTTAGGAAGATGTACTTTATGGAGGTAAATAAGCTAACCTTCAAAAGTAGTTATTTTTAGTAGATTCTCTGTGAGGGTTGGAGGGGGTTGCTGTGTTAGGCTTAATCAGAACAATACATCCAATTGCCTCAATTTTCTAGTAATTTTAGAAGTAATTGAGGAGTTATGATTTCTTGTCTTTTTGTACAATCGTAAGTGAGAATTTTGCTGGTGAACACTCTTTGGTAAAATATTAAATTTGTTGCTTACAGAACATTATGAGTAAAGTTCGAATATGCGGGTTGACTACTGTCGTTTATCATAAAGCAGACGATCGATTCATAATATTAGACTTTTGCAGTAGACAAATGAATGCTATATTTCTGGTAGAAAAGATCATTTTGAGAAGTTTCAACGCGCAAATTCGGAATTATGGGGTTGATCTATGGATAAATTTCGACTGAATTTATGGTCTCCAATATAATGAAAGAGTCACCACAGCCCCTAGCTAACTCTAAACATTTTTTGAGAGAATGAAAACGCGGTTTGAGCGCTAATCAATTAATCATAATTGTGTATTCAATGTGTTCATAAGACTTTAATCAAAACGACTTGGCTTCTTCCTTAAATTGAATAGTCAATATCTCCATAGAGGTACAATTCAGTATGGGTGTAATGAAACTATAATATCAGAAGTGGTATAGTATAGCTAGGATCATTTGTGGCGGAATCAAAAAATTCAACTACGCATTCTCATATGTTTGCTATCCACAGTAATCAACAAAATTATATAATTAACGTTTATAGTAATACTAAATTTAGAATAAAATTCAATTAAAATTTGGACAAGTGCTTCTTAAAATGCAAAGAGGTTACTAGAGGTTCATTTCGCCTGATCTTTGAAGGCGATTAAATAAGTATTTGCTATATATTTCAGAAAATACCTTATTAATTTATTATCAGGAAAAATTTTCATCTCAAACTGATCATGATCCAAAATTAATGTCTGTATATCTAAACTCTGCATTACTCCTAAACTTAAGTTAACATCTTCCCTATTAGCAAAATTCTCAGTTCAGTAGACAGCTGTAATGAACAAAGTTATTGAACTGTTGACACTCAACCTCCTCCTGAAACTTGGTTGCCGATCCGACTAGATCCTTAGAGTCCAACTCAAATACCTCAAAGTGATCTCTAGTACGTCTAGGGTAGCACGTGAAAACTGATCGATCTAAGAGTCCAGAAGCTCTGGAACCCAAGGTGGAAGGATGTTGGAAGTGCTTATGATGGGTCCAAATTTAACGTTTGACAACTTCCATTATATCGAGCATTGTTTATGACAAATTTTTCTGTAATAAATCTATTTTATTATGACTTTATATTTAATGCAATCAGAACGGACTGAAAGAGGTATCATTTAATAGCTGAATCAAAAGAAAACTGATGTTCTATGTCATTATTGATTCTCAAAGTGGCCATCATCAAGATTCGGATCTTCTGGCCAAGTTAAGAGGCAAATATTGAGGAAAATTTCCTTATTTGACTGACGATTAATGGGTAGCCTATTGGAATTTAGAGGAAATTGCCATTCGCGAACGAGTGTGACGGTCTTGTGAGATAGTACATGAGGCCGTTTCGGTTTATTTCATTCGGTTGCTTTTAGTTTTATAATAGCTGTCAGTGTCAGACTCTCCCGTTGACAATGATATTTTCAAGGCCAGTCAAAACCATTACAATTTCCGTCAAATTGCTAACATCAGAGACTTATCGTGTCGATCTATCAATATCCATTTGTTGCTCATTGTCAATGATATTTACATTAGAGAAGGGTGGTTCCAAATGAAACGGATAAGATTTTTATTCATCTTAAAATTTTACATTTATTATCCAGTTTAGAACATTTTTCCCATTTTATTCAAATATAAACCTTCCTTATCGGGTCTTTTGCTATTTATCCATACTTAAAGATTTCCACTTTAGATTTGACAAATTCTCAATTTTAATTTCTTTAATCCCTTTAAACTTCCTGAGTGCGCAACTGAAAGAAGTGAAAATTTTGAAAGACTGTCATAAGAAATTACCGTTATTGCAGGTGATTTGCCATTTAAATAAAAAATTATTTATTTTAGAGAAGATTTAGTATGATTTGAAACTGAAATTTGCAAACGGGAAATTCCTATCGACCTCTGGAAAGTATAAATTGCCCTCAATCATTTGTTGTGTGCTCGTCCACCCCTCTCTCTCTCCACCCCCTACTCCCCCCTCCCCCTCCTCCCCTCCCCCATCCCCTAAAAGTGTTTGAAGCGCCATTTAATTTTTCATTCTAAAACCTATCGAAATGTAAATCTGATAAATGCAACTCAAAATCGTATTTAGCTTGGTTGAAAAGTAGTGCTGAATTTTTCATTATTAAATTTTTGATTCAATCGGATTATCGAAAAAAACCCGCACTTCGACCTGCCTTTGTTGTCTCATAATACCCTATCCTCATTGCGCTTTTTCTAGGTTCTTTCGAACTTATTTTTTTTTGCTAATATATTAACAATAGAAGTGATGGCTCTCAAGAAATATAAAGAAAAAGGTTTACAAAAAAGGGCTCTTAATTTATGGGAACTCAAAATCGTCCTCCTTTAAAATGTGTTTTTAGCAGAAGAAACATCTTCATTCCTTTTTGACGTTCAGTGCGTCAAATTCGGCTAAACCTTCCACAATAATTAATTTAGCTATTCGTATTGCATTTTTTTATAAATTTGCATATAAGTCAGGATAAGCAGATTTTAATTAGTGTAGTACTCAAGATGAACTATAAATATCTTGGTCAACAACCCAGCCTATTTGTTATACATAGCTTCCAATTGGAATACGTAAATTCGATTTTAAAGAGCTAGCGATCGAATCCTTCAAAACGAACTAACCATTAATATTGTAAAGCTGTGCTCATCTATGTTGTTGTAAGAGTAGACAATCTGGATACTACGTGCTCATTAGCTATTACTAGGCTACAGTTGACTCCAATCCGGAGCGATAAGAGAAAAAGGTGTTGCTCCAAGACACTTTATTAATTAAAGAGAGGCCTTACAAGTCTGCTTCATATTATGGATGTCTGGAAGTCAAAATGCTGCCTCACTTCCAAGTCGTCAGGAATATTTGATCATTCCGTGCCAAAATAATTCTGCAGCTTTGACCGTTGTTTGTCAACTTCGCATTGATTCATTTCCCCCCAAAAAGGGTTTCTAATTATGCAGATGGTAACGGTTCAAATCATTTTTGCAAAATTTGAAGTTCAATCAGCTTGCCATAAATACTAGGTCTGCGGAAATGAAAGAATATGGATTCCACCAGAAAAGCATGCAATTTACTCAATTGCTGGACTCTTTCAGCTATCGAGAGTAATAGAGTTGGCTGATGAAGTAAATTATTATATTAAAACACGCGCATAAACAATAGTATATGTCCATATGTTCTCAGAGTTTATTTCCAGAAACTGAGCTCTAAATGAACATAAGCGATCACAAATTTCTCAGGATAAGGGTGAATTAAGAATAAAGGATATATAGTATGCACAAGGTGATGAAATCTAACTCTGATTGAATCAATTGACGCATTGATCATGTTATTTTGATTTTCGTTTTCGATTGACCAAGAAATTACCGTCTAATGCATAGACTGTTTTAAACTTTCGACTTTTATTTCATTCTCTTTCACAATTTTGGTGTCTAGCACTCAGTTGGGATATGTAACTAAGTTCTGCATTTCCAGGAACTCTTTCTTGCCTCCTATCTGAAATCGCATAGAAAACCTCACTCTAATTACTATTGTTACTCTTTTCTGATTTTGTTGGGAAAGGAGCTATCGCGTTGATCCACGAGATCAACAGAATTGAAATAGATATTCCAAGCTTCTTCATAGGAAGATTAAAATTTAGCATTACCCCTTGAATTAGGGGTATTTTGTTAAATCGACTACCCCAACGTAAACTCACTAGAAGTCTTGACTTTTCAACACATGATTTGCCAATTTTGCATCTTATCCTTATCCAATAAAATATATTTATAATTGAATATCTTGCTCATCGATTTGTAACTTTTTGCCAAATGCTACGCTCATTCAAATGCTCATAATATATTGATCAATAAAATAGAATCTGTTAAGAGACTAATAAGTAATTGAAAATAATTTTGACGTATTGTTCATTTTCAGTTATTCTTCTCTAAGGTTAAGATAGCAAAATGGTAAATATTGAACACATTGTATATTTAAATTCGGATTTTTCGAGGGCAATCAAAATGTAACCATCGTAATCACTTGCTACTAAATTATATTAGTAATATGCTTTATTTGCAAATATCTGCATTAGTCTTATCGACATTTACCAAGTCGTTGCTATAATCGTTATTCCCGAGACTGTCGCAAGCAATAAAACAAGAATTTCTATTTATACTTTCTTTGTGCTAAAACAATCAACAGATGATATTTTTCTCAAAGAACTCACGACTGACAAAGCAAGACAACTCATAGCGGTACACTGCAGGTTCGTATTCTCTAACCTATCCACTGATTTTCAGTCTCCATTGTTACTACATTTATACCTTGCATTCATTCTGCGTTACCGCTACATATGGACATTTTCGTCCAACTGCTTGCTTTAAAGAATTTTGAGACAGAATTAATCTTTTTTCTGTCTTCAGTGGAATCACAAATTTTTGTAAGAATGTCACTCCAAAACAGCAGTCTCGGAATCGAAAATTAGTCCGCAAAGTCATTCAATTGCTTTGTCTAAATATTATCCAACATAATCTCGAATAACAGAAATGTTATTGCATATTTCAACCTATCTCGTCTTTACAAGAAGACTTCTTGCGTTGATCTTCCTATCGGCCACGATGTCACCTGCTAAAATTTATATACTCTCTCCTCTTCTAACCGATTCTGCAGTATCAAAATAAACTCTAGATCTACTTCCGGTTCGTCTGCTCGACCAATTGTAATTGATAGAATAAGCTCATTTGAGCACCATTCGATCTAAAGACCCCACTTCCTTTGATGATCCACTTAAGATATATATTGCAAGGAGTTTATTGCACTTCAAATATCCTTTAGTCCCAAGTTAAGGAAAACACACGGATTAACTTATTTTTAACATTTATCTTCATCATGACTGCTGGGATCATGAATATCAAGCATTCAAGCATGCAGACTCCAGAGTTTTGAGAAAAAACCAGACATTCCTCATAGAATGCACTTGCACAGAAAATGGGACTAGGAAGGGTTTTAGGCGTATTGGGACGTAAAGAAACACATGTTAGGGGAAATTCAGATGGGAATGAGTAAAAGACACGCATAGTTCAGTACTTTCCTTTCTCTTTGGAAAATTAGAACATTTTATTTCCCATTTATGTACATATTTCCAGAACCAGTTGCAGCAGTACGACCTGCAACAACCACTCGAGAACCAGAGGTCCCACCACTCGACCTACTCGGGAACACATGAGTAGTTGTTGTTGTCATGGTGATAGGGGTAGCTCTCCCCTTTTGCTGAGAAAGGAGTGATGGAGTGGATGGCTTCTTCAAACCACTACCACTACTATTGAGTCGAAGACTACCACTCGAGGGAGTAACTCGATGAGGTTGTGTATAAGGAAACTGGTGAGGAGCATTTGTCGGTGAAGATACAGACGGTCGGGTCGGAGAAAAGTGGGGAGCGCTGGGGGACATGATAGGACTGGTAGAAAGCTGAACAGAGGGGCCACCAAAGGGACTGTTACCTCCACCAAAAGCCGCTGATCGAGTAGGGCCCCGAACAGGAGGATGGTGAGTATTCCCCTGCATTCCTGGGTAAGGGTAATGCAAATGCATTTGAGGAGGAGGAGGAGGGGGAGATGGAGAGCCGACGAATTTCTCATCATCTTCAGAACCGATGGATGGAGATTTCTCCAAATCAGTGGATGTTCGAGGGCTGGTGTCTACTTCAAGAGGGTTGAGTTTATGAGATGGTGTTGAAGGCGGAGGTGGACTGCTGAATTCGGGAGTTCGACGAACTGGTGGTTCAGGACGGGTTTTAACTGGAGGTGGCGACTTGGCTTTCGGGAGATCGCAGGTGGACGAGGAAACCTCAGGGAACGAAGCCGTCGATAGTGGTGGAGAGCAGCCGTTTACACGATTGAAACTAAATGATTAAAAGGAAACAAATAATCAGATAAATGTCTAGGTGAAAGTATTACAATAGGCATCATTGCTATTTATCTTAATAGAGTAGGACGATTTATTCCCGTTTCGCTGCAATACTATCTAAATGAATTTGGGAAAAAATTTTCTCACGATCCTTCTAAATAACTAGCTGTAACAAATAAGAGAAGAGATGAAATTACCACCTGAAGGTCACTTAAAGAGTATGACTTTTTTATCCCTACCCGTAATCAATTGCTCTTGCGGTACTCTGAAAAAGTCAAATTTTAGGTTGACTAATTGGAATGCGACTGATTTCCACAATTCACTACCCTTATTCTTGTAGTAGTACGATTTTTTACTCCTTAAAATCTATTTTTTTACCTGGTTAGATGTTGGATGACAGAGTGGCACAAAATGAAGCAAGATACCAACACCGATTACGTTGGCATAGCCAGTGCCACTGTTAATGACTCAAGACCATATGACACCGTACCAGGAGCATTTAGAAGTCAGTGACCGTGCAAAGATATCGATGATCAGGTATGATTGACGTCAAGCAAAATCATGGTATATTATAATATAATCAAAAAACTGACTTTCAGAGATGTGTGACTTAGCTTATTCTTTCTATAAGATTTCACTTCAAGTTATCATATTAGTTTCGTTAAACCTGGATTGCATCTTCATTTCTCCCCTATGTTCAAATCCGGTCATCAGTACAAACGTAAGGAATTCGGGCGGTCAAAAGTCATTCACCCAGTCTCTGTTTAATTAAATGTGCAATCCAATTTTTGAATTGGCAAGAGATAAGCCTTGGTCCGCCATTGCTCGTCTTGAATTTTGATTAGAACTCTTTTAGAGACAAAAAATGCACACTATACGGATTCGAAGCCTAGTAATGTTGGAGATTACTCGACCAACAAATGTGCCCATCACAAATATTGGAATTGGACAATCGAATTATGAGGTAGACATAAAGATGCACAACTTTAAATATTACAGTTAACAAATATGGAAATTTCTTCCTTAGATTACCTCCAGAGATCGGGTTGCAATCTGCCCCACACTATCGTTGACACCTTCACTATACTGGAGGAATCTATGGGGATAATTGTACTGTTTCGTCGCAAAAAGAAGATTCGAGTTTTTTTGCAGTTCCATGGCTGTTTATTTTACCATCCAACTCCAATTTTTCCGAACCCAGAAGAAGTCTAACATCTGAAATTGTGTGAGTTTAAAGAGTGGGTAGTTGTACTATCCCCATTTTCATTTCTAAATGGTATTACACCAGCTTAAACTTTAAACTTAACAGAACTTTCATGAAAAAGACGATGCCTTCCATACAAGTGAGCGAATCATTTTTCGTATTGTCTATCTTCATTTTAGTTTGCAAAATTAGTAATACATTGATATGTTTGTGTATAATCATCCTCTTTTCTTTGTAACAAGCATGAAGCCATTAGAAAACAGTAAAATAGGCCCATAAACATTTTCAGGAGATGATGCAGTGAACGCCGTGAAAATACTGCAAATGACAAAGGTGTTACACTTTTCTGAATGACTTTAGTGCACACTTTCTGCATGAACAAGCCCAACTGAAATTGTTGTTTTTTTTCAGAAACAATACCACATAATTTTTGTCATTTCATGGGAACGAAATTTAAACTATAAATGTTTCAATCTATACCACAATGAAAGTGACTTTGATGTCTCCGCACTGAAGGAGGTAAAATCGAGGGAAAATTAGGATCACGTGATCCACCCCCATCCCCCTCCCTCCAAGCATAAATCCCTTCTTCCCACAAAGAAATGTGAGACTTTTGCTTGTAAAATCTTTGGAGAACAAACACCAAGTAGACCAGTGGTGGTGTATGCGCAGCGCAAAACACCTCTCCGATATTTGTTGCATAAGTGAAAGCACAATTCCCTTTGATCCAAAAGTGGCAAAATGAAATATATTGATTAAATAAAGTGGGAAAACTAAAGCGCAATTCAGCAAAAAAAAATTAATTCAAACAGTAACGCGATAAATGTATAGCGGAATCAGTCAAGCATAGCAATTGCCTTGCCAAGTTTGCCCCCAAGGGTCAATTATAATGAAGACATCTAGATATCCAATGCCCCAATTGGAGAACAAAGGTTTCTAGATCACTATCTCAGTCATACTAGAATTCAAATTCATTTCTGCGCGCACTTCTGTGCACGGGAAAATAGTGAATGTACAGTAAATCAACACATTTCTCGAAGGTAGTAGGTGGGAAGTTAGAGCATTTCTAAAGAGCAGAAGAGACTATTGGACCCAAATTTCAACAATGGGCAAAGATTCCATATGTTTTCTTTAGCAGCATATCCAACAAAGTAGAAAGAAAGCTGGTAATGAATTTTGATAAATATCCCCCAAATAATGGGAAAATACAAACGCATTTGGTTAAATTCGAGCTGCGAGGTGCATAATTTAAGAGAATTTCAACGCTTTTAAAAATAGAATTCTTCCCCACTCTCACCTTTCCTTCAAGTGTGTTACGCATGTGGGCCGGGCATTCGTTTGTTTTGCTAATTAACATAATGCTGCTAGGACGAAAGATCGAACATTTTCGGTGTGCCCTAACGAAGTTGACTGATTTATTGATTAGCGTTTATTCACGCTTATGATTGAGAATGCACTTTGAGCACCGCAATTTTATGCCCATTAGATAGATGATCATTTAGTGCGGTTTAAATTGGAGGCCACCTTTCTCCCAGGTCTGAGGGACTGTAGTTATTGCTCAATCTAAATGGCAGCCAACAACATCCTCTAGTTTTTGACGAGTGACTTATTTATTAGAACTATTAAAGACAACTCCATTCACATTAGCATGAAATTAATTAACTGGAGGTAACAATCCGCTTGTTATCTGCCCACGTAATCGGCATCTGTGTCACGTGATATCAAGAGGTGAAAATAACAAAGTCAAGAGCGCATTCATGACAAATTCTTTTAAAGAATCTATTTGTTAGTAAATGAATATGAATATATGTGAAATGCTTGTTTTAGCACTATACATCCAAAACGCCTTTTATACAAAGTCAAGTCATCAAATGTCTGAGAAAGAATGGTTTTAAATTATAATTTTAAATGTGATATTTATACTTATCAAATATTATCTTGTAAACAATTTTATTTAACACACACTTTTTAATGACAAAGAAGTAAACATCGTATAAGATTATAAGCCAATAAGTGTCAAGTGATCCCAACGATGGCGATGACGTCAACAACACAGAAAATGTGGATCTGGTGGGTATCCAAAATAGACCTTCAGATTATTATCTTCAAGCTGTCAATAAGGGTATGATTAACAGCACTTTCTAAATTCACTAGTGCACACTTTCTTAAGTAGCATACGGCAAATTGAAGAAGCTTTA
The DNA here is from genome assembly GCA_000469805.3 of Hymenolepis microstoma. Lineage (NCBI taxonomy): Eukaryota > Metazoa > Platyhelminthes > Cestoda > Cyclophyllidea > Hymenolepididae > Hymenolepis > Hymenolepis microstoma. The sequence goes on from LR215989.1 coordinate 31,095,066, forward strand.
CGATAGAGTGGCGTTAATATTAGTGCTAAAGTTGGTAAACTGTAATGAAGGAGCTTGGTACTGATAGGGGTCAACTAGAAAGTTTAAACAATCAAGATAGGCAACAAAACTCAATTTGGAGTACGTTTTGAATTAAGGATTTCAGCATTACTTATACCTGTGGTTCGTGTTTCTCCTTGGCTCAAATATAGTACACGTTTGAATTAATAAAGCTATGTGGTAGGGGGACTGCAAGCAAACTGAAAAATCAACACAAATTCAAAACTTATTTCTCGAAGTGTGAGCCAAAAAGAGGTAACTTAAAGCGCTCCCGCATTCTATAGCCTTTTAAGATTTTAAAACAAGGTCATTAGTGAACCTTAAAACATAAGACTCATTTGCACTCCCAAAGAGTTGACTTCTCATTTAAATTTTTAGAAAATAATTTGGCAATTTTTATAATTTTTTTACCTCTGCATGATAATATTATTAATCTGTAAGCAGACAAGAAGCTACGAAACTTAGTTTGTGAAAACAGTTACTTTATTACAAAAAAAAACCGGAGATTAGATCAGTGTGTCAATCTCTGCTGGCAGGTGAATTTTAATTAATTTGAAAGGTACATCATTCAAAAATGACAAACCAATAGAAGTCTTTGCTTTTCACAATACAGCATTCAAAGTTATGCAAAATGCATCCAGAACTTCCAACCCAAAAAGACACCAATGGATAAAGAAATAATATCGCACACGGAATAACAAAGAAGTCATTGTTTTCGAATTTCGCTCTATCCTCTATTCATTAAATGCCATATTAAAAGCTGCATATACGATGCCCGCCTTTTATATATGATATGATCAATTTGATTAAATTAACTAAATTTAATCAAATTATAACTTAAACTCAAAACCTGTCATTAAGCCCATGTTGTCCTAAAGGTCGCCCGTATTGCCTAAATTAATGCTCAAAATAAAAAGGAAAGACATTAATTTAAAGTAACCCTGCGTCATTCAAAGAAAAAGAAGAGATTTCAAGATAAGCGTTTTGCTTTGTGTATAAACCTAAACCATAAAATAAATTGAGGGGAATTCTGCTACGATTGCCCTTTTTCGCTGATTCTAACCTTCTTGGCAATGTTCAGATACTGCTCCATCTATATGATATGAGATTATGTTGATTCTGAAAGGAGATTCATCAAGAGACTTACACGGAAGAGACACCAGGAGACGTCGCAGGATCGAGCTTCCCAGAAACAAGAGGAGAGGGCGGTGGAGGAGGAGCATTGGACGATTCACAGCAACCGGAAGGAGGAGAGATAGACTTCCCTCGGGAGAGGCTCTCACTTCCACCGGTGTTGAGAGTGACGGGACTTCGAAGACCACTTGGAGATTTGATATATGGCGTATCGTTTTGCTGCAATTTCAAGAAAAAAATTCACCTAGTTTGATACCAAAGCAATAATTTACAAAACAGGGTGATTAAACAATGAAATGATTAAATGATAAATAAACGCAAATTTTTATCATTTTAAATAGGATTGAATAAAAGAACACAGCATTCAAGAGGGGTCTGAATGTTTTGATATAAATACAATGTTGCCTTTATTTCGGAATGAGGAAAATCGAGATAAATTTGTAAACCTGTGTAGATATTGGAATGTACGAATCGTTTGTGGTTTCATATACACATGCTCTCAACTGAATTCATCATTTTACCAAATTGGAACTGCATATAAAGACCCGGAGGAACCTAGATAGAACACCTATTGGCAAATTTAATCATATATTATTACAATTATAAATATTCAATTAGATAAATGACGCCCACTTAACTGAAGGCGTCATGTCACCGTGTCTCAAATAGACCTTATCGAATGGACAGACGCTGAGGACTAAGAGGTAACAATTACTAATCCTCGTAGGAGATCGCACCAAGAGTTACATATTTTGCAATAACAGACCCCTGATAAATTAATTATTACAACTGACACAATAGAAAATGGGCAAAAGTGAATATAATGCCAAGACACTTTTTTTGTTTAAAATTTGCTGTTGACAATAGAAGTTTTTTGATAGTACTCTACGATTTAGGTACAAACCGCCGGAGGGGTAATTTTCATGCTCATTCCAGACTAAGTGTTACGACCACAGTTATAACGTCTACTTCTAGCCAATGATAAGGATGGTAGACGACATAGATACCATCTGTGGTGTACTGTTGTGGTTCCCTAGGAAGCATAATGTATAAAATTAAGTAATTTCGACAGATGATGAATGCTTGGTCGGAGAATACTTGAGTAAAAATTAAAAAACTTCGACAGAGCAAAATATTCAAACTTCAATGCTAAAATACACATTTCAATACCTTGTTCAATTAGCATAGAAACAAGTTCATTCTCAAAATCCTCCAACTTTTCGAAGTTATCGGCTTATAAATCGCAGTCTATACTAAATTTGCCAAGTACGAACTGATTTGGTAAGTAATGTGTCAGTGACTTAGCGGTCTCTACCACCTTCTAACTGAGAAAAGTTGAGTAAAAGAAGCCCTTCAATAGATAAAATGTGACACTGCCAATTTTATTACCATGTTAAACCAAAAGCAGGGCTCTCGGAAACTAGAACGCTACTTTTAACAACTCGCTTTGCCCCTAATGGGGAACGATGAGAAATTTGAACTTATAAGCAATCAATTTGTGTTGAAATTTTCTAATGCGATGGCATCTTGAGAAATAGCATTTACGTTAACTTCTCTGCTTGATTCCACATAAACGCCTAGAATCACAGACAAATTTGTAGAAGTTAAAATTAATAAAGTAATCGCCTTTTTATAAATATAACATTTAGGAGAAAAAAAACTTTTAAAGAATGCTGTCATAGCCACGAAATCCCCAAAACTTGCCAAGTGACACACGTTTGTAGTTAAATCAATGTGTGACTAAATGGACAACCAAGAAACTGCAACTATAGTAGCATAAGAATAAGATAGAGGCTCTCATAATCAGTCAGGTTTTCAATTCCATCAAACAAAATCAAGCGAATCGATCACTCAATGTCAATGAGCAATTGTAAATCCCTCGTCATTGGATTGGCAAAATAACAACAATTAAAATTGACTCAAAATTCCCAAAAATTTAAAATTGCAGCTAAATATGCACTACTTTTACCATAATGTAGAACTTTGACAGCGAGCAATTGGACATCAGAACACATTTTATAATATCACACTACCATCGAATAAAAATTATGGAATTTGCTTGATTAATAACACGAAAATTTAGCCTTTAAAGTAAAATAGATTCCTAATTGCCTACTTAAGAAGACTCAACTAGAATGATACGTAAAACATATCTCCCTGTCGTATGAGCTATTGCTCATATCAACCTCTTAAATGTAAGAGCGCAAGGATGCACAGTTGGTATTTATAACGGTAGCTTTTAAATTACCTCCCCCTCCCCCGGGTATGATTAAACCCGTCAAGAAATCTATTGATATTATAAGCAAAGTAAAAGACACCTCTAATTTAATATACTAACTTGAGCTTCCTACTCCATTAATTAGCTGAGTGATGAGCCAAGCACCCCCCCCCACCCCCCTCCCCACTTCCTCTTTTAGATCATAGTTTTAGTTGGGAAAGGGGTTGATGAGAAAATAATTCTAAATCCTAAAATATAAATATTTTATGGGAAGGGAAAGAGTTAGAATTGTAAAGAGTGTTAATTTAGAGCACACTAAGTAGCTTGAGAACCAGAGGTAATAAAATCATCCCCCTAGGTAAGGATAAATTCAATTCTCCTGAGGCACAAAAAAAGTAAACTGAATAATGTTATGAAATAAAGAAAAAGAATTATTAAGAGGCTCCTATTTCGCAATTAGTGAAATGAGTACTCATCACGAGACCTTGGTGATTTTGAAGTTTATACACGCATAAATATTCTGGATGTTAAGTATTTATGTGAACGTCAAAAAATATAAAAAAGGGCTCAATTCATATCCTGTTCCACTCCTTTATGGACATTTATACTATCCTACGAGTAGTAAGTTAAGCAAAAATTTCTTCGGCGCATAGTAGAAGAGGGTACTTTTGACAATAAAACTCGGAGAAAATGACTAAAAAGCGAATGTGTGGTGTTAGGAATAAAAATTGTAGACTAATGGATAATTACTCACGACAGAAATATCTTATTAAAACTTTCACCTATGCAGTATTCAAGGCGAAGTGAAGGAAGGGGTGGAGGAGAGGCGTATTGAAGTAGACCCGTTGTTTAAATGAAGTGGCTTCCGGATTAGCCCTACATTGGTTATGATATGTTATTAGCAAAGTTTTACTTCTTGTACGTAGTAGATGAATGGGTTATTTTAGCATGGAGGTCCATGAAGACCTACCGCAAATTATAAGGAAAAGCCGAAAAGCAAATAACTAGTGAAATGTATTGTTTTCAATCGGGAACAGACGTCGAGAAAAGCGCTGATAAAGCAAGGCGTGATGTTGATATTCTTGTAAATCAGTAATAACAGCGATAACAAAAAAATATTGTAACGGGCAAATGATGACAAGAAAAAACGCCAAGTTGGAGCAGAAAAAAACATCATCTCCATTGTGTTTCGTGGGGTACCAAACAAGGACTGTCAAAACTGTATCAGGAGATGGTTAAATAGGACCTAATGCAATCAGCCTCTTATGTGGATTGTGAATTGTCAAGCCTGTGAAAAATCTGAAAATCAGATGTAATAGAAGGTTCTAAAAGAAATCGATACAACCTATGTAAAAAAGATTTAGTGGTTTTTTGACCTAAGCACTAAAGGGCAGACAGTATAAACGTAGGAATGTGAATACTTGATCGATTTTCAATATTCATTTACGCAACTGCTCTCAATAACTGCCAACACGTCCGCGTTCGTATCGATTTTCGATTGGCCGAGGGCTATTGCGTCATTTTTGGACCATCCAGTTCCTCCTTTTGGTAGAAATAACTGAAATTTGAACTGCACTCTACAATTACAGTAGTATATTTGTGGGTAAATCACCTATTCCCTGATTCAACACACTATTCGGAATTAAATTTCCCATGGAAATACTACAATAGCAAGCTCGTTAGGCTGCATTAAATTATCAAATATCAGAAAGTAGAATAATAAAAATGGTCATAAAGTTGGCAATTATATGGGAAATCGGAAGTGTTTTATCTCTTAAAACATGGTAAGTTTTAAAGTACATCCTCTTAGTCCAAAAATGTCACAATATTTTAAACTGGGTACGACAAATAGTACAAAATAAGTTCGCATTTGGTTAAGTAATGGCATTTCAAGAAGTTCCATTCTCATACTATTTAATATTCAATATTCCTTAACTGAAACATAGATATGTAATTAAAATGCTCCTAATATTTTCCACAAAAAAATCCAAAAAATCAGACATTTTTCGTAGAATAAGTCAATGAAGTAAAAGATTAACATACGCGTCTGAAAGTTCAGAGGCCAAAGTTTCGTGGCACAATTTAAGGGATATGGAAGGCCAACTGCATCACTTAAAATGTGCCAAGTGTTCGGCAAGCAGAAAGTGAGTTGCTCTTCATCTACAATGACTTGCTGACAGACTTGAATGAGTGCTGAATAGGTCTTTTATGGATGGACTTGAGTGTTTTAGGACACAATAGCAATTAGGCTGACACTGAAGATAAAGATTTATGCGATCATCTATGCAGTTATTTGAAACAAACTCTAAAAAATATGCACCGGAAATAACTAAAGCCAAGTGTTCGCGGCTTTAACAAAACACTTTGAAATGCAAAAGTTATGATAATCCCATCCGAATAGACGTCAATCTGCAAAAACAAAATACTGCCTTTTCGCTAGACTCTGCGCTTAATAAATTCAATCAATGTATGGTTCAAAAGTTATGCTTATTTTCAATTCAATTTGGATAAACAAAACCCATTAACTAGAAGCTAAATTATGATTATCGACCAAAATAAACAATCACTCTTACAATTTATCAAAGTTAGGAATTTATACCAATCACTGACATTTGTTGTGGTAACATGATTAAAACAAGCTTATTATCTTAACAAAAATCATTGAAGCACTCAGGAAACCAAAAAGAATCAAATTAAAATCATTAATATGGCGTAAATCCAATTAATCTATTGAATTATTGGTTGAATAAAGTAATCAGTAGGACAATAATTAATGGCCGAATTAGGATTGGATGTTATTCGAACGTAGGTGAAAAGATTTGAGCGCGAATAAAAACGCGATAAACAAAGTGTATAATCGCATTATCATTAATAAAATTAGCTAACACAGACAAAAGTTGTGATGAGTCATGATTTCCCATTTGTACTGAGAAAAAAAAACTACAATAAATTTAGAGTATAAAAATTGGAAATCTGGTTAACCCAAAAAGAGAGAAGAATAAACATTCTAGCCTTGTAAAAGTTCCCCGCCCAAACAACTCTCCAAACATTCGTGAATTTGTGCATCGATTGAAATTTTAGGCACTCTTAGATGTGTATACTTTCGAACACAATGCAGAGGTGATTGGGTGGGTGGGTGGGGAGGCGGAATTCGGCTAGATTTAATTCACACATCTTTCGAAGGTAAGTGACTAACGCTAGTTTGCATTATTTTGCATACTCTCTTTTTGGACTAAATTCTGCCAAGTATACAGTAGTTAATTTTTCTTGTCTAATAAATTAATTCACATATCCAACAGTTAAATGAGGTGAATTTCATTCGTCCACAAAAAGGATGCTGCCCTAATTTTAAGAAGGAAAGTAACCAGAAGGAACAAGGCTGTGAATTTAATCATTTTCGCGCTCTTCGACCAGTAGAGAAAGATGTTCGAAAGGAATCAGACAGATAAGGAAAGAATAGCTAGAACTAACTGAGTTTGAAGCATACAAATGATGTAACAGGTAAAGAGTAATTAATCCAGTCTTGGGTATCTTCGAGCAGATAATCTACTGTAAGTTATATAGTGTGGGTTAGATTAAATCATTTGTTTTGTCATTCGACAGAATTGATTTGAATGATGAAAGCCGAATGCATTTTTTTAATTTAGGTTAAACAAGATCAACATAACCGAGTACCTCTTCTAGCCAAATTTCCTAATGAGTAAAAATAGCAACCACGATCAACAACTCTGATTTCAAATAAAAAACGCTATTACAGTGAAAAGTGAAAAAAGCCCGCGGAATACCATCTTTCAATCGGAAGAACTCCAGGAAAACGTTTCCCTATCCAAAATTGGCTTTTGCTTTTAAACTATTGGAATGGCTATAAATTTAATTTTGGTGGGAAAGAATCCATTAGTTGGGAAGGCGGATATTCACGGGCAGAAAACTGTGGGATTACCTTTAGATCAAAATCTAAAGACAATTACAAAAATATTTGATTAGCACAAGGAAATGATCAGGAAATTAGAAAAACAGTAAAGGATTAAAACCAATTCCCAGCGGAAAGTAACAGAGTATAACTTTTAGAATATAATGTGAAAAGTACTGACTCTTTTAACTTGTTCACTTATGGCAAGGCTCTGCGTTACATTAGATGAAAGTGATAAATAAATCTAGGCATGATCAGAATCTATCGTTCTTCAGCTAAAACGAGGCCAAGGAACCATATCTTTTACGGTGGCGAAGCTCTCCAGATGCAACTCGTACTCCTCATGTTTATTGACTACAGATTTTAGGATTTGTCCCCTGCCGATGGAGTGAATTGATGTTCGTGACATCCAGGGATCATTGGATAAGTTTAAGCATTCTTCACCCACCTATTCGACATACTAACAAGACGATGAGTACTAATATAATTTAAACTCGTACGAACTCTATTGCCATGGTATCCATTCGAAGAAAAGCTGGAAAGATAGGAAGTTATAAGTGAATATTCTAAAAGATAAAATTTACGTTTTGTTCAAAAATTATTTCCTACAACAGAATATTTTTTTAGTTTCCCTAATAACTCCTTTAAAAAATCATATTTGTAAAAATGATCTCACTGCAAGAAAGGAAAGATAAAATAATGATATCTGAAGTTAAGTTTGAAGACTAGAACTGACGGAAGTTTTAAAGATTAGGCTCGTAATTAGAAGTGATATTTGCACGAGTGAAATGAAGGTGGTGGTGACTTTGGACATATCTAAAAAAAGAAACGCGCGCATACAAAACAAAGAGAAAGATGAGCTGGAGAGTCGGTGTAGGGTAGACGTTAATATGCAATTGTTTATAAAATAAATCGTGCCGATGGGCGAATGAGGGTCAATTCAAGAACACGGGTATTTTTTATCGAAAAATTGGGGAAGATGAGGGAGAGAGGGGGGTCGGAAAGATACGATAAATCGCCGATTTTTGCTGAATCTACTGTAATAACTAATAAGTTTTCCGAAGGAAAACAAGGATAAAAGTGAAGTATTCGTGATTTTCGAAAATACATCCAAGATTATCAAACACTTTGTAAAAAATAACTAGTTTAGTTATGCAAGATCATTTTTATAGTTTCTCATGTCTCCAATTATCGAGTTGGGTGACGTTATTTCCTAATCGGACTCATATTGTGCCATCATGGCTTACTTTTCACGAAGTTACGCAAATGCCTCCTCCAAAAATCATTAGGTATTCATCACAATTTCAGCCTTTTGACTACATATTTTGTGACTCCTCACTACTTATTCCTGATTTACATTATCATAACCCATTACAAGATAGACATTTTACACGTTTTACGCTTTGTCATGGTAAGTCGAAATGGATTAACGAAAATTTCATAAATGACAAAGGAATTGAAACATATGTTGAGATCAGAACTAATACTGCCTAACAAATTTCCTGTCATTGATTGTATGATTCCAAGCAAGTAGCAGCGGGTTTCGAGTAATTGAAGGAAACACTAGCTGAGTTCGTTTTCTATCTCCCATTAGATATCTACTAGGCTAGAACTGCGCGATACTAAACGGTTTCTCTTCTTTTGATTTGGGAAGAAAATAATTCATTATTTAATAAATCATTGGTTCATAACACGAATATACTACTTTCATATAAAACACGACGAGTGAACAAACACGTTAATGATATTAATGTAAGGTGAGAACGTTGAAAATGAAATGATAAAGAATTAGTATTATAAAAATAGAAAACCCTAACGCTTATTAATGCATAACAATAAATAGAGGGACTGTATCACTTCCACAAATACCTTAAATATTGCTAGTAATTAACATTTTCCAGTAATTTTATTTTTAAATAATAACAAAAGGACAATAGGGGAAGAACATGTGAAAGGGCCAACTGCAAAGTAAGTCAACCGTGATTGGTTTGCCAATTTAGACCAATTATAACCGTCCAATGAAGAATAGTGCGTGCGAAAGGTTAAATATTTTCAAGTCGGATATATAAAAATTTGAAGTATTCTTAATGCGAGAAAATTCCCAACTCGACAAAGCCATAATTGAGGCAATTACTGGAGACAGATCTATGACTTAGCAAATCCTCGAAGGGGTTATTTTAATAAAACCAATATGTGACTAGGAACTATGCCAAAATTTGGATCAAAGCGTATAAATTCACCTTTCTTGCAACTTTGATAAATGTCCACAGTGACCTGATTGGCAAAATTCTTTGCTTAATTAGATTAAAATTATTTTAATAAAGCCATTTCAAGTGGGACACATACGTAGTCGTTAAAATAAGCATCCTATAAGAAACTGTTGAAGTGAAAATATAATTATGAATACATTCAAACTACTTTCCTCTTAACTAAGTAAATTCGGCACACTCACTGCCCATTATTATCGCAATATAAACTAAACCTTAAATTGTCCCGTTAGCTGGGATATCGGCTTTTAGACAGTAAATTAAACATTTTGATTGAATTAATCGTAAAGACGATGGAAGTAGCGGAAACTCAGTAACACTGCCTGCAAACAAATGCTAGAGAGAATGAAATTAAACTAACGTTAGAGGGGTATAGTCAATATAATTCAAATGTTATTTTAGATTGCCTGTATTTTGGATGATTCAAGTATTACAAAAAAGCATCACCCCGCAAAATCGAAACTGACGGGGCTTGGAGAAGGTTTCTAAAAAGCAACTTATCACAACTTGATAATAATTCCTCTCTCCTAAATAGAACTCTAAAACACTACGGGGAAAGTTGACTTCCAACCCAAAGTTTAAAGACTAAACATAGAGTTTAGAAAAAAAATTCTACATTAGGAACGTTTGTGTGCTGGAAGCGTTTGAAAAACAAAAGCTGGCTTTGCCCTAAATAGTAGCAAAGTAATTCTCTCACTTTAAACAGGTAAAACTCTACAACTGCTCGTTTGTGTTATCCATTACACAAAATAAAATAAGCATGAATCATCAACAGGAGAGTGAACATGGCTTTCAGCGAGGGCCGGAATGTGTTAGAAATGCACAATCAACAAAGAACAAAGGAAGCATGCGAATCCCAAAAGAACAATTTTTACAACGAATAAATTTAGCACTTCCGTCTCGCTTCATGGGAGAGAGCATTATAAGGTAAGTGAAATGTCAATTAGGGAAAGTTGGTAGTGTAACCATTAACAGAATTAGAGACAATTTAAGCAGTGAGCGATTTCTAATTTAAACCGATTTCACAACGTGCCTTAAGACTTTGAAGAGGGATAAAACAGATTAGGATTCATTCAGCCAGTGTTAAGTCACGTGATTTGACATTCAAAGAGTGTTTTAGTTCGACTGGCTATTCAAAAGTCTATCAATGAAATGAAATACATCAAGTGATGAGTAGAGGTTCTAGTAACAAATGTGTGCACTGGTGTATATGATGGTCAGTTGCTGCATTTCCGCCAAATCATATGTCTGAGATTGATGTTCGTTGGTGAGAAATTCTGTGCTGTTGATATGAGTAGACACTGAGAATGGCAGTAGGAAGCGAGTTACCCATCATAGCATCTGTAGGAGAACTTCTCGCTCAATCCAAAGAAAATGCTTATAGCAATCTCCTTAGCGGTCCAGGGTATACTATTTTATTTCAATTTGACTGGGAATTTAATGATTACGACTTTCATAATGTAAATCCTCCTTCAAAGACGCGTTATCAATAAAGGCAGTATTTTTTCAATCCCAAACAGTTTCCCCTCACACGAGTTTCTAAGTTTTGGTTAGCAGTATCTGCCTCCCGTTAGGTAAAAACCCGAATAGAATACAAAGTCAATTTAATTAAATCGATCGTTGAAGTTAAAAGAGGAATATTGAAATGGTGAGATTTCTAACTCGTAACCTCTAGGAAAAGACATAATCATAAAGGAAAATAAGGAGAACTTTACATTCCGAAGTCTAATTATTTTGGAAAATGTGGTGACTGCATAAGCGTCAATGCCCGCATTGACCAAAGATGGTATGAAGTACAACAGTTTAAAAATGGAGGAAAAGGATTTTCCTTTGTGAGCTGAAAGGTGCCCCCCCCCCCCCCCCCCACTTCGGTAAAGGCCAATAGATGGCTTTCTCTTCGAACAATGACAAAGTGAACTATATTAAACCGAGGAAATAAGGCAAGGTCATTGAATTACAAGTATATCGATAAGGAGAGTTGTAATTTAGAGGTCAATGGATGTGTGCCAATTATACTAATGTTCCAAAGGGTGATGTTTGTTAACGTAGTGTTGAAACGCATAAAAAAAGAAGTACCAAGTAAAAAAAACTCACACTTGTATCGCATCTGAGTAAATAGAGATTAGGCAAAACGTGGAACATTCGAATTGGGATTGTGATTTTGAAAGAAGGCAAAAAATAAAAATGTTGGAGGGGAAATAACGAAAAAACATCCCAACTAAAGTCTGACCAAATCCGCAATTTCACATAATCTTAAAATGAAATGAAAAGAAGTAGAAGATTGGATCTGGCAAACCCAAACACCTCTAGTAACAGTAACAAACTGTCCGCTATTAGCCATTAGCGGCGAATACTTCCCGTAAACTTTAATAAACTCTCTCTAAAAGCCCGTTTATGTTCTAATATACCTATGCGATTAATCGAATGAAGGGGTTGAGAAACTCTCCTATCATGAACCATGAAGATTTAAACAACGTGATCTCTGCTTCGCTTGACGAACGAATGTCAGCTGTTACTATTACTGCACTTGTTTATGTATAATCTGGCATCTTCAATGATAATGCCAAATAAACATGCCTAATGCATGGCCACACATAGTTGCCAATATAAATATTTCCAAAGTAATGAACTAAATTGCACAAATGTTACTTTTGATAAGGTAACAGATGCCGGCCATATAATCAAAGAGTTTTAAGGTGTATTTTACTCTGGAATCAAATGAAAATATTCAAAATACACGATACCCTAATAATTCGTGGATAACATGACGAAGTCTTATCATAAATATGAAGGCTTAAAATATGAAAGTAAAGAAAAGACAATACTTTCCGCACTTTAAGAGATAGAAAAAACCACAGTGTGTTTGAAAGCTAACTTCATATGAACATCTGAGGATACTTAAGTGTTCAAGAGCGTGCCAGATTGTCCGCACATATTGCTGTTCGAGAACAAATATGACGATGGATCATTAAAGAAGTACTTGCTTGGATTCATGCAAAAAAGCGTCCAGAAATGGCACTCTAAACTTAGGTCCGTAAGTGGTTCACATCTCAATAACCCTTAAGAATTAATTATTGTGAAACAGTAGGCTCCCTGTGGAAAAATCTCCGAGTGAGGAACCATGCACGGAAACGGGGGAATGGGAAATCGGCGTTGGCGGCAAAATAAGACAGAAGTTTCTCTCAGTAGGGAGAGAATACAAGAACGTCTGAATGTGTGGGTAGAACTAAGTGTAGACATCTTCCCATTTCTCGCGGATGACTCATCCACATACACGACATAGCTGCAGCCGGGACGACCGGACTAATGCTGATGCTAATAATGATTTGCGCTCGCACATATGACCAAGCAGGCGGGTACCGAACTGACTGGTTGCTTGTCTCCTTTCGTGGGAAAGACAGAGACCAAGATTCACAAGGCTCCGAACGTGAAAGAATACCCTTTGTTAGATTGATGTGAAATTAATTCACAATCAGTATAGTTGGCCACTGTGAGTCCACAGTGGTCATGAGTTTGATAAAAATCGATGCAGCTCCTTATTCGTAAGGCTGAGACAACAACTTCTCTTGGCAAGACTAATGTTGAGTAATGCAGGCATCTGAAAGGCAGAGATGAGGAGATTGATCCCAATCTTTGCACATTAAGCTAATGTGGAAGACCAGCAGCTTTTATTAATTTTGATCAACAAGAGAAGGGTGGAGTGGAAAATTTTCATAAGATCGGCTCCATGGAAGTATTCCACTGTACAATTGTTCGTAAGATTTTGCTTAACAAAGTTAGAAGATTTCCCAATAAGTGGTTTTAGTTCAACTGCAACTCATAAAGTACGATATAAATGCAGACATATTCACTTTAATTCTTCAGTAAGAACAAACAATATATATAAAAAATTAATAGGAAAACTTAATACTTTAAGAGGAAAATTTATGTAACAACCCAGAACACTGACTGGAACTGACCAAAAAATGATGTCAAAGTCTTTTTGAGACACAGGTAGAGATAGTTGCATTTAACAGACTTAGATAAGGCTACAAAGGCAGTTAGAGCGCCCAAAAAAATGAAGTTAGAAAAAAAATCTGATAACAACCAACTATAGTTGCAGAAAATGAGCCAACCATCTAAATGAATGTTCTATCCCAATCTATGTTTGTCCAATAAGCCCAAGATGGAAAATGATCAATTTAAGCATAAAAATATAAACATGACAAAGATTTACTAAACCAAAGGAATATTTATCTGAAAAATATAGAACAAAACCATATTTATTTAAATCGGTGCTAAACGTAAGTGATAGTTTCTGAAACTGGTTCGTTACGCTCAAGCAATTTATACAGACCATAAACTACCTAGAGCAATGGTATTTTATTGTAAGAGTAACAAAAAATTATTAGGAATGATGACAAGGGCTTATTTAATAAAATGCCAACAAGTAAAGCGTAAAAGTACGACGCAAAAATATGGAAAAATGAACACACTTGAAGGCTGACAGAGGTAGGTCGATCAGACGTAAGAGTTGAAGGAGAAGACTTAGATTCCAACTTAAATTCCAACTGTTCAATTTGTGAGCACTTTGATGAGAGTTCTTTTTGGAGACGGTGTTTTTCGCTGATTAGTTGGGCCGCAACCATTCTCTGTCTTTGGCAGAGGGCATTCTGATGGGCATAGCTATCAAGAGCCTTTTTTAATTCCCTTTGAAGACATTTATTTTGATTTCGTTCATTCTCTAACTGTAATTAATGATATTAAATAGAAAAGTATAAATGACAAACCTCAGCCTGCAATTTTTCCCGTTCTTTTTCAAGCATAGCCACAACATCATCTCCCTGAGCGGCATCCCGTTCAAGCCTTTTTCTTTCCTCTTCAAAAGAAGCACAAAGTCCAGCGTATCTTTTGTCAGCAGCTTGTAACTGTTCGCGATAAAATGCATAGGAACGCCGTTGATTTTCGAGTAACATATCCAGATTAATTGCTTTGCCGTCATGGAAATCCTGAGAGATATTTCTATTGAGTGAGATATTAGATGTGTGCGTTAAGTTGGAATCTCTCTGCAGAGCAAGAATAGGGTCATCCAAATCAATATCGAACGTCTTGTCAATGAAATATCGATGCCTCTTAGCATCATCGACAAGAAGAAAATTTTGTTCATACTAAAATTGCATTACTAAATTAAATACAATACTTGTAAAGAGGCGATAATAATATCCCTTGCTTCAATGTCGGCTTGTAAGCCAGCAAGCATATGTACAAGATCCTCGTGTTTGAGCTATTTTGAATATATATCACTGGCCATAACTTACAGTGGAAAAAGAAGTTTCTCTGTCTGCGGTTTTATTTTCTTCAACCATATTTGATAAAATATTAAAAACCATCTACTTTTAGGAAATAAGAAACACCATCGTGACAGTCCTAAATTAGCATAATAAGCGAAAGAAAACAAATGTTTGCAAGTTTGCGAGAATCCATCATCAATTAAAATAGCGTAATCAAACAACTTGTCCTTCGATAAGCAAGATTTTATTCACATTCCAATTTAGCAAATAGAGCATTAAATTTAATCAAAATGATTCGCAAGATTTTGTATCTCATTATAACGGATAAATCAAAACGAGTCCATATTTGTCAGATTTGATTTATTGAACTAAATTTTCTTTCTCTATTTTTACTTGAACGAAATTATCATATAGATACACTAGCTGTGCTTTATTTACGTTATAAATATTGAATTAGTACAGTTTATCCATAAATTCATGTTACCTTGATGCGGTATAGAGGTCAAATGTGTCCTTGATTTCACTGCCTTATTCTTCAGTATGTATAACGTGTTTTCCACTAGGAGATTTTTCGCTCGACACTCTAGGGCATACTTTCTTCTAAAATGCAATTTATTTTCTTCTAATGCTAAGGCTTCATTAAGGACGCATACATGTGGCGAGTTGCGAGAATCAGATGCTGGTAAAGCAGTAACTTTGTGTGGTTGGCTTTATAATGCACGCGTGTCGTCATCATTTCTTCTATTAAAGGATGCATATGGAATCACTCAGATAACCTTGGAACCAGCAGTAAGATGTTATTGTATTATATATATATCGTATAGCTTCGAAATGCCCTACCACCTAGCGATTCTGTAATTAAAATCGAGGGAGTCGTTCAAACTAGGCCAGACAAGGATGTCAATGAAGTACATTTTATTTCAAATTTAAATTTTTAGTCCATGAAAACAGGAAAAATTGAAGTTAAAGCCAGAAAAGTTGAAATATTAAATGCAGCTTCAGAAAATATTCCATTCAAAATGAAAGAAAGGACTGGTGTACGTTGATATTGCAATAAATTTAATAGTTATTTTTTAGATTAATGAGCAGCTCGGTTTAAAATATCGATATCTTCAGCTTAGACAGGTTGAATTTCAGAATCGACTTAAATTTCGTTCAGAATTTTTACGGAAGCTTCGTAACTACTTATGTGAAGAGCGAGGTTTGCGTTAATTCTATTTGAATTTATTTAAATTTAGCTTTTGTCGATATTGAGACTCCATACTTATTCAAACGAACGCCTGGGGTATGAAAGGTTATTTTTTCGATTACTTTGCGCCCAATTTAGGGGGCACATGAATTTATTGTTCCTTCTCAACTTCGGGGCAAATTCTATTCCCTTCCCCAGAGTCCGCAGCAATTTAAGCAACTTCTAATGGTTGCTGGAATTGATCGATATGTCCAAATTGCACGCTGTTTTCGTGACGAACTAGCCCGCCCTGATAGACAACCGGAGTTTACACAGGTATCATATTATTTGGGGATTTATTGGCATTTCTAGCTGGATATAGAAGCCTCTTTTATAACTAGGGAGGACATATATGATATTATCGAATCAACGTTATCCCACGCTTGGCCTGAAGTAAGTAGTTACAATGAAAATATTGGACAATTGAAAACCCCTTTTCCACGAATGTCCTACGGAGAAGCTATTCGCAATTATGGTAGTGACAAACCTGACGTACGATTTGGCATGAAATTGCTAGATTCTGCAACAAACGGGGACGATAAATTTGCGTACTTTGTTGTTCCAGCAGAATACGTTAGTTGATACGTTAATTTCTTAACTAATTTCCGTCCTACAGGCTGGCAGTCTTTCTAGGTCGTTCTTTCAGAAAATGCTCTCTTTAGTCGAAGAAAAGCACGCATTAGTAAGTCGCTGTGCTAATGACTGACTAATCTATTAGAAACTTTCTGTTCTTCCTCATGAAAAACTCAAATCACTAAGCGGGTCCAAATTTGAAGCAATTTCTCGTGTAAAAGATGGCGAAGCAGTTATTATAGCCAAAGGTCTTGATCATGCGTGGGTAAGATTTGGTCTGTATTATTGATTATTTCACTTAATAGAGGAATGCGTTGGGTACGGCTCGAGTTCTGATTGCGAAGCAAGTGGATTCCTTGGGTTTCGAAATATATAAACCTGGATTCTTCTTTCACTGGGTTGAGAATTTCCCACTATTTTCGAGAGATGATAATGGTAAGGCTTTGCTAGTATTGGCTCACATACAAATTGTCAGAATTAGTGTATTTGACCTGCCAATTGCGCTCAATTTTCAGGTAAATTTGTGTCGGAGCACCATCCTTTTACTGCACCAGTAGAGGCGGATATGGACTTACTTTATTCTAACCCGGAAAAGGTAATCGATGTGTTAAATATTACCCCATATTAATAAATATTGCTTTGTGAATGGATAGGTTCGTGGTCAACACTACGACCTCGTTTGTAATGGTCAAGAGGTTGGCGGTGGATCGATACGAATTCACCAACATGACATGCAACGCTTCATACTGGAAAGCATTCTCCGCGAAGATGTATCGGCTCTGAAACATTTGCTGGAAGCCCTTTCATACGGTGCACCGCCTCATGGAGGAATAGCATTGGGTAAGCGTTCTACAATTTATCATATTTTAGCTGAGTTTAGCTTAGCTTTTATTTTAATAAATCACGAAGCATATTTCCTCGCCACATACTAAGCAGCATGGTTTTATCTTTCTTAGCAACTTCTTAAGGCCCTTCATATCTTATAGACTAATGTGTACCTATGGAAATACTTGTTCAATCAACTGAGTTAACCAATTCTAGTTTTCCCGAATAGGTGATCTCTAACTAAGCAAAAACAAGTCTTACAGTTCGTCAATTCCTTCTTGAAGTGAGAAACCATCCCAGTCTCTCTAAATCTTCTCCTTTTTCACCTTAGTTAACTCGTACTGAGCCTGTATCGACGAGTATCGAATATCCTCTGATTAGACACCCAATCATGTTAATTCCAAGCCATATCCGTGTATAATAAACGAGGTGGGAAAATTGACATCCCTCACAATTGGCAACATACCGATGGAAATCAAACAGCGCCGGAGAGTAACACTATTGCACAACTGTTCGTCAGAAGCGAAATTCCTTGCACCAATAACCTTAAACTCTCACATATGCAACGGACAATTCTAAATTCTACCTCTGATTTTAGGACTAGACAG
Organism: Hymenolepis microstoma; assembly: GCA_000469805.3. Classification (NCBI taxonomy): domain Eukaryota; kingdom Metazoa; phylum Platyhelminthes; class Cestoda; order Cyclophyllidea; family Hymenolepididae; genus Hymenolepis; species Hymenolepis microstoma. Next base: position 31,113,138 of record LR215989.1, read on the forward strand.
GCTCGTTGCTATACTCACTGGTGCACGGACCGTCCGCGATGTGATAGCCTTTCCCAAGACATCCGAAGGGCGCGACCTCCTATCTGATTCCCCCGATACGGTACCTCCTGCTGACTTAGATCGCTATTCTATAAGAATACAGGAAGACAACAACCCAATTCAAAAAAATCCGCAGTTGTGTTAGCGAAGTGACAATTTATTGAAATAAAACTTTACAAATATCAACATATGTGTTAGAAAAGCCTAACTAGAAAAATAGACATTATCCATTTATAGAAACTATTTTATTTCACAATTATTTGGGGAAAATCAACATTAAACAACTAAACATGCACATGGATAGAAGTCTACAAGCTTAGACACTGCAAACATAGGGACCTTAATGGGAGATTGATAAAATAAAATAGGCGATGTAAACGCGGGATTATAACAATTCCGGAAGCTGTACAAATAGTTCGAATGTGAATATGGCCTGGTAGCTAAACTTAATTCTGCAACTTCTCAATGCCCTACAAAATTCAAAAATATCATTAACTGCACCTCACTCGTTGCTAACCTGAGCTATGATGAGTCTGATAAACCTACCCCATAACTAACGTCGGCTGTAATACGGCTGATAGCGCTGATATCCATTACCTGGCGGACCTCTCGTTGGCCCACCGCCATAACTCTGACCACCATATTGACCGAAACCATCTCCCATGGCATTATTCCAGCCACCACTAGATGGTGAGTAAGGATCCCAATTATCATGATAGCCACCTAGAAACGATTTAAAATGAAATTCGAATCTTACCCATAGGAGGTCCCGGAGGGCAATCATAGCCATGGGAGTAACTATTATAACCACATGATGGACCATAGCCTCCATCACGATAACCGCCACCATATCCATAATCTCTTCCATAATCGTTTCTCCTCTTAATCGTGTTCATCTCCTCACGACTAAGTGCCTTTTTAACATCTGATCGACTAGATTTAATGGTATGGGGTTTGTAAAGAATAGCTTTGTCGACTGGATCATAGTCATCAAATGTAACGAAACCAAAGCCTCTAGAGACATCGGTTTCTCGAGTTTTGACTACTTCACAATCAACAATGGTACCAAAATTTGAAAAATACTCGCGCAGGTCCTCACTAGTAATATCCTTTTTTAAGCCACCAACGTAGAGTTTTTTGACCGTCATATGGGATTCAGCGCTATGAGAGTCCTCTCTTGGCATGGCTCTCTTTGCCTCAACTACCTTACCGTCAATTTCATGAGGGCGATTAGCTTGGGCAGCATCAACCATCTCAGGTTCTTTATAAGTAACGAAGCCGAATCCGCGAGATCTGCTAGATTGAGAATCCTTCATCACGACAACATCCACGATTTCTCCCCACTTTGAATAGTAGTCTTTTAGGTGATCCTCCGTAGTACTAGCTGTGAGACCGCCGATAAACAGCTTCCGAAATTGTTCATTCTTGCCATTTTTGACATCAGAGCGTAATTCCGACATCTTTAAAAGAGACCAAGCGTAATCGAAAGAGAGAGGAAATGTTGATAAAGCCCGTTAGGTTAAATAAACAAACCTTTTGCTTTTTGATGTTTTTGTTCATTACATGATTAAATACTAATGAATTACTATATATCATATATTTGAGACTCGAAAATTTTACTTTAGTTTAATATTTATACATATGTTAAATTTATCAATAGTCTAATTGATCGCAATTAAGGCACAGTTATGCTATCAGTTTAATTTGAAGAGTTGCTACTTTATACGATTGATTCACTTTTAATTAACTTTTATCAATTCACTTAAACTTGAATACTCTATTTATTTGCAACAGAAAACGGAAAGTAAACTTTCATTGTATACTGTCCGAATAGCCCTATTGCTAAAAATAATACGATAAAATACCCGATCTTAGAACTCTTAAATTGATATTGCTACACTTTGATCGTAATTGGGTAAAATTCAAATCTGCATTAAAGCGTAATCTGACTCCTACAAGAATATCACATGTCTAAAGAACCTACAAAGCTACCTGATACCAAAGAAAGGGGCCTCATGCGCCCAAGTCATACTTGCAGAGGCATTCATCCCGATTAAAGCTAATTTTGAGTAGCGCAAAATGTAGCCAATCGCCAATCAAGTATTTCGGTTAAAAATGCATATTGAAAACCATAGTATGATGATTTCATTCAGTATCCCCTAGCTTATCTTTTCTACTTAATCTTGTGATTGGATAAGACAAAGGGAATAAACAAATATAGCAAGGACTTATTACTTCAGAGATCCAAACATAACATTATTTTTCCCTCGTATTTTTTTGTACTTAGCTTTGAGATGCCGTCTCTTCGAATTATAAAACACCATTTTTCCATCAAATCATTTTTATAACTTTAGGGTACGGTACAATGCGATTAAACCGTGCTAGAATCACAAAATTCTCAATTCGGTGAAGCAGGAAAATTTCAGTTTCCGTGAATATGACAATACCTAGCAATAGAAATGAACGAACAAATAATGCAAGATAAGTGAATACAGAGCATGTGGGAGGTAGTCATTTGTACAATTCCAAATGTAAGAATATGAGATAGTTCATCATGAAATTGGCTGATTAACCTTCGAAAGTTCAGTTGAGGGCAACTGATCATCTGTAAAGATCTCAGAAATGCTTTTCGGTTTATAAAACTTTACACTTGAATCGTTTGTTCTACAAAAGAAATAGTTCGATTAAGTAAAATGCACACCAAAATCAGACAAGTATAACCCAATTTAAGCAGTGTGTAATTTTACAATATGTAACTGGAGCAGAACGAAATAACAATGGAGCTTAAGTTAAATGGATATAAAATAATCATCACTTATTTGGAAATTATGATTTATCAAAAACGCAATTGAAATTGCTTGGGACGTAAGCTGGTATGATCTCACAAAATTAATGCTTTGAGCATGTTGCAAATAGAGGAGGTTTCACGGAAATTAGTGGAAGAAGTATTTTAGATAAGATCGGTAACTGAGATCTTCTCCCAATTCTGGAAAATGTTAGAGATATTTTATTAAATTAAAATTTTGCACTAATGTTAAATGTGGGTTTATTTTGAAGTATGTATGACATTCACTTTGTTGTAATTTCTAAAAGGGATTTTAGAAAAAACGTGGTCTGCGTCGAAACATGGAAGTTACGAAACCGTGTATGCTATGGTAACTCGAATTCTCGATGAACTATAGACGTGTGGCAGGCCTAAGTAGTTTATTCTCATTTGTACATTGGCAATAATTCGAACTTATAGTTTTTAATGAGAGCTTAGCGAAATTTAATTTATTTTCACCCCTTAACGCCCATGGGACCGTATGGTCCTCCTTCAAAATAAGCTCCATTGGTATTAGACTCGTAACAGAAGGCGCTTTTGCCCTTTGAAACATGTTCAATACGGATATAGCCTTCTCCTGATTCCACCAAAACTCATCACGTCGGCGCATCAGTCTGCTGTGAGACACGCATGAGTGTCGTTGGGTGCATTTTTTTTAAAAATAATTCAGGTGTTAAATGGTTAAGGAATTATTAGGGACAATGATTCATATTGCGAATTCATTAATTAAAGTATCGGGAGGATCATGCAAACCAATATAACTATGAAAAAAATATAACTTTCATGATTTTACAAAGTGTAATACAAAAACCCTCGAATGAAAGACCCAAAACCCTAAAAGCAAATAATATCTTCATAACATTGCGTCAAATAATAATAAAAATTTATAAGTGATTCATTTTCAATTATCCCAAATACCAACTGACCAACAAGTCTTTGTTAATCAGCGACTGTCTAGGAAGTCATGATACACATTCTATAGGTATTTTCATGACCTTAACTTTCAAATTCCACTATCTCTTGATATTCTAGGGTGGGCTTTGAACTGTGTGATGTCTAAAGAGTAAGAGCAGAGATGTTAGGTTGATAGTATGACCGATTTTGAAATTTAAATTTTGCATAATGAAATAATACAGGAATATAATATAATTAAGTAGATTATTCGCAACACCTAATCAAAGCAATTGCCCTTTTAACTTACCCAGGCTCATAGGTTTGTGTCACCTTCATTGTTGGAGGTGAACTGTGCTCCGAGTTCCTGGAATGAAAAGAGGAACTAGAAATATCACTTGTAGACGAGAGGACTGATGTTAATGAGGGCTCCACACGATTGTAGAAAAGCTTGTTCGTTTCTGCGATTTCAATTTGATCCCTTGGTGTGCTGTGCGCAGTTGGCATCATGGCCACTGGACTAATGGGAGCTACTGTGTTGATGTGGTGATTAGATGGCAAATGCTTGGGCCTTAATTTATCCAAGGAGATTTCAAGATCATTTGAGGGAGTAGCATCCCGAGTTTTGCGTAAAATCTCACATTCTTTGTTTTTATTCTAAAATATAAGATAGGTATTACTCCACGAGAGAAATAAAGAAATGCATGGAATTGATCTATTTACATTGTGATATTGTTTGCTAACCATCCACGTGGGAAGTGGATTTAAATTTTTAATTGTTATACAAGCACCGATTTCAGTTTTGGGTGTGTATAATTACAGTCTCAAACAATTACATAATCAGGGTAACTGAAAAAAATGTATATCGTTGAGGATTTAGTGGGAGCTTAGATGGCCTTTCCTTCATCTACTACTGCTAAACACGGTCTCTTTTGGCTCTAGCCACTCGTCAAGATTTGAAGCTATTGGAAGAAAAGTATACGAAATAATACTTGATAATGGAGGTGACCAGATATGAGGAATAGGCTACTTTACAATTTATTTACAACTAACATCTGGGGAAAAATGAATGCTCATAAATTATTGGGAACATGCAGACCAGTCAATCCAATCAGCGATACTAGCCAGTACTCTATCACCGACCTCAAAACTTCGGAGGACCAGCCGCAGATTAGGAAAAAATGAGAGTTTCAATTACCAATTTATCAGTTTTTAATCCTAAAAATTGTAAAACTGTGGTTCCGTTTTCTAACTGTCCTACAACTAATAAAACACAAAGAAGTTTATTCTAGTAAAGCATTAAAATTAATCATGCAATATATTGAATGGCGGGGGAGGGGGGTGGGTCGGTGGGTTTAAATTGAGGTCCAGTTTAACTTACATCCAGTAGATCTTGCAAGCGCGACTGATTTTCCCTAGCAGAAGTAAGAAGAACCTCTAATTTGGAGACAAGCTTTCGTTGGTGTGAAATCTAAAAGAATAATTTTAAAGAAAATAAGCACCATGCAAGGAAATTCAATCACAAAATTTTACACATTCATCATTTGCTCATAAGCAAGCTGGCAATAGGCTGGGGCGTTACCATAACGCGCCATAGAAATGTAGTCAATAAAACGAGTTAATTGAGTGAATGACTAATCCTGAGGGGAAGGGTTGAAGCAATTCAGTCATTCATCTAGCATTCAACATCGAAAAGCATCCAAATACGAGTAAAATAACTGGCTGTACAGATATACTTAGACTGTCGGCCTTGAAATTCTAGCTGAACGCAGAGGAGTTGGAGACTGTTGAAATAGCAAACCTGGAATTTTGCGGGATTCCATAGCAATTTCGATTAGGTCGATCAATTTTTCTCAGTGCCTTAAAACTTATTCACGATCCAAATGTTTGGAAGATAAAGATAAAGGATTATACGATGTCCGAAACAAGCCAATATAAATCGCGTGGTTATATTTTCAATAAAAGTTAGAATTTCGTTTTCTTAGTGGGTAATTTTTGGCAGTTTAGAAAGAAAGGTAGCGGTCAACATCCAAGCGAGTAAATTTCACTAGGACCGAAAGATCAATAATGAGCTTTATTCAAATCCAGATCCAATATTCTTTGATTCTTTCTGAAGACTAGTGTTAAAACGCTTGCCTTAGCATTAGAAGTCAAGCATGAAATGATAAATGGTTTTTAACAAAAGTACAACCATAGAAAAATAAAGTCTACTCTAACCAACTCTGTAGATAAAAGTACAATCTCCAATCCTTGGCAGAAACTAAACCGAACTGAGTGCGTGAATTGCCGTGGGAAATGAGGTATACAACAGATTATTTACTCTACTTAAAAAGAGAGTAGACCAATAGTTACTTAGGCGGTATTCACAGAAAAATATCAAGTACTATGAATATTAAAACTGTAAATCTTACCTCAATGAGAGCATCCTTCAACTTTAATTCACACTCCGCCAATTTCCCAGAGAGATCATTATTAGCAGCGAACGCGGAGACTGAATGCTCATCAGAATGGTCAAGTTGTGTTTGGAGGGCGCTAGCTATGTCGCGAGTAGCCATAAGTTGGCGTCTCACCTCCTCAAATTCTCCCTCCAATAGAGCAGCTCTTATTTCGGCCTTTTCTGCTGCCGCATATAGCTGAGCACACTAAAATGTAGGAAGAAACATGGTTGACGGACATCATGGGAGAAGACATCTGTGACTCTTAATACTCATGTCATATCAGCTGTCGAGCTGTAACGTTTCTCCCAAGTGACTGTCTTAATTCTGGCGACTAGATTCAAAAATGTGAGAAACAAGACGAGATTTGATTATTGATAGTGAAGCTGATCATGGATCTGAAGCCTGGTCGTCCAGCAATTACAAATTTGGGAATTCATCTGGGAAAATGGCAGTCATTCTAGAGTGCTCACCAGCAATTTCAGAGGTCACGGATTAAATACTCATCAGTGCACAATAAACAGGGAATACTAGACGGGTATTTCTCATGCTAAGATGGCACTTTTGAGTTCACGATAACAACTGGAAACCCCTCCCTAACAGACTTGGATGATGACCTGGCTTAATTCAACTAAATAGTCTACCGTGAAATTCTTGCTGGTAAAACTGAATAGCGTTGTATTTTATGTCTGGAAATATACGAAATTCATCAGGGACTCTGCTGAAATCTGCTTAAAGAAGGTTACCTGTATAGGAAATGGGACCATGAGTGAGTTAACCAAAATAGAAATTAAGTGGAAAATAATTATTGATACCCATAAATCATACAACGGGCAGCCTTGGTAAAGTATGAAATTTCCCTCCAATCCTATTTAAGATATAATCAATACATCAATTGTGCATTCTAGAAATCAATAATATGAATAGTAGAATTTCATCGTAAGCTTATTGCAATCAGACACTACAATGGTAAAATAAGCAAGAATATAGTAACGGAAATATCCGAGTATTTCAATTCAACTTTTGAAGAATGTCCTATTGAATTTAAATGACGACAATTATCCAACGATTTTGAATATAAGACGTGCATAAATTTGTAGGCTTTACTTCGAGAAAACATACACAAAAATAACGGTACAGACCACCCCAGAGTAGCAAACTAACGAAACAAACAGCTACAAAAATAGTAGCTTGAAGGAAAATTCTGCAAAGCGTGCAAAACCCTCGATGCGACATAACTAAACCTAGAAGCAAAAACACTAGGTTCATTTATTCAATTATAATAAATACTGATTACATTCAAGAAAATTACCTTTTCTTCTAAAGCGGAGCTCTCGCGTTTTGCATTCAAAGCATCGACCTCAGCTTTTTGAGCTCGATCAAGTTGGTCTCTCAAGTCAGCCTCCTTGCCCTTAAGTACCCCTTCGATTTCAGTAAGGTTTCGTTCTAGATCTCTGTTTTTTCTCGTTAGTTCATCAAAATCTTTACTCAGTGAGCTGCAAGAAAGAAGAAAAATGGATTAGAGTAGACATAATGGGTGAACGCATACCCATATTGCACTAATAGATCCTTGTGCTCCTTCAATTTCATATCCATGGCTTGTTCAGAGTGGGCCAAACCATGCATTGCCTCTGTCAGTCGACTTTGAAGCTCATTTTTCTCAGTAGAAGCACTTTGCAAACGTAATTTTAGGCTCTCTACCTCAGCTGCAAGAACTGTCATATCCGACTGAAAGGAAATAACAAAATTCAGTGATCACACCTAACATTCAGCTCACACAAGTTCGAGTTTGCTATCATGCATTACCTGAGCCTTTGCATACTTCTGCTCAGATATGTTTCGACACTGACTGACAACTTTGGAAGAGGTTTCTAGCTCTCGAAGGCGTTCAGTTAGGAGATGGAGCTCATGATCTTTGTCTGCAGTCATTTCAGTGACCTGGCGGAGGTGTTTTTCAACGTTTTCAAGATATTTCTAAAAAGTGATAAAGATTTAAAATAAAAATTTGAATAAAGACTTTAAAATAAAATACTAAAAAAATTTAACAGGAAGAAAGAAGATTAAGGAATTCTGAAAAGCGTAGCGAAAGCAACATGTAACATTGTCGATCCTAGTTTCGTTAATGTGAATACATCATACTGAATTAATTAGCCGTTACCTTCAAATTACCTCATATTACGTTAAGCAATTTTTATGTTTAGAATTGGAACTATCGATTTACCTACTTACCTATTTAACTATTAGCATAACCGAGCAATACTTGGAAAAGATTAGAAACTTCGAAGATACTTAAATCAGTTAGAAGGATTAAATAGGGTTTAACCTAACACATTAACTCTATTGGAAATAAAATTAGAACTATCATTCATGAAATTGACAACATTTTCTATTTCACCTTAGAAGAAATAGGCGAAGGAATGCTGAAGCTATAAATTAAGGGCTTAATAATGAAGACGCTGAGAACTGCCTGCGAACCTTCTGAAAGGCTTTTATAACCTCAAACTTGTCTTAGAAATTCAGTGGGAACGTGCTCATTTTAACCATCAAATTAGATAAGGGCTTATAAAGCGTACCATTTTTTCATTGAGAAGTTTATTAGTTTTGGTGAGCTCCTGTTTCAAGAAAACAGCATCCTCAGTGCGGTCATCAAGACTGGATCGAATATTGTCATTCTCCGCACTCAACTCACTGGCTACCGCTTGCAAACGCCCGATCTCATCCTTACTTCTCTGAAAGAGATAAGAACGTGTTAGTTTTTTGACTAAATTCAACTAAATTCTAATTCTAAGAGTAACTCACCTTCAATTCAGTCTCTAACTCCTTTATTCGCGAGTTAAGAACTTGGAGATCGTGTCGAGCTTCAGACAAAGCCGAATTCGAGAGCTGTTGTCCTCTAACGGATTCATTATACATATTCTTTTGCGTCATCAGCTCATTTACTAAAGCGGAGTTTTGACTTTGGGTCTGCAACAACGCAGTTTGGAGTTGGCCTTTCGATTTTTCCGCCTCAATCTAAGCCAGAGTAAATCCCAAATAAAATTTTTAACCCACCTTTTCCGAAATCGCTCGGTCTAAATCTAGTCTCATTTGTTCTAAATCCTTCTCCAGTTCATATATCTTTATTTCTGCCGCCTCTAGCTCTCCTTTGGATTTTCCAAGAGATTTCCTTAGAGAAAGAATCTCTTCCGTTGGGCTTTGACCATGGTCAGGAAAACTGTTGGGGCTCTTAACATGAGCACTCAATTTTGGTGCCTTGAAATAAAACAATAATTATGGATAATAAATGATCACACCTGTTCTAATTGTAGCAGCAATTGGTCTCGCTCCGATTTCAATAAACGAACTTCTTCTTGAATCTAAAAGAAACAGACAAATCTTATTCATTATAAGCGGTGAAACTCATTTTCATAAATCTATTTTGCTCAACTGTTTGCATTGAAGAAGATATTTGGCAGTTTTTAGATTCTTCCGATTGATGAAAAATATTTAAATCGTTGGAATGCCCATAACCTTACAACGCATGAAGAGATAAAAAAGCCTCTACATTCCATAATTTGATCTCAGTACCGAGCATGATTTAAGAGTAAAACTCAAACTCCACAGACCACCATATCCACTCACTCATCCCCACAACTTCAAGAGTTAAGGTTTTTCTTGTTTGACTAGTTTATAAGCATACAGTTAACGAGTTACCTCAAGGAGATTTCTCTCAAATTTATTTAGCATCGCTTGTAGCTCACTTCGTTCTCGTTTAGCGGTTTCCAAATCAGTATCCATATCCACATTGGCCTACAAATAAAATTAAGCCAGAGTCATTAATTATTCTTTCAATAAATTCGGCGGACGATAGCAGAAGGAAAACGATAAAACAACAAGGTAGAATAAAGAGTCAAAAAAGAACAAGACTTATGCTACTCACAAACGACTGACGTAGTCTAGAAGTAGAGCGCAAGATACGCCTCAATTCGAACTGCAATTCTTCGGATTTATGTTTGTAATGATCGCGTTCGGATTCTAAATCCTTTAGAATAGCTCTTAGGGTCTATACAGGGTGTCATCCAATGTAAGTAGTTGAGAGAAAATTTCAGTGTGCAAGAATGTTAAACAAGAAACGAGAAAGCGTCAAAGACAAACTAAAACAAATGGCTGAAAACTTGCCTCAGTTTCATTTTTTGAGGGAAAGTATGAGTTCTGTATAAAAATGGGATCAAGAGTTTTCAGGAGATGTGTAGAGGAAAAAGTTTTTTTCTGAGTATGTATTACCTCATCTGGAATGAAAATTTTGATTTAAATCAATCCGCCGAATAAATGAAATTGGTAAGATAACTTAAAATGGGAAAGGACATACCAAAACGACAAGACACTTGTATTTTCGAACTGCTAAGGTTATGGTTTTAAGAGCAGTGGCCTTTAGATTACGTTCAAATAAGTAGTATTTAAACTCCCCTCTCTCTCTTTGATGATACAAGAGCATTGTTTATTTCTTCGGAAGAAGTAAGAAATGTCAGTGAAGCTGATCGATGAATGCAAATAGCTATGGCCGTTACTTTCAAAACACTTTTTGAGAATAAAATGGGAAAGAGAGGTTGCGAGGGCAATTGCGGGTATGAGTAAGCCGTGAAAAGAAACCTAGCCCTGTGTTCATTTACAAAGAACGAGGTTTGTGTAGATATCGAAAATCAGATAAATGACAGGAAACTTATGGACAGATGTATGTTGTCTGTAATCTGATTATCAATTTAGCTATTTGAGCAACAACTAAATTAGAAAGAAAACTTACCTCCGATATATAATCTCCTCTTCCGTTAATGACAAGGGGAGATTCTTGAACAGATGTCTGAGTGTAGGCATTTTGGTTCCTATCCAACCGCGGTGAGCCATTCTTACCTCCACTGTTGGATGAGGATAATGGATAGGGGGTATTAATCGCGATAACTCCAGAATCTGATTCAGTTAGTCGACGCAGACTACGATTCAAGCATTCTACCTGAGCAAGCATCACCTCCCGATCAGCAATTAGGCCCTAAATGGATGTTTTTTAGGTTAATATTGGTCCAGTTATCATTGAAGCTCAGCTGAAAGAAATCTCACATTTTCATAAGGAAAACCTTTCACAATATTTGAGAAAGGATATTCTGGATCCGATTCATTAAGGAACTACTCCCAACCATTCACAATTTTGACCAAAATTAACCGATGTAGTTAACCAATCACATCACTGGATGAATATCATTTAAAATAATAAATATTATTAAGTTTACTATTTTATCAAGATACATAATAGCAGACTTAGATAGATTTCATAAAAATCTAGTGGATCGGTCATTACAGTATTGATATTTCATCAAAGTTCAGAGAACAGACCTCAATGTACTCTTTGATTGGTGAAGCATACACATTTTCTGACGCTTTCGCTGAAGAATTTGCAGCAGAATTGTTCTTAGAAGAAGACTCGCTCGAACCAGAAGGCATCCTTTTGACAACAGGTCGAATAGGGTTTCGTTTGACTGTCGCTGTTGACCTTTTGCTCGGTGGAAGCAAACCGTTTAGTCGATCAACCTCAAGAACCAATTGCTTTTCTATTTCAGAAATGGCAAAGCACAATAGTATTAAATAAAGTAAAGCATATCAAAGCTATTGTGGACTATATTTTGGTTGGTTGAACACAAAGAAATTTCGATCGGTAAGTAAATCGACTGAAATGACAATAGGGAATTAATGATTGACTCTTCGGCTCAATGAAGATTGAGTACAACTGGAAGCATAAAATACTACCCCGAACTTAAGGCCCAGAAACATCTTTGCGCTTGCATGGTTATGTTTCATTTACCGCTGTATTGCTTGATACATCTTATTGATAAACAGTTCTTGACAGATGTAGATAAAAGCTCATTTATCTTTCGGTAAACAACTTGGTGAGAAGTTTACTCTATCGGCACCAGTAAAATATAATTTTTACTTCTAAAATGCCCCGAAAAGAATTTAAAAATACCTATTTTCTTATTTACATTAAGCAGTATGCCATATTCATAAGTGAATCCTAAACCATAAAGAGTAGACTTCCTTCAAATTCACGATCTAGCAGTTTGGTATGTGAGCTTATTATAGAAAAGTAGATGTCAATTAACTAAAAATAAAGCTAACCGTGGTGGTGATACTTCGGCAACTTACGAGAGTTAAGTAGCTCGTCAGTTCGTTTGACGAAGTGGCGGTTAGCCTTTTCAAAGTTATCCAGCAGTTCTGATAACTCAAACTTGTTCATCTTTATGAAATATGAAAAGAAATAAAGGAAATAAGACAATTAATGCATATTTATTGGCACTACCGAAGAATCTTTAGTACGAACACCGCATTGAGTAGAGCGTTCTCGAGCAAATAATATATTGGAAGATGAAGTACCCACAGCCGAATCATTGCTGGCAGCATCCATTTGAAGTAGTAGGCGCTGCTCGAGTTCACTGTTACGTATTTGAAGGTTGTCCACTTTTGACTGCAGGCGTTCAATTATTGACAAAAAATCACGCTTCTGTGAATCTTGAAGATTATTGTTATCAATATTATACTCTCGGTTATCTAGGAGTCCGCGTAATCTCTCGATTTCTTCCTCTTGGTACTTAATCTAAAAGTTTCAACATATTTTAAAATGATAATGTCGTATATTTTTCATTCTCGCCTATTTCTATCACTTACAGCCTTGTGCAAAAAAACTTAATTAATGAGCAGCAAGGTCGAATAGCGTCTTTAAAAGCATAATCCCAATCAACAGAGATTAAGGCAAAACATGGCGAAGTGTAAAGCTGCTATTTGTCAGGGAAGGCTCGAAGAAAAATAGTACGTATATCTACTAAAAGATACCTGTTTTTTGAAAGCTTCTGCCTTTTTCTCCATAAGTTCCTTCTCAGCCTGTAGTAACATAATGCTTGATTGAAAATCTTTTTCGCGAACTGAAAGTGTGTTAGGGAGATTTTTTACAGGAAACTAAAAAGTAAATAAGCCGAAATAATAATTTTAAAATAAAAATTATAAATGGACACCTTTAAACAGTTTACCTTGTCAGACTGAAATTGAGATGGAGAATGACCTGAATTCAAAGCCATTTACATTTGATGTATTTGATAAGCAAATTAAAAATAACAATAAGACATTTTACAGACCATTTGCTTCAAGTTCAGTTACTACTTCTGAGACCCCGCATGAAGCATTTGGACATGCATTTTTAAAATCAAGTTTTTCATTCTTTTGCGTTTTACACGTGTCTCCGAGATCCGGATAACTTGAACATGATGAAATTCGTTTTGCTTCACGTAACCCATGAGTTGTTAGAATTAAGTCGTGCAATAACTTCTCCACAAGTGATAAACTATCCTCTCCGAAAGGTTCCGCGTAGCCTAATGCATTAAGTTTATTTCGAATTGTGCAAAAATAATCAGATTCTACGACCATCGTTTGGAATATATTATGCACTGAATTAAATCACTTCAGCTTTATTTATCTCCTTAAACCAAGCGAGAAAGGGAAATCGTTGTAAGTAGTCTACGGTTTTAAGACAGCGTCACGACCAATTTGGGATATCTTTGATTAAGACAAACAAATAAATTCAATGTTTGACCAAATAACAAATAAACTAAACAAAGTTTTATATTTCATTTTCTTTCGAGCATCCTTATAAACATTCATTATTTATTTTAATCTAAGAAATTATATCTAACTATCAAATAACCTCTCTCCTCTACAAGGGCAGCCCTAATTCGCTTAGTTATATTTATAATAAAAAAAACCAAGGAAAAACACCCACCTCCGCAGAACAACTACAATTTGTAATAACACCTCCCCCCCCCCACAGATCAAAACCAAGTGTTGAAATAAGATTACGTTCTTTATACATAAGGAAATATACAAATTCATTTAAGCCATCTTTGCGCGATCTCGATGACGCATTTTCCTCGCTTTATTCTTCGCCCCGCTCTTACTCTTCTTAACGCCTTCATCGACACCAACTGATTTCACAGCCTTCTGCCTTCGATCGAACCTCTTCTTTAATGCCCGTTTGATAAACTCCTTTTTGGCTACTTCTCCACGTATATTTGTTGGAATTCGAACGGCTGCAGCAGGTGTACTCTTTTTCACCCGTTTGGTCGCAAACTTTCGAGGGATTTGACCTTTGCCGTCCTTCGCCTTCTTGATGGATTTCCAAGCTTGAACACGCACTTGACGCCCACCAATAATTAACGCCTGTGAATCTTCTGAAGTAACTGCAGACTGACGAACGGCAAGTTGAACAGAGCTGGGATCCTCAAATTCTACGAAACCGATTCCCTTTACTGCTCCTGTAGGCCTGTCACGAATTAGCCTAACACCTTTAATCTCTCCAAATTGTGAAAAGATTTTACGGACCTATCGTTAAAAAATTGGGATAACTGAAGAAGGGGTTTAAACAAGACATGGGTCAAAACCCTACCTCCTCTTCATTTACGGAAAAGGGAAGATTGCCAACAAAAATACTGGTCTGATTATTGTATTTCTGGCGATTGCTCAAATCAACACGAATATGCCGACCTGTATCTGAAGAACCGTCTTTCGGTGCAAGATATCGTCCATTAATCTTTAGAGCAGCAGGAATGCCATCTTTGGAAGTGAGTACAACGAATCCAATAAGTGTATGCGTGTCTCCAGCTAAAAAGACCAAATGGTTGACCAGAAATTAATTGTTAAAAGCAACCGTCTAATTCCAACCGAAAAAAAGGAGAGATTGCATTTTGCAATATTAGCAAATAGACATCAAAATGTGGAACCATGCTCCAACTTAACGAATTAAGTTCCTTTATGTACAGTATGTCGACAATAACCACTATACCAATAAAGTGGATTGTATTGACCGGCGTGTTTTGACGCATGTTTCAATAAGAGCAGTAATATATGTTCGTTACTCATTAAGGGAAAGCGGCATTTGCAGTTAACTTTGGCGGAATGGAGACAAAATTGAACGTATCAACTCCATTATAGCTCTTTGGACTCTCAGCTATCGGTGCTTTAGATCATTATGATCACTGAACATGTACAAATGAAAAATACACCTGGCATCTGCGGGAGCAAAAATTTTAATCTCAAAAGCGTTTGAAATTTCATAGAATTAGTGCACGGATAATTGAAATTCACAGCTTATAAGGGGTTGAATTTGCGGTTACAAACACAAAAATATGATTAAACACTGCCATTCTTCCTAAAGAAAAACAAAAGTAAAAAATGCCATCTGCGTGCTTTTATTGAATTTAATGCATTTTCTGAGAATGATCGTCACCAATTAACAAAATCATAAATCTCATACATCTAAATATATCAGAAACCCATGAAGGAAAAGTCTCGCCCATCTTGGAAAAATTAGCAAACATTTTGTTACACCTCTTGTGATCATTGAGGACTGACACGCTACCAGGTAAGTTTATTTATCAAACCCCTACTCAACAGCAGCAGACAGCATAACGGATAATTAATGGACCGTCAACTTAATAAGTTATAAATACGTTCAAAAGAGTGATTAAATAAATATTCCATGACACCTGCCTCGTTACTACATAATATAAATTTTCAGAAAGCTGAATACATACCCGCAAACTCATGCCGAATAGCAGCCCGTTTTAGAGCCTGATTGCTTTTCACACCAGTGGCTGACACTGCTCCTCGAATACGAACCGACTCCACTTTGCATTTTGACGAATCAATATCTGACTCTCTGAGAGCTCCATTGAACAATTTCTGGAGTGTCTTTTTGGTGATCCAAGCAGGCAGATTGCCAACAAATAAAGTCCGATTTAAACGATCTTTCTCTGATTTCCGACGCTCCCTTTGTTGTCTATAAAAAATGTCCTTGTATTATTATAATCTGTCAAACAGAGGAGGGCAATGATGTAAAAAAACTTACCTCCGAGAGGTAATTGGTGCAACATCCTCAGATTCGCTTTCATTTTCACACTCATTAATATAAGAAGATGCGTCACGGTAATTATCCTCAGCTTCGCAATAAGCGAGGAAATCATCACTGAGCGTGTCGAATGTATTTTTAGCGGCTCCTAAATCGCCTATTCTGCTTAAATTTAAATGATTGAGATCGATTAACTACTGAATATAATACATACAGACATTCATATCAAAAGAAAATTTAAAGATACCAAAATAAGCACTTAATTTAAATTGATTTACCGAAAATCTGACTCGGAAGATGAATCAGTATCCATACCCTCGACATTTGATGTTGCACCAATGCTTCCATTGGAGTTTAACTTTATTGAGGACTTAAGCTTTTTTACCCTAAGGAAACAAATAAAAAATGAAACAAAGTAGTACATAAAGACTCGAATATCACGACACGCTCTGACAGATTTAAAACGGTCTTCCGAAATTTTGACCAATTAATTATAAGGTAGCATTAAAAACAAACTAAAATTTGAAAAATAATATTATCACTAAAGTGAGCATGAAAAATTTATTTCAATTTTACTGAAGAACTCGTTTAATATTAAGCAACGAAAATTAAGCTTTATTATTTAATATAATTATGCTTTTCTATTGAAATAGCCAATAAAAATGATAAAAATGGATGACCAACCTTAAATTGAAATTATGTGCTTTTAAGTAACACAGATTTTTGCAATATAAGGTTCAGCTTTGCAAATTAAAACATAGTGAAGAAAAAAGCACTACTAAATTTTTCAAATACTTTGGAAACGGAATCCTATTTTGTTAACGTTTTGCACTATCTCCCTTGTTATGCAAGGTTCGTATTTTTAAACAACAATTGTCTCATTTTCATTAATAGAGTCCTCGTGTAGAATAGTATGTAAGCTAATTTAGACCAATGCAATCATGATTGCGAATAATGGATAACACTGTACTTAGTCAGAATTTCCAAACAGGAAAACATATCAATAGGAATTCACACAAATTTAGTGTCTAAACATTTCAATCGTACAATATATATATATATATGCTAATGAAGTTTACAATAAGTTACTTAGAATTTTTCTTTTGATATAATATTATTTACTTATTTGTTACAAATCGTTTATTGATTTCAAAAATAAATATTTATATAATATTCGTCATCATTTGAGGCTTTTTCCCAAGACTCTTTTTGGCTTTCGGTGTCCTTACCAATTTTGAATTAAAATAGTCAATCAAGTGATCTTCCACTTCAGTCGCATCTCGAAATTTTTTTCACATAGCGAATATGGAGGAAGTTGCTGAAACGCCTAATTTAACTTCTCAATTTTTGGGAGGTCTTTCTTGCCTTGTGTTACGAATTTCTTTTTCTATCTTGGCAAATTTAGGGTTTGTGTTCTCTCAAATGGCCTATTCATTTTATCCATCATCTTCTAAATTCTGGAAGTAGCTCACAATGACAGAAAACTGAATATTAATATTGACACTTGAATACGGTTATAAAAATTCAAGTACGAAAGAATAAATAGAGAAAATGACATCGAAATGAATCATTGACTTTTGGAAAACAGAAAGCGATCGTAATTAGCAAAATACCGTCTCTTCAATTCTTAAGAAATCTGGTGATGATACTCGGTTTTAAGCTACACTGATTTAGTGAGAATTTTGATATGATTAGAGATAAATTAAAAATTCCAGAACAAATGAATACCTCACATTTATCTGATATTTTGAGATAAAATATTATGACCAATGAGGACAAAAGGTTAATTCTACTAACATGAAGAGCTTAAAGAAAACACTCAAGTAATACGACACAATGCTTAAGAATACAAAAAAATGGAATCTTGTTAGAAAATCTGTCTTTTAAAGTATTGGTCAAGCGTTACTTTTATAAATATAAAAATTTTCTTGTAAATCCGTTCACTTAAATAGATTAATGCTGGTTTTGTGCAATGAAATGCTAGTCGAATTCGTTAGCAATAAAGGCTAAATCCACATTTAACCTTACATTTCAATCTCGGCTGCGGTCGACTCTGGGTAGGCATTGTCTGTCTTATTTACTGCCAAAGGTTTCATTCACAGAATATATAACTGTTTTAGCAAGGTTTTAAAGAGTAGATTTGATAAATAAATTTGCAGAAGCATATCTGACTACTAAACGGAATGTTCACGCTTTTTTATTTGTCAAATATGTCTCGTGATGCTAATCCCTACTTACCTAAGCATATCGAGGTTGAATGTAATTTCATTCGGAACAAAAGGTGGTAGATGACCGCAGATATGGGAAGCCCGGGATAACCGTCATATTCTATCAAATTAATGGGTCACTTGTTCGATCTAGAGCGCTAACGATGCAAGTTACTTATAATAATGTGATGTTTTTTTTGCATTCATAATACAGTGATCGTTTATCGCTCTGAACACTGTGCAGATGGTCTCAAGACTATTTCTTCAGTGTTTATCAGCGATTAAAACTCTTCAGGTGTCCAACTCACTTTCTCTAACGGGACAAATCCTTTCAAAACATAAATGGCTAATATCCAATGTCTTTCTATGTGGAGGCACGAGCTTCGTTGCCGATGTCACCTCTCAATACATTTGCCAAGACGGTAAGTTCCCCTAAAAAAAAATCCAACGTCTATAAGTATGGTTAAAGTTTTCCTTTCAGATGAGAAGAAATTTCAAATTGAGTGGGATCGAGTGTGGGCTTTTACCGCAACCTCGATAATCTTAGCGCCGACTGTGCATTATTGGTACATCTTCCTTGACAATGTTGTCATAGGAACATCAGTTACCGCCGTTGCAAAGAAATTGGCCTACGACAGCCTAATGTTCTCACCTCTATATATCTTCTTGTTTTACTGTTGTCAAAGTATCTTTGAACGAAAGCATTTCTACGAATGCTTCCATAAACTCCATACTAACGGTCCAATCTTATGGATATCCGAAAGCATTAGTTGGATTCCCATTCAGATTGTAAATTTCCGCTTTGTGGCCCTGAGGTATCGTGTACTGTACGATAACGTGATTTCCTTTTGTTTCGATATACTGTACTCTTCTGTTTATCATACAGATGAGATTCTACCACTTCACTATTAATAAAATCGACAACCCCCTTAATAAAGAAACAAGACCTTGTTTTTGCTGACAAAAAAGGACAAAACTGTTGGCGAAAAACAGTAGAAAATTTATTACAGCTTAGTCTTTTTCTGCTATTCTTGTAAGATGGCGATCAATTTCTTCAACAGTCAGAGCTCTATGAAAAAAATTGTTTTTAATACATATTAAGAACGATGGATGTATTTGTATAAAAAAGAGCTAAACACACACCTGAAAATGGGGTCTGTCTTAGAGACCACTCCAATTTCGAGTTCTGGAGCCTTAAATTCAAGAGAAAGTACATGCGATAGACAACTGATAGCCGCTTCGACAGCATCGTCAAACGTGTAGTTTTGGTGTTTCCTGAACTGAAAGCAATAAAAAAGTAAAAATCTACCATGTTTATCTAATTACTACTAGCAAGATTATTGTACCTTCTTTTCTAAGTAGTTCTTCGCTTCCATTTGCTTGGTTCCGATGGCTGTGGCTTTATGGCCAGAAACAAAACCACTGGGATCAGTTTTATATAACTGTGCACAACCGAGCTCTTCATCATAGGAGATAGCCATCATAGAGCATCCGAGAGGACGCATTTCAGCCGACTGGGTGTATACTTGGTTAATTTCACCAATTCGCTTTAAGAGGACATCGCATGGCATTTCATAGCTTTGAAATATTTGGAAAAAAAAGAGAACAAACCCAAATTTGTATTTGAAATTGGCTGCTTCAATACGAGCGCGCTGAACCTGAGCACGACAATCTGGCATCATTCCTGTCATAAGACATCCAGTACGTGGAGTTAGTGAAAAAAGACGAGAAACTGATTCCCGCTCGATTAATTTATCTGGTAACTTGCATTGGCAAGCAACAACAGCACAATCTTCTCCTCGTATACCGACTGAAGTTAGCCCATCGAGACTAATTGCCTTAAAAGTGTACTCTGACAAGTAAAAAGAAAAGCATACACATACCAACTTGAAATAATCTCCCCTCAGGAGAAAATATTGTCATATACTGATCAAATCCACTTGTACTTGCAGATGACATAGCCAATTATGACAAAAGTAAATAATTTAAGCTTGTGTAATTTATAGAAAGGGGTCAAACAAAACGCCGAATTACAAAATGCAAGGGAACCGAAATGTAATAATTTTTTAACTTGACATTCTCCATAAATTTATTCAAATTTTTAATTTTATTTTACGATTTTTTACACTCAGAGCGCTATATTTTGTACATTTCCACCATATACAATATATTATGGCAAAAATTTTTGCACTGATTTTATAATAAAGTTACTCATTTTTCTGCTTTATCAATTAAGTGACCATGTTTAAATCAATCACCCTTTTTCGGCTATTTCGACTTTCTTCGGGCGCGTGCTATCCGTCAAAATGAATGGTTCAGCTAAAATAATCGAAAATGAAAAAATGCAAAGATTATCTCGGGCACATGTGGATTCATTTAATTTTGCAGTTAAAGTTGGATTAAAAAGAATGCTCGAGGTAATTTTTTCTCTAATATTAACATTTTTAGTATTTGCACCCTGTATATTTCACTGTCGGTGATGAAGAATACTCACTAAGCATTGAGGTTAGAACGATTTTTATTTTGTTATTCTTTCAGCATTTAGAAATAGGTCGACCGATGGATTCGAATTCAAAATCAAAATTAATTTATCCCCACGAAGTAGGTGCTATCTTTTCTGTTTTTTTGTTTAGTGTCGAAGAAATGGAGAGTCATATTCTGGTACTCTAAAACTGTCAATAAGAATTCGAAGCCAAACTGTCGATTTCGGTACAGTCGACCTTTCAGGAGGCACGATTCCTGTTATGGTTATGTCAGATTTGTGCAACCTTTCCAAATTGCCTCGATCAGAGTTTTACAAAGTTAATGAAGAAGCTCGTGAAATTGGAGGTTATTTTATAGTAAATGGCAACGAAAAAGTTCTTCGAATGATAATTATGGCTCGTCGGAATTATGTATGTCACGCTTTTATTTCATTTTTTAGCCTATTGCTGTTTCTAGAGCATCTTTTAAGAAACGAGGTATCGGCTTTACCGAACATTGTATCATTATGCGTTGTGTTCGAGAAGACGAAACCGGTGCAGTAAGTTTCCCGATTCTAAATTGCTTGATTAGTTAACCAAGTCTTCAGCACTAATCTGTTTGTTCCTTTATTTTAGCCTGTTATGCTTCATTGGGTCACGAATGGTGAACCCGTTTTAGCTTTCACTGTTGAGAATGAGCAAGTATTCGTCCCAGTCTCTGTTCTGCTTCGGGCTCTTGTTGACAAAACTGACTTTGAAATATTCGAGGATATTATTCGTGGTGGTAGAAATTCTCTATCTCTCGAAGAGTAGTATTAGCTACCCTTATTTTATTGTAATTCTGCCTTTGTTTAGACATGCAATAAAAATTGTGACCCGATATAAGGATGAGGAATACTTTAATCAGGCTCGCACGCTGAGACACATTGGTAGAATCTTCCGATTGAAAATGCATCTCTCTAAACGTCTTAGTGACCTTGAAGTCGGTGAACACTTACTTTCGTAAGTTCACATGCTATGCTTTATTATTTCCATAATTTTTGGGATTATTAGCCTTTTTTCTCTTTAGGGAGTATGTTCTTATTCACACTAAAAGCTTCTTCGAAAAGTATCATATTCTCTGGTACGCTGATTGATATACATCAAATGAATTATGATAAGTCTGTCTTTTGTATATAATGTGTTTTGTTGCATTTTGCAGTTTCATGATTCGCAAGCTCCATACTTTTGTTTCGGATGGCTGTTGTGTTGAAAACAACGATAACTTGATGTTCCAAGAGGTTCTTCTTCCTGGTACTCAGTATTTACAGCTTTTGAGAGTATGTTTTTCACCTTTGTCAACTATTAATCATAGTCCTTATCGCTAAACAATTAATTTAAATAAAGAAATAGTAAAGTAGTTGAGCTATTTCTAGGTTTTATTTACTGAGCAGTTTGAGACTATCAGGAGCGTCGTGGACGTTAATCCCATGATGGATGTTGTTTTTGTTTCCTTTTGAATGTTTGATGTACTGAATATCAATGTCTTCACTATCATTTGATTTAAAGTTTATTTGAAGTTGCTAATGTGAGAGTCTAAAAGGTTGATGCTTTCAGTCATCCAAGTAAAATACGAAACATGGCATAAGTTAAATTGCGAAATCGAGGTGATGATAGTGTTCGTGAAAGTAGGTAAACGAAAATTTTGTCTTATGTAATTAGAAACTAAATATTATCATAGAAGACATATAAATCTACTTTTTTATACGCTTTCATTCGACACTTGACAAACTTTTATTTTCAGAATCGTCTCATCACATATCTGCATTCGGCTCGCGAGCAGATTAGCATGGTGGCTAGGAGAGCAACCAAGCCCCCTGAATACTGTAGACATTTTCTATATTGTTCTTCATATATTTCGACTGCTATCTAATTTCATATATGATCACACGTTGTAGCCCATTTCCGCCAAGCCTTGAATCGTACTTATGCCGAGGTTACTAGCAATATGACAACTTTCATAATGACTGGCAACCTGCCGGGTACCTCAAGAGCCGTGTTAGGTCGTCTCTTGAACGGCCAATCTACGGGCCTTTCAGTTACCGTGGATACCATCAATTTTCTGCGTTTTGCTGCTCAATTCCGGGCAGTTCACCGTGGTGCTGTGTTTATGGAAATGAGAACTACATCGGTGCGACGTCTTCAACCCGAAGCATATGGGTTTATTTGCCCTGTCAATACACCTGATGGGTCGCCTTGTGGTCTTCTTAACCACTTGGCTAAAAATACGGAGGTTTGTCATGTTTTAATCCCTGTTTTCATTTATCACATCCTCTCATTTCATCTTTCTTTTAACTATTGAACGCACCATTTATTACTTTCAGAATTATCAGATTTTCAGCATTTATTTCTTAAATGTGATTAGAGGTAAACAATGATAACGTAAATTAGTATTTGTTAACCTTTTTAATATTTTATTGAATAGACATTTGGGGTCATTGTGGAAAAATGTTGAGAACTACGTAATAGACAACAAGGGAATTTCGTAAAAGAATTCTTATCTAGATCACTTGGTATTATATTATCATTTGTAACTGAATAGATAGATAAACTAGGTACACTTGGCTTCAAAAGCAGTTAATCGTACTCAAGCCATCTTGTCTCCAAAAAGGATTTATTAAGTGGCTCGGCACTGCAATCCTGGATATCATATATAATATTAGCTCTTTTCTCTTCTATTTTTTGGCTTAAATAATTCACATCTTCATTCCGATTCATTTTAGGTGGTGACAGAGACACCAAGTGATTCCATTTTAGACAACCTTGCTCAATGGCTTCGAGAGCACTATGTTCGACCAGTAGAGCTCTTGCGGCAGTTGATGGGTCAGGAAGAGCATCGCAAAATTTTCCCAATTCTTTTGGATGGTCGTCTAGTTGGTTGGTCACCCTCTGGTGTATCCGCAAAGGAACTCGCTCGCACTCTGCGTGTCGCTAAATTAGATGAGAATTGCAGCGTAGTTCCCTCAAACCTTGAGATATGTTTTGTACCTCCCACCAACACAGCGAGTCAGTATCCCGGTCTCTATCTCTTCCTCGGTGCTTCACGTCTTCTAAGACCGGTCTACAGTTACATTCGTACCGGTGGGCGCAACTGGGACAATCCGGAGATCGAAATGATTGGAACCTTTGAACAGCCATACATGGACATCCCCGTTACTCAATCGGAGCTCTTGGAACGCTATCCAAACGACAGACTTCATAGGGAAATTTCACCGGAGGATATCTTTAGTTTCATTGCTTCTCTAACGCCATTTTGTGATTTCAATCAGGTATGAGAACGCACAATTTAGATTACTATAGCTCTATTTTTGACAAAATTTTCGGTATTCCACAAGCCAGAGAAGAGGTAACATCATGAAGCCTCCATATTGGGAAACTCACATTCTGTCACAGTTGCGCATTTATTCTAAGATACTTTAACAAAAAGTTGTCGAGATATAATAGTTTCCATCTGAATGACGTTAACAATCCAAATGAAACTTGCTTGCGATTACCGGTGAGACTGGGATGTCTATGCGTGACCACCTGACTTCGTGTCATGTTGTTTTCTTTCCAATTACGTCCGCCTTTTAAGTATTACGTGTTACGTTTCATCAAAGACCACGGGATTTCAAGCTATTTGATTGGAAGGCGTTTTCGCATTCCCATTATCTATTAGGGAATTAAGTTATTGTTAATATTTTGTGACGTTCTATTATTTACTTGCAGATAATTTGGAAAAATATTGGTCCCCTTTTCGAGTTAATTTCTTTTATTCCGATAAGGCTTCAAGAAATTTGGCTTTCGTTGTTTTCTTCTTTCGCCCAACTTTTTTCTTAACTTTGGTCCTTTTTATTTAGTCACCTCGAAATTTGTACCAGTGCCAGATGAGTAAACAGAGTATCGCCTTCTCTAGTTACTCTTATATGTATCGATCAGATCCAAAGTTCTACCGTCTGCTTAGTCCACAATCTCCCTTAGTTCGAACTAAAACCTACGTTGACTTTGGTGTTGATCACTATCCTGTAGGATTCAATGCTGTCGTTGCCGTCATTTCCTACACCGTAAATACTATTGTCTCTAATACTCTTTTATTAATACTCTCAACGTGGAAACAATATTTCACAATTACATTTCCTTCCTCTTTAGGGCTACGATATGGAAGACGCTATGGTTATCAACAAGGCTTCATACGACAGAGGTTTTGCAGATGCTTGTGTCTACAGGACAGAAATAATCGATCTGCGCCAATATTCAGCTAAAAATAGACGTGCGAAGGAAGCTGAACACTACTTCGGTGCACTAATTATATTCCCTTTGATATGTTATTTTGAGTTTCGTCTTTGACTTCTAATTGGCTCTTGCTATTTTGTTCTAAATTAGGAGGTAATGTGAAAGATCTTCCTCCGAATATCGATATTGACGGATTGCCACGAATTGGAGCTAAATTAATTCCAGGAAAGAGTATTTTCTACGCCTATACTCACAAGGAAACTAAAAAGACAACGACGGTTGTCTACAAGGACCAACTTGGTTACGTAGACTCCATCTCAAACCACGGAGTTAATTACAAGGTATCCTATTTAATTGCATTCACTTTCTTGTTTGCTTAGGTGACTATTACACTGCGTATTCCGCGTCGTCCAGATATTGGTGATAAGTACAGTAGTCGTCATGGCCAAAAGGGCATCAACAGTATTCTGATGTCACCTTCAGATTTGCCTTTCTCTGCAAATACTGGAATGATCCCCGATCTTATCTTCAATCCTCACGGTTTCCCGACTCGTATGACAGTAGGCATGTTGATTGAATTTTTAGCCGGAAAAACTTCGGCTTTGACAGGTGAGTCAAAGTTAAAGGTAATTTCATTGCACATCATATTATAAATGTGGGTCGATCATGTAGGTTAGAGTGATGTTGCTAAGTCGTAGTGCTAAAGAGAAATTGTTGTAGGGTATAGTTGACATTTTGTGTAAAGCAGCCCATTGGCCTACATCCATATTAGTTTGTGTGCTTGCAAGTGATTCAAGAATGCACTAGCTTAACCTACTTTCAATTTTTCAGTAACAATAGTTTTGCTAACTTTTGAAATTTCTCACTACAAATCTTAATGGAAAGTAGGATGGCTTTAATTTAGTTCAAGTTTACACTTTTGTGGATCTTTTTAGCAAGGACTGTTATGAGCAGATCTCAACTCAATATTTCTAAACGGCGATATTCAATGTGAATAGAAAGAAAGATTAAACCTATGTGTACAGTCAGGGTAAATACTTTTAATCGATTCCCGCAACAGACCCAGATTATCTTTCTCGTGCGTTAAAAATGATGAATTCCTCTCCCAATCTTAGGCCGTGGATCGGATCCAAGTTGGTAAACATTAGTAATAGCCTTGAATTATAGTGGTTGAATGATTACAGGGTCACCAATTTGTGAGGTTACGTATGTTGAACAGATTATTATGTGTAACGGAACGAGTATGGGGGAAATGAGAGGGAACCATACAAGCAGATTAACGATAAGTGAGTGCATATGCTAAAACTGCTAACATACTTCATCACTAAATGTAGTCAGTGTTACTCTACTTTGCACGGGGTTGATTGCCGATTGGTTTGGTGGTCTCTGCACCCACTGCTGCCCTTTTCGGAATACTTTATCGCGGAAGAGACTCCTTTAGTCAGGGTTATTCTAATAATTAAAATAAACCACTTGAGGTCATCACAGGGTTATGCACCACTGTTTAGTAAGGTAATTAGGCATCTGAGATTGGTTGTCAAGACCAACATAAACATTTTGGTAGCACACAGGGGTCATTCTTCAAATTTCATCAGCTTGCCCAAAACCAATTGAATAAGATAGGTTTATAAATACTCTGGAAATGACTTCAGTGAACCCACACGCAGAGTTTGATAACTATGGGAATATCTTTGTCTCTGTTGATGATGACAGACAGTAATTGAGCTCTATTTTCATCTATGATGCTCTTGTCAATTTTGATGAATGAATTGTAAAATATTAGAGTTGCTTATACGTCGCGCACGTTTAGCGATTCCTACTGCCAAATGTTGTGGCCATAAGTCTGAGCTACTATTTTTAAGGTTAGGATTTTAGACATACTATATCGCTAACATATTAGCTCCAGTATATCCAAAATTGGAGGTCGGAAGGGCCATTTTTATTGAGTTAGTGCAATTTATGCTGTGACAATGCAGTAGTGAACTGAAAAGGGTGAACTCGAACTATTGCGAAGGAATTACTTTTTATTTCAAATTCACAATGACCTACTGAATTTTAGGCAATTTTATCGACGCCACACCCTTCCAATGGAATGACGAGATCCCGCCCTACCTGGAGTATGGGAAACTGTTGGAACAATTGGGATTCGATTATCACGGGAATGAGTCAATGATATCTGGGATTACTGGCCGACCTATTGAAGCGCACATCTACATGGGCGTCGTATATTACCAACGTCTGCGTCATATGGTTGCTGATAAATTTCAGGTTTGTTACTTTTTTGAGCCTTTTATACACGAATGCATCAAAGGCGTGATCGCTGTGACATGTCCTACTAGTTGTTTATCAGTTATCCTGATTGGAGCTGGCGGTATAGCCGTCTTTATTAATTAGTTAACTCCGTCGAGTGAATAAGAAATATCTATTGCGAGTTATATGGTGAAATACCACGTTTTTAGAATTTATCTGACAACTTTCCATTTCCTCTAAAAGAATCCTAAAGTCATTATGGCAAGTGTTAACAGCAAACAGATACTATGCTGAAACCACTCTCATGAAAAGTCCATATTCAACCATTCCTCTTGTCGACCAGAATTAGTTGGGGTGATTGGCCATCCAGATCACTGGATGTTGTGTAGCGATGGGCGTCGATCTCCCAACCTCTAAATTGGCAGACGTGTGCGTTGTTCACTATCCCACTGGTACACAGTTGCACTTTATGATTTTCTTTGCACCAAGGTTCGTTTTGTAAAGCAGCGGTCAATCATTCTGTGAAAATTGTTCACAGGTGAGAATTCTGAAAATTCCGTCCGCTTGTACAGTTATCGCTTACTAATAAAATTCTAATTTTTCCTGACTGCTTTTCTTACCATTTTTTAGTTTGTTTTAGTCCTTTCGATCTATTTTGTACCCGTTCATAATTCAGATTTGAGGGGAAAGACTTGAGATGACAAGTCATCCTAAAGCAGCACCCTACGGGGAAAATCATTATTCAATTGGAGGAAAAAGCCTATTCAAACTGTGATCAACTTGCTTGTAAATGGTGACACCAGTAAACTTACAGCTTGCTACCGACACAATGTTTAGAAATTTGAAAATCATTATGCTAGGGTATGCATAATACTTTTCATTAGCATTGTTCACTATTAGTAAGCATGTTAATCTAAGTATCATAAATAAAGCACACCCACAAACCACATCTCAATTCTAATAGATTGTAAATATTGATTAATTTTTTATATTCTAGGTGCGTGCTGAGGGTCGTTACGATCCTGAGTTTCGTCAGCCTATCAAGGGTCGCAAAGTGGGCGGTGGTATTCGTCTCGGTGAAATGGAACGTGATTGTCTTATCTCTCAAGGTCTCTCCTTCACTCTCCATGATCGTCTTGTTAGCTCCAACTGCGATAGAGTTAAAGTAAATGCCTTTGGTCGACATTATCATATTCACACTCCTTCACACTTCGTTTAGTCAATATTACACTTATCAAAATGGAGTAAAAAGTCAAATCCCAAGCTTTTACTCTTGAACTCACAAAATATTTCCTAACTTGAGTTACATTTTGTACTTTCCATTTTCGGAAGTGCCCTGGGTTCTCATGCCGATGGGAGGACAAATGCGTTGTCGATTTTATTGACCGATGGATTCCATTCCCTCCTACAATTTCCTTGTCACTTATCTTGTTAAACAGCGAACAAATTTAATAGTGAGGGAAAGAGTTCTCACACTGTGCACTTTTATCTATTGAATGGTACAAGAGTTTTCGTTTTCAAAGGTACAAAATGCTTCGTCAATTCAAAAGTGGATTTGCTGAATCAAATTTTTTTAAATCTCTTCATTTACACTTTCAATCCCTTATGTATTTAAAAGTTCAACTACTTTAGGCTCCTAGAGTTGCGAAACAAAGTTGCCGTTCATTTGTTTTCGTGGATGGATTGGGCAAACACCCGATAAATTATTTTAGTAGTTAAAGCGGTGTGCAATAGACTTACCTCCATGTGGTGCACCTTGGGCAACATATACTCATACGGCAAAAAAGTCTATAAATCGGCAGTTGACTTCAAACTACCGTGACCCGATTGTATGTCATATTCCACCACTTCCACAGTACTCACCTTACCTATTTTTCTCCACCTTTGTGTCTGTCTCCTTTACATCTGTTCACCTTCTCGACTTTTTGTGACTTTGGTGTTCCTCCCCTCTGTGAAGCCCTAAGTCTACCAAAGGGCTAATGATAGAAATCATAAATATATTAGTAGTTAAGGTGGCATCATTTCGCGGAATAGCTGCAGTTGGCCCAGTCTTTTTACACCTATTTGAATCAAAATGCGAGTACTGTAGGACAAGCTTTAACTTGGCAATTCTCACGGCGTGGTGATGGGTTGTCAGTCAGGCGGGCGTTTTTTTCTGAAGTCGTACTTTTTGTTACCTGGATCATGTTAGAACGCGAATGTCCAAGGTAATCAGTCATTAACAGAATGTCTGGTTTAGCCAGGTTTGCTTATGGTCATGTTTCAAATAACCCAACGAGAATGCTGTAGTAATAGTAGTTACGTCAATCAGGTGCTATCATATTTTACAACCCAGCCCTAGCGGGTTATTTGGAATCCCACTACCTATAAATAAGCCACATTGTCCCATACTTTATCTATTCTAACCGCCTTTCCCTCCAATTTGTAGATGTTTGTATGTTCCAATTGCAATGGAATTATTCACGCAGATCTTATGAATGAGAATCAGCCCAATGGCTCCAATGCTACCACTCAACACCAAGCTTTATGGAGTGCTTCACACTGGCGTTGTCGACTTTGCAACCAAGCCGGGGTTAGTGGACCAGACTCCACGGGGAATAAGTTATCCCTTGTGGAAGTTCCCGCTGTCTTCCGTCATCTCACCTATGAACTCGCCTGTTTGAATGTTCAGACTAAATTGGATGCAAAGGACTCCACCTAGACGAGATTGTGATGTAAATGTACGCTCTAATTTTGTTTAAGTTATGGTGTTTTTGGTAAGATCGGACAAAATAAGCATTGGAATGGAAATATTTGGGAATATATTGCTTTTTGTGAGATGCACAAATGAAATGGCGGTACATGATGACTCAGCACATTGTGATAAATGAAAAAAAAACAAAATTAGAGGTTGAGGCTTTTCCTAGGGTAAGTAGGCGCTTGGCTGTTGTTCGCGAGACCCCTGGTTTGCTTAAGTATAGGGAGCAGTTCACGCTATTCTGCTTAGTTGAGTTTCGAGTATCCCCACTGTGAATGCTGGTTAGAGGTTTGTTAACCCAGTTGGAAATCTTGTGAACATTAATCTAAGTTTGTCTATTAGAGAACAAGGAACGAATGTCGACATGTAATATGGACAGAAGCATGGATATTTTTCGTGTGGTTGGAAGTCGGCATAAGAGAATGAGTTTCTTCGTTTTTGTTGAATGAAAACGAGGAGGTTTAAATATAGTTTTCACAATTTGCACTAATCATTTTAAGTAAATCGCAGCGCTTATTTTGCACTGGGGAATACTTCATCTATTCTCTAGAAGATGGTGGACCACAACATGTAAAAGTCTAGACCACTCGAGGACCGTCAATATTTTTGCTCATTCGAAGCTCAGGTCCGGCAATCTGGGATTGGAAGGGGAGTTAAAATGCGTTGATAACGCAGACATCAACCAGGGGTGCCTACTGAAGAACTGGGAGTCAACTAAGTTGACAACCTCGTCAGCCACTATGGATAAATTTTTCAGAGCACATGCGAACTCAGGATAATAGTGATTTATAAGAGAGTGAATCATATGGTGTACTCATAGACGAAATTGGATATTTTGAGAAGATATATCCCTTCTCTCACCTTCCTTCTTACACTTCGTCTCTATTTTAGCTCCCAGACCCGTTAAACCTTCATGTGCGCCCTCATTCAACGCTACCTTATTTATATGCGAATTTCTGTAATGAATATTTTTGATTTGACCGCACTACAATTTCCAGCTGACAAGATCAGAATGCATGCGAATAAGAAACGAATTGTCACAACGCACCAAGCACACGGACCCTGCAGCTTTGAATCTAGAATAAATCTAACGGATGGTTGGCTTTTAGCTAACACAGTGCATATTACTCGAGCCAAAATTTATTTGGGGGGTGGAGTATAATTTAACAAAGACACCCCTCAATAGGCGTCTATTTTATGCTTGTAATCCTATCACCTGATAGTGTCGAATATTCTCAAATCTCCAAGTAAAATTGAAAAACTACCATTTTATGAACCCTCGATAATCCATTAGAAGATGTGCCCAGAGTACTCAACTTTTGTGGAGTTAAGGTTTTTGGACCTCAACAGATGCAAAGGTTTCACACTCAACTACTGTTTTCAAATCAGAAGGCGAAGAGTAGTGAGCGCCTGAATTATATGGTATTCCGATTATGGAAAGTTGAGAGGAAGACAGATGGAGAAAAGAGCGTAAGAAAATGGGGACGGCACTTTCAGCTTTGTTAACGTCGTGTCTACCCATTTTCCAGTTAAGTTATGAAATATGGGGTAAAAAGTGCAAAATCGATAGTGTTCTTCAACTCTGTCTATTGAATACAGTTCAGACGACCGCGATAACACAAACATGACGTTTTTATCAAAATGAAAGAGGTTTATAAGGGTCAAAATTGTAAGAGACTTTTATGGAATCCTTCGCGGTAACTTGGAGGCACTGTTTTGGGAAAGCTCCATTCTATCATTTGTTGATCAGATGTAATCATTGCGATTGGCTCTCCACGCTACTGGATATGTTCCGATAGTCGCTAATCTCGTGATATCTGACTACGCTCATGAGCATGCTGACTTCAGCACCACTTGTGCTAAAACGTTCTGAATCCACGGGAGGAATATTCACACCGCTTAATTCAGATGGAGAGAAGGTATTCTTGTGTGGTTTGTGACCTCTGTATGAAATCTTGACGTGTTCACGATCTTTCGATTGCTGCTCTTCCGTTTTTTCTAGGTTGTGAAACCTATTTCGTTTTATATTAGTTCGAATTCCTTTTATGCGGATCGCCGGAATCAAGATAATCACCAGGTTATACGAATTTGTGCTTATTAAGGTATAAAGAATTCTTTAACCAATCTTATAAAAGATGAGTGAAATTAAATAGTTGAAATAGGCCCATAAGAAAGAACTTTACTTACAGATTAATACATGAAGTAAATGGTTGATAAATTTCCGGGGAAGCCAAATAGTTGGGCGAGAATATTTAAGAATGAGCTTTAAGTTATGGTTTATTAATATAAAATGAAAGAGTAGGATCTGTTCATGATGCGAAATTGTCTGACCATTCGTCGTCAATGCGCAATGAATTTCTGTATGGTATCGTTTAGTTCGGTGAGCGCTGAAACCGTTTCAAGGTAATCAAGATAAAGAGCTTGTATAAGCAGATGAATTACTTTTCATTATCTCCGGTTAGAGTTGTATTCGGTTCTTTCACCTAATGTGCTAATTTGGAAAGTATGTTGAAGTTGTTGGAAGGGAAATTGGAGTTGCTGCAAAGTTTGATATAAAGGAGGGAAGTAGGATAGGTCTTTCTGGCCACCTATTGCAGAAAATCACTCCGTAAAAAGTGGAAAGCGAATCATTGAAGTTCCAAGAGTCTGGATGGTGTAATCACTCTCGACTACGTAGTTCTAAATGGCTATTTTGCAACAGTATTTTAATAACTATAAAGACGATTAATTGAAATGTACTTAAAATATCTTAAGCATAAATGTTAATAGCTATTTCTTTCATAGATGCGTGATAAATGACTGCACAAATAATCTTCTTTGTTAAACCTTGAAAAAAACTCTTAGAAGTTGAACTAGCCCCGAGTAGAGCACTCTAGAATAGATCTACTATCACACTTAGCTAGGCTGCGTTCAGAGACATTTCTGGTCGCAGCAACGTTGGGCACGTCCTGATTGGCAAATATCTGCAGGAGGGTGTTTATGGTTGCATCGGTTGTATCATAACTATTTGTGTCCTGACCCAAGTCACTTTGAACCTGGATCTACTATGATAAGAGTTTTTCTAGATAGGTCCAGAGAGGCCGAGAATGGTGTGAGACCACAAAACCCTAACATTACATAATGAGATCATGGCGATGAGAAAGTGCAGACCCGCCGTCACCTTTTAACATTGTGCCATTTACTAAGGAAATTGGTTTACCATGACGGATTTCTTCAGTTTCTTACTTGAATGTAGTTACATTGAATAATACATTTTAGGAACTTGATCACAGCGGAAAACTTAGGAGGTCTGGAGGCGACAAAAGCACCCCATTTTTTACATGGTTATCAAGAAACTTAATTTTTGGACTGATTGTTGCTTAACCATGTAGGCTCGGTGAGGATTTCTGCTCGAACGACTCTAGACATGAAAAATTCCATCGGGTGCTTGAGATTCGTTAATTGTGCACTCGCCTTGACAGATGGGTGCACCTTCCTGTCAGCAAGTTTCCAATAGGCCAATTAACTACTACAATAATGTCCTGTATATTGCGTGTTTATGTACGGTAAAACTTCAATAATAAAATTAATTGCCACTCTTGAATGAGATGCAGATCAAGGCTAAGGGGAGACACGCATTACTAAGGCCAGATCTATGTAATGTTATTCGATTATTAAGTTCATATCTCCCATGGAAGATAATTAGGTTTGGTTGCAAATCGAATTGACTGATATTGGGCTTGCCTAATTCTCGGAATTTTGGCTCTGGACAATTTTCATTGGTGTGTGCGTAATAGGCAACGATATTGTCATAACAAGTTGTCTATTTATTAATCACCATTACCAGTTGGGTCTTCATTGTTTGCATTACGTAGAATCTCACAAAACTTAGTTATTAATAGTACGGTTATCTAACTTCGCTATCGGTAGTATTGCAATTAGCGATAGTGTTATAAGTGAGGAAAGTCAACTAGATGGCAATTTCACTTTATTTAATGTGATATCACTTCAAAATTGTAACCATTAGGTGGCAATAAACCAATGAATGCGTAAACATATCCCATTAGAATTAACCACAGTAAACTAACAAAAGTGGATATTTAGGTTAGATAAATAAAGAATGCGCTAAGCACAGGTCAGAAGGGATCAGGTCACGACTCCACATCTTTTCCTCCTTCCTGTTACCCAGGCAATGTTGTTCGATTGGTAACTCCCAGGTCCACATATTTACTTATTATATCAAATGGCAGGCTTTATGATTTTTATCATTAGCTCTTTAGTTGACTTCGGGCTTCACCGAGGGGAGAAAAACCAAAGTCACAAAAAGCCGAGAAGGTGAACAGAAGAGTGATTCACAGATGTAAAGGAGACAGACATAAAGGTGGAGAAAAAAAGGTAAGGTGAGTACTGTGGAAGTGGTGGAATATGACATACAATCGGGTCACGGTAGTTTGAAGTCAACTGCCGATTTATAGACTTTTTTGCCGTATGAGTATACGTTGCCCAAGGTGCACCACATGGAAGTAAATCTATCTCACACCTCCCCATCCTCAGGCCCATATATGAAAGCAATTTTTAGTGCCCGTCTTGAGCAGATGGCAGCATCATGGAGACTCTCGGCGAGATGCTCGAATACTTTCACCTAAATACATCAGTCAGACTTAATCTGTGAGGTTGTTCATTCCGCTCTCTCACTGTGGACATCGATAGACATCGAACCCGTTAATTGTAACTTTGCAAAAGTGCATGCACGCCTTTGATCCACGGATGTTTGATTAATTCCAACAGTTTGAGTAATTTTCACCCCGTCTGTTTTGAGGGCTTTTGAGTCGACTATCTCTTCTCATCTAATTGATTGATTTTCTTGTTTTTTTCCCAAATGCGTAACTATTTAAGGACGACTAAGAAGAAAGATGCATAAATACATTTAAAGAGGCACAAAATATCCGTTATTTTAGGGCATGCACACTGGTATCACTAAAATGCACCCTTCTCATAGATCCGAGCCAGACGGAGTAGCCAGGGAAAAACGCTGTTTTAGTAACTCCGGGTGAAATAAAGTCCAAATCACATAGGGATAAATAAATCTATGGGTATTACTATTGAAGTAATAATTGTAAAAGATGGGTAAATAATAAATTGGTTCGATGTGAACTGTAAGGAAAGTGGAAAGAATAAGCAATTTCAGTGACTATAGGTAGTAGTTCCCGTGAAAGTTCAAAGGAAAGACTTCCTTTCACTTTTTGGTAACTTACGTATTATGCTCAACGTGATTATTTAGGAAGCGTGCTGACAGGATGCAATTCTAAATAGTAATTTATCCGACAAATGAATCGGAAGCACAAATATGAGAAGAATAAACAATTTTAATCATAGCAACGGAAATGAATAATTTATATATCTATTGGAATAAACGTAAAATACAACCATTATTGGTGTTCTCATGACAGATCCAAGCCATATATCCTTCTCTCACATGGCGTCGAAGGGTTTATGAATTTATGTAAATTCATTTACAATCACCAATCTCCTAGACTATGGCTATGATTACGCAAGTTCAGTTTATTGCCTATTAGCGCACTTAGGTCACACATACGTTTGGGCTAATTCATGCTAATATCAATCGAATTTAACTAAGGACTTTATTAATCGCCAAAAGGACATAAATGTGGAAGTCACTATGCTATCAAAATGAGGAGTAATGGCTGCAAATACTGGTTTGTTGTGCTAGGAAACGCTCTTTATTGTCTGGTCTTTCTGATTTGGCTTAGCTCTGGGGGAGGGGGAGTGGGGGGGGTGTTGCAACTACTGGTCTGTTGCAAAGGAATCAGCTATCCCAGCCGATTTTAAAAGGAGAGACAACAACCACACCTCTATAAAAACACTCATAGAAATAGACCATTAGAAGGTAGAGTCATGAGCTCGAGGTTAAAGTATTGATGAATAGCGAGCCACATATCCCAGAGTATTCGATGTGCATAACCAATCATATGCCTAACAAATTTACCCTACTAATTCATTCAGATTTCAAGACGCTTAAATATTCAAAGGCACGTCAAAGTTTCAGCACACTGCAAAGTTTAAAAACCATCTGCGTGAATGTAAAAATGGTGTTGAATCGTTACAAACACATACCCAGTTCAAAACAAAGGTAGGCATGTAAGACTCAAGGCTATATGTCATAAGTTGAGTGCTCAACGGATTTAAGATCCCTTAAAGGCTTGCGAATAATTCGTCTTCCTAACGTCCTCAAAAGTAGACCATTCTTGAAAGTTGCTCTTGAATAGCTAAAAAATATCGAAGACATTTCTTTAGTCTTTGGTACTTATTATATGATGAATGGTCAATACTGCAACAAAAAACTATAATTTTAGCCTTAAACGCGCTCGACCACACTTTGAACTGGGTTGTCAAGTCCTAAGATTAATTTTCATTCTTGATCCGATCGATTGGAGACAATTAAGAGTACTTTAAGTCAGTGACTTGAGATGAGAATGCAGTCATTATGGCTACCGTGTCTATAATCAAAGCGTTAATTATGAAGTGTTTTGAAGGGTATCGTAGATGAAGCAGCAGCGACTCTGTTCTCAACGGACTTTGCGTGAGATGATTCGTCAATCTGAATATTTTGTCGATTTACAAAGGTGGTGCTAACATTTGCAAAAGAGAACGACAGTAAATTACATGAGGAGTATTGACCTTTCTCTTGTTAATCACTCAGCGTAAACGGAGGAGATAGTGTTGACATGTCATTGCCACTTTTGGCTAGTTATTTAGGATTTCTATCTTCTTTCTTGAGAATTGAAGAAGCTCTACCTAAGCGCCTTTAAAAGTAGGCTTTTTAAACTCGTGATGACAAAAGGCCTCGAATATTTCAAATATGTTATGTTGGTAGTTCATTTTTGTGGAGAACACAACGCTATCGTCGCTGAACAAAGAAATCACATACGCACTCAGACAGACTCGAAGGTGCGGCCGTGCAACTTGTCACACAGGTAGTAAGTGCATTCGTGAGCCAACCGCCAATCAATAATTCCTTGCTTGGTTCAGCAAACCATTCATTGTATTATAATGGCTAAGCCCCCTGTCTATAACACAAGTCCAAAATAAGCTTACTTCACGTCATACGTCTGTTTCCTCTATAGCTTTGCCGTAGCATAGTTAATCCTGGGA
The DNA here is from genome assembly GCA_000469805.3 of Hymenolepis microstoma. Taxonomy (NCBI): domain Eukaryota; kingdom Metazoa; phylum Platyhelminthes; class Cestoda; order Cyclophyllidea; family Hymenolepididae; genus Hymenolepis; species Hymenolepis microstoma. The sequence continues at coordinate 31,150,305 of LR215989.1, forward strand.
GCCTTTCCAAACTAGAACATGTCATAGAGATTATTGAGCATAAATCAAGGCTTACTTATGTACCAATCCGCTATATACCTCTTCTTGAAGTAAAGATTCTAACTTAGCGGGTTCTGTTAAGCTAAAATCCTGTATGGTGCTATCTTTTAAATTTAATTAGTTTGGTTGTTTGGATCTGACCCGAATTAGAAAGTGGCAGACTGAAATAAAACCAGTGAAAATTACCACGTACCGTGCACACCCACTGATCATGAAAATTGGGCTCTCAAAAATCTCAAGGAAAGAAGCAATAAATCATATCTTGATTATAATCTTTTATTTAAATGAACTAAATGCCCAAATCTGTAACAACCATTAAATGCAATAGATGCCTATTGTGACCACACACGGTATAATTGGCTTTTCAATACACTGACGAAAATGTAAGTTTTTGGACAAAGAACATACGATTTCGTTAGCGAATTCCCTCTGCACTTATTAAAAAAACTCGCATTGGAAGTTATATCAGCGACCCTCCACGGTTCACTAATTGCCACCTCGAAATCGGATGCTTCTAATGTCTAGAATGCAGATTAGTTTGATATATAAAATTACAATGAAAGCAAAGGCGAATAAGATAAAAACACGGTTGCCTTTAAATGTAAATTCAGCGCAAAGAGACGATGTTGACACTTAATTTGCATATTAAAGATCTCGGGCAGATCCTAGAGACATTTTGATCATCATATTTTGCGTATGGAAACATTGGTAACCTATTAAACAGAAAATTGAACCCAAATCTAGCGTTATTTAAATTTTCACTATCAAACAAAGTGTTTCGGGACTGTACGAGTTTATGAAATAAGGTAATCAGATCTCTTCTAGCTTTAAACTACATAGGTGTTATTTGGTATACGATTTGCACAATATCCAATCAATCCACCATCCGAGTCATTTCTGTCTACTGTTTAAGTCGTAAGAGACGAAAGAAAATAACCTCAAATTGTTGCAAGAGACATATCAGGTGCACTATTCGAGTTCTGCATGCATTTGGTTATTTAAATTTCACCAATTTATCACCCAGTGCTACAAATTCCGGGAATTAAACTTCGGGTTCCTAATCGAAGATCATTTTGCAACGGAATATTTACAACAAAGCCAATAAATTATGAAGTTACAGAGAGGATCATTTTTTGTTTTGGGTTGGGCTTTTTCACCAATTGTCTGAATCGCCCATCAACCTTATCAATACGGGGAGCACGCAAATTTTGACAGCTTCACAGAGGGGAGGAACATCAAAGTCACAGAATGTTGGGAAGGGGAACAGAAGAGTGATTCACGGACGTAAAAGAGGCAGACGCAAAGGTAGAGAAAAAGGTAAGATGAGTACTGTGGAAGTGGCAGAATATGACATACAATCGGGTTATGGTAGTTTGGAGTAGACTTTTTGCCGTACGAGTATGCGTTGCCCAGGGTGCACCACATGGAGGTAAGCCTACCGTGCACCCCAGCAATGCAATTATAATATCTATATATATATTGTCGTTACTTGGCTAATAAGATGTCTTAAATTTAGGACTCTCCAGCGCAAAGGGTTCATAAGTATTTCTATATACCATTAAAATTCAATAAGAAATCAAAATTCACACACATAAGCTTTACTGATATCTGATAACAAGGATATAATCACAATTTGTTCCATTAGAGTATACAGAGGAGAGCTAAGATACCGAGATTCGTACAGTGAGCAAAAGCACTCTTCTTGATTGGGTTAGTTTTCTTTATTGACACGACGGTGCAGCTCTCTTTTCTTTAACCCAGTCCTCAAAAGCCTTCGTCAGGCAATCCGGTACCTTCGCAGGTCCTCTAAACAATGAATCAATCTTAGGATCCGTTTGAGTGTGTCCAGTCCACAGCACCAAGCAGCTATACAGTTCAACGTACTAGAAAAGCGAAAAGAAGAATACGCTGGAATACAAGGAGCACAAGATTCAGTGCATGCATTCAATTAACCGAAGCGATGCTGAATTATACATATATATATATATATATAACAATCGCGGCAAATTGCGATATTATTATGCATTTAACCTCATCGATTTTATGACTAATTCAACGAAGATAGCTAGTATAATAGATCAAAAAATGAACACAGAAGGAGCGCGAATGTGGTCAATCACATGCATGCATACCTTTTTGTCTGAGCTTACGGGGTATGAAAACGAATAGGCATGGGGCAGATAATCGTAAGCAAAGAATATCGGTGGACCAACAGTCGAATTAGTGGACTGACGAGCGACGATTAGGCGGAGTTCGTTGATGTTCTTAACAGGGGAATCGAATGGGAGTTTGGCGAATATCTCTCCTAGGATCTTGTTTTCATCACCTAAAGCCTTAAAAGGGTATGCGTCAGAATTTTGAAACAAGGTAACATACCTCAGCGTCCAAAGCACCTAAAAGTCTATTTTCAGCTTCAGCAAATGTTGAATCTAGGAAAATACGATCGCCACGTGAGAAATCTCGTTGAGCCTTACTACAAGGTTGCAATTTTAGCAGGGTTTTCCACTTATTCATTTCGAATGCCCCAACAAGAGAGTAGAATTGACGAAATTGAATTCGCTGACGAAGGATGCCACATCTGCGTAGATTTTCTTCAATCTCGGGAGATAATGGGGTGACCAACCAGAGGGACTGAAAAGAAGACATAGCCCACAAAGAGTATTCGTCAAGAAGCAGGAATTCACTAAGACCTTCCTTATCACCACTAGCTGCACGAAGAGAGAGGTCACGCAGGTGTAGGACGGGGTCAAGTGCATTGAAAATGTCCAAGTACATAGCCTCAAGTACACGAGTCGTCTTGTGAGAATACAATTTACGATGGAGGCTCAGACGTTGGGAGAAAATTCTCAAAACATTTTCTCTCTCCGAGGTACGGAAAGCCATATGCCAAGCACCGTCGGCAGGATCTAAAGCCGGACGATAAAAACGGAGCAACCGCTCCAGTTCAATAACACTTGAACCATGACCAAAACCAGCGTGTAACGAGTCTCGCATTATGTAATCCCATTTGTCAACATCATTACCATTCTGAGCATTCGAAACAATCTACAAAACAAACGATACGGAATTGACGGAAATGATAGATTGCAGGAGAGTGAATATACGAATAATTGACCTAACCTCAAAGATGAACTTTCGATTTCCGATCAGTTTCTGAAATGGTAGTAGACCAATTAGGCTCAGAGCCAACAAATTTAATTAAAGCAACTAACTTACAGCAACTTCAGGAGAGGGATGACCGCGTATGAGGTCACAAACGAGATTCAAATCTACCCCTTTTTCTTTCAGTAACGTTTGCAGAATTTCGTCTTTGGCAACTATTCGTCGTAGTATCAAACAACTCATTTCTTCATGCTGTATAGAAGAATAACAAGAACATCCATAGACAAAATAAAACAACTACAGACATTGACCCCCGAAAAAGGACTTACATATTGCACTACTGTTAAGCGACACATTAGACTATAATTGCAACTATGAAGAGTAGTTATAAAATGGACACCCTAAGATAGGGAAGAGCTCATCCTACTTTTCTTCTGAATGGCCAAGCAGGGAAAATTTGAGACTGTTAATGAAATGGAATCTGTAAAAATTTATATTCACACCGGCAGTAGATGTTATCAGTAAATAGAGCTAGACGCGATTAAACAGACCGCCTCAGGTTCCAACGGTTACCGATGGGATTCAGGACCAAGTTACGTTTGTTAGTCGCAGACTTAGTCTTAATATTTCTCAAGTTTAATTCGCTGATACTCGATGTCGATTTAAGGTTTAACAATATCAATATTTACGTAAAAATTGGCTCAATCTTCAAATTATTACTAAAACCAAGATGAGAATTTTTAAGGTGAAAATAGATACCAGCAAAGATTATTTTATCCTCACAGATATCAATCAGAAAACCATTCATAGCTAAGTCATTTTGAATTGTAAGGGTATATTAGGTCAGTTTTTCGTATTTACGTGCAAGGAAAGAAGCAAAGAAAGAATTGGGTTGATTAAGCTTAAATGGTGGAGTAATACGAAAATGCAAAGGCCAGGTTGTATATCAATAGAGTAGAGCGACATCAATCACTGAGTGTGCCCCGTTAAGTATCGAATCCGTGATCTCTGACTTTGCAGATATGTAATTTGGACGGTAAGTGAATCAATAAATCTTACCTCAAAAATTTTGTATTGTGGCCCACCTTGTTTAAGAAATTTTTCCCAGGTATGAGAGTAAGGGCCATGACCTAAATTGAACGAATAACAATAATTTAATGGCAGCTACGTAGATCACAATCCCATATCTTAGAATTCAAAATTATCTTTCAATGAGAATATGAAGAGATCACAACGAGTGAACGTAAGATTAAAATAATCGGACACATCATAATTTATACAAATCTGTCCCAAGTGACTATGACAAACACATTAATAAATGAATAATAAAATATAATAGCTAAATGTTAGGAAAACCAATAATTGCAAAAACATATGAAGAAAACCCAACATGCCATACCAAGATCATGACACAAAGCGGCAATTCTAATACTGAGACTCTCGCTCGCATTTAATTTTTCACAATTTTCATCGGCATTGATAGCGTCGGTCAATCGCTTGGAAAGATAATATGTTCCAAGACAATGTTCAAATCTAGTGTGTGTGCAGGCAGGGTAAACGTGGTTAGCAAGTCCAAGTTGATGTAACCGTCGTAACCTCTGAAACTCAGGAGTATCAATAAATCGTAGAAGAATATGATCAACCTCGATAAGCCCATGGACCGAATCTTGAAATACCTAAATCAATTTGGAAAGACAGTCAAGAACAAGATAAAATACGTAAAAAGCCTCCATAGGTGATATAAAAAGTTACCTTCGATTTTTCTGTAAAATATTTTGAGGGCATTACGAGAAACTAGAAGAACAGCCCAGACGAAGAGAGGAAGCAACCCAAGGTGGCTCGCAATGTCTTTCCGCCAAAGTAAATTATAAATGATGCATTAAAACAAAATTAGACGTTCAGTTATTCAAAAATATCGTTTAAATAGATAAACAATTTAAAACGCAAAGTTTTATTAATTATTATTATTAATTATTTTATTTTATTATTAATTTATTACTAATTTTACTGAAATTCTGCTGTAAAACATTAATCTGACACATGCATGCCTTACTTCGTTTTATTAAAAATTTATGACGATACCAAAATATTAAAAATAATAATTCCTTATTGACAATCAATTTAGAATTATCCTATTGATCACATGTTGCCGGTAACTATTGACAACAATCACGCACTGAATTTACAAATCGTCTCTCGTAATCTTGTGCTGTATTCGTGTTTTTAAGTGGCGCTTAATTACTTAAACTTTTACTTTAATAACATTTATGTTCTACATTTCTTCATCATTTAAAACCACGTGATACCACAATTTATCGTATATTCGCTAATGTCAATCGTATTTCTTCTCGTTGGGCAATGTGGCAATCAAGTTGGTTCAGAATTTTTCAAAACGATTTACAATGACAATTTCAATGACCTTCCAGTCCACAGTGATTCATCCAACGTCTCATATGTTAATGAATCAATGGAAACTTTCTTCAATCTATGTGGTAATAGTTATAATTCCAGCCTATTATCTCGCTATTAGATTCCCTACCCGAAGCTAGATGTGTTCAAATTGACACAGAAGAAAAGGTTATTCGTCATATTAAGAGTGAGGTTCGTCGCCAATGTAACTGGCGATTTTCGAAAAATTCTGTTTGCTCCAAAAGGGGTTCTGGTATTTTCCATACATTTCACTGTAAATTTTTTAATGACTTTAGGAAATAATTGGGCTCTTGGTTATTATCTTAATGGCCCACCATGCATAGAAGCAATAGGTAATCTGTTGCGTTCGCAGCTGGAAAAATGCGATTTGATTGATGGTCTTATTACTACTATGAGTCTCGCTGGCGGCACCGGTTCGGGAGTTGGTACATATCTAATTACGTATGTTCAAAATTATTCTTTTGAATTTCCTTTTAGAAATATAATGTAACCATTAGCTTAGTGGATGGTAGCTAAATGCGCTATTTTTGTTTAATTGCAATTTTCAGTCATCTAGGAGACCACTGTCCGAAAGTGCCCCTTTTGGCGCAACTTATCTGGCCATATCGATTAGGCGAAGTAGTAACGCAGGCATACAACGCTATTCTAAGTTTGGGTCATCTGCTTCGAAGTGAAGGACCTACGGGATTCCTGTTGCATGAAAATGACCAACTTCATCGAGCATGCGTTTCACGCCATCTTCCTAAGTGCCAAAGGGGTGGGACTCGAGGATCACTTAATCGGGTTCCGATTACTGAACTCAATCGGCTTATGGGTCATCTTCTTGGGGGTGTACTTCAGGTATCTTTAAATTGTTTACAGTTTGAATGTTTAACTCTTTCTAATAAAAATTCGTTGTTTAAGGGGATAAGTGTCAGAATCTGATACAAATGTTCAAAATAGATTATTTCCTTGGTAAGACTTTTTGCATATTTATTGCATGCTGATAATTGGACATTGAAGTTGAAAGTACGTACACTCTGCTTTCTGTCAGTGGGATAATATTTCTAGATGCACAGTCCCAAATTTTTGCTTTCAAATGTTTGCTTATGTTAACACAAATGAAGTAGAAGAGGTCAGATCATTTCTTATGATGTTGGTTTGAAACTGCCTCGAAATCTACTTTCGTCCATTTAGCAAACTCACTCTTCCGTGTCTACTTACACATTTTAAGTACCAACGTTAAAGTTCTTTCAATCTTAGAAAAGACGTTTTATTAACTTAGATTCGGACTCGATGATTAACGACGTAACAAAGATAACGTTATGAGACCTGGCTCCTTCAATTTAATCTAATTTTTGCCAACTGTTAATCAATAGCAATAAAGAAATACCGGTAAAATTCAGTACTTGAACACTAGAATAATTTCCCACCAAACATGTCACATGTAAATCCGTTTTTCAACCGAAATAATACTGTGAAAAATATGTCTTATTCTAATTTGGGCAGAAAAAAGTGACTTTTCAAAAGGAAGAGGAGCAAATATTGTTGTTTAACCGATTAACTCTCTAATTGAAGAAAAAAACATTTAAAATTGCTATATTATTCCCTCAATTAAAATATATATTTGAATGAGGATTTGTTCAATGGAAAGTCAACTTTTATTGATATGCCCAGTTGATCGTTTTTTTCTTATCTCCTATGCTTCTGTCGGTCGGTGACATTGCTCCATTAGCACGAAAGTCAAGTGCTAGAACTTGGCATGAATAACTAATGTAAAATATTGCTCTCTTTCGTAAATCATTATCAAGAATAAATTTGCATATTTCGAAGACAATCGAAAAAATGACTTCCAGTAAATATCTAGCCAAAATTGAAGAGAATTATAACGTTTCTTATGATCTCTGCTTAGTAGCATTCAACATTGGCTGACGGGTTAAAGAAGTGTTGAATAATGTGTCTGTATTAGTCATTTTTGGAATAAACCGGTGTTGACTCAAAATTAAGTACGAAATAATATACATATTCAAGGTTAAGGACCTTTCATTTAGTGTAATAGAAATCAAAAATTATTACAACTATCTTTTAGTATTTCTTACAAGAACAGTAGTTACCATTTATCAAACAGGTTTCTTTCTATTCCTTTTAGCCGTACAACGACAGTTCCTCAGGCGTATTTTGTCGCCGTCGTCTCTCGCGCTTATTATTTGATCTCTCTGGCCCACCAGACCATCGTCTTTATCGCCTCCACTGCCTTCCTTACCACCTGACTAAGGAGACCCGCCGGTTCGCCACCGAAACCTGGCCACAACTCCAACGTCATGGTCGACAGTTGCTCCTTACTGGGGCATGTGTAGAAGATAGTAAGTATCCAATAATTACGTAAAGTTAATAAGCATGTAAGTAAATAGGTAAAGTTTTGGTTATCGGGAGGAGAGATGGTGATCATTGTTCAGGATTTCTTTTAAAACATTACTTGTTATTCAGCTTGTCTTTTTTTGTCAACTTTGAGGTTTGATAAATGCAACTTATCAGACTTTCAATCGTATTATTTGAATAAGTCTTTTCTCATTTATCCCTTGCTTTCGGCACTAGTTAACCAAGAGTTAGGGTTGTCAGTTCATTGGCGTTATTCTAGCCCCTTCGATTTGAAGTGCTAGAGAGGATTTACATTAATTCATTGGCATTCGCTATAATTGTGAAATTGGAATCTTTTATTTCTTCCGGTGAGCCTCTATTCACAGTTTATATTACTATATTAATATATTATATTATTACATTTAATCTACGAGAATTTTTTCAAAAAATCGATCTTAAAGGTGAAAATTGAATTAGTTAAGGTTTATTTGTGTAGCATCTGCTATAAGAAAAGATAATATTAGACGCTATCGCATAAGACCCTTGTAGAAAAGGATTTCTTGAATAACAATGTGCATTTGTATTAAATTTTTAGGCGTTAAAAGTCATATCCTCACTCGTATTACTTGACCTTACAGGCGGTTTTGCTGGCTTAATTAGATGTTCACATATCGGACTTTTAATTATTATTATTACTAAGTTCATCGGATCACAAAGAAGTCGATCAAATAATGGTCATATTTCAAATACATATTGAATATGGAAAAAATGTCGAGCTGTGGATGTTTAGGTTAGCCAATAGGGAATTAATCTGTGTATATTTCCATAATGAACTATAATTCGAGCCCCTTTGGCCTATTCATCTTCAGGGTGCTTGGGGAGTATGTTTCTGTTGGAATTTAGTTTCTGATACAATTGGTGGGGGAGGAGGGGGGGAGGGGGCATTTGAATTGGTCAAAAATTTCAAAAATCATAAATACTTTGCTTGATATCAGAAGAAAATAAACCTCTTACATTGTAAAAGTTAAAAGAGTGGGACTGTTGTAACAATACTCTTCTCACTTCTGTAGTGCGTTTAGCCGGTATAAGCTGAGATTTATAGCTTTGAAATTTGACGAAAGCTTTTTAACTTGGCTGAGTTCACGAAGAATTGGGACTTATTCCATGGGACTTTTATTTAATTTTATATTTTTTATATATTTGTTTTTATTCTTTCACATAGACATGAACTGGAATATTTCCCCTAAAAATCTTCATGGCTATCAGCGCCAGCCCCTGCTAGCATTTACTGGGGTTGCTAGAGGCTCAGGAGCACCAGCTGAGCTTTCATGGTCTGAGTTGACTGAAGACCTGGTGAATACCAAGGTCACATTTCAGTCATGGAGTGGATCTAATTCCACAGGGGTGAACAATCGTGTCTTCAACGGTCATCCTCGTGGACTCTTTCTTGCTACGAGTGGTGGTGGTCTGATTTCTGATCCTTCAGCGCCGTCCACTCTGGATACTGATGTCTGTGCACCCCTTCGACTAGTGCGATCTAGAGCTTGGCGGCTCTTTTCGGCTTCGGCTTATCTTCATCAATATGCACAGTATGGCATGGAGGATCCGAAAGAAGCTTTTCTGGAAGCTTTTGCAGTAGTGGAACAAACCATTCACTCCTACTTACAATTAAACAGTTATTAATTCCAATTTGTAAAATATTCCTACTTATTTTTACCCTTTTTGTAAATGTAATTTTACTAATTATTCTCCCAATCACATCATCATGTAATATGAAACGAATAAAGTGAGTGCTAAGTATGATAAAGTACCTGAACTAGGTGAGGGAGGGGGGAGGGGGGGAGGGTTAGAGGGTGGCAGATCATAAGTATTATAACAAATAGGATAAATTGATTGTGGAATAAATGAAGCAACAATAAATTTACCTGGAAGGTAATGTTAGGAAGCTTGTTCTTTAGATGCCTATCAGATCATTTTGAAGACCTGGTTGATTTTGAATTGATTTTTTTCCAGTCAAAGGGAGAAGTACATGTTCTTGCATAAATGTCTTGTTCTCAGAGCGCACGTATTTTGCTTATCCCATAAAAGTAGATTTTTTACCGTTTTTCACTATTTGTGGTTATGAGTGAGGTCTCTACTAAAATTAGAACTGCACAAAGTGCAGTGCTACTACTCAATACACAATTAACAAATCAACTAACCATTATCAAAGGCTCTAATAAATAAAAATCTTCGCTACAATATAGCCTCTCTCTCTCCCCCTCTGTCGAAGTGAAATGTTTTGAATGCTTCTAATGGATTAGGGAAATTTGCTCAGACTATGCTAGCAGTGGAGAGGTGTTCAAAGCTTAAGTCTGCATCCACCGAAGCAGTGGTAATGAAACTACTGCTCACTCGTACACATTAGGTGGCTTGGTCAAACAGGGAACTTGGTTAATTCTGGCCAACCATATAATGATAAGTTAAAAAAAAATTTAAGGAGATAAATAATGCTCTTTCATGGCTTTAACCCTTTAACGTCCAAATTATGTTTTTTGTGTTAGAAAAAAATTTCCCCACCATCTTCCCTTCTGCTACGAGTCTAGTACCAATGGAGCTTATTTTGAAAGAGGACGGCACTGTCTTGCAGGGCATTAAAGGGCTAACAAAAATGCCAAATGATTAGGTATTCATGACATCCCACAGCTTATTTTAATATGCAAAATCTGCCGGTTCTTAAAATAAGATAGTTAGAATCACATGACCCAGAGGCGCCAACAATGAATCGCAGTTCAAACCGATACATGGTATTGGCAAGGATTCCAACATTACTTTCAATAATAAAGGCCAATTCGGAAATTCCCCTAAATGATAACCAATTACTGGGCGTTACGAGGCATTCCTCCTATTATTCATTACTTACGATTCCATGAGATTTCACCTGCAGAATTAATTTGTAATATTATTGAAATGTAATTTTAAATAATAACGTACTGATATGGTATTTTACATGGCTTTCTATTAATATAATTGTCTGTTGAAATTTGTAAAGGTGGATTTTTCTTATGTGAATTTCAAATGCAGTCAGGCTCCTCCTAAATGCAAGGAAAATTGAAGTGGGCGACTTCTAAGGTGTGGGTTTGGATTCTTTTCCTCCAAAGATTAGAAACTAAAAGGTAACAAAGGAAAAAAAGTTAAGATGAAACTAACTGGGAATAATATACGAGAGGTTGAATTTCTTTCCAAAATTTTACACCATAATAGTTCACTTTATTTGAAAAGCTTAATAACCTCTCACAAAAATATAATTTCCAGGTTTTAATTATAAGGATAGCAAACTAGTCCAACGAAGATCAATGGGAATATCAAGACTTCTACCTCATTTGAATTCTTTGTACTTGGATGAGTTCAAGTCTGTGGTAGTCGAGGCTTATTGTCCATTTCGGTTCTTTCCCCCCCCCCTTCCCCCACATTCACGCGCCCATTGGCAGGTAGACAAAGGTCTCCAAATATTTCACAACGAAAGCATTAATAGATTCCGGGGGTGAAAGTATCTGGTATATTTAGGCCTGGATAACGTATATTGAATGGAACATAAAATGACAGTTTCCCATTGTCCCCCCACGCATTTCAAAGGTCGCATCCATCACACATATTAATAATCAATAAAAGGTGCATATTAATGTTGAATCAATCAAAATTCCTTAGTCAATTGTATTTATTGATATCATTTATTTGGGGTGATTGCATTTTCCTTATACGCATCCAGTCCGGAGCCATTGACGATCCATAATCCATAATTACTAGAATTACGACCGTTAATCCTTAATATTTAAAGTGCGCAAAATGGAGTTCCCTGAACCATTTTGCAAGTATTTTTATTTTTTATTTATTATTAATATCAGTAGAGTCCCATCAATACTCCTTTTTCATTTTCAGCTTCTTTAGAGGATTACTCCAACCAGTTTTAGACGACAGTAATCAATTTAGCTACAAATACATTATTACATTAATACTCCTCTGCTACCAACCTAATATAATTGCAGGTCTCTCTATGCATTTTTCGAATATTTCCCCATTAAAGCATAAACCTTGCTAAGTCCTTTGGCTGTATCATAATGACTATCCATCTATCATCGGCATCATTCCCTATCTAATGTATTTGAAATTAAATAACAAAAATATTGGGAAAATCAACTTTGCAAAATGTAGGGCAAACTTTAATCCAACCATTAAAAGGAATTCATAAACTCCCTCCCTTCCCATCGAAGCAATTGGTTATTAGCCTTGCTCTAAAATAAATTCAAAGTGATATGATTAGCTAGAAGACTGAATCGGACAGTTCGGACGACATATGATTGGACCATTAATATGTCTGCGTTGGAGGAAATTGGACTGATATTAGTAGGTTACTAATGTGTTGCCAATGTTTCGCTAACGTGCGCCTAAAAGAATTTCTTTAATACTATTCAACAATTCATATCAATTGATAATTGATCAAAATCCTTGAACTTATTTGCTTATTTGAAATAAAATTCTTATATAACAGAAAACTCTTAATCTAATTATGGACTTTCATTTGAATCAGCTGTTGTTTGTTTGCTATCCCAGTAAATTATGAAGCGACCGCTGTTTTCCCACGTTTGATTGGTTCCCTCTGCGTGAGGGCTGTTACATCGACATTGGCTTGAATGATCGTTTGATATATTTTTATAAGTTACTCAGTAGGTGCCTTACTAAATAAAGATTTCTTGGGTTTGAATGGAAAAGTTAAGCAAATATGATAGTTAATACAAACAAAAAATAATTTTCCCAAGTTGTTATGATAATATATTGATTGGTTGAGGAAAAATTGAGCGTGTAGCGGACTACTACACTAATAAGTCTTGACTTATGCGCAGTAATCTCTATGGCAAGATCTCCTAGTTCGTAAATGCTTCCAGGATTAGCTAAGTTACCGCAAAACTATAGAGGAAACAGGCGTGTGACGTGATACGTTTATTTGGGAAGTGTCTTGCTGACAGGGGACTTAGGCATTATAATGCAATGGAGGGCTTGCTGAACCAAGCTTGAACTATTGATTGGAGGTTGGCTGGGTGGTTCCTGGGTTCACGACTACACTTACATCCTTTGTGACAAGTTACACGGCCGTACCTTCGAGTCTGTCTGAGTGCACATGAAATTCCTTTGTTCAGCGATGACAAAGTTGTGCGCTACAGGAGCGTAAGCTAAACCAGGAATTCAGGGTTATATCTAACACCAAATCAAAAAGAACCAATAAAATGAATTAAAATATCACATAATAATTTATTTGGCAGAGGTGTGCTCTTCCCTTCTTTCAATTCAACCCAGAACTACACCAATAGAGACGAATAAAAATAAATGAAAATTAGAGAGCAGGAGTCCACTGGTGGTGAAAGTAGTAAAAGTGAATAAGGTTCCATTGGTTCCAGTTTCCAATTTTTCCAAATAAAAAAATGTTATTTATAATTATATAAATTAAATAAATTTCGTTCTTTTTTAGTTTATTGATATACTTAAATTAATTAATTCAACTACGTCTCAGGCCAGCTAAACTTCAAGATTATATTTTGTTGAGGTACAAGGTCTTTTTTTCCAACAGGTAAGTAGGTTGATCACCATGTTAATCTAATAGTACATGTATAAGCCGTAAGGCTAATGGTTAAATAAAGATTATTTTAGCCAATTTCAAAATGATTTCTTTAAATTAAAGCAAGCGAAGTCTCCCCCTCCACATTCACCATTAATTTTTCACACTTAAAATGAATGAAGTCTTGTGATAAAATTAAGAATGATTATCAAAAGATTTTTTAGGATTTATTTCTTAGAGATTGCTAATAGTTACGGCGATCAAATATAATCTTAAATGGACAAATTGTGTTAATATGATCATTTGTCTAAAGATGACTGAACAGATACTATAAAAATAACGCCCTTGGCTGAGCTCAGGGCTAATTTGAAGGCATCTCCAGCCACTCTGCTCTTAATACTAGGTGTCTTTTATTCCAAAAACTTGAAAACTTTGAAAAGTTTCATAACCATGTCAAGAGTTTGAAATAGTCCAGCAACTGCCATAGGCAATCAAAAATCGTTTTAGGTAAAACATCTAATTTCATAAATTTGAATAATGCGTTGATCTCTAAAGAATGATGATTGGTTCAATAATATCTCTTTCAAGGGGCATTTGCAATAATTTTGCAGCGAAATAGTTGTGGAAATTATGTTGCTTTTTCAGCAGTTACATTACGACAGATGAAAAGCATTCCAGTTTTAATTACGACAATTTTTCAAATAGTGTAAAAGAAGCCATTTTTAAGATCAAAGGTCCTTTTGGCTAAAACCCGTTTGAAAATTTGTCGACCTCGTTCCTCCCCTTACTCTTTGTCCATTATTCCCCATCGCAAGTGAATAATAGCAAATTGAGGACTGTTCAGAGCACAGCTCAGCGGCTGATGGTTGTGAGCTCGCACAGTAGACGACAAATGAGTAATCAAGTACTGACAGAAAAAGTTCCTCTGAGAAAACTTGCAGTGCTATCACAGAAGCGTCGGCTCAACCTCTGGACAAGGTCAGGCTGTGAGTTTTGTTACTTAAGAGATTTTGAGTATTGAAATATCAGTTAATAGTTCAAAGTCGTTTTTTCCCATCTTAATCACTGCCAAGGCGCCCAGGGCCCAAATTTTCGTCGCCTTATTTTTTACTGCCAACTGGAGTTGAATGCAGGCCATAATTCATATTCCTAAACCAGTAGGCAAGAAATTAGGCATTTGAACGAAATAGCTAAAAACAGTTCCATTCTTCTAATTTGAATATCAAAGGTATGTTTTGGCGTAGTTTATGAATGAAAAACGCCTAATACAGAAATTTACTTTCCTGAATCGTCTCATTCTATCTTTGGTTTTGAAAGATGACCCTCCATGGTTTAGTCGCTTTTTGTTTTAATATCTCACTGACTCAAACCCCCATCTCTTAGTCGTGATGCGTCTATTGTTTCTCATCTTTCTATAATTGCCCGTATCATTCAAAAGTACATCTACACCCTCACCTCACTCACATTCTTGCCCAAATGACTTATATAAACTGTCTTTGCATTTCCACTCACACCCTTCCCCACCACTCTTTCTCTTTTTCCCTCCTCACCCCTTTACTCCCCCTATTCCTCACCGTGGCTTAGTCGCTACACTCTAGCCTTAAAAACTTATTACGTTCTGGTTTGTGGACTTTGGCTTACTGTTGGTAACTCATTGCCATAGTCTTAGTCCGTACAATTTGGTGATTTTACAATAGCTATTATCAATAGGGCGTAATGGTTTCTGCCTGCCAACGATCAGAGGAAATTCATGAGGCCGCATAATAGTAACTTCAAAGCTTATTTGGGCAAATTACTTTCAATATTGGCCTAAAAAGCCATTTTCAATCGCTCTAGTGGGAAAATCACATCGAGCCGCTTGTTCTCCCATGGATTGTTCTCCCAGTCTTGGACTTCTAGGCATGGCTTTGTGGACGAAGCTATTAACTATGCGCCAACGGAGCAACAGAGCTACCTTTTGACTTCCAATCATCTTTCATTTGCATTGTGTTAATGCCTCGACTTGTATTATCGCAACTCCTTCATTACCATTTCATCTGCATTGTTCACTATTTCAGTTGATTAAACAAAAGTAAACCGGATATCCAAAAGTATGCAAACAATGTCTGAGAGACTGAGAAGATAAATTCACTGGGACAATGGTGACTGCGGAAGGCACAAGACCTTGATAATGTTCTAGGCTATGTCAAAATAAGCAACCACTTTGAATATGAGCTGCCCACTACTAATGTGAGATGCAAATGAAATTTCCTGGTTATTTGATAATTTGCGTATTGCTGAGTAAAGTCCTATTGGTTTAGTAGATTTGTTAGCATCTTCACTATTCAAATAACATTAATACAGAATTTAGACATTTGTCTTTATGCCTAAAGCGGGTGGATTCACATTTCTACTGACAAAATATTGTAGATCACAGTCGATTGGCCATTAAATTGATGCTATTGGCTATCAGTTACACTTTACTTCTCAAGAGAGGCAAATGATTAATTCGAAATGTCGAATTTTAAGCACTAGTTATTGACTATCTTGCATCCTCATACGCCAAAATCTGTTTTTGCAATTTCACTAAAGGTGCGGCTTTCTCTTTACATTCATGGCTGTCTTTTTAAGCGTCTAACATAATAAAACACTCGGCTAAGAGAGATTGGTAGAAACCAACTGATTTTATAATTACTACTTTATAGTATTACCATTGATTTCTCAAAATATTTCTTAAGACAATGTTCATATCTGTTCCGATCCCAATTAAAATCTTGTCAACACTAGTGCAATTTATACAAATACATCCCAATTTCTGTCAAAAATGACATTTTGTTTTCACTTATTTGACCATTAAGAGGACCTTGCATGTGCGAGAATTCCGGATCTTCAATGCTTTCAATGTTTCTGCGATCGAATAAAAAATGTCCTGCCCTAATCCAGTTAACTGGTAAAAATGAAATAATTTGTTAAAATGAAATCGAGGGAGTTAGTCTCACCCTGGATTAAATATTTAAATTCCACTATAGTGTATGATTTCATTTTAGAATCATATTTACTTTAATTTATAATTCACAGCCTCCAACATGTCTCTACTCTGTAGACAATTATCATTTTCATGAATCAATCTTATTTCAAGTACAGCATTGATTGCCAATTCCGACTTTCTTTCAGATGATACCCCACCTATTAGGGCAGTGAAGTGCAATTAAAATATCAATAAATAGGTAAACGTAGCAAAATTTTATTTGGAAAATAATCGAAAAATACCAAGTTTGATCAGGTGTTGCAATGACACCAATTTTAGAATTTTAATTGATTCGTCTCGTTTGTCAACCTAATTATATTTCACATACATCAGTCTAATGCCATACTCCAATCGGCATTATAAATGTGTCTGAAAAACGCGTCATATCGCCAAAATACTTATTGGCGTTAAACGTTTTTTCGGTGGAATTAGGAGTTGTTAATTATGAAAAGCATGGAAAATGAAAAATTGTAGAAAAATCCCTAAATTTTTGCGGAGTCCAGAAGAAGACGAAACAAGATTTAAGGCTCTATAAATGCCTTGCTCAATATGAATTCTGAATTCGTTATTAATATAAAATCGAGTCGCCACTGATATTACAACGTCCAAACAATAATTCAATACGATATTTCAGTATGGTAACAGAGGGAAGTCCAACAGCTTAATGATGAATAAGCTCTTCTTATTGGGAAGACGAATGTCCCTAGAGTTATCTAGGATATATGGTGATTGACTGGCTACTTGATTACCCAATAAGATGTCGGTAAAGAGATTTCGGTCCCGTATAGGAGCGTAAGGTACATTCGAGAAATTTGATGTCAAGTGCAAGAGTTGCGTTAAGAGAATATAATTAATTCTACTGAGAACATCGAAAAGATTACACTCTACATACTAATAACCAATTTTCCGGTTTGTGGTTAGAGTTTGTTGACCAAACGTCCCCCGAGGTTCTAGGCGATAGTTAACGTCTTCCATCAGGGAAAATAATTGATTTGGGGGACACACCAAACCAATGCAAATATATGTGCATTTTGCACGATTCACTGGCATCCAGTCAAGAAATATCACGTGCAATAAGACTAAGCCAAATGGCTGCTCTTCCACTCCTCGTTGCCTTACCTGGCCATTTTAAAGTTAATCAAATACACTTTCACAATAGAGGCTCCTGGATCTGATAAAGGCCATTAAACATACTTTGTATTTTTAAAAGCGTTGTAATGCAATATAACGCTAAAATTTGAATAAGGTCTAATATTAAAAGAAAACAGATACAGATAACCACGTATTGTATGGTATGTTGCGATATAAAAGTGCATCCTTAGATGTGTAACATTAACGAATAGATAGAGGCCGTGTTGTAGGCCTATTAGGTGTTTGGTTTAAATGAGAGGGCATGGCTGACGATAATCTAGGAATTCTTTGACCATTCTTCTCAACATCCTTAGTAGGTTGAACTGGGGGCTTTGAAAATGGTGAAGGCGCGGACATGACGGCAGCAGTTGGCCGTGGAATAGCCGTCCCAGTAGCGCAACCACCGTCCATCTGAATGGCTGGATGAGTCACTTTAATGGCGTAGCCAGTTCGAGCCATTAGAGGTCTAGGAGGGCCTTGGGTTGATGTTGGTTGTGGCGCTCGAATGGGTCTTTTAATTCTGTCTGAATCATCGGTATTGGGTAGGAGCTTTTGGAGATTCATGTATCTCTGGGGAACAGGTTTTGGGGGTATTAACAGCGAAGGACGCTTGATAACATCGCCTGAATTTGATTGCAGGTTAAAACAACTAGATGCTCGGTTGATTGGGGGAAGGGAAGAGTGTTCATTTTCATCATCGTCTTCATCCGAAACGTCAAAGACGAGTTGGTAGGATTCAGCTCTATGGAGACTAAGTAGAGAATGATGGGTAGGTATTGAAGGTGTTGTGTTCAGAAGATCCGGAATTGATGATATCCGACCATCGCGACCATTCGCAGCAGGATTTTCATCGACAGGGGAGATCGATTCATTGGGACTGAGTAGTGAGTCAATATCATCCATATCGATTTTCGGTTCACGACAGACACATTCAACGATGCTGGCCTCTTCGAGATTGAGTTGGGTCAAATTCTTTAAGCTTGGTGCTCGTGGAGGGAGAGGACGGAGCATCGCCTGCCTCGCTGTTTTTTCAACTGCTTTTGTCTCACCGAAGAACATTTTAGAGATTCGACAGTCACCTTCAATCACAATACTCTGAATGAAGCTCACGGGAATCATATGCTCGGAAAGGGAAAGACAAACGTTATTGAGAAAGATCTATAAGGAAAAGACAAATTCCTTTTTTACTAAATTGAATGACTTCCAAAATAATATTGATAATGCTAAGCTCCTAGGAGGAGGATTGCTTAAATGATTTTTAAGGAAAATATAAGCATTAATTAAAATTCATTATACGTTTTCATCATTAATCTTTTGCATTTCAATTAATTTATGCTGCTTCGATAGAAATGTTGTTTTAGTAGGGTCTGTTATTTTGATCTGAAATACTTGCCTATTAACAGGCAAAATAAGTCATTAATATGTCAACCTTTTTAAGGTTAACAATTCATTGTTAATTCATATATTAATGTATTCGTGAAAATAAACCAATAGGATAAATTGACTTTAACTCTATGGAGTTCTGTTCTGTTAAAAACAGCTTAATGGTATTCTAACTACCAAAACCGGTATGTTCTAACTCCCATTTTTATCTGATGGCAACTACGCACCAACGATTCTTCAGATTCGATAATAAATTTGAAATCATGAAATATTAAATCAAGGAAGTATTGCAAAACAGTGACCAATCGGAGTAGAGCGAAATTTTTCTACGAACTCCTATTCTATCCTATTGTTTTAAATAGCCTCTAACAATAGTGCCATACTATGTATTCGGGGTAGCAATAAGAAATCGCCCACTTTAAGGACAAATATTTGACTTCAATTTGTGTTCAGACATGGGAAAGGAAACAAATCTGAAAGTTTCTTCCTCTTATGCAAATTGGTTTGCATTATTTGTGAGCAAAAAAGATTAATTTGATTAGCTTAGGGTTGTGGACACACCAGACAGATAATGGTATGGTGCTTTTCCATCATTAGGGCTCGAAAGCTTGCAAGACTACCACTACAATCATGATTGAAATGAATAGTCCATTTTAGTTTGAAAGATTTGAATCGAGTAATGGGAATTCAAATGGTTTTCCAATATCAGGACGATCTATAAATTTTGCTAACGGATTCAAATCCCTGGTTGAATTGGAGCCCTCTGTTAACCATGTAGGTGCTATAGCAGAAACACAAGTCCTTGGTCAACTATAGAATTATACTTCTAGCTCATCGGCAAATTGAATAGAATGAGAATGTGGGTGCTGCCAAATCAACTCTCAAGGTATGACGAAGATGAACGGAGAAACATGGGGCATTTCTCTTCTGTCGAGACAAAAAATTGATCCTTTTACACCAAATTGCTACTGTGTGGGAAAAGTGCGTCGTTTAAGACAAAGCACAATAGCTGTCTAGGGATGAAACCCTCATTCCTTCCCTTTCGGAATCTTCTTTAATGCATTCATTGAGATTTAGCTGGCATAACCCCTTATAAAAATTCAAATCCCAGCAAACAGTTACAGTCGAAGTTTATTGTTGTCGAGAATTGGGAAGACTAAATAAGAAATTAAAAGGTTTTAGCAGAAAAAGGATAATTTTTAATATAACAAGGCCAGGGCCCATAAGAGAAGAATAATCTCCCAAAAGCGAGGAATCAAATTGGGAAGTTCTGCCACATCTTCCCTATTTGCTAAACCTCAGATCATTCAGTTATCACCTTTTCAGCATCCTTTGAGCGAAAATATTTCGAAATTTGACTGAGGTCAAATACCACTTGATCGAATATTTTAATTCAAAAGAGCATTTTTTTTTAAAAAAATGATCGAAAAACTACGAGATTAATGAGAAAGAGTTGTGAATGATGTGCAAAATTATTTTTCATAACATCGCATATATAATTTAAAAATAAATGACATTTACTTTTTTCAATGTGCATTTTTTATTGATACTATTTATTCTTAACCACGACTTCGACTAAGGGTTTTTCCACACATTGGATTTCCTCTGTGCTAATGAAGTCCTGGCAACCATTGCGACAACTGGTTGCCAAATGTTGAAGAAGTGGTTTACTAATAATTGTAATTTATTTTTCGCAAGAATTATTTACGATCTTTCTAGTTAGTCAGTTGGTTGTTAGCATTCTTTGTTTCATGGAATTAAGTTCACCAAACACTCTTGCGCCAACAGCTCACTTTTAACGATGGAATAACCTCAAAAATATTGTAAAAACAACTATTTTGGCCTGCTAGCAAAGACGATAATTCAGTTAACAGTGCGTTATAGTGGGTTTGTAAAGTTAGAGCATTCATAATTGATGCTATTTGGAGTACATTCGCATAAGACAATAGCTACTACTAATTAAGGAAGTTGTGATTTACCTTCAATCGGCCAAAATTCGTGCAATAAATTTGAATTGAATCCCAGATTTTTAACTTAATAATTTAACTAAGAAATGACAAAATGAATTTCAAGGTACTTTTAAGAGCTCAGAAATGAACTCAGATTTAACTTTAACTTTCAATTAAGTAAATCCTTTTTTAATATAGTCAGATGGCTATTTGAAGTGAAGTAAATTAATTTAATTAAAATAAATAAACCGCCACGTAAATAAAATTCTGGTATTATTTGTTTTTTTAACCTCTTAATTAGGTATGTCCCCATGAACCACTAATTTAGTCCCCTTAAATTAGTCGAAATGGGCATTTGTGCCATCACAACCACGTGCTTACCTGTTTATGAAAATTGAACTTTTACTCAATTAAGGAATTATGAATCTTGGTTATTTTCAGTTATCTCTATTAATAAAGCAAAATCGTCATATGCTGAAATCCATCGAGAATCCATTGTGTGAATTAAAATAATTGTTAGTTGAAATTGTTATTCATCAAATTTGAAAAATGGTAGTATATCTACGTTAATTAATAAAGTAATGCCTGTTTAGATTTAAAAAAGTGACTAATTGTGATAGTATTTCTCGTAAATAGCACGTCAGTTGTGAATCGTGGACTTTCCATGCCTCACCTCAAAGTAATCCATTTTCACATAGATTTTACAGGTGAAAATTTCGCCTGGTCGAAAACCATATCGAGCTGCAGAGAATCCCGATGCATTTGAGCTGATCTCAGGAGTAGACCCGCAGACTTCCCATTCGCCACTGGTATCCAAAGTCACTTCAAGGGGTCGAGTCTCACCAAGCGGTACTGGTGAGTCGAGCAGACCATCATCCATGGTCGAAGATGGTGAATTGCAGGAATTTGAAGGCACTGAATGCAGAAGAGCGTCTGGATTGAAGGCATTAAAGTCCGATTGCAATTTCAGAAAGAACCTGCAATAAAAGAGTATATTGACCTACTGAAATTTAAAATAATAAAATGTTTTTCGACACTCTTTCTTGACAAAACTATCTCATGCATAGAAAATGCCCCATCAAAAGAAATCGAGAAAATTACTTAAATCATTAGTTTAATCAATTACGTTAATATTTTCAATTTGATATCTAGCATAAATAATTCCTAAAATACGTTAAAATAACACCTATTATTTAAAGAAGTGGTCCATATCAACTAAATTTTCGAAAATTATTTGGCAAAAATGTAAAGGAAGTGAAGGTTAATGAAAAATGCCAAATATTGGCTCCACCCACGCATATGTTATTGACAGAATAACCAACCACATACTGATTGAAGCAGTCATCGAAATGTGTCAGATAGAAGTTCTTCTTATAAAACTAACTATACGGTCAGTTCAGTCCAGAATCTATGTTTGAAACCATTCACCTTTTGTGAGCACTTCCTACTAGGCTCCGCTAAGTTTAAAGCATTTACCTATCTCAATCACTCACTTGACTCTGTAATTATTGAAATAAGCCACGTTACCATTAACAAGTGAAATTTTGATCAATCATTCAACAAGCTCTGAATATGGTAGTCATTAATACACCAGAAATTAAAGTTCCCTCCTGTGAGTACGAAAATACATTGATATCCCATCGATGCGCGATAGACTTATCTCCACTTATTGCATCCTGGTCAACGTATACTTATACGGTAAAAGAAGTATGTAAACCGGCAGTAGACTTCAAAATACCATGACCCGATTGTATGTCATATTCCATCACTTCCACCTTACCTTTTCTCTACCTTTGTCTCTGTCTCTTTCTTACATCTGTGAATCATTCTTCTGTTCCTCCTCTCGACTTTTTGTGAGTTTGTTGTTCCTCCCCTCTGTGAAGCCCGAAGTCAACTAAAGAGCTAATGATAACTATCATAAAGCCTGCCATTTGATATAAATAAATAAATATATATATATAAAGTTGCAAAGTAATAGGCCAAGCCACCATGCTCCTGATTAATTGAAAGTACGCAAATCCTCTTCACCCATCGTGGCCCCACTTGCTAGCATGCGCAGTGTATCAATGAGAAGCTTAAATCCATGATATATTCAACCCCGTAATCCCATTCATGCTTTGCATCATGTTAAGTTTCTTGGTCCTTCATTCAAGACTCTTATGCAATTTCATTCGATAGTGCTTTAACTGTATGATTCTTCCTGACAGAATTTTTTGGGACCAAGTTTACTGCATCTCTTATGTGGTGATTAGAAATGATGTAATCAGTAGAAGGATAGGAGTGGAAAAAAAATTCTACCTTCCTCACAATAGTAAAATAGCATGATTTAAATGTCACAATTGTTTTTTAGTAAAGTTTTTTATAATAACTTTCTATTTTTAAGGTAGACTGATTAATGCCAGATTTTAGCTGACTTTTGCGTTGCTTAACTTGCAAGAAAAGAGCTTTGCTCTTTTTGATCCAATTAGCCGTCGTTTTCTCTCATGAAAGAGTCTCGTATTTCTACTTTAAACAGAGTATATTTTCAAAAAGAATTAAGAAGAATAATTTACATTTTTAATTTGATCTATATATAATTCTATTTTATAAAATTAAAATACAAATACAACATCTCCTAACAATTTAAGACTAATATTTGCATCTTATCTAATTAATTCAGCCAAATACTGATGGGATTCTAGCTATATGATTGCTTCTGGTAGGTTCCATTGAATATCTTTTAACCACAAATATACTACAAAACATTTTAAAAAGGTACTCGTAAAACATTTCGCAATTAACAAAATATAAGATAACGTTTCAGGCTATAAGTGGTAAAGATATCGACGGCTCTTAATTGAGATGAGGCGTTAAGATATCATAGACTCGTCGTCTTGACACCCACTTTGGAATTTACGCCTAGAATGTTAGTGAATACATGATCACTGATTGAAATAAAGAGAGCCATTACATTTGAGCCGACTTGTAAAGTCACTTAAAATCATACTGACCTTTTTTTACTTAAAAAATAAGGCTCGGAGATAAATCTCCCCTCAAATATAAAAAATATAAATATGCATCATATAAAATTAAGTAATAGTAAAATTAATTTCTAAGTTATTTCTTATTGAACTTAAATACGTGGGTAGTAAAATATTACATGACGGACCTCCTTACTTAAGTGTTTGTGATACTTTTGAGATGATTAAAATTTTCAAGAATAATTTCAGTAATCTGCTATAAATTATCCATTTTCGTTGAGTAATAGGAAATAAATAAATATTTAGACATTGGTTCGAGGTAATTGTGTCTCATGTCAAGAACTCTAATTGCTTTATGGGTAATAATTAAATGCAATAGACTAACTCTTCTAAAAATGCTAGACTTGCTTAGTACAATGCAAATGCTTGAAAATGCAAACAATTTCGAGTGTTCACTTTCTAGAACAATTTTGGCTATTTTAGAGCAAGATTTAATTCAACGATTTTTAAAGTTGTGCAGCACGCTAAGGTGTGTTAAAGGATATGCCACAAAATCGATGCTCATTTAAGCCAATACGGTGCACTGAAAGCGCGGATCTTATCTAGACAGTAAGGATGATGGAATATGGCGTATTTTTGAAGAATGACTTTGGGATTTTTTCTTTAAAGAATTGTTGGCATTTTGCCAAAATGAACAAATATCCCCAAGTTATAAATACAAAGAGGGACAAAGTATTCCTCCAGTTTGAAAAAATTATTATGACACTGAAATAAATTTCATCGATTTTTCGAATATTTGAAGAAAATTAGCCAAATATTTTACTTGGAAACTCATTGACTTTACTAGAAATATAACGGATCTTTGCATATCAAAATGAGTTAAGGGATTAGCACATATGTTTGGCCAAATTTAACTGGTCAAAAATGAATTGGCTGAGAATTTTGTACAGGAGAAATTGAAATATTTTAAATTGCAGATGATTAGTTTTTTTTAAAAGAATTCTTGTACTGCATCTTTTTGTTTTCGTGATACATAATGCAATAATTTTAATTTTAGATTAATTAACAACCAAATGATTGAATTATGAAGGAATGATCAGGAATAATTTCAACCTTGAAATTCAGAAACAGAAAAAGAAGACGGAATGTTTAGGGTCAAAATGACGAAAAGTCAGTTGTATTTTTTCTGTTTAGTGGTAATTATAAAATTGTTAGCAAATTGTTAGAGGCAACCAAGCATTTAAAAGTTAATATAAAATTACAGTAATTTGTATAAAATGCAACAATTTAGGTTGACTATAGTTTTAACAGTTCGATAATAAACAGGTGTAATTACTTATGAAAACTATATGAATAGAAATTTTTTTGTCAATAAAATATTTTTACAAATATCATTTCAAAATATTACGTACTTTCTTTTACCGACCTCCCCAATAATTGCAATGCAATGCCCAACTTCCAGAGGGGATGGAAATTGAAATTTAATTCCCATTTTTGTGATATTTAATGGAAAAACATATGACACCTGCCTTGAGAAACTTCAACCACAATGAGTCATGGATTCAAAATCCTCCAGACCCACTGATTGCTCCCAAAATGAATGAATCACAAAGCGAATGCAGCGTGTTATCATAATCATAGTTACTATATCAAGTGAAGCTGTGTACGAAGAGAGCCAATCAGAACCTGAGATTCTTTCAACCAATCACTTCCATGAAAAATGCGAACTTAGGTGCAAGAATATGGCAAGAAATGTGATTGAAGCCAAATAACTTTATCGTTTTCACACAAAAAGGCCTACCTGACTTTCCATTAAAGACCTGCTAAACGAATATGAGTGCAAATCTAATTAGAATGATGCAATTAAAGCCAGTGATCACGTCTCGGGGTTCATAAGTGTGAGGAGTACCCTATTTTAGTTTTGGATTATTCTGTCATTTGCAGCTCCAAGGCGAGTGGAAAAAACCAGTCAATAACTACAACATGATACCTTTGTTAGTCTATTTTATTTACTTGTGGCCGTAAGAAGATACAGATTAATTAAAGTCTAATTAAAGCGACCAAGAAATCACCCCGCAAACTCAAGATTAATTACTCACATTTGTAACTTAAAAAACTTCGACATTTTAAAGTGAAATATGAAAGTGAGTAACTCAATTCCTCCAGAAAGTAAAGTAGCCAAGACTATTTATACTCTAGCTTAGTTGCATACTTCTTTTGGACTTCCCTTTTACTTACTGATCTATTTTGCTTATTTAAGTGATCAGATATTTGCAAAGATTTTGCATTGACGTGGTGGTGCAATGTAGGATAGGCTAATAACTTGACTGCAGGTGACTCAGTGGCAGCAAGATTAAGTGGATGGGAAAAGTTCTATTAAACAAAGACAATGTATTTGGCGTAAAAATAGAATTCCGTGCATAAATGGATGTAAGCTTGGATGATCGGCTGTGACAAAGACCAATAATCAATAATCCATGTCTACACGTTCTATTCAGATACACAGACGAAATAGATATTTAACCAATACTCAGGCAAAATGTATGCTTGATGACTAAGCATAATTATCGTAATAGTAATTATACTAAGAATCAGTAATACATACATGTCTTTTTGACTACTAAGTAGCCGAAGATATACGGAGTTAGAGTGATACAAATATCAACACACATTTGCATAGCATTTTACTAAGCAACAGATTTGTCATATATATTGGCAAACAGTAGCCACATTGGATTTAATGAGGCGGATTCAGATATTTTCGATGCTTTGCGAAGAGTTAACAAAATTTCGCGAACGCAATTCGTACGTACTGAATTACTGTTCCCCTATAATACCAACTGAAAAATGAATTCACTCATGGTTCTTTTATTGACTAAGCCAGAAGCCATATCTCTAATGTCAATGCTGATATTTAAATAACCTATGCTAGGTTGTGTATTTTCACCCTTCTTCCTCCGTGTTTGAAAGATGGTAAATAGGATGTAAAATCAGACGGGTTAGATTTAACTCACCGTGAAACAACACAGCAACATTAAGACCGATTCTTTACGGGTCCCTTTATAATTCCTCAATTACCTACCATTAACGATGCAATTGCTTAGACTCAGATAAAATGTTGACTTATGGCTCAAACAGCCGTTGTTCATAAACAGGATAACTTAACTTCTACAGGGTGAGAATGCGTAGTTAATAATTGGTTGGCTAATTAGCCAATGATTGCAATAGTGTCATCTTCACAGTTGGCCTTACAATTAGAGGTGCGAGCATGGAACTCCACCGATTGATAATCTAGTAAATGAGTGATGAGGATTGTGAAGTTCTCCCTAGTACAACAAAAATATTCGATTAGGCATCCCAACACCTCGGCGTTAGCCAAGCCTTCGACGTACTACGCCTCTCAGCTTTCAAACATGATCGGGTTCAAACTTAACGACGCATCATGGTGCAAAGGATATCGACTTCATTTATCGGAGATAAAATATGGCATGTGAAATACAACTAATACTCGATTAAAACAGCCTGCCTGTTTTAAACTTCGGGTTAGCCTATACGTTAATACTAACTTGGACAGCTTATTTGACCCTAATCAGTCCTCCTTTTGGACTGAGATTTACTATCCTAACATTAAGACAACATGGTACAGGGCACCGCTACCGCCATAAAACTTGTCCCAATAAAGGTATTTCCACCCGAATTGCCTTAATCAGTCTGATTACTTTAAAGCCTGCTTATTTTTACAACGTCCTTTAGTAAGAAAGAATATTTACAACCACTCTAATCCCAGTGAAGGTTAAACCCCCCCCCCCTAATCCAAAGCCGCTAATTTAGCAGTAATTGTTCCAGCAATTAGAAGTTGGAGGAGAGATTGAACACAGTTATTTATTTTTTATAAAAAAAGATGCGCGACTCCAAAATGCATGTAAAAATAGAAGTGGGTTTCAAGAATATATTCTGTCCCAAGTAGAAGATTGACAATTTGCTGTAAGTACCAATGAGTGACACTTCAAATTCTGATAGCATTCTATCTACGAATGCATCAACCCAATTAATGAATTCTAGATAAAGTTAACTTAGATCCCATAACCAAACAATAATATCTTCAAGAAAAACTGAAGCCAAGCGAAATAAAAGAATATACCGTACCAAGTTTGGATTTTTAGAAATCACACATAACTCATGATTTCGTAAGTATAGTAGCGAGTAAAGGAAAGGGGACTAATGAGAAATGGGTGATTATATACAGAGTTGTGAGATGTGACAAAATCGACTGAATACTTAGGCTTGGAAAAATGCAGGATAGTGCGAAGACACACAGGAGTCAAGTGTATCACGTAGAGTGCATGCGGCTTCGCGGAAGGTCGAAGATACCGATGGAACCTGAAAAAATAGGGAAATCAGTTTATTTGAACTTAATTCGGTCCTTTTAATTATTCTGAATAGTTAATATTTAGGAAGCGGGGTTGATATTTTCTGAATACTGTATTTGTTAAATTGGAAATAAGATTCTAATTATTGATATGCAATAAGCATCAGTGGGGCAGCGTTCTGCGTCCTCGTCTAAAAATGAGAGGTCAAGACACAAATCTTATCCTCTGCCCACTCAATGAGTCGAAAGGCAAGTCGCCCCCCGTTATTTCCGGTTCATGAAGGTGACAGAATTCAAGTTTTTCATGAAGGAGGCTCCAAAATAATACTCCTTTACCTAGAGGGACTTGTAGTTAGACAATTGTCAATCTTAGCACACTGGATTCAAAACCTGTCACAATATAACAACTTGTCATAGCCTACGTAATTAAGCTAAGTTTACTTAACACGGAGTTGGTGTTTTGAAACCTTAAGCGGTATTTACATAATAACACCAGATGCCATCGAAATCCCAACACAACCTCGACAAAGAAGCATGTTGATTTATCTTCGAATTATGATTTATTAAGTCGACTTGTTACAAAACTTGCTTCAAAAAAGACAAAACAATGAAAAGAAACGTCCGTCTCATCTAATTTTGTATAGATTTTTGGTTAGTTTCAAAACTCTCAGTGTTAAAGGTGCGCCAAAATGTGGAGTTCAGTTCAGTACCTACGATTTACCTTAATTAACATTGAGAATCGATTGCTAGACATGATGTTCACCTTAACCAGACCTCTGAAATTTGACCAAATAGGGATCTCGCGTCATAAAATTCGAACTGGACATTCCGTTAATGCAAATCACAGCGTATTTGACTAGAACAAGATGCAGAATTTACCTACTTTGTTCTGAACAAGTGTATACTAAAAATAGCCTATTCCCATCTGTCACAATCAGATTGCACAAATTTCCTAAAGTCTAAACCATATTTAAGCGAACACAAACCCGGACTGGAATCAAGGAGAAGTGACCAAAACAAAAGAATGTTCTAAATACGGATAAGAAGGATAAATGGTGTAAATTGTAATAATATAGGAATTTGTGTATACTTTTTAGGAGACTATCTAGAGCTAGAGCTTGAAACCCCAATAAAATAAAGTTCATTAGTCTAAATCAGAATATATCGAGTTTACTCTCTTTAAACAACGCAGGGCTAAAATTTAAGTTTTGAACACAATCATAGTTTAACTTACCCCGAAATCGTCAGATTTGGCACAAGTGTCAACAGTAAAGGCATCGATATCACGGATCCACTGTTCAATAGATCGTCCACCGTTGGTTTCCGAGACTTCCAGACAGCGGCGCAGTCGACTGAGACCATGGAAAACATCACAGAGATCTTGTAGGGAACCTTCAGCGTCGGTACTGCCTTCAGATGTGGAGAGATCATAAGAGCAGATGGGGCAGGAATTGGAAGAAGTAAAACACTTTGCCTCAGGGAGACACAGTAGATTCAGCAAAATTCGACATCCGGACTAAAAGCCGAAGGAAGAGATCTTTAATGTGGAACACTATAGCTGACAAACATTTGTGTAAATTCTGTACTAGCTCATACTATAAAAAAACATGCATTATCTACTATTTTTAGTCGTCCTATATCATCTGTACGAAAATTGAATAGTGGATTCTCACAAAAAGTTAAGCTTTTTTTCATTTTGATATTTTCATGGCTTCCCTCCTGCGAGAATCCAATATGTGGAATTTCTTGACGTTTAAGAATCTGCTAGTATTTTTACTTTCATTATTACCCTAAATAAAATTAAAGTAGGCAACACTAAGGGGAACATGTATGCAGCAGATCTCTCCAAATTGCAGACATCTTTGTTCTGCAATGCATGACAAGTGGAAAAAAATAAGATTACTTGAAAAACGTACTAGATTCAGTGCCAAATATGACTAAAACCTCTTGAAAAACATGCATAAAGCAAATTAAAACGAAAATTAAACTCTCGCAGTAATGCGGCTGTAAATCTCTTAAGACAAATTAGAAGCACTTAAGAGAGAAGTGGCAAAAAAGCGAACCTATAAGAATGGCTCCAGACCGCCTTCCCACTTCCCAAACCATCTACTCATAACATACCTTCTCCAGTAGGGCATGACAAAATTTTTAAACTCCCCTCATTCAGAGGTTTGACATTATATAGGAAAAATAAATACTAAAAATAAATATATAATCAATGCAAATTTTAAATTATCTAGTTTTTCGTAATGGAAACCGACGAATAGTCGTACTAGGGCGACTAGAACAAATGACATTCCGGGAATAGCATCCGGATAATTTTGTACATTTCTCCCGCCCATAAAAAAACAAGAGTAAATCAGCAGTGATGGAAGCAGGTTGCCTTCTAATTCCAAATTGAAACCGAATCAAGGGAAACAAAGATAGGCAAAAAGTCAATTTCCTCCGACCATGCGTGATATTTGTGATCTCATGACTGTGTGGACCGTCACACGCGAATGCACTCTCCCACATGTGTATAAGAGAAAAACCTGGTGCTGATTAAAAGGAAAATGCCATTAGGCGGCGAGATAAGCACTAACTGAAAGTTGATCCTGACTTTGATGGGTCTACAGTCTCACGATTCAAGCAAGAGAGTAAGATGCAATTTTAATATCTATTTGAGGTATCACAATGCAAAAATATCTGAAGCAGAATACAAGACCTACAGTCGATGTGATCGAGAAAATAGACCCGTGGAATGGACGACAAGAAGCAAGTGAATGGAAAACTGATATCCTCACCGGAAGCCTTAAGTTGACATCATGCTGACCGATTTAGACTAAACCGTTAAAATTAACTCGTGGCAATTAAAGCTCCCAGATCAAACAAACACGAAACTTGTTTTAATCGTGCAAATGAATAGGACCAGATAACCGACTCCTATTTGTAAACCAAGCTTATCGTATTGAAATTATATAGCACAAATCGCTCTTCTCGTCTGTCTATCTGAAAAGCTGTGATTGTCACGATACATAAATATTTTGTCAAAGAGTATTTTCGTCATATTATGCAACAAATGGTCATTTCAAATCTCAAAAAAAGTCGATTCGATGACCATATATGACGTGTTCCAATATTAGTGCTAATAAACCTGCCCACCACCGCAACGCTATTTAGGAGAAGACTGCAAGAGTGAACTGCCTCATTAACATACTTCAAATTGTTCACGAGTCCACGTTATTTCCTTCGGTGAGCCTTCATCCGGTGATGCGACACCATTTTGCATTTCTCGAATACGACGCACGATTACAGGTGATGACGAGGATGAACTCTTAGAAACAGAAGAACAGAGAGAGCAAGTCCACCGTTGGCCACTTAGAACATCCGATTTTTCCAAACGTGGAAGATGACACTGTGGATGGAATGTGCGAGAACAGGCTGAACACACTAGGAGCAATCCTGAAGAGTGGCAGACTGCACAACCACCGTGCAATAAACTTGAATTGTCCATCACTTCTGAGGTACCTAATTCCACTCCTTCGACATTATTAATTTGGGGAGGAGTGGCATCTTCCTCGTTAGAGGAATTGTGAGCTAAAGAGACCTGAACAAATAAACAAACGGTAGAGACCAGTTAATACAAAAATAAATTATATCTACTGAAACGAATAAAGTAGAGAACTCACATCACCGTTCATTTCGTTGGAAGTCCAAAAGACGGTAGAGAGCGAATTTACCACTTCTTCAGGTGACCGAGAAGGTAGATAGTGGACACGAGAGGTGGAAGCCTTCTGCCAACCAATAGCGTCTTTTAGATTACTCTGATTCTCGTCTACTGGCACGTTTAACGTGGTCAATTCATCCACACGTTTAGCTAGATCACTCAGTTGATCTTCAATATGACCAGCAAGTTGAACCAAACTTGCAGGATCCTTGCTTTCATTATCGACCAAGAAGCGTGCCAGTCGGAGGGTATAATCAATTCGGTTCTACAAGGAGAATAATTGGATTCGGTAAATGTGCATACACATCCGGAAGCAAAGAGGATTTAATAATTCTTTTGATACTTCGCAAAACAATAACCATTTAAGATACAACTCTAAAAATATTGGTATTAGCTAAAAAAGTTTAATCAAAAGCCCAAAAAGTCTGATAATTTCAGAGATATGAGCATAAGTATAAAGATTAGCTATCTCTGAGAAAAATGTATAAAAAGAGTTAGGCGAATAATTGAAAGAATCGCAATAAAAATAAACGGCATTTTAGTCAAATAGTGCATAGACATTAAATGTATCAATTCTTTCCCAACTGTAAAACTACTTAATTTCAAAAACAGAGACACCCGATTGGAAAACGAGACTTTCGAGCCATACATGGTGAAGAAACATAAAAAGCTGCTTAGCATTTTCCTCTGTTGTCAATTTATAGAAATCAAGTTAAAATGGGTTTAATAAAGGAGCATTTAGTTATTAGAAGAGAAATCCGAGTTTCTATTCAATTGGGCTATCTAGAAATGGAAAGCAGTCATGCGTGCTACAGAAGTAAGATTTAAATATTATACATCCCACAATGGGCATCAAATCTTTTAAGTGAATTTAAAATGAACTCAATACACTAAATGGACTAGTTGAAAATTGAAATCCAATAAACACACATTCAGGGAAATTAAATTCCATCATTTCAATTAATGCGAAAAAAGGTATGCACATATATCTTACTTAGATTCTGTGGGAAATCCCAAAGGCTCAATTAATACAAAAAATAACGATCAAAGTAATAATAAAAATTCCAATACCGCAAGATTTTGCATGATTGCATTGGCCGCGTAAAGTTTATCAACATGTGCTCGACCCGTCTCATCCAACTCAATCTCAAAATCCACCTTTTTGACCTTAGCGATTCGCATCAGATCATCAATCGCTCGCTGATGAGAAGCTTTCGCAGCCTCGACACTAGCAAGAATATCAGCAGGCGAATTTTTAGTCGACTCAACGCAATTCCTCAATTTTTCGGCCTCGGTTTCCATGGATTTGATTGATGAGACAAGACCAGGGCGAATGAGTTCCGCTTTTTCTTTGACCCAACGATGCCCACCATGATCACGATGCAAGGAGAGCTGACAATCACGACAAGTTAGTACACCACAGGTTTCACAGTAAAGTTCAAGAGCTTCCTGGGGATGGATTTCACACATTAAACCCTTTTCCCCACAATCCCCAACAATATCTATTGTATGAGATCTAAAAGTTGGCATTCGATTGTGGCCCTTGATGCATTCAGAGCAGAGCCACAAGTCGCATTCTTTGCAATGGCCCTGGGAAATATTTGTTTCATCACCCTCAGCGCACCAAACACAATTTGGAGCACTATTCTGGCATGTAAGTTTACATAGGGCACCGTTTGTGATAAGCTAAATGGCTATGACAAGTAATTACCGATTTACCTTATCACTGATTTTATGGCATTTGGCGCAACGGTACCCGTTTGCACATTTAACTCTTTCTACACACTCTTCACAAATAGTATGAAGACAGAGAGGAAAAAGTCTTGTTGTTTCATGTGAGTCACAGATGCAGCACTCGAAAAGCTTTCGAAACTGTTCAGACTCTTTAGTCATACCTACGCAAATAACCAAAAGAGAGGATTCGCCAAGGTTAGATTTTGCGGAAAAACGCGGCTGAATATAAACTGTTAAAACAGGATAAAAAGCACACGGCAAAATGAGATGTCTTTAAATTCTTAAAAAATATTCATATTGATTATTTAAACTTGTTCAAACAAAAGTTAAACTTACCTATTAACACTTTAATTTCTCGAGTTTGTAGTATTGTTAACATACTTTCTACAAAAAATAGCATAATTTTAATTTTTTATAAATGAACATGAACTACTAAAATTTTTCAATTAAGCTTGACATTTTCCACGGTTTAGCCAGGTATTTAGCTCATCTTACTAAGTCACAAATTTCCTGATTTTCAGAAAGTTATATGATTTTTAAATTTATGAATGGGATAATACATTTTTATTTGATAGAGAAAAATTACATTATAAAGTACTAAAACTCATTCCTTTTTAACGATTATATATGTAAACAACTTTAACCAATGAGTAGGCACGGTCCTATATGACCGGTTTTTCAATTAAAGGAATTGACACCGTAAAATGAATCTTGAGAATCGGCCTATAATATATTGTGAGCATAAATATTGTTCCGCTTTACAAAACTTTATATGTTTTACATCATAAATTCTTAATGATAAGGGATTACTTATTTTCGAATTTGGGGTCCTGTCATTGATATTACAGAATTGTATTTATCATCTTGCAACGGCTATTCGTATATACAAACGCTTTTTAAGACTAGGATTTGATTATATTAATGCTTTAAGTATATAATTATTTTCTATTATTGTTAGAGTTTTAAATTTCTACTTCGTCTTTAATTTAACACTTATTTCGATTCTCAAAACTTTCCGTTATGCAGATTATGGAGAGGACTCTGCTACTGAACACGTTAAAGAATTTCAGTCATCTGTTTTTTCTGCAGAACCGGTTCAATGGAGTCGGTTGTCTCGTGACCCACCACAAACTGTCCATGTTGATCCAAATTTTCTGCCACTTAACATTTCTTCAAGTAAATCAAATGGCATGACCGTCCCTTCTTCCTATCCGGCTGTATATATATTCCTTTGTCCAAATGCAAGTTCTCTTAGCTAATGCATGTCGTTTAAACTCTTTTCACAATCGATTATAATTATTCATTTTCTTTCCATTAGGATCCCGATTATTATTCTAACAAGGGCAAACAAGCATTTGGACACTGGATCAGTTTTATCACTAAACATTACATAAAAGAGTGGCTTGTAATTATAATTACTGATAAGTCTAAAAAGATCGCTTTCAAAAACTCAATTATGACAAAGCTCAAACATGACTTTTCCATCAATTTCACTGACCGGTAAGATTGAACCTTAGTGTGTTATACTTATTCGATAGCATTCATGCTCAAAGCTTTTTGCACACCACTTTTATTTAATAATTCACATCTCTAGCCTGTATGATCTTCCGAGTGATTATGAAAACCTTCCAGGAACCATTCAAAATCTCTACGCACGGCTTCGAAGTGCGGTCATTCGTGAGTTCAATAATACTCTGGATGAAATGGACCAGAAATCCGCTAGTCTGCTTCAAAGTTGTCACGAAAAGGACTGGGATTTCATGGAATATTATCTTTGTTTGGTGTGTATAACTGTTTAAATTGATTATCTGTGTTGCCAAATTTAATGGAATTTTTGTGCTTCTAGTACTGCGTAGACTCAAATTTACCTTAGATATATGTGGAATTTTAGCATATTTATGTGAAAACTTGCCTTACCTTTGCTAGAGTTCATAATATTTTTTAAAATAATTTTTGATAGTTTTAGAGTATTACGTTTTATGTTGTTTCATGCTCCTAGTTAGACAAGGTTACTGATTTTTGGGCTATTGATCACGTGGTAGTCCTAAAACTTCTCTGATCTCACTAATAAGTAGGGTTTATATATTTGACGAGTTTAAGATTTAATGTTTTGGCATGCAAGAATTTCTTTTCGAATCTTTTTGATTTACGAGATTTTGCAATTTTGAAAGCTTTTCAACTATCAAATAAAAAGGGTTCTGTGGGGCTAAACGTTTTGAAGTGTTTTGACAATTTCATAGGTGGTCATGGTTCTGGCATTAAGCCCATTAAATGTGCTATTTTTCCTAATTAAACTGATTCTTCTCTTTATTTCAATTAGCTCTCCTACAGACTCATTTTCAAGATATTAAATGCAAAGACTAAAGAGAATCTTACTTTTGTATCACGTTTCTCAATTTCAAGGTGCGAAAATTCTGCATCTTCATGAATTTTCAGACAGCATCAACATGTTTAAATTTTGCTTTGCCACAGATTAATATATGGTGCTGTAGTGGGTCCATTCTCTAGTTCAGTTTATCAACATTGAGAACTACGTGGTTCTCTAAGTAGCCACGACTACATTTTATAATCCACAATAATAGCGCCAAAGCATAATGGGTTTTGAAGGCTTCTAATAAGTTTTCCTTTATTTTACATTAGAGAAAAAGAAGATAAAGTGTTCAAAATAGGCACCGTTTATGAGTATTAAGGCAATGAAGGGTAATATATTACTCTATTTTGCAGAATTCCGCTAAACTCGCACATTCTCTTTTGTACACGTTACATATTATTTATTTAAATGATTATTATTATTCCCTGTGAAGTTAAAATATATGTATAATGTGGAACAAAATTCGCTCCTCCTAGTATCAACAAGCAACTAATTGCGTAAATTGTCCAGTTTACGTGAGTATTGAGAGCATAAACCTACTCATGCATCTAGGAATTTAATTTTGAAATTTAGAACGCTTGTAAATAAAGCACTGAAAAATACCAGAAGAGCATGTCTTAGGAGATCCAGACTTCATTCTCCCCTTCTCTAAGACCTCTCATCTCATTATCTCCGAGTCATTAAAAGATTATGAAAATGTGCTTTGCTAAAGGTAATAATTAATTATTTCCAAAAATAAAATATTATGATGATAGTAGATTGGTTTGTGGTTTGTTGGGATGCTGCTTTAGTGTGCAAAGTTTCTAGTATTTAAAATTTCTGTAGTTGAAAAGCATGGGAAATTAATGTGCGCCTCTAATATTAAGGAGTGAAATTCAAAAACTGTTAATTACGCTTTACTGGTGAATTCAGAGGCGTTGCATTATCCAAAGAGCTCTGTATTTCAAGAAGCATTTTTTCTTTGTTAATAGGCGCGTATTTACTTACCTTTCTATCATTTTAACCAGGATGTCAATTGGATAATTGATAAAACTTTTAGGTAAATTACTGAGAATTGTAGATCGTTATATTTGAAGGGCAGGAAGTAATTTTGAGGTTCATTTAAAGCAGCCCTAAGGCTAGAGATATCCACTTGTTAAATGACAGCTCTGTCTAAGGTCTACTTCTTTGTCGCATTTCTGTGAAATTGAACGTTGGGGTTCAAATTATTCTGAGTTAATGTCACGTCATTTTAATAGGATCATTTTGCTATTATCGTGGATGAGTTTACTTTCTATCTGTGCTTAATTTAATAGCGAAAACTCGAGACCAATTCCTTTCTTGCGTTCTTATATTATCATTCTTATCAAAAAATCCAAAGTTTTAATTCCTCGTTACTGAAAGCTCTTAAATTATGAGAACCACTAATGAACGAAAGTTGACTAGCGTTTCATGCTTGGAGAAGAACATGTTTGAAGATTATTAGTAAGGAAGTAAATTTCCGTTTTACAAATTAGATAACCGAATAAGGCAATAAAGCGAGCAGGAATGATGAGAGTATAATGTTCTCTTTGCGGGTGGAGGGCGTTAGGGGTGGGGGTGGGGTGGGGGTTAAATAATATTTCCGCTTAGGCAAAAGCAAAAATAGAATGCGAAATTTAGTGATATTGAAGCCTGCTACCTCAACTACCAATTGGCATCGCTTTACCCATCGGGGAATCAGGACTTGCGAGGTTGAGAGTATTCCGTGTGGCTAATACTCACCTATAAAGGCGAAGGTACTGATTTCCAATAGCCAAGATTTGTAACTGCTAATATTTTCGTTATTCAAGTTTGCATTCTTCTCAAGATTACGTTTCATTTTTTTTCTCAGAATAGCATCCAATGAAATTTTTACCAAAAAATTAAGATCTAAATCCATTATTCGTTCAAGAAGTTAATTATGGAAGTTAATTTTTCGAATGTACATGAACGCTTTTTGCTCACTTAAAGTTACAATTTTACCATTTTTCTATTCCTAAGGAAAACACGAGGATCCAGCTCTGTATGCCACTTTACCGTTCTCATTTTCAGGATATAACAGGATCGGCTCAATCATAAGGAATCTAAATGTGGCTCAAACATGAATTATTTGGCTATTCCTGGAAAAAATATTGATTTAATTTAGAAGCTGACGATAAATATTCATTTTTGTGAATATTTCGTTCATTGAATTGCAATTCTTTTCATCCTAGATCATGGACTTTTGGTCGTTATTTCTGCAACATACGAATAATCATGTTGAATTTTATTAATAATGGCAATAGAAATAAATAAAATAGGCTCATGTGTCCAAGGAATTTATAAAGTCACCTCTATATTGTGATAGAAAGCAACAGTTACATTTATTAATTCACTGATGGATGCTTTGGCACTGCCGTCATATGTAATTTTTTTTAAAATCAGTAATATAATAGCATCTGATTGGATTAAGAAAATGCGTGTTCCTAAAGTATAAGCACTCTGATGGAAGCCTAGACTTCTTAATGCGTTGCTTGTCTAGCGATGTACATTTCGAGATTTCATTTGGTTATCTGCCCGCTGTATACTTTATTTCATTACGAGAGAGTGTTCGTGACTTTTTATTTGCAATCTCTCCTCTTTCTTGCGTTGACCTTTTATGGAATGTATGCAAAAACAGCTAACTAGGATGATTAATCTGTTATTTGGTCTTTCAAAAAGTAGAGAATAGGTTAAGCATGAAACAATCAACCCATATGATAAAACCATGGTATTAGAATTTAGCCGCGGTTGCTTACTGATTTAACTAAAGTTTCTGTCTTTCCCCCTCAATTCCGCATGTTAATCATGTCTCGGTCTTTGAGACTTCTATTAATGCTACTTATTTAATTTCTATTCCTTAACCCTGTAGCGCCCCAATTTTATTTTGAAAAATGCACCCAACCGCACTCACTACCGACTGATGTCACCGGCGTGATGAGTTTCGGTGATATCAAGCGAAGACTATAGACACGTATTGAACATGTTTCAAAGGGTAAAAGCGCATTCTGTAACGAGTCTAGTACCAATGGAGCTTATTTTGAAAGAGCACCGTACGGTCCTGCAGGGCGTTAAAGGATTAAACTATGCCCGGCTAAATTGGATAGTATTTTTTTACGGACTTACCTTCTAACAATATTATCTCACTGCCCCTACTCTTTTTTGACATCGGATGGTGCCAGCTAAGAATTGCAGAGAATGGAAGGTTTTATTGATTATAGAGGGAGAGCTGACGGGGAATACAAAGCTTAAGTGTATAACCACTTTGTTCGAGTCGTAAATGATGTAATTTTATTATTTCAAAAATAAGCATTTATTTGCCTTTTTTTCTCTTTAGGAAGAAATTGCGTCCCTCCATAGTTGCATGAGTCTCTACGATGAAGCTTTAGAATGCATGGAGAAGGCTGACAATTTTCTAACCGATGAGCTCACAAGAGCAGCTGAAAAAGGTTTGTTGGTTGGTTGACTAAAATGAGTGTTTGCCAGAAACTATACTTCAACTTTCAATCTTGTTCATTCATTGAAATCAAATTCGCAAGGACTTAGCATTCGCATAAAAAAGTCGATGGTGCTGACTGCAGGTGCTTCTATGACTTTGCGATGAACATCCAAATTTGTCAAGTTCAAGGGCATGTGTTCGTTACTCAACGAAGGGCATTCATATCCAAATAGCAAACGAATCTTTCTACTTTTCTTATAGCTTTTGAAATTATTTGATAAATATATATAAGTGTGTGCGTGTGAGTACATTTATTTATTGCGACTTGCGGTTACAATCAATTAAAGTGGGGTCAGGTATTCCAAGGTGATAACAGGTGACATGTTTAAGATAACATAGTAGTGTTTAAATCTCAAACATTGTCTTGCTCTCGAAAATTACATTCTCAAAATGTCTAATTTCTTGGGAAATTACTGAGCTAAAATATTCTATAATTCTAGTGAAAATGAATCGTTCCACTAGATCAGTCTTGCGTTTTCATGCCTTTGTGTGATAATAATTATGCATTCTAAAGAACTAAATACCAACGTTTTTTTCTAAGCTGAAGAGAGTAAGTGGCATGAAGTTTGTTCTTCTGGGTTAAAGGGACTCTGAGTGAATTTAATCTAATTATAATGTTACTATACATTTTTCTAATAGTTCTAAACAGTGTCGATTTCTTCTCACCCTGTGTTCTTACAACAGCATTCAATGCGAAGAATGATTCCATAAACGTGAATGAAATTGCTAAGAATTGTTGGCAAAGATTTTCGAACATTTGAGCCTCCAGTAATATTCTTATCCATTGAAAAGAGAAAAGGTAAACTTTCATCGTGACGAAAACATGTTTACATAACGGGAAGGAGCGGTAGTTCGATGCGAACAAGTAAAATTCAGAACCTAGTAAAGGCATCGCTCAATTTGGTCTATGAGTTCTGATTATATGATTTTGACTTCTTAAGTATAGCTTGGAGCTACGGGCTTCCATATTTCAATGTTTAAAGCTTAGTATTTGTTTATACTCCTCGGAGTGAATTTGTCGCGTCTAAAGTCTATTTGTAATTTAATTAATATGGATCAAGATACAAGCAAGGTAGTAAGAGCTAACTTGTTTTCCACATGGAAGAATTCGCGGAAGATTTTCTTAAGAGTACTGCTAATATTATCATTATTATTGATATGACATAGTCATGCCCTCTCACTCCTTACCTCCCCGCTCCCCCACCCCACCCCACTCCTCCCCCCTTCCCTCCCACACTAGACCGAAAATTACCCGTTTTTGCAAGAACTTCAGTGATAGGTACACTATCATACTTATCATATCATCATATCATATTATCATACTTAATTCTCGATACTATGGGTAAATTAAATATTCGTTGTTCATCGAAAGTCAGTAGGTAAATACTAGCACTAAA
Organism: Hymenolepis microstoma; assembly: GCA_000469805.3. Classification (NCBI taxonomy): domain Eukaryota; kingdom Metazoa; phylum Platyhelminthes; class Cestoda; order Cyclophyllidea; family Hymenolepididae; genus Hymenolepis; species Hymenolepis microstoma. The sequence continues at coordinate 31,191,327 of LR215989.1, forward strand.
TACAGTGCTTTAATAAACCAAGCAAATCACACAATTCTCAGTGGCCTAAAAAAATTTCTCAATGAAATTTAACTTAATCCCACTTCTTTTTACCCCTGCCACAGGAATCACAAAGTGGGTCAAAAACCTACTATCAAACAGTTGTGATCGACTCGTAAATGACCCAACCATAATCTCAACCTACGCGAATCCAGAACGAGTAGAGGCAGTACGCCAGAAGAAAGCGAATCTCTTCGAACTGCGATCCCACATTCTCACAAGAGAATGCGCGCTTCTTCAGGCACTTGATCGTATCTCTGAGCTGCCTCATCGCGCCGTGAGAATGATCCGCCTTTGTACCAAGGAGGCTAGAGACTTGAGAGTATGTTAAAATTATTAAAACTTATCATTTCCATACATATCTATGTAATTAAGGTTTTATCTGTATTAGATTCCTATTCCAGAATTCCAGTTGCACTTCTGGATCTTCTTGACCTCCCTTCAAACTCTGGATATGTTCCGACGGGGAACACATTGTGCACCAAAAACGGAAGATTTTATTAACCTTCGACGCAAATTTTTACTAGCCAGCAATCTATTGCAACAATCAGACGAAGTACTCAATGAAACTTTCTTGGTTACTGGGTATAATTCCGGCCATATGAATACGGAAGAGGATTCAAACTTTCCTTCCAATAGCAGTGAGTCGAATGTTTCGACTCTACTATCGGCAAGATTTAAGGCTTTAGAATCCTTGGATTTACTGGAGGATATTTCTCTGCAGACAGAAGGAACTTTTAACATTCTTGCCCGAGCAGTTCTTGCTTCTGTTGTAGCTGATGATCAGGTGAAATGTGGCCGTGGGGCAGCTCAAAATCAGGATCTCGTAGGGACGAGTAAATGGACGGTGGATCTCTGGCGAAGGGCGTGTATCGCACTTTCACATCTCGGTCGGCTCGCTGATCTCTGGCCTGATCCTGGACGTAGAATGACCAGGGGAATTCGTCCAGATACTTACAATGGAGCTATGCTCATTTCCATCATGAATATGTTTAATAACTCCGCCAGTCGCAATGCTGACACTCAATTGAGTGGTCGAATTAGTTTTGGGGGGTCTTTTGGAGCTCAAATCTCTATTGCATTTGTGTCTTCCTCAGCTTTTGAAGAGTCCTATCGCAAATTTGCTGGAGCCTGTATATTCTTTCTAAGTTGTTCAGGTGCTAAACGAGGCGCTATATCCACGTCGTTGGAATTGGCGGACTTTTTCCGGTTAGTTAAATTCCACTTGTCAATTAATTGACTCAAGCACTTAGTGAAAATTTGATGAGGCATGTTAAAATGTGCAATTATATGCGAGTGAGACGAAAGAATAATGCTAGTATGTGCTAATCATCATAACCAAGGCAACCGTAGGTGAACATGTGCTATTGGCTAGCCTTATTTTCATAAATAAAGCCTTCTGCACTTAGTCTTGCACTCATTGGAAATATTATCTAAAGGTAAATTTACAAGGGATGGAGGTTTTTCAACGATTTTTTTTTAAATTTGACATTTTAGACCATCGTTCCCAGTTCACGTGGATTGGAGATGGATTAGAGAATGAAATGTAAATTCCATGATTATGCAAAATGACCAAGTATTGGTTAACGCATTACTGAACTGTAGGGGTTATGACACTCAATAAATTTAAACGTGCCGTTTTTACTAACTCTGTCCTTCCAAATAATTTGGATAATAATATCGGAATGTCGTTTTAGGCTGAATTCCTTAAACCACCTCTAAACCCTAACCATGAATGGGTCATAATACGAAAAGCGCCAAAATGTATTCTCAAGCTTAATTAATTCCTCTGGAGAGTCCTTGGACAAAATCCCTCCTAGCAAAGTATGAAAACTTTAAAGCGATGCAACCGCTTATTTTACTAATGTAGTATAAAATGGCGGTGATTGTGGCTTTGAAGATAATAATGAAAGATTGAGAAAGTTAATAAAATTGTATGTCATCTTCGACTTTTCGAGTTCAACTTCCACAAGATAGGAATGAGTTTAAGTCTGTGAGAGAAGATACTCATATGGGCTGCAAAGCTCACAGTCTAATTTTCGATATTGGGTAAACCGACAAACTGCTTAAAGTCTGGAAGATGAACTTTACTCACAACTATTGCAAAGAAGTTAATAAAATGGGTATAATTCTATCAGCGAATCCTGGCAACAGATAGCGTAAATGTGGAATAAGCCTTGGACAATATTTTAGAGACTTTAGAAAGCCCTTTGAATTTTTTAATCGATATTTTATGTTTTCAGGGATGGTGGAAACTTCTTAGAAGCTGAGGCACTATACCACCAGGCCACCAAAATCTTTTTGAAGGAATCCTGGATGGAATTGGCTACGTACTCCCTCCTTCAGCAGGCATTTTGTCAATATGTTCAATGGAGCACAGAAAATGTCGACTCAATAGAGGCATCAGTATTTCGGCGGTTAGCAAACACATTCTATTTAGTCAATTTTGCCATCGGGTTTATTAATAGCCCTTATTCGCATGCGTTATGCTCAATCGGTCATCCATACACAATATAGCACATGATTATCAACCTACTAGGTCAATGCTTTTTTAACAATTCTTCTATTTTAACCTCTTTTCCTGGTACGCATATAGCCGGCTACAAACTATGTTATAAAATTGGCTCACATCTCTTGACTTTCCATGGGTGATAGCCGAACAATTTATTTAGGTTCTAAAATAGTTCTGAGTAAATTACATAGTTAAAAGACTTTGTAAAAATGAAGGTACAGTAAATTGGGTAAGAGGTCAAAGTTTGTTTTAGAGATAAACATTATTTTACCATTCAGCCTTGGGGAGAGTGAAAAGATCTAATTTTATTGGTAGGAGTAGCGCAATGGAGTAGCTCTAATCTCAACAATAAAATTACTTTGGACGCCTCCCCTCAAAATGATGGACCTTACCAAGTGAGAAGACCATGAGATTAGGAGAGCTTGGAAGGAGGTAGGCGGAAAGGGTAGGAGGAGTGCAGCGAAGTGAAAAGGAAGGTCGTCAATACTGAGCTAGTGGAACCCGGGTTGTGATAATGATAAGTGATTGGCAGATATCACGTTCTTCGTGGGCTCAGAAATCACCCTTTATTCTGTAGCCCCTCAGCCTTCGGTCGACCATTCTAGCATATTTCACCTGTATGCTAAAAATAAATTTTAGATATGTCCAAACGGTCCTAATTCTCGCAATAATACCCTCCTCAAATCTCAATCCTTGCTACGAACTTCTAAAGCGTCGAGGAGCCTACATTGCCAGTTTCTTTGAAGAAGATGCAGTGGATATCTACGGGTCATCCTCTGATAAGGTGAAAATTCTAGCACCCTGGTGGCCTGAAGACTGGTGGGCTCATGCGTTGGAAACGGTTGCTGAACACTATGCTCGTATCACTTCACCATCTTTAACTCCATCTTCTGAAAAGTTGTCACTCCATCGTCCCTTTGAACCACTTTCTGTACAATCTCTCTGGCCGCTCTTTCGACTGTACGCTATCGATTTGGAGGAGGCCAACCCATATACCCATCGCCAGGTCATACGACTGCATCTGCGGCTTTTTGGAGCTAGACCTTTACTGGTGCAGTGAGTCATATCCTATTAAAGAGCCCAAGTCTTGAATAGTTTGCGTCTTCTTTTTGTATTTGGATAGAAAAATTTATGTCTCTTTCTAATGGTCCTAATTAATTGTTGCCTTTTCTATATAAAGTGAAGAAATGTACACATTTGTATGCATAAAGTGGTGCGAAACACGTACGCTCAAGTCTTGTTAAAGCATGATTTGTATGCTCTCCTGGATTTTTGTGCTCCAACTCTCCATGATATGAAACGTATCCTTTAAATAAATTGTGAGTTATTTTGAAATTGCTATGATTCCAGACAAGCGGATGATATCTAGCAGAGAACTGTCAGAATTTTGAAACTAAATATCAACTACGCCGCTTGCACACCTAGATAGTTTTTATAAAGTGAGTAGTGGAGCCAGCCAATAGAAAAGTTTAGATTGAAATTAATCTAAGGGATGGCATTTAGACGAGGGACAACAGCAGGGAAATAGCAACAAGTCACAACACGTTATTCTTACCTTTTCGTGATATAGAACTACGCCTAGATGAGCCTCTACTCAAACTTAGGGGTCATTTAAAAGTGTGTTCCAAACTGTGCATGTCTCTGCTTTCAGTTGCTTTTTAAGTTAATTTATTCATCAGGTCGTTAATATTTGCTGTGGTAATGCAAAAATCGATTTAATAATAAGACCTGTCAGAGCTGACAAAAATTAAGAAGGCACATGATTCGTGAAAATGAGTTAATTGTTCCGGAAAGATAGAAGAGAGACTAAAGTCGTGGAATTGAAGAGGTGTGTTGCTCAACTATGCTGCTCCTTCGTGAATGAGCTTGTACGAATGGGAATTTGATATATGCAGATTGAATATAGACTAATTGAAGCCTCATTCTTCTGATTGGTATCACAGTGGGTATCTGTTTTGTCTATCAGTGAATAAGAAATTGCGGGCTCCAGAGTACACTGCTTTGTGAGCACTTTTGGAAGAAAACTGACATTCAAGTTTCATTCATTTATAGCATTCTTCCTTGGTCCATCTCGAACCAAATATGTTTTGGCAACTTATTATGATGGTAAGGCAAATGTATAATTTCTTATCATAGGAAAGCTCCTAAATAAATAACTGATGGAGATGGAAGTTGATTAGAAAAAATGAAACAAGATATGACCTTCAAAAGTGACTTCCTACAATTTATTTTAAAACCGGCTTGTTTGATTCTATCTCAATGGACATAGTCAGTGCATCGCGTTTTGATGTTCCAAATCTCGAAATCCAGTCCCTACTTTCCCATATAATGTTGTTTTAAGTTGAATGAATTGTTGTTTGAGTAATTATTTCTCTCACTGGTTATGATCCGGTCTTTATCGAACCCGTGACCTCTGAACTAGTAGATAAGCAACCGTTTAACCAATGCGCAACTGACCCATATGTAGATAATGTTAACATGGGATAGTACTGGAGATTCCTTTAATTTTAACAGAATATTATAACAACAGTAATTTTTCACATTGCAATTTTTGTGTAAATTTATTTGGTTTTTAAATTTCTACAACAAATTACCCTTTACTCAAAATTTGATATTTGATGTTTTTTTTTGTAGTTAGTAAGGAAACGTAAATGCTTAAACTCGAACAGAGGATGTTTTTCTCAATAGACTTATTTGTTCTATCATTGAAAACAGTTTCATTAAAAAAATCGAAATTTTTATTTTATATACAAACATTTTCTTACAAAAGCTATATTTTTAGCGTTTTATTTTAAAAATGTATGAAAATCTGCAAAAGAAATAAATATTATATCTCACAAATTGTATTATGTATATATTAAATTACAAATGATATATTTATTGATATATTCAAATTCGCAAATCAGAGTTTCAGTCTGTGGAAGACCTACAACAACGAAGGATTGGAACGAGCCACCACTCTCGAAATGTCAGAACACCAAACAGGACAGTGATTCTGTGCGACTTTTTAACGTGGATCTAAATTCTGAGGGAATTCGTTCTGGAATTCTCGCGACTAAAAGCGACTTCTCCCTTAATCTCTCAAAAGAACTTGGTGAAAGTGTAGATGTGCGACAGAGCGCTTATCATCGAAGCAGTACTCCTTCACCGACCAACGTTTCTAATTCGTCATTCCTTGGTGTGAGTGGATCTAAGGAATCCGTCATTCAAAGATTTTTCCGACGGTCAAGTACAAGGTAAGCCATTCATTTTAAGCGTTTTTCCCATTAGTTGAAGGTGTATCTACGCAAAATAAAGTACGATATGTTAAATAAAGAAGCAAACGTTAGCCCCAGTATATAACCGACAACCACATTTCTGATTTTGTGATGTATTGGACAATAGAGATCAAATGCGGCAGTATATTTACTAATAATTTCACAACCTGTTAGTTAATCTAGTTTCCATCGTTCTAGAAATCTGCCAATGTCAAATGAGGGACCACAAATTTCTTCTTCACAAATTGCCTAGCTTGTCGAAAAGAGTATTTACAAAAAATGACTTGAGAAGGAGTAAGGTATACAGTAGTCGACCTTGTGTGATACTTCCATCCTGCTACCCTTCTTTCTAACTATTACAGTTTGCCATCAACATCAATTGTTACGCACCAATTAGTACCTGTCTCGTGATTCTTGATTTGGCAGATTTGCACACTAAACGCGTGAGAAAAAGTAACGATCCTTCATTAATGACTGAATATATGACTCTATTAGCATGATGTACAGAGGAGAGACTTCCTTTTGGCATTTCTTCGAGTGCTTTTGTCGTAGCAGAAATCTATTCTGAGTACCCAATCTCAATTACGGCAACTTTGCAGTATACTCAGTCAGTGAATGAAGAGGTGATTGGATTCTGGTTTTCCGCATTTCTTGGACCAACTTGTCAACTGGAAGGCAGCATTTTCCTCTTAAAGTGAACGCTCATCAATAATTGTTGTGTGGATGCTGAGTCAGTTGATTAACTTCAGATAAAATTTACTAAAAAATACCAATAAGTTTGATGAATAATGACTTGCTTTGCCTTATGTTATTATTGATTATTTCATTATTACAAATCCTCATTTTCTCGAAAATTAAACAAATATTTATTTGCTGCTTACCTTCAAATAAACTTATTACAGTAGGAGTCGAGGTGAAGTCAGGTTTGTAGCGTACATATTTTAATTTATTCATTCGTTTTAGTTAAAGAATTCACACTCTAAACCTCATTATTAATTCTGTGCGATCAATTGGCGCACAGTTTCCGGGGATGTCATTGGTAACAATCAAATTCACATTCGAACATCACTAACAATTCTATCATTTCATTCAATCTATTTAATCAATAAAATGGAACTGGTTCTCGCAAATTAACTTATCGATTTTCAGAGGACGAAGCGGACATCAATTCTTCAAAAGATCGGCTGTAAATTCAAATGACACAAAAGAGGAAAGTAGATCTGCCAGACGTCCAACCTCAATTGATTTTCAGTCATTTCGTGGACGATTGAATACTCTAGAAAAAGTAAATCCCCTACCTTGTGATTCAATTCTCGATGGGCTTACACTTTCTGCAGGTTAGTTGATATTTTTCTCTTGGGGTTTTAAATCGATGTGGCAAGTAGCATCATTAAACAATGCTTAATTTGATTTCACTTGGTTACCTTCCTTATTTAAGTACTGTAGATCCGAAATCAATTCCTATTGGATAAATTAGTTGGCGAACTGTTCACTTGAGGTGACCAATGCTAAATCAGTGGTGTTCAGGTGAAAATGGCTTGGTTGAAGTCATATGTGCTCACCTTAAGCTAGTTTATTTGAAATACTTAGAATTAAAATAGATACTGAAATGTGGACATATCAAGGGGGACTTGAAAGTATCCGAGTAGTGGAACTATAGATATACTGCCTTTTGCTTACAAAATTGCAATGCCAATATTTCTTGTAATTAAGTTTTTTTTTCACTGTCGGACTTGTGGATGACCAAATCAATAGATGATCTAAATCCTGTCGAAGAGTGTTTTTTTGGCTAAAATAATCACCATTAATAACTAGAGATATAGTGTATAGAAATATGACTTTTTTCAATTAGATCTCAAAATACTGCAGTGCTTTATGTCATAAGTAGTTCCAGAAAATCTCTTAACAAAGACTTCGGTTGTTTTAACCTTCGAGGAAAATGATGTGTGAGTCTTGTCTAACAAAGAATGGAGTTAATCTCATTTTCTTTAATAATTATTTTCTCTAATGTTCTTAGAATACTTTTGATTATGTTTAATTCAATCACTAAACGAACTAACCATTAACGCTTAGCTCACATTCTTAAAGACGACTTCTGTTACTTTATTACTGGAAACTGAATAATGTTTAGGAGGTATCAACTGCAGACAATAAAGCCTTTCAAGCTGACATGAAATTAGCCATATTAAGATAGGCAAGTGATAGATAGCGCTTGTGAGAACGAGCGATGTGTGCGTATTGTAAGTAGTAAAACGAATAATTGCAAATGAATAGAACCGAGTTGCTATCAGCATAAGAGTTAGTCAATTAAAACAATTTGATTAGCGATTTACTGAAAGTAGGATGTTCCTCTATCATTTTGGAGGTCAATATGGAGGTGGTTCAAAACCAGGATGGATAAGAATAAATGAGCGAGAAACTCAATATATTGCTATGGTGACTGCAATTTATTTCTGGTAGAATTCTATGATTTTATTAATATTCTACCTGCCAAATTGTCTAAAGTAACATGCGGTAACTTTTCATATGGAGCTTTATAAGTATCATATCTATTCAGCATAGGTAATCGATATTTATTCCATTTATATAATGCCAGTCACAAGGGCGAGGTAATTCGATGAATAGTCATTGAACATTTTGTGGATATTATTTGTTTTGGTTAAGTGGTGTTGTATATTGCACGAAGCAAATGAGCCAAGAGACTCTTTATTTAAATATATAAATAGTAAATTTATTTACCTGGTAAAATTTATAATCTGTTATGTTTGAAAAAGGACCATAAAGCCTTAATGAACATTCAAATACATAATATACTTATGAAGAAGAACATTACCTATCGTTTTCCTATAAAACTGACTCAAATAGACGCAGGTATTTATTGTTTTAGATCATGAAAGATACTTTTCCACTTCCAGTAAGTCCAGCGTGCCTGAAGAGTCAGTTTTCTCCGACGGAACTCCTGTTCGTCGGCACAAAAAAGGATTCAGCCTCACTGATTTCTCGGGTTTCACACAGTCTCTTAGACCCTCAAAAACGGATGCTTCCGGGAAGAGTAATGGTCAGCGTGGTCATAATGGTGACATTAAAACCACGAAAGCATTTACTTTCGACAATAAAAATACAACCCCATTTTATTCCCGGTGTATGAGCACAAATCTATTTCACTGTAAACTTCCTGAAAACGCTGACAGACTAGTTGACGGGGAGGAAATCGTCATGATACTCTCTCCAGGAGACAACTTTCTTCTAATGGAAACGCCGGTAATAAACTCGTTTAAATAACTATCTACTATTTGATTACAAGTAATGTTACTAATTCAGATTCTCTGGTTTCAGGACTGTGGATTTCATTTACCAACTGAAATTAAAATCACCCTCTATAATGATGAGGAGAGCGCTAAATTGAAGAAACCATGCTTCATATTTTCAACTGCCATCATTCATGAATATTTCACGACTACTTGGTGCAGCGAACCACTGTTGGAACGTCTACTGCCAAGAGTTGAACAGATTGAAGCACTGCGGCTATCTAAAGTGTATAAGTTTCCCCTGAACCAGCACCAAGGCAGGTTTTAACTGTTTGCGTGATTTTATTTAAGGAGGTTCTGACTCATAGATTCAATCCATTTTTTTACTAAAAACCTTAAGGCTGAAATTATCTGATTTGGCTTAAAAACGTAGCAATAATATCGATTGTAATTGCTTGACAATTTACGAGTAATAATTATATTTTAGTCGAGAATAGTATGAAATGAAATAGCCAAATAATTGAATAAGCCCTATGGTCACCAAAAATGCGTAATTGGTACTGCACAGTAAAGGTTATGAAAGTGGGTTGTATTTCGGTTACATCTAAGGAAAGGAGTGAAAAATCGATAAAGGGTGACAAGATTGTTTCTAAGGTCAGGAAGTTAACTGTAAAAAATGGGACAATTTGGATTTGCTTAGAACTCATTTAGTCATTTAAATCAATATCTGTAGTAGGGCTGGAATTTTAATGCGGCAACTTCTGTTAAATTTAATTTTTAGAAGAGGAAAAACAGTCTTTTTATGGAATGTGCGTGTCATGGTAATTCTACCAGGACCACAAATTGTACACCGTTGCTGCAACACATCAAATTTCCTTTAAATAGGATTTCAAGAGAATTTTCACGATGAAAGAGGATTATTTGTCTTCGACCAAGAATTATTTGGCAAGGTATTTAGAAGCTCTTCTTGGCATTGCCTTGCTAATAGTACACAATTGCCACCGAATTAAATGTTTATTGGACACATTGCATCTGTGTGACTTTAATATTCTTTAAATGTTGACACATTTCAGTAAATGATGACGTCAAACTTATCCTATTAAAAAATAACCATCCTTCGTCGCTCATTTCTCCTTCCGGCGTGACTGCGAAACAAGAGCACACTTTTAGCACTGTCCAAATCTTTCACCTCTCCCTTTTTTTCTTTAGCACAACCTTGATATTAGCGCGCTCTTTAAAGATACCAATATTAAATATTCAAATTATGGAATCACAATTCCATGCTTATCTATCATACGTAAAGTACATGGTGGATTATTGGGCTTTAAATTATCTAGAGAATTTCTTGAGCAATGGCCGAATACTATTCCACTCCAAAATTATGGGGTTGAAGAACCTTTTACCACACCATTCATTATTTTTGGATATTTCACAGACTGGTTCTGGGTTAATAGGCCGTTTACATATATTATTTTAGCAAAAGGCTAGCTAGCTCAATCCCGATAGCCTTCAGCTGTAAATACTGCACTTTCTAGTGTGTCTTCTTCTATTTGCCTTCTAGGTGCTTCAGCAGTAGTGATGTGTTCCATGAACCAGCCCGTTTTCTTAACAGTTCGAGTTGGAGATCTCTCTATCGGACATTCCAACAGCAGGATTGTAGATCGAAACGGACTGGGAAGTGATTATGACGGTGATTTCCACATTCGTCTCCGAAAAACACCCACAGATCAAAATACTCATACAGATCCAGTTTGGAATCAGCGGTATACAGTTGATCCACTGGAAGACGAGGGTAAAAATGAAGAGATAGAATCTTGGAATGATCTAGGTGAACTTATTCTGGCTCCAGGAGAGAAACCTCAAGAATTCTCTGATCAGTATTGTCCCGGTACCCGTCTTTGTCCTCCTCAAAGCTTCCTCCTTCGGCCTAAACTTGATGAACAGGTGTGTACAGTTATCCAAAAATCTGAGTACTGCATTATATGACATCTTTATGTCAATATTCTGCCTAATTACAAGTGTATGTTTCCAAACAATTCGGCGTTCAGTGTTGATAAATGAGTGAGAATTTTAACCGAGAATAGTTAAGAAATCATTGATAACTGATAGAGCATCTTTATACCGATATTTTGAGGGAAAATTACAAAATACGCATTGTGTGTGCACTTGTTTGAGCTGCCAAAATTTTCAACATCTTCTTAAATGCCATTGGTCTTACTCAATTTCACAAAGCACAATTTTTTTCATTAAATTGGGAAACTGCTCAATAACACTCTAATCGATTTTGTTCAGCATTAAACAAAAATACATTTTCAGACACTTTGCTCATTAACTAAGTGTTACACTATTCATGTTGTCTTAATGACAAGATTTTGCAATTTATCTATTAAAGCATTAATGGTTAAATTAATATTAAAGAAGAAATAAAATATTACATCGCTTTAAACCTTTAAAAATGGATAAATGTAATTTTTGGCATAATATATCAAAAAAGTGGGTGAATAATACGCAAAAACAAAATATAATGGGAACTATTCTATCGTGAAAAACAGTTTTTTTTCAATACAAATTAATTATTACGCAAATCTTGCGATTGTGATGGAAAGATGTCAAAGGTTGCTTCCAACTCCACCTTCATTAGGCCCCATATTTTAGACACCTATAGGAATGGAGTTACTTAGTGGAGCAGCAGACTCAGTGACCATGCGTTCAATTGACCGTTTAATACTTTTAAACATATGGAATTCTAGTAAAAACACTGTTTATATGAAGAATCCAATCTAAATTAATCCTCCATTTGTTATAGAAGTAAGCAGCTAACAGTGATCAAAGAACGTTGAGAAATGTTTTACTGAGATCACATTAACTGGAAAAAATACTTCGCCCATGACACGTTTTGTACGAAATATAGATTTTAAGCTTTCATGTTCTAGATAAGTATAACGACAAAAATCCTGAATAAGTTGATATTCGAACTCAGTAGACTGTGGATGGAAAGTCCTTACCAACAATATTGGATGTCTATAAGAGACACAGCAGAAGGATTACGGTGATAATACGTCTTTATTTAAACGTCTGTTTAAACTTTAGATTTCAGTGATCTTACCTACTGGTCGACCCTACCCAATTCATCTACAGCCTGTTGGAGTATTGATCTTCAATGCCAAAGTTTCAGTGTTTCAAAAAAAGAGGTGAGCTTTAGAACGTTTGACATTTTACGCTTAAAACAATTCGAGCGCATAAGATCATGCAAATTAAAGTACTTTCACCGATTACCGAGGGCGGACCATAGAGCGCTATCTAAATATGGCTCATTCTCGGAGTATAATTGAAACTGATTTTCTCAATAATCATAAATTAGACAGTCAATATGTTTCAATTAATATGGAAAATTTTTAGGGCAAATAATTTCCCAAACGTCCACAGCTCATATAAATATCAAGGCTTAATGAAATTAATGTAAAAATTATTTTTCAATTTTAGAAGTTTTTAGACTAATTATCTTATAAACCATCTTATCTCTGGCAATAACATTATTTTCTTAGTTCTTTAGACTTTATTTTTGGAAAATTGCCCCTCTCTTATCAGACCTCGAGTTCACTCCATAAGAAGTGCCTTTAATTACGAATTGGCTTTAAGTAGATGAGTAGATTACTGTCACCTACAATTACTTCAATACTTGTGATATTTCTTACTATTAACCACACCTATAAATCCAATTGAAGATATTAGTCGCTATCTTAGCAAGTTCAAAGTGAGTAACAATCAGTATTTCATAATCAAAAAAACATTGTCAGATTTGTAGGAAATTGCGTGAGTATTGATCGGAGGGCAAACGTATCAAATAATAAATTATAAAAATTCAGTTTGAGATAGTTAACAAAAGTCTTTAAAAATAAGATTGTAATGATCTACCAATTTTAATATTTTGATATAGCTTTTTCTCAGAATATAAAATATGGTTGACCAAGTCATTATTGAAGGCCAAACTTGAGGCAAGAGTACATCGAAAGTGAGTTCGATTTGCCGTGAGAAAAATTTTCCCCCGTTCAGGGCCTCTATTGTGAATTAATTCACACTGAATTTGCACCCATTTCTGCGTTTGGTCTTGAGAACAATTAACCTGCACCGAAATGTAGATTTGTGTGATTGCAGGTTTACTCTTGATCCTCCAGAAAGCATTCAACAATTTTCTAATCCTCCCAAATTTAAGTTGAAGTGGAGGTCGATAAAATCAAAGGCTACAAAGACCAATCAGCAACAGAATGTGATCGCTGAGTTTGAATGTCTACATTTAGAAAATATATTTAAGCAAGCAAGTGCAAGCTTATTCAGACCCATGTTATTCAATGGGACGCTGTATAGAAGAATTTGATATTTATACGGGCTAATTTTACCCTAGTTACTTCAGTCAGTTAAGCATATGTTCAGAACATGTATGTATTTTCCAAATCAAAATTATATCATTTTGAAATATATATATACCTTACACGAAGCCCGATTTTAGCTTATAGCGGATTGCTACACGAATGGTCACCCGAAATCAGCATAGATGTAACCATTCTTTGAGATGATTTACCAGCTAATTAATCGCTTCGTGGTCCATAATGCCTCATTCCTTCATGCCAATTATTTAATAGAAGACAAGTTATGTGCCTGGCATGACCGTAATACGAACATTTTATCTCTCAAATTTTGTTTTAATTGGTAATTACGGAGCGATACGTATATGATGAAAGAAAATTTAGAATATTTTTACTGCCTTCCACTAAGGCATTAAAAATAGTCTCAATAAGTCATGCGTACTTTTTTGCATACTACTCTAGTTAAAGATACTTTGTCAATTTTTTGGTGCAAATAGATTTCTTAGTGAACCATCCATTAATGATTAGATTGGGTGCATGTCCACCCGTATGACTTGAAATCATGCTAGTTCACTGCAAATTGCACATTTATTTTCGTCTGTTTGTCAGCCTTTTAGTTCATCTTCGAATCGGAATTCGTGACAGCACTTGGCCAGTTCTCGGTTCTGTAAACGACGATGACAAACACTCCAACCTCAATCCCTTTTACTGTCAAGAGCGAATAGCTTTCCAATTCTCCTCCCCCAAGCTAGAACTCAAGCCCTTCGCAGACTCTCAATCCCCAGCGTTTCAAACTCGAAACTCATCTTCCTCCACCACACAGTCCCAAATATCCGCCATCCCATCGAGAGGCAATTCAACAATCCGACCTCCTCTGCCTCCAAGCGCTCAGAGATCAATCAGTGTGGTTGAATTTGCTCCTCCTTCGCCAGGAATGCTTGCTGCGGCCGCACCTGCCTTGAATAAACCCATCGTTGCAGAAAATGCTTCACAAAATCACAAGGAAGTGGGTCACTCGTTTTTCTTCTCGAAGGATGAGGAGAGTGTGCCAACAGAGTCTGGGGATAAGGAATCTCCGGTGGAACCTACAGCTGAGGATCCCATTCAATGTTTGGAATCTCCCGATTTTGAGGGAGTAAATATATGCATTATAGTGCTATTTAGTTCTCTAATCGGCTTTTTTTAATTAGTGCATTAATGAAGAGACCATGTAGTCACATTTACATTGCTGTTCTCTTTGCTTGACTTACTGACTGGTTTATATAGTAACCGGAAATGTCGTTTAAATTCAAATTATTTTTGGAAGTAGTTTGGCTTTGAGAGTGCAATCTACGCCAGTCGTTCTCTCATTAATGCTGATTAGTTATTGGCAACTTATTGGAACAAGAAAAATGGTCTCTGGCCAATTAATTTACGTATTTGTTAATTAATGTAATGTTATTAAAGAAAAGTTGGAGTTGATAGATATTCGTCTGCTCTTACATTCAGAGGATGAGATTAAGTAAAGTTAAAGTGCTTTCCCCTTTAAACGGAACATTCTGTGCGAAATTTCAATCGTTTCTAATGCGTTCTATCAGAGTTTATTGAACCCCTTTATCAGAAAGCGTCTATTCTGACAAACTGCTTTCAAAGTTTTCCACCTATACTTTTGGTATTTCGCTTATGAAAGTGTTACACACGTTTGATTAGCCAAGTCAAAAGATAGAAGTGTTATTTACGTCGTTTTTTGAAAGCTATAGTGCTAAAGTTTTATTTGCATTTCCCCATTACAGTTTTGCTAGCTGTGATCTTAAACCTTTTATATCTTCCTGCTTAACTGCGATAAAATACTACAATTAAAACTTAATTTTTTTCTTGTTTAATTTTCGTGTTAAAAATGGCGGAAATATTTTGTCCTAGTTATGGTCCTACGTTGGCCTTTAATTCGGCCACTGAATTGGAGTGTATTTTCATCATAAGTAATGCTACAATAGAAATCATTTTGCTCCTCGAACACTGTTTTAGTCTCCTCCATAATCGGATGCTTTTTTGTCTATAAATGCTAGCCCATAAAAATAAATAGCAATATTAATAATAATAATAATATTAGTAAAATAAACAGTGAGATGTCGTCTTTCAATTATTTCTCCTGGAATAAACAGGTCGCTAGAACCAGAAAAATCGCTGAAGGTAGTCAATATGGGAGGTCAGTTCATGATGATATACGTTTTACACTGCTATGCTTTTTAGATTGTGTCCTATAATCGGCCATTGACAGTTGCTTGGAGTGTAGAGCAGAGTCATTTCAACAAGAACCTCCGTCCATCACCAAAAACTGAGGGTGTGGGTGTTATAGCCAATTTCTCCTTCCTCGTTGGGTCGAAATATGACAGGATTAAACCGCGGATGCACTACACCTGCAATTTTATGGTGAGTGGTTTGAATGGATTATTGTTTGCATTAGTTGCAAAGAGGAACTAGGGAAGTAAACTCCTTTTCAGAAAAATCGTGTCAAGCATTTGCATGTGTATCGCCGCCTTAGAATCATCTATATCTAAACCACCTCTACGTACTTAATTTATGTTTTTAATAAGGTCTTGAATAGGAGATATTAATTTCAAGATAAATCTTATCATAAAATATACCAATGAATTTGTTCACCATTTTAAAGATGGTATGAAGAGTTACCAATGTAGAACAGAGAACACTTATGTGTTGTTAAAGGGAAATCAAGGCAACGTCAAGTTCGTAGCTACTTTGCATATAATGCACACGGGGAATTAGAAATAAGTAATGGCCAGAACAGTAGCTGGATCAGCTGAGAGATTTTTTCCTTGAGTCGATGCGTGCAGGTGCCAACCCCATCGGTTTAGTGGGACTAATGGAAGATGGGACAAATTTCGAGTTATTCGCCCTGGAAGCTAGTGATGCTGTTTTTATATCCAGGAGCAAACATTTAAAATGCTTATTTTAGGGATTTGGTATTGAAACTATAGTTAGCTGTGGCGCAACAAATCGGTACCCATGGTCTGCTAAGTGAACTCAATGCAAGTTTTCATTTTTTTATTAGCTACGCGGAGTTTATTTTATGATTTGAATGGAGTAGACTTGTGGAAAGAAGCTCAAATCAAGTAAATTCGTGTAATAGGATTTGAAACTTTGAGAAAGAATATCAGAAGTATAAGTTAATGCAATGTTGATTTAATGACTTAAGCTCATACTTTAATATTACAGATACCAGTAGCATGGGCTTAACGGTAGATATGATCAATGGACAGGCTCGAGCCAACAGTATTGATTGCGCAAAGTTGCGTTAAATCTCATCAGGGGAACCACTTTGGAAGATTTATCAAATTCCATTTAGAGATACCACCAACAAAATTAAAGGTTGTTAAAGTGCTCCAGATTTTGAAACATCCTGAAGGAGGATAGGAATATATTGAAATTTCGTAAATAATTCGAAATGAGGTAGTAGAAACGATTGGGATTGGAGTTCAGACGAGAAAGGAATGGGCGTCAATTCAATATGGGTGTTGAAGTGGCTAATTCGCTCTATACTAAGTGAAATTAACGCTTTTACACTACTTGTTCGTCTAATAAGCAGCAACCAACTACCAATCATTACTTGACCGTGTGAACAGTACGGGTATCTGGTGGAGTACTTCATATGCCATGCATATATATAATGTACGCTCATCAAATAGGCCATTCTTAAATAATTTTAAATGAACCCTACCACTTTTCATTTTAGAAAAAGCACTAATTGCAAAGAGGTATTTGACTTACCTGACTGCCTTTAATCCACTAACCAACCTAACCCTTTGGGGGTGGCTGGGGCTGTTTTGTAACCCTGCGAAGATGAGATTCATTTCTGTTCCCTTTTCTTCGCTTTTCCCTTCTTTTTTAGGAGAGCTACGGAAAATCCACTCAACAAAATGGATTTGGCGGGCTATTCTCTCGCAGTGGGCAGAAGAATAAGTAGACGGTAGTGGTAGATGAGGATGTGTGGCTGTGATTTTTTCTTCTTTGTCTTCTTTATTGTTACCTTGAGAGAGAAAAAAAATGAAAACGAAAATTTGTGATGGTGAATTTGTTTCACTGTTTTTTACCTTTTTTCCATTTCTCTATGAAAGAGAATAAGCATTGAACTGCGCATTTGGGGAAATTAATGAGTAAATATGGATTGGAAAGATGAATAAACTACAAAGTCAATAGCTCATAAGATTGTGACTGGCCCTCTTTGGTCTCCTTGGTTTCTCATTCTTGAAGATATTAAAAAGGGAACACGAGACTTGTTGTTCTTGTTGTATGAAGGCTAGTTTAGCAGCGAATGAGCACAAAATTCATGAGGCAGAACTTTGGAGAGGAATTAATTTTAACTCATTAACGCCGGTGGGACCGTACGGTCGTCCTTAAAAAAAGGCTGCATTGGTACTAGGCTCGTAACAGAAGGCGCTTTTGTTTAATGAAACATGTTCAATACGTGTCTATAGCCTTCGCCTGATACCACCAAAACTCGTCACGTCGGCGACATCAGTGTGCTGTGAGACACGCGTGATTACGATTGGATACACTTTTCAAAAAATAGTTCGAGCGTCAGAGATTTTTACAGCCTTGGAAACTTTACAAATGACAAATATCCCAGATCTCAATTATGGGATATCAATGCCTTGAAGGCTGGCTTTATTCCAAAAGTACGCAGGACAGCGACTCATCTAGCATAGTTCAACAAATATGAATTTTTGAATACTAAGAGTAGTTTATTAATTTGAGCTATTTATCTATACTTTTGGGCATGGTATACATCTTGAATCATTTCTTGAGGTTTTTGTTGACTACTGCTTTGGGTCTTCGGAAATTCGGGATTTCAAGGCGGAGTTCACGTGTGTCCAGATAAATCCGAGAGTGCTAATAACTTATGTCGAAAAATGAGCATTGATTAAGCTCGGCAGTGTTGCAGTAACCAAGATATTTTGGGGACTTGATTATGGTGAACGACGTATGAGTTCTATTGGCGGAAAGGGTACAAAAACCTTCCTTACATTCCTTTAGGCGACATGTTTGATCTGTTTGGGATTTGAGACTGAGTATTGCTTGGTTATGGTAGGCTTGAAGGCTAGTCGTCGCTTGCGCACACAAGCATATTTGTCGCCATCTTGTTCTATTTGTTTAGATTGAAGGCTATAGTCACTGCAAGTTGATGAAGCCCGGTTTTCAATCATTATCGTATTTTAACTGTGTGTCCTACTTCTTCTTCCACTAGCACTAAAGTCCACTTCCTCTCATACACTAGGTCATTGTTCTTTCTTTCGCTCGCTCTCTCGCTCGCTCGCTTGCTTTCTTGCTTGCTTGCTCTCTTTCCATCCATCCATCCCTCTCTCCAACTGGGATGTAGACAATGCGCCAATGTGTGTGCGCATTCTCAACTCGAGTTTGTGTGTGCTGCTGTGGGCAATCCAGGTATCCGTGTCAGCGGTCTACCCACGGATGGAGGTGCAGTGGTGTGGCAGCACCGGCCTACTTTTGTGCTCTTGTGCTTTGAGGGAGAAGACGTTTGAATGATGGTAGTGCTAGCGGCTCACTCTGATGCTAATGTATTAAGAGAGGAATCTTGTATAAAGCAACTTCGCATAAATGCTCACTGAAGCCCACTCACAAATTAAAAAACAAATGCTCTAAAGCATTAGAATTGCAAATTCACCCCACCCCCAAAATATGCAATTTAAGAAATCTCAAATTATAACCATATAATCTTTATTTAAAAAAAATCCAAGTTACCTACAAGTTATGCCAGGATAGAAGTTGCAAATATGATATATTTTTAAAGTCAATTCAAAATCACATGCAGCAACGTCATAACCAACGTCCGCTAGCAAATTTGCGAAAGGTTATAATCTTGATAATATTCTTGAAGGAACTCTTCGGACACTTCAAGGAATTACGAAAATTCGTCGAAAATCTTCTTTGGTTTTGCGCCGGTGTTTATCGAGCCCGTGACCTCTGAACTAGTAGATAAGCAGCAGTTTGACCATTGAGTAACTGACCCATATGTAGCGAATATGAACATGAGATAGTAATGGAGATTCCTTTAATTTTAATGGAATATTTTGACAACAGTAATTCTTCGGATGGCAATTTTTGTGCAAATTTACGATGAAATTTACGTGGCTGAAGAATGGCTCCAACGCATGCAACGTCTCGGTCGAAACGCGAAGTTTGTAAACGACTCCCACGAATTCATTAAAACAAGCTTTTATTACATTGATCACCTCCTTGGTGAGTTGAGATCCTGCAGCAACTTGACGTTTTCGGTGTTTTAGACAATCTAATTCATCCTCTTATTCGCTCTAGGTCTTTTGGCGCATTTCCGCATATGAATTGGAGATCAATGGAAAACACGATGAAGCGTCTGTAGTGAATATGACAACTGCACCCATTGAAATAATCTTGCGTCAACCCGTTGGTTTCCTCCTCTTTGTTGAAGGTGTGCCACCAGCCTATGCAGCGCTCTAAAGTTGTGCAGTTTAAATGGCGAAGCTCAACGTTCGCCTTCTCCAAGCGATTTGGAGAGGCGTTTTAGCCGCTGTCAGACTTGTAACTGCCATAATTGAACTTGTAAACGCCATACTAGATCTTTCCTAGTACGGCGTATGGTTTTTAAATAAATTTTCTGGTCCACTTCCTCTCATACACTAGGTCATTGTTCTTTCTTTCTTTATGTCTAATGCCATCATTCATTCTCCTGGTTCAAGAACCATTGTTAACCATTCATACGGTAATAATGCTGGACGTTAATCGAAAGAAGTGACATTAAAGGTACCAGTCTGGATAGTGGTTTGCCGGATTTACTAGTTTTCTGGCTTATTTTCACCTTCACTTCACAACATAATCTGAAGAAGGAATGGGGCGCTCGGAAGAATCTGAAATAACGGGAAAAAAATTGCATTCAACTTCTGTCTGTTCGAGTAAAATGGGGTATACTTGTTTGAATACCATTAACGATTTTTCAGGACTAAATAAAGTCATTTGGGAGACTTCGAAGGATAGTCACACTTGAAGTGACCAATTTCCTCAATCACCGTATTTGTCTAGTTTAATGAAAACTATAGATTTGCTTGGGTTTCTGGAAATTAGTGGTGATTGTGAACAATAGCACTGGTTTCCTACTATAGTATAAAATGTAGCAATTATGCGGCTGAGTTATAAATCACACGTATAGATAAATATGGACTCTCATTAGAATCCAAACCATATCATTACTTGGGTTGTGGCTTTAAACGGCCTCCCTACTGCTGATAGGAGCTAGTTTTGCAACAAGATATGTTGAGACCGCAACAGACTCAGACAAACATGAAGGAGGGGAGTGGGAGGCGTATAACAAATCATTCCAAAACTATTTATTAAGACGATGGTATTGGTGTGATCAGCAGTCTTGGGATTTGAACTGTATGAACTGTACGCCTCGTTCTAGGGCCGATAAAGACCCCGCTTCAGTGTACCCAACGTTAGAGGAGAAGGGGCTAATAAGTGTGCTTTTGTGGTCGTACTTTGTCGTACTTTTAACAAACAGCTCATTTACTGAGGTGGACCCAAAGGCGTGTGTACCATGACACAATAATGAAACAAGACGGACTTCACTACCTCACATTTAGATTAAAGTAATTTAATGTGAAAGTGCAATTTATGTGGAATTAGAAGAATAGACTTCTGGTGGAATTGAGAAAATAAGTTGAATGGTTTTCAAGTATTTCATTGATATGACTTGAAGTGGAGTTTACATTCTTTGGTACATCACGACAGTGGTGGTTGTGGACAATCCACACACATATTCTATACACTACTATGCACCTGGAACTTTCAGTTGCATTATGAAGTTAATACTTCAAAATGCCCCCACTTGGAGTCACCCAAAAAGTGCGGGTATACCAGATCCGCTCACAATTCACTCCAATATGCCCAGTAAAGTGCTCATAACTCACAACCCGAAGTACATCACTTTTCACCCTTTCATGCCCAATTTAACGCCAATTGCACCCCTCCCTCTACCTCCCCCTCCCCTCACATCGCCAAGTGCTCATTTTACACTCATTTTTAACTTCAAACATGCCCACTTTTCCTCAACCCTTTCCACGTATTTCACACGGTAAGCAGCATCAGTAATTAATCAATTAAAAGCACTCATTAGTGTAATTGGTTTTACTTAACTAGCAATCATTCTGAATATTTCCATACGAAGACAAATAACTGCATAGGTCCCACACAGAAATCCAAGTGAAAACAGGGTGTAGAAAATACGACTGCATTATTTTACAAGTTGGAACAAAGTTGCTTGGATACCTCTTTTTAGACTCATTATGACTGACCATAATCCACCTTTCTACCTCCTCCTATCTCATATCCAATATCAGAGAGTGAGTAGCATAACTAAGCCTATTTCAGTTGTGTTTTCAATCTTGCAATTCTAAACAAAGCACTGAAATCAAGACTTTCAATATAATGTCATCAACTTTCTAGTCACTGATCAGCTATTCACCGTCACCGGCTTTGTTTCCCATCTCTCTTATGCTAACATCAATACAAATAGACACATTTCAGTTGGTAGAAATGTGTGCTGTCATTGTTGAGGCATTTTCGGCAAGAAAGGATTTGCTGTAAGGTGGTGGAGCAGCACAATTTGGATTTAGACATGAGCACTTAAGGCTGACGATAATATCACACTCATTAGAGCAAGAGTAAAACTAGAGGGCATTTTTATATAGAAATTAAAAAGAAGTGTGAAAGTGTAGATGTGCGACAGAGCGCTTATCACCAAAACAATACTCCTTCATCAACTAACACTCCTAATTCGTCATTCCTTGGTGTGAGTGGATCCAAGGAATCCGTCATTCAAAGAATTTTCCGACGGTCAGGTACAAGGTAAGCTATACATTTTAAGCCGTACATTTTCCATTAGTTGAAGGTGTATCTACTCAAAATAAAATAAGATATATTTAATGAAGAAGCAAACTTTAGCCTCAGTATATAACGGACAACTACATTTCAGATTTTGTGATGTAGTGGATAATAGAGATCAAGTACGGCAGTATATTTACTATTAATTTCAAAACCTGTTAGCTAATCTAGTTTCCATCGTTCTAGAAATCTGTCAATGTCAGATGAACGACCACACTTGCTGCGTTTATATTTACAGATTTCTTCTTCACAAATCGCCTTCTCCAAGCCACTTGGAGGGGCATTTTAGCACTAATGAGAATGATCACTGCCATTATAGAACTTTTAAACGCCATACTAGATCTTTCCTAGTATGGTGTATGGTTTTTAAATAAATTTTCTGGTTCTTATTTGAGATTCTTTAAAGTGCATATTTGTAGGGTGGGGGGAATAGGAAATTCGAATGCTTTAGTGTAGTTAGTTTCTTCGAGTATGGAGTCTCGACATGTGATCCAAAAAATAAAATACCATTATATGAATTTGCTATCAATGAGACTCAAAGAAGTTTTATACCTTTTAAATCCTTACCGGAACTAATTAACAAGATGCCGCAGCAAAATCCACAACGAACACATTCGATTACATTGGATAAAGTAATCACTTTGTAGATAAAATGCCTCAGACGCAACCATCCAATAATTCAAATCAGTTTTTAACACAAATCCGCGGGGGTTTATTACAATAAGGATGGAACCTCCAGGTCTTGATCCCACCAGAGGCCATTCACCAAGAACAAATCACGGGGATAGAGAGAGCGAAGACGCGTTGCAGGCGAAACGTTTATTGCAAATTATGATAACGAGAAACATGATTAATTATCAAATAATTCTGGCATATTTTGAGTGAACGTTAATAGCAAAATATGTGAACGGTGCATTGCACGTACGGCCGCACACTCCAGAATGCTCGAGTGCGCATTTTCTCGTGTGCGGTTGCGCACGTCACATGCCTCCCCCTCGAGAGCGTTTTTTAGGAGAATACGCTCAATAATTGAACATCATTCGTTAGTCGGGAGAGCGAAAGAAAGATGTGCATGGTTTTGGGTCGGTAAGGTTAACAGTCTCTGAGGTCAATGACTGGAGTACATGAGTTAAAGATAGTATAGCTAGCAACAAGGAGGACAAAGCGAAGTGCATGCAATTAGCGTTCACAGAGAATAGTTGATATTAGTTGGAAACGATTCGGCTGCTTGATTTCCGGATTGAGATTTCCACGCATCCATAGTCTCTTCTTTCTTTGTTGGCTCACAAGGGGTGACTGCTAATATTTAGTTCATTTTTTACTTCATCTCGAGCGTTGCCTCTGACTAACTAGATGGTTACTTTTTGTGTTTGATGATTTGCAGTTTAGTAGGCGGTGATGGAGCTTGTGCAAACGTTCGCAAGGCGATGCAGATGATCTCTGTAGTACTGGAGCTTGTGCTCTGTCCTTTTCGACAAAGTTGCGAAGCTTCAAATCCAGCAATGGATTGGGATGGATCAAAACAAGTGGTAGAAGTAGTAGAAGCTGGTGTTTATGAACGTTGCCCACCCCTCACCATTGAAAACTCCTCGTGATCTTGCCGTTCTATTCCCAGGTGCTGTGGAGGAATTTAGAGTTTTCAGTGGAAGAATTGGAAATGGAGTAATTTATTTTTTTGCATAAAATATTAAAAGGTACGGTCAACTAAGTTGAGGAGTTTCAATAAAGTTAACCAGAAATGAAACACACTTACAGGGAGTAAATGGTAAATTGGGATGGCTTGACAGGGCGTTGAGAGGAGCGTTCAGAACGGCAAGATTGTTCACTACCATTTGATCTCCTGGAGATCTCTATAATCAAGATTCCCTCTAGACTGTGGAAGAAACAGACGTATGGTGTGGATCGCATTTACTGGCACGGAGCTTAATTATACAATTTTGACTGGGCTGCCCAAGCCGTGGCTATTGATTATTGGTTAGCTGAGAGATCTCTACAAACAGGGGACCACACACGCTCGTTCCTGAATGTTCTAGTGTTCTCCAGGTGTTTGTTAGTCCTATTGCGCATACTAGAGTTTAAGTGAATTGTTTGGGAATACTGTAAAACATCGTGGCTTGCTTTATCAATAGCCTGACGCAAATAAGTTACAATTTGAGTGATTTTATAAGTCTAAACATCTATTATTATGCAGTTTTTAGGATTATTGTGACCGGGAATGGGTTGATGGGAGAGATGGAGGGTGGGTGGGTGGTCTGATGATGAAATTAACCTTTCGAAACGGCACTTATCCACTGGCAGCTCATAGGTTTAGATTGGTAAATGGCAACGCCTTTTCTAACTCATCGTAAACCGTAGAAGACGGATCTCTTCTTTCCATATATGCAAAATTTTCTAAGTGAACAAAATTCGACGAAACTTGCCATTTAAGCAACTTTCAAAAGTTGACTTAGAGTACTTTCGATAAATTCTGTGAAGGGAATGAATAGGAAGGAGAACTGTAGCTCAAGCGTAATAATTACTAATTGGTTTAACTTCCTTCAATGGAATTCTACATTTGTCCAATGATTGGGTGTTTGAGAGATCAGATATTGTGAGAATTATTGCTGCAGTGGTGAATGCAACTTTGAATAATCGATAACCCAGTTCAAGCGGAATGAAATATGATTCCACACATAAGTAGGGATGACAAACTTGAGACGACTTTCTTTTTAAGCCTAATAACAAATTTATCTAGAACCCGTAATTCAAACAGTTCTTATTGTCTCGGTTTCACGAAAGTACGCCTTGGCAAAACAGTTGAATGTTCTAGATCTTTTTCATGGAGATGCCGCCAATTTCTACAATTTATTCGAGTGAAGGAGATTCATTAGATGTGCTTAAGTAGAGTTCAAGCCAAAATTCAAAATTTAGTAAAGTTCGTGTATTATATTATCCCTCATATAAACCCTCCAAACCCAACGGTACCAATTTACCAATTTTTGCTTCTCTAACTTGTTTATGCCTCTTTAATAAAAAATGCATTTTATGGTATTATATTTTTTATACCAAATGCCTTTGAACGAACAATTCCGATGTGGTCTTCAATCAAACAATCCAAGAGTTAATTATAGTTAGGATAGAACCTGCAGAAAGTAATCTAGGGTTGAGATCTGGGGTTGGGATTAGGGAATTGCTCCACAACGACGATGACGACGACGATCATGTGTGAGGTGTTGGCGCTACTGCCAATGATGCTGCTACTACTACGTACCCATTTACTTCATCCATTAGAGCCAAAGTCTTGATTAATTCATCCATCCATTCATTCAAGCACTCCAATCGCTCAACCACCTCTTTGCTCTGCTGTTGCCTGGTAATTAAGGCTTGCATTAACGTGGGAAAATTTGCAATATGAAAGGCGTTTTGTTTGGCTTTTCCTCCCACTCTATTGATCTTGGTAAAGAATTGGCTTTTGTTAATTGTCGATTTAATGAACAGACGTTCCACCATTGGGTCTTCCCTCTCCAAAGTAAAGGGTTGTTTGAACAGGATATTCAAATGCAACACGCTCTCATCTTTTCGTCCTCTTTCGCTCCTCCCTCCTCCTTCCTGCATTTGTCATTTCCCTTCGGTATACTAAAAAAGTCTTCTCCATTGGTTCATTTTCGCTTATTCATCACCTAAGCACCTCAGTAAATTGAAGAAAATATTGAACCTAGTTTAAATAGCCCTCTTCATTTCTGCTCTAAAACCTGGAGTTTCATAATAGTGCATGTAATTGAACCTGAATTGTTACATGCTTCTGTCCAACCACCTTTCTCGAGCCGACTAGTGTCGAGTCCGCCTTGTCCTTTTGGGATGTACTCGACTCTCCCTCCCTCCCTCCCCTCCCCTCTCCCCCTCCCCCTTTCCTTTCTACATTGTATACTTGGGTTGAAGTACTTATTATTATTATTATTATTCTCTCACGTCAACAAAAATTCTAATTAACACTAAGTGAAATCGTTTACCAAAATACTCTTTTCCCATTCTATCCAGTTTAATAAACACGCGATAATCACATCATCTATTCTCTCCGTAGTGTGATGAGCAGAATCCTGTATGCTCCTCTTTGGAAATTGAATCAATTTATGTGACATTTACAGAATAGAAGATACGTGAAAAGAGGTAATTTTCTATGGGAAAGAGATTTTTCTCCAACTATCCACTGTCAGTGAAAAAGTGCATGCCACCCAGTGGAAGAGGCTGCAAACATGAGAATCAATATCCTCAAGATTGAGCTGGATATTTTCATTTAACCCACATCCTCACAATCTGTATTCGAATCTGCAAACAAGCTATAGACCTTGACTGCAAAGGAACTTTAATAAGGGTTTTTTTACTATTCAATATATTAGATTAAATAAAGAAACTTCTGTACAGGCTTAGGGAATTTAGTTGCTACTGAAATGTTTGTGGCTTGCTGCATGTTCCAATTCGAAATGCACAGTCATAAACTGTACGGTGCTTTTTCCACGTTCTTTCATGGCTCTTGACATTTGGAGGAGTTTGAGCAAGACATTTGAGTGATGGAATGCACATTTCATGTCCCCTTCCTTGAAGATCTATATACTTCCATTAGCAGGCTTTTTGAAGCTAATTTTCGATTGGTCGACTTTAATGATATGCATCGCTCCAATCTTAAAAGTGCATTCAATTATATATATATATATTTTGAAAAGCCCTCCAAAGTTGAATCTCGAAAGGACATTGATGTAGCTCCTTTACATTATCTCCAAATTTAACACCAGGCAACGGAGAAATTTTGATAGTGATCAATCAAAGTTTAAAATGTGAATACTGTGAGCCAAGGTAAGTACAGCTATGTTGAGTGTAACATGGTTGCACTATTCTTGATTACCACTTTTGACAAATTGAATTTTTTTATGGGAAACAGATACCAGATTCTGAGATGACGCGGATGATCCGATTTTTTACTCTCACTCAATGTCGTCGTACTATGCTATTGTACGTTTTAATGCAATTGAAGTTATCTTAGTATGAAAATTGTTCCATGTAATCAGAGCAACCTTCAATATACGCTTTTATTGCTAAGAGCAGATTAATTCAGACTTCCCGATTGAAT
This sequence comes from Hymenolepis microstoma, assembly GCA_000469805.3. NCBI lineage: Eukaryota > Metazoa > Platyhelminthes > Cestoda > Cyclophyllidea > Hymenolepididae > Hymenolepis > Hymenolepis microstoma. Next base: position 31,218,782 of record LR215989.1, read on the forward strand.
GGTTTCCACTTATTTCTAAATCGGTCTAGTCATGCAGGGTCTTGGTCTTAATCGGCCTTACCACCTGTCAAAAAAACAAAGTGATTTATTTGGTTAAATAGGATAGAGCTGAGTTTGTGGCGGAATTTAATTTTGTTGTAAGGAATTTTGAGGCAACTCGTTGTTAGCGTTAAAAAGATTTCTTTTTTTCCAAAAAAGGGAATGAATGCATCAATGAAAATTTGACCTGTGTATGCAGTAAAGCATTTATTATTTTAATTTTAGGTGAGCATTTCGAGTCAAGACGTCTCAACACACACAACTCTACTACTCATAAACAGGAAGCAAGACCCCATTGTTGTGATCGCTGTGATAAAGGGGGTTATTGGGCTTTACATTATCTAGAGCAATAGCCGAAAACTATTCGACTCCAACATTTTGGGATTGCAGAATTTAAAATTGCATATTTTTCGTTTTACGAATATGTTAACTCACCGTTTACCACACGATTCATGGTTTTTGGGTATTTCACAGACTGGTTCTTGGTTAATAGGCCGTTTACATGTGTTATTTTAGCAAAAGACTAGCTAGCTCAACCCCGATAGCCTTCAACTGTAAATACTGCACTTTCTAGTGTGCCTTCTTCTATTTGCCTTCTAGGTGCTTCAGCAGAAGTGATGTGTTCCATGAACCAGCTCGTTTTCTTAACAGTTCGAGTTGGAGATCTCTCTATCGGATATTCCAACAGCAGGATTGTAGATCGAAACGAGGGTAAAAATGAAAAGATAGAATAATGGAGTGATCTAGGTGAACTTATTCTGGCTACAAGAGAGGAACCTCAAGAATCCTCTGATCAGTATTGTCCCGGTAGCCGGCTTTGTATTCCTCACAGCTTCATCCTTCAGCCTAAACTTGATGAATAGGTGTGAACAGTTACCCAATAATTTGAATACTGCATTAACTAACATCTCTACGTCAATATTCTGCCTAATTAAAAGTCGATCCAGTCGATATATATAGTTTGAGATTCCTTAAATTGCATATTTTTAGCCTGAGGTGAATTTGCTACCTACTCATTTTTGCTTCCCTAACTTCCTTATGCCTCATTGATAACAACTACATTTCATGGTAATATATTGTTTAGATCACATGCTGAACCAAAATACTCAACGTCCGCTAACAAAATTTGAAATATTTTTACTTCTTTAAAGAAATTTGTAGGACTGGTAAACATCATACTGCCCATAATCAAAAAGATGTTTCAATAAATCAACTTGTAACCTCTCTAGTATGACGCTTGCTTTATTAAAGACAAAATTTCTGATTATAATTCGAGATTCTTCAAATTGCATATATTTAGGGTGGGGTGAATTGACAAGTCTAATGCTTCAGTGCATTTATTTGTTAATTTGTGGGCTTGCGTCGATCCAATTGTTCTTCACTTCTTCATACGAGCCCAAGTGCTGGTGAGCCAGGCCGTGGACCATTGAGCGAGGTGAGTGAGGTGAAAATCAGACGTACGACCGCACACTCCAAAATGTTCGTAGTGGTGCGCTAAAATCTCATTGATGAAGTGCTTGAAGCCTACGTCACTCGAATCCTGTCTAACTGGTTGCATTACGGTGGGATATTTACATCGATATTCCCACTATGCAGCCATTACGAGTGGACTCAAATTCCTGATATCCAATTTGTTGGGAGTCACCAATTTCTGCTCCATGATGACTGTTTATCTTCTTTAATCGAATATGTGGTGTCTTCTAATGCTATAATTAAGAAATAATATGGTTGGGATAATAATTAAACACGGCCACATTAATAATGATAATAATAATATTAATAAAAATAATTTGATATAACTACAAATAGGATGCCCTCATTTACATGAATCGTGCCATTTTATTCATTTGTAAAGCCATTTCAAGGCTGATTTCTGGTCTGGCCAGATCAAGAAAAGTTTTGCCTAAAATGCACTCATCTGTACTCCCGCATGCGTTAAATTTGCAATGAAGTAATCAGTTTACAAGAATCAATTCAGAATTGCTTAATTTATGTCTCTCTTCAATCATTCGTTACCTCCAGTAGCTGTGTCTGTAATTTGTAAAATAGAGAACAACTTTGATTATCCATTATGGATCAAATTAATATGGTGATTTAAAATCATTAAAATTCTTTGTAAATCTCTACGGAGGGTGAAATTGCGAGTTAGGGCACTGCCTTTAAAAACGCCTTTTAATCAGCAGCTTCTTATATATCTCAATAGTCACTTCATTGATTCAGAAGCATGAAAAAAGACGTGTCACAGTCCTCCACTGCTTTAATTCGGACATTCAATTTCCTCTCACTGTATTATGTGAGTAAGTGCCGAATTGTGAAAACATGAATGTGATATTGCGCTCGCTCTTCTCTATCAATTTTGTTCCAATTCAATAAATTTGGATTTTTCTAGAACTTTTTGAGGGTGAGTTTGCATCCAGAAGGCGTCAAAATCTCAGTCAAATGATTAACAAAAACACACAGTTTGCATTTTTATTTATTTATTTATTCCCTTCTGTTTTTTACCGCTTCGCACAAAATATCTGAATACTGCTGAGGAAGATGCTGTCAATTTCTACAATTTATTCAATTGAAGGAAATCAAGATCAATAGTGTCGAAAACCTTCGCTGTGAAACACAAGCTTGTATGCGATAATTTATTCAAATGTGTAAGCAAAATAATTGCGTAGACTTTTCCAGGAAATGAAACTTTGCATAATACCACTGTTGTTTATGCCCCAACTTGAGGGGTTTTAGTAATGTCATGGTAGCTCTGCCAACCTTGAAATTTTTTTACAAATTGTAACAAGTATTGACCACTTAGGTTACAAGTATGCAAGATGTAGGCTGGATCACGCGATGTAAATTTACTAATTATAAGGAATGGCTTTGAGGCCCAATGTGTTCAATCAACCGATTCATTAGATGTGCTTAAGGAGAGTACAATTCAAAATTCAAAATGCCTCAGTGAAGACAAGTGCATTTTACGGTATTGTAATTTTTTAGATCAAATGCCTCTGATCCAACAAACCTAAAATTCAAATAAGATCTTGAACCAAACAAACCAAACGTTAATTATCGGTAGGATAGAATCTCTAGAAAATGATCCCTCTAGAGGCGAGATTCTACGTTCAACTACAATATTCAAGGCCATTTAATTTCAACTCTCCACTCCCTGCAAACAAGCGAATTAGATATTGCTGATAGACCAACTTAACTCCCTGCCATTTTTGCAAATCCCATTTCTAAATAGGTTTTCAAATTAAACAAAATTTTAAACCTTTTTATTGATGTATTGTTCATCATCTTGGTGGATGATCAACAAAGCGTCTTTTATTTCGAGCAATAAGTCAAAATGAGAAGAGAAAAGCGTGACCTGAAGGACGCCAAGTTGCCACTGCAGCTAAGTTAAATTTTTGCCATTAAAAGGGACGAATCAGGACAATTGGCTGTTATATGCGACTTAATTGACAATTGTGGTATTTGTTCAATTGCCCTCTGGTTTGGTGACATGCAGCATCATTGACAGTTCATACGAAAAAACCACGAATATATGGGGTGTATTCTGAGCACATCAGATTCAATACTTGAAATAACCCATGCAATGCCGAGTATTACTACTAGACACTGTGAGATTACACCGAAAGCCCAAGGCCCAAAACAAAGGGGACGGAGGGAAGAGGATCGAAAAGTCATAGAGAGATCAAAATCAAGGTATTGAGAAAATTTTTCTTTATTTGATATTTATGATGGAGTTGCACAATATTTGCCAAATTTAGATATCCACATGAAGATAATTCTAAAAGAAATCGTCATGAATTGGATTCAAAGCTGGGAACTTTCACTAGCGGCGACCAAAAGGCTGTCTTTCAGGGCGCAGCTTCCCCAATTGTTAATTGGTCATCAAACAAAGGGCACTCGAAACCTCTCAGCACTAGTATCGTACCGCATGTCGCCTGAACCGTCCTCCCTCTGTCTTTCAGGTTTTCACCCAATTTCTCATTCCACACTCTTCTCCTCTGCCTATCACTCCACCGCGCAGGTTGTCCTACTTGGCTCTTGGTCTTCTCCCCTCGGAAAGCCTGTTACATTCTGTTAGCATTAGGACGGTGAATGGTGAACCAACTTTCGTCTATGGATCAGAGGAACTTTAAGCCCATAGCGCAGGAGAGTGTAGAATATCTACAAATGTCAGGTGCGAGTGAAAAATGGAGGTCATTCACAGCATTCCATTCGATCAAAAATTACCTCAAATTTGAACGACGATTTTGTTATCCACTCTAGTAACTTTTTGTAATTCATATTATTAACCTTCCAATTTAATCTAAACAGTGTAGTTAAAATGAACAATTCATATCCTTATAAAATAAACTTCTGCCTTTCAACATATTACATTTCCATTTTTCGATGGGAAGTTATTGTCTGTCAGGAATTGAAATCCTCTTCAAAGACCAACTTATTTGACAAATTTACTTCATTTTTGGTTGCAAGACTTACGATTGCCTTCTAAAAATAAGGCCATTTAATAATTCATGAGAGAAGGTTCAGAGGCTGAATAGACATAGATAATTATATGGGTGATAAAATATTGCCCATTGAAGTACTTAAAATGGACGTATTGATTGAACATTTCCCAGGGTCTTATACATCGATAAGAGAAGGAAGCTAAGTTCATTGCAAACCCTACTACTACAATGTGGTAAGAGATCAGAGATAAAGTAGCATAGGAGCCGACAGCCCTATTAGAAATCCAAGGTGATGTCTTAATGGAAAACTGGAAGACCATGCTAAAGAGGGGTGGGTGGGAGGTGGATCGATGAGTGACAAAATGTGCTCACAATTGGCACTAACCAATATGTGACTAGGTAGTCTGCTTCATCATAAGTAGTATAACCCACATTAGGGTAATAAAAAATGTCATACCAGGGTAAGTGAAGTAGGTGGCTTGTAAATTCGAGAAGTGAAAGAGATAAAGAGACCGGAAGAGATATTCGAGGGAAAAGTCTTATTTCAATTGATATTTTTATTCTAGTTTTATATTGCTTATCACTTTACTTTCCAAAATTCAAAGGTCACAAATCGTTGTCTGGATTGGGGAGTAAATTATTACCCACGATATCCAAGGCCTACTAACTCATTGTCTGCTTACGATGATTAATCTCGCCATCCCCAAATCAATAGTTCTTCTAACAGTTGAAAAGCGGAATTGTCTAATGTTATATTAGACTGCCTCTCTGGTGTTAACGCAGCAGCACTGAGACAGCCAATATTTCTGCATATGCGAAACCACAAACTGAATCTTCATTATCATATGAAATGGCAGGAATATTTTTGCATTTCGTACTGATGACAAGGCAGCTGAGCTATGATCCCTTTCCAATGCTCCTATGAAGCGAGTAACACGTTTGAGAGAGGTCAAACTGCCTATTGAAGATATTAGTGGAAAATGTTCAAATTCACTTTCCTGAGCTCGATTTTTTTAACTGACCTCACAGCACGTGATTGACAACTGGGTAAGTGAACTCGGTAATTTTTACGATCATTAGTAGTAGGTATTAGTCAATAATAATCATTACTGCTTAATAATAACTTATTACAAAAGGCTTGGTTATTAACGTAATCTAGCAGTGGATGCAATATAATCCGCATCAGATCTTAAAAAATTGAATGAATCAACGCATTGTCCTCAAACATTGATTCACTGGCGGAGTAAATACAAAGTAGGATGTGGGCAAAAAAATATCGTCTACTCACACATTAGCAGAAAAAACGCAATGAAAAAAAGCAATTTCGGCAAATATTGATTAATTGATGCCAGTCAGTGAGCAGTGAACATCGCTGACAGGTATTCATTGTCATCCAGGGGGCAAATACAGTGAACTATGGTAATCCTTTTATAGTTCGCGTAATTATTGTAGGGCTTTTCATTGACGAAAATCCTCCCCAATTGGCACTGTGACGTACAGAGGGAAGAGGGGAGGGGAAGTACATCGACAAGGTTGAAAGAATCTTTCGATGCATGGCTTCGGAGTTATTTGAGGGTGAGCAATAAAGTGTTAGAACGGAAGTGCACTTTCAGTGAGGTGAATGGAACCAAACGAACCAAATGCGGAAAAGGAGAACTGGAATAAATTTCATGTCCCTCCTGAACATAAAATTGTACCATTTGATTTAACCACATCACATAAATATTTTAAATTCAATTTTCAGTTATTAATGAAATTAGTGAATTATTACAGGACAGAGTTTCAATTAAATCATTCTGATATGGACTAATTGAATCAATATTGTAAACAAATTTCCTAACTACTGACATAATTCCACAAGATCTAAAAGTCCAATATTCTGTTATCAGTATTCAAAAATATGACAGAACGAAGAAGGGACTTTTCCTACGAAACAGTTAATTTTAGCCAGCATGCCCTCCTTTCATTATCGCAATTCCTCGACGCAAACAGCTGTTCTCATTAAATGGTACGCAATATTTCCATGGTTACCTTGTATCATAACGATTTTCACAGGTTTTCTTGCAAAACTAAGCATAAAATATGACCCAGAAGCAATATAACCGATGGCGATTTCTAGTAAATGGATGCCGCATTACACAATCAGAATTTTTCAAAGTTAAAACAGATAGGCCTAGTATATCTTAATCGAAAATCTTCAATGTTGAAAGGCCACTTGGGAATCTAATCTTTCAAAGTGGATAAAATGGAAAGTCTCTTTCTTTGATGATTGGCTGCATTATTTCCTAAAGGAATCCACTTTTCTAGCTCTGTAAGTTAGCTAATAGTTTGAGTGCATGATTTAGAGCAATTTCCGTCCTCTTCTGAGCGTTCTTCTTGGGGTGGAATACCATAGAACAAGATGGTCTGCATAAAGTGAGCACTTGACGCCATTAACAGTCTGTACCACATTAGCTATGTCATTCTTAAAGACGTTGAAAAGAGATCAGCTTGTGACAGCTCCCTGTGGTAGGCCTGTGTGTAAAAGGTTCGACAGATCGTTTCCATATCTGACTTGGCATGTTCTCTGGCCAATGAATGTTTTTATTCAGTTTAGCATGTTATGCTTTATATCAATCTTTGCCAATTTTAGAATTAAGTTCTCTTTCCATACTAGGTCATATGCTGATTTGAAATCGATGAATACAGCTGCAGGAGTATTTCTTGCATCAAGATCATCTTTAATATGTTGGCAGTGCGTGGCTACTTGTTGGTTTGTTGATCTTTGTCACCTAAAACTTGCTTGCTCGTTTCCAAGAATGTTGTTGGTTTCAAGGAACCAGGTCAGCCTCGTGTTAACCATTCTTTCCATAAGTTTAGCAGCATACTTGCGAGGGATGTAGGCCTTTAGTTGTCGAAGTTGCTAGGGTTTTTGCTATTTTTTAGTATTGGAATTACTATGGCAACTTTCCATTGGGTAGGTACGACAATTAGTACAACGTTTCCCAGGATGATTCCTCTTGAAGCAGCAGCATCAATAATGAATTATATCATTGATGGAAATTTTACTTCTTAATTATTCACTTAAATTACAAGTAGTTCACTTTCAGTCCAATCCCTATGGCCAAAGAACCGAAATTCGTTATGTTTGGTCCATAAATTTGATTTGATGCTGTTATGTGAAATAGGTGATTGAGACGTTTTCGATGATTTTCCAATTTTGAATGATTTATGCACATAGATATTAATTTCACCTTGAAAATATATCCCATATATATATATATATATACATGTAGTACATGAATATAGTTTTAGAATCCTAAACCTCTTCAGCTTGTAAGTAACGTGGTATTTTTAAATATAATTTTGTATGCTATAATTTATAATAAGTTGCATTGCTTTTCTTATTTGTTTATGCCCCATTGATAAAAAGTGCGTTTCATGGTATCCTATTTTTTAGCACAAATGACATTCGAAGATTTTATGAGGATTTACAAACTTTGGAAGGCCTTCTACAATCTCATCCGAGTGATAGATGGCCTTCTGGAGTTCTTAAAGGCCATACTAGAAAATAACTAGTATGGCCGAGGAGTTTTATTTTTCACATTTTATGGACAAAATTTGAGATTCTCTAAATGTCATCTATCATTCGGATGAGGGGGTATAAGGCCTTCCAGAGTTCGTATATCCTCAAAAACAGCTCAAATGTCATTTGGGCTAAAACAATACGATACCATGCGACGCGCCTTTTATCAATGGGGCATAAACAACTTAGAAAAGCAATGTACTTTAAAAAATCTCTAATTAAAACCATAGAAATCACGTTGCCTACGGGTGAAATAGATATAAAAATATGAACATATGCACAAGTTCTGCATGTATATATGTTATATTTTCAAGGGAAAATTAAATCTATGATCATAAATTATTCAATATCTCCAGATCATCGATAATTACAAGGTGTTCTGTGTGTAAGTGCGTACAATTACTTGAAGTTAACAAAATAGGACCCACTTTGTGATAAATCAAACACACAAAAATACAAATCATTCAAAATTGGCAAATCATCGAAAATTTATAAGGTCTTGTAAAAGTAAATTCAGTAAAAATATCAGCTTTTAAGATTGGAATAAACACCACTGGTGCACTGCAAAGGCACATACACTATTCCACCTCTAGGGATATGGACAGGCGTATCTGAAGTTAGCACACACGCACAACAGTAGGCCGGTGCTGCCACACCACCGATGAGCTAAGTACCACGCCACTGCACCTCCATCCGTCGGTAGACCGCTGGCACGGATGGCTGGATCACCCACAGATGCACACACCAACTCGTGTTGAGGATGCCTACACACATTGGCGCATTGCCTACAACCCAATGGGAGAGAAGGATGGATGAATAGAGTGCAAACAAGCGAAACACTCTCCCCTCTTGGCACCGCCGCCTAAATAATATGCTTTGACAACACACTCGTATCCACTGCTACTTCACTCCACTCATTCATACGTTAAGGTGAACGGCCTTTAGGCATTACATGCAATGCATTATTGTGGACGTGGGGCTGCGGAGTTATCGAAACAAGCTTCGACTCGGCATAGCTGGTGATAACGAAATATCAGCAACTGCAAGATAGCGGCCAGGATAACTGCGACACTTGCTTGCGAGGAGACCAGGGTCACTTCCCTCTCACACACACGCACGAGCATCAATTGTGGCATGACACGTCTGCACACATGCACACAGCGAGGCAACGTGCCTTGCCTTAGACACGAGAGATAGGAAGAGAGAAAGTGAGAGACATTGGATTCGTTCCATATCCTACGCTCAATCAAGCACTCTAACACTGCGTTTTGCTGTCCTGCAAACGTTTGAACTGCACAGCATTAGAGCACTGCACAGGTTGATGGCACACCCATGGTAAGTACCAACAAATACCGTATGGAAATGCGGGGTTTGTTCCGCTCAGAACCACAGTTGCCTACCGAGATCAACATGTAGAATGCGCTGTCCCTCTGCATTGTTCAATTGCAGCTCTAGGTGGAAAATGATGAAATTGACTTACTTCTGTAAACGTAGTTTTATTTTCATTTTGCTTTTTCATTTTTCCTCATAAATTCTCATCGATCCATTTTTCATATTCGGCCTTAAATCGCTTTGAAGGTCTCTTTCACAACCGAGTAATCCACTCACTGTATTCCTCAATGCCTGCTTCGCAAATGGGAGTGAAATACACTAAATTTACTTTCATTGCGAGAATATGAAATATTTCGTCATAGTGAAAACATGTTAGCCTTTACAAAATGTCAAAACTGCTATCATCTCAATTTGGGCTATCAATCCTTCTCTGACTCAGCGTTATGGCATAATCATCCCATGGTGTTCATGTCTTTGACTGAAACAATTTGCCATGGTGGAGTTACTTATATTTTACCACAAACTCTGACCCGGTTAGTAACTCTACATCCTAACCCCCCACACCCAACACATCTGTGGGTTGAAGAAAGCCTTTTTCTGCAGAACGAGCGATAACACTGACTGCAGAACCGGTGAAATTTTCTTTCAATATATCACTGCCAACCTTCTGATATTTGCATCCTGATTGAATTTCCTGGCGCTGTCTCAGCATGTTCGGTGATAGAAACAGATGTAATTTCGGTGTTTTTAGTAGCTGGCATCATGAGCATCAGATAGATTCTATTTTCCGCAAAAGTTGCAAATATGATATAATTTTAAAGTCAATTCAAAATCACATGCAGCAACGTCATAACCAACGTCCGCTAGCAAATTTGCGAAAGGTTATAATCTTGATAATATTCTTGAAGGAACTCTTCGGACACTTCAAGGAATTACGAAAATTCGTCGAAAATCTTCTTTGGTTTTGCGCCGGTGTTTATCGAGCCCGTGACTTCTGAACTAGTAGATAAGCAGCAGTTTGACCATTGAGTAACTGACCCATATGTGGCGACATATCACAAGAAACACGTTTATTTGGTATGTGTGTGAGTGGGTGTATGCGGTGACGTGGAGCATAATCCTTATATACACTTCTGGTGTAGTAAAGTCATATTGACTTTGACCATTGATAATTTGGACAATCGTGTACTGGCATTGACTGTTTATTGGTCGGGTAACTACATACTAGGTTTTGACCTTTGATTGAACGTTCTGGTCATTGATTGGTCAAGAGGCCTATGCATTTGTTATGCTAAGTTGTGTTTCCACAACTTAATGATTGAAGTGCTCTCGATTTGATGCAAGTGTATGAATACTAGCCGTTTATTTCAATATATTTCATATCATACTATCTTCACAGTTGCTTCATTGTAGTCCTAACACTCCATATTGTTGCCATGGAAGTGGTCCCATTATTCTGGGTAGCATTGATCAAAATTCCAACGCATGTCAGTTCATTCAACTCAAAATCTACATATCGGTCAGTAAAATTGTGGAAGATAGAAATTGCCTTACTGATATGTAACTCCAGGTACTTATTCCAGATTATTCCAGAGTGCTCAACGAAATAAAGGAAAATTGTAAAGCACACACCCAACCTTTATCGATAAATCAAAGCGCAATATATGATCCAATGAAGCAAGTATTGCTGAAAATTCACTCCTCTCCCACTCCTCAATGCACAAGGGCTATTGTAGTTCATGCGCAACATTAGTCGTTGCAAAGTTCTTTCTTATTTTCGCGGGGTAGGCAAGAGAATTAAAATAGCAGAGTTCACTATTTTACACTATGATTCAAGAGTAAAATATTGCAGTAGCTCTCCGCATTTCTGTCCCTCACTCTCTATCTCTCCCGCAATGTTGCGACCGATGCATTAAAAAGAGGCTACATTGACTAGAAGTTCATTTTCCAAACCCACCTCATTCTATGGACAGTCGTGTCATCATTATCTAACTTCCAGTCACTCTGATGTGGTGTAATTTGGTTCGTCATAATCTCTCTTCAACAGATGTCCTTCGCAGTGAATAGCCGTGGTCTCGACAACGAGTCAATCTTGGCGTTCTAATATCTTAGCAAAATGCCCTTATTCACTTACTAACCTAATTCTGAAAATATCCTACTTTATTGTAGAAAAAACTGAAAATTGAAAGGAAAAGAATTTACTGATATGAGAATTGCAAAAGTACATCGATGATTCACCTTGAGAAAATTGCATTTACTTCTTGCCTTCTTCTTTTTCTTCTTCACAATCAATGAACACAATATTTTTATGGCTTATCTACTTGCATACTTACATTTTCTTCAAGTCAAAGCAGCCTCACAATCTTGTCCTCTCTTCTTATTGGTTCTGCGATTTTAATTTTCTCAAATTTAAGATGATAAAGACCAAAGTTTGAAGGTAATTAATTTTTAGACCTGCTATGAAAATAGAATTGAATTTTGAGAAATTGGACCTTTGCATGAAGTGACTGTGTAAGAATAAAATTATAGTTTTGCTGAAACGAACTGATAGAGACTGCTGATAGAGACATTTACCCGAAGCATATAAACAACATGCTTCCTTTCTCAATTTCGGAGTCTATCTACACTTGTTATAATTCTTGTGTGGTCTTGGAGAAATTTGTCAAAATGATGTCTGTTATGAGATCCAAGGGAATCCAATTCCAAAATGATTACAAAATGGAAACATTCCTTGAGTATCATTTTCTCTAGGAATGAGGTAACTGGCTGGACGCTCCTTTCTAAATATTTTGTTGTGTTTAAAACAACTATCTGTATTGGAAAATGACTTTGGTCATTGATTGGTTAAGTGGTCTCTTAAATGTACTGAGTTGACGGAGGTGGAACGCGATTTCTGTCACAAACTCAATTTCATTCTTCACCAACGAACTCACTCTGGTAAATGCCATTTTGTTATACAAAACTTAATTGACGATTTTCGAAACACGGTACCTTAACAGAACAGCTATTCCGATTTCGTTGAAAGGAGATTTTATTCGACATCAATGAGTACATCAGAGTAATGTCAAGGTGATATCCACCAAACTGGCATGATTTATTGTTCAACTCATTCAGACAATTATGCAGACAACAATTTATATTATCATTTGTAATTTTAACACATTAAATAAAGTGCATTGACATTCTTTGGATTCCACCTTTCATTTATTTTTATTTCTAAAATAAGAACAAGTCAATGTGTTGAACACTTTTCCATGTCCCCTAAAGTAGTATGTTACTATTTGAATATTGAAAAACTGACTCACATTCCTTAATTTCCTTTAGAATTCATCACTATTTCCCAATAGAATGCATGTTGGCTTACTTATAGAGGTAGTTTCGGTATAATAATCTGACTGTTCGTTGCATGCATAGTAAAGAGAATGAGTCACGGGAAATGGTGAAAGACACAAAGTAGTGAGACTGGAAAGTAAAACTGCCTATCAAACTTGGCAGAACATTGTTGCTGTCACATGCAATAAGACCTAGATCACAGTTAAGCAGAATGTGCTTTGCAATTCAATCATACTCAATTTGATATTTCATATGAATTAAGGTGCCCGGATGTGAGAGGTCAATGCCTCATTGTGGTGTACCAAGCGATGCGAAAGATAGCCAAACCACAAAGTTTCTCAATTTAGTTAAACATAGAAATGCCTTAAGGAGAGTGTCATTATGTCAGACCTCTGGAAGAAGAAAACTCCAACTTCTTACAAAATTAAATCTCTAAATTGGGGCTACATTTTCGATTAGTTTCTGGTAAACAAACATAAGTTTATTTTGTTCTTTTATGCGAGATTTGAACGGTCAATTAGATGGAACCAGTGATTATACGAACTAATTAACTTCAGGAATACAACTTGGAAATAATATCGAATTGGACTTTACATGACAGTTTTCGACTTGTAGAAATCGTGTAATTTTAATGAGAATTGGAGAAAATAATGATTTCCGCTCTAAGAGTATTCAATCTAAGTTTTACAGGACAGATTATCCAAGAAAATCACATATTCTTGTAAACGCCCCAAATCGTTCGTATTTTAATGAAAATCGCTGAGATGCAGACTTGAGAAATGATCGATACGGTGGTCTGTCTTGGTTGCTCTCTTATACACTAAGTCTTTGGTTATTTAAAGACTAAGCAAATACAATACGGACTACATATAAAAGAACCGGAATACCATAGAGGGAACGTATCTGCTTTAGGTCACGATTCAGCTGTCTCATATGGAGAGCATATAGGTTCGAGATATCACAATTATCAATGAAGATGGGAAAGGGAGAGTTTGAGAGTTCGAGACTTCATTGGTACCGAATAATCCCATAAATCCACTACAAATAGAAACTGGGACGGTAAACTGGACGGTAAATTTTTGTTTCCCATCTTCCGATATGATTGAACAGATTTTAGCCCTAAAATATAGGAGAAAGTCAAATATTTCCAACATAATGAGCCAGTGAGTGGAATTGCGAACACTTTGGTTAAGTCCGGCAAATAAAATTGAGGGGTGGATTGGGTAGTTAAATTCGAATTTCTCACTAGGCAGACTCCATGGTGCTGCCATCTATCCAAGATGAACAGCCAATGCCAGTTGAAAATGCTCACCTGATAAAATACCTATATTTGGCAGCATTTAATGGTGACGAATGAACCGGATCGTTTGCTTAAAAGGCGATGATACTCGAGCTGTGGTATTGATGGCTCTTCACTTTGCACAGTTGTATTTTTCTAAGACATCTCGAATACATGCCGGGACTAATGTCCAATATTCACTCTGTAATTTGACCCGAATGCTTCTTACTGTCACCCACAATTATCTATTATCTATTTTATAAAAGCCAATTACTACCAAAAATTCCTTGCGTTTGCATTGAGGCAAGGACAACTAGATTGTTTGAAGCATTTATGTTGCCAAAGCAATCAATTTATTAACTGAACTACTTTCATTTTGGAGCCACTCTTGGTTCTCACCAATATCCGTCAGCTACGTAAAATGAATCACAAATTGAATCATAGCCTGTCTTTCTACAGTCAATCATATATGTTCAAGATACGATTCCTTATTAAAGATTAAAAATCTCATCGAACGTAGTCCTTATCATTTCAATAACTTTCCCAATTTTAGAGGATTTGTTAAAACCTCTTTGCTAGATGATTTATTCTATTGGCATTATCATCGCTTGATTTGTCTTTTTAGCTATCCATATGTCATGGAAAAAAACAAAATCTATAAACTCCAGTGATCAAAATGGTCTCTTCTATCCATCAGGGTAAATATTCAGCAATAACTGGATGGCCATTATTCCTTCAATTCTATTGAATATACTCAAACACTACCAATTATCAAACTATCTGGAGGTTGATTTTGCTGCAAGGTTTGAATTAATCTGCTCTTCCATTTTTTGGCAAGTATTTTAAAGAGAAACACATTCTGTCAAATACCTTCTCATTTGCATACTACTTTCCATTTAATCAGCTGTCTTAATCCCGATGAGATTATTTCGAACAGCTTGGCTGTAAATACGCAATACTGCTAACACTCCCTCTGCCTTCTCGGATTCCGATTCGTGCGTTCTTGATTTAAGGAATTAAAGGTGCCTCCAAAGACTAAAACGAGGAACGTCGATTGGTAACTAAATACTTCAACCCGTGTGGAACACACAACGTTGTCACCGCTGAACAAAGTAACCTCAGACAGGTTTGAAGGTGAGGCATACAACTTTGCGTAGGAAGTATGTGCAGTCGTGAGCGCGGAGTACACACATTCAACCGCTACTCAGTAGTCCTTGCCTGTTTTAGAAAACCCTCCATATTAATATTAATGACTAAGCTCTTTGAGTGGGGAAATTGGTTGACCAATCATTGGTAGAATTATTTTAATTCCATCACGTTCTTAAATCCTGACAAATATTCTTTACCCTCTTTGTTGGAAGAATTTGCATTTCCTCTGGATGCATGCACTCAACATTGACCGCTATGACAAATTCCATTTTGTTACAAAAGTCTTCGCTATCTCAATCGCATAATCATGGATGATGATGATGTTGGATGATGCTCAACAGAGATAGATATCTGACTTTGAATAACGATCCCTAATTTCCGTTGGTTTTAGTTGTAGGTTGAGGTAATTATTAATGTCGACTGTACAACAATTAATTTATGTTACGATGGTTAAGAAGTCAGGCTTTTGCTAAAGGAGGGTTAACAGCTTGGATTCTAGGCATAGAAGGCATTTAAACCTGATTTTTTAGGAAAATGTGAAGACTCTCACTTTAAATACTTCACAATTTTATTTAAAATGACAACAAATGAGGCTAAACAATGCTTCCTTTTTACATGATTTTAATAATAAAACACACTAGGAATCTATTTGTTAAGAACTGAATTTGTATTTAAATAAAAATGAAAACGGGCTTACGATGATAATTAGAACTATGAACACTGCGGCTATTGAAAGTTTAAGGATCTTTTGACAAATTATATTTGGTCATTGTAAAAAAGAAGACGTGCGAATCTAAAAATAATTTCGTAAACTGGAAATATTATTTCACTTTTCTGCTTGCTTAAGAAGCCGGGATTCCAGACAGTTTTGGACTGCACACAAGCAGGCTAAATAGAAATAAGGTATGCCTCAAATTTTATAAAAGAAGCAACGGATCTATTAGTATTATTAATATTTTGTAATTACCGAGTTGCAGACACTACCGAACGATTCCACCAGCATTCATGCCTGTTTCGTTTTCGTGAGCACTCAAATTGATAGATGCAGCTGGCATAGCTTTGTGTGAAACGTCACTCTGAAATAAGTGGACTCGTTTGTCTGTTCTAGAGGAGTATCCTTATACGTTAAATTCGGATTTATGCTCTGGTGCGCCAATGAAAATGTTTTGCATGCAGTTTTCGACGTGTTGATAACCATGTCATTGTTTTCGCACCAGTTAGCTAATAGTTTGAGTGCATGATTTAGAGCAATTTCCGTCCTCTTCTGAGCGTTCTTCTTGGGGTGGAATACCATAGAACAAGATGGTCTGCATAAAGTGAGCACTTGACGCCATTAACAGTCTGTACCACATTAGCTATGTCATTCTTAAAGACGTTGAAAAGAGATCAGCTTGTGACAGCTCCCTGTGGTAGGCCTGTGTGTAAAAGGTTCGACAGATCGTTTCCATATCTGACTTGGCATGTTCTCTGGCCAATGAATGTTTTTATTCAGTTTAGCATGTTATGCTTTATATCAATCTTTGCCAATTTTAGAATTAAGTTCTCTTTCCATACTAGGTCATATGCTGATTTGAAATCGATGAATACAGCTGCAGGAGTATTTCTTGCATCAAGATCATCTTTAATATGTTGGCAGTGCGTGGCTACTTGTTGGTTTGTTGATCTTTGTCACCTAAAACTTGCTTGCTCGTTTCCAAGAATGTTGTTGGTTTCAAGGAACCAGGTCAGCCTCGTGTTAACCATTCTTTCCATAAGTTTAGCAGCATACTTGCGAGGGATGTAGGCCTTTAGTTGTCGAAGTTGCTAGGGTTTTTGCTATTTTTTAGTATTGGAATTACTATGGCAACTTTCCATTGGGTAGGTACGACAATTAGTACAACGTTTCCCAGGATGATTCCTCTTGAAGCAGCAGCATCAATAATGAATTATATCATTGATGGAAATTTTACTTCTTAATTATTCACTTAAATTACAAGTAGTTCACTTTCAGTCCAATCCCTATGGCCAAAGAACCGAAATTCGTTATGTTTGGTCCATAAATTTGATTTGATGCTGTTATGTGAAATAGGTGATTGAGACGTTTTCGATGATTTTCCAATTTTGAATGATTTATGCACATAGATTTTAATTTCACCTTGAAAATATATCGCATATATATATATACATGTAGTACGTGAATATAGTTTTAGAATCCCAAACCTCTTCAGCTTGTAAGTAACGTGGTATTTTTAAATATAATTTTGTATGCTATAATTTATAATAAGTTGCATTGCTTTTCTTATTTGTTTATGCCCCATTGATAAAAAGTGCGTTTCATGGTATCCTATTTTTTAGCACAAATGACATTCGAAGATTTTATGAGGATTTACAAACTTTGGAAGGCCTTCTACAATCTCATCCGAGTGATAGATGGCCTTCTGGAGTTCTTAAAGGCCATACTAGAAAATAACTAGTATGGCCGAGGAGTTTTATTTTTCACATTTTATGGACAAAATTTGAGATTCTCTAAATGTCATCTATCATTCGGATGGGGGGGTTTAAAGCCTTCCAGAGTTCGTGTATCCTCAAGAAGCATATTGATTTTGGTTTTACTCCTCTTTTTCAGGTCATTTAGTGATTCCTAGGCCTGTTCAAATACGTGATACAATTCGACGAAAGATGTTTCATAGTAAGACCGGCATTTGAAGCTGCAGGGTTGGCTAATCTCTGAATCACTTCTGCTTTACTTCTAAGGAGATTTTGGAAGTGAAATCCGGAGAAGAAACGAGACTTGGAATTTCGTTTATCGACAGAACACAAAAACTTCCAATAATAAAACTCCTCGCAGCTCAATGACTGCGTTTACGACTTGTATTAGGGAGTAAAATACTCTCCATATTTGATAAAACACTCGTAAACGCGCAGTGTTCATTCGAGCTAAAAAAATACGCTCATTTAGAGAATCTCAAATTTTGTCCATAAAATATCCAATCCAAAACTCCTCGGCCATACTAGTTATTTTCTAGTATGGCCTTTAAGAACTCCAGAAGGCCATCTATCACTCGGATGAGATTGTAGAAGGCCTTCCAAAGTTTGTAAACCCTTATAAAATCTTCGAATGTCATTTGTGCTAAAAAATAGGATACTATGAAACGCACTTTTTATCAATGGGGCATAAACAAATAAGAAAAGCAATGCAACTTATTATAAATTATAGCATACAAAATTATATTTAAAAATACCACGTTACTTACAAGCTGAAGAGGTTTAGGATTCTAAAACTATATTCATGCACTACATGTATATATATATATGGGATATATTTTCAAGGTGAAATTAATATCTATGTGCATAAATCATTCAAAATTGGAAAATCATCGAAAACGTCTCAATCACCTATTTCACATAACAGCATCAAATCAAATTTATGGACCAAACATAACGAATTTCGGTTCTTTGGCCTTCTGGAGTTCTTAAAGGCCATACTAGAAAATAACTAGTATGGCCGAGGAGTTTTATTTTTCACATGTTATGGACAAAATTTGAGATTCTCTAAATGTCATCTATCACTCGGATGATATTGTAGAAGACCTTCCAGAGTTTATAAATCCGCAAAAACAGCTCAAATGTCATTTGGGCTAAAACAATACGATACCATGCGACGCGCCTTTGATCAATGGGGCATAAACAACTTAGAAACGCAATGTACGTTAAAAAATCTCTAATTAAAACCATAGAAATCACGTTACTTACGGGTGAAATAGATATAAAAATATGAACATATGCACAAGTTCTGCATGTATATATGTTATATTTTCAAGGGAAAATTAAATCTATGATCACAAATTATTCAATATCTCCAGATCATCGATAATTACAAGGTGTTCTGTGTGTAAGTGCGTACAATTACTTGAAGTTAACAAAATAGGACCCACTTTGTGATAAACCAAACACACAAACATACAAATCATTCAAAATTGGCAAATCATCAAAAATTTATAAGGTCTTGTAAAAGTAAATTCAGTAAAAATATCAGCTTTTAAGATTGGAATAAACACCACTGGTGCACTGCAAAGGCACAAACACTATTCCACCTCTAGGAATATGAACGGACATATCTGAAGTTAGCACACACGCACAACAGTAGGCCGGTGCTGCCACACCACCGATGAGCTAAGTACCACGCCACTGCACCTCCATCCGTCGGTAGACCGCTGGCACGGATGGCTGAATCACCCACAGATGCACACACCAACTCGTGTTGAGGATGCCTACACACATTGGCGCATTGCCTATAACCCAATGGGTGAGAAGGATGGATGAATAGAGTGCAAGCAAGCGAAACACTCTCCCCTATTGGCACCGCCGCCTAAATAATATGCTTTGACAACACACTCGTAACCACTGCTACTTCACCCACTCATTTATACGTGCGGGAGAGCGTCCTCTAGACATTGCGCCCCCACCATATAACAGCACACAACAAATGCATTATTGTGGACGTGGGGCTGCGGAGTTATCGAAACAAGCTTCGACTCGGCATAGCTGGTGATAACGAAATATCAGCAACTGCAAGATAGCGGCCAGGATAACTGCGACACTTGCTTGCGAGGAGACCAGGGTCACTTCCCTCTCACACACACGCACGAGCATCAATTGTGGCATGACACGTCTGCACACATGCACACAGCGAGGCAACGTGCCTTGCCTTAGACACGAGAGATAGGAAGAGAGAAAGTGAGAGACATTGGATTCGTTCCATATCCTACGCTCAATCAAGCACTCTAACACTGCGTTTTGCTGTCCTGCAAACGTTTGAACTGCACAGCATTAGAGCACTGCACAGGTTGATGGCACACCCATGGTAAGTACCAACAAATACCGTATGGAAATGCGGGGTTTGTTCCGCTCAGAACCACAGTTGCCTACCGAGATCAACATGTAGAATGCGCTGTCCCTCTGCATTGTTCAATTGCAGCTCTAGGTAGAAAATGATGAAATTGACTTACTTCTGTAAACGTAGTTTTATTTTCATTTTGCTTTTTCATTTTTCCTCATAAATTCTCATCGATCCATTTTTCATATTCGGCCTTAAATCGCTTTGAAGGTCTCTTTCACAACCGAGTAATCCACTCACTGTATTCCTCAATGCCTGCTTCGCAAATGGGAGTGAAATACACTAAATTTACTTTCATTGCGAGAATATGAAATATTTCGTCATAGTGAAAACATGTTAGCCTTTACAAAATGTCAAAACTGCTATCATCTCAATTTGGGCTATCAATCCTTCTCTGACTCAGCGTTATGGCATAATCATCCCATGGTGTTCATGTCTTTGACTGAAACAATTTGCCATGGTGGAGTTACTTATATTTTACCACAAACTCTGACCCGGTTAGTAACTCTACATCCTAACCCCATACCCTACATTTTCGACCCAAACTAACCACCAAAAATTAAAGAATGTCGGCATTTTGGACAGTAGGGCAACAGCATTTGCATTTATCATTTCTTCCATCGAACAATATTAGTAATGTAGTCGGTAAGGTAGGCGTACGAGGGAAGAGGGAAAAAGGCACATGTGTATGGATGGATATAGTTTGTCGGCGTCATGTGCAGCAACGTTTCACATGCGGCGAACAACTTCACGTCTCGGAGGGAATGTCGTTGTTCTCTTACAAACTTACCAACTCAATTGCCAACTCGACTCAACTCAACTCGCATACTTCTGGCATGTAAATAAGTAGTATATACTACAATTTTGAAATGACTTCTCATATACTAATTTTCGCAAAATACTCTACTCACTTATACTACTCCTATGCACACGTATGGTAAACACCACTAATAATAATACTCATTTTCAGCAATCACCACTTAAATACCCATGAAAAGATCAAGACTTTATGCACATAGTGTTATTGAGAAAGGGGACTGTTTATTTAATAAAAAAATTGTATATATGGAAGGGTAGAATTTACTAATTGTCTGTTTCTCATTATCATTTTGGCAGTTGACAGTTCTCAGAACAGGATGAACACCATTCAGCTCTGAAGCAAAGAAAAAGCGAATTTTAGCATTTCGCCATACCACCTTCCTCCAGTCTCCCTCCTCTCATCAACTCCGTCAAAGACTCAAAACGACCGATATAGGTAAGATAAGGCGGAACAAATTCAATTTACGTCATTGTAATGTGGAAACTCAACAGTTTTTTTTCCACGTACGGAACCGACTTAGACGTCTCCAAGGCTTAGATGGGAGATATGAACTGCAAGGTTTAATACTGCACGGCAATCGGCCCAGAAACGGGCAGAGGAGAAATAAGTGCCATTTTAAATGCGAAAAATGGAACAGCTCAAAGAAATGTCAGTGTGAGGGAGACTACTGCAACGTTTCATAAATAGGTTATGAGAATCTACTTGTGCCATGGTACTGCGAGAGAGTATTCCCAGGATGATTCCTATTGTAGCAGCAGCATCAATAATGAGAGAAGAAATGTGCTCTCATCAGATACGACTAATCTAATCGTATTTAGATTACCTTACCTTTTCTCCACCTTCGTGTCTGTCTTCTTTAAATCTGCGAATCACTCTTCTGTTCCCTCGCCCACTCTCTCTCTCGACTTTTTGTCACTTTGAAGTTCCTCCCCTCGGTGAAGCCCGATGTCAACTAAAAGGCTAGTGTCAACTATCATAAAGCCTGCCATTTAATATTAATAAATACCTGTTTCGTAGATTGAAGTATATTATCGTTAGAAGGTTTTAGAATGATTTCAGGTCAAATGAAGCGTCACCTTATTGATTTCCAAACTATTCAACTGAAATCAGCTGCCCGAAATGCGATTGTAAATTCTTTTCACCTAACAGATCACATTAATCTTGCTCTTAAAGGAAGCTTTATTATTGAAGTTCCAGGTCAGGTCAATCATATTTCCTTGACATTTGACAATGGAGGAAACACTAACATAAACTGTAAGAAAATTCTTGCGCCTTCGAAGCGTAAAGGACAGTCATCAACAAATTATTCAACCATTTTACATATTTCAAGCCAGACATCAAATTCTGAGAATTGTTCATCTCCTTCATTAATAGGTAGTGCTCTTGATCTCTCGAAAAGTACATCTGGACATTCATCAATTAAAGAAATTTCAACGAATCAAGAGAACACACCTGAGGGTGGAAGATGGGTCTTTTTCATCAAAACCAGGTCCGTACCACTAGCCTCTCAGTATTTCCGTCGATGTCTGCTCTGCCAACTATGCTGCCTGCTGCATAAATCGAATCCAGTTCTGTTGCTCCTTCCCGAAACGGCGAAGACGCGTTGGAGGAACGGCTATTTGTGAGACACTCAAACAACGTCAGCTTAGATGTAATCAGTGCGATGACGCTTTTTACTCTCTTCAGGATCTCGAAACTCATATCTAAAATCACATGATAGATACAAGCGTCATCTATCCAAAATGACGTTTACTCAATTCTCCGATCTTCAGAGACATGAACGCAACCGTGTTGATTTTAGGCCATTTGAGTGTTGTTGGTGTGGAAAGATCCATCATCGAAAAGATCACCTCACGAGACATATGTAGAAGACTCATCCTCTCTGTCCAGTTGAGCAAAATATCCTAGTAAAATTGAGATCCTCTGAGAGCCCTGACTACCTACGATTGACGTCTCTGAACCAATTAATCATTACCATCTCTCACGCTGAAAATTCCAGCTGAGCAACCTCCAATGTGGAGAAAGCCAACAGTTTTTATACGGATTTTATATATTTCCCCTGTAACAAAGCAAAACCTTTGAACTTATTCTGGTAGTACTTCCTCTCATAGTTCAATCACAATACACTCTTATTAAAAAACATAGTAGGCATAAAACTTCTGTACTATTTGTAATATCACAGTGTACTTTGCTCATTGTTCATATTTAAAAGAAAAAATAAATGCGGAAATTGACATTTCAGAGAAAAGATTAACAATTTGAAACTCCCATCAATTACAGCTCCCAATTGAAGCCAGTTCAAATGGCCTTTTAAAGAAAGTGTACTTAACATCATTTAAAGTGCTTTGCATTCCATTGGGCTGACGAATTTGATGCGATTTAAGGGGTCACTGGTGATGTGTCTAAGCAATTCTTCCCTTCAATATTCTTTTTCTTTCCTTCAAAAATATTAAGTGACTCCGTAACCTGGCTTTAATAGGTGTTCCTCTGTGTAAAATTAAGCATGCATAATGTATTCGATTACATTAGAATACAATCCAGTGATGGAAGTAAGGGTTCCATCAACACCACCTCCAAATCGATCGATGGCACGGATTACCTCAAAGCACTGAGATTGAAGAGTTGTATCGTTTACTTTATGGAAAAAAATAAATTACCGAACTATATCCTCTTAAATGATCTCATTAATGGGATCGCTGTTGTGATGCACTGGCGTTTCTTGGAGAGATGAAGGGACAGAGGCCCTTATTGAGGGTTCCAGAGAACAATCGTCAATTGATGTAGTAGGAATAGATCTAGGTTACGAAATTGGCTCCTCATTCAGCAACTGATCAGAGCAGACAACAGTCTGTGCTACCACATCATTAGGCTATTTGGCGTTCTTCTGGTTTAAAATTTACGATTGACATATTTACTGATGGGATTGTCTTCAAACATATTTTAAAAACTATAAGGTTTTGCTAACTGCATTTATATTATTGATAAAATGGTGTTGTGTGCTTTCCAATTCGGATTACCACTGCTTAGAGCATCGCATTATTAATTTGAAAATGGCCAACTGCAATTGCAAAGGTAGTGAATCACTTTTGATTTGGTTCAAGCAGAAAGTTTTTATTTGCCCAAGTTTTGGAATTTTTAAAGATTTGTCCCAGCCCACCACTGGAGCTTATTATTTTATTATTTCAGTTCTTATTGGAGTCACTCAATGGGTCTTTGACTGACTGGCGCAGTCCTATAAATGAGCTATTTCAGTCAGTTAAATTCAATTTAAACTATGTATCAAAGCCGTTCAGTGACAAACTATGAATAAATGAAACCGTGTGCTGAAATTATTCTTCAATTCTGCGTTTTCAAGTCAAGATTGTTGGATATTTGGTCCATTCTGCGCGTATATTGAGTGAGGTCGACGTTAATTTGGACATTAAGAGGAGGTCGTTTTCGAAATTGAGCACTCATATTCCCTAGCACAAGAACCTGAGAATAATCCTATTTATTAATTAAAGAGGTTTACATACGATTAAAGCGGTGGCTTTTGTGTACGACGGTCGTGCCAGGTGTGCCTGGTTAATTCAAACTGACTGCAGGCATCAACCTAGAGGTGTGTCATAACGTTCGGATGCCTATGTGGGATATGGATAGTACTTGATGTTTCTTTACGCTGTCCTCAACTGAAAGTCATCGAGACATTATTTTATAGTCACTTTTGATGCTCACTAGTCGGTACATTAAGATGACCAAATAAATAAAATGTCATAATAGCAATCATCTATTTGATCCCTTATATGTTCGGGACCTAACTTTGATATGGATGCAGACAGCCGCTTTCATCCCTTCAAACGTTTATAAAGGAATTCACTTGGTTAATGGGAATCTCATTGGGAATGAATTGGATTTCCAATGTGTTTGTACGATCACAAAGTGACTAAGGCAGTAAATATTTCCCTTGTCGAAATGATTTTCCATGTGTGATAAGACACTGCCTACCGATTGGAGAAAAGTCGGTTGAATTAAGTCATTGATATCCTTTAAATATCATCAACGCAGAATTGTGAGTTATGCATTTTGCCAGTGGATCTTTTTAATAGCAAATACCAGAAATAAATTAGAAGAATTTGGCACCAAATTCTCGTGCTTACTTATTCGTTTGTTTATTTATTGTGCTGGTTCAATATGGCAAGACATGAGATTCAGCAATCTAAATGAGTGGAATCTTAAATTTGTGATGGCGGCATAGAATGAAATTGCATAAGTAGATCGAATAAAAGAGCACATTTCAAAGTGTGAACTTGGGTTTCAACGGAAGTTTGTGGCTGCTTGATGACATTATTGCAGTGAATGGAACGCCAGTTATTGGCCTATTTGAAGAAAGTTGTCTCGCCCAAATGCAAGCACAGACTGGATATTTGTGGTACTGAGTGTGAGGACCTGCATTGGTTAATACCAATTCGCAATTTAACAGCGAGACTCAGTAACTCAGGCGACTCAGTGGATATGGATACTGTAAGTCTAAATGCTGCTCCATGAAACGAAATCTGATGACTCTTTATTGGTGTAGAATTAATTAATTCCATTTTCTCTCGTGGTAAGCGGGCATGCAAGATGTACTTAGTAATGAGCTGTTTGGATGCATAGGAAGGAAACCACGTGCATGGCATTAAATTTCCAGTTCAAGCGAATTACAGACAAGAGACATTTTTCTTCTCTTCCACCTACTGGCAAAATGAGATTTAGAGAGAAGAGCTTTGCCGTATTCAATGAATTATCAAAATTACATGTTTTCGGGGTCTACTTTGTCCGCTAATATTCAATTTTATCTATTTTCAAAATCTTGCTGAAAGCAAACAATAAATTACAATTAATAGAATGAGACCAACTTTCACATTCAGTTGTATCAGTTGACACACTTAAAGAAAGTGTCGGATTCCCGAACTTGGCTCTGGCAGAGCAGAAATTAACATTGGTATTGCATTGAATTATCTCAATGTGCCAAGTTGGTAAAATATGAAAGACTGAAGGTCACCTTCAACTCATAAAGAAAATAATGAAATGTGACAAGTTGGCGATGAAAATTTTAATTAATAGAGACCACGAAATATGGACATTCGACAAGGAAAGCACAATGTGAAGAGACTTCGTGGGAAGAGCAGAATGCAGAAGATCAATAAAGGCGTTGAGTATTTCTGCTTAGGTCGGATAATCATTCTGAGTAAAATGCCAATAGGTAATTTGCAAATAATTTTATATTACGCTTATCACTGTGTATTTCCTTTTCAGACTTTCTTAATTGCATATTTTGTTACCATCATGTTGACATAGAATCTCTCTCAGCTTTGATATTTTATGCCAATAAACCGACGGTTGCGTTTTTTTTCTAATGGACAGAATATTGTCTATTTATATCATAACACATGTTTAATCTACTTTAAATGGATACATTCACACCTGATATAAGCGAAAGTGAAAGTCCGTATCATTCTGTTAATTACAAGTCAAATTACACCCTAAGCTGCAAGACATTCGTCAATTTGACTGTGAAGTGACTATCCTGGCCATTCTTCTTCAATCCATGCGTCATTTTATAAGTCATATTTTAATAAAAGTAGTGCTTGAACCGTTCCATTTATTGAAGACTGCTTTGTTCATTCATTTATTATCAACGATGCAGCGAATTGAACAAATTCGAAGTGGATGGCAAACAAACCAGTTTTAAAGGTTATTTTTTGGCTGGAAATATCACCCAGGTGGTTTGCAGTTTAGATAGAAGATTCTAACGATGTGCTTTAGTGCGTGTGGAGGCAAGTTCCCACTAGACCTACAGTGAGAAATGAAATGCTAATTTGAAATTGTGAAGATGTAGATAATAAAACGTAAACTGTGCACCTATTTGCGTCTTTTTAAGCAAACAATTATATAGGTCTGGTTGAAAGAAACAGTTGTCTTCAATTCCCAAAAGGATGTCATCTAAACTTGCCCAATTACAAATCACTGGCTTGATACAACCTTCGCGCCATTGCGGTAATTTTACACTTACCTCAAATTCGCTATTAATTGCACACCTCGTTGACTTCCCTTTATTCAGTAAAATTAAATGGAAATGGAATTATGGGCATTGACTTTTATTTGAGCTATGGAAAGTGTGCCAATCTATTCTTCGGACATTTTTCAAAATGTAGTACATGCGAAATGCGACATAGAGTAACCAATTAGGTTCAAAACCCACAAATCAATTTCTGAAAGAGATCACACAGTTTACTCATCACATATAATGCAAAAATAACTTCGTTAAACTCATTCCCAAGCGCTGGTTAAGGCCATTATTTCAACGAAAATTGTGTTTTGAATTTTCGTCATTAAACTCTGACTTCCTAATGAAGTCGAAAATTATTGACGCAGTTACGAATTTCACTGTCTCAGAAACTGTCATAATCAACTGAGCTTTGGAAGAATTATTTTCAAATAATTGCCATTTTGTATATTAAATTCCACTTACGGAATAAATATGCTATGCAACAAATAATTTGCAGGTGCTCCACAACCGTCCAATTAACGGACGAAACTACTTCTTTTACTCAAAATAATTTGAAATGGCAATTTTATTACATGCTCTTGCTTAGTTGGAGCATCGGTAATAGCATCTACCACTTTCCAAATTACTCGTCTCTGTGTGCAACTGAAGTTCAGTTGAGCATTAATGCAATGGTCTGTGCTCCAAAATGGTGCCGCATTTGATCTTGTCATAAACTCCAACTCTCCTCTTCGACGCAATTCGACTAGATTCAGCAAAATTCAGCAAATTTCATGTGCATATTCAATCAAGCCAATAGTGAACCACTTAAGAGTTAATTCCAGCATCAATAATGATACATTTCTTCAAATAACTGAGGCAAATTACTTCGTACAAATTGGTTGAAAGAAGTCCGAAGCAACTTCACTTCGAGATTAATGAAATGTGCACATTGATGTAAGTGGGTCATCATTATTGGACAGTTACTGAGATATTTCGTTTCTATGTAATTTGACGGTATATTCTTCACCGAGCAAGGCACATTGTACTTGCACTCTTGCATGCCGTGAAATCTTCAAAAATATTTATTCACGCCAACCATGCTGGCCTTAAGAAGTAACTTCAGTTTCACTTTTCTTTAATGCGATCCGCTTAACCATAGCTGTCGACTGATCCTAGCACTCAATTGAATGCAGTAAGTGCATAACATGTGTATCCCTTTCAGAAGGCGATTTTGAGAAGCACTTAAAAAAGCATGGAATGCAAATAGAGATTAGACTAATTCAATTGCGATCGAAGCCAATCGAAATTTAAAAACAAACGCAAGACAACGTTACAAAATTTAACCAAGCATCAACCAACCGAAGTGGGAGTTGAATCTGAATAAGCCACCTGTGGAGCGATGAGTTTGCGTATTACTTCCAGTTTCGCATTCGGTCCAGCCCCAGTTAGAAGAGTTATCACTCGATCATGTCGTGCGTTTCTATTAAGTGGATACTCACTATTAGAAATAAACGAGGCATCCAGATGGAGAATACCTATTGGCCCGACCTCTTGCCAATGTGTCTTATCGGAATAAACTGGGACGTAAGCTAGATAAGACGCCATTTTGCGTAGTTCTTAAGATGTCAAACTATGAACATATCAGTTAGCATTGCCATCTCACCTAATAAACCGCCTCTGTGATACAACTTTTTAATTGCATATTCCAAACACTTTCCCCTCTTAGTTGGGAGAAGAGGGTCATAAACCGACGGCAGCTAAACTGATGGTGCACTAAGTGGCATGAGTCTGGAGTCTCCTGGTTCACACTATATTATGCCAAATTGATTTGTGGAGTTTGCAGCTTGTAAATTGAAGGTTCTTCTCAGTAGGTAGTACCTAATTTTCATAAGAGAGACCTACAAATTATCAATTAACTTAAAATATGAACAAATATATATATTTTTATTGAAATTGGATATCAATTTTGTTGTAATGCTTCGGTTACACATAGCAGTTACGGGGACGCCTATTTGTAAGTCCTTTCAAGCATATCCGCCTCTGATGTTTTCACCGGCTCTTCAGCGATGCCTTACTCACAACATACTTCTCTTTTAATAACATTTATTCACTTTTTCATTTACAATTCAGAACAATTTCCGGATTATAAGTTACTTTCAACCAAAGATATAGGCAATAGGACCATTGCCTCGTCAGACGTATCAATTAAAAACTGCTGTCCAGTCTCGATTCACTACTTCTCTCGGAAAATGAACTTGTTGAACACCTCATCGCATGGACGCACAGCGTGGCTTGAAGGTGCGACGGTTGAAGATGAGAGGTAGGATGGCAGGGTGTGTGGGGTGAGAGGAGGCAAAAAATAAGTTCCACGTCGATTGGTGTGACTCTTAGGCGTCGAAAACTTTTCCTCCCAGTTGCTTTCTCGATTTTTGCGCTTTTATTCTTAACAGCTTCAGTCCCATTAACTGGGCTATTTTTTTAAAAATGAAGCAACATCGGCAATACCTTCCGGGATTAGGAGTTCAGAAGTTTTTGAATAGGATTCAAGTTCCGTAAAACTTCCTGGGCTTAATGGCTCCTGCTTACAAAGAACAGTGGATTCATCTGATAAATCATCATTGGCGTTTTAGAAATCCTCACTTTGCGTTTCTTTACTAGTCATTCTGTGAGTGACTGCTACAATTGTTATAGATTCTGGAGCTTGAGAACCGGTTAAGTCATCCTGTGAATTGAGCCTGTGGCCAGGCGAGGAAGGGACTTGACGCGGTGTTGGCAAATTATAAACTTTCAGAGAATCTCTCATTTGCTGTTGATCATCGCTTATCGTCAAGTTTGTGGATCTCCCGTCACGGTTACAAAGGCTACTCCGAAGCGTAGGTTCAGGTGTATTTTGGACTGTCATTCGCACTTCATTTTGAGAAGACAGATTGTTTGTTCCCGGCTCTTGTGTCTTTTGACTATTTTCAATTGAAGGGTCATCAACTTCAGGGCACTTTTAAACAGTGACCTAAGACTCTTGGTGTTGCAAATGGATAACAGATTCAGAGCTATTTTCTGGAGGTTTCGGCTGAATTCCCTTGTAATGGTGTAAAAATAAGATAGGTGAGAGCGATGGAATGCTCTAGGTGTCAAGTGGTATAAGCCAAATTCCAATTTGAGACTTTGTAAACATTATAATTTCCACTCCGTCTACTAATTAAAAGATTGTCGTGCCACAGTTAGCATTTCCATATTATACATAGATAAGAGTATTACTACAAACTATAAAGTCATTAAATATTGCAATCCCATATTCTTGTTTGACAAGGATTTGACATGATTTTAAAATAAACGAATTCGTAGAAAATAAAATTAATTTAAGTATTTTCCAAGAGGCTTGAACCTGCTTTTTGGAAGGGCAGATTTTGGTTTTTTTCAAAACAACGTTTTCCGTTCATTGTGAATTCAAAGTAGAAGGTAATTTAATTTACGACATTCCTTTGAAATTTCGAGAAAACTGGATTTTAAACTTATTCATACAACCGCGACTTTTAAATAAGAACAAAATGATATATCGGTTTGAAAGAAATGGGAAAAAGATGATTAAAAGAAATTCTCCATTCATTCATCCTTTCATTCATTCCACCACTGTTCTTATACTTGTTCAATTATCCAATTTCCTACAAATTGAAATTTTACATTCTTATGTTTGAATTCGTGTAAGCTACACGTGAAGTAGCTCAAAAGAGTCCCTCTTCAGAGCTAATCGTCTGAAAAACGTCAAAAACAGAACTTGAAGGAAAATGGGAAGACGGAACTCTTTAAATTTATGTTTTTTCAATTAATGTCCATTTGAAATTCAACATGCACACTCGTACCAATCTACTTGTGTTCTATCAAATTTGCCTATTGGTAAAGTTCACAATTTCATTGCTTGAAGTCTCCCAAAAGCTCTCTTATTATTGGAAGAAAATGTATACACGCATTTACGATTCCCAATTCGAAAACTGTTATTAAAATAGTTATTCCGATGCCACAGTGATTCTTGTATCTCTTACAAAAAGCTGTAAGAAGGAAACAATCGACGAAAAGGAGATAGCTGCGATATACTAGGCATAGGAGGAATCGTTTAGATAGATAAAGTGCACTTGTAGTTTATGCCGTGTTAAGCTTTCCACAATTCGATCCATCCGTGCACTACATGCAAAATCAATTTTGCTTTACCCAAATTACGCTAACTCATTGAAAATGAGAGTACTTTGAAAAAGCATCCCTGAGTCCTGATCTATTTACTTACGATGTACACTTTCTACTACTTTCAAAAAAGTTAGAAATGGTTTGCGAAATGCTCAACCAAGAGGGTACATAAGAAACTAACAGCCTTCAAAACGCCAACAAAATCACGCCACGTATTTCGTGAGTCATGATGCGGATAAGAATGCTTCAATTTAAATGCTCAAGATAGCATCTGCCCACAGAATAGGAATGTGACCATAGTTCCCTAGGTGATCATGTAAGATAAAGTTTAGTTAAAGCCTGGTGATAAGGCTTTTAGGCACTTTATTCAAGCAAGGATCGATTTCATCATTTACATGTCATGTGATTTGATGTCTTAAACAGCATTAGGTAATGGGCTATTAACTGTCCAGCACTGATTGATGAAAGATTAACGTAATTGGTAAGCGTTAGTCTGTATTACGTTAATTGTAAATAGATTTGTTTTGACCACACATCCCACTCATGCCGGCTGTCTACTCTGAAGTTATCTCACATTAGATGTAAGTCTTCTCTGACTATCTGAAAGTGTCACCATTCGCAGTAAATGAGGCCTTCATGACCCAGATATGTGAATTTAATTTTTGGGCATTCAATGCGAATTTCTCATAAGATTAACCTCAATATTAGTCTCAAATCGAAACTGATTCGCACCTTCATTCACTATGGCCAATAGTGAGAGCTGTGTATTTTCCTCTCTATCTCATTGTCTGCCTGATAATCAATAAGATTATGACAGATCTTCAGATTTATGCCTATTGATTAAGGAAATCACAATTCTTTCCTTCAATCCTCATTCAAATAGGATCTTTTCTTTACACTATACGGATTTATCAAGTGGGCAGCATTCAGCTGGTATTACAATTGGATTAGATGTAGCAACACAACAAATGCTCCTTCAGCACTGACCCCTTAAGCTCTCAGGGGACATCCCCACCTTAATTATTTGTGATGAATGCTGCAAGCATGATAATTAAAACTGCATAAATCTGCAAATGATACAGAATCGAATTCATCCCAATGAAACGGAAAATTCAGTTCGTTTTCTATAGGTGGATGTGGATTTCACATATTCCATGATTGGAGTCCTAGTAAAAGACAAACAAATACCAATCCCAAAGCACAAAAATCAGACCTTGGTATGCAAACATATTACTATTATTCTACTCGGAATATATTTATTATGGAACTTCCATGGCAAACAATAGCACCTATTGCGTAAAGAAAGATAGTTTGGAGATTTTAGCTAGCCAGCAATATTTAAATCAGGCGTATTGATAGTGAGAAGAAGATCAATTTATGAAAAAAGGAGAATTTTTAAGGAATTCAAGAATGAATCAAAACTGTTAAGAATTCGATTCAGTATAACTCGAGCAAAATCAATAAACTCTCTCTCTCTCTCTCTTTGCTTGCACATTTTCATTGTCATTCCATATACGTTGACCATTCGTTTATTTACAAAACAAACAAACAAACAAACAGGCATTTAAACGAAGAAATCAACAAAAGAAAAGGCAAAATTAAATTACGATGACAAAAAATGCGCACGAGAGGCAGGAAGAAGGGCAAACGTTAAACACAAGAAGAAGCATCGGAAACTGAGAACTATAACCTTAGTAAGGAGCGATTTTATTCAAGTCGGATTCACAGGATTCCGATATCAATGATAAAGATTGGTTAATTTGATTGTCCAAACGAATAAAATAAATAACTGCCAACCATCACGATTCACTTGTATCTAATCATCACGGTACCCATAAACTGTACAAAGGCTGAATGAGTGAAAGAAATAGTCACCCAATGTCATCAGTAAAGATCAAAAAAGGATAACCTAAAAGAGTGTTTCTGTCAAAGAATTCACTCAATAATGTTTTTTGTTTACTTTGAGATATTTTCGATGATGATGATATATTTAACGCCTAAGAAAGCCAAGCTAAGTTAGTTCGACATAAGCCACATACCTTAAGGTCCATTTCCGTGGCTTTGAGCTTGAGTTTTCTTCTAATTCATCGGCTCGAACACCTTGGATAACGGTCAGACTTTCACTCACCCGGTGGTGGTCGGTTAAGAAGTAATCGAGCAAGGGTAAACAATCCATCCAACTGAGTGGAGTGATGCTTGACTAACTCCACGGGTCTGGGGAATTATCGACCTTTAACGAGGGAGGAGGAAGAGGGAAATGATCAAATCTTGGTTGTTATGAACTGCTAGTAAGTGAAGATGAATGTTCAATACCACCCAAAACGCAGACAGAGAAAAATTATTCAAAATTTTCCACATACCTCACTGTGTTGACAAACATTTACCATTGTAGGGGCTTTGCTGCACTAATATGCCTATTTTTGGAAAGACTCTCAGAACTAGATAAGCCACTGCAAAGCTATAGACGTATCACGCGGACCACGTCCATTTGGGATGTGTGTGTGGTGTGTATTGCAGGAATGGAGCTTAGTCATTTCCTTTTCCCCCTCTGATGACGCACAGAATTTGCCTTGAGCAAAGTGAATGATGACGTAAATAAACGGAATACGAAGCCCACTTATACGCAAGCTAATGTTGCCCATTCGCCTCTGAGCCCATTGGAAACTGAGAACTATAACCTTAGTGAGGAGCGATTTTATTTAAGTCGGTATGCTAAAAAAGTCTTCTCCATTGGTTCATTTTCGCTTATTCATCACCTAAGCACCACAGTAAATTGAAGAAAATATTGAACCTAGTTTAAATAGCCCTCTTCATTTCTGCTCTAAAACCTGGAGCTTCATAATAGTGCATGTAATTGAACCTGAATTGTTACATGCTTCTGTCCAACCACCTTTCTCGAGCCGACTAGTGTCGAGTCTACCTTGTCCTTTTGGGATGAACTCGACTCTCCCTCCCTCCCTCCCCCTCCCCTCTCCCCCTCCCCCTTTCCTTTCTACATTGTATACTTGGGTTGAAGTATTTATTATTATTATTATTATTTTTCTCTCACATCAACAAAAATTCTAATTAACACTACGTGAAATCGTTTACCAAAATACTCTTTGCCCATTCTATCCAGTTTAATATACGGGCGATAATCACCCCGTCTATTCTCTCCGTAGTGTGATGAGCAGAATCCTGTATGCTCCTCTTTGGAAATTTTAATAAATTTATATGACATTTACAGGATAGAAGATATGTGAAAAGAGGTAATTTTCTGTGAGAAGGGGATTTTTCTCCAACTATCCACTGTCAGTGAAAAAGCGCATGCACTCAGTGGAAGAGACTGCAAACATCAGAATCAATATCCTCAAGATTGAGCTGGATATTTTCATTTAACCCACATCCTCATAATCTGTATTCGAATCTACAAACAAGCTATAGACCTTGACTGCAATGGAACTTTAATAAAGGTTTTTTTACTATTCAATATATTAGATTAAATAAAGAAACTTCTGTACAGGCTTAGGGAATTTAGTTGCTACTGAAATGTTTGATGCTTGCTGCATGTTCCAATTCGAAATGCACAGTCATAAAGTGTACGGTGCTTTTTCCCACGTTCTTTCATGGCTCTTGACATTTGGAGGAGTTTGAGCAAGACATTTGAGTGATGGAATGCACATTTCATGTCTCCTTCCTTAGAGATCTATATACTTTCATTAGCAGGCTTTTTGAAGATGATTTTCGATTGGTCGACTTTAATGATATGCATTGCTCTAATCTTAAAAGTGCATTCAATTATATATATATATATTTTGAAAAGCCCTCCAAAGTTGAATCTCGAAAGGACATTGATGTAGCTCCTTTACATTATCCCCAAATTTAACACCAGGCAACGGAGAAATTTTGATAGTGATCAATCAAAGTTTAAAATGTGAATACTGTGAGCCAAGGTAAGTACAGCTATGTTGAGTGTAACATGGTTGCACTATTCTTGATTACCACTTTTGACAAATTGAATTTTTTTATGGGAAACAGATACCAGATTCTGAGATGACGCGGATGATCCGATTTTTTACTCTCACTCAATGTCGTCGTACTATGCTATTGTACGTTTTAATGCAATTGAAGTTATCTTAGTATGAAAATTGTTCCATGTAATCAGAGCAACCTTCAATATACGCTTTTATTGCTAAGAGCAGATTAATTCAGACTTCCCGATTGAATGGTTTCCACTTATTTCTAAATCGGTCTAGTCATGCAGGGTCTTGGTCTTAATCGGCCTTACCACCTGTCAAAAGAACAAAGTGATTTATTTGGTTAAATAGGATAGAGCTGAGTTTGTGGCGGAATTTAATTTTGTTGTAAGGAATTTTGAGGCAACTCGTTGTTACCGTTAAAAAGATTTCTTTGTTTCCAAAAAAGGGAATGAATGCATCAATGAAAATTTGACCTGTGTATGCAGTAAAGCATTTATTATTTTAATTTTAGGTGAGCATTTCGAGTCAAGACGTCTCGACACACACAACTCTGCTACTCATAAACAGGAAGCAAGACCCTATCGTTGTGATCGTTGTGATATGGGGGTTATTGGGCTTTACATTATCTAGAGCAACAGCCGAAAACTATTCGACTCCAACATTTTGGGATTGCAGAATTTAAAATTGTTTATTTTCCGTTTCACGAATATGTTAACTCACCGTTTACCACACGATTCATTGTTTTTGGATATTTCACAGACTGGTTCTTGGTTAATAGGCCGTTTACATATATTATTTTAGCAAAAGACTAGCTAGCTCAACCCCGATAGCCTTCAACTGTAAATACTGCACTTACTAGTGTGTCTTCTTCTATTTGCCTTCTAGGTGCTTCAGCAGTAGTGATGTGTTCCATGAACCAGCTCGTTTTCTTAACAGTTCGAGTTGGAGATTTCTCCATCGGACATTCCAACAGCAGGATTGTAGATCGAAACGGACTGGGAAGTGATTATGACGGTGATTTCCACATTCGTCTCCAAAAAACACTCACAGATCAAAATGCTCATACAGACCCAGTATGGAATCAGCGATATACAATTGATCCACTGGAAGACGAGGGTAGAAATGAAAAGATAGAATAATGGAGTGATCTAGGTGAACTTATTCTGGCTCCAGGAGAGGAACCTCAAGAATCCTCTGATCAGTATTGTCCCGATAGCCGGCTTTGTCTTCCTCACAGCTTCATCCTTCAGCCTAAACTTGATGAATAGGTGTGAACAGTTACCCAATACTTTGAATACTGCAATAAATAACATCTCCACGTCAATATTCTGCCTAATTAAAAGTCGATCCAGTCGATATATATAGTTTGAGATTCCTTAAATTGCATATTTTTAGCCTGAGGTGAATTTGCTACCTACTCATTTTTGCTTCCCTAACTTCCTTATGCCTCATTGATAACAACTACATTTCATGGTAATATATTGTTTAGATCACATGCTGAACCAAAATACTCAACGCCCGCTAACAAAATTTGAAATATTTTTACTTCTTGTTGGATTTTTAAAGAAATTTGTAGGACTGGTAAACATCATACTGCCCATAATCAAAAAGATGTTTCAATAAATCAACTTGTAACCTCTCTAGTATGACGCTTGCTTTATTAAAGACAAAATTTCTGATTATAATTCGAGATTCTTCAAATTGCATATATTTAGGGTGGGGTGAATTGACAAGTCTAATGCTTCAGTGCATTTATTTGTTAATTTGTGGGCTTGGGTCGATCCAATTGTTCTTCACTTCTTCATACGAGCCGAAGTGCTGGTGAGCCAGGCCGTGGACCATTGAGCGGGGTGAGTGAGGTGAAAATCAGACGTACGACCGCACACTCCAAAATGGTCGTAGTGGTGCGCTAAAATCTCATTGATGAAGTGCTTGAAGCCTGCGTCACTCGAATCCTGTCTAATTGATTGCATTAACGTGGGATATTTACATCGATATTCCCACTATGCAGCCATTACGAGTGGACTCAAATTCCTGATATCCAATTTGTTGGGAGTCACCAATTCCTGCTCAGTGAAGACTCTTTACCTTTTTCAACCGAATATGTGGTGTCTTCTAATGCTTTAATTAAGAAATAATAAGGCTGGGATAATAATTATACACGGCCACAGTAATTAATAATAATAATATTGATGTAACTACGAATAGGATGGCTTTATTTACATGAATCGTGCCATTTTAATCATTTGTAAGGCCATTTCAAGGCTGATTTCGATTCTAGATAGATTAAGAAAAGTGCTGCCTAAAATGCACCCATCTGTACTCTCGCTTGCGCGAAATTTGCTATGAGGTAATCAGCTTACAAGAATTAATTCAGAATTGCTTAATTTATGTTTCTTTTCAATCACTCGTTACCTCCAGTAGCTGTGTCTGTAATTTGTGAAATAGAGAACAAATTTGATTAACCGTTATGGATCAAATTAATACGTTGATTTAAAATCATTAAAATTCTTCAAAAATCTCTACGGAGGATGAAATTGCCAGTTAGGTCACTGTCTTTAAAAACGCCTTTTACTCAGCAGCTTCACATATATCTCACTAGTCACTTCATTGATTCAGAAGCATGAAAAAAAGACGTGTCACAGTCCTCCACTGCTTTAATTCGGACATTCAATTTCCTCTCACTGCATTATGTGAATAAGTGCCAAATTGTGAAAACATGAATGTGATATCACAAAAGAATTCAAATCCCTGTTCATGAAATCAAATCAAATCGACAGCTAAGGTCATGAAACCGAATTTCTAATTAGCCTTTTAATAAGAACAAACCAATATCCCACCCAAAAAGATGAATCAACACAAATTGTCGTCATTATATCGAAAAATTTCTCCATTTAAATTCGAACTAGGTGCAGTGTATCGCTGTTCATTTTAAGGCAACTCTAGAGTTTGTTAAAGTTACAATAATAATTATGTGCAAATATAGGGTAAAAGTATGATTTTGTCAAAGAAAAATATTGAATAATTATACTCGCTGATATTGTCACATGACATCCCCCTGCTAGGAATCGATTTCCTTTAAAAACTTCTCCATTGGATTCGCTAGATCACCCTTTCCCCCCTCTCTCGCCTGTTTGCGTATTCCCTTACACGATTTGTTATTTTTGCAGGGGCGTACACACGTGGTTGATGCAGCTTCGATCGTCTTCTTTTTTCTCTATTCGAATTTCCATTAGAAATGAATAGCTATCCAGTGGCTATTGAGTACAGCATCCGAAGGTACTGCACTTTCCTTCGATCACGTTCAGACGCATTCGATTCGGATGTCAGAAAAGCAAAGCATTTTCATGCTTTTGTCGATTTAATAAATCTAGCGGAAATAGTTCAAATTGCTGCTTCTTTTCACTTTCGCTCTTTCTGGAAATGTGGTAATATGTTTTTGGCTATTCTTCTTCTCACTATTTTCAGTCCGCTTTATAACGCTCGTTGAGGTAGCTAACGGTTTTCTCACCTTGCTCATCATTGGTTTAATTTTCGGACGTATGTGTACTCAACAGATTCCCACGTGTTCAAATCACTGTCCCATGAAAAACAGTGAAAAAAAACAGAAACTTAATGATATGCGAAATGATACTTTGTAATGACAGAACAACCGGAGTTCAAAATCAAAATTAGTAGGGCAAACATGTCATCGACTTTATTTGGAGCCCAAGAAAGAAAAAGAATATTAGGCCATTTTCTCAGTTCCGAAGCTTCTCTAACAAAAGGGATTCAAATTTCGAATAACTCCACTTTTCGGGAAAAAAATCATTTAATTTTATCTTCTGCTCCATTCACGAGTACAAAGAGCATTTTAACACGAATGCTGACTGGTCGCCTTTGAAGTAATTAGTTTCAAAGTGACCATCTTCCATTCCACTATAAATCCGCATTTGGTGTATTTATATGAACTGAAAGAAAATTATCTCCAAAGGGATTTTTCATCAATTAAAGATACTTAACAACCTTATTGCCATAGTTCACAATTTTGTCGTCTTTGCAAATTATCATCTTAATACTAATTCGAATAGAGCCGATGCTTAGAAATTTCTACCGATATTATATTTTAAGCGCCAAACGTCGCTCAAAACATATCATTTGAAATAACAACTTTACTTTTCAAAATTATTTACATCTTTAAACAAATTACTTGCGAAGAAAACTATAAGCCATTTGCATAACAAATTTCATGAAATAAATCAGACAAGTACTTTTAACCACATTCAAAAGTTATTTAAGAATTTATTTGCAAATTAGTAATGTAAAATATAATTTATTTAAATAAATTCACTGTTTCCAGTGACTGCGAACAATTGCGCATTTTAGTCAATTGTTATTTTCTTGGGTCCATTTTTGCCCGATTTCTGACCAATGGGTTTTTCTTTTGTTTGTTGAAATAGGACCTCGCGAAGGAGTTAGTTATTTCGGAGTCGATGGTAATCAGTTTATTGTTCAAGCGTATTGGTTCCTTCTTGGGTTATTTTCTTCTTGTTTAGGAGGTTACTCAGGAAAATCATCGAGTTTTGAGTGATTTATTTTCACAGCTTTTAATTTCACTTTGAAAGGCATCATAATTTTAGCAATTAGCTTCGAATAACCTTATGTAAGTTTGTATTTTTAAATAAAATGAAGAGGAG
This sequence comes from Hymenolepis microstoma, assembly GCA_000469805.3. Classification (NCBI taxonomy): domain Eukaryota; kingdom Metazoa; phylum Platyhelminthes; class Cestoda; order Cyclophyllidea; family Hymenolepididae; genus Hymenolepis; species Hymenolepis microstoma. Next base: position 31,258,435 of record LR215989.1, read on the forward strand.
AAAAGAGGAGAGCAACTTTACAAAAATGATCACTGTAGCCCACAAATTAAAAAATAAAAGCACTAAAGCATTAGAAGTGCCAATTCACCCACCCCAAGAATATGTAATTTAAAGAATTCCAAATTATATACACAAAATTTTATTTATTAATAACAAATGTGTTTCATCATATTATATTTATTAGCTCAAATGGCAAAACTCAATGCTCGCCTTCTCCAATCGATTTGGAGAGGCGTTTTATCATTAATACGCCATGTAACCGCCATTTTTTAAATAAATTTTCTGGTTCTTATTTGAGATTCTTTAAGGTGCATATTTGTAGGGTGGAGGGAATTGGAAATTCGAATGCTTTAGTGTAGTTATTTTCTTCGAGTATGGAGACTCGACATGTGATCTAAAAAATAAAATACCATTATATGAATTTGCTATCAATGAGACTCAACGAAGTTTTATACCTTTAAATCCTTACCGGAATTAATTGACAAGACGCCGCAGCAAAATCCACAACGAACACATTCGAAATTGGATAAAGTAATCACTTTGTAGATAAAATGCCTCAGACGCAACCATCCAATAATTCAAATCAGCTTTTAACACAAATCCGCGGGAGTTTATTATAATAAGGATGGAACCTCCAGGTCTTGATCCCACCAGAGGCCATTCACCAAGAACAAATCACGGGGATAGAGAGAGCGAAGACACGTTGTAGGCGAAACGTTTATTGCAAATTATGATAACGAGAAACGTGATTAATTATCAAATAATTCTGGCATATTTTGAGTGAACGTTAATAGCAAAATATCTGAACGGTGCATTGCACGTACGGCCGCACACTCCAGAATGTTCAAGTGCGCATTTTCTCGTGTGCGGTTGCGCACGTCACATGCCTCCCCCTCGAGAGCGTTTTTTAGGAGAATACGCTCAATAATTGAACATCATTCGTTAGTCGGGAGAGCGAAAGAAAGATGTGCATGGTTTTGGGTCGGTAAGGTTAACAGTCTCTGAGGTCAATGACTGGAGTACATGAGTTAAAGATAGTATAGCTAGCAACAAGGAGGACAAAGCGAAGTGCATGCAATTAGCGTTCACAGAGAATAGTTGATATTAGTTGGAAACGATTCGGCTGCTTGATTTCCGGATTGAGATTTCCACGCATCCATAGTCTCTTATTTCTTTGTTGGCTCCAAGCTGAACTTTGGCTTATCATTGACTGCTAATGTTTAATTCATTTTTTACTTCATCTCGAGGTTACTTTTTGTGTTTGATGAATTGCAGTTTAGTAGGCGGCGATGGAGTCTTTGCAAACGTTCGCGAGGCGATGCAGATGATCTCTGTAGTACTGGAGCTTGTGCTCTGTCCTTTTTGGTAAAGTTGCTAAGCTTCAAATCCAGCAATGCATTGAGATGAATCAGGAAAAGTGGTTTTCTTGTAAGGCGCCATAGAAGAAGCCTGTGTTTAGGTCTTCTGTTCTGGGCGACTGATTTGGATATACTTTGTCTGTTTGCCGTGGTTGCTTTTGCCACTTTCTTTCGTTTGCGCTTGTTGTGTTTATTGGATGAGATGGTGGAATGCTCTGGCGGAAGACTGCGACTATCCCCATGTATAGAGCTAGAGTCATCAGCGAGATTAGGATGTTCTTCGGAGAGTTATCGTGTATCAATTTTTACCAAGTCTCCATCGAAGTCCTCCACTGAGTTGACCATCGTTGAGGATTGTTGGTAATTAGGCTCAATAGATTCTGCCATGTTCAACTCCTGGCGTTCGATGGTATTAACTAAAGAAAGTGCGGTACAAAAGTTTGAAAGATGGCAGTTCTTTGGACGAATGGGCAGATCGGTGGGTTGGAGAATGCATTTATCTGCAGAACGAGAGATAATGCTCACTTCCGGATCGGTGGGGTTTAGCTTGGAGAAATCATTGTCAGCCCTGGGTAGTTTCATCCTGGCTGACAATTCTCGGTGCCATCTTTGTAAGTCCGGTGGTATTAGTAGATCTGGACAACATGCCTTGAGGGGCTCCGGCGTCTCCTAAGCGTAATGGCGTGCCGTCTGTTTTGACGCAGTGAGTCTGCCACGAGCAATTCTAGTTTTTCGAAACTTTTCGGGAGGGTGCTCAGTTGTTGTGAAAGGGTAGCCGTGGAGACTGAAGTCTTCACTACGTTTACACCTGGCCTGTCGTAAATTATGATCGTAAATTAGATCAGCCTCTTCAGCTAATTTATCAAGGTCGTCTCGGGAAGGACTGGTACTTTCAAATAGCACTATGCTTCCAGGTGGGCACCTCATCCATACATTTTTGAGGATTTCGTCCTTCAGCTCACTGCCACTAGGTAAGTATCGCAAGAGGCGTACGAGTTGAGAAGGAGGACGATCTCCGAGTTCAGCTTGCGAAAATAGTTGGTCATTCCAAGTTTAACTGCGATTTTTGACTAATCGAGATTTTGAATAGAATCAGAATGTATAATCGAAGCAGTTATAGTAGGAGAAATGTGAAGTTGAGCTCTACTGGACTAGTTCCACCGAATTTTGATTTCTCTTTGCCATTCACCACAAATATGAGATAGTGCTCAAATTTCTTTTGGATCACGGTAAGTCAAAGCGTCTTCATGGAATTTGTAGCCGTTGTTAATGACACAGACATGACGATGCATGAATTCGATTTTAAATTTTCTGACATTTTAATTTCTCGAATGAAAGCTCTTGGCAGGGAGGTTAGGCCATCTGCTTTTGTACTTGAGTCTCAGCTGAGTTGGATACAATTTTAGAAGTAGGCTATTTCTTTTTATAAAGCAGTGATATTCAATATAGGCACAATTAAAATCCTCACCACTTTGTTTAAATTCGCATTATGCGATCATCATCTCACACATTATATCTGGATTGGAAGGTAATCGTTAGCGACTCCAGGAATCCATCGCTTACACTTGGTCAATTATTACTAACGCTTCTCAGTGGACTGGAAGATTTCATAGAATGTCATCTAATAGGTGCCTAGCCTATGGTGATCTAATTACATTTGTGTATGAAACGTTTATTCCATTGTCTGACCACGTGATAAACTACCTTTCAGGTACGGCGATTTGTGAGTAGGATTGACTTTTGCAACCTTTAAAGTGCACCAATTATATTTGTTGTGAGTAATGCAATATTACAAGGACGTATTGTCTGGGGTCTTCTGCTCCGCCTGGTATCTCCTTCATTAGGCTTGACCAAATGTTGGGCTTAATTTAGTGCATTAGTGTGAATTGCTTGAACATTCCTTCGTTTTTCCGATGTTCTAGAATGGAAGTAGTAGCTCTCATTTCCACTGGAAATTATCTTTAACTGTAGCACCTAAACTTATGTCCGCATAATAAATATGAAATAAGTGGATATATGAGACTTTTACTATTCGTTGCAAACCTCCTTTAATTGACAACAGAAGTTTACTGAAGGTTTGACATTATACTAGAGATAAATATCAAAAAAATACTTCAAGTCCTACTGCGATTGGTCCTTTTAGAGCTCCAGAAGTGGCATTGGACTTGTCAATTTTGAGTGGAAAGTCATTGAGAAATTAGATGATTCTAATAGAAACGGTGGTAAAAGTGAGAGTTAGTGTTCAAATCGTATGCGAGCCTACAAACTATTTCGGGTATTACGAAGAAATCATGCTGGAATTTACTCTTTCCAAATAATTAAGATTTACCGTTACTACATACTGCTATACTCCCATCTACTCAACTTACCAATAATGAACATATTTGAAAATTTTCGAACATGGGACACAATTTGGGACTTGATTTGTTTTTCTGTTGACCAATATGAACTCCGTCCTTGAAATTACCCTATAGATTCATATATTTAATCGTGTAACTCAAAAGTATTTCAATAATTATTACCTTGTTTCTTGATGTTCAAATACGGAATGTGTCCATTTAATTGTGTCACACAGCATAAGATCCCTGTCTATTTTAAATATTCTCTGAGCTTTTTTCCAATTTTGTTTCCTTTGATACAATTTTAGAGAAGGCTGTTCCTTCGAGAACTCTTTTCTTATTCGTTGCCTTGTTGAACTTGGTGCTCATTCTAAAAGTCAACAAAATTCCAATTTAAAATAATCAGTAAACGAATTAAAATTTAGCTCATTCAAAATGAATAATTTCGAGATTAAATACATCAAATTGTTTTTTTTGTTTCAAAACTTTTTGCACTTGTTTCAAATAGATGTGTCAGGGTCGATATTGGTGAGTGTTTTGACGCGATGCTGACAGACTATTACGGCATTCTAAAGCATTTGAATACTATATGGAGGACTTTGGAACTTAGTTTATTTTAATATTCGGGCTTCATATATATAGTAACTAGTATATCAAACACCCGAATAAACACAAACATGCAATTGTCAATGAAATTCTAAATGAAAATTATAACAAGTCTTTCATCCTAGAAAGCGAATGGAAACTGGGAAGATCCAAATGATCCAATAATAAGTGATGAATGGAATGAGATGAGCTTCACGTATATTTTACACTGTGTTCTTTATGTCTAATGCCACCATTCATTCTCCTGGTTCAAGAACCATTGTTAACCATTCAAACAGTAATAATGCTGGACGTTAATCGAACGAAGTGACATTAAAGGTACCAGTCTGGATAGTGGTTTGCCGGATTTACTAGTTTTCTGGCTTATTTTCACCTTCACTTCACAACATAATTCAAAGAAGGAATGGGGCACTCGGAAGAATCTGAAATAACGAGAAAAAAAATTTGCATTCAACTTCTGTCTGTTCGAGTAAAATGGTGTATACTTGTTTGAATATCATTAAGAAATCAAAACTATTTGAAATTTGAGTTTGAAGGAGACATATTTCAACCATTCAGAAAATAGCGAATAGTCCCGATTAAACTAATTATTTCTCGAGAAGCACTCTGACATTAGAATGTCGCCTTGTTCAACAATGAAGTTCGCTTCGCATTCACCTTTAGACATATTCTATGCAAACCGTATTCCCATTATCATAGCCATAACTGTAAAGTACAGTCTTTTAACTATTCCGGTCTCAAACCTCGGAACTTCCATAGATATTTGCCAAACCTAACATAAATGAAACAAAGATCAAATGGACTATCGAGAAACAATCATCAATTTTCAAACGGAAAACGCAGAAGTGTAACACAATATGAATTTGTCATCGGAAAATGTTCTTGTAAAAGCAATTTTATATTAGTTTCAATTCCGCACATTATAATAGCATTGAGTATGTCTTGCATTTCTGAAAGAAATACTGAGGTTGAAGATCTATTTTTCTATGTTTTAAGCAGAATATCCTTTAAAATCACCTCTTTACTTTTTGACAGTGCTGATAAAAAATGTACCCATTCGTATCAAACATCAAATTCGCTCCAAAAATAGCGCTCCTTGTAATACTTAAATTCTCAATATTTCAAGATGAATAGAGACAAGAAAAGTACTCTGGAAGCACTCTTCACTTCCACTCAGACATGTTAGTCCGAATAAATCAACTTAGAAGTACACCACCAGAACAATATTTGAAGATCGACAGTTCTAATGAATTCTACATGCTCTATGTGTATGTGTCCTCTGTGTGTTCCAACATTTGTGGCAGACGTTTTTGATAGTACTTTGAACAGCATCAGCGTCGCCAGTGCTTTGGAACGAAGTGTTGAAGTGATTGTGGCGATGATGATTGCGTTGTTATTGGATCGCAGTCATCGGCAACTTCATCTCCACAACTTACGCTATTGTCCAATTGATTTTCCATTCCTGGTATTCCTGCTTCCATTAAACTGCGAGATGACGCCGAGGAGTAGAAGAAGTGTGTTACTTGGTTGTTAGATTAGATTAGTCGTATCTGATGAGAACACATTTCTTCTCTCATTATTGATGCTGCTACCACAATAGGAATCATCCTGGGAAACGTTGTACAAAGTGGTGTGCTTTTGAGTGAATCCAAAGAGAGTGAGGACTGAAGACAGCCAAGTTGTGCCAATGGAAGAGGTAGTGTGGGGTGTTTTTTATTTTACCGATAGGTTTTACTTGGAAGCTCTTAAGGAAGGCTGCACGGTAATACCAAATAGCATAGTCGATCTGACCAACCGTGCGGAAGCATTTCAAAACATTCGCTAAGAATATATAGCAAATGACTAAAATTGAAACTAATGAAAACTTTGTGAATGAAATTGAACTCAGGATTAATTGAAAGCTAAATTTAAGAAAGCATACTGAAACAGGTGAGCATTTAATCTTACCTCCAAATTCTAACAGCTCTGCCTCCATAACTCATCGACTTGCTGCGTTGTAGCTCACGCTGTTACTTTTCGGGGAAAAACGATTGACGGTTTGTACTGTGTTGTTTGTTGAAGCAGCTCCATACGTTCTGCAACTGGCAAACTAATCTCATATTCCGTTACAGAACGGAGGTTTTTCCGAATGCAGAAACGAAACTGCTGAAAAATTAACCTTCAGCACATGAAAAGCAAACTTCGTTCAAACGGGGCACTCTGGGCAACGGATCAAGGACCTGGCGACAGAGATGACTTCTCAATTTCAAAAGTGACTGTGCATGAAGTTTTTTGAAATTGAATTTTGGCACCTCATTAGTCATATACAACACCCACAAGAACGTTGCTTTAGACGTCAAGTTTTCGCATTAACCAAATAGATATGACTCACGAAGTTTATGCCAATTTCGATTGTTGAATAAAAGAGGAATTTCCATAACGCGGTTCAACTTGATCGTATTTTATTGTGCGGAAAAGTCATTAATGAACAGTGTAGAGTAATTTTTACGGAACAGCTTTGTGCCTAAATTTAGCAGCGGAGTAAAATACCCGTTTTGGCATCCAAAACAAATATTCTTCTTTCATTTTATTGTTCCATTTGCATAAAAGACACTGAAAGAGGTATTAACCCAAGTGATCTTACAAATTCAGGCGTAAGTGTGGGGTTCCAGGGAATCGACTAGGCAGCATAGCAATGTCAACAGGTGACTTTTAAAAAGTTATATGGTTGTCTTGCCGGCTTTTGGTCAAAACGCTTCATTTTAGAATGATGATTTACATGTTGACAATGGCGCCAACAAATGTTGTTACAGATCTAAACGCCGCTTTATAGACCAACATTTTATTCATCACCTATTTAAAAATTTCTTAACAATGCGTCTTATCTTGTAAATAACAAAACAAGTTTTGGCATATGTCATATTGACATTAAGGCATTACTCCAGCTTTAAGGACTAAAAATCGAATTACGCTCATTAAGAATCTGATTAAAGAGTAGTTTTGGAAGTTGTGTAGGGAGTCATTCTTCAAACGCTTACATTTGTAAATCCAAAACTCCATTTAAGCACCACGTGGATAATCTGTTCAATTCTAAGCTTTAAATTTCAACACAAATACCACCCTACCTAATTTACATTGTTTTCTGGAAAACATTTTGTCCAACTAAACTTTTGCCGTTTTTTAGGACAGTTTAAAGTGTTTACAAATGCAAAAGATTCTTAGAATTTCAAGCCAATACAAGAAAGATAAATTTTAATTTATTTCGATGATTTAATTAGAGAAACACTAATTTTGTTTCGAAAGACTTTTCCAATGGGCAAATAAAGTTCATTTAATCTTAAATAAAACCTCACATATTCAAAATTTACTATTTATCAATAAGTGCTATGTTGCCAGGGAATGCAATCAAACCGGATATTTACCAACTAAGAACTTTGAACGAGCTGTCCCGGCCAGTATTTTGTCTCTACTATTTCAATATTCTATGAAGGTGATGGATATGCCTCCATTCATCTATTCTTTGTTAGAACACATCAAAATAGTTGCGCAATACAGATTAAAGAGTGAACGTCTTTTGCAGCATGCCTGAAATCTTTCTTTAAGGTATTACAACGCGGACAATTAGTCTTGGAGCATTCCGCTGAACGCATATGTCGACATGGCGACAATATCCTAACAGTGAAATAATGGTAAGATGTCGTAGTCTTTAGAAAGATGAGTCTAACTTGATCGAGATCGCAGAAGAAATCTGATGATAGACGTTATGCTTAAAGAAGATAATGCAGTCAGCAAAACATCTGTTCTATTAGTTCACTCTCTTTCTACATTTATGCCCAAATATATAGTGTGCTTCTAAGCATGCATTCAATGGGAAGAATAAGCGTCTCAATGCATTAGTTGTGGTCTGCGAATCGGGTAATTAACAGCACAAAATAGTCTTGAAAAAACCTTTTGATAGGCCTATTAAAAACTTGTAGGTCAAAGGGATGTTATCCATGTATTTTTAAATCTTTTTAACGAATAGAGCACCACATCACTGCTAATACTCAATTAATACCCCGACACACTTATCAAATACAAAAATAATATAATTATGATTAATACAAGTACAAAAGATACATATAGCTGCACAGTTTAGACGTAAACGAAACAGCAAAACGCAGTGCTAGAGTGCTTGCCAGAGGGTAGACTATGGGACAAGTCCAATTTCTCTCTCCCTCTCTCTATCCGTTTCATGGTATTGCATTTTTTTAGCTCAAATGATCAGAGGCATCTTCCAAACGTCCCAACGCTTCGAAGATTCTATGAATTATGGAGACTACTATAGCCTTTCCTCAAACTTGTAAATGGCGTTATTGCACTTTTGAAGGCCATACTAGATAATAGCTAGTATGCCAAGGAAATTTTGTGAACAAAATTTGAGATTCTTTAAATAAACGTCCCACCACTTCGAAGATTGTTTGAATTATGGAGAATATTATAGTGTCTCATCAAACTTGGAATTGGCGATGCAAGAGATCGAGAAGTTTCCACTTTACTTTGAGTATTTTCTCCTTCCTCAGTTTATAATCTTCTGGATTATGCAAACTTATCACGAAGCTTTTTACCCTCCTTTGGTAGCGTTTAAATACACTCTCCTATCGAGATATACACTTCTTACATGATTTTTGTATTGTTCGATCTTCGCTTTATAAACGGATGTGGGTTGAGCCTAAGAGCTGGTTTATTTCCTGGACAAATCCAAGGTAAATTGCGATCCCCTGTCTGTAGTGATACCGGATGGAACATCGAATATGGACATCCATGATCCCATCAGAGCTTTCGCCACCGACGCAGAAGTGGTGTCGCGTAAGGCAATTGCGGTTAGCCAGTGATTATAGAGAGAAGGAAGACGCGTTGCAAGTGAAACGTTAATTGCAAATTATGAAATCGATAAACATGATAAGTTATCAAATAATTCTAGCATATTTTGAGTGAACGTTAATACCCAAATATCTGAGCGGTGCTCTGCACGTACGGCCGCACGCTCCAGAATGTTCAAATAATAGAACTTTCGGAAAGGTAGTAAGAATCGTGGTCTGGGAAGGAAACCTTAACTGATCGTGCTTTTGTAGGAATTTTCCTTAATAGCAAATCTACTTCACAATGGGCCAATCTTAGCACGTTAAACCGGTGCCATTAAGTTTAAATACCATTAATTTAATCGTTTCGAATTGGTACCAGTAATGGTAAAAAACTTGTATTAAATTCCTCTGTTCTCCGTGTTAATAGGTCCATTTTTTAATTATACGGTATTAAAGAGTTTTGTTAAGAAGTTCCAGATTTTGGATTAATTGGACGATGGATGTGACAGGATTACAGATGCGTTGAACCCAGAACCGTTGTAGCTAAAATTATGCAATTGAAAAATATCAAATTAAGGCCATAAAATTTTATTTTAAAAAACAAGCGTCTTACTAAACTTTGTCCAAAACCTCTAGAATAAATTCTAAGAGGCTTAGAACAACGTTATCAATGAAACATAAACAAGTTAGAAAAGCAATACAATTGAAAGAATCTCAACGTATAACCAACAAATTTGGTTTAAAATAACGCATGATAACGCGTGCATTCATCTCATTATATTTCTTTTTAGATTTTTATGGAAATATTGGAAGTTTTAGACGTTGTCCTAAGCCTCTAGAATTTATTCTAGATGCCTTGGACAAATTTCAGTGAGACGCTTGCTTTTTTAAAGTGCAAAGTTATGACCTTAGTTGGATATTTTTCGATTGCATAATTTCAGCTACAACTAAAATCATCAAGACCACCTGTTAATATCTAACGACTCCAAAATAGCTAACTCCTTTGCGAGGTTCCATTGCCACAAACAGAAAAGAAACCCTTTTGTCAGAAACTCTACAAGAGATATCGAAAAACAAGAAACAAAATTTGATGAAATTAGGGAAGACACAGCAATGCCACAAAAGTTGCCTACTGGACTATTCAGTTCTCATGAACTCAAAGCCGCGATAAAGCAGCTAAAATGCCAAAAGTCTCCTGGTGAAGACAGTATCCACAAAGAATTTCTAATTAGAATCATTCCACTGAAAACTGTTTTGAAGGAACTGGATAAGCTTCTACAGGGTGGCATTGAGACTGGTTCAATCACTGGACTTTTTGAAGAGTTTCGGATGGGAAAACTCAAATTTGTCATACGCTTGTTGTTACATGTCAAGTATATAACAGCTTCAGATATTCATTCACCGACATATGCAATCGAGTTTTTGGGGCTATTGTTTTCTGTTTTACTTAGCTTCCCGTTGATATGGGAGGAGGTGAAGGCAAATGCCTGTACATAGATACGGAAGATACATTTTCGACCTGAGCCTTTGCTTGCTGTTGCTGAGAGGTAAGAGCCGTCGAGCAGCGATGTTCTTGGAAATGATAATTTTCTTTCAGTTCATATAAATCCACCAAATCAGGAATTTTAGTGGAATAGAAGACGGTCATTTCGAAACCAATTACCTTAAAAGCAACCAGTCAGCATTCGTATTAAAAGGCTCTTTGTACTCGTGAATGGAGGAGAAGATAAAATTAAATGATTTTTTTCCCGAAAAGTGGAGTTATTCGAAATTTGAATCCCTTTTGTTAGAGAAGCTTCGGAACTGAGAAAATGGCCTAATATTCTTTTTCTTTCTTGGGCTCCAAATAAAGTCGATGACATGTTTGCCCTACTAATTTTGATTTTGAACTCCGGTTGTTCTGTCATTACAAAGTATCATTTCGCATGTCATTAAGTATCTGTTTATTTCACTGTTTTTCGTGGAACAGTGATTTGAATCCATGGGAATCATTTGAGTACACATACGTCAGAAAATTAAACCAATGATGAGCCAGGTGAGAAAACCGTTAGCTACCTCGTAGAAAGTTATAAAGTGGACTGAAAATAGTAAGAAGAAGAATAGCCAAAAACATATTACCACATTACAATGACGTAGATTGAATTAGTTCCGCCTTGTCTTACCTATATCGGTCGTTTTGAGTCTTTGACCGAGGTGATGAGAGGAGGAGGACTGGAGGAAGGTGGTATGGCGAAATGGTAAAATTCGCTTTTTCTTTGCTTCAGAGCTGAATGTTGTTCATCCTGTTCTGAGAACTGTCAACTGCCAAAATGATAATGAGAAACAGATTATGAGAAATAAACTACTATTAATTATTCAAAAATTCATATTTGTTGAACTATGCTAGATGGGTCGCTGTTCTACATACTTTTGTAATAAAGCCTGCCTTCAAGGCATTGATGTCCCATAATTGAGCTCTGAGATTTTTGGTCATTTGTAAAGCTTCTAAGGCTGTAAAAACCTCCATCAGAATGGGACTGAACTTGATTATGCCTCGGTTCCCAGGTATCTCATTGGTTAACTATACGCTCAAAAAGGTCTGCGTGCTGTCGCGTCTACTGGCTTGGCCTACTTCCAATTCGTACTTCAGTGTGCTTTCTCTATTCCATTTGTTATGATAAGAAGTGTGCTGAAGCTCTGTCTGAGTAAAACTTTCAGCCAATTGACAGTAGTTTGACCTTCAAAAGTCTCGACTAGTAAAATATATTTCTGTCAACAACATTTAAACCCTTTAATGCCCGAATTATTTTTTGTGTTTTAAAGATTTTCCCACCATTTTCCCTTCTGTTACGAGTCTAGTACCAATGAGCTTATTTTAAAAGAGGACCGTACGGTCGCACCGACGTTAATGAGTTAAAATTAATTCCTCTCCAAAGTTTTGCCTCACGAATTTTGTGCTCATTTGCTGATAAACCGTAGCTCTCCTAAACAAGAAGGGAAAAGCGAAGAAAAGGGAACAGAAATGAAACTCATCTTCGCAGGGTTACAAAACAGCCACCCAGCCACCCCCAAAAGGGTTAGGTTGGTTAGTGAATTAAAAGCAGTCAGGTAAGTCAAACACCTCTTTGCAATTACTGCTTTTTCTAAAATGAAAAGTGGTAGGGTTCATTTAAAACTATTTAAGAATGGCCTATTTGATGAGCTTACATTATATATATGTATGGCATATGAGGTACTCCACCAGATATCCATACTGTTCACACGGTCAAATAATGATTGGTAGTTGGTTGCTGGTTATTAGACGAACAAGTAGTGTAAAAGCGTTAATTCCACTTAGTATAGAGCGAATTAGCCACTCCAACACCCATATTGAATTGACGCCCATTCCTTTCGCGTCTGAACTCCAATTCCACTCGTTTATACTACCTCATTTTGAATCATTTACGAAGTTTCAATATATTCCTACCCTCCTTCAGGACGTTTCAAAATCTGGAGCACTTTAACAACCTTTAATTTTGTTGGTGGTATCTCTAAATGGAATTTGATAAATCTTCCAAAGTAGTTCCCCTGATGAGATTTAACGCAACTTTGCGCAATCAATACTGTTGGTTGGAGCCTGTCCATTGATCATATCTACCGTTAAGCCCATGCTACTGGTATCTGTAATATTAAAATATGAGTTTAAATCATTAAATCAACATTGCTTTAACTTATACTTCTGATATTCTTTCTCAAAGTTTCAAACACTATTGCACGAATTTACTTGAAATGAGCTTCTTTCCACAAGTCTACTCCATTCAAATCATAAAATAAACTCCGCTTAGCTAATAAAAAAATGAAAACTTGCACTGAGTTCACTTAGCAGACCATGGGTACCGATTTTTTACGCCACAGCCAACTATAGTTTAAACACCAAATCCCTGAAAGAATTATTTTAAATGTTTGCCCCTGGATAGAAAAACAGCATCACCAGTTTCCACGGCAAATAACCCGAAATTCGCCCCATCTTCCATTAGTCCCACTAAACCGATGGGGTTGGCACCTGCACGCATCGACTCAAAGAAGAAATCTTTCAGCTGATCCAGCTACTGTTCTGGCCATTACTTATTTCTATTTTCTCCGTGTGCATTATATGCGAAGTAGCTACGAACTTGACGTTGCCTTGATTTCCCTTTAACAACACATAAGTGAGATAGCAAGCCTTCTCTGTTCTACATTGGTAACTCTTCATACCATCTTTAAAATGGTGAACAAATTCATTGATATATTTTATGATAAAATTTATCTTGAAATTAATATCTCCTATTCAAGACCCTATTAAAAGCACAAATTAAGTACGTAGAGGTGGTTTAGATATAGATGCTTCTAAGGCGGCGATACACATGCAAATGCTTGACACGATTTTTCTGAAAAGGAGTTTACTTCCCGAGTTCCTCTTTGCAACTAATGCAAACAATAATCCATTCAAACCACTCACCATAAAATTGCAGGTGTAGTGCATCCGCGCTTTAATCCTGTCATATTTCGACCCAACGAGGAAGGAGAAATTGGCTATAACACCCACACCGTCAGTTTTTGGTGATGGACGGAGGTTCTTGTTGAAATGACTCTGCTCTACACTCCAAGCAACTGTCAATGGCCGATTATAGGACACAATCTAAAAAGCATAGCAATGTAAAACGTATATCATCATGAACTGACCACCCATATTGACTACCTTCAGCGATTTTTCTGGTTCTAGCGACCTGTTTATTCCAGGAGAAATAATTGAAAGACGACATCTTACTGTTCATTTTACTAATATTATTATTATTATTATTGCTATTTATTTTTATGGGCTAGCATTTATAGACAAAAAAAGCATCCGATTACGAAGGAGACTAAAACAGTGTTCGAGGAGCAAAATGAATTCTATTGTAGCATTACTTATGAGATCTCATTGAAAAAAATTCATATTTCTATACACTATATCTCTAGTTAAAATATTAATGAAAATAATTATTAAAGAAAATGAGATTAACCCCATTCTTTGTTAGGCTAGACTCACACATCATTTTCCTCGAAAGTTAAAGTAATCGAAGTCTTTGTTAAGAGATTTTCTGGAACTCTTTATGACATAAAGCACTGCAGTATTTTGAGATCTAATTGAAAAAAGTCATATTTCTATATACCGTATCTCTAGTTATTAATGGTTATTATTTTAGCCAAAAAATACTCTTCGACATGATTTAGATCATCTATTGCTTTGGTCATCTCTAAGTCGGATAGTGAAGAAAATGCTTCATTACAAGAAATATTGGTAATGCAATTTTAGAAAAAAAGGCATATGTCCATAGTTCCACTATGCGGATATGTCGACATTTCAGTATCTATTTTAATTCTAAGTACTTCAAATAAACTAGCTTAAGGTGAGCACGTATAACATCAACCAAGCCATTTTCACCTGAACACCACTGATTTAGCATTGGTCACCTCAAGTGAACAGTTAGCCAACTAATTTATCCAATAGGGATTGATTTCGAATCTACAGTGTTTAAGTAAGGAAGATAACCAAGTGAAATCCAATTAAAAATTGTTTTATAATGCTACTTGCCACATCAATTCAAAACTTCAAGAGAAAAATTTAACTATCCTGCAGAAAGTGTAAGTCCATCGAGAATTGAATCACAAGGAAGGGGGATTTACTTTTTCTAGAGTATTCGATCGTCCACGAAATGACTGAAAATCGATTGAGGTTGGACGTGTGGCAGGTCTACTTTCCTCTTTTGTGTCATTTGAAGTTACAGCCAATCTTTTGTGGAATTGATGTCCACTTCGTCCTCTGAAAATCGATAAATTAACTTGCGAGAATCAGTTATATTTTATTGGATAAATAGCTTAAATGAAAAGATAGAATTATTAGTGATGTTCGAATGTGAATTTGATTGTTACCAATGTCATCCCCGGCAAATGTGCGCCGATTGATCGCATAGAATTAATAATGAGGTTTAGAGTGTGAATTCTTTAACTAAAACAAATAAATAAATTAAAATAAGTACGCTTCAAACCTGACTTTACCTCGACTCCTACTGTAATAAGTTTAATTGAAGGTAAGCAGAAAATAAATATTTGTCTAATTTTCGAGAAAATGGGTAATTCTAATAATAAAATAATCAATAATAACATAAGGCAAAGCAAGCCATCATTCAACAAACTAATAACAAATCGTTATTTGTTTTTGGTAATTTTCATCTAAAGTTAATTAACTGACTCAGCATCCGCATAGCAATTATTAATGAGTGTTCGCTTTAAGAGAAAATGCTGCCTTTGAGTTGACAAGTTAGTCCTAGAGATGCAGAAAATCAGTATCCAATCACCTCTTCATTCACTGACTGATTATGCTGTAAATTTTCCGCAATTGGAATTGGGTACTCAGAATAGATTTCTGGCACAATAAAAGTACTCAAAGAAATGGCAAAAAATTTTTCCTCTGTACATAATGCTAATAGAGTTACATATTCAGTCAACAATGAAGAATCGTTACTTTTTCTCATATGTTTAGTGTGCAAATCTGCTAAATAAAGAATCACGGGACAGGTACCAATTGGTGCGCAACAAGTGATGCTGATGGCAAACTGTAGCAGTTAGCAAGAAGAAAATATCCCACGAGGTCGGCTTCTGTATAACTTACTCCTTCTCAAATCATCATCGCTAGGCAATTTGTGACGGCGATGGTGATGTCGATGACAATGTGAGACGAGAAGGAGAGGAGGTGGTAGGGTTGGAAGTGGCGATTGGAGGTTATGAAAGAGAGAGAAAATGTAGGTAATGGAGATGATGAGAGTGGCGATGAGGTTGTGGGTGTGGGAAGGAGAAATGTGATTGGATGTGGTGGCGTGAAGTGGTATATAAGGTGGTGTTTGGGTGGCGCGCAAACATAAACGGAGTCGTGATCGTTGTTGTCCTTCTTCTTCTGCCACTGTTTTTTCTTCTGCTACTTTCTGTTGACTAACAATGTCTGCACGTGGTAGAGGTGGCAAAGGCCATAGAAAGACCTGAGAAGGTGATTAGCCAAGCGTTACAGGAAGGCGTTGCGTTGGGTATCGCTAAGCCAGCTATCCGACGTTTGGCTCGTCGTGGTGGTGTGGTGAAGTGCATCTATCAAACACGCATACTAAATGACAATTTTTATTATAGTGGATGGTTAATGCTAATTAGTATTGGGCGAGAGATTAAACGGTAATTTAAATTAATTCCTACATTCCAACTGCTAATAGTAATGCAATTTCTTTATTTCTTAACATTGGTAATTCCAATGATTTCGTATTTTATATTTAGGTAATTGGTTTAATCTTTCCATAATTTCGCATTTTGTTATAACCAACAATATCAAATCATTTACGCTGTCGATGACCTAGCTGATTATTTGAAGAAGGTGGGTGCTCATATTACATATTTAAGCAGAGATTATTTCGGATTCTCTCAAGATATTCGAGCAGGATCTTAGTGGAGATACTAACCAATCTTAATTTGCCCAAATTTAATTTTTAAATTATGGATGTTTTTGTTTACGACCTTTGCTCCTATTTTTGAAAATTTCCCTTAGATTTGTAACATCTGGCAATGAAGAACTTTATTAATAGTCAAGTATGTGAGTGATTGACTGTTTTCTCATTTTTTGACACATTCTTCTTCCATTTGAGTTTTTTCTCTGACTCGCATGATCAGAAATTTTTCACGACGCACACTCTAAAAAACAAAAACTGACCAACTCGAGTTGATGGGTTGCGAAGATTCAATATATAACACCTTCTTGGATTTGAGGACTCATTTTAAATATCGAAATTTTAATTAAATGAAATGAACTAAATTAACTGAGTCATATCGAAAATGCGGTGATGAAAGCATACCTAATGTGTGTCGTCCATATGAATAACCGGTAAAGTACAAATTTGATCCACAGTTATTAACATTTACTCACTCCGCTTTTATCCTTTAGAATCGGCAATTTAGCGTTCTCTCATGATCAGTCACTGGTCATTAGCACAGTTCCATTTAAATTCACATTTGCCAATCGAAAAATCACCTCCAATTTGCTCTCTCTCATTAACACGCCTCCCTATATAAAACTGTCTACCAAGAAGGATCTGAATCTTGCCAAAGTAGAAACTGAACTCCATGGAATTTTTAGCATACTCTTCACTAAAACAGTAAGTTGAAGTCTCACTTGAGTGGAAATATTGTGACCAATAAGTAAATTGAAAATAAACCTAAGAAGTAAAGCAGTGGGCCTTTTTGGTTCTATGGTTTGGAATAGTCGTAAGTAGTGCCTTTATGCCCAAGTTAGACAAGGAAAATCAATGCGTGGAGTGTATAACGCTATCTTGGCTGAACTTAGAATTCTCATACACACTAGAACATTCTGGAACGAGCGTGTGTGGTCCTTTGTTTGTAGAGAACTCTCATCTACTCAATAATCAATAGCCACGGCTTGGGCAGCCCAGTCAAAATTGTATAATTAAGCTCCGTGCCAGTAAACGCGATCCACACCATACGTCTGTTTCTTCCACAGTCTTGAGGGAATCTTGATTATAGAGATCTCCAGGAGATCAAATGGTAGTGAACAATCTTGCCGGTCTGAACGCTAATCCCAACACCCTGTCAAGCCATCCAAATTTACCATTTACTCCCTGTAAGTGTGTTTCATTTCTGGTTAACTTTAATGAAACTCCTCAACTTAGTTGACCGTAAATTTTAATATTTTATGCAGTAAAATAAATTACTCCACGGACAATTCTTCCACTGAAAAATCTAAATTCCTCCAGAGCACCTGGGAATAGAACGGCAAGATCACATGCCTTGAGGGGCTCCGGCGTCTCCTAAGCGTAATGGCGTGCCGTCTGTTTTGACGCAGTGAGTCTGCCACGAGCAATTCTAGTTTTTCGAAACTTTTCGGGAGGGTGCTCAGTTGTTGTGAAAGGGTAGCCGTGGAGACTGAAGTCTTCACTACGTTTACACCTGGCCTGTCGTAAATTATGATCGTAAATTAGATCAGCCTCTTCAGCTAATTTATCAAGGTCGTCTCGGGAAGGACTGGTACTTTCAAATAGCACTATGCTTCCAGGTGGGCACCTCATCCATACATTTTTGAGGATTTCGTCCTTCAGCTCACTGCCACTAGGTAAGTATCGCAAGAGGCGTACGAGTTGAGAAGGAGGACGATCTCCGAGTTCAGCTTGCGAAAATAGTTGGTCATTCCAAGTTTAACTGCGATTTTTGACTAATCGAGATTTTGAATAGAATCAGAATGTATAATCAAAGCAGTTATAGTAGGAGAAATGTGAAGTTGAGCTCTACTGGACTAGTTCCACCGAATTTTGAATTCTCTTTGCCATTCACAACAAATATGAGATAGTGCTCAAATTTCTTTTGGATCACGCTAAATCAAAGCGTCTTCATGGAATTTGTAGCCGTTGTTAATGACACAGACATGACGATGCATGAATTCGATTTTACATTTTCTGACATTTTAATTTCTCGAATGAAAGCTCTTGGCAGGGAGGTTTGGCCATCGGCTTTTGTACTTGAGTCTCAGCTGAGTTGGATACAATTTTAGAAGTAGGCTATTTCTTTTTATAAAGCAGTGATATTCAATATAGGCACAATTAAAATCCTCACCACTTTGTTTAAATTCGCATTATGCGATCATCATCTCACACATTATATCTGGATTGGAAGGTAATCGTTAGCGACTCCAGGAATCCATCGCTTACACTTGGTCAATTATTACTAACGCTTCTCAGTGGACTGGAAGATTTCATAGAATGTCATCTAATAGGTGCCTAGCCTATGGTGATCTAATTACATTTGTGTATGAAACGTTTATTCCATTGTCTGACCACGTGATAAACTACCTTTCAGGTACGGCGATTTGTGAGTAGGATTGACTTTTGCAACCTTTAAAGTGCACCAATTATATTTGTTGTGAGTAATGCAATATTACAAGGACGTATTGTCTGGGGTCTTCTGCTCCGCCTGGTATCTCCTTCATTAGGCTTGACCAAATGTTGGGCTTAATTTAGTGCATTAGTGTGAATTGCTTGAACATTCCTTCGTTTTTCCGATGTTCTAGAATGGAAGTAGTAGCTCTCATTTCCACTGGAAATTATCTTTAACTGTAGCACCTAAACTTATGTCCGCATAATAAATATGAAATAAGTGGATATATGAGACTTTTACTATTCGTTGCAAACCTCCTTTAATTGACAACAGAAGTTTACTGAAGGTTTGACATTATACTAGAGATAAATATCAAAAAAATACTTCAAGTCCTACTGCGATTGGTCCTTTTAGAGCTCCAGAAGTGGCATTGGACTTGTCAATTTTGAGTGGAAAGTCATTGAGAAATTAGATGATTCTAATAGAAACGGTGGTAAAAGTGAGAGTTAGTGTTCAAATCGTATGCGAGCCTACAAACTATTTCGGGTATTACGAAGAAATCATGCTGGAATTTACTCTTTCCAAATAATTAAGATTTACCGTTACTACATACTGCTATACTCCCATTTACTCAACTTACCAATAATGAACATATTTGAAAATTTTCGAACATGGGACACAATTTGGGACTTGATTTGTTTTTCTGTTGACCAATATGAACTCCGTCCTTGAAATTACCCTATAGATTCATATATTTAATCGTGTAACTCAAAAGTATTTCAATAATTATTACCTTGTTTCTTGATGTTCAAATACGGAATGTGTCCATTTAATTGTGTCACACAGCATAAGATCCCTGTCTATTTTAAATATTCTCTGAGCTTTTTTCCAATTTTGTTTCCTTTGATACAATTTTAGAGAAGGCTGTTCCTTCGAGAACTCTTTTCTTATTCGTTGCCTTGTTGAACTTGATGCTCATTCTAAAAGTCAACAAAAACAAAGCCAACAATTCGTTTAATGAAAAATCATCATCCGACGAAATGCGATTCAAAAGTTCATTTCAATTCTTCTTGACAATATAGCTTCATGTTGATAATAGTTCCTCCAGAAAATTGTTTCTGACAAATTCAGCAAACCATCGAGATTTGAGTGATTCATTTTCACAGCCAACTGATGAATATCGATAAACTCTTTGTTAATTTCAGTTTCCCACCATCCACTGCACCGATACCTATTTGCCTTGTTGCTCTCTTCCAGCTTATATTCATGCCTTACAGCACTGTTGTCGAATTCCTTTTAACTATGCTCTCAAGAAGATTCGAATTCCAGATAGACACTTTTGCCGTCAATCTCAAATACGGAGAGGAATTTAAAGCAACTCTTCTTGTTCTCACTAAGCTACTCTAATAAGCCTCGACTATTCTCAGAAATCTCCATGGCGGATCTTCCTACTCGGAAAGGGCTATGACGAAGATAGAGAACAGGAAGACGTGCTGCAATCGATACGTATAATGCAAATTGTGAAATTGATAAACATGATTACTACCAAATAATTCTAGCATAATTTTGTGAACATTAATAGCCCAAATCTCTGAGCGGTGCCCTGCACGTACGTACGCACACTCCAAAATGTTCGAGTGCGCATTTTCTCATATACAGTTTACGTACGCCACAAGTAGAAGGTGAATTTCAAATAGGAGCATCCCCCTGATTACCTACTCAACACTTCTCCCCATTGACATGCGAATAATGTTAAGAGGCACTAGTATGACAAAGCCTCGCATCAGTCACAAAACGTTTCGTAATTGTCTGTCATATCAAAAAGAGCATAATCAAAAAACCAATAGGTATGTCTTCACCTCTAGATCTCAACAAACAAAACCACGTTAGCTTCGCAAAACTGAAGCACCATACTACAAATTATGAGAATTTGGAAGATAAAACACCATGTTAGCAGGAGAGCACAGTAGACTACTACAGTGGGTCACAATTAACCACAAATGAAGGGGATATCGGGTAAAAAACACCACCTTCCTGCGGCAAATATAAAAGCAATCAGCTCTTTTCCCCTTAACATAATCGGGGGATATAACTCTAATGCCTGAGCACCACAATCCATTACAATAATCTCTCAAGAGAAAAGAATTCTCACAATTAGTATACTTCATTTCCATCGGTAAAGGTAACATTGTGCGACAAAATTTTAGAATATAGGATTAGATACATAGCAAATGCTCAAAATATTTCAGCCACTGTTACGAAGTATTCACGTACTACCGGAATGAACTTTAACACAAGCTGACGACATGGGATGCGGAACAATGAGAACTTTTAGACTCAAACGCTACATGAATAACTGTTCACGGGACTGAAATAGACCTACTCTTGACTAGTATGTGAATTCAAGTCACTTTTCCACCTTTTCCATGGTGAATTTCGATGCTCAACTATCCCCTTACGATTATTTCACACTTGTCTTCTGCATGCCAAACTTCCCCCTATCCTACCTGTGACTTCTTCCAGATATCGAAAGAATAGATCTAACGATGCATTCCCTTTGTTCCATTAATAATAATAATAGCATAGAGCTATTTGTTTATAATTTTGTCACCAAGGGTGTAGTGGCGGTGCAATAACCGACGTGAACGTCTGTGAAGTCAGACACCATGAGGCCAATATTCAATGGATCGATGAGCGGTCAGTAATACGTATGACCAATCACATAAGAGGAATGAAAGTGCGAGTTCCACATTGAGTTATACTCTCTTTACCCAAGTCAAATGTTAAGAGCGTGTTACTTGACTAGTAAACAAGGTCCCGTTCAAAATTTTCATGTATTCAGCTGAGGAACCAAACATTCAGTCCATTTTTCATCAATAAGACATGAGGCACTATAACGTAGACGCGAATATAGTGGTAAATCATGGAGATTGCACTGTAGAACATGAGTGAACCACAAACACTCCGATAAGGTTGCCAACTCAATGCAACTGAGAACTTTGACTTCAATATCTACTTCTATTCAATCCTCTGTCTCCTTCCTTATTGTATTTTTTCAGGCTATATCCTATTTTGAGATGATTTCTTGAAATTAATGCATATATTTCAATGACACGGGTAACAATTGCTAGAATCCGTGAGGTACTTACTTCTTCAACGAGGTATTTGCACCATCGAAGACACTCCTTGCTAGTGCGTGTGCCCACAACAATTGCAATTTTTGCCAACGAACTGCCAGAGATCCACAAGGTTTAACTGGATTCGAATGCAAGACTGCTTCCAAGGTATTTTGTTCAGCCCGGGTCCAAGGTCTCTCGCTTCAGCTGGAAGTAGAAACATGGATCATATCATTATAATTAACACAGTCAATATATGTTAAATAAAATTACCACTTCTTATTCAGGTATAACTAACCCCATGGCCCAGCGTTGCATAAGAGGCTAATGGCCATTGTAGCAACACGGCACTTCCTACCACATTTACACTCTCTACTACCTACTGGTCTGTCTTTCATACTCGTATAGTCCATTAACACCTTCATTCTACATTCTTCATTAGTGACATGCGACTTCTAATGATTGCCGAATAGTGGGTAAAAAGAGTACTCACCTTCAATTCGATCTCTAATAGTCACAGATTTCGTAGCATCCGATTGTTTGGTATTGGTTACAAAGTTGTGAAGAGCTTTTGCATTGCTCTCCTGTTTCATCGCACCATCTACAACACGTGGAAGCATTCTAGCAAGTATACTACCGAATAACAAATAGTAGCACTTACAATTCTCATTGGCAGATTTGGCCTGTTTGAGCGCCTCCATGCCTGCT
Organism: Hymenolepis microstoma; assembly: GCA_000469805.3. Taxonomy (NCBI): domain Eukaryota; kingdom Metazoa; phylum Platyhelminthes; class Cestoda; order Cyclophyllidea; family Hymenolepididae; genus Hymenolepis; species Hymenolepis microstoma. The sequence continues at coordinate 31,281,282 of LR215989.1, forward strand.
GCTATCTCAACACCTACCGAGTGCTAATTCACATATGCTGCAATAACTTCCCATCTAAAGAAAGTGGGGAAGAAAGATGGTAATCAAAGAAACCAAAAACCAATTATGTTATACAAATTTTCCATATTTCAAGCATATTGAAAGGGATAGCTTGCCACCTAAATATCCATAAAATATCACACCATTAGCACTTGGTGTTGGAGAATTGATAACTTGCTGGTTATCACATTAGGGAACGTTGAATCCCCCCTCCCCAATACCAGTTTGTGAAGTTTACTACATAGAAAGAAATTAGAAAATATTCCCATTATTTCAACTTACACTTAACGTAGAATCAACGCAGAAAGGGAGGTTTCGAGTATTGGAATAAATCTAATCACTAATAAGAGGTAGGTTTCCATGACAATAAGCAATATGCCTATCATCAGAAAATAGACCAATTTCGAGTAGATTAGGCTGAAGAAAGCATTCCTTATTGGCGTTCATAGAGGAGCGGATTAAAAATTTACATTGGCGAGATGCTAGTTTGTTAAAATCTCCATCAGATAACTCACAAAAGTGGAGATCATTTTCAAGAAAACGAGGCGATAACGTGAACTTTGATACGGTTTGAATTCTGTGTAAAATTGTTTGCATCGAATATGACCAAAGACATTTGACTATTCCGTTGAATGTGGTCGTTGTAATTCAGTTCACGATCATGACATATATTTTTTCAACAAAATTCTTAGTCCACTTGCAAGTCACCGCCACAGTTCTATTCAGAAGCATACAAATCGATTTGTTATGGGTAAAGTTAATGTGTGCCATGAATTTGAACGTTTCAATATATATCCATGCTTATTCCATTTTGAATTTAAATGACTTTAAAGAAAAAGTCACTTGCCCAAATGCAATTTACTACATCTTCCAATTAAGCAAGACAAGCATGCTGCCGATGTGATGGAAAATGACTTGGCATGCGCTAATGACGGTGAATCGCGTCATTCTGATAGATCAAAAATTATTTGAGATAGGACATAAAAGATTACTCATTTCTGCTTTTAACAGTACTTCATTTCTCTTAACACATACAATGCAAATACTTTCTACGAAGAACTTACTTTTATAAATCCGGTTTTTTAGGTAGGAAACTTATTAGCATTAAGATAAGAGTTTCACATATCAGTCTTTGTAAACAGCATAATATGGCGCATCGCATAGAAGAAAGAGGAGATTTGATTATCAAAGGCAAGTATTTTACTCTCACTTATGACACCTTTAAAAGTTAGTTTAAAGCTACAAAATGAATTCTCTGCCAGAAACAATTTTCTAGAGAAGCTGTTATCAATAGGAAGCCATATTGCCGAAAAGAATGGAAACAAACTTTTGAATCGCATTTTGCCGAATGATGATTCTTCAAAAGATCTCATTTGTCAGGAGAGGGAAAATACACTAATTTTTCTCTAATATTTCAGCGGCTTCTTGGACTGCGTAGAGGTGTTTTCGAATTCACTTGATGTGCAGTGATCTCCTTCTTCAATTTAAAACCTCTTATTCACAAGGAGGTTGTGAGTGCTTGACATTTGTGGTTTGTTGTCGGGTTTGGTAATATCCATATTTGAGCAATGGCTACTCTATGTTAATTGCACACGAGTAACTGCAATTGAGACGCGTAGAATTGTCATCTTTTTTCATTTTTATTTTTTAATAATAAATAAAATTAGTTGTGTCACTTAAATGTTTTAAGTTTAACAAATACTTAGTCTAGAAAGGCTTTTCGGAGTAATTTCAGTAGCGCAAACAAATTGAATTCTACCAGATGTTCTTAAAGCTTAAATTTTGAAGACGAGATTCAATCCTTCGAATTCCCTAGAATTCCCCAGGTTTAATGACCTGCAACGATTCTTGATCAATCCGGAGTCAAGGCGTTAATCGTTTCCTTCTCTGTGTCCTCTCTATTATCTTCGTTTAACTAATCAAATATTCACTAAGGCACCACTGCATAAGTAATTATGCCTTCCTTTCCATAGGTGCCTTATATCACTTTGTTGTTGAGATTATTTGCTTAATCGCACTCACACTTGCGATTTCCCTCCACTAGCTGTAAAACCCCTTTCATTTCACAAATAAAATGATTGAAATTCAAGTCATTGAGATTTAGTGGCAAGTTAGGCATGGGGTAATGCAAAGATATTTTCATTAAAGGAGAATATCTTTGCACTCTATGTACAATAACTGAAGACAGGTAAAATTGAGGCCATTTTTAAATTTAATAGGGAGAATTGAGAAAATAGTGTTCATGTTGTTAGATCTGAAGTATTTCGTAGGTAATTCAACCCCAACACTACCACCGTCAAAGCTGAACCTATAGGCGTGCTATTATTTTGGACTAGTGACTATTTTATACGAGGACATTCCTGCTTGGTCTACCGTTTTGATGCCACAATGCCAAATAGAAATGCAACTGCATACTCCAATTAATACCGCAGACTGAATTTCGAAGTGTTCGTATTAAGTAAATAGGTGCAAATACAGGATTGAGAAATTCGATCACGAATTATTTTTCCTAAGAACGCAAGAACGGACTAAAATGGACTCAAGAAAGTAGCAATTGACTAAAATGGGCAATTATTCGCAGTCACTAGAGGCGGAGAATTTATTTAAATAAATACTATTTTACTTTACTCATTTGCAACTCAATTCTTAAAAGCGTTTGAATGTGGTTGAAAGGACCTGTCGGATGTATTTCATGAAATTTGTTATGTAAATGGCTTATGGTTTTCTTTGCAAGTAATCTATTTAAAGATGTAATTGATTTTGAAAAGTAAAGTTTTTATTTCAAATGATATGTTTTGAGCGGTGTTTGGCTCAGTCCGAATTAATATTAAGATGGTACTTTGCAAGGGCGTCACAAATTAGAGACAAAATGTTGCAATGTGGAAATGAAAAATCATTTGGAGATAATTTTCTTTCAGTTCATATAAATGCACCAAATGCGGATTTATAGTGGAATGGAAGATGGTCACTTTGAAACTAATTACTTCAAAGGCGACCAGTCAGCATTCGTATTAAAATGCCCTCTGCACTCGTGAATAGAGCAGCAAATAAAATTTAATGATTTCTTTCTTGAAAAGCAGAGTTATTCGAAATTTGAACCCCTTTTGTTAGAGAAGCTTCAGAACTGAGAAAATGGCTCAGTTTTCTTCCCCTTTCTTGGGCTCCAAATAAAGTCAATGGCATGTTTGCCCTATTAGTTTTGATTTTGAACTCCGGTTGTTCTGTCATTACAAAGGATCATTTCGCATATCATTAAGTTTCTGTTTTTTTTCACTGTTTTTCATGGGACAGTGATTTGAACACGTGGGAATCTGTTGAGTACACATACGTCCGAAAATTAAACCAATGATGAGCAAGGTGAGAAAACCGTTAGCTACCTCAACGAGCGTTATAAAGCGGACTGAAAATAGTGAGAAGAAGAATAGCCAAAAACATATTACCACATTTCCAGAAAGAGCGAAAGTGAAAAGAAGCAGCAATTTGAACTATTTCCGCTAGATTTATTAAATTAACAAAAGCATGAAAATGCTTTGCTTTTCTGACATCCGAATCGAATGCGTCTGAACGTGATCGAATGAAAGTGCAGTACCTTCGGATGCTGTACTCAATAGCCACTGGATAGCTATTCATTTCTAATGGAAATTCGAATAGAGAAAAAAGAAGACGATCGAAGCTGCATCAACCACGTGTGTACGCCCCTGCAAAAATAACAAATCGTGTAAGGGAATACGCAAACAGGCGAGAGAGGGGGGAAGGGGTGATCTGGCGAATCCAATGGAGAAGTTTTTAAAGGAAATCGATTCCTAGCAGGGGGATGTCATGTGACAATATCAGCGAGTATAATTATTCAATATTTTTCTTTGACAAAATCATACTTTTACCCTACATTTGCACATAATTATTATTGTAACTTTAACAAACTCTAGAGTTGCCTTAAAATGAATAGCAATAGACTGCACCTAGTTCGAATTTAAATGGATAAATTTTTCGATATAATGACGGCAATTTGTGTTGATTCATCTTTCTGGGTGGGATATTGGTTTGTTCTTATTAAAAGGCTAATTAGAAATTCGGTTTCATGACCTTAGCTGTCGATCTGCTTTGATTTCATGAACAGGGATTTGAATTCTTTTGTGATATCACATTCATGTTTTCACAATTTGGCACTTATTCACATAATGCAGTGAGAGGAAATTGAATGTCTGAATTAGTGCAGTGAGCGACTGTAACACGGCCTTTTCACATGCTTCTGAATTAATGAAAAGATTTAAAATCAACGTATTAATTTGATCCATAATGGATAAACAAAGTTGTTCTCGATTTTAAAAATTACAGACACAGCTACTGGAGGTAAAGAATGATTGAAAAGAAACATAAATTAAGCAATTCTGAATTAATTCTTGTAAGCTGATTACCTCATAGCAAATTTCGCGCAAGCGAGAGTACAGATGGGTTCATTTTAGGCAAAACTTTTCTTAGTCTGGCAAGAGTAGAAATCAGTCTCGAAATGGCCTTACGAATGATTAAAATGGCACGATTCATGTAAATTGAGCCATCTTATTTGTAGTTACATCAATATTATTATTATCAATTAATGTGGCCGTGTTTAATTATTATCCCAACCTTATTATTTCTTGATTATAGCATTAGAAGACACCACATATTCGGTTGAAAAAGGTAAAGAGTCTTCACTGAGCAGGAATTGGTGACTCCCAACAAATTGGATATCAGGAATTTGAGTCCACTCGTAATGGCTGCATAGTGGGAATATCGATGTAAATATCCCACGTTAATGCAATCAATTAGACAGGATTCGAGTGACGCAGGCTTCAAGCACTACTACGAACATTTTGAAGTGTGCGGTCGTACGTCTGATTTTCACCTCACTCACCTCGCTCAATGGTCCACGGCCTGGCTCACCAGCCCTTGAGCTCGTATGAAGAAGTGAAGAATAATCGGATCGACGCAAGCTCAAAAATTAACAAATAAATGCACTGAAGCATTAGACTTGCCAATTCACCCCACCCTAAATATATGAAATTTGAAGAATCTCGAATTATAATCAGAAATTTTGTTTTTAATAAAGCAAGCGTCATACTAGAGAGGTTACAAGTTGGTTTATTGAAACGTCGTTTTGACTATGGGCAGTATGATGTTTACCAGTCCTATAAATTTCTTTAAAAATCCAACAAGAAGTAAAAATATTTCAAATTTTGTTAGCGGGCGTTGAGTATTTTGGTTCAGCATGTGATCAAAAAATATATTACCATGAAATGTAGTTGCTATCAATGAGGCATAAGGAAGTTAGGGAAGCAAACATGAGTGGTAAGCAAATTCACCTCAGGCTAAAAATGTGCAATTTTAAAGAATCTCAAAATTTGTATACATATATATATATATAAATATCGACTGGATCGACTTTTAATTAGGCAGAATATTGACGTAGAGATGTTAGTTAATGCAGTATTCAAATTATTGGGTAACTGTTCATACCTGATCATCAAGTTTAGGCTGAAGGATGAAGCTGTGAGAAAGACAAAGCCGGCTATCGGGACAATACTGATCAGAGGATTCTTGAGGTTCCTCTCTTGGAGCCAGAATAAGTTCACCTAGATCACTCCATTATTCTATCTTTTCATTTTTACCCTCGTCTCCTAGTGGATCAATTGTATACCGCTGATTCCATACTGGGTCTGTATGAGTATTTTGATCTGTGGGTGTTTTTTGGAGACGAATGTGGAAATCACCGTCATAATCACTTCCCAGTCCGTTTCTATCTACAATCCTGCTGTTGGAATGTCCGACAGAGAGATCTCCAACTCGAACTGTTAAGAAAACGGGCTGGTTCATGGAACACATCACTACTGCTGAAGCACCTAGAAGGCAAATAGAAGAAGACACAATAGAAAGTGCAGTATTTACAGTTGAAGGCTATCGGGGTTGAGCTAGCTAGTCTTTTGCTAAAATAATATATGTAAACGGCCTATTAATCAAGAACCAGTCTGTGAAATATCCAAAAACAATGAATCGTGTGGTAAACGGTGAGTTAACATATTCGTGAAACGGAAAATAAACAATTTTAAATTCTGCAATCCCAAAATGTTGGAGTCGAATAGTTTTCGGCTGTTGCTCTAGATAATGTAAAGCCCAATAACCCCCATATCACAACGATCACAACGATCACAACGATAGGGTCTTGCTTCCTGTTTATGAGTAGTAGAGTTGTGTGTGTTGAGACGTCTTGACTCGAAATGCTCACCTAAAATTAAAATAATAAATGCTTTACTGCATACACAGGTCAAATTTTCATTGATGCATTCATTCCCTTTTTTGGAAACAAAGAAATCTTTTTAACGCTAACAACGAGTTGCCTCAAAATTCCTTACAACAAAATTAAATTCCGCCATAAACTCAGCTCTATCCTATTTAACCAAATAAATCACTTTGTTCTTTTGACAGATGGTAAGGCCGATTAAGACCAAGACCCTGCATGACTAGACCGATTTTGAAATAAGTGGAAACCATTCAATCGGGAAATCTGAATTAATCTGCTCTTAGCAATAAAAGCGAATATTGAAGGTTGCTCTGATTACATGGAACAATTTTCATACTAAGATAACTTCAATTGCATTAAAAAGTACAATAGCATAGTACGACGACATTGAGTGAGAGTAAAAAATCGGATCATCCGCGTCATCTCAGAATCTGGTATCTGTTTCCCATAAAAAAATTCAATTTGTCAAAAGTGGTAATCAAGAATAGTGCAACCATGTTACACTCAACATAGCTGTACTTACCTTGGCTCACAGTATTCACATTTTAAACTTTGATTAATCACTAGCAAAATTTCTCCGTTGCCTGGTTTTAAATTTGGAGATAATATAAAGGAGCTACATCAATGTCCTTTCGAGATTCAACTTTGGAGGGCTTTTCAAAATATCTATATATATAATTGAATGCACTTTTAAGATTAGAGCAATGCATATCATTAAAGTCGACCAATCGAAAATCAGCTTCCTAAAAGCCTGCTAATGAAAGTATATAGATCTTCAAGGAAGGAGACATGAAATGTGCATTCCATCACTCAAATGTCTTGCTGAAACTCCTCCAAATGTCAAGAGCCATGAAAGAACGTGGGAAAAAGCACCGTACACTTTATGACTGTGCATTTCGAATAGGGACATGCAGCAAGCATCAAACATTTCCGTAGCAACTAAATTCCCTAAGCCTGTACAGAAGTTTCTTTATTTAATCTAATATATTGAATAGTAAAAAAACCTTTATTAAAGTTCCATTGCAGTCAAGGTCTATAGCTTGTTTGTAGATTCGAATACAGATTATGAGGATGTGGGTTAAATGAAAATATCCAGCTCAATCTTGAGGATATTGATTCTGATGTTTGCAGTCTCTTCCACTGAGTGCATGCACTTTTTCACTGACAGTGGACAGTTGGAGAAAAATCCCTTTCTCACAGAAAATTACCTCTTTTCACATATCTTCTATCCTGTAAATGTCATATAAATTTATTAAAATTTCCAAAGAGGAGAATACAGGATTCTGCTCATCACACTACGGATAGAATAGACGGGGTGATTATCGCCCGTATATTAAACTGGATAGAATGGGAAAAGAGTATTTTGGTAAACGATTTCACGTAGTGTTAATTAGATGTGATGTTGATGTTGATGTGAGAGAATAATAATAATAATAATTATAAATATTTCAACCCAAGTATACAATGTAGAAAGGAAAGGGAGAGGTGGAGAGGGGAGGAGGAGGGAGGGAGAGTCGAGTTCATCCCAAAAAGACAAGGTAGACTCGACACTAGTCGGCTCGAGAAAGGTGGTTGGACAGAAGCATGTAACAATTCAGGTTCAATTACATGCACTATTATGAAACTCCAGGTTTTAGAGCAGAAATGAAGAGGGCTATTTAAACTAGGTTCAATATTTTCTTCAATTTACTGTGGTGCTTAGGTGATAAATAAGCGAAAATGAACCAATGGAGAAGACTTTTTTAGCATACCGACTTAAATAAAATCGCTCCTCACTAAGGTTATAGTTCTCAGTTTCCAATGGGCTCAGAGGCGAATGGGCAACATTAGCTTGCGTATAAGTGGGCTTCGTATTCCGTTTATTTACGTCATCATTCACTTTGCTCAAGGCAAATTCTGTGCGTCATCAGAGGGGGAAAAGGAAATGACTAAGCTCCATTCCTGCAATACACACCACACACACATCCCAAATGGACGTGGTCCGCGTGATACGTCTATAGCTTTGCAGTGGCTTATCTAGTTCTGAGAGTCTTTCCAAAAATAGGCATATTAGTGCAGCAAAGCCCCTACAATGGTAAATGTTTGTCAACACAGTGAGGTATGTGGAAAATTTTGAATAATTTTGCTCTATGTCTGCGTTTTGGGTGGTATTGAACATTCATCTTCACTTACTAGCAGTTCATACCAACCAAGATTTGATCATTTCCCTCTTCCTCCTCCCTCGTTAAAGTTCGAAAATTCCCCAGACCCGTGGAGTTAGTCAAGCATCACTCCGCCCAGTTGGATGGATTGTTTACCCTTGCTCGATTACTTCTTAACCGACCACCACCGGGTGAGTGAAAGTCTGACCGTTATCCAAGGTGTTCGAGCCGATGAATTAGAAGAAAACTCAAGCTCAAAGCCACGGAAATGGACCTTAAGGTATGTGGCTTATGTCGAGCTAACTTAGCTTGGCTTTCTTAGGCGTTAAATATATCATCATCATCGAAAATATCTCAAAGTAAACAAAAAACATTATTGAGTGAATTCTTTGACAGAAACACTCTTTTAGGTTATCCTTTTTTGATCTTTACTGATGACATTGGGTGACTATTTCTTTCACTCATTCAGCCTTTGTACAGTTTATGGGTACCGTGATGATTAGATACAAGTGAATCGTGATGGTTGGCAGTTATTTATTTTATTCGTTTGGACAATCAAATTAACCAATCTTTATCATTGATATCGGAACCCTGGGAATCCGACTTGAATAAAATCGCTCCTCACTAAGGTTATAGTTCTCAGTTTCCGATGCTTCTTCTTGTGTTTAACGTTTGCCCTTCTTCCTGCCTCTCGTGCGCATTTTTTGTCATCGTAATTTAATTTTGCCTTTTCTTTTGTTGATTTCTTCGTTTAAATGCCTGTTTGTTTGTTTGTTTGTTTTGTAAATAAACGAATGGTCAACGTATATGGAATGACAATGAAAATGTGCAAGCAAAGAGAGAGAGAGAGAGAGTTTATTGATTTTGCTCGAGTTATACTGAATCGAATTCTTAACGGTTTTGATTCATTCTTGAATTCCTTAAAAATTCTCCTTTTTTCATAAATTGATCTTCTTCTCACTATCAATACGCCTGATTTAAATATTGCTGGCTAGCTAAAATCTCCAAACTATCTTTCTTTACGCAATAGGTGCTATTGTTTGCCATGGAAGTTCCATAATAAATATATTCCGAGTAGAATAATAGTAATATGTTTGCATACCAAGGTCTGATTTTTGTGCTTTGGGATTGGTATTTGTTTGTCTTTTACTAGGACTCCAATCATGGAATATGTGAAATCCACATCCACCTATAGAAAACGAACTGAATTTTCCGTTTCATTGGGATGAATTCGATTCTGTATCATTTGCAGATTTATGCAGTTTTAATTATCATGCTTGCAGCATTCATCACAAATAATTAAGGTGGGGATGTCCCCTGAGAGCTTAAGGGGTCAGTGCTGAAGGAGCATTTGTTGTGTTGCTACATCTAATCCAATTGTAATACCAGCTGAATGCTGCCCACTTGATAAATCCGTATAGTGTAAAGAAAAGATCCTATTTGAATGAGGATTGAAGGAAAGAATTGTGATTTCCTTAATCAATAGGCATAAATCTGAAGATCTGTCATAATCTTATTGATTATCAGGCAGACAATGAGATAGAGAGGAAAATACACAGCTCTCACTATTGGCCATAGTGAATGAAGGTGCGAATCAGTTTCGATTTGAGACTAATATTGAGGTTAATCTTATGAGAAATTCGCATTGAATGCCCAAAAATTAAATTCACATATCTGGGTCATGAAGGCCTCATTTACTGCGAATGGTGACACTTTCAGATAGTCAGAGAAGACTTACATCTAATGTGAGATAACTTCAGAGTAGACAGGTGGCATGAGTGGGATGTGTGGTCAAAACAAATCTATTTACAATTAACGTAATACAGACTAACGCTTACCAATTACGTTAATCTTTCATCAATCAGTGCTGGACAGTTAATAGCCCATCACCTAGTGCTGTTTAAGACATCAACTCACATGACATGTAAATGATGAAATCGATCCTTGCTTGAATAAAGTGCCTAAAAGCCTTATCACCAGGCTTTAACTAAACTTTATCTTACATGATCACCTAAGGAACTATGGTCACATTCCTATTCTGTGGGCAGATGCTATCTTGAGCATTTAAATTGAAGCATTCTTATCCGCATCATGACTCACGAAATACGTGGCGTGATTTTGTTGGCGTTTTGAAGGCTGTTGGTTTCTTATGTACCCTCTTGGTTGAGCATTTCGCAAACCATTTCTAACTTTTTTGAAAGTAGTAGAAAGTGTACATCGTAAGTAAATAGATCAGGACTCAGGGATGTTTTTTCAAAGTACTCTCATTTTCAATGAGTTAGCGTAATTTGGGTAAAGCAAAATTGATTTTGCATGTAGTGCACGGATGGATCGAATTGTGGAAAGCTTAACACGGCATAAACTACAAGTGCACTTTATCTATCTAAACGATTCCTCCTATGCCTAGCATATCGCAGCTATCTCCTTTTCACTGATTGTTTCTTTCTTACAGCTTTTTGTAAGAGATACAAGAATCACTGTGGCATCGGAATAACTATTTTAATAACAGTTTTCGAATTGGGAATCGTAAATGCGTGTATACATTTTCTTCCAATAATAAGAGAGCTTTTGGGAGACTTCAAGCAATGAAATTGTGAACTTTACCAATAGGCAAATTTGATTGAACACAAGTAGATTGGTACGAGTGTGCATGTTGAATTTCAAATGGACATTAATTGAAAAAACATAAATTTAAAGAGTTCCGTCTTCCCATTTTCCTTCAAGTTCTGTTTTTGACGTTTTTCAGACGATTAGCTCTGAAGAGGGACTCTTTTGAGCTACTTCACGTGTAGCTTACACGAATTCAAACTTAAGAATGTAAAATTTCAATTTGTAGGAAATTGGATAATTGAACAAGTATAAGAACAGTGGTGGAATGAATGAAAGGATGAATGAATGGAGAATTTCTTTTAATCATCTTTTTCCCATTTCTTTCAAACCGATATATCATTTTGTTCTTATTTAAAAGTCGCGGTTGTATGAATAAGTTTAAAATCCAGTTTTCTCGAAATTTCAAAGGAATGTCGTAAATTAAATTACCTTCTTCTTTGAATTCACAATGAACGGAAAACGTTGTTTTGAAAAAAACCAAAATCTGCCCTTCCAAAAAGCAGGTTCAAGCCTCTTGGAAAATACTTAAATTAATTTTATTTTCTACGAATTCGTTTATTTTAAAATCATGTCAAATCCTTGTCAAACAAGAATATGGGATTGCAATATTTAATGACTTTATAGTTTGTAGTAATACTCTTATCTATGTATAATATGGAAATGCTAACTGTGGCACGACAATCTTTTAATTAGTAGCCAAAGTGGAAATTGTAATGTTTACAAAGTCTCAAGTTGGAATTTGATTTATACCACTTGACACCTAAAGCATTCCATTGCTCTCACCTATCTTATTTTTACACCATTACAAGGGAATTCAGCCGAAACCTCCAGAAAATAGCTCTGAATCTGCTATCCATTTGCAACACCAAGAGTCTTAGGTCACTGTTTAAAAGTGCCCTGAAGTTGATGACCCTTCAATTGAAAATAGTCAAAAGACACAAGAGCCGGGAACAAACAATCTGTCTTCTCAAAATGAAGTGCGAATGACAGTCCAAAATACACCTGAACCTACGCTTCGGAGTAGCCTTTGTAACCGTGACGGGAGATCCACAAACTTGACGATAAGCGATGATCAACAGCAAATGAGAGATTCTCTGAAAGTTTATAATTTGCCAACACCGCGTCAAGTCCCTTCCTCGCCTGGCCACAGGCTCAATTCACAGGATGACTTAACCGGTTCTCAAGCTCCAGAATCTATAACAATTGTAGCAGTCACTCACAGAATGACTAGTAAAGAAACGCAAAGTGAGGATTTCTAAAACGCCAATGATGATTTATCAGATGAATCCACTGCTCTTTGTAAGCAGGAGCCATTAAGCCCAGGAAGTTTTACGGAACTTGAATCCTTTTCAAAAACTCCTGAACTCCTAATCCCGGAAGGTATTGCCGATGTTGCTTCATTTTTGAAAAATAGCCCAGTTAATGGGACTGAAGCTGTTAAGAATGAAAGCGCAAAAATTGAGAAAGCAACTGGGAGGAAAAGTTTTCGACGCCTAAGAGTCACACCAATCGACGTGGAACTTATTTTTAGCCTCCTTTTACCCCACACACACACCCTGCCATCCTACCTCTCATCTTCAACCGTCGCACCTTCAAGCCACGCTGTGCGTCCATGCGATGAGGTGTCCAACAAGTTCATTTTCCGAGAGAAGTAGTGAGTCGAGACTGGACAGCAGTTTTTAATTGATACGTCTGACGAGGCAATGGTCCTATTGCCTATATCTTTGGTTGAAAGTAACTTATAATCCGGAAACTGTTCTGAATTGTAAATGAAAAAGTGAATAAATGTTATTAAAAGAGAAGTATGTTGTGAGTAAGGCATCGCTGAAGAGCCGGTGAAAACATCAGAGGCGGATATGCTTGAAAGGACTTACAAATAGGCGTCCCCGTAACTGCTATGTGTAACCGAAGCATTACAACAAAATTGACAGCCAATTTCAATAAAAATATATATATTTGTTCATATTTTAAGTTAATTGATAATTTGTAGGTCTCTCTTATGAAAAGTAAGTACTACCTACTGAGAAGAACCTTCAATTTACAAGCTGCAAACTCCACAAATCAATTTGGCATAATATAGTGTGAACCAGGAGATTCCAGACTCATGCCACTCAGTGCACCATCAGTTTAGCTGCCGTCGGTTTATGACCCTCTTCTCCCAACTAAGAGGGGAAAGTGTTTGGAATATGCAATTAAAAAGTTGTATCACAGAGGCGGTTTATTAGGTGAGATGGCAATGCTAACTGATATGTTTATAGTTTGACATCTTAAGAACTACGCAAAATGGCGTCTTATCTAGCTTACGTCCCAGTTTATTCCGACAAGACACATTGGCAAGAGGTCGGGTCAATAGGTATTCTCCATCTGGATGCCTCGTTTATTTCTAATAGTGAGTATCCACTTAATAGAAACGCACGACACGATCGAGTGATAACTCTTCTAACTGTGGCTGGACCGAATGCGAAACTGGAAGTAATACGCAAACTCATCGCTCCACAGGTGGCTAATTCAGATTCAACTCCCACTTTGGTTGGTTGATACTTGGTTAAATTTTGTAACGTTGTCTTGCGTCTGTTTTTAAATTTCGATTGGCTTCGATCGCAATTGAATTAGTCTAATCTCTATTTGCATTCCATGCTTTTTTAAGTGCTTCTCAAAATCGCCTTCTGAAAGGGATACACATGTTATGCACTTACTGCATTCAATTGAGTGCTAGGATCAGTCGACAGCTATGGTTAAGCGGATCGCATTAAAGAAAAGTGAAACTGAAGTTACTTCTTAAGGCCAGCATGGTTGGCGTGAATAAATATTTTTGAAGATTTCACGGCATGCAAGAGTGCAAGTACAATGTGCCTTGCTCGGTGAAGAATATACCGTCAAATTACATAGAAACGAAATATCTCAGTAACTGTCCAATAATGATGACCCACTTACATCAATGTGCACATTTCATTAATCTCGAAGTGAAGTTGCTTCGGACTTCTTTCAACCAATTTGTACGAAGTAATTTGCCTCAGTTATTTGAAGAAATGTATCATTATTGATGCTGGAATTAACTCTTAAGTGGTTCACTATTGGCTTGATTGAATATGCACATGAAATTTGCTGAATTTTGCTGAATCTAGTCGAATTGCATCGAAGAGGAGAGTTGGAGTTTATGACAAGATCAAATGCGGCACCATTTTGGAGCACAGACCATTGCATTAATGCTCAACTGAACTTCAGTTGCACACAGAGACGAGTAATTTGGAAAGTGGTAGATGCTATTACCGATGCTCCAACTAAGCAAGAGCATGTAATAAAATTGCCATTTCAAATTATTTTGAGTAAAAGAAGTAGTTTCGTCCGTTAATTGGACGGTTGTGGAGCACCTGCAAATTATTTGTTGCATAGCATATTTATTCCGTAAGTGGAATTTAATATACAAAATGGCAATTATTTGAAAATAATTCTTCCAAAGCTCAGTTGATTATGACAGTTTCTGAGACAGTGAAATTCGTAACTGCGTCAATAATTTTCGACTTCATTAGGAAGTCAGAGTTTAATGACGAAAATTCAAAACACAATTTTCGTTGAAACAATGGCCTTAACCAGCGCTTGGGAATGAGTTTAACGAAGTTATTTTTGCATTATATGTGATGAGTAAACCGTGTGATCTCTTTCAGAAATTGATTTGTGGGTTTTGAACCTAATTGGTTACTCTATGTCGCATTTCGCATGTACTACATTTTGAAAAATGTCCGAAGAATAGATTGGCACACTTTCCATAGCTCAAATAAAAGTCAGTGCCCATAATTCCATTTCCATTTAATTTTACTGAATAAAGGGAAGTCAAAGAGGTGTGCAATTAATAGCGAATTTGAGGTAAGTGTAAAATTACCGCAATGGCGCGAAGGTTGTATCAAGCCAGTGATTTGTAATTGGGCAAGTTTAGATGACATCCTTTTGGGAATTGAAGACAACTATTTCTTTCAACCAGACCTATATAATTGTTTGCTTAAAAAGACGCAAATAGGTGCACAATTTACGTTTTATTATCTACATCTTCACAATTTCAAATTAGCATTTCATTTCTCACTGTAGGTCTAGTGGGAACTTGCCTGCACACGCACTAAAGCACATCGTTAGAATCTTCTATCTAAACTGCAAACCACCTGGGTGATATTTCCAGCCAAAAAATAACCTTTAAAACTGGTTTGTTTGCCATCCACTTCGAATTTGTTCAATTCGCTGCATCGTTGATAATAAATGAATGAACAAAGCAGTCTTCAATAAATGGAACGGTTCAAGCACTACTTTTATTAAAATATGACTTATAAAATGACGCATGGATTGAAGAAGAATGGCCAGGATAGTCACTTCACAGTCAAATTGACGAATGTCTTGCAGCTTAGGGTGTAATTGGACTTGTAATTAACAGAATGATACGGACTTTAACTTTCGCTTATATCAGGTGTGAATGTATCCATTTAAAGTAGATTAAACATGTGTTATGATATAAATAGACAGTATTCTGTCCATTAGAAAAAAAACGCAACCGTCGGTTTATTGGCATAAAATATCAAAGCTGAGAGAGATTCTATGTCAACATGATGGCAACAAAATATGCAATTAAGAAAGTCTGAAAAGGAAATACACAGTGATAAGCGTAATATAAAATTATTTGCAAATTACCTATTGGCATTTTACTCAGAATGATTATCCGACCTAAGCAGAAATACTCAACGCCTTTATTGATCTTCTGCATTCTGCTCTTCCCACGAAGTCTCTTCACATTGTGCTTTCCTTGTCGAATGTCCATATTTCGTGAGCTCTATTTATTAAAATTTTCATCGCCAACTTGTCACATTTCATTATTTTTTTTATGAGTTGAAGGTGACCTTCAGTCTTTCATATTTTACCAACTTGGCACATTGAGATAATTCAATGCAATACCAATGTTAATTTCTGCTCTGCCAGAGCCAAGTTCGGGAATCCGACACTTTCTTTAAGTGTGTCAACTGATACAACTGAATGTGAAAGTTGGTCTCATTCTATTAATTGTAATTTATTGTTTGCTTTCAGCAAGATTTTGAAAATAGATAAAATTGAATATTAGCGGACAAAGTAGACCCCGAAAACATGTAATTTTGATAATTCTTTGAATACGGCAAAGCTCTTCTCTCTAAATCTCATTTTTTCAGTAGGTGGAAGAGAAGAAAAATGTCTCCTGTCTGTAATTCGCTTGAACTGGAAATTTAATGCCATGCACGTGGTTTCCTTCCTATGCATCCAAACAGCTCATTACTAAGTACATCTTGCATGCCCGCTTACCACGAGAGAAAATGGAATTAATTAATTCTACACCAATAAAGAGTCATCAGATTTCGTTTCATGGAGCAGCATTTAGACTTACAGTATCCATATCCACTGAGTCGCCTGAGTTACTGAGTCTCGCTGTTAAATTGCGAATTGGTATTAACCAATGCAGGTCCTCACACTCACTACCACAAATATCCAGTCTGTGTTTGCATTTGGGCGAGACAACTTTCTTCAAATAGGCCAATAACTGGCGTTCCATTCACTGCAATAATGTCATCAAGCAGCCACAAACTTCCGTTGAAACCCAAGTTCACACTTTGAAATGTGCTCTTTTATTCGATCTACTTATGCAATTTCATTCTATGCCGCCATCACAAATTTAAGATTCCACTCATTTAGATTGCTGAATCTCATGTCTTGCCATATTGAACCAGCACAATAAATAAACAAACGAATAAGTAAGCACGAGAATTTGGTGCCAAATTCTTCTAATTTATTTCTGGTATTTGCTATTAAAAAGATCCACTGGCAAAATGCAAAACTCACAATTCTGCGTTGATGATATTTAAAGGATATCAATGACTTAATTCAATCGACTTTTCTCCAATCGGTAGGCAGTGTCTTATCACACATGGAAAATCATTTCGACAAGGGAAATATTTACTGCCTTAGTCACTTTGTGATCCTACAAACACATTGGAAATCCAATTCATTCCCAATGAGATTCCCATTAACCAAGTGAATTCCTTTATAAACGTTTGAAGGGATGAAAGCGGCTGTCTGCATCCATATCAAAGTTAGCTCCCGAACATATAAGGGATCAAATAGATGATTGCTATTATGACATTTTATTTATTTGGTCATCTTAATGTACCGACTAGTAAGCATCAAAAGTGACTATAAAATAATGTCTCGATGACTTTCAGTTGAGGACAGCGTAAAGAAACATCAAGTACTATCCATATCCCACATAGGCATCCGAACGTTATGACACACCTCTAGGTTGATGCCTGCAGTCAGTTTGAATTAACCAGGCACGCCTGGCACGACCGTCGTACACAAAAGCCACCGCTTTAATCGTATGTAAACCTCTTTAATTAATAAATAGGATTATTCTCAGGTTCTTGTGCTAGGGAATATGAGTGCTCAATTTCGAAAACGACCTCCTCTTAATGTCCAAATTAACGTCGACCTCACTCAATATACGCGCAGAATGGACCAAATATCCAATAATCTTGACTTGAAAACGCAGAATCGAAGAATAATTTCATAGTTTGTCACTGAACGGCTTTGATACATAGTTTAAATTGAATTTAACTGACTGAAATAGCTCATTTATAGGACTGCGCCAGTCAGTCAAAGACCCATTGAGTGACTCCAATAAGAACTGAAATAATAAAATAATAAGCTCCAGTGGTGGGCTGGGACAAATCTTTAAAAATTCCAAAACTTGGGCAAATAAAAACTTTCTACTTGAACCAAATCAAAAGTGATTCACTACCTTTGCAATTGCAGTTGGCCATTTTCAAATTAATAATGCGATGCTCTAAGCAGTGGTAATCCGAATTGGAAAGCACACAACACCATTTTATCAATAATATAAATGCAGTTAGTAAAACCTTATGGTCCAAAATATGTTTTAGCCAACTATATTAGTTTTTAAAATATGTTTGAAGACAATCCCAACAGTAAATATGTCAATCGTAAATTTTAAACCAGAAGAACGCCAAATAGCCTAATGATGGTAGGAAAATTAACCTAATTTACAACACTCAACGTTCCATCTTACTATTCTTAGCCGACGTGTTTAAATAGGATGGAAAGTCAATTCAAATGCAGACTCACCACTGCTTGTCGTTACCACTGGCGTTACCTCTACAAGCGTTAAAGTATCATGTTAGTAACATTTTTTGTCTAGTGAACGAGTCGGCTTTTCAACAGCTATTTTAAACCAAAAATAATAAATAATGAAATTCTAAGGTTAGTTCACGGTGAATAATTTGTCACAAATAAGATAATGAAAAGTGCCGAATTGAATTGGTGAGGAATACAAAAGCCAGTTGAATTCTAGTGTACAAATCAAAGGAACTTTAACGCTTGACGAGAATAGAGCGACTACGCCAATTACATTGACTTTTAGTGATAGTGACAAATCGGCGGCTATTTCTCAATTAAGTCGAACTCGCTCAAAGCGTAAAGCATATATTTCCGTTAAATATGCAGCACAGACTGTTGTCTGCTCTGATCAGTTGCTGAATGAGAAGCCAATTTCGCGACCTTAATCCATTCCTACCACATCAATTGATGATTGTCCTCTGGAACTCTCAATAAGAGCCTCTGTCCCTTCACCTCTCCAAGAAACTCCGGTGCATCACAACAGCGATCCCATTAATGAGATCATTTAAGAGGACATGGTTGGGTAATCAATTTCTTTACCTTAAAGTAAAGCATGCAACTCTTCAATCTCAGTGCTTTGTGGAAATCCATGCCATCGATCGATTTGGAGGTGGTGTTGATGGAACCCTTACTTCCATCACTGGATTGTATTCTAATGTAATCGAATACATTATGCATGCTTAATTTTACACAGAGGAACACCTATTAAAGCCAGGTTACGGAGTCACTTAATATTTTTGAAGGAAAGAAAAAGAATATTGAAGGGAAGAATTGCTTAGACACATCACCAGTGACCTCTTAAATCGCATCAAATTCGTCAGCCCAATGGAATGCAAAGCACTTTAAATGATGTTAAGTACACTTTCTTTAAAAGGCCATTTGAACTGGCTTCAATTGGGAGCTGTAATTGATGGGAGTTTCAAATTGTTAATCTTTTCTCTGAAATGTCAATTTCTGCATTTATTTTTTCTTTTAAATATGAACAATGAGCAAAGTACACTGTGATATTACAAATAGTACAGAAGTTTTATGCCTACTATGTTTTTTAATAAGAGTGTATTGTGATTGAACTATGAGAGATAGTACTACCAGAATAAGTTCAAAGGTTTTGCTTTGTTACAGGGGAAATATATAAAATCCGTATAAAAACTGTTGGCTTTCTCCACATTGGAGGTTGCTCAGCTGGAATTTTCAGCGTGAAAGATGGTAATGATTAATTGGTTCAGAGACGTCAATCGTAGGTAGTCAGGGCTCTCAGAGGATCTCAATTTTACTAGGATATTTTGCTCAACTGGACAGAGAGGATGAGTCTTCTACATATGTCTCGTGAGGTGATCTTTTCGATGATGGATCTTTCCACACCAACAACACTCAAATGGCCTAAAATCAACACGGTTGCGTTCATGTCTCTGAAGATCGGAGAATTGAGTAAACGTCATTTTGGATAGATGACGCTTGTATCTATCATGTGATTTTAGATATGAGTTTCGAGATCCTGAAGAGAGTAAAAAGCGTCATCGCACTGATTACATCTAAGCTGACGTTGTTTGAGTGTCTCACAAATAGCCGTTCCTCCAACGCGTCTTCGCCGTTTCGGGAAGGAGCAACAGAACTGGATTCGATTTATGCAGCAGGCAGCATAGTTGACAGAGCAGACATCGACGGAAATACTGAGAGGCTAGTGGTACGGACCTGGTTTTGATGAAAAAGACCCATCTTCCACCCTCAGGTGTGTTCTCTTGATTCGTTGAAATTTCTTTAATTGATGAATGTCCAGATGTACTTTTCGAGAGATCAAGAGCACTACCTATTAATGAAGGAGATGAACAATTCTCAGAATTTGATGTCTGGCTTGAAATATGTAAAATGGTTGAATAATTTGTTGATGACTGTCCTTTACGCTTCGAAGGCGCAAGAATTTTCTTACAGTTTATGTTAGTGTTTCCTCCATCGTCAAATGTCAAGGAAATATGATTGACCTGACCTGGAACTTCAATAATAAAGCTTCCTTTAGGAGCAAGGTTAATGTGATCTGTTAGGTGAAAAGAATTTACAATCGCATTTCGGGCAGCTGATTTCAGTTGAATAGTTTGGAAATCAATAAGGTGACGCTTCATTTGACCTGAAATCATTCTAAAACCTTCTAACGATAATATACTTCAATCTACGAAACAGGTATTTATTAATATTAAATGGCAGGCTTTATGATAGTTGACACTAGCCTTTTAGTTGACATCGGGCTTCACCGAGGGGAGGAACATCAAAGTGACAAAAAGTCGAGAGAGAGAGTGGGCGAGGGAACAGAAGAGTGATTCGCAGATTTAAAGAAGACAGACACAAAGGTGGAGAAAAGGTAAGGGGAGTACTGTGGAAGTGGTTGAATATGACATACAGTCGGATCATGGTAGTTTGAAGTGAACTGCCGTTTTATAGACTCTTTTGCCGTATGAGTATACGTTGCCCAGGGTGCTGCACCACGTGGAGGTAAGTCTATCGAGCACCCCGCGAAGAAGATATAAGTGAGTGTGCAAACTATCGTACCTCCCTCAAACTCCACCAACCAATCAACGCGTAGTCGGCTAGTAGAAGTGAATCCTGTAAGTTGATTGGTCTACAAGTTATCCAATTGAAGGCGTGGCAAACGCTAAAGTGCGTCTTAGTATTTTAATGGGTTCTTATAAGAATGTTTAACACGGTGAAAACTGCCAATTTAAAGCCTTTGCACTAAATCTCCGCAAGGTACTTGATAATAGAATATGTGAGCTCAAAATGAAACATCTAATTTTTGTAATGTACTTCGAGACGCCATTTTCACAAGTGACAGCTGGATTTAACAATGTTGATTTTTCTGCTTTTGGGCCTAACTTACTACGACCGATTAGCATTACTACTTTAAAGTTTTATATTAGTCACCACAGTTAGCGGTAAATTAAATGAAACGCATATCCTATTGTAAATGTCGACAAGACCTGGTCAATATTGCATATTAAGAGGGGTGTTGGCATTAAAGTAATAATGATAAACCAAGCGAAAAGGAAAGACACAATTTTGGGTTTTCAGATGCTGGTATTTACAGTTTTGTAACCACTTCTGTTTCTAAGTTCCCTATGGTGCCCCGAGTTCAGGCTTGCTTCGCCAATGTCATTCGTGCATTCCACACTCTCTAAGGAATATGCACCACGAGAATAAACTCGCCCCATCCATTCACGCCCAGCAAAAACCCCGCCTGTGCTGTATGAATAGAGGGTATAAGACTGTTCAATGATTCTAGTTTGAAACCTCTTTATCTTTTCATAGACAGATAGGGTTTATTTGTCTATTGACTGACTAACTGAAGGACTGCATGAGAAAATGGTTTTAAAATAGTAACTACTCTGTTGGATGTAGAGTATTTATTGTGTATTGTTAATTAATGCTATAACTGAGTGGTGCATTCAAGGAAAAATGAAACTCAATGAATGTACTCGCAGTCCCTTCATGGTGAATTCATTAATCCTGATGTGTTCGACATCCTGTTAGCCACGTTTCATTATGACATAAATTAGCACTGAATGTAATTGGGCTTCTACTCACATCCTGGACAAAACTATTAATGGATGATAAGAAAAGGAGAGGTAAATTTAATTGACGAGGAGAATTTCTGATAGCATTTATTAAATGACTGATATGAAATTCGACATCTGCCTCAAATGGCAGGCTTTATAATAGTTATCATTAGCATTTTAGTTGACTTCTGGCTTCCCAGTATCTCTGGGTTTCTGTCGCTCTATGTAGGGGTGGACACCGTGTCAGATGGGTCTTCTTCATTTCATCCTGAAGGCCACGGAGGGGATATTTTGGTTGGGCGTAACTCCTATTCTGTGGAGACGTTTCGCCAGGCAATCGTGTCCGGTACGCAGTCTAAATTCTGCAACAGCTTCGAGTCTAGGCCAGTCGGCTATTTTGGAGAGTGCCGCTGTCCTAATTTAGGTCTTCATTGTGTAGAAAGATATTGGCCGGTCTAAAGCTTGCAAAATTGTGGTCCTCTTCTTGTCAAGTGTGTCAGCACGCTCATTGTTTATAATGCCACAGTGTCCAAGGATCCACTGAAGAACTACTGTTTTGCTTTTTTCTTTGAGTAGCTGATGCGGTGTTTTGTATTCGTGGATCTCAGCTGTTTTGGGTGGTTCTCTCTTTCCAATTGACTGTATTGCTGACTGCGAGTCCGAAAGAATTGCCGCGTTGGTGATTTAGTATCCCGGCAGCACAATTGGCCTAGTGCTATCTTAATGATTTCGATGATTTGCCAATTTTGAATGATTTATTGTCATAGATTTTAATTTCGCCTTGAAAATAGATCCTATATATATATGCATGTAGGACATGAATATAGTCTTAGAATATTATACCTCCTGATTTCACGAGGATTAAAATGATAGAGGTGTGCAGATGTATCAACGAATAATGTGATGTAATTCGATCTCAGACCTACCCAGAGAAATGAAAAAGAAAATACATTTAAAAATACCACGTTACTTACAAGATGAGGAGGTGTAAGATTCAAAAACCTTATTTATATTCTTCATGTGTACATCCGATATATTTTCCAGGGGAAATTAAAATCTATGAACATTCAAAATTGGCAAATCACCAAAAATTTACAAGATCTCGTATAAGTAAATTCAGTCAATATATTAACTTTTAAGTTTGAATTCGATTAGTGTCTTGAGCCTCGCGCATGAGTCTCATAAACCCTACTGATGCACTGCAAAAGAACGTGTACAATACCACTTCTAGGGATATGGATCGGCATATGTGTAGTAAGCACGCACGCACAACAGTAGGCTGGTGCTCCCACACCACTGATGAGCTAAGTACCACGCCACTGCACCTCCATCCGTCGGTAGACCGCTGGCACGGATGGCTGGATCACCCACAGATGCACACACCAACTCGTGTTGAGGATGTCTACACACATTGGCGCATTGCCTACAACCCAATGGGAGAGAGGGAGGGCTGAATAGAGTGCAAGCAAGCGAAACACTCTCCCCTCTTGGCACCGCCGCCTAAATAATATGCTTCGACAACCCACTTGTATCTACTGCTACATCACTCCACTCATTCATACGTTAAGGTGAACGGCCTTTAAACATTACGCCCCAACCACATAACAGCACACAACAATGTAGACTTACCGCATTATTGTGGAATTGGGGCGGATTAGTAAGCGAAACAAGCTTCGACTCGGTATAGCATACGCTGGTGATAATTTAATATCAGCAACTGCAAAAGAGCAGCCAGGATAACTGCAGTAATTGCGAGCTAGGTGACCAGTGCCTCCTTCCTCTCCCATACACGCACAAGCATCAAATGTGACATGACACGTCTGCACAAATGCACACAGCTAAGCAACGTGCCTTGCCGTAGGCACAAGAGATAGGAAGTGAGAAAGTGAGAGACATTGTATTCATTCCATAGCCTACGCTCAATCAAGCACTCTAACACTGCGTTTTGCTGTCCTGCATACGTTTGAACTGCAGAGCTTTAGAGCACTGCACAGGTTGATAGCACACCGCATGGTGAGTACCAACAAATACCGTTTGGAAATGCAGGGGTTTGTTCCGCTCAGAACCACAGTTGCCTACCGAGATCAACATGCAGAATGCGCTGTCCCTCCGCATTGTTCAATTGCAGCTCTATTTATAAAATGGTGAAATTGACTTAATTCTCTAAATGTGGTTTTATTTTCAGTTTGCTTTTTCATTTTTTTCATATAATTTCATCGATTCATTTTCCATATTCGGCTTCAAATCGCTTTGATGGTCTCTTTCACAACCGGGTAATCCACCCGCTGTGGTCCTCAATGCCTGCTTTGCAGATGCAAGTGAAATAAAGTACTTTTACTTTCACTGCGAGAATATGAAATATTTCGCCTTAGTGGAAAAATGTTAGCCTTTACAAATTGCCAAAATTGCTATCATCCCAATTTGGACTACCATTCCTTATCTGACTCAGCGTTATGGTATACTCATCCCGGGGTGCTCTTTGTTCTTGGCTGAAACAAATTGCCATGATGGAGTTTGTTATATTTTACCACAACCTCTAACCCATTTAGTAACTCCACATCCTAACCCCACACCCAACATTTTCGACCCAAACTAACCACCAAAAGTTAAAGGGTGTCGTCATTTTTGACAGTAGGACAACAGCATTTGCATTTATCATTCCCTACATCGAAAGATATCAGTAATGTAGTCGGTAAGGTAGGTGCATAAGGGAAGAGGAAAAAAGGCACACGTATATGGGTAGATATAGTTTGTCTGCGTCATGTGCAGCAACGTTTCACATGCGGCGAACAACTTCCCGTCTCGGAGAGAATGTCGTTGTCTTCTTGCGAATCTACCGATACACCTCCTGCTTCAGCTTCGCCTTCGGCCTCGACTTCTGTTAGGGGATCGTAGAACAAGTCCACTCCCGAGTCGTATCCGGCAGCTTGGGTCTCAAACCTCAGAACTTCCGTGGATATTTGCAAAACCTAACATAGATGAAACGAAGGTCAAAGAGACCAACGAGAAGCAAGATATTTAGAATATTAGGACCAAAAGACAGGGGATTCATAATTATATTTGTAATTAGACAAGGTAATAAGTGTGTTTATTAAGATCGGAGGAGACGTTCTGTGATGAAGAGGAATTTTGTGGTACTAGCGTTTAAGTGAATCCATTTAAAGTAAAAACTTTTCTTTAAATATAATAAATTTTCGGTAACACATCACAATATATTCTTATTAAATGCACGAAACTTCTAAATAACCAATTCAAACACAACATCATTTGCAAAATTACCTCATGAAAGCCTTTACGCATAAAAATTTAGGGAATTATCAATTTTCAAACGAAAAATGCAGAAGTGTAACATGATAAAAATTTGAAATCGGAGAATATGCTTGCAAAAACAACTTTACATTAGTTTCAATTCCACACATTATAATAGCAGTGAGTATGCCTTGGATTTCTGATTCTGATTCGCTTGAAACAAATATAACACAGAGCCCGACTAATTGCATTTTGGCTCTATCTTTGACCATTTCTACTTCGATAAAGTCCATATGTTCAGCGACCTTCATCGATTAATGTAGGTATAACAAATACGATTTGATGCCTAGCAGTGCACATTGCACCTACCCGTTAGGCAGGAAAGTAATATCTAAAGATGTTTTCTAGGAATGTAAAGAGCTCTCATGATTTTGAGTTTCGATTTGTGCCTCCTTGCTCTTGACATTTTCCTGATGATTGAGTCTAATTCCGACGTAGAATGGTTTCTAAGGCACTTTGGATGAAATTCTACCAATTTTCTTCAAAGGAGATATGAATTCTCTTGTAGCTTGACGTCTACATATATCGAGAATCGGTTCCAATTGTTTGATGCCATACAAAATCTATCATCCGTAATTGCTTGTGTTAGAAGAATAAGCGGTTTTACATCACAAATATATGTTTCTGTATGGCTGTAAGCCATCTTTAATGTTATTTAAATTGTACACTTCTAAGAGTATTTTATTTTACTGTCAATTTTGAAGCGATAATCCCGACTTTGCGTAAGAAATTTGACAATTTTTTTTGTATGTCTAATATTAAGTCGGTATATTTGCTCAACTCTTATTTATAATTACTTATTATTCTTAATTATTTAATGAATTTTAACTTAGCAAAATGTTAACAATGTGTTAATAAAGTGCAATTTCTGGAAGAGCCTTAAATTTCGTGGCATTTGGAGCGCTATTCCAAATTTAAATTATATAAATTTTTGAGAAAAATGTTTGCCTAGTAAAGACAAAGAAGGATAAAATTAACAAGAAGTGGATAGGACTTGTGTCTCCTTTGTTTCCGAAATTCACCTTGTAGCGGATTAGCTACCTCAGTAAGCCTTGGCTACTCTCAGAAACCTCTATGATAAATCCTCCTAGTTGGTAAGTCACCAGAGCATAAGAAACTGACTTATACCGTGGAACGTCTTTTTTTAATATGACGTGCTGGTGTGCAAGAGTGATACTTGTTGGCGCGCTAGCGTGCTGTGTGTGTATGACGTGAACTTGGTCATTATATATACTTTATGGTATGATGATTGGTCGAGTAATCGTATACTGGAAGTGACCAATGATTGATCGCATTGACATTGGTCACTGATTGGTCGAGAGGCTTCTGCATTTTTCAGGCTAAAGTTGTGTTCCCACAACCTCCTACTTTCTGGCACATAGCTGAAAGTATTACAGAAGCTATAGAATTAACAACTACAATTCATGTAATTAAATTGGGTTAATTTTATTGCTTCTTAAAAGTTTGACATTTTTCCATCCTTCACGTTTATTTTTACTTTTCGGATTACCGAATATTGAGCTTTGTTTTCTTTCACATATTAAGTATTTTATTGCAAACATTTTGGAGTGAATTCAAAGCTTAAAACCTAATAAGTTCTTGCGTTTTCTATGACATTTTTGCTTGAATTATGATTCGTAAATTTGGGTAATGTTGGAATAAATGTGGAATAAGTTCAACGTTAGATTCTATTTTATTCTAAAAATTCACTTATTAACGATTCTGCGCAAAAATCAACGTTGAAGTACAATTAATTCTACTAAAATTGTTTAAATCATTGCGGGTCAATACGCCTTCGTGTTTTACTTATCCGTCACGTAGTGAATAATGACACTCGAAAAAAGTCCGCTTATTTTAATTAAGTGACTAACGAAGGGGCTTTTCCTCTTATCTCATATTTGTCTCCACAATACTTTATGCTCAAATATATATATTTCTTCACCAATAATCAATTGAAACGATGGTGTTATAAAAATAGAACTGGAAGAGAGGCCAACTTAACACATTTTAAGGCAGTACTTTAGAACCTTAGAGTATTAGTGACCTCTGTCTGTTATCACCTCGCTAGTATCTTCACCATTAGAAGTAACCAGTTTGTTTGAAGTAGCTCACTTACTGTCAAAATGTATCCCCAGATCAGTGAACTCAAAACTGGGCAAACATGAATTCTTTATAATCACTTAACTATCTTTTATTTAGCTCTAAATTCTCAGACACCAGGAAGAAGAAAATTCCTGCCCCATAAAAGGACGGTTTTTAATTAATAAAGTTAATCAACTTATATGGGGTTGAATATACGATTACCCAGTTATCCATTCAGACATTCGAACAAATTCGCTTTGAAAAATAGGGCAATTTCCAAAATTTTAAGTTTAAAATAGAAGTGGGTGAAGGCGAGTCCGACACCCAGTAAAAAGAGCGTACCGTCGGACTCCATAGACAAAGCCACGTTGATGATGTGACTCTATCCCTTACTTCAGTTCGATCAACTTGACTTTTCTAAATTCTACTGCTTTGCTGTTCTCTGTGCCAAGTTGCCTTTGGCTGATGAGAATTCGTACGAATATTCATCCCGTGCGGCATGGCGGGCGCGGGAGGTAATTCAAATAAAGAATCTGAAGGAAAAATGAACAATTGCGAAGTATTCCTTAAATTAAATGCACCGATTCAATATCTAAAAGGGAGTAAAAATGACGTCCGATTTATCCTTGAGCATTAATAGTGGATTAGGATATACTGTACCAAATTTACTTCAATTCTTCTCCTCGCTGTATCCCAAAATAGCTGCCTTAAGATTTTTTGCCGATACAAGACCTAGCTGAAAGCGAATTCAGTGGAATGGTTTGGCGCTTTTTATTGTGATTATTTCAGTGAAATAGCATCTGGTTATTATACTGTTAACCTCTACGCTATGCTGTTCTCAGGGACATGCCAATGCCAATTAAGTGAATGATTAAGATTAGGCCTTAATTAAAAATATACATATCGTCACTAATTTTACTTTCTGTTTTGCTTTCAATTACGGAAATACATTTATTTAATTTGTCCATACAACATATCTAGTAGACCTTAAATTATACTTGAGATAATCTTTCCAGTTTATTTGTGGACTGAAAGCGTTATTTTCCACTCCTACTCTTCGGCTGGATCAGTTTAAATTTTCCCCAACTAATTAGAAATGAGGCTCTGTTTATCTCTAAGCTAACATCTTTTTCGTTATAAAGAATAATCCGCCAAATACTAATGAGAACAAAAGGTGGCTTTAAGAACATCCGTGAGATTGGCCCAAACTGGTGCTAAGGGCTTTCTTGAACTCTTGTATAAAATGACACCACTCTCCTCCCTAAACCCTAATTCAAGACAAGTGTTGGAATAGGCCCCCTAAATGGGCTTTGAAATTATTATTGTTATTAGTACTGTTTTGGGGTTGGAACTTCGTAAGATTTTCGACACATGGAGGTTTATTTCTCATTTCGTAAGTAAGAATTTCGATATATATAAGTTAGTTGCACATTACTCTATCAATGAATTTTACTCTATAACCTGATGGCGTCGAGTGGCTTGGATTGATTTTGCTCAGGTTAATTTGATTACACTCAACTTGAGCAAATGAGGAAGTGTCAAGTAGCAGATTGAATAGTAAAGTAGAGCCAACATAAAGTAGGAAACGCAGGAGATTGAGTAAATATAAATGAAGGCTTTATCAACTCAATTGCTTGGTCTTAATCCACATCTAGTTGGTGGACATTCTTTTCACCCCATGCCACCCCACCCCACCCCACCCCATCTCTTTTCACTAGCATCTTTACGCTTAAAGTTGGTGCTTTTTCCAATAACTTTAGTTCGATTCACAATTCGGATATGCACCCAAAGCGAATCTACCACTTGGTAATAACACTTCCCCAAAATGCTCTCGACAAGCCAAAGAGACATTTTTGTTGTGAACCGGATAGATTTGAAGCGAGAGGGAATTCAAAAGTTGGTTTCAGGACGTTTCATCAAATGTGAAACGCCTGGAATCATATCAAATATTGGAATTGCAATCAAGATTGAAAACGCCTTTGTTGGCATATGGCCATGATTTTTAGAAAACGCAGCGAATTAAAATTTCGAACTGTCAAATAGTCTTTAAATTAATATTTTTATATTTAACAGACACTCATGCAATCAGTATCTGTAATCTTATTCAAAGACTACTTCCTACTTCTTGCATGTTAGACAAATCTCGTGACTGACTGGGGAAAACTGATCTAACGTTTAGTGATTATTATTCCATTTACCACAATTCGCACCATGAGCCGCTCTCAATGCCCTACAGGAGTACTTCACCTATGACGTCAAAGTCAAGAGTAATATCAATACGTTCCGTTTTCTCAGTATTGCTGAGGGGAATATTTTTGGGAAAAGTCAAGACGAATTTGCGTAGTATCTGACATTGCGAACAGGAACTACCTAACTGGTCTTTTAATGACTTAAAACACAAATTATTTATATTTCTAATTTTACACATTTTAGATACGATTTGAAAATAATAGCCTTTTCAACGCGGAACATACACACGCTCCGAAGAGGACGGAAATTGCCCTAAATCATGCACTCAAACTATTAGCCAAATGGTGCGACAACAATGGCATGGTTATTAGCGCATCGAAAAATGCATACCAACACTTGAGAAGTCGCACAACCAGGAATTGGGAATAATTACTGGAGGGATAAAATCCACACCCATTGATGCAATGATTCTGGTCACAGGGAACAGTACAATACGTTCATTTATCGAAGAGATGGCCTTGACCCTGTATGAGGAACTACTGCGTATTCCCAGTGACACATTCTGGAGCACCTACGAAAATGGACCAAGATACCTAAAAATGCAGGTTGGCTCCGAACAGAAAGCAATAGAACTGGAAAAAGATTACAAACTACTGACAAGCCAGAAAGCCTCTCTTTACCTTAAAACCCATTAGCAGATAACGAAGTACAATTTTGCACCAAACTTCTTGGCCATTTCTCGAAAGCCGACATCTAACCAGATCAAATGCGATTATTGGCCCTTGAGCCGATTAATGTCAACTCTCCTGCAGATCAATGGCTCCAGGTCTTCACTAATGGATCACACGTAGAAAACCACGCAAACGTTGGTGCAGGGGTTTACTGTGAACTATTCACTTTCTTCTCAGCAGCGGGACAAAATAGATCTGCATTCGAAGGTGAAATTGGCGTCATTAAGATGTTACTTTGAAAAAATATATATATATATATATTGGCCTTTAATAGCTCAATCAGATCGTTTACAATCTCTATCAGGGTATAAAATGCTCTCCAAATTCGGTAAAACAGTTGTAAACTTTCGCTGTCCATTCGAGCTAAAAAAATACAATACCATGAAACGCATTTTTTATCAATGGGGCATAAACAAGTAAGAGAAGCAATGCGATTTCAAGAATTTCATATTATAGTCATAAAAATTACATTTAAAATTACACGTTACTTACAAGCTGGGGAGGTATAAGATTCTAAGACTATATTCATGTCCTACATGCATATATATATAGGATCTATTTTCAAGGCGAAATTAA
The DNA here is from genome assembly GCA_000469805.3 of Hymenolepis microstoma. Classification (NCBI taxonomy): domain Eukaryota; kingdom Metazoa; phylum Platyhelminthes; class Cestoda; order Cyclophyllidea; family Hymenolepididae; genus Hymenolepis; species Hymenolepis microstoma. Next base: position 31,311,976 of record LR215989.1, read on the forward strand.
AATCTATGACAATAAATCATTCAAAATTGGCAAATCATCGAAATCATTAAGATAGCACTAGGCCAATTGTGCTGCCGGGATACTAAATCACCAACGCGGCAATTCTTTCGGACTCGCAGTCAGCAATACAGTCAATTGGAAAGAGAGAACCACCCAAAACAGCTGAGATCCACGAATACAAAACACCGCATCAGCTACTCAAAGAAAAAAGCAAAACAGTAGTTCTTCAGTGGATCCTTGGACACTGTGGCATTATAAACAATGAGCGTGCTGACACACTTGACAAGAAGAGGACCACAATTTTGCAAGCTTTAGACCGGCCAATATCTTTCTACACAATGAAGACCTAAATTAGGACAGCGGCACTCTCCAAAATAGCCGACTGGCCTAGACTCGAAGCTGTTGCAGAATTTAGACTGCGTACCGGACACGATTGCCTGGCGAAACGTCTCCACAGAATAGGAGTTACGCCCAACCAAAATATCCCCTCCGTGGCCTTCAGGATGAAATGAAGAAGACCCATCTGACACGGTGTCCACCCCTACATAGAGCGACAGAAACCCAGAGATACTGGGAAGCCAGAAGTCAACTAAAATACTAATGATAACTATTATAAAGCCTGCCATTTGAGGCAGATGTCGAATTTCATATCAGTCATTTAATAAATGCTATCAGAAATTCTCCTCGTCAATTAAATTTACCTCTCCTTTTCTTATCATCCATTAATAGTTTTGTCCAGGATGTGAGTAGAAGCCCAATTACATTCAGTGCTAATTTATGTCATAATGAAACGTGGCTAACAGGATGTCGAACACATCAGGATTAATGAATTCACCATGAAGGGACTGCGAGTACATTCATTGAGTTTCATTTTTCCTTGAATGCACCACTCAGTTATAGCATTAATTAACAATACACAATAAATACTCTACATCCAACAGAGTAGTTACTATTTTAAAACCATTTTCTCATGCAGTCCTTCAGTTAGTCAGTCAATAGACAAATAAACCCTATCTGTCTATGAAAAGATAAAGAGGTTTCAAACTAGAATCATTGAACAGTCTTATACCCTCTATTCATACAACACAGGCGGGGTTTTTGCTGGGCGTGAATGGATGGGGCGAGTTTATTCTCGTGGTGCATATTCCTTAGAGAGTGTGGAATGCACGAATGACATTGGCGAAGCAAGCCTGAACTCGGGGCACCATAGGGAACTTAGAAACAGAAGTGGTTACAAAACTGTAAATACCAGCATCTGAAAACCCAAAATTGTGTCTTTCCTTTTCGCTTGGTTTATCATTATTACTTTAATGCCAACACCCCTCTTAATATGCAATATTGACCAGGTCTTGTCGACATTTACAATAGGATATGCGTTTCATTTAATTTACCGCTAACTGTGGTGACTAATATAAAACTTTAAAGTAGTAATGCTAATCGGTCGTAGTAAGTTAGGCCCAAAAGCAGAAAAATCAACATTGTTAAATCCAGCTGTCACTTGTGAAAATGGCGTCTCGAAGTACATTACAAAAATTAGATGTTTCATTTTGAGCTCACATATTCTATTATCAAGTACCTTGCGGAGATTTAGTGCAAAGGCTTTAAATTGGCAGTTTTCACCGTGTTAAACATTCTTATAAGAACCCATTAAAATACTAAGACGCACTTTAGCGTTTGCCACGCCTTCAATTGGATAACTTGTAGACCAATCAACTTACAGGATTCACTTCTACTAGCCGACTACGCGTTGATTGGTTGGTGGAGTTTGAGGGAGGTACGATAGTTTGCACACTCACTTATATCTTCTTCGCGGGGTGCTCGATAGACTTACCTCCACGTGGTGCAGCACCCTGGGCAACGTATACTCATACGGCAAAAGAGTCTATAAAACGGCAGTTCACTTCAAACTACCATGATCCGACTGTATGTCATATTCAACCACTTCCACAGTACTCCCCTTACCTTTTCTCCACCTTTGTGTCTGTCTTCTTTAAATCTGCGAATCACTCTTCTGTTCCCTCGCCCACTCTCTCTCTCGACTTTTTGTCACTTTGATGTTCCTCCCCTCGGTGAAGCCCGATGTCAACTAAAAGGCTAGTGTCAACTATCATAAAGCCTGCCATTTAATATTAATAAATATGAAATATCAAATTGAGTATTATTGAATTGCAAAGCACATTCTGCTTAACTGTGATCTAGGTCTTATTGCATGTGACAGCAACAATGTTCTGCCAAGTTTGATAGGCAGTTTTACTTTCCAGTCTCACTACTTTGTGTCTTTCACCATTTCCCGTGACTCATTCTCTTTACTATGCAGGCAACGAACAGTCAGATTATTATACCGAAACTACCTCTATAAGTAAGCCAACATGCATTCTATTGGGAAATAGTGATGAATTCTAAAGGAAATTAAGGAATGTGAGTCAGTTTTTCAATATTCAAATAGTAACATACTACTTTAGGGGACATGGAAAAGTGTTCAACACATTGACTTGTTCTTATTTTAGAAATAAAAATAAATGAAAGGTGGAATCCAAAGAATGTCAATGCACTTTATTTAATGTGTTAAAATTACAAATGATAATATAAATTGTTGTCTGCATAATTGTCTGAATGAGTTGAACAATAAATCACGTCAGTTTGGTGGATATCACCTTGACATTACTCTGATGTACTCATTGATGTCGAATAAAATCTCCTTTCAACGAAATCGGGATAGCTGTTCTGTTAAGGTACCGTGTTTCGAAAATCGTCAATTAAGTTTTGTATAACAAAATGGCATTTACCAGAGTGAGTTCGTTGGTGAAGAATGAAATTGAGTTTGTGACAGAAATCGCGTTCCACCTCCGTCAACTCAGTACATTTAAGAGACCACTTAACCAATCAATGACCAAAGTCATTTTCCAATACAGATAGTTGTTTTAAACACAACAAAATATTTAGAAAGGAGCGTTCAGCCAGTTACCTCATTCCTAGAGAAAATGATACTCAAGGAATGTTTCCATTTTGTAATCATTTGGAATTGGATTCCCTTGGACCTCATAACAGCCATCACTTTGACAAATTTCTCCAAGACCACACAAGAATTATAACAAGTGTAGATAGACTCCGAAATTGAGAAAGGAAGCATGTTGTTTATATGCTTCGGGTAAATGTCTCTATCAGCAGTCTCTATCAGTCTGTTTCAGCAAAACTATAATTTTCTTCTTACACAGTCACTTCATGCTAAGGTCCAATTTCTCAAAATTCAATTCTATTTTCTTAGCAGGTCTAAAAATTAATTACCTTCAAACTTTGGTCTTTATCATCTTAAATTTGAGAAAATTAAAATCGCAGAACCAATAAGAAGAGAGGACAAGATTGTGAGGCTGTTTTGACTTGAAGAAAATGTAAATATGCAAGTAGGTAAGCCATAAAAATAATGTGTTCATTGATTGTGAAGAAGAAGAAGAAGAAGAAGAAGGCGTGAAGTAAATGCAATTTTCTCAAGGTGAATTATTGATGTACTTTCGCAATTCTCATATCAGTAAATTCTTTTCCTTTCAATTTTCAGGTTTTGCTACAATAAAGTAGGATATTTTCAGAATTAGGTTAGTAAGTGAATAAGGGCATTTTGCTAAGATATTAGAACGCCAAGATTGACTCGTTCTCGAGACCACGGCTATTCACTGCGAAGGACATCTGTTGGACATCTGTTGAAGGACATCTTCTTCTTCTTCTTCTTCTTCTTCTAAACTTGTGTAGGAATATGCATTGGAAGCAGGCATAATTTTAAAGGCTCAATAAATTAGTGATATCTTTTTCCGTAAATCGATCAAAACCACTGGTACTTTACAGCCCAAAATGTCTTCAACTAAACCAAATATTATTAATGATCGGATTTGTAGCCTTGACTTATCCTCATTAATCTCTATTACCCAGATCCCCAGATATGAACGTTGCCCCACCCTCATCATTGAAAACTCCTCGTGATCTTGCCGTTCTATTCCCAGGTTCTGTGGGGGAATTTACAGTTTTCAGTGAAAGAAGTGGACATGGGGTAATTAGTTTTATTGCATAAAAAAATAAAAAGTTACGGTCAACTAAGTTGAGGAGTTTCATGAAGGTTAACTAGAAATGAAACATACTTACAGGGAGTAAATGGTAAATTGGGATGTCTTGACAGAGCGTTGGGAGGGGCGTTCAGAACGACAAGATTGTTCACTACTATCTGATTTCCTGGAGATCTCTATGATCAAGATCCCCTCAAGACTGTGGAAGAAACAGACGTATGGCGTGGATCACGTTTATTTGGGCTGTATGTTACTAGCACGCAGCCTAATTATACGATTTTGACTGGGCTGCCCAAGTCGTGGCCATTGATTATTGCTTAGCTGAGAGATCTATGCAAGCGCAGGACCACATACGCTCCTTCCAGAATGTTCTATTGTGTATAAGAATTCTACGTACAGCCAGGATAGCGTTATGCACCCCACATAATTATATAATTAATTAAATTATATAATTATATATATATAATTAATTATATAATTAATTGAAGCGAATTCTTCAGCGAGTAGTGTCATTTCAAGTGTAATTGGAAAATATTTTGCCCAAAATATGTCTCTTTTTTCACTTATTTCTCCACGCATAATCTCGGGATATTGATTACTAATATGTACCTTTACCGAATTAGGATTTATGCTTTCTGACTTTTATTGATCCCTTTGGTTTAGTAATAAATGCGAAAGAAAATTTGAAAATGTGAATTGAAAATGTCGAAAATTGAACTATCAAACAACCTGCTTCTATTTGATTTTCCTTAAAAAGCATTCTAAATTTTGTGCATATTTCAAGAAAATGAAGAAATTAATGGGACTTTATGAAGTGCCTAAACAAAGAGCACAAAAGTGTTACAAAATCGAAGAAAATATCTGCCACATGTTCTCCATTCCTATAAGATAAAATGGAACTTTTATTACATTTTTCTTACGTGTCTTCAACTATATTGTCCATGAAGACAAATTGTTCTCAGTGGGTCAAAAACCATTGGCATATCTAGAGTACGCTTATGTTAGTATCAAGTAAATTAACCTTGGAACTCAATTGATAATTGGCGACTAAGAAATAATTAATTTCTGCACTTGCATGCTAGGAGATCATTGCCTCCTCTCTCCCACATGTACTCACAAGAAATGCACATAGTGTAACAACGTGCCTCGCCGTTGACACGAGAGAGAGAAATTTGATTTGTTCCATAGCCTACGCTCTTGCAAGCACTCTAACATTGCTTTTTGCTCTTCTCCATACGCTTGAACTGCCTAGCTATAGAGCACTGCTTAGGCTGATGGCACACCATATAGTGGTCTCTACAATCTACAATCTTGCTGTTGGAATGTCCGATAGAGAGATCGTTTTCACTAACTTTGAATGTTTTAAAAATTATATGACTAAATTCGGAGACTGCACTGAATAAGTTTTCTTAGTTCATTAGACTTTATTTTCGGAACATTGCTCCTCTCCTTTTTGTATGCCCTTAATTACGAATTCGCTTTAAGTAGATGAGTAAATTACCGTCGCCTACAATTACTTCGACACTTGTGATATTTCTTACTATTAACCACACCTATAGGAATAAATCCAATTGAAGATATTAGTCGCTATCTTAGCAAGTTCAAATTGAGTAACAATAATTATTTCATAATCAAGAAATACCGACAGATTTGTAAGAAATTGCGTGAGTATTGATCGGAGGGCAAACGTATCAAATAATCAATCATAAATATTCGGTTAGAGATAGTTAAGAAAAGTCATAAAAAATAAAATTTTAATGATCTGTCAATTTCAATATTTTGATATAGCTTTTCCTCAGAGTGTAAAATATGGTTGACCAAGTCATTATTGAAGACCAAACTCGAAGCAAGCGTACACCGAAGTGGGTTCAATTTGACGTGAGAACATACTTTCCCCTTTCAGGGCCTCTATTTTGAATTAATTCACACTGAATTTGCACCCATTTCTGCGTTTGGTCTTGAGAACAACTAGCCTGCACTGAAATGTAGATTTGTGTGATTGCAGGAATACTCTTGGTCCTCCAGAAAGTATTCAACAATTATCTAACCTTCCTAAATTTAAGTTGAAGTGAAGGTCGATAAATTCAAAGTCTACAAAGACCAATCAGCAACAGAATGTGGTCGCTGAGTTTGAATGTCTACATTTAGAAAATATATTTAAGCAAGCAAGTACAAGCTTATTCAGACCCATGTTATTCAATGGGACGCCGCATAGAAGAATTTGACTTTTAATACTAGATAATTATACCGCAGTTATTTCAATCAGTTAAGCAGATGTTCAGAACATGTATGCAATTTTCAATTGAATTTTCCTTCCCTCTCAATTAAAATGTTTGCCTAGACAAGCAACTGAGAGTTGTTAACTCATGCCTGCTCCAGAGCATACAAGTTAGACTTGTATCTTTCAATGTTTCAAATTTCAGATAAATATTGCGAATCAATTGTTGTAGCGTAATAGTTTTTTGTAGTGAGTTGTTTTATTTTAATTTTAATTCAGTTTGCCAATGTATTAATTGTTGGCAATAGCCTAATTAAAAATCTGATTTACAATTAAATGCAATTACCTAATGTTTTAAAAGGCATATTGACTTGCGATTTCCCTCCACTAGCTGTAAAACCCCTTTCATTTCACAAATAAAATGATTGAAATTCAAGTCATTGAGATTTAGTGGCAAGTTAGGCATGGGGTAATGCAAAGATATTTTCATTAAAGCAGAATATCTTTGCACTCCATGTACAATAACTGAAGACAGGTAAAATTAAGGCCATTTTTAAATTTAATAGGGAGAATTGAGAAAATAGTGTTCATGTTGTTAGATCTGAAGTATTTCGTAGGTAATTCATCCCCAACACTACCACCGTCAAAGCTGAACCTATAGGCGTGCTATTATTTTGGACTAGTGACTATTTTATACGAGGACGTTCCTGCTTGGTCTACCGTTTTGATGCCACAATGCCAAATAGAAATGCAACTGCATACTCCAATTAATACCGCAGACTGAATTTCGAAGTGTTCATATTAAGTAAATAA